>OY720640.1:121389924-122670424 GCA_963169105.1 Ceriagrion tenellum | reverse complement strand
ATCTCCTTTAACAGCGTTTCCTCTCCCTTCCTGAGTGCAATTCTACCTCATTCGCGGAAGACAAATTCTAAGGAAAACCTTGCGAATATTGAAATGAGTAGCATTAGCACACTCTTTAGGCTGCGAGTACAAAGATTATAGAAAAAAATAACTAATATTAGACGTCTATATTGTGCGTCATAAAATTTATAATAAAACACCCACCCATTACACCAAATTTCCCTTCAATAAGATTCCATTCAGAACCCCTTGAGACAAAGTTTATTAAACGTTTTTTTATTTCCGGTTCACATTTGGATGCTTATTGCTCCATTGCTAATAGTACGCAATCCCAGTTTTATCGATCAGATCAAATGGATTTTTTGATGGATATATATAATTTAATTTCTTAGTTTCTTTTCAGATAATAATCACCATCATCGTATGTCATCACATGTCATCATCAATATGGTTTTATTTGCAATGCACTGTAATCCAGCATATGTATCGAGAGATAAAAATTTCTCTATCATTTTAAAACATTTAAAAATAACTAAAATACTACCGGTAAAATTAAAATCCAGTTGGATATGGCCGGAGCATTTCCTCTATTATTTACTGCAAATATAACATATTATATTACAGGTTGTGGGATTAAAATGATTTAAAGTTAATTAGTTGATAGTTCCTCAGCTGAGTATAAGCGTATTCTTAAAAATATTCTTGTAGTTAATCATTATACATGAAATATCTTCTAGGAACTTCCACTTTTTTCTTCTAGTAAATATTATTAAATCGGAGAAAAACTATAAAAGCAGAGAATAGTTAGAGTAATTTTTCCATCACTGGAAAAAATCATGCAATGTCCTATAACTCTCAGAGTTTTCCTGAACCAGCAGCGTCGTAGTACTTTCAATGTGTGATTGACAAATCTACGGAAAAACAAACAAGAAGCACTTCATTTGATTTTGAAAAATGTTCACTTGGTCTTTGAAATATGAAGTCAATTCGAATGAAATGGAGTCAGGTGACTTGAGTATAGATGTGACTCTTGATTTTGTGTCTGAATGTATCTCTTTTTCTTCGCCCTCAGGTCCGGCATTTTGGGGTCTCATAAACCCACAATGGAACCTCTGCAACAAAGGAAGAAGACAGTCTCCAATCAACGTGGAGCCCGGCAAATTGCTCTACGACCCCTATCTCCGACACATCCACATCGACAAGCACAAGGTGGGTGGCTTTGTAAAATGCGCCTCCACTCTCCAGATCCACAGCCCGTCCCCCCTCATTAACACCGATGACTTTACCCGACTGGGAGCAACAGAATGAAAGTGTTGCCTGCTACGTTTTCTCATTCTGCTTGTCATTCATTTTGGATTAGAGCTGGTCAATTTGACTTACTCCTGAAATTCGGCACAATAGGCCATGGATATTTATTGCCATATATGCTATTAGGGCGGATATTTTATTTTTAACGTCTAAATTTTATTGTTAATAATCAAATGGCAGTCGATGTATATAAAATTCAAAAGAAATTTCTTGAAATTCTTTGTGTGAGTAAGAAGCTACGTCAGCTAGGAGACTCTTTCACTTATGGCTGAGAGGATAACATAAAAGTGCCTTTTAGTAGAGTTAAAATGTAGAATTATTAGAGTCCCTGGAACGTCATAAACGAAGCTGAAACATGTGGCAGTCTCCTCGAACTAGGACACTCCCATTAAATTTGTTCATAAATGTAACGGAATTCATTCTGGACATCTATGGAAAGTCATCTTTACTTATTCGTTAATTGCTGAGAAACATTTATCTTCCAATATTAATAAATGTTGTACTAATGTCACCGTTTTCAACTTGCGAGCTGCAAGTTCACCTTCAATTTACGAGAACATTTATGTGAAAAGGTATCTATTTTTTTTATTTTACCTTTACTACCCCGAATACAGCACCTACGACCAATTTACATACATGAGTTTACTGTAATATCAGACGAACGCAAATACCCATGTCCTGGGCAGATAATGTTCTACCCAGGCGGGACTCAAATCCGCGACCCTCAGGTCAGCAGGCGAAGACTTTACCCCGCCGCCATCGGGGCCGATCATTTTTCTTTTCACACTAGATGGAGGATATGTTTTCCGGTGGGTATCCAGAATTTAAATTAGGGTTTATCTCATATTCGAGTGCATCCACTTTGAGTGAGACGTACCTGGGCAAAATGTTTAAGGAAATTACGGCCCAGTCGCCATCTCCTTACATGTCCCTGATAGGAATGACCGTCACTCACTTATTGGGAGCGGTGTCTATAGCGGTAGGAAGGGCCCCTTTTCAAATCCCTTCGCCCCCTCGTCACACCCGCCCCCCCTGGACTCCCTTCCGTAGTCCGAAGCCAAAGCGAGAGTGCAGTCGGCGGAGGGTTGGAAGTGGACGCCCTAATGTATTCATACGCGGCCGACCGCCCGTATGCGTCTCATAAGGAGTTGATGTGATTTTTATCGAATTTCGGATCAATAAGCGCTCAAGCGACTACACCACCACCACGGACGACAGAATGGCCGGTCTATTTCAGCGGTTGGTTATTCACCACCGCCGCTTCTTATGCCGTCGTGCAACACCTGGGCCTCTCTCGACCCCCTCCCTCTCCCAACGCCCACCCCTTAGTAGAGCGCTCGACCGCGTGGGGGCTCTTTTTCGCGGGAAAAATGGGGTCACGTGATGATGGATACTACTCTCGGGAGCAAAAAATACAACAATTAGCACCCTTTGGTAGGGGGTCATAACTCCCAAAATTTTCTCCCAATTATTTCTTTTTTCCAAAATAAAAAAAAACTCCCAATACAATATACCTATCTCCTACAATACGAAACTCCCAAACTAGATTCAATGTTTTTTCCTCTATGTATCTTCCGTTGCTTTCAATTGATTATAGTTTGTTTTTTTATTTATACCATAACCATGGCCAAAATTACTGTTAAAGATGATCGCGTATATTTATACGTTGACGGATTTTTGTATTTACGACATAATAAGGGCAGGAATCTTGTTTATTGGAGGTATCCATGGAGTTGTGGAATTTCGTTCTTCGGGAATTTTAGTAGTTATGAGTAAGTGACTGGGAATTTTGTATTGGGAGAAATGTTTTGGGAGTTGTGACCCCCAATCCACCCTTTTTAATATTCCCAGAGAAACACGAAGTATCCTCTCGTCTTCTCTGTATTATATAAGCAGTGAACAGTAATCATTCATCATTTATATTAATGACATTAGTTCTAGAATTAGGAGTAAATTAAGATTATTTGCAGACGATACAGTTATCAACCGTGAAATGAGCGAAGACGCAAACTTTGAAGCTCTGAAATCGGACCTGTACAACGTTCATTTGTGGTGCCAGGAGTGGGGGTTAGAATTAAATATCAGCAAATACACCACAGCTTACTTCCTGCGAAAGTCATCACAAAAATGCCATACCTACACTGTGGGTGGAGTGAACATAAAACCTTCAGATACAGTAAAATATCTTGGAATTACCTTAACATCTGATTTATCGCGGGGATTATACATAGCAAAATATATGTGGCGCAGCATTAAAGGAAATAGGTTTTGTTAAACATATAATAGGAAGGTCCTCGGATGAAAAAGTCAAAGAGAGATGCTGCTTTGCTCTGGTTAGGCCACACCTCGAATAAGCCGCGAGCATTTGGGACCCTGGTCAATGATATTTAACCAAAAAAAAATACAAAGAAAAGCAGCACGCTTCGTTAAAAATTACTACGAGCAAACATATAGTGTTGCACAACTGTTAGAGGGATTAAAGTGGGAGCCCCTAGAGACTCGGAGGCTACACGCTAGGCTTAAGCTGCTTGAGATATTCAGAACTGGTGTGTTTCAGAGCGACACAGAGAATATTATCATTACGCCTCACTACATTTCTAGGTCTGACAGATGCGATAAAATAAGAGAGATACACTGCCGAACAGATAGGTACAAAAACTCGTTCTTTCCGCGAACAATAAGCGACCACAATAAAAATTGAGCTCCACTAAATACACTCTAATTATACATGTCACCATTCCATCTCCAAAATACGTACAACTTTACACGGCTGGTGGCCTAACACCCCCTGCCACACGCCCAAGTGGCGGCTCGCGGGGTATTATGTAGATGTAGAATCAGAGAAGGTTTGAAGCGTACCTTTCAAAAAGAGCGTCAGATGGCGTTCAGGAAATAAAATTATTAAATTTCGGTCTCAAACCTCTCTCTCTATTTACAATAATTTTGAAATAAATGTGAAATTAGCCAATCATTACTCTGTAATTATTTAATTTGTAGCTGATCGGTACTTCTACTAAAAAAATTGTTACTGTCCGTGACTTGTTGGCTATCTTAAATCTCAGTCGACTTAAAATAGTTTATATGCCGTTCTTTCACGCTTGCACAGCGTTCATCTCAAAGCCATTTCTGGTTCACAGACCTCGAGCGGTATCTTGCTGAAGAAATAATCGAGCGTTTATTTCTCCGTTACAATGCTGCAGTAAACTTTGTTGATTTCCAATCATTGTATCTAGCAAGTGATGTGGTACGAAGTCACATGGCTTGGTGTGGTAACTGGCTAACACACCTGACCGGTAATTGGGAGATCCGGGTTCGAATCCCGGTCAAGTCAAATGATTTTTTAAAAGGTGAATTTCAGCCCTGGTGAAACTTCATTGAGTTTTTCTGCTCCATCACATTCACAAAAATATTTTTATTAAGTTACGCTGGAGTTTATACTCCAATTAAATGCGTTGTCTAAGCCTTGGTTTGGCGAGGAAAAAAGGCACACGAGAAGAAATACATGAAATCATGCGAAATTTGTGATACTGTGAATGATGTATTTGCGCTCGGAAATGCTATCAATTAGGAAGAAAAAATATTTTGCAAAGCTTGAACAAGTTGCTGAATAACTTCCCTGAGTTGGGCGTCCTGTCATGTGTGTTTTGATTTGATGCACCATTGATCATCCAAGAAACAGTAGTTACTTTTCTCCAAACTTTGAGGAAGGAAATATTAGAAATTTAAAAAATAATCACTTGGAATTTTATTATTTTTAGTTAAACTCCAGTCTTTACATTCCAATCGTCAACTTTTTACGAAATGTTAATTGTGCCAATTTCATAGAAAAATAATGCCAACAGCAAAAATCTTTACTTCTCGCTATGGTTTCCTCGTATTTTTAGGAGTTGGTGAGAAATATTTAATATGAATATATCATTATATATTGACTGTTACTTTTTACGGGATTCATTCCGCGATGTATGTTTTTTTAAACAACAATATTTCGCTGGTCCTCCTGCCAGCTTCATCAGGTTAACTAAACTGCTTTATTTGTCTCGCTCGTCTTTATATATAAGTCTGGACTCCCATTGTTGGCGGAATATGAATTTGAAAAAATTCGTTTTAGACTGTTACTCAACTTGTAACCGTCTTCTCGGTTGACGTTCTCCGGTCTCTTCGCAATTTCTACAGCCTCCCTTATTAATCTTGGGTAATAGCGTATTTCCCTAGATATTAATCTTGTCTCCTCAGAGTTGAAATTATGAGTGGGGACGCTGAGATGGTGTTCGGCTATTGCAGAAATGCGGTAATTATTATTTTTAATTGCCCGTTGATGTTCTTGGAGGCGTATTTTTAGGGCTCTGCATGTCTGGCCTACATATGATTGTCCACAGCTACACAAAACTTCATATATTCCTCCGTAGAGGTTCCGTGGAAGCGGGTCTTTGGCTTTCAGCGACCAGCGAAATATTGTTGTTTAAAAAAACATACATCGCGGAATGAATCCCGTAAAAAGTAACAGTCAACACTGCATCCGCGGAAGCCTACGAGCTAATATCATTATATATGTATTATTACCATGAATCTTTCAAGGGAATCTCATCAGAAATACCTTTTCCTTGACAGTTAAAATTAAAGTCCTTTGTTTGTGCTTGCATGGTATTGTCCATTTTTCCAGAAGTTTTTGTATGAGGTATGGATTATAGTGTTGAAGCTATATTTTTTTAGGGCAATAGACGTGACCTTATGTCTTTACTAATTGAATATTGTTTACTACATCAAGAGTAGGCTTTACAATGAAGTAATGTGTCCTCTGCATTACTCTCCTTATTACATGATTGTTTATTTTTCATTTTTTTGTGGACTGAAAATGTAATAGTTTCTCTCTCTAAAGAATTATTTTAATAAGTCGTGATAGGCTCTTTGGTTGCATTTCTGAATGTTTCTCTTTCAAAGTAGAGATGAATTGTTGTAATAAATCAAATGCCTCTCACATGAAGTAAACGTCAACGTCTCATGAAAGAATGAAATCGGCAAGGTTGAAACGCTACATGGCAAAAAAAAACATTCTTGTCGCTGTAAATGGTGTCTCCACGAGATCGGACCTCGGGAGATGAAGCCATTCCCGATTCACACTATATCTCCCTTCCTGGAACCACCCCGCACAGAGAGAGAGAGAGAGAGGGAAGCGAATACGTTAACTCCTGGTGACTACGGCCCGTGGACTCTTGTATCATAAAGCTGGTCATAGCGTGAGCCCTCTCTCTCTCTTTATCTCTCTATCTCTCCACCGTCTGTCTGTGTGTGGGTGGGTGTCTGTGTATTGGAATTATTCAGAGATCTAGGTTGCACCCCGCCTCGGCCCTTTTTCGACGTGGGGTGAAGGGGGAGAGGGTGGGTCGGCGAGGAAGGGAGTAGAGTGGAGAAGGGGGTAGTCGGAAAGGGTACCAAATGTGGCCGAGAGGAGGGAAAGGGGTTAGTACCCGAGTCACCCACCCGATGGCAGCACGAGCGGTGCGGCGGTGGCGCCAAATTGGACCCGTGAGTGACACGCGGATGCGGGGATCCCGAAAACGAATAATTCAACCGTTCATAACTTTGTCATGGGGCGCTAGTGAGAGCCAGGCCGCTCGAAGCAAGTGTCCGTGAAGAGCGGCCTGGCTGTCTCTCTCTCTCCCTCTCTCTCTCTCTATCCTCCTATCTCCATCTCTCTATCCCTAGCTGTGTCTCTGTTTCTCTCCATCTCCTGCAGGCTTCTCTATCCCTCTTAGTGCGCCTATTTGCGCAAGCATAACCCATTTCCCTCCCTCTATCTCTCCCACTCCCGCTGGGTTTTCACGCCGCACCTCGTCGAAAAAAAAGGACAGACTGACTTCAGTGTGTATTTTATTTTTCACCCATTGCACCATTAACCCAAATATTTGTGCACCCATGCCTGCGGTGGCGTGCCCAGGTTTTTGCGTCCAAGCGTATTTGTTCATTTGTTTGTTCCGTTTGTTCATTTTTTTTACCTTTTAAGAGGACATATTTTCATATTTTCCGACCCAATATGTTGCATATAAGAAGTATGGGTAAAATAATTTGCACCAGACTTAATAATATTTATATTAATCGCCCGCATCCCCAATTATTCTAGCCATTGGAAAACCAAAATTTTAAATCATCTAGCGTATTAAAAACAATATTTTGGAAATGTCCACGTTAAATTTGGGCTAAATATAATTTAAATAACTTCTACGACATTATTAATGTTCAAAATGAGCAGACTTCGTTGAAAGACTTACTTTGTGCAATAAAATATAATGAATTTCAGGAGCAGATAATTAACTAATTCGTCCTCAATTGAATTTCCACTCTTCTTCAACTTATTTTATCTTCTTAATTTAAATCAACTCATTCTTCTTCATTCATCAGGTCAATTGGAATGAATTTGTAAGAATTGATAATATTGAAGATCTGCATAATTGTTTCTGCCATGCTATGAATGAAATATTCTAGGAATCCTGTAAAAAAAATAACCGTTAAAAAGGAATGACTTGAAAAAAAAATTTTGGTGAATCATTCAATTGTTGAATGATTTAAAAAAGGGATAAGGCATTTAAAAAGTGGAAAAGTAATTCCACGAATACAAAATACAAGGAAAATCATTAAAACTTAGGAATAAGACTTCGAAATCAATTTAAGAGATTAAGGAAAGATACTATCGAGTATTGAGACAAGATTTCGAATGCTAAGGACACAAAAACTATGTGAGAAGTTGTGAACACTTTAACTGGTTGAGGTAAATGTAACGGAGGATATGGTTGAATTTTATCTCACTTTGGGGCAATGGTGGCTATAAATACTGTGTGCAATATATTCTTAAGGCATTTTACAGAATATATCAATAAGTCAAAAATTAACTGTAATACAAATTTCAAGGGAAGTGATGGAGTTTGTAATTTAAATAGCATTAAGATACCTGTGTGTAATGAACATCAAGTGAGAATAGTAATGCATAAAGTGGCTGTGAAAGCACCAGGGAATGATAATGTTATAATGATAGATGTTAAAAATAATGAAATACTGTATGGTGTTATCAGAAGGATAATTAATTTTAGCCTTGAGGAAGGTACTGTTCCTAAAGGGATGAAAACAGCCATAATTAGGCCAATACATAAGGGAGGTAGTTTTGAATACCTGAATAATTATAGTCCAATATCAATCTTACCAGCTTTAGGAAAGGTACTTGAGGCATATGTGGCTGAATACTTAGTGAAGTTTATATACAAATAAGAACTTATTCATAAAACCCATTATGAATTTCAGAAAAGTAAGGGTACAAAATGCTCTAGAACATTTTTTCTGATACTATTAAATTTAATTTGGATAAAGTTAATGAATTTTTTGTTACCTATATTGATTATAATAAAGCATATCATACTGTTGATATTCCCATTCTATTGGGGATATCATTTAATATTGGGGATAAGGGGAAATATTTATAACTGGTCCATAAGTTATCTTACAGACCGACAAATTATGGTCAAGATTAAGACTTTCTTTAGTGAAAAGAAAAAGATGCATTTTGGTGTTCCACAAGGTTCAATTTTAGGTCCTATAATTTTTATTAATCTATGAAAATGATATTTTTCATTGGGTAAGAAACAGTACTATTATATTATATGCAGATGATGTACTATTAGTCTCTGCTCACAAGGACTGTGGGATGGCTTGTAAATACATGCAAACTGACATTGATGGCATATTTAAATGGTCACATGACCATAAATTAATAATTAACATAAAAAATCCAAGGTTATGCATATTGTGAGGAAATCAGACTTCTGAATCGTAGAAATATCTGTGTACATGATCATACTTGTATGCATATTAATGTGAATAATATTGCAGTATGTGCCTGTCCTATAATATCTCATGTCAATAATTATAAATACTCAGGTGTGGTTGTAGACCATAGATTTAAATTTGAAAATTACAACTTTACTTTAAAGAGTAAATTAATAAAAGTTCCATGCCAAGTATATCATATTAAAAATGTTGTGACCAGCAATGTTATGGTTAAAGAATATTGTGCTCTAGTAGAATCCTTATTAAGGAATGGTATACACATTTGGGAAAATACTGAAAACTGGTACACATCCAATTTTAAAAAAAATTGCAAAATAGGATTTTCAAGACTATTTATAGGTTGGACCAAAAAGTGATGACAATGTGCAATTGATTCAAGTTTATCAGAAATTGAATATATTACCTTTGGAAAATCTGTTTGACTGCACATTGATTGTTAATGATTATTTTAATGCGATACATAAGAACTTTAGACAATGCCAGAATGACATGAAGCTTAGACGAAAATTTATGAGTGATCTGCCAAAGTTTATTAGAATGTATGACGAAAGAAGACTGTGTGTTGTGGTCCCAAGGCTTTTAAATATATGGTGGGATAATCTGGCGCAGATTAATTGGGTGAGTTTGATGAAATATAAAAACAAAGAATGCTTGGTTAAGAGTGAATTTTTTATCCAACTGGATGTACACAATTCTGTTTATTTAGTCGTTTATAGTTGCAATTTTCTTTTTGTAGTTGTCTACCAAGATACATCACACATATATAAGCATCTCCTGACGGGAAATATTTGCTCAGTAGTACTTAAAATGTATTTATCTTCTAAACCTTTTTGTATTTATAAAACATTTTTATTTGCATTTGTATTAAATAAATTAAAATAAATAATGATCAATAATCCTTTATGTCCTTGCTTGGATCATGTGATTCTTACAGAGTCTGATAATGAATCAAGAACGTAAATGAGCGCTTGTGATTAATATTTCATGGTTTTTTTATTATTAAAATATTTAATAACTTATGTTTCCTATCGTGTCTACCATCCGGCTACATTCTTTGAAGGGTGAGGGTCATCCTGTGAAGATAAAAACTTAAAGAAATTTAATGAACGATTTCCTGCGGTTTCTGCACTTCTTCTTTTACACCATAAAATATTTTTCACAATATAATTGGTAGTATCAGGCGTAACTTTGTGGAATCTGTTATCATTACGATATAAATCGCGAGCTGCCGTTTTCATTCTTGATTCATTGTCAGACTCTGTGAGATTCACACGATCAAAGCAAAGACATAGGGGATTATTCAAATAAAGATGAATAAGGTGACTATCTACTCCTGAATCCTGAATTCCAATTTATTTATGGCACTTAGTTAGTCTTTTTCCGATGTCTGCTCATTTTTTACATCAATGTGTCGTAGAAGTTAACTAATTTAGATGCATGGCATCGTACTTTTTACGCTCCTTAGCAAACGGTATTCCCACCCAATCACAGGTGTGAGAAATTTGGCATGCTGGAAAATATTTTTCTACATTTCATTTTGATATTTTATGCACTTGGAGTGAATATAAAGGATTAGAATATTTGTAGCACACCTTCATTAAATCAGAGATGGAGACAAGAGGAAACGGATGAGTTCATGCATTTCTGGGTCCTCAATTTCAAGCCATTTAAAAATCGTGGCTGTTGCTTATGTATAGATGGTATACTTAATGGCTAATGTGCATTTCCATGGATTTTTATGCTCCTTCCCTTTGTTTGCATACTTCTTTTGGAAAGTGTTTAGCGACTTCATTTCATGCAACGGGAAAACAATACATGGTTTAAATTTCCATTTCCCTATCCATTCACAAGCCAATTTCTCTCGCTTTACCCATTCTTGCTACTTCGCGTCTAATTTACTCTTCATTATTTTTCCCCAAATACGGAATTAATAATATTTGCATGGATTATTATTTTTTTACAGCAGAGTTCCGTGGTCATTATGATATTGAGTTTCGATTTAGTGTTTTACCTCTTATGATTACTTAACAACAAAGGTCATCCATCCTTCATTGCTTGCGTGCTTTAAATTTTTCCCTTTAATATTGCACCGCTATCTGATTCGCCTATGAGTTCCTACAAATACGATACTGAATCGATTTTACTCTCACTCACCGTTCACTGCCTCTCATTTTTCACAGCCAAGGAGAATTTTTCTCCCGAGCGTCAAGATCGGCTTTCCTTTGCTTTTTTCGGTCGGGGTCACTGTTGATATTTGTTCTCAGTCAGATCTTTGGTTGCCTCTCTTTAGTCACGAGTGTCAGTGACGTATTAATCGTTTCCAATGTTTTCTTCATTTCTCAATCACTATTCGCCAATGCCTCCAACGCGCATTATTTCGATGAGTGATCGCAAGAAGCATGAACTTTTGAAAACATGGGCATTGTTGCTTGAAGCAATAGGAATTTTCCCATCGCTTCCTTGCAAATACATATCACGTGAATGATTTTCGTCTGCAGGAGAGTGAACACTCATTGCAAAAGTGATTATAATACTTCCTGAGAGTGGATTACATTATGACGACGTAATAGCAGTAACATGAATGAAGTCATCATTTATTAAAGTATTTTTAATGGAACACCCTAGTATATAAGTTTCTTTTCATTTAAACCTGCAATGGAAAAATGATTGGCGTGTTATTTGAACAAAATTCAGGCTAAAATCACTAATCTCATATTTTATCTTTGCTTTTATATTGATTTATCGCACATCCAGTCATGGGATCGCTATGTTAGCATGAACCTCGGATAGTTGTTTTAATTCCAGATAAATATAGTGCATCACTGTCTGTCATGATCTGGTATACTTTCCTTGTGAATGGAAACTTTCTCTTCTTTAAACCAAGGTGAATGGATCAAATCATTCCCATCTGAGTTAGACACAGCGTGAGACTATAAATGAAAATGTTTCTGAAAATTTCTGTGCTGAAAATACGCTTCTCGTAAAATTTCTGAAAAATGTAATATTTCTGTAAATTTTTTCCATATTTATCGCCACGTTTTGACTGAAACTCTTTGGCGAATATTGAGAACCAGCAACTTTAGTTACGAGGTATTGAACTTGTGAAATGAATACATGTTTGGGATGCATTGAAATCTTGTAATTAAGTAAAAATATTTTCATGAAATTCTGTAGCATTAAAACTGAATCAGTGTCGGTAAATCAACCAGGTCAATAAACTGGCGTAACATTATCAGCGCCAATTCTATCCTCTGTTAATTAATTTTCGTCTACTCACTCACTCAAGCGCCCTCATAGGATCAAAGTATCTTGATGGCAACTCTCCCCATTCCTCAGCTTTCATCCTTGGCCTGTGTGGCTCATCATATCCCACTGAAGGCGAGGTTTGAAAACTGCTTACAATCTAAGATTAGCGACACATTTTTACAACCAAAATACCCGTGGAGGTAATTGTAATTTTCCATTGATACTCTAAAGGATTATCAAAAAATAAACCAGGGATTGGACTAAAAGTTATCGGAAACTTCACGATCTGTCACTTATTGTTTCACCAACTGGTTGGGTTGCGGGCCAACAGTTTTCTTTTATGAATATAGGATGGCACAAGACAAAATTCCTGAAAAGATATAGAAATTTTTGTGTGCTGGTAGTGTAAGACACAATTTTTCGTATTACTAGATATGAACAGCTCGTTCCATGAAATGTAGCTTAGGTTCTGAAGTAGAATAGGTGATATTTAGGTTTAATGCAGTTAACAAATATTAAGAAGCAATATAATATGATTATCAAATCAAAAGAAGTCTTTTTTAGACGAAGTTCAGTTTCATTCTGAGAAAAACGGCATGCAATTTATTGAATGCGACATCTGTGGTTAGGACTTTTCTTTGATTATCAATGAATTTACTGGACACCAGTTTTGGACAGTCTAGAATTTTTTGTTATGCCATCTCGCAAACGTTATTGATAAAATAACTCTTAATTCTTCCGCATATACACATTGAATCCTCATTCAATGGTCAGCAATAATTACTTTAATCATGTTAAGAATCAAGGGATTTAAACCTGAGTCCTGAAGTCCAGTGGAAAGCACTGATTTCGCGCTTTCCACTTTTTAAAATTTTATAGTTTTGGTGAGGAGGATAGGGATGTTGTGGTCAAAGGATTACTGGCTTCCTATTCCAAGGACTCTGGTTCAAACTTCAGCAGATCTGACATATTTTTCCTGAGATATATCTGTCTGTATGTACTTAATTGTAGAGAGGACGATTAGTGATGGACTTCTCCCATCTAATAGGATGTTGACCTGAGACTCATCTTTTATTTTCTTCATAAGCAGGTTTCTTCAAACTCCGGGTTTCTCTGCCGTCTTCACCCCCTTCCCATATACTCCTCCATTTATTGAGTCTGCTTACCTATCTTTAAGGGTGAATTTGGTCTCAGTAGTCAGTTGCCTACCAATCCATTTGCTTGCCTATCTGAAGACTCATAATCATCGGCCATTAAATGGTATTGTTGGTTGACCGCACCCCTCATCCGCCCGTATCAAATGCTAGATTCCTTACTTACTGATAGTTCTTTTTGTGTAACTACCCCTACCTTCCCTTAATAGATTGATTACCCCTGTGATGGGTATTGCGCATCGAAAGGTCAAACTCTGGTTGATAACATTTCTTCTCCATATGACATTGCTTTTTATTTCGCATTACAAAACGAGGTGTGATGTAGGGAACATCTGATGCAATGTCTGCTTCATCTACTCTTTCGGATTGTTTAATACAGTCATTAGACCTCAAGGAGTTTTCCTTAGAGGATCTGTTTGTTCTCATTAGTGGTGTATTTGTACATTCAAACGCAAAGTTTGAGAAGAAGGGGGACAATGCTCTTGGGAATTTCTCCTCTATTTTCCTCAAATTGGTATTCTTCACAAATCCATTGCGCCTCATGATGTCCCCAACTCATATGGTTCTTCTTTCTGTCAAGTGTTTCATGAGGACTTTCCTCGTTTAGAGAACGACGGATGATGAAGATCAAATGGACGGATAAATTAGGAAATGATGAACTATACAAAAAGGGACCCGTATAATTCTTCATTTCCTGTTCTAATCGTCCATTTGATCATCAGCATCCTCTTCGAACACCAGGTTTCGTAAGCTCCCACTCTTTTCTGGCCTGCTTTTCCAGTGGTCTATACTTTTTTTGGCTAAAAATTCTTATTACCTTCTTCTCTAACGTATTTTCTCGTTGCTTTCTACTGCCAGGTGAGCGGGATGCTGCACAACACGGGTCAGTCGCTGGTGTTCCGCGTCGACAAGGACACCAAGCACCACGTGAACATCTCCGGTGGCCCCCTGGCGTACCGCTACCAATTCGAGGAGATCTACATCCATTACGGGCGGGAGAACCACCAGGGGTCGGAACATAGGGTCCACGGATACGCGTTCCCCGCCGAGGTGAGTTCTGCTGTTTTTGCCCCCCCCCCTCTCAACCCCCTCCCCCGCCCTTTCCTCCTCTGCGTTTTGGCAGAGCCAACGACCCCCCGCGGGCGGCATGGACGCATAACCACTTCATCCGTGACACGAGATGTAAACGGATTGACGGATGGACCGGCAAACGGAATCATAAGGCCAGCCAGACCAATCATGCGACCAACTAGACGATTCCAACAGTCCGGATGACGAATGCTACAGGATGTATATTTAGATGGCTTTTATTTTTAAGGGCACATGAAAATGCTTCTTCCCTTCTTCTAATGGAAGATGAGAATCGACAAAACGATGGGCAAGGCTACATTTATGTAAACATGACTTTGGCAGGCTTCACTTGTTTTTCTATTCGAAAGTTTTTTAATCTCATCTTTATAATAAAGTAAAAAAATTGTACTTTTCCACAATACTTCGTAATTACAACACATTACAACTATTTCAAGTATTTTCAAGAATAGAATGGTAGTTTATATTCGTTTATGGTTGATATAATTGTGTATGATACGGAAAAAAGACATTTCTTGGGGAAAGGTGGAGACAGGCCAGGAGAAGCGTAGAGAAAAAGTTGAGGCAAGAAACGTCATGACAAAACAAGGTAATTTTATCGGAAAGGAGACTCAGAAAGGAGTAATTTTATCGGAGGAGGAGGGAAATTGGTGAAAGTGCAGAAATTATGGATGAATTACGGCTGATTGATATTCTATGCAACAATAGGATGACTATTTAACAAATACTTATGTTCTTTGTCTGAAGGTTTTCGCAGCGACTGTTTACTATATAAAAAATTATTCGGGGTATCCCGCTGCCTATATTATTCTTTATTATCCTCGACTAATGAGGGAAGCAATCGAGTTAGCCAAACGACCATCCAATTTTAGTAGGGAAACGGCTATCGCCTGAGTAGTGTATGGAATAGACACCAAACCACCGAATATCCTAAACGGCACGCATCATTTTTTAAATTTAAAACCCTTAGTATTGGTCAACCACCTCGACGAAGATCATATGTATAGAGGCGAAATAAACAAACTCTTACATTCTCCTGACGAAGTTTTCAGTACGCAGAACGAAACGTTGAGTCAATTTAAAATGCTCAATACGCAGCGGGATACCCCGAATAACTTTCATATAGTAAATGCTTATGTTATTTGTGCTTTGGAGAATATCCTCCCATTGGTTATAAAATAAAAAAAACCAAAAGTCATTTAGCATTTATTATTATACACGCGAGGAACATAAAAATATTTCAGTTCCATCGGTTTCTTTATTATTGAGGATAAGAGTAACGAACATGCTCACAAACAGAGAGGCACCTCCTTATTTTTGTGTTGGTACATATTTTAGCACACTTCATTGGTAGGTGTGTATTGGTTTTGTTTTCTTAAAGTTAGGGTCACATATGCCCACGCTTTCAATCTCCCTCTTTCGTATCCACATTTCTCCCTCTGCAGTCCCATCCGCCTTTCATTCTCGTCCGATTCACCAATGCCATTGGGACGTCTCATACAGCATTGGGACCGCTAATTCCACTCACCCCCTTAGAGGACTTTTCTTTAAGGCTTACAGTCCCACCCTGTTTTAGTTTCAAGATACTTTGCTGAAATTCGTTTCACTTAACTACTTACGTCTCGTAACACCGATAGTATACACTTTGACACATTTTTTTAAATAATGGACAGAAATGTATTTTACGTAATTTAAATTATGTTTATGCATGTACTTGTAATTTATGATAAATATTAATGTATAATAAATGATAGGTCAAAAGAGATCACATATTTTCAAGCACTAAGTCGACCGCAATTTTTTGAAAACAGGTTGCTTGTTGGCCAAAATTTTCATAGGAGCTTCGGATTATGAAATGGAAACTTTTGCGCCCAGCGCACTCTTTTGAGGAGACTTTTAAATAAACAGCCAGGGAAGTACCACTGGATTTTTATCTCGTACAAAAATGAAGGACTTGGGTACACAGAAACAAGATCGAGATCGAGATCTGGTACTGAAAGGGTTAGGGTGATAAGCGATTTTTACTCCCATATTGCGGTCCCCCGATGCGAACACAGGGTCGTACAAAGCAGAGGGCTGCCTCTTTTGAGGACATGGGATATTATAAATTTGCCCTAAACACTAATACTGGCTTACATATTACAACAAAGGAAGTGTTTATGTACTAATAAATGCTAACATTCACGTTCGACATCCATATCCTCCACTTGCCCTTCCTGACTGCTGCACCCCTCCCAGTAGTCCCCATTCGGAGATACGATTGGGGATCAATATTGAAAATGACTTATTAACTTTTCACATTTTAAAATTCACAGGTATTTTTATTTGTACGACCGGTTTCGTTGCATAGACAACATCTTCAGGTGAAGATGTTGCCTATACAACCCGAAGGTGTAGCCTATGCAACGAAACCGGTCGTACGAATAAACATACCTGTGAAAAGTTACTAAGACATTTTCATTATTAATTTCATAATGGATTTTCACAAAGTTAAGCCCGAAACCTTCAACTTTATTCAATTGGGGGACTATTTTACCAGCAGAATATTTTACCGGGATGAATGCAATCATTTTATATGTAGCGCGAATGCAAGGCTGCGTTCTCTAGGGAGGTTAGTTAGGTGGTTTTCCCCGTTGCGTTCCACATCGTATTGCCTCGACCGAATCCGTGAACTTCACCCTCGGCCGATGCTGTGGCGGTACATACCGGTCCGATTTTCTCGACCAGCGCCATCAATGCTATCTGCTGACACTGTTGACTCTGATTAGTGGGGTCAGTTCGGGTTGGAGGTAAAAGTTGATTTCCTCAGCCAGAACATTTTTTTCCGTCGCCCTTGAAACTGGAGTCAAACACGCTACCACTGGGCCAACACGGATCCCTGTACTACGCACTGCCCAAATACAGTAATAAAATCTGTACTGATAATATTTGCATATATATATGGATATTGCATTTTGGCGGGATCACAGCTTGTCGTTAACAAATGCACTACCAGCGGAAAAAATGCATTGCCGCATTATGTAGTCCATTGCTGGAAAAGTTTAAAATAAAATACGAAGATTCCTGCAATATTGAGTGGAATTCATGCATGATGCAGAAATAAATAATTAGCAATTACGGACAGAAATAAATTTTACTGCAACCTAGGCTTCGATTTATTTACTTCATCATCAGGTGGCATCGCATCATGTTTTTATGTCATCATCATTGTCAGTTTAAACAATTTTTTTAAATCTGCATCAAAAGTTTTCCTTTCTGCTATAATTAACATTTATGCCGTAGTTTGAAGGACTAATCTGCTCACTTTGGTTTCCATCCTCCATCAATTATTAGTTTGAATGTTATCGTGTCGAAGCGATTGAATTAAACTATTTCATAACACTTCGCACTTATTTTCAGGTCAATACTTTTTCTTTTGAATTACAATTGGAGATAGAGAGAAAATTTTCGTACAGTCATCAGATCCCTCTTCTCAAACCACACAACAATCCCTCCTATATAATATGTACATAGCAACTCTTATGTTTGTTTTATTCCATTTAAACGATACTAACAGGCAGATAGCCTGCTCATTCCGTGAGCAGGGGTGTGTGCCCGCCCCAGAGCTATCGGCTCTGGGCCTCTAGGGGTAAGTGTCCTAGTCTAAAAATAGCTCCTTGGTGAAAACGTTTTTTTTATTCGCTGTTCTCCTTTGTTGTTTTTAAAGCCATTTGAATAGGAGAGCACTGTGGGTTTCTTTTGTTTCAACCTTTACGCTCTTCCACTCTCCCCTTTAGCCTTTCTCCCTTGTCACTGTGTTTCCCAGCATCTGGTTGTTACAACCTCAACCCAAAAATGATTCATTTCATCTCCAAATATCTTAAACCTTTGCACGACGGGTAACCTAACACCCCCTGCCACATGTCCTAGCAGCCGTTCTTTTGGATCTTATTTAAACTAACTAAATACACTCCTTTTTATTCTTGTCTCCATTTCATCTCCAAATATCTTACACCTTTGCACGGCTGGTGACCTAACACCCCCTTCCATACGCCCTATACAAATCCAAAACTACTACTCAATCATGAAGACAGAGATTTCACATTCAACGCACCAAATTTCACTCTTCTAGCTCAAAAATTGACAGAGAAAGAAACAAAATGGATACAGAATGACTGACACGCTACAAAATTTATATATATATATATATATAGATTACGTCAATGTAAGATAATAATTATTTGTTTTTATTAGCCGTTCGATAGCTATATTATTGTACTTTGATCCTTCTTTATCCACCAGTTGCGAAAAGTTTCCGGGGGAGACGCCGTTTTTTGGAATCTCACTCGAGGAGACGTAGCCGAGAAGCAGATGGCGCTTGCGCTGACAAAATGCCGGATCGCTTGAAAGGGAAGAGCGGTAATGGAGGGGGAATGTGTGCATGCGTTGGGAAGTGTTAAGGTTGAGGTGTCACAAAGAGGGTAGGGGGATTTGGGCGCTGTTGGGGGTTCGTTGATAGAGAAAATGACGGGGGAGGGAGGGATTTCGAGTGCTTAAGAGGGATGGAAGGGGAGAGGGGTGGGGGGAGTTCATTAAAGAGGCTGGATAAATGATGCGGGGTGGGTGGAGAGCGGGGTGGGTTTCGGAGACGAAGGAGAAGCAGGTGCGAAGAGGGACGGATATGGGGGTTGGGCGATGCAAATGGAGCGATGTGGAGCGGGGCAGTGGTGCATTAAGTGATAAACAAGCGAAGGCGGAGCAAGCGAACGTATTCTGAGCGCGCATCATTCCCCGAACGGAGAGGAAATGACGGATGAAGGTACATTTCCGCCTCCCCAGCGTCCCAATTTTCGAAACACTTCTCGCTGTACCTAAGTGAGTAAAACATCTCTCCCTTCACTCATAATAAAAGGTACTTGGTTTTATTCCACACTATTTAATATAACTCAACTCGACCATGATTTCGACACCGCGTGTCATCCGCAGGTCAGTAATAATAATCATGAATAGTTGTGATTTGATAGATGTATAATCTTCGTTGATTAAAAGTTGAATTATCCCATCTACATGAAGCAATTTCTACGTATGTCATTCATCAATCAATTGAGTAGAATTGATTGCACTGGCGTGGAAAGTTTTTGTATCATAACCTGCATTATCTTCCCTCTTTTTCTATCTCAGGTATTTGCGGCTTTGACAGTAGAAACCCTCGTACGGAATTGGCGTATTTAAAAAAACACTTGTATTCATACCTGTTGCCTAAAAGCTTGATTCAACGGATTAATGGGTGGGCGTTACACGCTCTTTGTCTCACCATTCGCACTATACTTACTAATAAACATGAGTTCCCTTAATACCTTTTATCTCAATATTGATGTAAAAGACAAATTGCTGTCCTAATTTACTTTGCTGTAATGTCATTTATTGGATCACCGCTAAATTTATATTTCGAAATTTTAAGAACCTTTTCCTCTAAACTGAGACAACAATAGTCCACCTTCATTCAGATTTTCAGATTCAGAGTTCCAGGGTTTCAAAATACAAGTTGGATCTTTGCACTTCCCTTTCGTGAGCATTTATCTCCCGCCAATCAATTTTCGCCTTTCCGCGATCTAACGTGGACTTCACCTTTCGTCCTCGTTCTCCCGGAGACAGAAATTCCCTTACTGAATCCCAACGAACTTAGTACTCCAAGGGTATTCACGTACCTTGAATTTTAGGTGGGGGTTCTATGGGGAGGGAGGGCCGTAATATTGGAAACAAAGTTCTTCAAAGAACCACGGAACTAGCCGCGAAGTAACTTCAACGGAGACACCCGCTAGTGATCACACAAATGTGTGAAATTCACATTGGAAAAAATCCCCTTTTCCGCGTAGTCTTATATTCTGTACCATCAGTCTTCCCAGAGAATTTTTGTAAAACTGAGTAAATGTCCAAGAGAATCTATTTTAACTCAAAGATTTCAGCAAATACTTAATTCTGGGGCAGAAAATGCTAAAACCCAAGACTAAAATGTTTGAATTATAGCAGACTTTAGCAGTAGTCACATGTTAAAAGTTCAATCTGCCAGTTCATATATTCTTATTTTCAAATTTTTTGAATCATGGGCCTTTGACACAGCCTTTCTTTAGTCTTAGAATCATTCCTTAGTCTTAGAATCATAGGTTGACTTTATGACTCGATGATCTTAAAATTGATCAAGAAGGATCTCGGACGATGGCCATTGGGTCGCCAGTTCCTTCCTTTGTACAGCTTAAGATTCCAAAATAATGAAAATGAGTCTGCCAAATATACCACTTAAATTTTAGGTCCAAAACACATCATTATACACCACAAAATGCACCATCTGAAAAGGGAGTAAATGAAAAATGGTGAATTAGATAAGGAACTAACTCAGTGTTCGAAAATGAAAAGTTGTAACTGACGGCGTAAGTTCTGATATGATTAGTCACATCTGGTGTTCCGCAAGAAAGTATGATCGGTCCTCTTTTATTCATTATTTATATAAATGACTTAATATCTCAATTATGCAATAAAATAAGATTAATTGCAGGCGATACGGTCCTCTACCGGAAAATGTGTGAAGACGAAGACTCAGAAGTTCTATCTTCGGACATAAATAACGTTCACTCGTGGTTCCAAGAGGTGGGGGCTAGAACTACTCAGTAAATGTACAAGAGTACATTTGTTGCGGAAGTCATCACGCCACCGCCACGTCTATACTGTGGGTGGAGGAGACAAAGTTTTCAGATATAGTCAAATGCTTTGGAATTACCTTAACTTCAGATATAATGTAGAGAGCACACATTCACAACATATACGGCACGGCATTAAAGAAACTAGGATTTATCAAGCATATAATAGGAAGGTCCTCGGATGAAAAAGTAAAAGAGAGGTGCTACTTCGCTTTTGTTAGGCCACACATTGAATACGCCACGAGACTTAGGGACCTTGAACAGAATGATTTAACAAAAAATAATAATATGCAATGGAAAGCGGAGTGCTTCGTTAAAAACTGCTATGAGCGAGCATACAGTATTTCTCTGCTTTTAGAGGGATAAGATTGGGAGCCTCTAGAGACTCAGAGGCTGTGCACTAGAATTTTGTTCGAAAAATTAGGAATAGGTGTGTCTCAGAGCGAAACAGAGAATATAATATGGACGCCACACATCGTTTCTAGATCGACCAGAAGCGATGAAATAAGAGAGGTATATTGCCGAACAGATTGATACAAAACTTGTTCTTTCTGCGCACAATAATAAAATAATTAAACCTCCAGAGCACCTCTCAATACACTCCCATTATTGCATACATCACCATGCACCTCCCAAAACCTTATACCTTAATTCTTTAGACGGCTGGTCCTAACACCCCCGGCCCATGCGGCGTCTTGCAGGGTGGTATGTATGAGGGTCAAGCTGTCGTAAGAGGTAGAACCTGAATTCAAATTTGAAGCCCTAAGGTGCAAAAAAAGACCTATATTATCTCATCTATCCTTTCATAATGCAAAGAAGGTAATCCTTCTTTATATACAAGGTTATTCAAAGGCCTTTTTATGATTACAGACAATCAGACTTTTTTAATTTTCAACATAGAAAAATAGATGCCGTGCTTCAAATGGAGGTCACATTGAACATTTGTCACGATAACAAATAAAACTTGATGTATTTAGTAGCATTTTCATCTTTTTTTCATGTATCTATGTTTAAAAAATAAAAAAGTTCTGAATTTCCGTAATCAATACAAGACTTTTGAATCACCCTGTATATTAAGATGGTTCAACTTATTAGTGAAGAAAGTTGAGTTAAGGGGTGAAGGCAAAGGGGTCAAATGAGAACCCGTATTAAATAGCACACGTCTATTGAAGAGAAATTGTGAGAAGTACGTTGAGTATGAGCGTTAATGAAAAATTTTATATATGACGAGGATAATTTGAAGGAGATTTTTAAAAGGCTTCAGAGATTTAATTACAGGGAAGGTTGGAGTATGAAATTTTGGTAGATGTGGAAATTAAGAGAAATGTGATAATTACTATGTGGGTAGAAAGGACGTATGAGGGTGAGACTCAATGAAGATGGAACTTTTGGATGGCGAACGTGAAGATACGCAATAGGTTTTCAAAGAATGCCGAAAGGTTGAAATGAGAAGGAGAGGAGGCAGAAGAAAAGTTAGAATTTAGAATGGAGTGAAATGCAGAGAGGGTAAAGGAAATGAAGAGTAGAAGATGGGAATGCCATTAGGGTTATCGCGACAGAGTTGGCTTATTTTGAAACGATATTTTTAAGAGCGGAGTTTAAGAGCCAACTATCGTACATGCTGACGTTACAATTGTCTTGAGAAAATTTTCACCTGGACCAGGAATCATACCAAAGACCTTTGACTTGCCGGAATTTTTCTAAGGTAATTGTTCCGTGATTTCATCGTCATTTGAGGCAGAATGGAGAATATTTTCATGCGAAGCTAATTGCAGTATGTATGAGGTCACATGGATTATCCTCATGGATTTTGACTTCTTTTATGCCCACATTCCCTTACAAGAGGAATCTTTGATCAACCATAGGGTTCATTGGGACCATTATAAACATCAAATTTCCTCAAATTCTGCATAAAATTATCTTGGCCGCATGGAGGTATGGGCATTTTTTATGTCTGCTCACTGATCTTGCTGGCAGAAATCCAATGGTTCCATTCTCCAACTTGAAATCTTCAGATGCATAAAAAATATCTTGGAATTACCTTAACTTCAAAGAGAGATGCTACTTCGCTCTGGTTAGGCCACACCTCGAATAAGCCGCGAGCAATTGGGACCCTGGTCATAAAGATTTATCCAACAAAATTTAACAAAATACAAAGAAAAGCAGCACGCTTCGTTAAAAACTGCTACGAGCGTGCATATAGTGTTACACAACTGCTAGAGGGATTAAAGTGGGAGCCCCTAGAGACTCGGAGGCTACACGCTAGGCTTAGGCTGCTTGAGATATTCAGAACTGGTGTGTTTCAGAGCGACACAGATAATATTATCATTACGCCTCACTACATTTCTAGGTCTGACAGATGCGATAAAATAAGAGAGATACACTGCCGAACAGATAGGTACAAAAACTCGTTCTTTCCGCGAACAATAAGCGACCACAATAAAAATTAAGCTCCACTAAATACACTCCTATAATACATGCCACCATTCCATCTCCAAAAAACGTACAACTTTACACGGCTGGTGATCTAACACCCCTTGCCACACGCCAAAGTGGCGGCTCGTGGGGTATTATATAGATATAGATGTAGATGTAGATTCCCAATTCCGGTGGAATTTATCCCTGGGAAATTTCTGCGTATTTTTCTCGCCAGTGAAATTAGAGTTGGTAATACATTCATATTTCTGAGGTGAACTACGAATATTGACGACGATTGCATGAAACTAAAGAAGAAAATAATTTCACCAGGTCACAATTATCCCTAAATGCGTCTTAACACGCTCAGAGTGACCTCACCAATTTTTCATCCAATTCCAAACTGATCACCAGAGAGACTGTAAAGGAACTAGGTACTCTCATGGAGTACAGTGAATGTAACATATAATCTCATTTTTCCAGATGGCGCTGCACTCCAATTTCTTTTCCCAGTGCGTCAATGGAAATCTCACCTTGCTGCTGATAGATTTGTAATGGTGATTCGCGAGGCGTTTGGCAAAGGGAAACCAAGGGAAAACTGAGAGGACGGAGACCATAGGAGAATCGGATGAATTGGAAGTGGGGAGGGAGGAAAGGCCAACTGCCACGCGACGAACACTCACGCAAACCTTCGTGAACCATTCTACGCACACGTTTACTGCATGTAAAAGTTCCTTAAAGCCTTCGAGGGGTTGGAAACCTTAGACCCCCCCCCCCCCGGATTTGGGGAAACTTTTGCCGAGAAGTTCGATCGAGTTTCGCTCGAGCCTTTCTTCAACGGAAATGGGAGGAAGGAGAGATGGAAAATTAACCCACCCAGGGCATACTCCTCCTCCTTCCCTCTTCGAACCAATCCTCTTCCACCGTTCTTCTCTCCTCAAGCCAAAGCCTCCCACTCTCACCCCCCCCACCTGCCCCTCCAATCTTTGCAATAAAACCAAGGTGAGACGCGGAGAAGAGAGATATTGAGAGATGTGGAGCTGGAAAAGGAGATTCGCCCGTTATACGCACGATTTCAGAATCTATTGGATCGAACGAGAAGTGGGCAATCTTAAACCTTTAACACTAGAAAGACTGGGTCACATTGTTCCCCACCGAAGACGGCCAATCGTCAATTGACGGCATGTGTTTTTTTCTCGTTATCTGCCTAGCAGTCCGAATTTCAAGGTATTTCAGACGTTTTAATCAAACGAATACTATTTTCATAATTAGTCGCAATAGGTTTTTGAAACATAAAAATGACACCATATAATAACAATTTTTTCCTGTATTCATCTTTGGATGAAAAATATACAAAGAGATTAAACAGAATAATTAAAGTTTTTGCACAAAAAACCTGAAGCTTTGGATGGAATGCTTTAGAATACGGATTATATCGTAAAAGGTTTTAATGCTCTTTTGATGGCATTTGTTAATACCTATAGCTGTAATACCTTGAAATTTTGGCGTCTTAGAAGGAAAATTACGCTAAATAAGAAAAACTACTCGAGTAAAAAGTGAGAAAAATGATAAAATACAATCCTTAGACGAATTAGGGAAAATTGAAAAAAATCATGCTAAAATTACATAAAACTAAAAATCCAAAACCGTCAAATGACGGGTGACCGGCTTCTTAGTTTTAAGCTCTTGGTCGCATGAGTACTAATTCTCTTTCGTGGGTGACTGTGAGAATAAACGGACGTGTACGGTTGACTCTTATCTTTGTCTCTCTTCTAGTCTCATAACAAGCTTGACGGTCCTTCTCGAAAATGGTAGCAAAGCAATAGCTCACTATAATGTCAGTTTAGGGCTCTCTATATCATTGTTATTATCTTTTAAGCTCTGCTAAAAAATTTCTTACAAACCTATTCTGTAGAACGTAGGGAATTTTACAGAATTTGACTCTTTTTCTTCAGAACTAGTTCCTTTTCTAAGGATCTGTACGGAGCATGAGGGCCTGACTCTACATAACACATTTTCTGTAGAGTTATTTTCTGCTGAGCAAAATAACTCCTTACAAGCCGTTCTGTAGAACTTCAGCAACTCAGGAGTATGTGAGGTTTCCGTTGACCCAGTTCCTTTTCTAAGGATCTATACGGAGAGTCGTAGGGAATTCCACAGAATGTCCCAAGGAATTCTGCAGAACATCTTAAGGTATTCTACAGAACATCGTAAGGTATTCTGCAGAACGTCGTAAGGAATTCCGTAAAATGTTGTTTCAATACTTTAAGAAATATCTACAGAACTTTTTAAAAATTCTGTTAAGTAATTATAAGGAAACTATACAAAATATTTTAGCAGAGAGGCAATATTAGCGAGATATTATAAAAAAATTAATTCAATACCATTTACATCAATTTCGATGTATTTTGTCTCATTACAATGAAAAAAAGCTCATAGTTCCCAATCAAACAAAATATTAGCCACCTACCACTGTACCCTGGCTCAAATTTCTCAAAAATACCCGATATTTTCCATGGGAAATGTGAAGGATAATTAGTACTAAGAGACTATATTACAAAAAATAAGGACAGTTCTGAGTATATCCTGTCATAAATTTAATAATCTATAATCGTATAGTTTCTCATCTATTTTAAAAGTAAATCAATAGCTCACAGCAGTAATTCTGACGGAATCACATATATATTCTCAGCAGTAAAAGCTTTTTTAGAGTGCGGGGTGAAAAACATGGTCAAATCTATGGACACATGAATGTATCGAAGGTTAATTACCAAGAACTCAGGTAATTTGAAACATTTTTTTGTTTTTTTTAATGCAAAAATATATACTTCATGCTACTTTGAGTTGCATAACTTTGAAAATAAAGTTTGAACAGGGTCTATATTATGATAAGGGATACATCTCACTAAAAGGGACTCTCAGAATTTACATTTTAATTCACAGTTCTATTCACTGAATATTTTCCGGGCATTTAAATCTAGCACACATGGGCAAGTGGCCCATATGGTTCCCATTTGCAAAACAGGAAAGAGGTTTTGGAGTGAAAGGAAGCTTCCTCAAGGTAGAGAAGAATAGAGAAGGGTGTATGTTTGCTTTGCCTGTCAACGTTTACATTGTATATTATGACTTACGGTTGATGGATTCACTCATAGTTTGCTGTAGCATAAATCATGTGACATTAAGGAAATCAAGTGTGAAGTGTATGAAAAATATGATCATCCCATAATTTTAGTCAACTCTTAGTACAGAGTAAGACAACTATTAAAATCGTATGAACACATGCAAAGGATGAGATTAATGGTATTGGCAGTAACTTGGTGGAATTCCTTCTGAAATGGTTAAACTTTGTTTTCCACAAAAGAACTTGCTTTTATGGAAAACAAGGTAATTCGTCATTTCAATATATATATATATATATATATATATATATATAGAAGGGCATATGAAAGACAAAATTTGATGTGATACTCAAAGGAAAGACGTCGGAGAGGCAGTTCTAGGAAAAGTTGGATAGAAGGAATACAGAAGGAAATGAGAGGAAGAAGATTAGAGGAAGGACCCTAGAATGACCGTGAAGCATGGAGATTGGGAATCAAAAGATGTAAAACGCCGTAAACTGACTTAAACCGACGTATTTCTCTTCTCTTACGACACTTAGCGTTTGTAACTCTACTGGTGCGCAGCAATGACTGTATACCTCTTCCCGCGAAATAAGATCCGCTGCATTATAATGGCCTTTTACTCCTCTAAGTCTCTCACCTACGCTTGGAGTGGAGAATAATATAACTACCCGACCATTGCGTAACAAAAACTAGAATACTTCTGCTAACTGATTGACGCGGATCAAAAGTAGATAAACTCGAGGAAAGTGGGTGCACATATCCCAAAATTCCGGGAGTTTCCTCGGTTGGTTTCATGTACTTATACACATGGCGTTAGACTGTGCGGGAAACGCATTGATGTGGTAGTTAGAAGACATGATTCCACGCCGAGGTCCTGGGTTGAAATGTCTCAGAAGTCGAGGTTTTTCAGTCAATATTCCTACTGGGATTGAGTGAAGGGTTGCCCTATGGATAGTAATCCTTCGATTGAATGATCCTCTATTGTGAATTCCGTGAATAATCCTTCTTTACCATTCTATGCTTTGTCGTACTGACGGCTTTAGTTGTTAAAGTAGCCCACCACCCAACATCCTGCAATTGCTTGAGAATGCAACAGAACTTTAAGCCAAATTCTTCCATTGAGCTCTCTCAACCTTTGCTCCTCCTTCCGTTTCAGTTCTCCCTGAAAGTGAGGATTGATAAAGAGGAGATAAGTATGCAGTGGAGAGAGAGAGAGAAGAGATCCTGGCCGATAAATGTGCGAGTTCGGATCCGATCACTTCACATCCGAGAACTTAAAGCAATGCCTCATGGGCAACTGCCTTTGTCAGCGAGGAAGGCATGATGTGAAACTTTCAGACTCTCCGAACTTCCTTGCCACATTTGCCGATCCACCGTGATTTTGAAACTTTCGGCCGCGTTAGCTTTGGTTTCCAACTGCTGAAGGAGGTATTGTCTCTCATCCCACATAATTTTCAGCCTTGAGTTTACAATGGGAGACCGCAAATTTGTAACCGAAGACGCATAAGGGGGCTCCTCCTATATGACCATGTTTTAGTGGCTCAACTACTTCAAGGCATCAGTTTACTTTCTCCTCTTGGCATTTGGAGCGTAACTGAAGATCTCTCTGAAACTAGAGCCTCTTGGAAATGTTCCGATAGCTTATGGCCAATTAAACTACTTGAGTTTTCACATTATAGATAGATAATGGATGATATTTATTCCACTAAATTTTACTGCAAATAACTTTGACAATAGATTAATATATGGTGGAATATAGACACCCCTAAGGTAAACAACTAGTGTTGGAGTTGCCATCATATGAAGTTATCTTGACGAGAAAGAAAAAAAAGAAACAGCTGGCTGGTGCGGCCAAAACGTTAACGTTTCTAACAATGCATCTAATATTTATTGCATTTAAGATAACGGTTTTTGGCAATACTTCTATATGCAGAATATGTTATTTTAATAAAATTTAAAATATAATTACTCTGAAGATATGTAGTTTGACATGATATTTTGTTTCCACCGAAACCAGAGATGAGAATTAGTAAACATTGCCTTAGGACAAAAGTCCACTAGGGCCGGTAATCGAATCACGACCCTACTGAGTGCTGGCTAATGCTCTAACCACCATTTGGTCCAAGTTTTTCGATCCCCTAGTCAATATCACGTGCTACGCGTACGCATGTGAGATTCTGTTTCTATTCGAAGTGATTCAGATCCGCGCCAACAGGCGGCAAGCGAGCTTCCACATATGTTCTTCAATAACTAACACATGGCGCAGGCGTGTGCAATTATCCCATTCATGTATCGAAAGGGAAATTGATTAGTATCGTATCAGCTCCGCATGCATTTACAAAAATATGGTACACTTCGGAAGAAAGCTTTGTGATAAAAATATTATATTTTCCTCACCTTTGTTACGTACATGTTGCTCGTTTAGAATAAAAAAATGTTGCGCGCTGTAACATAAAAAGCGCGCTGTTTTTTTGTACACGACCGGGTGCACCGTTTACAAAGTAAACATAGCCATCTTGATTTAAATTAACATATATTATTCAAGAATTCATTGATTAGATGATAATTTTTTAAATATTGTATCCTTATGAGAGTTTGAAAAATGAAATTACCCACCGTATCTGTATCGTTAACAGTTATTACGAATCTGTTACAGTTTTTTCATCACTTTCTTGGAACCTAAAATACATGTTATCACGCTCCATGAATGCTCTTTTCAAATGAAATTGGAAAAAACGGAGCCTTTCATGGTCATTGCAGCATTTGTACTAACTACTCACATTCTCCTTTTTACAGTTATACTATGTATTCTCCCACTTGTTTTGTGTATTTGGATAGAACAGTAACTATTTTGGATCTACGAATGAGAATGGAACGTAATAAATTCAAACGCCAAATTTGTAATATTTATCAGACGATAGAGTAAATTGATTTCTTTGGCATATTTTTAATGAATAACAATTCAATTCATCTAAATTAACTGCAAAAATATACAAAAAACATTGACTTGTTTAAATGATATATACTTCCTTTGCAACCTTTGCCATGTTCTCGAGCAGGCGCGCTGTTTACTTCGTTCACATCGCGTGACGGTGCCCAACAAAAGTTCATCTACCACTAAGACGTGACCAAATATTTCACTGAAAATTTCTTACAATAGAAGACAGAAGACTACTAAAGGAATATACAGATGTATCCCAGCTATCGCAAAACGTTTAGTATATTTTCCCGACAAGAAATCCAAAGCCGTTTACTTTGTAAACGGGCCCGCCCGCCGGAAGGTTAACTTTGGGCTACATAGCCATTATTTTAGTCTTTTTCATCATGCTTTTCAAATTGTATGTCGATGAAAGAGTTTAGTGCAGAGAGGAAATATACCATGCCTTGCTGGATGGTTAATCGAATTTGTCTGTTGAAGGGGGGGGGAGGTGAACAGGGGTCGTTTGAGTGTGGGCCTCAGAAGACGTCGGGCGTCACTGTTGGCAACCTTCACGTGTGACGGCACTGACTGAAATTATCTCGTTTGTCCATAAGGGGGCGGGGGTGGGAGGCGGGGTCGCAGGAAAGCCACGGCGACGGGACACGTCGCTCTCTTTTTTTCTGACGTCTCTCTGATATTTTCTTTTGAGTCACTCCCGTGAATGGGACTTTGACGAAACGTTTGATCGCGTGCGCGCTTGTGGAGGGTGCTTGGAGCCAAATGACTTAAGGCAGGTGTGCAGGCGGGTCTCGGAAATCGAAGGCCAATCAATCGAAGGGAAGTCGGCCAAAGTTTCCTCTCTCTCTTCTCATAATACTCAGACCGTAACCTCTATTGTCCCCATACTTGGCGTTTGAAATAATAACTTAAGACGAATTCTGGCATATATTCAATGTAAGTACACTCATACCTAGTGCGCCATTCTCTCTCTGGGTTGATGAAGTCAAAAAAATCTTCTTTATATTGCTGTTTTCAGGTATACTCGTCGCGTGTTTAGTTTTTATGACTAAAGTTTCTCCCCTCTTCCTGGGGGCGTCTTCAGGTCCGTTGGACATTTTGTAATTATTTATTGATATTATTTATTTCCCGTTTTTATGTATTTCGTTTCTATGGAGCACACTGTTATATGGCTGTGAAAGCTGGACATTAAGAAAGATGGAAAAGTCGCGGTTGGAAGCTATGGAAATGTGCATATGGAGGAGGATGATAAAAACAAGATGGACTGACAGAAAGAGCAGTATAGATGTGCTGAGGGAAACAAAAGAAGAAAGAAGACTGATAAAAGAGATAGAGCAAAGGAAGGTTAAATTCATTGGTCATGTTCTTCGACATAATAATTTTTTAGGAAATATAATGGAGGGAAAGGTGCTGGGGAAGAGAAGCAGAGGAAGCCCAAGAAAGAAGTTCCTAGATGATGTACGAAGTCCGTTGAGATTAAAAACATATGCTGCTATTAATTTGAAGAGAGCTGCAGTACACAGGGACACATGCCTGCAGAGTCAAGGCTTAGCCTTTAGAAGATGATGATGTTGTACTTCGTTGCAAGTTCAGTTGGCCATTATTTTCACCTGCTGGACATAGATTCAAAATGTGTCCCCATTGGCCGATTCTGAAGACGCCCCCAGGATGAGGGGAGAAACTGTAGTCATAAAAATTTCACACACGACGAGTATACCTGAAAACAGCAATATAAACAAGTATATGATTCGCGGAATCCTTCAAAGAAATTTCAAAAGAATCTAATAATTGACCTTTAACCCAACAGAACTTGCTCTCTTTTAGCAATCGCCTCCACAATTCCCGAGTCTTGCAAGACTTTTTCGCTTCTCTTACGCTCATTTTTTCGCTTCGTACACGCTCTCCTAAGTCCTCTTCGCCCTCTTTAAGATTTCGCCTCGTGTGAGTCGCATCTTCCACATTCACCCATGACATTTTTGGTCTTCCTCTTCCTCTCATACCGTTCACTCTACTATCAAGCATCTGTTTCCTTATTCAACTCTCTCCCAACCTCTTCATGTGGCTAAACAAACGAAGTACACTCATCGCATACACGTCCGTTAACGCAACATCCAACCGAAATTCTGTCATCACCTTTGCTTTTCAAACTCCATTGACCCTATTTTTCCTTCAAACATTTATCAGAAGCACCTTTTCCTCTGCTCATGGTCGAGAAATATACCTCAGATCTCTTTTCGCCCACCAGAGATCATTACGCAACCAGTTTTAACGCCGACTGACTGACTTCAGAAACGAGAATAAAAATTTTGCTTCTTGAAGTCGTTTTTGATCTCAGCGTGGAGAGTCATTCTTTCAACCGGAGGGTTTTAACAACTTTAACAACCCGTGTCTTTTTCTCGTAGTATTATCGTCATCATTATAATATGATGTGCATAACAATTAAAAGTTTTTATTAATGTGCTCAGCCCATGATACACTAAGTTTTGATGATCTTAAAACAAATTACACGGACAAAAAATTGACGTTTTGGAACTGGGATTCGTCACGTCTGGACGCTACATGTTGTACAAGTAATATTTTCGAAAGAGGAGATCAAGAACAAAATATGAAGGAAGAACGCTTTATTTTCGGATTTTCTCTTATTAAAAAAAAAACATTATACAATCTTAGGTCCGTTTAAATGCAGTAAATCAATATGAAGAGCCAGTTCGAGTAATAAGCAACGTTTTTGTACGCACTGTGGGTCGGTGGTGGGAGGGTAGGGGGTAATAACTCCCAAAATATTTCTCCCAATCCAAAACTCCCAATTATTTCTATTTCCCAAAATATAAAACTCCCAATACATACAAACATTATATCTTCTAAAATACGAAACTCCCAAAATTCATAAAATGATTTTTCCCTATGTATCTTCAGTTGCTACGTTCAATTGATTATAGTTTGTTTGTTTATTTATACCATAAACATGGCCGAAATTATTTTTAAAGGTAATCGCGTATATTAACACATGGACGGTTTTTTTATATTTACGACAAAATAAGGGCAGGAATATTGTTTATTGGAGGTGTCGAGAGTATCCCGCATGCAACGCTCGAGTGAACACAACTACAGCTGGTCTATGGAGTACAGATTTAAAAGCAACCCCCTGAATACTTGCATTCTCTAGATAGAGAATCAGTTAGTGCTTTGAAAGTAATCGTCTCCGTAAAGCAAAAAGCAGAAGAACATCAATTTTGAAATTTTCAATTTTTGGGATTTCGGTATTTTGGGAAATTTTGTTCTTTGGGAATCTTAGTTGTTAGGAGCAAGTTACTGGGAATTTTGTATTGGGAGAAATGTTTTGGGAGTTATGACCCTCAATCGGTGGGAGGGGGGGAAGTAGGGGGTGGGGCACAAAAAGGCCAAGGATAAGGAGTTTCTGTCGAGGGAAAGCGTATAAAGGGGAGGTTGGTTGAAATGTATTACCGTTCATAAGGGAGGTTTCGTCAGGCTCGTTATACTTATATAAATATATCGAAACCGGTTGAGCACTAAAAACTGATCGAAGAAAATAGTGAAAAGTGCAAATTATTCATTCCTTCTCCATGTATTCTACTACATCCACGCTAAGAGAATATCATGCATTAAAATTCCCTTAAGAAAATAGCAGAATTCAACATCAGGATGCAATCATAGGGTGCACAAACCGACTATTGAGAGTATCTCTTCTTTTATTCAGTACCCGAATGATAGTGTAATAACTTAATCATAAGATTTCCAAATTCCAGGTCTGGTTTCCATTGCACCATTAACTTTCTTTTTCTTCAAATTCTATTTCAATTTGCAACATAATTTAAGATGCACAATTTTACAATAATTTACGTTACCAACATAACACTGCTGGAACGCTAAGTGAATATCTTTCACTTAGCGTTCTACTTTCTTATTTACGCACAATCACAGTCTACTAGAGCGTATCTTAAAAAAGGCTAGCACATGAAAACGGTTTCCTCATCATTTTAATTGGTATAAAATTTTGATTCGAGTAACATGCCTCGCGTTATCCGTTAGTTTGCTGCAAATCATTGATGAACGACTGGTTGTGAAATTTCCGGGCAAATGTAATTATGTTTTGGCTCATAGAAATTTCTATTGACCTTGGAGATTGACGATCATCTAGGATTTAAGGATCGCTCGTTTAAATATAACCGCTGGATGACGTATCCTTAACGATAATATGATGATGAGTAAAAATTTGGGTTTTGCTATGGACATGAAATTGCCAATCTGATGGTTTACCTTATACAGATGGAAGAGCGTGGATAGAGTGGATATCGTGGTAATGTTGATTTAACACTTCATAACAAATTTATTGTGAAAGCTTCCCGGGTGTAATGCCTCTAAGACTAAGTGAATTTTGAATTGAATACGCCGGGTGAGGTGGCCGCGAAAGAGCCATCTCGGAGGAGTGGAATACTGGGGCATTCCTGAAAAATAAGAGGCAACCTGTGCCGGCGTATCGAGTGATTTTCTCAGAAAGAGATTCCACAAAATGGCAACCTAACACAGAAATGTGAAGTGCAATTGGTGGGATGAAAGACAAATGAGTTCCAAGTCCAAGAGACAAATGTTTCCCTTCCATGGTCCGGCGTGCTGTAAGGATGCACTACAGTCCACTTCCTGCGAAAGTCATCACAAAATTGCCGTGCCTATACTGTGGGTGGAGTAAATATAAAATTTTCCGACACTCCGGCAGACTGCACGGCGTCAACCCGGAAAAGGGAGCCAGGGAGACACCTAATCCCAAATCTTTGGGCAACGGGCTCTTCCGGTTCTCAACGAATTGCGGAGTAGTTTTCGCGAAAGCGAGATCGACGGCTACTCGTCTCAGTTGTTTGGGTAACCGAACTAATACGAGCACTTCGGAGTGGCGGGGGCCCAATTGAGATCCTTTTTACCTCAATCCGCCTCATTGGTGTCGGCCTCGAAGGGGTTGTGGCTCGCTAACTTTCCCTTCCCTTTCCCTTTTTCCCACCACCACTCACGCTCGGATATAAGCGAAAGCTTTCTGCCGAGCCGGAGGTAGTTACCCGGCGGGTGTAGATACCCGAATCCGCTGGTTAGGCCACACCTCGAATACGCCGCGAGCATTTGGAACCCTGGTGAAATAGATTTCACCAAAAAAATTAATAAAATACAAAGGAAAGCAATGCGCTTCGTTGAAAACTGCTACGAGCGTACATAGTGTCTCACAACTTTTAGAGGAATTTAGATGGGAGCCCCTAGATACTCAGAGGCTACACGCTAGGCTTAGGTTGCTGGAGAAATTCAGAACTGCTATTTTTCAGAGCGACATAGAGAATATTATCATGACTCCTCACTACATCTCTAGGTCTGATAGATGCAATAATAACAATAAGAGAGATACACTGCCGAACAGATAGGTATATAAACTCGTTCTTTCCGCGAACAATAAGCGACCACAATAAAAGTTGAGGTCCACTAAATACACTCCTATAATACATGTCACCATTTCATCTCCAAAAACGTACATCTTTACACGGCTGGTGACCCAGCACCCCCTGCCACACGCCCAAGCGGCGGCTGGTAGGGTATTATGTAGATATAGATGAAGGATGCTTACGACCTGGAGTTGACTTGCTATTAATTTCATGAGATATTGCTAAAACGCAGCCTTCACTTGGCGCGCGGGCCAGACGACGACAGACGACGGTCACGCCGGTAAGACACCCCTTAGCGGACGGGATAGATAAGGGGCTGAATGTAGAGCGGGGGCGGTGGTGTTGAAGACGGAGGGAGGAGGAGAATTTTCAGAATTGAAGGCGGAGAGGCCAACCGTATCGATCTTAGCTTATTCAAAAAACGGTCCGTCGGTCGTGGCGTTCACATTCTCTCCCGAGTGATTCCTTATGCGACCTCAAACGTGTTCCCGTTTGTTCGAATGTGCGTGCCCCTGCGTGAATATGTTGTTCGACAGAGGTGGCGCGACGTAATTCAGGTAAAACTATTTCCACCGTATTGAGAAAGTCAGAAGAATACTCTATAACTCCAAATGCCTCTCAGTGCCTCGATGGAAGAGCAAGGGGGTACTTTGGCTTTTATTTTCAGGGCGCCAGGTGATTTTAGAAAAACACCACCTAAGCCTACTGGACAAAAATGCCCCGTTTACATTATTAGGGTTAAAATGATAGTTAATATGGCGGATTAACTGACTTGCGTTCACACTGCATTGTTTTTACCCGAGTTTATATGCCGGTGTCCTCTGGTGGACAGTTAAGAAGTTGGCGTAGCCCACAGCCCGACAAATATCGCAAATCGTTATTCATTTGTTCAAAGGCGAGAAAAGTGATTGAATTCGCAAATATTTCGCACTGTTAGACCTCATTCAATATAAACAATACACTAATCATTTTCTACCTTGAAATTACTTTATGCATCTAAAGATGAAAATTGAGAGAATAAATTTATCTAACAGAACAACGTGTCACTATGCTTTACCATTAAGACACCTCGAGAATATCACGATTGTATCCTTTGCACTATTTAATGTTGGATAAAAACAAATTCAAGATGTTACCTTGAATTTCAATATTAATAAATAAATTCCATTTTGTGTCCTTGCTTCAGCATATGCAGCGGAATAAACGACTCATTCTTCCGAGTTCATCCCAAGATCCATCCTCGCTTGCGCATTGAAGGTAGATTTTGAGCTTAAATTCGGTTTATCATTCACTCATGCATTTTCAGACATCAAGCAACAAGACTTTCACGCGTAAGTACGGAATATGACACGATAAAATGTCGTAATGCATTGTACGCTTTAAGTAAAAGTTACATGTGTAACTGCTATTTAACTAACCTGCGTTTACACTACTTAAAAATGACGGTAACTACAACTAACCCTAGTAACTCCAGCGCGGTTAAAAATTTGACTATGGTAACCGCTAACCTGCGTTCACACTACTAACTTTGACCAGGGTTAGATTTAACCTGGTTAAAAGCTATCGATGTAAACAGGGCATTAAGATGATAAAAATAAGGACAACAACTAAATTAAAGATCAAACAATATCTTTATAAATCCTCAAAATTTCTCCTCGGTACAAAACATGTCCACTCTGGACCAGCACGACAATCAAACTCTCACGCATATAAATAAACAACCGCTACCAAGAAAATCAAAACGATAAAAACCTGCCAAAGCCCTCACAATGTTTAAAAGTAAATTTAAAATGTAACATATTTAAATAATCGTTACAGCTCTTACTACTGAATTGAGATCGTGCGAAGCGACGAATCTTCAAACGAAGAGTAATGGTTTTCCGTTTGAATTTCTGTTCACTGTACACTTTTTTTCAATTTGGTCGACGATACCCGTACTCGAGGGTGAACTTTCGATGCTCCCTCTTGTCCAATACCAATGGAGACAAGTGGCAGGAGACGAAGTTATATTTACTCATCTATGAAACCGTTCCTATCCCATTGTGTCAGTTATTCAACATTTTATGAACAGCAAACGTAAGATAATCGGAGTTCGGGCCAGGGTTAAAGACATCCCCGCCCTTTCAATCCACGCTCAATTCCGGATCGCCCAAATATGGGCACATTAGGGTACCATTTACTCTAATTTGAGAGTTTCTATGGAAGTTTATCTCTCCTTATTTTAACTTAAATGTATACATTTCAAACACATTTTTAGTTACGTAGGATGATTTTTGGTAGCGTAAAAGACTTCTGATATTATTTCCCCCATCAACAAGATATGTGAGCTTATTTGCAAAGTATAAGTCACGGATAGTGTCCACATTACAGCCATCGCGTTCTCATCTTTTATTTATTCTTCCGCTTTCTTCTTACTTAATTCTTTTCTCTTTTGTCCTCCTTCATCTCCAAGATATCCACTAATTTCTTTTTTCTTCTCTTTTATTCAGCCTTTCTCTACTCCAGGAAGTATTTGCGTTAATTTCCTTATCTCGTTTAATATTTTGCTCTGGTGGTAGAACAGCACAAGTTTCCTCCATGAGCCAGCCTTCTCTTATTCCCATCTCGTGTACTAGTTTAACCCGCCAAAAATCAAATTGTACACGATCGCCTATGCGATTTTTTATCGTGTCTCTTACCAAGCATTCCTCTTATTGTCCATCATAAAACTTTCGTTTTCTTTTTATGCGCCTTGAAATCGCTGAATCGCAGTTATTACCTAGACCAGTGTTGGGTTGTAAGTGTGGGGTCCTTTCGTTGGATTTGGGCAGTCGCGCGTGTACCCAGCTTTCTCCTGTAATTTTCCTTAAGCCGGTCTTAAATCTAATGACTCTCCCCATTATTTTTCTATAGTGAGTAAATATCCCAAGTTGGTGTCCTTTACTCGTTCCTCGTCATCTTTTCCATGAAAAGTTTTTTTTTCAATGGAGGTTCTTGCGCGATTACTGCCAATATGTCCGAGGCAACAGTCGTGTAGCAATGCGTAATCACAATCCTACAAACCCGTTGAGCTTTGAGAAGTTCCCCGTCTATGGAGATAAATATGTTAACGCCAGTTGCGCTGATGTTTAGCCGTAGGTACTCAATATGGCGGCAGCGGCTTTACCTTGGCTCGCGGCCAAGTGTATAGGCAACGCTGAGTTTACTCATTAAAGGAAGTTTGGGCGAGATATCGTTTTATTTGAAATTCAATGGATTTAATTCACTCTTAAAATAAAAATATCTCACCTTTTCGAGTGGTCTCCAACCCTGTATGCACCTATTTTTGTTCGTCCACCATGTGCAGCGATTTCACATGTTACCCCACCCGTGAGAGAATCAGGAACTAAAAGTTACGATTGAGAGATGTTTTCGTTGCCAAGCTGTAAAGTTGACGTCACAATTGCATATAAACGTAAAGAAACCAACTCAGAGACAAAAAAACAAACTCCTCTCTGTGTTACCTCTAGGTCACACAGCGTGATGGAGGGTTAAGACGACTGGAGAAAAATCTTGGTCAGACTTCCTCCTTTCATAACCGTATGTTGTGCTCCCTGCTCGTGCAATAGGGAGTAAGGACAAGTCGGTGGCGGTCTCTGAGGAAGTAGGAGGGATATGGTAAGGAGAGAGAGAGAGAGGGAGAGAGAAAGGCTTCGTGTGTCGGCCCCGAGTGTTATTTGGCCGGCAGGAAGGGTAGGAGAGGGATGGATGGGGTGGGGTGCACGTATGTGAGTCTGGCTTTGGTGTTGGTGGGTTTGAGGGAATCAGGGAGGAGGGGGGAAGGAGGAGGGAAGGGCCCACAAGGTCATGCATAATGTACTCGCATCGGAACCGTATTGGTCTTTTTCCCGTTCGCCCGCGAGGGGGAGGTTACGGCGAGGGTGTGCCTAGTGTGTTTTCCTGGCGGACGGAGAGATGGGGTCGTCCGAAGGCCCGCGGTCGGGCAAAATTGGTTAAGGGGACGCCGAGCGAGTAGTTTTACTCCCCCACCCCCCCCCCCCCAATGTTTCCTTTCCCACCCCCCGCCCTCGCACTCTCTCCGTCCCACCCCCATTAAACCACCCTCCCTCACTTGAATTGATTAGTGGGTGTGAGGGTGTCTGGGAGTGGAGGGGGGGGGGGGTTGGCCGGGAGGTGGGCCAGCAATGGGGAGGCATGGTTTGGTTGAGGGACGGAGCGCGCTTCTCTTATGTTTGGGTCTCAGGATTGAAGGTGGAGGGGGGTGTTTTTTTCCAGAGGGTTTGAAGGGCGTGCTCGGGGGTGCCTTCGATGTGGGCAAAGAATTCGTCACACTGGAGAATTGTGTAGGGTTGTGTAGTATACATACATTCCATTCATCTGCGTGTAGTCGATTTTTTCGGGAAAAATTAGTGACACTGAATATCTTCTCAAAGGTACCAATGCATCATACATTTATTATAGGCATATTAAAGTGTTAATGAGATACTTTCCAATGCTGTCGAGGAACCCTGAGATGTCCAAGGGATTAACATTAAAGGATAACAGTCCAGAGAATAGAAAAAAGTTGTTAATAATTTGACGGTATGGATAAAAAAGGCGATAAAATAACATGAAAAAATAATTAAATTCACCTGAACTCTATTGCATTCTTAGTGTTAGGAAAACTATATTTTCTCTAGATTTTTTCTCCTATTGCACATTTTAGTTTTATTAATTTTGCAACGGGGTCCATTTTAGTACTTAATTTAGATTTTAAATGTCAAAATGGAAGATATAGAAAGCACTGTAGGCAATTGTCATCTCTTAACAATTGTTAATTTTTCATTGCGTCGAATGTATGTTATCGTCAGTTATGGAATGGAGACAATGTTACCGCATGCCGAGAGCGAATAAAACCTCATCTTTTAGCACATGACCGATATGACCGATGATTTTCGTAATGGAGTTCAAGAGGTGCGATTCCCTTGCATTTGGATTTCAAGAGTGAAGACAGTTATGGGTGGTTTCGGAGGCTGTGGTAAGAATTGGTCGCCATGAATGATAGTTAACGTAAGTCAGTGTCGCTTGTAATGAGTAGCTAAAGTAATGGAAATCGTCCCAAACCGTCAGCCAACGTGAGTTCACTCTGTGTGGCACGTCGCATTGCAATCTGTAAACATTTAATTGTCTGCTTGGATGAAAGCTGTCCAACGCCATGAAGTTTCCAAACGCCATGAAGGATTGGAAAACGTTTTGCTGGTAGGTTTATAAGGATATTGATAAATGAATAATAATAATAATGTTTGTTTATAATTCCGATAGAGAATGCGTACAACATTATATATTTAGTTAAACGTGGAATAACTTTAGGTAGCCGTGAAAGTAAACCTGAATTATGGCTACCATCGTTTAGAAAATAGGTTGTGCATACATATATGTACTAATTACATCTTTTTGACATTACAGTTCATGTATCAGATAATATTGCAGTTACAAGAAAACATTCTCTAGACTTTCTTAAGTGTATAACCCAGATCGTATGTTCTTCATTGTCGTGGTTACAATTTTTGAATTAAAACAATAAACAGGTTGTAAATTATACACTTTAGGTCCTACGTACAAGAAACATCGTTTAAATAACGTCATGTTTAGCTTGTGTAAGGAAATACGTGCCCTAAGTAGGGTGTAGGGTATGGATTGTACAATAATAAACCAGTATTACCACTTCTTAGGTAAAAACGACGTAAAACTTTATAAACAAATAAATTTCTTAAGGAGAGCACCCCAAGACAGCAAAATAGAGGAAAGGAACGGTCAAAGCGAGTCTTTTTTAAGATCACTCTAAATACTCTCTTTTCTAGAAAAGCGGTGGATATTATACCAAGGATCTAATACCCTTAGGGCACAGAGTAAATACTACCTCAGGAAGATCAACGGGTACTCTATATAGGCCCTATTTGATCTGTCTTTACTTTCAATGGAAAACCATTTCGTTTGGTGGGGAGTTTTCCATTTTTCCTTTTATAACTTTTATTTATAATGTATTAATGTGTAATTAATTTTCAGTATCGGATATATCCAAGAAAAAAGAAACTTCAGATTGTTTAATTCGATTTTCGCATGGGTTTCATTATTTGCTGTAAAATGAGATATGATACCACTATTTTAAACTATCTCAGTACTCTGATCGTAGAATTTTCATATTCTTGCTGACCGCGGCACAGACTTTATATGGAAATGATTCCGTGGCATTTATGGCTTATCTCGAACGATCAATGTTACGAAATTGCATTTACATTTTAGTTACTGGTATGTTTTTGGTTAGCGTGTCTGTTCTGTATAAATCCTCTATGTCGATCTTATTTTGAAGACATATTGGCGTGGAAACTTTTCTATAAATTGGACAATATTTTCCTGTTAGTAGCCTACACATTGATTCGATTTCCCAATTGCGTACTCTTGCTGTTTACCTCAGGGCTTAAATTAAGGTGGGTGAAGCAATGATCTGGAGCCATGAAGGTCTCATTTTAATTGCCTTTCAAGTAAATTGAAAAAAATGTCCTAGGATCACACGTCACTTCATACAGTACATCTGTTAATACGATGGAAATCACAGAGAACGTTGTAATATAAATGATCTAAGAACTATGTCACCAACGCATTCGCGTTAACATTAACGCCGGGATAAATTTCTCTGTTACCGATGTCCTGTATTTTCACTATAGTAAGAGAATTGTTATGAATTGAGTTTGGGGCGCGAAATTCGAAATGTAAGCAAAGATCATATCTTAATACGTTTTTTTACCCAGCATATTGGCTCATTACTAGGTAGTTACAATAACGATAGTATTAAATATAATATTTCCTCATATGGGGAAAATCTATGCATAGGTAATCAAATAACTTTGGCAATATATGTGATTTGGCATAAGCTTATATGTTAGAGTAACATTCAATTGCCCAAAAAAATGGGCGACATAAATATTTTCTTTATTTTATCTATAAATATGACTAATAAGAACGTGCATTCCAGTCTTCACATAAATCTGCACTCAACCAGAAATCGCTCCAGCCAGCCTCTTAAATTGCCCGAGCAAGATAGTTCCCTAGTCATGATAGACACCATATTCGACTAATACGTTTTAATTTCGCCAGCTGTAGGACACATCAATTAAATATTGTGCAATGGTGCAATAATATAGTTTTATATGACAGAAATCGTAAGTAATTAAATGAAAATATCTAAATAAGTCTTTAACTTGACTCATTTTTTTCGCGCGGTGCGTTTGAAACTCCTCCAAAACGGAAGGTTTTTTGTGATACCCAAGAATCTATTGCGGTGACAATATGATTAATTTTCAAAAATAGTTGAGAACACATACAAAAACTACACGCTGTTAGTTTTTTACGACATCTAAGTATTAGAAATACGTCATTGTGTAAATAATGTCTCTCTGGAGTGCATGCACGTACCGTTTCCCATGTAAAAGGGCTGGTATTTTTTGGCAAATATCTCCGAAAGTAATGTAGTAAGGGGTAGAATTTTTGGTGGTAATAGAAGGGTCATATATTTTTCTTTTAATTGAGACAAAATTCATTGATTTCTAAGTAAAATGATATTTCGCTCGGACTACCTTAATCGATATAAAGTCAGCACAGCTCCGTCGGTTGTTAAAGAAGGGAGGTTGATCTGGTAGTTGAAACTTTGCACTTCCTGCGTTATTCCCAACCTTCAACGGATGTTGTACGAGGGAGGAGGCAAGACAAAATCAATGGACGATCGTCCACTCTCGACCCCCTATTACGGGGGGAGGGTGACGATGGAAGAGGGTCTCTCTAGCTGGAAATGACTGAACAACCCCTCGGAACAACGGAGAATACCCCGCCAACAACGCAGAGCCATTCCCCGTCTCCGCAACCCATGTTGCCGCCGCGATCACTTTTACCTCACAAACGGTTTCAATTCCTGTCCATCGCCTTCTCTGGGACTAATTTTCGGAATTACTGTTTAGTCATGACTTTGGCCATATCCCATTTTAGGTCTGCTACCTCGCAGTGCACTGTATTTAGCAAAGTGTACCCAAGGGTTTCATTACCGTTTCATCAATGTAGCTCCTTGGGCACAATGCCTATTATTATTACTATTATTCGTTACTTATGTAACATTCCCCTCCGAGTCCTCAGTAAGCATTGGGTTTCATTGCAGTCATAATGGCCGAGGACTCTAGAGGGGTTGGGTAGTACTCGCAGCCACGTCCGACGCTCATCGGATGTGTAGCTACGCTGCGGTTGGGTCGTGCAAACGGAGTAGACGGAGGGAACCAAGTATAACGACCTTCTGCATGCAAGCTGCAAGTGATTCCACCTATGCCATGCAGGATGGAATGCACTTGATGATCTCCAGCAGTAAGCCCTAAATTCCACCGAGCACACTGATGATGAGAACAACCAGTTCAACAGTATCCTGGGAACATTTGCCGAATCTCAAAAGGCAGGTCTTGATATTTCACCCATTTCTCCGCCTCCTTTGCATCCATGTTCGTTTCAGCCGAAGCCGAATACTCTATCACGAACATGGAGCGTGAGAGGTGGTCAAGGAGAACGATATCAGGCTTGGTCGCCTCCAACTGCCTGGTGGTGGAAAAGGAGTAATTCCTCTAGATGGTGCATTTATCGTTCTTCACGACGGACTCAATATCTCCAGAGGCATAAGGCAGCACAGGAGTATTGTCGATGCCAAAATGGTGTCGTAGATGAAAAAATAACACCCGTGGGGCCGCATTGGGCCTAGCAATATACATTTATTTGGCGTAATAACTACAGCTGGAGAGAAGTTGACTCAGAGTCTCCGGCTAGGCTCGGCACGCCCTGCATCTCGTGTTCGCTACCTCCGTCTTGAATGTTACGCGGCGGTACACGAGTGGGTTTATTACGCAATCCTGGCATGCGTGGATGATACCCTCGGTCTCTGACTTTAGACCAGTTGAGTGGAGGAAGGAAAACGTCAGCTCCTTCGATAGCCCATGCTTCTCCATGTTTTGATAGAAACATCCATGCATGGGCTTATTGGTATGCGCCATGAGCAAGGGTTTCTGCTCGGCCATTTTAATTTAGAGTTTCACGACGTCTGCCTTCAAAGACAAGATGGAATTATCGTCGTTGCTACCGTCTGATGTCAGTTCAAAGTCCATAGTGGTTTCATGCGCTGCTCTTTTGGCCGCCTGGAAGAGAAACGCCCCTAATCCGGCACCTTCGTGTTCTCTTGCGAGACTGAGCAGGAGGTCTCTGCTTTAGAGCACTGCTCGATATGCTGTGCCCAGGACAACTGTGTTGTGGAGACACTCCAGGCTCATCAGACCTCTACCACTTACACTGCGAGGGAGATACAGTCTGGTGACGAAAGATTTCGGATGAAAACTTCTGTAGATGGTCATCATCTTCCTGGTTCCCTTATCGAGGGTCTGCAACTCGTTGACGTTCCATTTCATGCATCCGAAGGTGTACAGCAGTGTGAGAACCGTGAACATGTTCATTGCAAGAATCATGTTCTCAGCTCAGAAGTCCTGATTTACCTGAGAGTCTGTCTGTACTTGGCGGCGACTCTTTCCTTCACTGCTGCAACTTTCTGCATTCGGTTTTGGGGGATGCCGAGGTATTCGAAGCTGTCATCGCCCTCGAGGTGGCTCCCGTCAACGAGGTATTCGTGTTTCTTGTTCTCCAAAAGTTTTCCTCTCGCCAGTTGGATGGATACACAGTTTTCCAATCCGAATTTAATCCCTGTAGCCTCAATGTACTCCAATAAGGTGTCCAGGGCCACGCTAAGGTCTTTTGCGTGTGAAACGTAGAGCTTCAGGTCATCCATATAAAATAAATCGATGACCATATGCTACCTGTCACCTGGTACACCGCACATGTATACTTTCCCTTGTCGCAGTCTTAGAGAGAGAGAGAGGTAGGAGGTAATACAGAACAGCAACGGGTTCAAGCTATCGCCTTGGAAAATGCCACAGTGGTATGTTACCAACTCTGTCGAAACTGACCGCTGGCCAGTGGTCAGGACAAAACGCGTTCTCCAGAGTGGCAACAGGCGTTGGATGTAGGACATAGCCTCTGGTTGGACTTTCATCAACTTCGACATGGCTAAAATGAGCTTATGTGAAGTGGTGTCAAATGGATTTTGTAGTCCACCCAGGCCATTGATAGGTTACGATTACGCTGTATGGCATCCTGGCATATGCAACTTTCAATGAGCAGGTTGTCCTTACATCCCGCGATTCCACGCTTTGAACCCCTCTGCTCGTAAACCTACTCCCAAACCGGCTGGACGTGGTGGAGGATAAGGTCGCTCCAGATGGAGGTGAACTCCTTATATACAGTGTTGAGGCAGGTTATAGAGCGGTAGTTCTTAGGATATGACAAGTCTCCCTTCTTAGGTATTAGAACCGTTCATCCCTCAGTCAACCACGGTAGAATTTCTTCTTTACCAGAGAGAAAGGACGTGAAGATACTGGCGAGGTGTTTGTGGGTGAAAGTGAACTTCTACCACCAGAAGTTATTCTCGGCATCCATTCCTGGAGCCAAGATATTCTTCTTGCCAGAAAAGGCCTTCTTCACGTCACTCTCTGTGACTGAAAGACATCCATCGACATCACCTCACAAATCTTTTTAAAGAGGCCTATGACCGGAGTGTTTCCGTTGATTGGCTTCGACGTTTTACAGATATCCTTCCAGAAACTTTCGACCTCTAAAACGGGTGGCGGAGATTCCACCGCAGATCGAGGTGATCAAAAAAGACGAAGGTCGAAAGAGATGAAGGAGGAAGGTGCAGTTCTTCCTCACGGCCTTATTTATCTTGAGGAGCTTTTCTCGGGACGTGGTGAGTGCCCTAACTCTATCAACCGCGTGCTGTTTAATAGTAAGCAGCACGTTTTTATTCAGTGTGTAATGGTGAAATCTGAGGCTGCGCGTTTTGTGCCGGACTTTGGGTGTGAAAGACCGCCCAGATGTGATGTATTCCATCACACACTGAATCCTCGAAGCCTGCCGTCGCGCCAGCGTGTTCTTGGCCTCCAACTGTTCAGGCGGTTTTACCGCTTTGTCCTCCCAAGAGTAGGGCTTTTGAGAGTGAGCCATTATTTTGGCTGCAGCGTAGACCACGCAGTTGATCGTCCTGAGGTCCAACGTCTCAACAAGGATTTCGTCGATAAAGCCATTCAACCTGGTCAGGACGTCACTCTGCAGAGAGATCTTACGATGGATATCTCTCTGCCTGGCCTGTTCTGCATCATATATGATTTCAGTCATCAACCGCGTTCGGAGTTCAGAGTCGGCCTGACCTACTTTCTCTCTACTGGTTGGGGCTACCGACGTTGCAGTGGCTGTCACAACAGCCAGTGGAGACACTGCTTATATCGGTGAGGGTGGTCTGGCCGGTGGTGTATTTTTCTGAACACGCGGTTGTTGCGGAGTTTCCTTTTTTCGCAGGTGGTTGGCATAGTCGCGCAGATTCTGCTGCGACAGATGGTTATGTTCAAGATGCATCTCACACCACAAAGATTGCATCCTTGCCATGTACCCTCTGCGATTGGGCTTGCTGGCAGCATAACATGCGAGAAGGTCGCCCCTTAAGGGTTCCGTCCACTTCATACGAGCTCCCTTCTTAGTATTGGTGTCAATGCCACACCCAACACCACTGGGGCACCCATACGAAAGATAAAGTTTAACGACAACCGGTTTTGGGTGGCATTTCTGGTACACTTTCTCGGAATCAGGTACTCTGCATGTGTGGTGGTTAACCCCAGAAGGTCCGCTTTTATACTCTTATTATTATTATTTACGAATTTTTCACTTCTCACCCTGATGGCTGGGAAACATTTGCCTATCCCGGGTGCAAAGCACCAAAGGAATCAGGCTCATCTACTGTTTTTTTTAACGTTCATTTAAAAATCTTCTTACTATGGAGTAAGTATTAATTATTTTGGTTTTCTGAATTTTCATGTACATATGATTCTCTATTCCTATTGTTTCCAAGCTTTTGTGCAGGTTTTTTGGTATTAAACCAGTCGCTAATATTATTATTGGTACAATTTTGAACGGAATTTTGGTTCCACATTTTTTTTATTTCTTTACATAAAGGTACATATTTCTGTATTTTTTCTTCGTATTTAGCCTCGAAATTTTCTGTGATCCGATTGGAGATATAAATTAGATATGTTATCCTGTCTTGTTTTGGTTGAAGAGTTATATCCGGTCTATTGTTTGGGCGAGGATGGTCCGTTATGATACTTGTATTGTAATATATTTTGACAGCTTCATTTTCTATTACAGGCGGTGGTGTCATTAGATATCATGGTTTGTTTTCATGGGATACATTGTACTTTCTTACTAACGCAAGATATATTTTTTTGCATATATTATCATGTCTTTGTGTGTATTCCACGCTTGCTAGTACACTGCATCCACCTGTGATGTTATTTGAACAATTATACTATTTTTTGGTCAGTGGCAGGTAAACTTTTATATAAAAAATTCTCTATTTTATCAATTCCCGGTGCTTTCCAATTCATAAATATGTTAATTGCCTCGCTGCCTTTTTTTGCTCTATGGTAACATTTGTCATTGGGAAAATAAATTAGCATGTTGTCATATTCCATCTTTATCCATGTGGCTTCGGGGTTGTCTTTTTGGGATAGATCACATGTTTCATCAAAAGTTTTCCATGTCATGAAGTGCTGGTGCTTTTTGAACTTCTATTCTTCCTGTTCATAGTGAGTTGTAGAACTTCTTGGGGTTGTTACTGAATTGTATATTTTGAAGCCTTCTGTTGAATATTTGTTTATATCTTCTTACCCTCTTGGAATATGCTAAGAGCTTTTGTTTTAAAGGATCTAATACAACTACTAGATCATTCTCATTGTGATTCTTGATAATAAGTTATAATTGTTTCTTAATATTTTTCTTTTTAATTTTTTCTAAATATTTTTTGGGTGATTTAACCTATTTTTTCTCTTACTAAGTTTATTTTCAATTCTAATCTTCGCTGCAAGCCTGGTTCTCGTTTGCTTTTACTTTTATTAGTGACTCTCTATTACTTTATTTCATGATTATTCATTGTCAAAATAGTGTATGAAGCTGAATATATAATAGGATGCATTTCGAGGAAGTTATCTACCTTATTAATCTTTTTTTTGCAAGTATTGTATTCATCTCTTGAGTAATTTTCTTTGCTTTGGGATTGTTTGTTAGTTTTGGTAGGAAGTGTCTGGTGATTTGGTCAGTGTTTTTAAATTTTTGCGCAGCTTCGTCGAATTTATTTTCAATTTTATCAATCAGAGTTTGGTTGTTGATGCTGCTCTCTTCTATTTCTTGCTGCTTTGTTTGGTTATCATGTGGAATTGTGTTGGCTGCTTTATCTTCAAGCATTAACATAGCTTTATCAAATCTTCTATGATTATCATGGCTGGTATTGGCTTCTTCTATTTCAGGTTGTATATTTGGCTGTTTGGAGATGTCGCTTCGTTTCTAAGGGCGGCATCTTTCTTTATATTTCCTAAAACTGTTCGAGGAATATAATTTCGTTGCACTATGGTTCTTCTCTGGTCAGCAACTCTTTGTTCTGTTTTGTTATGATGTGGATATTTCTCCATTGAGTTTTGATGTAATTGTTATCTGTAAGCTGCAATGTTTGTTTCAAGTTCGGTAACACTATTGTAGCAACGCATGATGTACTCGTTCGTTGGTCCATTTCACAATTTTTTTTTGTTTTCCTGCTTAGGTGGTCCCAAAGGTTATATCCTTGGAAGCACTTTCACAAGCGCAGTTTCCTGTGATGGTGTAGGGGTACTACATTTGTTATGATTGGCAGTTGCTTCTCCGAGTAACCCAACCAGTGTCAGCCTTGTCAGCACTTGGTCAATACCGGTTCTTATGCTGTCACTCTGAGCGGTTTCTCCAACAGTGCCCTGGCGACCCCCAGGAAGCGTAGGCAGCAATTATCATTATCAATGTATAAATGATCACGTTGAATCAATCATATTTAAGAACACTTTATTCGATATCTTGTCAACGCATGTGATTTTAAAAGATAGGAAATAAATACATTACTGGAGAATTGAAGAGGAAGGAGGACGATGTGCGGCATCGCAATTAACGTAAAATATCTTGGAGAATATTCGCCATTTTATTTCTGTTTATGCATTTAAAAACAGTCAAGTTCAGTAACTTTTGGTGCACATAGTAAGAATTGAAGATAAGAAGAAAGAAATAGGTTTCAGGCCTTTGAAATATGAGTGAGGAGGAGGATGGAAAATGCAGAACGGAGAGGAAGACAAGAGATATTTGTTGTGGTGGTTGATTTGGGTGGTTATTCTGTTGAGTGGATGTTCTGGGGATTACACATACAGACATACAGACAGATTATACATACAGATAAACATATGTGATTCAGCATTAAAGAAACTAGGTTTTGTTAAACGTATAATATGAAGGTCCTTGGGTGAAAAAGTCAAAGAGAGTTGCTACTTCGCTCTGGTTAGGCCACACCTCGAATACGCCGCGAGCATTTGGGACCCTGGTCAAATAGATTCCACCAAAAACTTTAATAAAATACAAAGGAAAGCAGCGGGCTTCGTTGAAAACTGCTACGAGGGTACATATAGTGTCTCACATCTTTTAGAGGAATTAAGGTGGGAGCCCCTAGAAACTCGGAGGCTACACGATAGGCTTAGTTTGCTTGATAAATTCAGAACTGATATTTTTCAGAGCGACACAGAGAATATTATCATGACTCCTCACTACATTTCTAGGTCTGACAGATGCGATAAAATAAGAGAGATACTCCGTCGTACATATAGGTACAAAAACTCGTTCTTTCCGCGAACGATAAGCGACCACAATAAAAATTGAGCTCCACTAAATACACTCCTATTATACATGTCACCATTTCATCTCCAAAAAACGTTCACCTTTACATGGCTGGTGACCTAACACCCCCTGCCACTCGCCCAAGTGACGGCTCGCGGGGTATTATGTAGATGTAGATATAAATGAAGCGATGAAACTTTAGAGGGAGAACAAGAGGAGACAGATAGGGTGGTGGGGAGGGATGTCGATGGGTTAATGGACGGAGTTTGGAGGCCGACGAGAAGAGGATTTAACGGGGAAGAAAGAGAATGACCTTGAATAAGGAAAGACGGTATGAAGAGAGGAGGAGAGGCAGATACGAAAATAATTAGAGAAACGGTGCGGTTGGATGGGGGGTTTAAAATTCGGAGACATTCATCCATTTCCATTTAAACCTGTCTTAACTGATGGACTACCCTAATAAAAATTATTGTCGCGATCACTTGATAGCATCAGCATCATTGTTATCCCATTATTCTGTTCAAGATGCATTCAAGCATTAGCACGAATTTAAATTTGAAGAGAGAGAATTCTCTTTTCATCGCAGTTTATATTGAGTATTTTAATTCCATATGAATTCCCAACATTCATTCAAACTGGTCGTCGATTACATCTCATTCACGCCCACAATTTTCCCATGCAAAATTTTCACGCTTTTTTCACTCATTAACAAAATTCCCGTGCCTTCCTTCTCTCTACGTTCCGCAGGCAAACCTTTGCCCCGGTTCAGTTACCCCAGTTTACTTCTAGAGGTTACGTCAAACGATCGGCGCAGTTTACGCGTGGGCTGGCCGAGTGATGACGCGAAGCCCACCGGCTGTAATTGGATAGGCTTCGGTCCAGTCGAGTTGACATTCTTTGCGTAGCTTTTCCCAGTCGGCAAGATAGTATTGGTGACGTCATTTAATAGAACAGCCAGTAGTGAATGATAACCTTGATATTGTAACGTTTATCTACTGTAGTAAAAGTATGGCATGTATTAAATAAATGAGCATGAGTAATGGACCTCTACTCGCGATTAATTAGTAGCAATGGAGGCCTTTTCCTAATTTTATTTCCCCTAATCTTATTTAATTTAGTATTGTTTTTTTAATTTCCTCAGTCATAGTTCATATTACTAAATAAAAAAGATACACTTGGTTTTTTGATGATTATCATTTGCAATTTACGCATTGCGCGCTGTGTACAAATAGACTACATTTCATAAAAATTTTAGGTTTGTTGGGTTTCAGAGTTTTCGAAAGAATTCAAAAGAAATTTATTCAAAAGCAAATAAGACAAATGAGCTCCGGAACAATTTCCAACCCTTTAAAAACAAATTCCAATTCAGGTCTTCTTCAAAGTCTCACTAAGAGGACTAGAGGTTCATTTCCAAAGCTTCTTATCCTCTTTGTAAAAGATACATGATTTTTCGAAATTTCTCCTCTCTAAGACATTTATTTTCTGAATTGGGAGAAAAAATGCAATTAATCTTCCAGCAATTGTAAATATACAGATATTTCGAAGTTTAACAGAAAGATAACTCAACAATGCTGATGCGAATAGTTGAAATAGAAGAAATTGCAACTATCTAGATCTGGAGAAAATTGAATGTTCCTCGTTAAAATTGAATTCTGGATTGAATATTTATAAAAGTGACCAAAGTATTTAATTATCATCTCCAACATCCTCCATTAAGTTCGTGTTTTTCGCACAAAAACAAAGTTTTTTTTCACTAAAACAGCGGTCTTCGGGCGGAACGCTTTGTATATGCATGGATTCATACCATAACCATTCACGAGAAAGATTTTCAATGGCTAGATTATATTAAAAACTAGGTTAAATTAATTTTTAACTCTTCATTCTATGTTAGAAAAGAGAAACTATGCAAATTTCACTTGGGGGATATTTAATACACGACCCGGGTTTCAACACATTATGCCATTTTCATGCTCATCTCCTGAAGATGACTAAATGTGTTGAAACCCGGATCATGTATTCAATTTTCTCTAAGTGGAATTTGCATAGATTTTCTTTTATAGCATGGAAAAATTTCGCATTATTCACCCTCAAACCGTACCGTTTGTTACTCTTCATTCTGTCATGGAAGAATAGCCCTAGACCAATCAGGGCGATATTTTAGTCTCAATCGATCGGCTTCAGATGAAGTAGAGGTGCTGGCTCACTTGGAGTTGAACTTATGACCCGACTATCGATCACCGATCGGACTGGCCTTCTCCGAATCCGCACACAGCAGAAGGTGTCATTGTCAAGGGTAACTGACACGTGGGCTTGCTTCCCGCGGACCCTTTCTCCTGAAGCTTTGTCTCTCATTCTTTGTCTTACTTCTTTCATATTCCCTTTAAATGTACCTCATTGGACTCAATCATTACATCGAATCTTTTTTTACACCTTCTGCATTTTTAAAGTTATTTGCGACTTTTTCAAACTAATTTAAGATTAGATGGCGAAATGCAATGAAAATTATGATTTATTTCCTTTAATGGCATCGTGATAGTGAATCTCCTCAGACTGGTACTGGTAAAATACATACTGGTACTGATAAAATTTTATTGTTACTCCCATCAACTATGTTTTATTTGAATCTTTGTTCAGTCTTTTGTCAAAAAATATATTTTTATTTTATTAGTGCATTTATGTAAATGTATTTAATCTCTGACCTGTCCGGTTTTTACATGAACACACTTATATTTAATAAGCTATTCTTTACAGACTTTTCTTAGGGTTTATTTTCTAAAGTTTATATGCTGGGAATTGAATTTATTCGTGCTTAAATTTTCATCTGCCTCAAATTTAAACTTGCAGGTGGTAGCCCCAAAACAGATGCAAATGTCAGGGGTACTTAATTACACACTGAAATATTTTTTGTTATATTTTACTGTAACTTTCTATAGTGTGAAAAACATGTATTATTATTATTACACTTTGACCGTAAGACAATGTCATTATTGCTTTTTGGGAAATATTATTTTATTACATGCTGTCTATTTTAGAGAAAAGTAAAACTGTGATTCCCTTAGTGTACATTTCTCGGGCTCGCAACCGGGTAAGATAGTCATAGGGACGTTTCGGGTTCCGACTCGTTACCCATTCTCAAGGCTACAACCTATCCTATGACTATCTTACCCGGTGGCGAGCCCGAGAAATGTACACTAATGTTATTCGCCGGGAAAGTGTTAAATCATGCGATTCCCTTGTTGAGCAGTTTACACAATGGATTGCATTATATCTCGTTTCCCGTCTATAGAGAAATACCTCTATCTTTGACAATATATGCTTTATTCAGACCCATTGCTCCGACCGTGCGCTGAATTCTGTAAAAATAAGAGCATGGGCGGAGTCTAAAGTTTCGAAACATTTGCATCTCACGGCATATCTACGCTTGCTTTCCTTAAACTTTAGTAGCTGTTAAAATTTAAAAAAGTCACATTTTTGAGCACAATAACTGGTGTTATTTCCAGATAATCTTTTGCTTTACACTCGTATAATACATCACAAACTCGTTCTCATTATGCAGAGCCCCTGCTCTTTTTATAATATATACAGCCAAATAGTCTTAAAAAAATTGAATACCACCAGCAGTGGTGAGGAAAAAGTAATCTAGGGTTTGTTCCATTTTTTTCTGTATTTTTAAGCCACGCAATTCTTTAAACGACCAATTATTGTCTATATTACATTTCTTGGAAATATATTAAAATTGCGTGATCTAAATATCATCACCTGTAGTCTTTACCTTGATAAATCTCTACCAGGCTTTGTATTTTTTTGCTATTCTTGTGAAAAATTTGACAATGTCCTTATAAATCTTCCAATTTTTGCACCCTTTTGCAAAGGCAATTTCCTCTAATGGACGATAGTGCTATTTTATGACCCATTTCATTTTGGCCAGTTTCTCTTCCGATTTCGTTATATTTTCCTATTGGCTGGATACTTAGTTTTTATTGCCTTTTTTGTGAGACTTAATTTGATTTCACAGTCAAATTGATCAATTGAATTTAAAAATCAAAAAGTTAAAAATACTGTGCCTCTTGAACAGTGTTACGTTCATTTTTTTAACCAGTCGAATTGTCAGAGAGGATTTGCATGAGATATTAAATATTTATCCCTGATGAAAAGTTAATCATTCTAGCTAAAGATATGTGCAATGGGTCCTCAATATTATTATATATGCCGGCGTGCATTAACATATTACGTGAATTTTAAAAATATCTCTGTTTTAAGTCTTACTTGAAGTGAAAAAGTTACATAAACCCGATTTTATTCTCGGGTATTTAATTCTATTTTGACATTTTGTCTTACGGAATATGAGACATGGTGTTTAATAATTCGATTACGTTAGGACAGATTTTCTCCTAAACAAGAAATCATGCATTTCTTATAATTGCAGCTGATGAAAAAAATACCAATTTTCACGCCAAGTCCAATATTAAAAGATATCACTGTGTAATCTCGTCTAAATTTTGCACACCGCGCCGAAAACTCTAGTCATAGCATACAAGGCCAATTAAGAAAAATAATTTTAAATACGATTCTTGTATAGTTGCCATCATATGGTGCGCTTCGTTGCGTGGACAGGTTCGCTAAATGAAATGTGTCCCAAGAACTTTTCTCTGTTATTTAGAAATAATATAATCGTAATTTTAAAATATGAGAACTGAGTGTTCTGAATAGCTCACGATTTCCACGCCATCCATCTTGCCATACACATCGTACCTTTCTCCTTAACCTCTTCCTGTTCCTTTTCCCTATCCCCTCGCTTCGTCATCACTGGTTCCTTAACATACCCTTCCCCATGCTCCAGGGGTGTCTCGCAGGGTAGTGTATACATGATGCAGATGAGTGTTTATGTCTACCGGCTGAATACGGCTGACTGGGAAGTCCAAGGAAAAGGTTTGAGGGAGTGGAGAAATGGAGACGGATCATATACCGGTCGAGTGGGATGGGTGAAGAGACAGCGCACCCTTGCGGTGGAACGGTGCGCCCTCCGAGAGAATGTCGTGGACGGCGGAGTACAAAAATACGCAGCTGTGTGTGTGTGTAAAAAATACACGAGGGGGATGTGAAAAAAAACAAAGGAAAAAAATGCGGCGGGTGAGACATGACTGCTTGTCAACCGCGCGTCCCGCTTTCGGGAGAGTCGTCGCAGCGTTGCGTTGCAGTCGTAGGGTGAGAGGAGAGCACTTGGCCTGCTCTTTGAGTCGAGGGCTCAACGGAGCCCTGCCTCCCCTCGTCCCCTTTCTTGATCCCATCATCCCCCTCTCTCCACAAACACTCGTCCACCCCACACTCCTCCATCCATCCCTTGTCTCGCCCAAATCCACGTTATTTATTATTTTCAACTCTTCAGGGATCCTTTTTATCGTCCACCCCGATATCTTCTCCGTGTAACGCGCAAACACGGGAAACTTCTCACCCTCTGTGCCTGTTGGCTTAAAACATTGATTTGACCAGATCGAAGCACGAGAGAGAGGCTGCTTTTATGTTTGTTGCCAGGCAGCAAATTCACTAAGGAACTTGGTGGCCTGATAAAGTTTTTACTTGTTCTTCTGAACTTGGGAAACTTGATTGAAGCAAGGTGGAATACCTACCTCGTCCTTCCGAAGGATTAATATGCTTCACTACTTCGAGAGAAGTGTAAATAATTATTTCAATATTTATTTAAGATTTCAGATATCTAATTTGGAAAATTATTTTGATGACGGGGAAGAATCAAATTCCAAATAATATTTCCTCTTTTTTATTTTCGAGTGATGTTATTTTTACTTCATACGTACCAGGGCTTACGGGTTTTTATTTGAGTCTGCTTAAAACCTAAATAACATATGCATATGCAGAGCTAAGGTTGGACTCTTTTAGGTAGAATACCTTCACGCTGGATATGAATAGGGTTTATAGCAAGTTTTATGTAAGTGCATCAATCTGGAAAGTGAAGATAGTTGACAATAAATATAACAGTGTCCACCAGAATGCTGCTTTATGTGAGCTGGGTTTGAGTAAAATTTTCAATCATTGTTACTGATCTGGATGTAAATATTTTAAGTTATTCTGGGATTTACATGTTAGTTACATTGGTAAACCTCTTAGCCCAAATGAAGCGGAAAACTTAGCTTATCAAATTTAGGAATGAGAAAAATCTGCGTTTTAGAGTCTACAAAAGTATCAGAAACATTGGGAGCATGATGAATAACTACTCCTTTTTTTGTTCGACTATTTTATGATTTATTGTTTTTATCGTTTCTCATAAAACATTGTGCTTGAAAAATGTATAAAATGCGAATCGCTTCATTTCTAAGTCGAGAATCCTTGCAAATAATTTCTAAACTTTTTGAAAGCATTCTATGCAATTAAGTATAAAAATCCTATACTGTTTGAAAAGCAAAAATAGGAAAACGGAGCTAAAGATCGTGATACAGTACTCAACATTGATGAAATGCGTCATCAATGCTAATTTGAATCATTTTTTAAGTTGATGGGATGGAACATAAATAAAGTTTGACATTGTATAAAGTGTGAGTTTGATGTTCCTTGTTTGTTTAGCCTATATAAGCATTTAATTATGTTTTTGCTTAAGCTGCACATTACAGTTTCTTCTGTATTACGTTACCGTTGAATGATCGAAGCGACTACAATGACTGCTATGGTGATTTTTCTGAATTTCTTTCGTGTATCAAATTCCAACCACCGCATCAGTGCATCGCATTTTCTACCTCCTTTTCAGAGAATTCCAACTTTCTACGAATTTCCACAGAGAAAAAAATCATCCGCCTTGACCGGGATCCGAGTTCGAATCCCGGTCAAGGCGGATAATTTTTTCTCTGTGGAAATTCGCACATTTGTGCATTGCGGGTGACTCCGTAAAAGTGAAACTCCGTGGCTAGTCCCGGATAGCTTAAAATTTGCCAACTTTCTAGATACTTTCATTAAGGTTGATATAGAAAATATGTCCACTTTCAATCATTTGCCTATCTGTCACTCTCTACGTGAAGAAATAATGCTAAATAAACTGCTTTTCGCATCTTAACTTGTAAATCGGCTCTAGTGGCACTATCTGCTATTTTTGAGCTATTCTATAGTGCTATGTTTACTGCTAGGTGCCTAGAAATAGTGAAGTCTACGAGTATCAGAAAACACGCTAACACTTTTAAATTTTTTCAAATTGGGACTGATTTTGTCAAGTTGCATTGCGAGTCCTGTAGTTAATCGTGTTCATCTGTTGAGAGAGCAAAATTAATAAAAATATTCCTTCGTTGGCCTACATCACTCTCCCATTCGGCGAAGCATGACGTAATCAGTGTTTGCTGGTGGAAAAGTGGCATTATTATTGCAAAGGAATCGTTATGAAAAATCATAAAATATTCCCTATTCCTTTATTATATAAAAAAACTTACCAATGTGTGGAGAAAAGCTCAATAAAAAGACGTGAAACGTGTCCATTTATAATTAGCAGAAATGTTAAGGGGCCCAAAAATACAAGGATGAAGTCTATGTTTTCAATGTAAGCGACAACGCAAGAAAATCAATCAGGGAAATAGAATAGCATCGAAGCCACGGCTTCATAAACACCCGCGCGAGCAATCGCTCTGTAGATTTATATTTAAAGACATATATTGCCATCAAGCACGATGCACGGGGCGGAACGAGCAGTGGGATGGACGGAGCTTTAAATACTAGCAACCAACGAAGAGATGCTCACCGCTAAAGAGCTCACCGCTCATTCACCGAGCAGAAGTCTCTCCTCAGTGTAGTGGTGATCCTTTCATCGCTCTCATTATATTCAACAATTCATATTATTATCATAATTATGGTTTACTTAATCCCCTCCGAGTCCCCAACAAGCATCGAGTGTCATTGCCGTCATAATGGCCGAGGACTCGAGAGAGTTTGGGCAGTACTCGCAGCCACGTCCGATGCCCATCGGATTGGTGGCTACGCTGCGGTTGTGTCGTGCGTATGGAGTAGACGGAGGGACCCAAGTATTACGGTAGCCTAGGAGAAAGATATCAGGCTTGGTCGCCTCCAACTGCCTGCTGGTTGAAAAGGAGTTATTCCACCAGATGGTGCATTTATCGTTCTCCACAGATGACTCAATATCTCCAGGGGCATAGGGTATCATAGGAGTATCTTCGATTGCAAAATGGTGTCGTAGATGAAAATATGTAACAGCCGCAGGGCCGCATTGTGCCTAGTCATACACGCTAACTTGGCGTAATAACTACAGCTGGAGAGAAGGTGAGAAAGTCTGCGGCTGGGCTCGGAACTTCCTGCATCTCGTGACCACAACCTCCGTCTTGAATATAATTCGGCGGTACACGAGTGTGTTTATGACACCATTCTTGCATGCGAGGAGGAATCCCTTGGTCTCTGACTTTACACCAACGGAGCGGAGGAAGACAAACCTCAGCTCCCTCGGTAGCCCATTCTTCTCCATGTTTCTATAGAAACATCCATGCATGGGCTTATCGGTGTGTTCCTTGAGCAAGGTTTTCTGCTCGGCCTTTTTAATTTCGAACTTAAGGTCGTCTGCCTTCAACGACAAGACGGACGTCTTATCGTCGTCGCTACCGTCTGATTTTTGGTCGAAGTCCATACCGGTTTCGTCCGCTGCCCTCTTTTGCCTGGCCTACTCCGGCACTTTTGTGTTCTCTTACAAGACTGAGCAGGGGGTCTCTGCTTTTGAGCACTCGGCTTGCTGTGCTCAGTACAAACTCTGTTGTGGAGACACTCAAGACTCAACAGTCCTCTGCCACCTGCACTGCGAGGGAAATACAGTCTGGTGACGGTAGATTTCGGATGAAAGCTTCTGAAGATGGTCATCATCTTTCTCGTTCCCCTATTGAAGATCTGCAACTCGTTGTCGTTCTCCATATCACTTTAACCTTAGAAGAAGCCTCCAGAACTATCTGTAATAAGGCTTTGTGAGGTCAAGTACGCATATTATCCTCATGTTACTCGAGATATTCTAGGGGAATTATTCAGAGTTGATACACCCCTAAGCGGAAAAAATCATGTGCTTAACTGGAATTGGGTGGAGGGCCTTAAGGTCTCAGAATTGAGACGCCTTATTGAAATTCAGCTGGTGGACGTGACAGGGAGTCTGTTTAAACGACAATATGGCAACGAATAAATATCTCAAAAAATTAAAATGTAGTCGTAATGTTTCGGTAGCTCTGACTTGTTCGGAGGAGATCAAATTGGAACTAATGCATATTAGGTATTTCTAAGGGGGTGAATCAGCAATTAAGATTTCTGATGTAGTTTTTTTTAGTACAAAAACTTTGTAGATTTTTAGTACACGAATATAAACACAATTACTCAACGCAAATCATAGTTAATTTTTATTCTCAAAAATGATAGTTTATAAATTATTTTCTTTGCATAGAGTAAAGAGATTTTTTGTGAATAATTATCACAAGTTATGAAAAAGAAAAGCATATGTATTATGAAACAAATATTTGCCAGTCGAAGTTTTCCCTGAATCGCGAACAGAGGAGTGACAGCAATAGCTAATAAAAATGTTAATCCTCAAAAACCCATCGCTCTTTGAAGTAACACCCGAAAGGAAACGATGACAGGTAAAGTACACTTCGGCTACATCGGTCCACACACAACGTAGAGACGCGGAAGAAGCCCGTTGAAAATGAATTGTCGCAGGGAATTTAATCCAAATACAATGCGTCCATGAATTCCTTAATATTACATAATTACGCTGCATTTCTAGGTACATAAATTAAAGCGTGACGTGTAACATTTGGTAGGAAATCATAAACCTAATATGATGGATACTGCACCTTACAGAATTGAAAATGCTGTGTAATCGTATTTTATAAATGAGTCGCTATTTCCTTTCATGGCACAGTTGCAGAGCACATAAATTTTTTTGCAAATAGTTTCTTTTAAAAATATTTTAAACCAAAGACCAGATGATACTCCACGATAAATACTCATGGCTGCAAGTCACGGGCAAATGTTTTTCAGCGCTGCCCAATGAAGGCAAAAAGAACCTTGAGCCATCCCTGTGGTCAATAAATTACAAGAAATATCCGAGCATTCCACAGTTATTATAGCATACAACTGCATCTCTACTCTAATCCCAAGGATTCCTTGGAGCTAGCGAATGAGAAGACAGTACAATCGACATTTAAAGCTTGAAGAAAACTTTGGCATAAAATCGGAATAAATGAGACTCTTTGCAGAGGAGGGGAGAAGTTGATGCAGGTTTGATGTTTCATGTTAATACGGGTTATGTGGATTATGTTAACCACGAAAAATTTCGGAATGAGAGTCCTTCGGTATCTTGTCACCGACGCAGTTATCTGCGAGTTCTGCTTCATCACTCTTATTCCCTCCGCCTTCTTTCTCCTCGCGATTCCCTCCTTCCGTTCCCCCCCATCTCCGCCATTCTCCGGATACCCATTTTTTTTATTCTTCTTTCTAGAGCACTTGAAATCTCTCACCTCCACTCGCGGCTCCCACAAATATTATTTTTATAAGCGCACCTTTCAACCCCAGCCGCCTTCAATATCTCACTCACGAGGGGATAAGGGAGGAATTAGGGGGAGGATAGAGGGGGTTGGATGGGGAGCAAAGGGGAGAGGGATTTGGATTAGGGTAATGCATTAAACTTCTGCGAATGCGTTGTCGAGTGGAATAAATGTTTTCTTGTTTTTTCCTCGGAGGCTGTTCAAATCGCGCGTACACGGACTTCGAGATCACTCCCCTCTTTAATGAGATTCATGGATGGAGTTCCTTCTGTTGCTGACGGCAAAACAAAAACATATTGTACCCGAATTCGGAGTACAGAGCCTTCCAGAGAGTGCATGGGATGCAAAAAAACTAAGAATCTCCATAAGCACTATAGCAAGTATATTTACCTTAAGTAGTGGGTTGTTAAATCTGAGTCGCTAAACTCCGAATTTCCAACCCCACCTGATAAATTTCTAAACACTGTATTTTAACAAATGATGTGGTACGAAGTCACTCGCACGGGTGCATATACACCAGGGTTGAAATTCGCTATAAAAAAATCATTTGACTTGATCGGGATTCGAACCCGGATCTCCCAATTTCCGGTCAGGTGTGTTAGCCAGTTACACCACCAAGTTACCACCATCTTCCTTCGAGGCGAATTTCGAGGGGGGTTTATGCGAACTAGGTGTTCAGGCCTCAAGTCTACATTGTAGCACATGAGACAAAGTCGTGCTTACAAAGCCACTGTCGCGGTGGATAAACCCAACATTGTCGTTATTAAAACGACGAAATTGACTAATTTCCAAACATTGCATTTTAACAAATGATGTGGTACGAAGTCACTCACACGGGTGCATATACACCACGGTTGAAATTCGCTATGAAAAAATCATTTGACTTGACCGGGACTCCAACCCGGATCTCCCAATTGCCGGTCAGGTGTTGCCGTATCACTTGCCTCGAAGTGTAAGCTCTTTTTCTAAATTTGTTTCCTTAAATGTATATCGTAACGACTGTCTTAAGACTAACCCACAAAGGTCTCTTGACTGATGAGTGGTGTGCTCTTCATCCTTTAATAATTATAATATTTGTCTCAAATTTATCAGGTGGGCACCAGGGATGAAATTCACTATAAAAAATCATTTGACTTGACCGGGACTCGAACCCGGATCTCCCAATTGCCGGTCAGGTGTGTTAGCCAGTTGATTTTTTCATAGCGAATTTCAACCCTGGTGTATATGCACCCGTGCGAGTGACTTCGTACCACATCATTTGTTAAAATGCACTGTTTGGAAATTTGTCAATTTCGTCGTTTTAATAACGACAATGTTGGATCTATCCACCGCGACAGTGGCTTTGTAAGCACGACTTCGTCTCTTGTGCTACAATGTAGACTTGAGGCCTGAACATATAGTTCGCATAAACCCCCCTAGAAATTCGCCTTGAAGGAAGATGGTGGTAACTTGGTGGTGTAACTGGCTAACACACCTGACCGGCAATTGGGAGATCCGGGTTAGAATCCCGGTCAAGTCAAATGATTTTTGCATAGCGAATTTCAACCCTGGTGTCCACCTGATAAATTTGAGACAAATATTACAATTATTAAGGGATGAAGAGCATGCCACTCATCAGTCAAGAGACCTTTGTGGGTTAGTCTTAAGATAGTCGTTACGACATACATATAAGGAAACAAATTCAGAAAAAGAGCTTACACTTCGAGGCAAATGATACGTAACATCAATAGATATTAATCCCAAACGGTATCAATGCGTCACGGCTATTTAAATATTCTATAAGCTTCACATATAAAGCCGTAACTATCTGATTGATTGATAATGAAGTATCGGATTTTTCCTCCAATGATCCCATTCCTCATTTCTCTACATGTCAGTGAGCTAATGTGTAAGCATATCCTTTGCAAAAGAATGCGACGTTATTTTTTAATCCCTCGATTGATCGTTTATTGTGTTACATGTTGTCCATCAATTGATTACTATAATGCATTTCATTATATAATGCTTGAGCAATCGATTAAGGGGTTGCCCTCGAAAGCGAACTCAGAGACGAACCACCTGCCGACCCTTATGCACGTCAGTGCGTTTGGAACCCTTCGAAAGACCGGAGAAATGGCAGAAAAGTCAACGGTAGCGAAATATTGTATGAATTGGAATTATTCACAAAGAATCAAGTTATTATTACCCTTATAAAAATATTCAACCGCTTAACTGCAATAACGGAAACCTTCTCGGGGTGTGTAAACGTGGCGGCGAGAATCGATCGTTCTCAATAATTGGGCTCTACTCGCAATGATCAGTCCTCATCAAGAAAAGTGATTGATGGAGAATGGATGTTTAGAATAAGTCCTTAGGATTTTTTGTCCGATAAGGGGTTGATTGGGTAATTCATGACTTGATATATCCGACGTTTAAACGCCTTTTCTTCGGCTTAAATTATTATACTTTTAGGAAATCGAATGTTATCTTTAAAATTAAATAACAGTGTAAACTTTTAAAAAGTGTAATGAAAAGCCTACGACGGCATTCAGTCTCATTACTTTATATTTATATAACACGACTTCTAAACATTATCTAACATTCTCGTGGGAGGCTTCACTCTCCTATAATGCCGACAGTGGTTATTTCGCATCAAGTATTTCACTGGTTGATTCTTAGTCATAAATTAGAGCCCATTTTCTCTACCTGAAGAAATATTACAAATTATCTTTAAATTATAATAAGAAGCTGATGCCACTGACAAAGTAACATATGAAATAATCGTACTCGGTAAGTGCTTCCGGTTATGATTTTAAATAGCATTCATTTCAACGTTTTTTCGTGATATCCCAGAGGATTCACAACAGGTTTGAATTCCTCTGGTATAAAAGCTTAAAACGAAGAAGTATGAGCACTTATAGTTATTAGAAAATGGGAACCGAGTGATTGAAGTAGGATTGAAACTGCCTCGGGGATGGCGATCGAAGATTGAGGAACGGATGTGTCGACTCTCTGAGTAATATTTTCTTCTTATCGCTCTTCCGTTTGATTTTGGTGAGTGCATTCTCCGATGAGCTCATGGGCAAAGCGGAGGAGTTTTTTCTCAATTTCTGTATTCTCATCCAACTCGTCATTGCATCGACTTCCTTATGTGTGCCGTAAAAGGCCTGCCCGGAAAAAGCTTCTGTTAAGCTTAGCCTTGTAAATCAAAAACGGTAGTTTAGCACGTGGCTCACTTGAGATCAACTTAGATTTCAATAATCATCGACCCTACCTTTATTAATGTTGAACATCTTGTCTCATGTATGATTTTACCCTTTCCGGCGAATAATATTCGTGTAATTCTCTCGCCACCGGGTAAGACATTTATAGGCTCCCTATAAATGTCTTACCCGGTGGCGAGCCCGAGAGAATTACACAAATCTTGTATCATGTCTCCCGATGTAGAATATTTTAAAACCACGTTTATCGCAGCATTTCAAATTAATTGCATTATACGCATTTGAATTTATTATTTTCGTTCCAGATTTTCTGAGGAACGGTACAGGTACTAAATAGGTTATATTCCTCATACTAGGGAAGGTTACGAATCCTAAGGTATTTTAACGCCTTCGCCCTATGCTTGAATGTTTTCTTGGAATTTTCATTATAAAGTTCTCACTCACATTGGAGTTGCTTGCTGGACTCGGGATAAACTATTTCATAAAATATTCGATAGGTATCAAATAAGGATCTCAATTTTTATTCCTTTCCTCCGTTCCGATTTTTTATTTAGGGGAGACCATAGCATAATATAAAACTCTATGTTTCTTTGAATTGAAATAATCGAAAAAAGTGCAGTATTCATTATTTTCTTGGGGAAATTCTATATTTTCAACCGCTCTATACATTTTCTAACGCAGAGTTGCTTTATAATGGTGGGCACCATCAGCACCTATATCGGCCGTGGGTCAACATCGCCTCATATTTCCTTATCAGATAACACCAAAGGCGTAACTTCGTGGAACAATTTTATCTCCTTTATGAAGAATATTTTTGTCAGCTCCGATGGTGGCGGGGTAAAGTCCTCGCCTGCTAACCCGAGGGTCGCGGGTTCGAGTCCCGCCTGGGTAGAATATTATCTGCCCAAGACAAGGGTGATAGTGTCTCGTTCGTTGTTACTGTTATTCATCCGATGTAAATTGGCCCATTGTGCTCTATTTGGGATAGTGAAGATAAATAAAAGAGGGAAGCTTATAAAGTATAAGGACGTTGAAGATGAAGGACTTCAGGTGTCAAATCTATGCCGGTTGTCCGTCATTGAAGATGTTAGATTACAGTTTCTGAGATCTATTCTTCGCTATGGAGATCGATTTCATGTTTTTTATCTTTCACGTGCGAGAAATAAAACACTGCCGACGAATCAGCGGCAGTGGCGGTCCCCACTCTTTCTCTCTTTGAGTGTGTTGGCCTCATCCCCTTTGGAATCGCTCTCTCCTTGTTCGTCATCTTTTTTTCAAACCTTCAACCCTGTCCTTCTCCGCAACCTCCTCCACGCCTCTACATTTCCATAAAACACCGCGCCTCCGCCCGAAAAACGACACGACACGACTCGTTCGCCACGGCGCGGGTGCCATTCATCGCAGGAGGAGTGGTGAAGGAGGAGGAGACGGGAGTGCCGGAACGTGGATGGGACATGTGCCTCCCGCTGCGCCTGGTCGCCATGTTGCTGGCTCGAGAGAATCGGGAACTCACTGAGCGGGGAGGAGGAGTGGGGGAAAGTAGGAGGTGGCCGTGTCATCCGAGGAGGAGAGGGAGGAGAAGGATGGTCTATTTTTCCTCCTTCGCACATCTCCACTCCAACTCCTCCCAGGCCGTCATTCAGGATGGGTTGGCAGCGCCCCTGAAGCGTTCTCCGCCCCCCTCCCCCCTCGCGCAGTATACCTGCCCACCACTCACGGCCGTGCTTCAGCCACCTCGGCCACGTTCCTCTTTTCCTCTCGAATTCGCGTGCATACACAACCATCACGCCAATCCTTTAAGGGGTTTGCGAAGTCAAAGAAGCCGAGAAGACTGCCGTTAGCCATGGATTACTTGCTCCCTTTTAATATTATCTTCCATAAAGACGTAGACAATAAAACATAGAAATACAAGCAAACAAACACTTACAAGAAAGCTCCTAATATTTGAACGAGCCGTGCATCTTTTTCACAGGAAAATTGAGGACTACGGGGGAAGGGAGGACGGAGGTGGATGGAAAGGAAGGAGGGGAGGGACAGAGGGGAAGGGGAAAGGGGAAGAGAGAAAGGTGAGCAGGAAGGCGGGAAGAAATAAAATTTAAAAGGAAGAGATTAGTCTGATGGAAAGTGATGGAGGAGTTTAGTGAGATTTGTTGTGTCCCGGCGGAGAGAAATCTTGAAAAAAGGAAATGCATGAGGACTCGAGGTCTTTAAGTTGGAAGGTAGAGGTAAGTGGAAGGGGGAAGGGAGGTGAGAATACCGACCATAAGAGTACTGTTAAGTATGAACTTGTGAGAACAAACGTGGGTGACGACTGGGGGGGAACGGAGTGGGAGGGCGGATCGTTGCAGCTGGATCGGTGGCCACTAATATGGATATTTAGAGCAGAGGTCGTGAAACCAATATAAAAACAAGGACAGAGGAGGATTTATCCTCCTGAGACCCCGTGTCCATTATATTGGACACCAGCTGTTTTACCAAGTATCTCGTAGATACCTTTTTTACAGCAAAGTGACTCGAAGTCCATCCTAGTGGACAGTCTTGTGCTGCCATCTGCGGGAACTGAAACTAACTTCATAGCCAAAATATGACTTTCAACTGTTTTCTTTGCTTGAAAGATATGTTAAGTAAGTTAAAATTTCCATGGCTTAAAAATTGGTTGGGTCTCAGGAGGATAAACAATATTATGAGGACCCCAGACGTCAAGAGGTCTAAGTAACAAAACTATTGTTTAGAGAAAACTTAAGTCGAAGTTTAAAATGTTTGGTACAACCCACTAAGTAGTTAAGAGGCATTACCCTACACAGCAGCACCTGTCAAGAAAATCACTTGGATCTCTTTACCACCTAAAAGATTAATATTTTCACATCCCATTCCTGTACCTAACTTATTTTTTTTCAAAAATGTCACTTAGACCCCTTGACTTCTGGGGTCCACATATGTGATGCAGGAAGGTGAGGGGACGAAAGGGAGAGGAAAAGCAAGAAATTTGTCAGGCAGAGGCTGGGTGATAACGATGCCACAAGTTTTGCATCGCAGGCAATTGCACGGAGTCGGAGGGGATTTAGTGGTAGTAAATATTGATTTAGAAAGATATTTGGTGATTTTAAAGAGAGCGGAAAGGTTAGGGGGCGTCTGAAGGTGAAAGAGGGACAGCGGGGAAAAATTTTCGAAGTGGTGAGGTTTATGGAGAGGATAGGATAGAGGTTATTAAAAACCTCTAATTAGGGTGAGCAATGAAAAGACACCAGTTTATTGTAAATCCTCTCTTTGCAATAAAAATTCACAAATCTCAAGGTCAAACATTTTAGTATATAGTCGTGGGTTTGCTAAATTAGGTTTAAAACGTAGCTTTTTCCAGTGTAAAGAGACGGAACTGTTTAAAAGTTCTTTAATCGAAAGAAAATCCTCGTCAAACGGAATTTACAGTTTGGAAAGAAGTTCGGAAATAATGTTTCTCTGTAAGCTCATTATTTTACATTTTTTACACATATATATCAGCCATGTTCCTGGATTGTATTTTTTAAGGATAAAGACAGTAATTCATTACAAAGTTGGAAGGAAGAAAGTGTAGTGTAATCTCTTAAGCCGACATCCCATGATGAAAACCTTTTACTATATTTTGATACAAATTTGTAACAGCAACTTGTAGACTGAGCAACATATGCTGCAGTTGATATAAAATAGCTATTATCCCAATATTTTTATTTAAAGCCATTATGAACCAACAGATAGCACTTGCTCTAATTTACCAACAAATTTTTTAAACAAACCAATATACCACTTCCATATTAATGAGCATTTCTATATGCAATGTTGAAGTCATTTGAGTCGCTTGAAATAAACGAAATTAGGTTATAATAATTGAAATCGCTTCAATTGCGCAGCAACGAGAAAAACCAAGCAAGGAACCCTTCTGAGTACACCAAAGAATAAAAATTTGACTGCTACCGCCATGCTAAGTTCGGTTCCTTAAGTCATAACATAAGCCTTCCGACACACATCAAAGTGAGTTTAATTCAAAAAATAAAAATTCACACTTCCTATTCTCCCAAATTTCGGGTCGTCACACACCTGCTTGATATTTTCCATACACCTCTTTAGTCCACGCTATTTGCAGGCCCTCGACAGCCTCCAATATCTCCAACAAGTTTGAGGAAAGGTACATACATACATACCCATCACGCCGTTCCCTTCCGGGGTAAGCACAGTCAAAATGTTTCACTCATTAATACATAATTGTACACCTAACTCTACTTCAATAATTTCCTCCATACTGACCTATCCTTGCAAACCTCTTTTGCCTCATTTACCTCCATACACTGTTTCATACACGCCCTCCTGTTTTTAAAACTCCTAATATTCCTCCTCCTAAGAATTTCCTCAACCACATTCAACCACGACTTTCTCGGCCTACCTCTACCCCTCGCACCATTCATTCTACTCTCATATATCTGTTTCGTTATTCGACTCTCATCCATTCTCTCAACATGGCCAAACCAACGAAGCACACTCCTTTCATACATGTCCATTACTGGAGCATTAAACCCACATTCATTGATGACCCACTTATTCCTGACCCGATCCATCCTACTTTTTCCGCAAATACTCCTCAGATAACTCATACCCACGGCGTTTAGTCTACTTGTATGTCTATCCTGACATACCCATGTTTCACTACCATATAGCAAAGTGGGAAGAAGTACACATTTGTACAGAGCAATTTTCGCTTTCTTAGACAAGCACTCATTCCTTGATATGCTCCACATGCTACCTACCACTTTCCTTCCAGCATTCGCACGTCTCTTTATCTCCTCATCAATTCTTCCATCTGTCACATACATCTTACCTAAGTACATAAAATCATCCACCTGTTCAATTACTTCACCATTCGCCCTCATCATACTGTTATTATTCCCATTCTCCTTATCAAAAACTAATACTTTAGTCTTGCACGCATTTACCTTCAATTCCATTGTGAATCAATGGAGAGAATGATATTTTATCTCAATGATTATTTACATTTTTTGACGAATATCTGAACTGTATCTTTTAAAGTTGGTGGTGTTCTCTGGAAGCATATGTTTTTTACATTTTTTCAGTGAATATTTGATATTTATTACTCTTCTTCACTACAAGGTGATAGGTTTTGCATCTCTCACCTGACTTCTCAGATCTAACTCTTACTCCAACTAACATGACTCCTGTGAGATTAATTTGTATTTTTGTGCATATTACCTACAGAGGTATGGTATGTAATCTCACCGACCGACTGACTCACTGACTAATTTCTCGCAATTCTTAACCTTCATTCATGAGGAAAACAATATTTTTTATACTGTTAAACTTTATACTGCTAAAAAATTAATTTCATGAAATGAATGTGATACGATGGCGAATTTGCACAAACGTAAGGGATGAAGAAGGTTTTATTGTCAGAGATATCGCGTCCCTTTTGTTAGCTCGTAATCTGTCCACTTTAATTCAATTTAAGATTTCTCTGCGGGAAAATTACTGAAATATTACTTGCCAATGACTATGAGAGTACGTCAATGTGCCAACCACTTGTGTATTTTTCATTCCATATTTAAGGATGAGGTGTGAATAATAATCTGGTTTTCACTTGTCAGTTACTGTAAAATTAACCGTCAACTCACGGCTCACGTCTCGTCGGCTCACTTGGTGGAACTTTTCCATGATAAGGAAAGGAATAAAACGTAGCAGTTTTCCACACGGTTTATTCGTCCTCGACCGGTTTCAGTGACTCATCGCCATTATCAAGAGGTTAAACCACCATCGACACTCACCAGTCTTTCACCTTTACACCTTACAACAGAGGAGGGGGCGGGGTTAGGGAAAGAGGTGGGGGGGAGGCAAGTAAGGAGAATGCTAAATTTTTCGGTTAGGGAGCAAGGTCAGCGTCATGAAACCTTTGAGAAGGAGGAAAGGGGGGGAAACGTTAACGTTAAACGACTCTTACGGAAAGAAGTGGTGAGTTGATGGGAACCACCTCGTTGACGAATTTTTCCATGTACAGTTGGGGAAAATCCTTATTTCAAAGTTTTCTAAAAAGTCCAACTTAGCACCTTTGTCCGCATCATGTAAAACATTAAAATCAAAGTCAGACACATGATTATTATCAATCAAACGTTTCGAAAACATAGACTTATTATCCTGGTTAATGAATGAATTCTTATGTTCCTCCATTTGAACATTAAAATTTCTTTCAGTTTGCCCTATGTGAAAACAATTGCAATTTGGTGTGTTACATTTTAACATATAAATGCCACTTTTGTCAGTCATATAAAAACAATCCTTGAAGTTAATCCTTGGAGTTACTGTAATGTTGCATTGCTCAAGAACTTTGCTCAGTACCTCAATCTGTTTAATAGCCTTGAATGAATCACTTCCAAAGCTTCACGTACTTTTTTGGATAGCAGGAAAAGCTTGTTGATTTAAAGGCACACATATATACACATCACACCATTCACTTTCGGAGTGGCCAAAATAAAAGAACTTGGTTTTTTTGTTAGACCTAAAAAGCCACATCTTTTTTTAACCCTCTTAGTGCCACCGAAATTTGGTGGTACTCGCGAAAAGTGCCAGCATGAATTTGAGAGTTTTGTAACACCTCATGAAAAAAAACAATATGAAGTTACTATTTTAGATATGAATGTAATGTGTATTTTATTGCACTAAACATGAATTAATTGTTGTTTATAATATTCTGATGCATAAAGGATAGATGTAATTATTACAACAAAATGAGTTTGAAAAATAATTTGTGCTCGAGCCGATATATCGGCTCATGGCACTTTTCGCCTGTGGAGCAAAAGCCGATATATCGGCCTGTGGCACTAAAAGGGTTAAATAATTTACTTGACTGTGTTCTAGTCAGCAAACCTTTTTTAATTCTTACACTCGTGCAACGCTTAATACCGCTCTCCACTTCTTGAGACTCTTAATATTTCTCCTCTTCTCCATCTCATCCACCACATTCACAAGCGTCTTTCGTGGTCTTCTTCTTCCTCTCGCATCATTCATTCCACATCGTGTACCTGTCTCATTCCCCCACTCTTTTTCATTCTCTCGACGAAGCCAAACCAATGAAACACATTTCTTCCATTCATTTTGTCCATTACTGGAGCATCTAACCCGCATCGTTTCATTAACCTCTTATCCCTTGCCTCGTCCATCCTACTCTTCCAGCTAATACTTATCAGGTAAACACCCCATTCTCTCTGAATTGAAACTTCTCTTACACTTTCCCTCAAATGCCCAGATATTGCGATCAGAACCTTGGGAGGAGAAAACTTTAGCAAGCTACTATCAATGCTTCCCTCGAGAAAACTTCATTCCCAGGTATGCTCCATGTACTACCTGCGACTTTCACATTAATTTTCATTCTCTAAATAATTCCTTCATTCACCATTGCACGATAAATTACCCAATATTTGATGCCTTCACTATATTTCTCCTTTCGGTCTCTCTTTCTTCAACACAGCATCATCGGTGCGGAATTCCACAGAGAAAAAAAATCATCCACCTTGACCGGGATTCAAACCCGGTTCCCTCAATTTCCGGCCGAGTTTAGCCAGTTAAGCTACCGAGGCGTCCTCTCCCGCTGTGGATCTTATTAATAGTGACCAATAAGAGACCAGATGTTTTCGACTGCCCGACATACAATGTAACAACCAGTCGCTACTGAGCGCTAAGCGCCACTGCCCACGAGGAAAGATCGTACTATGAACACAGAGAGGTATTCACTCTATTTGACAGATTTTAAGCTATCCGGGACTAGCCTTTCATTAATTCCTACGGTGCATCATTACCTTTCAATATTTTTCAAGTCTCTTTTCTACATTCTACGAACCGATTTATACTCAGCACTTCGGATGAGTTCCTGATCGGTTTGCATCTCCGCCTATCATGAAATCTCTTGTGCATGTGAAATTGCAGTATGCCCCAGTATTTTTACTCCTATCGACTTAAGGGCGTGAGGATTGCTGCTGAAAGGAAATTCGATGTGATATTACCCGCTTCTGCTCAGAAGTTTCGGCTTAGCGGACCATAGGCACAAGTGCTCATTGGGAAAGCTCTTAAAGCCCTACGACCTGTAGAAGCGACCGGAACCAGGAGTTAACATTAGGATTTGAACGTCTTTGCTCTCCTTAAGCTATCAAATCGCTTCCCGACAACGTAAAATGCATCAACGGAAAGTAAACAAGTTGCCGCAGCCGCAAAAAAGGATTTGAGTGAATTTTTTTTCGTCCTGAGGATTATTTTTTTGTATTTGCATGGCGTCAATTTTTGAGATATTGGTGAAAATGTCTATTTGAACTTTGAGTGAGTGAAGCGCAAAAATAAATCTTTGAAATACTAATATGTATAAATTATAGATTAGATTATATATATTTTCATAATCCTTCTAAATATATTATCAGACATCGCTGACACAATAATATACCAGTGGAATAGTCTTTTAAGAGGAGGTGTATGTGGAGGACGAAGTGTGATCAAAGTGTGTTTTCACTTAAAAATATTTGGTATAGCTGTGGAATCTAACCTCAGAGTTCCAAAATCTTTCGATATGATAGGCATTTATCTCATCCCTATAAGACGTTTCGGGTGATAGCTCCGTTGTACTGAGTGTAAGCCCTGAGTTTAGAGACCCCTGCTGGTTACTTCCTCCGAGGGGAATGCGTTCTTGCTACCGGTGTTGATCTTACATAGTGATTATCTGTAAAGGTTTTAAGCTGAGGAGGTGGACTGAAGGGGAAAGCTGGGACAAGAAGAATATTTTTACAGATGATGGGCTCACTGATCAGCTGATTTGGAGGACTACTCAAATTCTCGGTTGAAATTGATTATAAATAAGTAGTAAATTGAGCATTTAAACGTTTTGATTGTCTCCCTCAAATGCTCACAGCTCAACATGAGCCGCCAAAGCTTCAATGAAGAAAAAGTTCTACATCCTTACCTTAAAGCATTTTCTGAAACATAAAAATTTTTCAGCGACGGAAGGATTCATACTTTGGGGAAGTTTCCATTTCAATTTGCGATATAATTTCAACGTCAAGTACAATACTGAAATTGAGACGTGTTTTTTTCGTCATTTCCGTATGATTAAACCCGAGCGTGTGACTTTTTATATGGGTGAAAGCAGATGCAGATCTCTTCGAATGAATCTCAGAGTTATTCGAGATTTGAAGGTGGGCATAAATGCGGGTCGTAGCATACATGGCGCGTGTCTCGAGACCTGTCGACGACTGCATTCCGCAGAAAGGCCGGGCGATAAATAAAACAATATCCATAGCAAGGAGTTGAGATGGATATAGGGAGAAATGCCTGCTAAGGCGCCGCCAGCGGCCATAACGCTTTTTTCTACGATCGGCAGGGAAGAAGGGACGCGTGGGAAGATGTTATAAAAATGCTAAGGTCCTCTTTTTTTATTACGTGTCGTCGCCTTCGAGAGAGGGAAGGTAAGATCGGCCCACGCCGTAAAGTTCTACACCGGAAAAAAAGTAGACTCAGATTTCGGGCGCTCAACAAAGGAAGAGACGGAGGACATGCGTTGAGACTCTCCCACGCTATCTCCTGTGTTCCTTATTCTTCGCACAGCTAAAGAACAATCCCAAACCGCGAGTGTCCGTTTAAGGATCATAAGGCAAACATTGGATCTAGACACTTATACCAAAACTGTGTGCGAAAATTCCAATGAAATCTAAGTTACATGGTGAAAGTTGGCCCTTGTTTTCTTTTCGCTACAAGAAATATATTAGCGTTCATTTAGACCAATAATACTTGTCCAGTTTCCATAAGTCGTTCAATGTTAAAGCGTAGTGGCACTTCTAAGTCTTAAAGAGCATATCTACATTAACTATGATTAGATTATTGTGTAATGGCAAAACATACGAGGTACATTCGTATGAAATCCACTCTCCATGTCATCCATCTCATACCTGACGGTATGAAATCCAAACCATCGGTTGATACATGTCATGGCACTCCGAGATTAAAGACAATATAAAGCTGTTCAAGAAAAGACAAGCTTCATAGCAGCGAAGCCTTTCGACAGCTTTTAAGACAGCATGTCTGCCGTCACGACGTTTCAACTGATGTCCCTTCAAGTTGAGAAAGCTTTTTCAACAAGTCTTGAATGAAGTTTGACGTGAATTTGTCATGTTTTCTCCAACTTCTAATTTGGTCCAAAATTCCTTTATCTTATCTTCCTTCCTCTTCCACGCTTCCCCAATTCTCTCCCCTTCATTACCCTCTTCAGCATTTCCTCTCTCTTTTTCCAAACGTCCTCCATCCGTCTTTTCTGCCTCCTCCGAACTTCGGCCAAAAGCTTCCTCCCGCCTCCAACCACATCCACTGCCTCCTCCTTCGTTCTTCTGGCCAACCCCCTGCTCAACCTCTCCAGACTTCTACATCTACATAATACCCCGCTAGCCGCCGCTTGGGCGTGTGGCAGGGGGTGTTAGATCACTAGCTGTGTAAAAGTAAAAGTTTTTTTGGAGATGATATGGTGACATGTAGTATAGGAGTGTATTTAGTGGAGCTCAATTTTTATTGTGGTCGCTTATTGTTCTCGGAAAGAACCAGTTTTTGTACCTCTCTGTTTGGCAGTATCTCTCTTATTTTGTCGCATCTGTTAGACCTAGATATGTAGTGGGGCGTCATCATAATATTCTCTATGTCGCTCTGAAAAATATCAGTTCTGAATTTATCAAGCAAACTAACCCTAGCATGTAGCCTCCAAGTCTCTGGGGGCTCCCACCTTAATCCCTCTAAAAGTTGCGAGAAACTATATGTACGCTCGTAGTAGTTTTTAACGGGTCGCGCTGCTTTCCTTTGTATTTTATCAATGTTTTTGGTTAAATCTATTTGACCAGGGTCCCAAATGCTTGCGGCCTATTCGAGGTGTGGCCTAACCAGAGCGAGGTAGTATGTCTCTTCGACTTTTTCATCCGAGAACCTTCCTATTATACGTTTAACAAAACCTAATTTCTTTAATGCTGCGCCACATATGTTTCGTATGTGGAATCCCCACGATATATCAGATGTTAAGGTAATTCCAAAATATTGTACTGCACCTGAAGCTTACAGCCCACATCTCAAACGACTCAATGTTACGAATTGCGGCAGGAGAATCATCATATCCCAATTCAGTACACTAGCTACGCGTTTAGGAGTCTTCCAATTATGCTAATATATTCTTTCCTAAAACAACCAACTCAAAATTATCGCGGCGTTGTAAATTGTTACATGTGTGGTGCCATTGAAGTGAGCACACAGAGTACAAGTTTGGTAATGGTGGTATTCATTGTGCGAAATCCACAGAGAGATTTTTTTCTCCGTAAAATTTCGCACAATTGTGCATTGCGGGTGACTCCATAAAAGTGGAACTCCGTGGCTAGTCCCGGATAGCTTAAAATCTGAGGTATTCATTGGAAATTTAAGCAGTTATTTATTATAAATATCTGTGAAAATGGATTCGAAGTGAGTTTCGCACTTGTTTTTGATTGATTAATATTATTTTTTCCAAAATCCACCTAATCTCGCAATTGACTTAACTGGGAAACCATAAAACCAACTTGCAAAGACGTGGCAAGCAAAAGTAGTGTATTTTGGTTTATGTCATTAAGAGGACAGTTTCATCTATAAATTGATCAAATATGAAATAAAGAAATTCAAATGGTTTAACGGCGAAACCGTGCTATGAATCTGATCGGCCATAACAACTTGAGAAGATTACCATTCTGTGGAGTGTTAGACGTCGCCTACGGTGTGGATTATGATGGGATTGCGATCGATGGTTCCTGACGCAAGAGGCACGAACGATGACGTTCAACAACTTTCGCAATTGCGATTTTATGTAACCTAGGTATAACAAATTCCGGGCATTCTTGGCACCGTCGGCAGAAAATGGGAAAACTTAGTCAAATATCTAATTTAATCGTCACTCAACCGAAACGGCCGTCAATCAGAGGATAGTTACTTAAATGCTTGTTATTTTCAATTCCAGGTTTTTGCAGAGTACATTTTAACTTTAGGTGAACCATTATAGACCTTCCTATAGAATTTTCTTAGCATTTTGGGTGGATACTTTGTGTTCATTCCTTTCGGTCTAGTTTCCTGATCACTTCGGAGCACTTAGTAACTATCCCCCATTAGTTATAAACCCTGTGTAATAGGTAGTGCACTGGAAAACGGATCTGAAGCAACGTTAATGTTTGCTAAACAAAAAAATAACATCGATTATTGCATTTCTGATGTTTGTCAAAATTGTTGATTTTCCAAAAATGCGCCCTACACGTATATTATGGAGTTTTTAATTACTTTATAAGATCAACGATTTCAATAACTTGAAAAATAACATTTGATAATCGCCCTTAAAAAAGAGGGGTTACAAAACCTTTTGGCAGAGCACATCGTTCCATTCAACGTCGCCCGTGGGAGCCATTTAAGGTAGTCCGAGCGAGATAGTCCCCTAGTCAAATTAGAGACGATATTCGTATTATACGTTTTAATTTCACCAGCTGTAGGACACATCAATTAAATATAGAATTATTAATGGTGTAATAATGTAGTTTTATATGACAGAAATTTTAAGTAATTAAATGAAAATATCTAAATAAGTCTTTAACTTGACTCATTTTTTTCGCGCGGTGCGTTTGCAACTCCTCCAAAACGGAAAGTTTTTTGTGATACCCAAGAACCTACTGCGGTGACAATATGATTAATTATCAAATATAGTTGAGAAAGCATACAAACTATGCGCTGTTAGTTTTTTTACGATACCAAAGTGTTAGAAATTCCTCATTTTGTAAATAATGTCTCTCTGGAGTGCATACACGTACCATTTCTCAAGTAAAAGGGCTGGTACTTTTTGGCAAATATCTCCGAAAGTAATGTGGTAAGGGGTTAAATTTATGGTGTCATCAGAAGGGTGGAATATTTTTCTTTATAATGAGACCAAAGTCATTGATTTATAAGTAAAATGATATTTTGCTCAAACTACCTTAAGTGACCTGATTTGTTTTCCAATTTCTGTTTCTGTTTCTCACTTCAACCCTTTGAATGGAAAGCTCTCTTCATATTTTGATTTTAAAATACAAAAATAAACAAGTCTCTTCGCCATCTTTTATGATGCCGACGAGAATAACGGAAAACAATTGACAATTGTATCACCGTCAATGAACCGTCTTGACGGAAAGACGGTGGAATACTAAGAAATGTCGTCGATTAACATCGCGTCAGGAAAAGTCACCCGTAATCCCGTCTTAATCGGTGTTCACTCACCAGTCGGCAGTGTCCTCTGCGGAAAGACTAAAGAGAGCGGTGAGTACTGGTGAGGACTCCTTCAAGTAAGAACCGAAGAGTTTTGTGGTGGCGAGAAGAAAATGAGATGATCATTCGCCCTTTTCCTATCTCCCAGAACCTCTGCCCTTTCCCAACGGGGAGTTTTGTGGGGCCGCGCGGGGGGAGAGGGTTTGGGGGATAAGGGTTCGGTGAGGCTTCAAACCCTCTCCCTCAAGGGTGCCTCTCGCGTTCCCAAATGTGTGGGATTGTATCATCTATCGAGCGGGAGGAATTGAGTGCAGAACAAACTCGAGAGGACGAGAGGGGATGGGGAAAAAGAAGACAAATGCCGCTTTAAGGAGGAGAGGGCAGAAAGAGAGCGCAAAGTGAATCGAGAGAAAGATACAAATTTCTACTCTCCCTCTTCCCCCTCGAATATAGGTGCCCCCGGGTGGATAGAATGGGAATATAAAAGGGTCCTGCCCCTGTCTCTCAAAGCGGATAAAAGAGATGCACTTTAAGAGACAAATACTTTGGTGCAGATACGTCCGACAGAATCTCCGGTCACATTTCACAAGCACAGTCACACTGCCTAGTCGTTTATATGAGTCCATACATAAAGTAGGAAGGAAAGAGGTAAAGAAATGATTTCGCATACTTTCTTTTCTCAATCTCTCGCCTGTATACATTTAATCGCGGGCACAAGATGGTGCCTTCAAGGGACTGGAGCCAATAAAGTTTCACTCTACCAAACAAAAGTGCTCTACGGATTTTTAGACATTCTCGGACTTCGGAAAGGCATACTCCTGTAGCAAGCGCAGAATACTGGTACGATTTTCTCAAATGTAACTCACCAGCTTGTCTCACCTGAGAATATTATACGAGGTTATCGAAAATGGTACGTTTTCGTTTCTCAAGAATATCCTCGAACTAGCCTAGTGAGAAAAATTCCATGTTGTAATTCATGGCAATTGAAACGCCATCGCTTCATTGAATCTTTTTTTCTGTTACATTCTCCGCGAAATATATTGGTTACCTCTCCTGGAATTGTTCAAAGCATACAAATATCAGAATAAAATGACCAAGATAGCCATAGTTTATTGAGATTTTGACAATTGAATGAACTTATAAACTACCTGCTGGAATTATAATTAATTCAAGAGTAACAGCGGCATTTTCTGTTATACTGGTTGACTTAAAGTGTTGCTGCGACTGCTCTGTTTGGAATTTAGAATTCTCGCAATGAAACGATATGTCAGTAGCAAAGAGCAGTAAAAGACACGCAAATAGCTAAAAACATAAATAATTGATCATTACTGTTTTTTAAACTCAGTTTCAAGCCTCCCATTTACGATCTAATTGTCTTTTTAAATTGATCTGACCGGTTTCTTTTTCCATAGAATGTCTTTCATAGTAACACTCATAGACCCTCTCCCTGTCGTTCATTTACATCCCTGTTAATTCAAAATGAACTTCAATCTGCTCTCTTTATGCATGTCAGATAAGTACTTAGTCTATCAGCAGTGGTCATGAATTACATTTATCATTCTCTATATTTATTTTAACTCATAGTTTAATTTCCCTCTGATTCTGAGAATCTTACTTCTTACGAATGATATACTTCATTCTATTTATCAATTTCTTCCATCTCTTGTCTTTTTCTATTTGCACTGGTAACTTATCGGAGCCATTCACCGTTTTGCGGAAAGATATTGAGCACCACTCCTTCTTGAGTGTTTATGTTCAATGAGAGTAGATTGGCTCCCTTGGAAAGGAGCCAACTTTTATTCCATCGTTCAGTTTGCCAAGTGCGCCTCTCACTGCACTCGCTGGTGGTCCAGCTCCCGAGATTTCTTCCTTTGAACCATCAAGTCAATATACTTGTAGTTTACTAGCTCTCTCGTATATATCTCAAAATTTGAATTTGCCTAACATCTTTTAGTACTGTACGCCGCATGGTTTATTTTTAAAGCAAGTCAAAAATCGACGTATCTGTGTCAAGAGCATCGCAGTACCGTAATTTTTGCAGTCTTACAGTTAGCGCAAGCCCCTCGACTACAGCTTCCGTATGGGTTCGATTTCAACCTCGATCCGTCTATCATCCGGGGCCTGTTCTACGCCCCCTGTTCCGACTCTATCTTTTCGTCCTACAGACGGGAGAGAGGAAGAAAGGGGAGACGAAGCGGGGAAGCCTTAAAGGTTGATGGGGCTAGCCAACGGAGAGGTTTCGGACGGAGATAAGTAGCCGAGGCTTCCGTCTCGGAAGTGATCGGGAGGCAAGATGGATGGGGCGATACGGGGGCAGACCGTAAATATAAATTCAGCCGCCGCCCCCGGACACCCCTCCTGGCCTACCGCCGCGGTGCCTCTGAGCCCCCCCCCCCCTCCCCCCCCCATCGCTACCTCCCACTGACGCACACCGACTGCAGGCGCCCTCTATACTGCCGAGAGGGAGGGGGAAGCATCGCTGGCTCACTCATCCCATAGCCCACCCACCTTATATCCACATCCTGCCGAGTGCGCGAGGCAATCCTTTACACGCTCTCCGTCTCCCTCCCTCTGCCTCCCCCCTACCCGCCTCTATTGGAATTCTTTATTTCGGCATTACGGCCTTTTTATTGTCGATCGTATATTTCTCGATCCCCCACCCCTCCTCTCTTCTCTCCCTTCGGAGAGTCGTCGGGGAGTGTCTGGAAGCGTTTGGCGGGAACATCACTCACCCCAAAGGAAATACTCCCTCCTCAGCCCAACCCCACACACCTACACCCTTTCTCTATGCCACCCCCTCGTCCTCCACTTCATCCCCCTCTCGCCCAACCCCTTTTCCACTCCACATCCACCTCCCTCCTCCCCGCTCCCCCCTAAAACTGCCAATTTTATCGCCGACTTCACACATGCATACACGCACCCACATGCTAAAGGGAGTGGCGTGCACGCGCCGCCGGCCAGCGAGTGTTCCCCGGGTTGAAGGGAGAAGCGTTTATTCTCTTGAGCTACGTTTTCATGGACGAGTCAGACGCGTGCGCAGTCGTTTTCTCGCGTGAACCGTTTGCATGCAAGCAAACCATCGCGTAGGCGAACCTACGCGTAGGAGCTTAACCTGAGCCACTTCTGGGCTTCTTTTTGTCCCCATATACTTATCCCGGAGGGCTTTCCACCGAGCCGACACATTTTTTGCTGTAAAACACAATGATATTACCACCAATGCATCAACACATGTAAGAGTTGAGAATCATCGGAAAAAAAAGTTGTTCTTACCTTCCACTCCAATAGATACTTCTATCTTCCTCCACGCCTTCTTTCTTAGGTTTCTATCTCTGTATCGATAGTCCTTATAACTGTACACTGTACAGTTATAAGGACAGTGTACAGGTACGTGTACCTCTCTCCAATTTCGGAGATGAACATTCCATCCATGGAACCTGCACTTCGCCGGTCAGCTATGTTTGTGAATATGTGCCGGCCTTTTCCACGCTTCGAAAGTTGAAAATATTTCAACTCGGGCGACGCGACTCTACGCAAACGTACGCGAACTCACGCGAAGAAATTCGGACTTCTGATTGGCTGAGGGTCTCGCTTTCGCGTCTCTTCGTCGGAACCTCGTTCATGAAAACGTACCTTAAGTCGCGCTCTTTGCGTTAGGGCTCTGCGCCTTGGGAACGAGTAACTCTCGATGGTGGGGGAGGAAGGGGGGGGGGGGTTGCTGTGCAGGTTGGCCGCCAAGATTTCGGAAAAAACCGGGACATTTTTTATAATGTAGCTAGTTAAAAAGAAAACCTTGAAATTTTACTTCAATGTTTAAAGAAAGAGGTATAACTGTAATTTTGCAAAGCAATCTGGTGTAAATGGATTTATTAAAATAATAACTTTTACAATCCTCTGTGGTCAAAAACAACATGCACGATCCGGATTTCGAATGCTAACGCATCATTATCAGTTGCTAAACGACTGAAAGCTGATTGGTCATTTAGTACCTGATGATGATACTTAAGCATTTGAAATCCGGATCGTGCATGTTGCTTTTGACCACAGTGGATTGTAAAAGTTATTATTTTAATAAATCCATTTAAAATGGAATTCCACAAATTTTCCACAAATCGCATTTCATTCGACAATCTGATGTGAATCGAAAGTATCTGGTGACACTTATGAAATATAAAATTCCTCAGGATATAATAATATTTCATCAGTATATCTATGCATGATCTCGCCGACATTAATTACAACGCAGTGACCCCCGGGAGTGGGGTAACCGCTGATTGGTGATGTCTACAAGTTTATAAAAAAATTCAAAACCGATTATATTTTCAATTTAAAATTCGCCAAAATTAACCTCAATGAATCAGGAAGCCAACTAAATAAAACAAACTAAGACTGAATCAGACAACGGACGAAAATATCGAGGTTACGGGAAATATCATTCATTCTCTGGCCAAAATGATCAAAACTGGAAACCATGCGAAGGATACGCAAGCGTTGCAGTGGATTTGCGTGGCTCACGTATTCAAAGACAGACGCTTTGGAAAAAGATTCTTAAGTTTACGCATTTTTGTAGCTCTTTATTATATCATTGGATAAATTCCGGGACTTTTTGCGGGCGGGGTCCCGCGTCGCATAGAAAAAACCAGGCGGTTTTTTTTTCGTGAAACGGGACTTAGCGTCGTAAATGCGGCAATGTACCTGCCATGCGTCAATAAAGCTATCAGTAGGGTAGACTAAGTAAAAGTTTTGTTTTTGTCTTTGAATTTATATTTATGGTCTGATAACTCAGGTATAGTCGCAAGAACGCTTCGCGCGCCAGTATATAATGGCAGACCTGTCTAAAAGTTTACCGTAAAAAACACAAGTTGTCAATTCTGGTCACTTGGTATCTTTGTGGTCATGTATTTGGTAGCATTTTTAACGACAGAGGGTGCGTAAGTCGCATATTTGTGCTAAAGGAACATAATACGCTAAAGATTTTAGGTTATGACTTCAGTCAAACTTAAAAGTGAGTTGTAATATGACAATTGTAAATGGATGCCGAAATCGTATGAATGGTATTGGAATGGAATTAATGCTCAAATTTACATAACTCATTAGCGCAGTAAAAATTAATGCTATAAAAATTCAATTCACTAAAAGTATACCTTCCGTGAATATGAAACATTTGAAAATTGGGTTCATTTCCCTGCACCAAAAATTCACGTGCTTAAGAATTTTAGAATCACTTTCATCCCGGTATCATTTCATTATTTATTCTTTCAATTAAATACAGCTGTAGTATTACAGGTCAACTTTTAAAATCTATAAAACATAGAAATTTTTTCCAATGGAAAGAGTATTGATTTAATAAAAAATTTGTTTAAATGGCCTATTGGTATTAAGCATCTCTTGAACGCAATTGTCTTCAACGTGGTCAAGAAGTTTTGGCTTTTAATTTGAATGTTTCTTCACGGAAAATACGAATGACCTGTTGACCCGATGACTTTCAATTCCGCTAAAAATCCTCCATCGTTACTAAAGACAGTATAAATGCTGTTATGAGATAAATCATCATAGATCGCGGCCTGTTTGAAGTTCTCTATACCTCCTTGCGTTATATTCCTTGATTGATTGTTAGGCTACGACACTTAGTTTCCTTGCTTGTTTAGTTTCACTTGGATCCGCTAAAATAACTTCTGCATAGCGTAGTTAAATGCCAATCAGGCAGGCAGAACTAGATATAAGAGGATCGCATACATGTATTGTTAAGGTCGAAAATGACAAGGATGCGTTCACACCGAACGCGCTTTGCATACCGTACCGCGTGCAGCGGTTGCGCTAAGCTTAACGCTTCGCTTAGTGCCTGTTCAGACCAAATTCTTAGTTCACAAAAACTCAAGTTCACCATAATCGCTCATAACTCCCGTCATCGATGAATATAATTATATCAATATGAATCCCGATGAAAATCACTGGATGAATGAAATGGATATTTTTAGGGTAAGGAAAAGAATAAATTCAAAAGATAAACTCACCATCCTTTCCCTAATTCTTCCGCGATGTCCGTCCACTTTTTCTGGAGGATACGCACATTTTTATGGATGCTGCACTTGGGATCCCAAATTTCTTCCCTAGCAAAAACTGCATTTATGACAGCTTCCTCCATGCTGTGCATCCCTTAATGCGAGGTGATTAACGAAAACTGCTCGTTAGCTGGCGCTTCACTTAGCCTAACCCAAGGCGCGACGCCTGACGAACAGCCACTGGCGTGAACGGTTACATAGTTGACAACGGGTCGAAACGCTTAGCGCTAAGCTACACGTGACACGGTATGCGAAGCGCGTTTGGTGTGAACGTACCCTTATTCTAGCAGATATTACTATGCACCTGTCGTCAATTTTCCTATAAACTACCTGAAGGAGAAGTTTAGAGAAGAAGAGAGGAAGTTGAAATTTCCATTTCGTACTTCACTTTCATCGACATAAAAATGGCATAATATGGAAAAAGCAGCTTATTTTTACATATATGTAAGGACTTTACAGCTTCCATTTTATATTTTTTTAATAAAACTACTGCTTCTAAAAGGGCATGCCAAGGTCAGAAAAAAATAATACAACACACTGAGTTGAGTATGCAAATTTGACTCTTTGTATGTATTTGTGACTACTTTTTGCTCTTTTAAGTGCTGACTAGATTACTTTTTTTTTAAATCGTTCAACCTTTCCGTAGTCAGGTTTGCCAGTTACCTTGTAAAAAAATTGAGCTTCTAAGAAACATTTTAGCTTTATTCAAATATTTTTATACTGTTAAAAAAAATGAAAAGACCATTTAGGTTTTTGCCAAAATGATTAACCCAATCCAAATTGAAAATATATTTTGCTAGCAAAATGTTTCAAACGGAGTTCAGGCGTAACATTTGAGGAAACTGATGCTGATGTTTGTACTTCTATTTGCAAACATGATAGCGAGACATTTTAGGTATGGAACGTCAACCTTGAAATAATTTGACTTTGCTTTAATATCTGGCATCCTTTCCATCAGTAGTGGCATGAAATGTCGTCCAGGACCAGGGCTTATCCTCGCCATTCTTTAAAAGCTCTTTTGTCTCATCCTTTTAAACCTCTCTTTAAGCCCCTTTTGAACTCAAGAGTTGTGCATGGACATAAAAAAATGAAAATATTTGAACTCATTCTGATAGGAAAAGCAAGAAAATTCACTGAATCACACGTAAATAGACGTCAAAAGAAAAATGATAAATCACATAGAAGAGATAAGTAGAACGGATAAATTTATAAGGTTGCACAACAGACAGGAACTAGGTTTGTCTGGTACGTCATACATGGAGTACTAATGAGGATGATGTTTAAATGAAACAGTAATATAATTTACAATGCCGACAGAACCATCAAAAACAGCAAAACTATAGGTTCAATTTCAATATCTTAACCAAACTCAGCGAACAATGACTGAGGTTTCTGCAATAAAGCCTTTTTTAACATGCCAGGGATACAATGACTTGTTTATAATTAATAGTTAGTGCTGGAATTTATTTCTTTTTACTTTGATTGGAATTTTTAACCTATATATATATCTGAAATAAGTCAGTAGACTACAGAATTCCTATCTGTAAACCTTTGAGAGCTAATTTTCTCCAATATTTTGAATGGCAGATGCAAAATTATGCCAAAAATTATTTTATAAGAGGCATAAACTAAGTAAATGTCACAAAATCCGAAAAAGAATAATCATGTGTATTCCATGTGCCCCGGAACAATTACCTAAATTCCTCCGCTTTAAGCTACATAACCCAATGTGCTAAGTACCTTGGATATTTTGGGGTATCAGAGGAATGAACTGTGGCTTTTACCATTTATAAATTTCTGACATTTCCTGGGTTTCTATATCCTTCTGTAATCAATTACAGAGATAGCGAAGAAGGAAAGGTTGTATAAATCAAGAATAGGAAACGCTTAGAAAATAGGGAAAGACAAAAAACACGTGATCATGCGCATTGAAAACTTAATATACCTAAATGCCATTAATTCTGACTGTGAACTCATATCTTTCATGCATTAAAAATGATGTGATGGCCCCTGGAATATCGTTATCACTCTAGGATGCAGTTGCGTGGTCTTAAATCACTGACTCCGTCCACATTGATTCCGCGTTCGATCATTGTGACTTTCAGTTCATCGAAAACCTTCCCCTCTTCCAGATTTTGCCGCAAGAGAGGAAAATGAGGGATTCTGCGTCGGTGGACAGCACCATTCCCCGCCTCTCGGTGAAATCCACCCCTCTTCATCACTCGACGTCTCTCCTTTATTCTCCTTTTCCTTCCGGTCGTCCACTTGATAGTCCATTGCTTCCTCGATTCGGAGCATGGATTGTTTCAATGCCCTCTCCTCCCATCTCACGTCCATCCAGCAGCTCACCCCCTTAAAGGTAGTTTGAGCACAATATCATTTTACCTAGAAATCAATGAATTTGTTCTCATTGAAAATAAAAATGCACCCTTCTAATGACACCAAAAATTCAACCCCTTACCACATTACTTTCGGAGTTATTTGTCAAAAAACACCAGCCTATTTACGTGGAAAATGGTGCGTGCATGCACTTTAGAGAGACATAATTTACAAAATAAGGAATGTCTAGCACTTAGATGTCGTAAAAAATCAACTGTGTGTAGTTTGTATGTATTCTTGACTACATTTGAAAAATAACCATATTGTCACCGCAGCAGGTTCTTGGTTATCACAAAAAACCTTCCGTTTTGAAGGAGTTTCAAACGCACCGCGCGAAAAAAAATGAGTCAAGTTTAAGACTTATTTAGATATTTTCATTTAATTACTTACAATTTCTGCCATATAAAACTATATTATTGCACCATTAATAATGCAACATTTAATTCATGTGTCCTACAGCTGGTGAAATTAGTACGTATATTTCGAGTATGGTCTCTATTATGACTAGGGAACTATCTTGCTTGGACCACCTTAAGTCCTCTCTCGTCTAGTGATAACTCGTCGTTTTCACTGGGACGAACTTTTGCTGCATTACGCCTGAATCTGTAAAACCTCCCTCTTCTCTTTCTCTTCGCTCAAATCCTCAATACTCACCCCTTACTTCCCCCTCTCACACTTCTTCCATATATTTTACCTCAGTGTTTATATTTTCTGATTTATATATTTTTAATATCCTCTCTTCTTCAACTATTATTGGCTTGTTGTTTGCTGTTTTGTTCACTTAATACAATACTTCTTACCACGATTTATTTGTTATATAATCCAACTTACAATATCATTGTCTATTTTTTATTAAATTGGTATGTACACATTTTATCCTCTAAATTATAATTGATCCGTTTCATAAGATTTTGCTGGCTTCTTAAAATCTTCTTCCAACGCTCAATCTTTTTTAAACTACGTCATCCGTATATCCACCCTATTTTGCATATCTTCTTAATTTTCTAGTAAGGCCATATCTCGAATACGCCGCGAGCACTTGGGACCCTGGTCAAATAGATTTAACCAAAGACATTGATAAAATACAAAAGAAAGCAGCTAGCTTCATCAAAAACTGCTACGAGCGTACATATAACTTTTAGAGGAAATAAGGTGGGAGACCCTAGATAATCGGAGGCTACACGCTAGGTTTAGGTTGTTTGATAAATTCAGAACTGATATTCTTCAGAGCAACACAGAGAATGTTATCATGACTCCTCACTATATCTCTAGGCCTGACAGATGCGATAAAAGAAGAGAGATATACTGCCGAACAGATAGGTGTAAAAACTCGTTCTTTCCGCGAACAATAAGCGACCACAATGAAAATTGAGCTCCACTACAATAAACTCCTATAATATATGTCACCGTTCCATCTCCAAAAACTTACACCTTTACACGGCTGGTGACCTAACACCCCCTGACACACGCCCATGCGGCGACTCGCAGAGTATTATGTAGATGTAGATGAATTTTTTCGCTCAATATCACGTATGTTGCAATATAAATATCTTATAATTAACCGTAATTTATAAATGTGACAACTAAATTATTTTATTCCAATGTAACTTTGACGATGGGTAACGAGAAAGAAGGGACCACCAAGTCTCAATCTGACTCCAATGGAGCCGTTTATCCGTCTATCCATCTCTTTCTCTCCCTTCCTCTCTCTATCTCTCTGCTCCCCCCTCATCCCTCTTCCTCTTCGGTCCATGGTCTCTCTCTTGCGCATCCTTCTTCTCTCCCCTTCCCGAGATCCGATATAAGCCAAACCCTCCTCACCCCCCAAAGGTGCCACCCGGGCACCTTTTCCTCAAACACCACCCACTTTTCTCCCCCAATTTCATCCCTACCTCCTTTGGCTCACCCTTCCCGTATCTCCCTCGAGGGGTGGCCCCCCCTAATAGCGCCTGCTGCCCCTCCCCCGCCCCCTTTTCCTTCCTCCCTCCTTCCCCCATTCGCACAGAGATAACCGCTTTTGCGCCGATCTCCCTTTCCACGCGTCCCCCCACTTCCCAACCAAGCACGACGGCGGAAGCACTCGCGTTATTAAATGCTTCTTCTTGTCTTCCAATGGCCATAGATCTGGCCGCAGAGAATACCTAGGAAAATATTACGGACGAATACTGTTTTTTGTAGGTGAATTCAATTTATGGAAGTTGATAAGACGCATGGTGACTAAAATAATTTTGCACTTTTTCCACAGTTTTATTTCGTTTCACTTCACCTTACTGTTGTTGTGTTGTGTTGAAACCTATATTTGCATTTGCTGTTTAATTTTTCTTTTTCTTTTTATGTCACAAATGAACATGCATGTATGTATGCAAATATTTGTATTTTTGCTCTGAAGGACCTGTACACAGAGCGATAATAAATTATTTACTTACTTACTGTCACACGACAGTACTATACAATCACTAACGACATATCTTGGTGAAAAAATATTCGGGAAATAGGCAGTCAAGCATACAGGAAGCTAGACTCTATCAAGAGAATACTCGGAAAATGTGATGAGAAAGTGCAAGAACGTTGTAATATTTCAATCGTTAGGTCTCACCTGGAATATGCTGCCAGGGTATGGGATCCATATGAAGCGGCGTTGATATCGGAATTATTTCGCGTGCAGCGAAGAGGGGCTAGGTTTGTGAAACGATGCTACGATAAGTTTGCTAGTGTGTCTGGATTGTTAGAAGAATTGGAATGGAAATCGCTATCACAGCGTAGATAAAATTTTAGGCTGAACCTCTTAACTAAATTTCAGGAAAAAAATTTCTCTTTAGACGTGAAAAACATATTATTAACCCCCTCGTACTACGGCAGATTAGATTGGGCCAATAAAATTAGAGAGATAGATTGTAGAACCGATAGGTATAAAATGTCATTTTTTCCGCGTGCCATTCGGGACCATAAGAGCTGTGATCGTTGTCATGAATAGTGAGAATTGTGAGATTAGCTAGATTGAAGATCTTTCTCTTTATATTCTCTACGTTCTTATGTATGCATGATGTAAATATTGATGTTCTTATTTATGCATGAGATTTTGAATCTGTAGTAGGAGTTCTTTTACCCCTTGCGTGTTGGAATGATTGATGTTAGAATGTTTCTTGGTTACTAGATTTTTAATCGACGTTTTGCATGTGTGGTACGCTGGTTTCAATGTATTTTCGGTGTTCTGCCCTATAATTCATGCATGCCTGGTGTGGAAGCACCCCCTACCACATACCCTTTAGATGGCTTGCAGGGTATGACGCAGATGTAGATGTACTGTGCTATCCTAACTATCGTATTTTGCATACTACTTGAAAATGACGCGAAAATAGCGTCGAGACCGGTTTAAGAGAGACAAAATAAAACCGTAGAATTGTACGAGGTTTTTTGAATCACCATGAACAAGTTTAATTCTTGTTTTAATTTAGTTGTGAAGTAAATTTAATAGGCACTTTCAAGAGAAGAGCAATTGATAACTGCGACACATTAAAGACCAAGGCGAATTGTTACAAAGGGAAATTAGACTCGCGTGTATGAATTTTAGTGCAGCGGATGACCATCTAATGGAAGCGGTTTTGAATTTCGTAAAGGCCGCTTTACATGGTACACTTTATTGTACAGACAAATGTATCATAGAATATACAAGAAAATGAATGGAAATAGAACAGGTTTTTATTTCCCGTTAAGTCGTTCAGACAATCATACAATTTTCCGCTTTACACGGTACAATTTTCCTCATGCAAGAGTTCATACATTCGTTTGTACATTAAATTGTACCATGTAAAGCGGCCTTAAGAAAATGCGTGTTACCTGAGGTTAATGGGTCGAGTGGCCTTAAGGCTGGGACACAATCAACGTGTACGTGTAACGTGAGCCGTTAACGGGAATACGCGAAAAGATGGCTGACAGGAAAGTATAGCAAACGGACACAATCAACGTGTACGGGGAGTACGTGTACGCGAGATATGGGCAACTTTCATCTCTTCCCGTGTCCCGTACACGGAAAACCAATCAGAATAGTCCTAATCCGGGAATGGGGGCCATCTGTCGGCAGATACATCCAACTGTTGAGATTGCTCTTGGCTAAGACAACTTATTTACTTCCACACTTGTTTACACCTGATCTCTTAGCTGCGCCTGCGTTATTCAATTGTTACTCCGGGTCGCGTTAACGTCGATTGTGACCGCTGACTTGCGTTCCCCGTCTCCCGTTGCCCCGCTAACGTCTCGCGTCACACGTACACGTTGATTGTGTCCCAGCCTTTAGGCAGCATTCACCTGTTTATGAGTTTATAAGACTCCTAGTGGAATATCACGTAAATGACCGGTATAAATAGATCTGATGAATGATAAAAGCTTCGCCACTATGGGAAATAGAAAATGCATTGCTTTAATAGAATAAATAGCTTACAACTTACTTTTCAGAAGCAACATTGGCATTTGGATATTGGTTATCATATAAATTAGACATATTGGGGTAAATGCAAGAATCTACTGCCAAATTTTGAACAGACGTGCGTATATTTGTTGCAATTATATCATGCACATTTGATAAATACTTTCGAATACCCGATTTTTTATGTATTCTTAAACTATAATAACTGTTATAATGAAAGAAATGAATCAAAATATTTGTGTTTCTACTATTTAAATGTAGAGAGTGAGATGGATGTGTGATTCGGGTGTTTAGCACCGAACGTTGAGCAAGCTACTTCTGACACGCCAAAAGACTCATTTTTTTGGCTTACTCAATTTTTCTAGAAGACCAAAAGCTGCGCGAGGAATATAACTTCCTATCAAAAAACAATTAATATCTCCCATGTAATGATAGGGTCTACATGTATTTAAAATCCAAACAGTTAGTTGAGAGGTTTATGGACAAACTCGGCGGCGTCAACATAAACGACCAATTTGTAGAATCACGAACCATGACGGCGAGGATCGAGAGGTTAATCGTTTCAAATGTTCCACCCAAAGTCTCCCGACGGCGATAAACTAGAAATATTGTGATCAGCGTTACTGTATGCGGTCCCATCCAACCACTTAGCATAGGGGAAAAAAGCGTTTAGCATAGGGGGAAGGGGAAGGGTTTTAGCACATACTTTCATTCCGAAAAGTAGTGCCAGTAATACGACGGAATAACGCCATACTACCTGACTCGGTCTTGCTAGACGCACACAACAAACACCATCGCATGTTCCTATCATTTGAAGAACCGCGTTGCTTTAAATGCAAGAAGCTAGGTCACATGGCAAGACTGAGCCCAGAGGTTGAACAAGGACCGAAGGCTAACGTACCACAGAGTGAGTCCCACTCTCGGCCGACAGAGGAAACAACCGGTGCGATTTCCTCTCCACACCCTGCGACGAAGCGTGGCGGAGGTCAGGAAACGCGGGACCTACAACAACAGCAACCACAATCACCGCAGGAGCTCTCCACATCACCCACTGACGCCTCCCGAAGCGGTGACGATATTATTGACGCTACTCCAGGCCCTGCAATGGAACGGTCGAGTAATACCTCACTTTTTACCTTCCCTTCCACCTCACTAGATTCCTTCCTACTACCCACCCCGTCCCCAACCCTTTCAAGGTCGCTTTCCTCGCCGAAACTATTGGACTACCTCTTCGCATCGCTAATTCTCTCCTTCCCCTCCACCCAAGAAATTTTCACCGACTCCACTTCAGTTACAACCATCACCCTGACTCCTTCTTCCCCAGCCCCCACTACCCACCATTCCGAAGCGACAACAGTAGGACGCGTTGAGGTTACCTCAGAAGACTATGAAGACATAGCCCTGCCCTTAGTGAGGAAAATTAAAAGGCCATCCGTTGAGGATGAAAACCTAGCATCCAGCAAGGAGGAAACCAAAGAACTTTAATTAAAAAACTGTAGACCCCTTTCGATTACTTACACAGGTTATAAAATATTGCAGAAGCCTTATCAGTGAGACTCTCATGTATCGTGGCGACTATAGTTTCACCTCAGCAAGAATATTGTCTCTGGAAGATCAATCTTTGACACGGTCACATTTGTATGAGGTGTAGGATAATGGTAAAATGGACGGGATATGTCTCGAGGAATACTATCTTCGGACCAAAGCAAGGACTTCGACAAGATTAGGCAGGCATCTCTGTAAATAGTTATTCAGAGTATAGGACTTGGTCCTACCTTCACCAACATGATCAGAAAGTTGTACACTAACTCATTATGCATGGTGACGGTCGCACAGATTCTCACGACCCCCATCCGTTTCGAATAGGGCATCAGAAAAGGGTGCCCTCCGTCCGTACAGCTTTACGCAATATCAACAGAGCCCTTAATAAGGCTACTTAAAGAAAACTTGAATGCCGTTTGCATTTCCTCCTTATCAACAACCAGGATATCGGTTGTAGCGTATGCTGATGATTTGAACGTATTGTTGACAAAAACGAAGATTTTGGACACATCCTCCCATCATTCTCACAGTGCTCTCAGATTTCTGGAGCACAGCTCAACACATGAAATAGTAAGGGCTATGGTGTGGATGCTGGAAGAAGAGGCCGGATTCCCCTTTAGGTTTTCAATGGACAAGTCAAGGGATGGTGTATCTTTGAGTCTGGTTCAGAAACGACAACATGGTGGAAATAGAAAACGTTACGAGACAACTATTTGAGAAAGTCAACGCCACGAATTCTATTTGGAAGCCTAGAGTCGCTAAACTTTCGCTGAGGGGAAGAGTTGTTGAAGCGAATAATTTTATTGTACCAGGGATGTGACACATCATACAGTGTCACTCCCCTCTCATTCATTTTATTCGTTCATTTCAGGGCAAACTAAATAACTTCATTTGGTTATAAATCAATGAATAAACTTGATTTTTCCAAAGTTTTATTTTCCTCCACTACCTAGGTTTCGACACTCAGGTCATCATCAGGTGACTGACATCAGTCATCAGGTGACTAATGACTGAAGTCAGTCACCTGATGATGACCTGAGTGTCGAAACCTAGGTAGTGGAGGAAAATTACATTGTGGAAAAATCAAGTTTAATCATTGATTGACATGACATTTAATCATGACATTGGACGAAGGCCAAGATTATTATTGCACCGGCACGTGAAGGAGGCCTAGGCTTGATGGAGATAGTAGACAAAATATTTGTTTTCCGCATAGCTTTTGTTCAAAGGCTCTTGCAAGAGCCTTTCTCCGTTCCATGGAAGTTAATGGCTCCCGACCGACTGCGAGGATATAGAAACCTGAGGTATTCCTTTCCATTGTTCGTGGAAAAAAGAACGCAGATGTTCTCATACTGACGAGTTTTACAACACAGTGATGAGAACATGGAATCTGGTCCGCCCTTAAAGTGGAGGTTTCCTCAGAGGAAGCGAATGCAAGACCATTTCCAACAGGATGGCCTCCTCCCTCACCCTTGCCTCGTTACTTCTTCCAAAGTGTGAGTATACATGCGTCAGTCTGCCAATACGACAGAAAGATATTTATCGTGAAATAAGATATTTAGGAGATGGGAAAGATTGTTGACAAAAACGAAGATTAGGGATTTTGGATTGTCCTTTTAAGGAAGCCTTCTGTGATGGGATTGTAGAATGGTTAACCTTTCGAGAGAGGCCAAACCTAGGCGCCGACGCCGACGTAGCATGGATACTTCCTCATGGACGATGGGCTGACACCACCTTCATGTACACGGTCGGGTTGCGTCAGGACGCTATATATTTATGGTGCCCTGGGACTGAAGGTTATGCGAGGCATCTGGCATTCCGCTGCTCCAGAGCGAGACCGGTGTGGGCGAAATACACAAAAACCCTAAAATTCCTTACTGGCGAACCGGAGGTACTTCTATACCATTTTGTTGATTTAAAGAACAAAAAATTCAGAATAGAAGAGGCATAATAATGTCTAACTACATCATCACTTTATAAAAAAATGCGATATATAGGGAACTAACTCTGCTCTTCAAAAAACGACAGGACACAAACTATGCAAGAAGGGTAGAGAACACGATAATCAAAAGATTCGAAAGGGAAAAGAAGTACAGCAAGGCGAAAGGAACTTTATCACACTTTTAAGGATTGTGGAGTTATAACGGTATTTTGGTTGACCCCTTGACGAATGAATTAAAAGCTTTATTCATCTTCCTGGTATTATTCATAGATATTTATTTATTTGTCAAATATTTTCCATCATAATATACGAAATAACGTCGAGGGCAAAGTGCCTTACTCGCAGAGCTCCCCGGTAATGTTCTGTGTTCTTTCGGGGAGTCATAGGCCAGTTCAGGCAACCAGCCCATGGACCTGACACCAACATCATCTGACATTCACGCTGTTACGCTACTGCCATTGGACACATTGGAGCGGCATGGAGTTCGAGGGAGTGAATATTACAAGCCGGTGTCCCAACCGCCCTGAGCGCAAACTGTCCCCGACGCAGCCATAGTTGGATGAACTTAACAAAGCTTATACTCAAGATCTTGAAATGAAAAATTGTCTAACTGTTTTGACCAAATAATAAATAATAATAATAATAATAATAAATACACAGACTGGGGCTAACATGCCATTTTATAAACCGAGAAAATAAAAAACAATAAAATTATTCAGACGCCAACTTCTTCTCCGCTATGGTCTCAAGACTTCCCCATTATTCAGTTCTTCACACCTTTCGTCCGTGAAACTGATACCGCGGCTCGAGAGTGAGTCACGGAAGTTCAGCGATAACGCAGAATGACTGTCGAAAGGGAGGAAGGGATAAAGAGAGGAGGATGTCTTGGATTTACGTTAAAAACTGCTACGAACGAACATATATTGTTACACAACTGTTAGAGGGATTAAGGTGGGACCCACTAGAGACTCGGAGGCTGCACGCTAGGCTTAGTTTGCTTGATAAATTCAGGACTGATATTTTTCAGAGTGACGCAGAGAGTATTATCATGACGCCTTACTACAACTCTAAGTCTAACAGATTTGATAAATAAAAGAGATACTCTGCCGAACAGATAGGTGCAAAAACTCGTTCTTTCCCCGCACAATAAGCGACCACAATAGAAACTGAGCTCCTACAAATACACTCTCATAGGACATGTCACCATTTCACCTCTAAAACTTCTACATCATTACACGGCTGGTGAGCTACCACCTCCTGTCACATGCCCAAGCAGCGGCTAGCGGGGTAGTATGTAGATTTAGATGTGTGCGCGAAGAAGGAGTAAGAGGGAAGGGGGAGGGAGAATTTCTCTTACATCCGAGAACGACTCCCTCCTCATCCTCCTGCCCAAGGAGTATCCGAGACTCTCTATCCCCCTCGCTCCTGCCCTTCTAAGGTAAAGAAGGAACGGGAGAAATCGCGGACTGGGAGTCCGTTCCCCCATTTTTGCTCCCACCCCTTCCACCTTCGCCACTTCCAACTCCCGGTTGACTCCCCGTGCGACTCAGCAGCTTAGAAGACGATTGTGTAACGTGGACGCCTTTAACTGCTCGCTTTGAGACCTTTTCCTCCGAGACGCGGAGACTTTATATGATTCTCCATCCCTTTTCCCTCCATCACTCCTCTAATGGCTAGTGCTGAGAATTCGCTGCACTCGGAGAGGAAGAGAAAGATACATAGGGACTCCACTTCAAAAGGACGGTACCTCCCTTTTTCTTTCGTCCTTTCTCGGACGGAGTCTAGTGATTTTTAGCGTCAAAAGATATGATATAGTTGCATTACACTATTGTCTGGACTTTGATCGAGAACGGCACTGGGTTTAGAGGAGAGGGTGATGAAGAATATTGGTAGATAAAGGGAAACTTAGAATAAGTGAACACCCTACGTAAATATTCCATCGTATAAATGAAGCAATTCTCCGGGAGTTGCATTGCGAGGGCTGGTTGGTGGTCAGTGTGAGGTATTTGACCAATTTATTTAAAGTTCAATTTGTAATTATAAGTTTCATTTATAAATTGTCACTTTGTTCAAGTATTAAAATGCGCCTTTTCTTTCATTTTTTGTACTTAGGAAGCTCATTATGACGTACTGAGCGTTGGAACGGAGTGATGTACAAATAAATAACCGAGTGGGTATATTTCAAAGTTCCTTTCTTTCGACTTCACGAAGATGATCCACCATCGGATACCGTATAATGTGCTATTTAATAGACATGGTGACTTTGCATTGATCCACACATTAAATATCATGTTTCACTTCAAGCGGTTTCAAAATTTCACGTCAAGTAGAAACCGGTCATAATGTAACAAAATAAAAAAGTGAGGATTAGTTCGACGTGCTTTATTCTCCATGCAACTACTTAACTTCTACAAGGTATATTTTCTGGCTATTTAACTTCAAGGTGTCTAATAATTTAGAGTGTTAAAATGAACGCTTGATATGGGGAACTACTAAACGTCTTCCGATAAATTATGACTCGACGATTTCAATTATCATTTGGCCTTGTACGGATCAAAGATCGGCATTTTTAAATGTGAGTTATCTTCCTTGACCATGCACTATACGCTTCTTTTAGCTTTCTAAACATAAAGTTAACACCATCTCTGTCTTGGGCTAGAATTACCTGGTCATCTGCATAATGTAATGTGCATATGGTCTTGTCTCCTACAGGCAAGCCCATGTTTGCGCATTGTCTTTTCCATTGTTTAAGGGCACCGTCGATATATATTCTGAATAGGCTAGGTGAAAGACAGCATCCTTATCTTAGCCCTTTATTTGTTTTAAATGGCTTTCCTAGATTGTTTCCCACTTTCACTTGAACTGTATATTCTGTATAAAGTTTATGTATTGCCCTTATGATAGATTTTTTAATGTTTGTTGCCTCAAGTACATCCCATAGGTTTTTCAAAGGTACGCTGTCATAAGCTTTTGTGATATCAATTAATGTGAAATGCACTTTTCGGTCAGTAGCTCTTCATTTTTCTATTTGCATCAAACAAATAGCGTTATCTATTGTTGAGCGTATTGCCCTAAATCTGGATTGTTCTTCACTTTCAAATTGTCTATACTCTTCATCAATGAGCTGCGTCAATATTCTACCGTATATTCTGCTTAATGTGCTGGTGATTGCTATTCCCCTATAGTTGTTAGACTGGTCTTTTGGGCTTTTCTTACGAATTGATACTACCTCCATGATTTTTTCCAGTCATTTGAGGGGTTTTCTCCGTTTAAATATTTATTTATTAACGTCGTTAGTAGATACAGTAATTTTTTTGATGGTTCTTTCACCAACTCAATGCAAATATCTTTCGGTCCAGGGGAGGTACCAGTCTTCATTTTTCTGATTGCTTTCAGTACGTCTTCCTTGGAGATTCATAATTTTTCTTCGTGAGTTTGATAGATATTTTTTGCTTCCTTGTATTGCAGTCTATTTTCTTGGAGAAAATCTTGGTAGTAGCTACTTTAACTGTCTGTTGGTATAATGCTTAGAAATGTCCATTCCTCATCTGTTTTCGTTGGTTTTTTAGTACCTTCCATGCCTCCCTTGATTGTTTCCCTCCTATATATTGCTATCTATTCTTGTACATACTTCATCCCACTTTTCATTCTTATTCCGCAATACCTGTCTTCTAAATTTTGCTTGGGCTTCCTTATACCGCATTCTATCTTCAGTTCCATTTGAGTTAATCCATTTCTTGTAAAGCTCTTGTTTGGCTTGTTTTAAACTTTCTAACTCTTCATTCCACCAGCTTTGGTGATTCATCGTATATTTCACATTCATTCCCTAAGCTTCTTTAGCTGCCGTGTGAATAGCTTTCACAAGATGACCAGGTAACTCTTCTGTGGATTTATTTGTCATATCCATATTTAGGATATTGTCTAATCTGTTTCGGTACAAGGTTCGTACACTTTCTTGATTCAGACTTTCTTAATTATATTGTGCTGTAAGAGCTTTATCAGGGGTTTCGTGTTTGTGTTTATTACTTCTGTACTTTGCTAACTTTGGACACAAAATTTTTGCTTTTGAAAAGTAATGACCACTTCCACAGTCCACACCCCTGTATACTGGAACGTCTTGCGCTTTCAGTCTAGTCTCTTGTTTCATAATAACGAAGTCTATTATGGAATATCGTTGTCGGTTTTCTTCTCGCCATGTGCATTTATGTTTTGGTTTGTGTTCAAACCATCCGTTCATAATTTTTAATGCATGTATATCGCAGATGTCGATCAGTCTCTGACCGTTGTTGTTTATGCGATCCTCTCCATATTTTCCGACTACCGGGTGTTTTTGTTGTCTGCCTATTCTCGCATTCACGTCACCTAGTATAATTATTTCCCGATTTTTTCCCATGTCTCTCAAAAGGTCATTCAAAATTTTCTGAAATTTGTCTTTTCCGTCCATAATTTCGTCTTTGTTAGGTGCATAGACTCCTATTACTGTTAATCTATATCCAAGATGGTTTAAGTTTACTGTAATGATTCTTTCATCTATTCTTTGCCAATTTGTAATTTTACCTTTCAGTTTTTTGTTAACTAGAAGAGACACTCCTCTTTTTGCTCGCTCTTGTTTTGGGACTCCTCTATATAAATAAATCTAATTTCCTACTTTTTCTGAACCTTCTCCTTTTATCTTGGTCTCTGTCAGGGCAACCACATCCATCTTCATTTTATCCAGGCTTCCTGTGATCTCTTCCATTTTTCCTGTCAATGACTGCACGCTCCAAGTTCCAAAATTCATGGTCCTTTTCCTTTACCTAAGTTGTTGTATATTTGAACTATCCAGCATCCGAGGCTCCTTTTTATTGGATTTTTTTAGCATTTTTCAGATTTTTCCGAGCATTGGGGTGCTGGCCCAATTGCTTAACACCCAACCTGGACGACCAGGTATTTTGATTTTGGGGTGTTCTTCCCCTAGGCTGATGGCTTGCCACAGCTGTAGAGATCAGCCTTCCCTTTGTTTGGTTCTTCCGCCTTCCTGCTTGGATATCCACCAGGAGCCGTTGACCGTTTTTCACCTGTAATCCTAGGCAGGAGCCCTCACAGGGTGCTATCATCCGGGCCAGATGAACCCTGGTTTTTTTAAAGAGGTTGATACTCCTCTATCCCTCCTCCTTTCTCATCCTGGCTTGGGACAGGCAATGTCGCAGTTCGTTATAATCCTGGGAAAGTTTTCAGGAAAAAAGCTACCATGTGCGCAAATTTCGTTTGTTAGCGATTGTCAATTTGTGAATCAAGCCAATTGGTCACATTGTGACGAAAAATTGATTCAGTTGTTTCTTTTCAGTTGAATTGTTATTCTGTAGTAAGTTCATCCCGATAGTTTCATGAAATAAATTAAGTTTTGTCGTTTTATTGAAAACAAATTTACAGTTTTACCAATTAAATTCGGTGAGTTTTAAAATGAATAACGGTTAAATAGTAACAACAAATTGAATCAATTGTCCATTTTCAGATGAAATGTCATTCTTTGCAATGCACATCGTACCGATATCGGCACAATTGAATCGAATTGACACAATTTAGTCTCATTGAAATACCGCCGATAAAACGGAGCAATTTAGGTCGCAGAAGTTACAATACTACCAACCAAACGAATTTTCGATCTAGTAGAACTGCAGAGCAACGCGAAGAGCGAAATGAAATTGAACGGAATCGATTATCACAAGCACGTTCATCACGTACACAAGAAGGAAGGGAAATGCAAACAAAGATGATACGCATGGAATGAGACATCATCGATCAGTAGAAACCAATCGTGCGACAATGAATTTGACAAACCGTGCAAGAAGACAAACAAATGTTGCGTTGGATAGTCATCGAGCTGCATTCCGTCACTACGTGGCAATTTATTACAGAACAATCCGTTGATATTGGATGTATGAGCGTTTTGTGCCCATATTGTAAGGCTTTGAAATACAGAAATGAAACCCCTGGATTGTGTTGCGCAAGTCGCAAAGACAAACTGGCGCCATTGGTTCCGCCACCAGAGCCATTGCGCTCATTGGTATCTGGAACAGGAACAGATTCCCCACATTTCCTGACACAAATCCAGAAATACAACAGTTGCTTCCAAACGACTTCATTTGGCGCCTCCACTTCGTTTATCCAATATCCCCACGATATTGGATAAACTAATGCGCCTTTCCATTGTTTATTTGAAGACGCTGGCAAGCTAATGCGTTAAAGAGGTGAACATTGAAATATATGGGGTGAGGTTTTCTAATGTAGTGGTTTTATAACCATCTTTGGTTAGCCCTCTAGAGTGTAAATGTGCAATGCTGTAGAGATGAATTGTGAACCTTGCTTGAGCATGCGTACCCAGTCCGATGGAGCACGCGGAGAACCTGTGAATTGCGAATGGGCTGACCCTATTACTTGGTAACGCTCACGAGATATTTTTCCACTGTTACGAACACCAAAGAATGCGATGATTTCAATGTCTTCTTTCCTCTGATATATATTTCCAAGACTAATTTCCGCATAGTGAGGCCAAATACCTCAGAGCTATCGTATTGGTTGTCGGGAATGGTTGCAATAGTCTCAAAAACTCGCCTTCAAAAACCCTCGTTGGCATTGGCAATAACTTGGTGGGATTCCTTCATAATGAAATGATGAATTACTTAGTTTTCCTCGAAAGATTTATTACATTCTAACGACCACCAGGGCTTCATAATATTCATTTCAAATATGGTATAGCGCAGTGATAAAATTTGGGTCGTAAGAACGTAATAAATCTTTCGTGGCAAACCTATTAATACATCATTTCACCCTGATAAGCCCAACCCAACCGTTGTAGTCTCAAGCAGATTGGTCTTCATTTGTAGCTCGTGCGTATGTTTTATGCGAGAGAAACGCGAAAGGAGAGTACCTCCACCGAATCCTAACTTTAACGACCAAACGACTTTCAGTGGGTGCTTGGATACCGAGTAACTTGCGAATAAATTCCTCCTCGATAAATAGGTAACTCTTCGAGGAGCACATGACTGTAGATGTTGATTTTTTTATGAAAGTATCCATAAGGTTGACAGAGAGAGTCTGTGGTGCTGCGGTGCGTTGTTGGCGCGAGGGGGGGCATGGCGGTGGGAGGGTTGTGTGGAGAGAATACCCACCCCCAAGCGCTGCCCCCCGTGCAGCACATCCGCGTCGCTTGCTTTACAAAACCATGAAAATGCGTTCCGGATGGAATTTTCGGTCGGATCTCTCTTTACCCGCGTGCGCGAAGGAAAAAAAATGACGCGCGGAAAAAGCGTTGGAAAAAAAGGACAAACAAATGAGAAAAGCGATTCGTGGAGCGAAAAAGGAGGAAACCGGAAGTGTAAGAAGGGAAGGGGAGGGAAGATAGCTCGCGGGGGCGGAAGTGGCTCGGATAAGAGAAGGGTGGCGGAAGAGAGCGCCGCGCTGCGGTGTAGGGAGGAACTTATCTTCCTTTCTCGCTCTCTCATGTCCCTCTGCCAACATGAACACGTACTCGAACACCAGGATGTTTTTTTTCTATCATTTTTTTATTCATTTTAATCTTTCCTCTTCCCTTCCACCACCAAATCCCTTCAGCGCCCTCTTTCTAGTCTCCACCGCTCTGGCCCCTCTCCTGTTTTGCTCTTCTCTCTCTCTCTCCATACACCCCCTGCCAACCTTCCACAAACTCTTTCACCGCGTCAGCGCCACCGCTTGCCCAACATTTACTTTCCAGGCAATTTTTCTCTCGCCACGCCTTTCCTTATCGCCACCATGCCTTATCCACCTCATCCAAGTCAGCGTCACCCGTCCAGCCGTCTTAGGCCATCCACTTCCTGCGACAAATCTTTCGTAATAATAATAACATTTATTAATGTTCCGTGGCAAGCCACCTAAGAAAAATTACGTAAGTTACAATATAAGAAAAAAAACAAAAGACAGTTGACCCAAGAACAAGGAAAAAAATACACCAAAATAATGTTTAAATTCCATACCTTAAACGTTTACATAATTTTGCTCTAATCATTAAGAACATGACCTTTACAATGTATTACAATGTTATATATAAAATAAATAATTTACATTATGTATATTTAAACAAGTAGTTATAATAGCTCGTTATTACAATGATACTTATAAAATAAACAATTGACATTAGGTATCTTAAACAAGTAGTCATAATAGCTAGTTCTGAACAATGAGAAACTATTATTTTTGCTCAAATCATTAGGCAGGTTATTCCACAAATTAATGGCAAAAATTAAAAATGAATGTTCATACACCTTACTCTTAAAGAAGGGTGCGTAATATACCTGATTCTGACTCCTAATTTTGTTGTACAATCAGTGTGTAGTGTTTTGGTAAGCATTTCTAATAAATAGGTTGGTCTGTTTCTAATAAATAGATTCGTGATAAGTGTTTCGTGAATTAGGGACACTGTGTTCCCCACCCATTCTCCTCTACTCAATATTCGCCTTCCCTAGTGACTCATACCCTTTTCATTGTCCCTTTCCAAACCCCCTCCCCACTCCAGTTTCTTCCACCCTTCCCCCCGCATCACGCCGTTTCGGAGTCACGGCTATGTAACTAGAGCTACTACTTTCAATACGATCTACGCTTTCTAGTAATTTATACAATAACTAAACATTCATAATGGAAAGCCAATGAGATTTTCAGATCAAGTGCTTCACAAGGCGTTTCAAAAGGAAGCAAAAGAATGATTTTTCCCAGCAGGAAGAAAATTCTATGACAAAACGTTCAGGCTTTTTAAGTCGTACGTGATTTTTTTCAGTTGTCCTATGGATGGACGCCATGTGAGAACGCCATTCATCACATCTAATCCCATCGATCTATGTTCTCCGAAAATGGTTTTGTAGTAAATGATATGTTTTAATTACGCCTCAGGCAAAAAATGAAGTGTCGTCTGAATAATTTCAATTTATTTTCGTTTTTACGATGCAGATAAAGAGCATTTTCACGTTTAAATTTTATGAAGAAGCATAAGAAGTTTTTGCTTGTCCATTAATGATTTCTTACCCCGAGTTGATCGTCATGTGTTATCGAGGTTATAAATTATTGGGCTATTAGCCCTAAAGAATGGTTAGTGACAGCTGTTGAGATCGTAATCTGTCGTTGTAGAACTTTTGCCATTAATCAACAAGAATGATTAAGATCGAGCAGTTGTCGCTGGCTATTAACTTCTATTTACGAACCCATGACTCGTGAAATGGATTAAGATAACTTCATGAGAGGTGAGTTCATGACAGACGATGGAAAAAATATTTGATTATTAATAAATGGTATTTTCCATAAAATCCTTGACATTGGGTATGCTTATTCTTGTCACCTAGAAGAAATATGGCTGTTATTCTCTCACATTCATTTACTCGGAAGTGATAGTATGATGCTAGTTTACCAGATTTGGGAAAACATTTTTAAAATGTAAAAAAACAAGGATTAAATTATTCCAACTCAACCTTCACAGAAACACTTTTCAATTTTTAGCGCTAATAGTTTTGATACTAGTAGGTACATGCAATCATAACTTACTAGTTATTGCATTTCAAATTCTACTTATGCCTATTTAATTCATATTTCCTAGCTGCAATTTTATGTCTGTTTCTCCTTTCAGCTCCAGTTATACGGATTCAATGCTGAACTGTACCACAACATGTCCGAAGCTCAGCACAAGTCTCAAGGAATTGTGGGAATCTCATTAATGGTTCAGGTGAGTTTTGCTTCACGCATTATTAAATTTTGTGTAACCTTTGTGACGCATTCCAAAATTCATACTGAGGTCAGGATAATTCAGCAGGTCAATTTTAACCATACCCAAGACAACGCGGCTGAAGGTGTCAACCACTGGCAAATTTTCCTTAGAATTATGCAGAAAGTTACCAAAGATTAGAAAATTTCAAGGATAATTTTTTTTAAGTGGTGTATATTACAATAATAATTGTTTGTCCAATTTTTTTACGATAAATAGACGATAAACTTCAATTAACCGCAAGAATAAATATAATCCCACAACAGGAGGCAACAATGTAGCACTAAAAGTAAGTAGAATCATCTTATTTGCATTTTTTAAACAATGCATATTATAAGAATTTGCATCTATAAGTTCCATACTTTGGACCTTCTGAGTTTAAACGTATTTGTGTAGGTATCCATAATTTCTCTATAACCAGATGCTTTGTATGTCTAACTCCGATGAGCTGACATTTTTCACGGCCAGATAAAGGCTACTGATTACGCAACCAATTGCGTTACTGCTTGTTGGCTATCTCTCCCCCGAGCTTGGAAATGCCTTTTGTTTAGCAAAAAAGAGACTGCATATTAACTTCATCAATCTAGGCCTAAACATCTCTTTTTACATCCCTTGAAAATAATAAACGCTCTAAGTGACCAAAAATAAAAAAGTAACAGTAATATAGTGTAAATATAGTGACCATGTGGCTGCGAACAAAGCAGTGTCTAAAAGCCAGTTCCTTCGCATTGCGCAGAGCCACTGATCAATGAGCCCGTGTAATTGAATGGTTAATGATACCGTATATCCTACCAAGATAGAAATAAGTTTTAACAGCCGTAATAGTAGAAGAAACTTAACTAACATTTTTTCTAACAATATTATCTCTCTAAGTAAAAAAGTAATCAAGAAAATTCACTTTTTTTAAAGAAAAATTTGGACAAGTACGTTTACCATCTTGATAAATGAAAGTGATTACCGTGACTTTCGACTGCGTTTATTCTTCTCTGGTCAACAACCGCAGATAGGTTTGCAGCAGTCGTTTTCCGTCTTCATTCCACCCAATCTTAAGCCAGCCTCTTCTACTCCAAGCTGGAATGGCATCCCATATCCTCTACAATCTTTTCGACGTATTCCTTTCTAGGTCTGCATCTCGCAATTTGTACCCTAAACTGATCCCTCTATAATGGTTCCAATTACTCCCTCGTGTCTTACGGTGCGGTCTATCCAGGTATCTCCTCTCTTTCTCATTGCATTCCACAGACAGGGCACCTCATCAGCTCTCCGCAGTACCGCTTCGTTAGTCGCCTTCTCCAACCAAGATACTTTGAGGATTCTCTGGTAGCAACACATCTCAAAGGCCTCTATTCTCTTTCTTCCATTCATGCCAAGTGTTAACGTCTCACTTCTATAAAGCAAGACAATTCACACATAAATGTCTTGAGTAGGAGTTTTCCTAAACGCAAATTAATATTGCTGGAAGTTAAAAGCCTTTTATTTTTATTAATCACTGACTTGGCTTGGCCTGATTAATTCTGCTTATGAAATCTTTGGCAATACCTCCGTCTGATGTGATTTTGCTTCCAAGGTACTTGAACTCCTTTACTGTATGGAGTCTTTGGCCATTTACTGACTTCAGCATCAGATCTCATTCTGCTCATGACAAGGATCTTTGTCTTTTCTCCATTGATTATCATATTGCATCTGTTACTGACTGCCTCCAACACTCTCAACATGCTTGATAAGCATTCTTCACTTTCAGCTAATACCGCTATATCATCTGCAAATCGTAACATATCAATCTGCCTGCCTTGAACACTTATTCCACCATTTTCTCCCTACCTTTCTCGTGCTTCATCCATAGCTCGTTGGATGTATGCATTAAACAGCAGAGGAGACGGAGAACAGCCTTGTCTCATTCCCTATCTGATCTTTGCTTCTCTCTGGTGAGCACTACATCTTATTACAGCCACCTCCTTTTTGTATGAGTGCCATTTTATTCTACGATCTCGGTACTTTATTCCTATCTCCCTCAGAATCTGAAATAGATGCTGCCATCTCACATGATTGAAAGCTTTCTCAAAATCTATTAAAAGCAATAAAGGGGTCTAGGTTCTTTCAAGCTCTCTTCTCCATAACTAATCTTATTGCCAAGATCGCCTCTCGAGTGTCTCTTCCCTTCCTGAAGCCGAATTAGTCTTCAGTGACCATGTCCTCATTCTTTCCTTCTAATCTTTTCTCGATTATTTTTGTTATTATTTTAGAGGCGTGGTAGATAAGACTAAGTGTTCAATACTGTTGACAACATTTTGCTGTAGTTTTTTTAGTATTGGGCCAATGTCACACTTTTTAAAATCTTTAGGTAGTTTTCCTGTATCATGCATGGTACGCACCAGCTGGTATAAAATGTTTTTTCACCTCATCCCCAGATGCTTGAATAAGTTCTGCAGGAAGTGCGTCAATGCCAGAGACCTTTTTGTGTTTGATGAATTTAATTGCATAGTCAAATTCCTCGTGCATAATTTTGTCGCCTATTTCATGATGGTTTACCACGAATTCGTCTTCAATTATGTCATTTTCTATTGCTTCTTCATCTTCCCCATATTTTTTTTCATACTATAATTTCCAAACTTCAACGATTTTTTCCTGTTCATAGGCTATTGTGTTGTTTTCTTCTAGCAGGGTACTACATGTTATCTTCCTTATTTCCAAAGAACTTTTTCACTGTTTTGTGAGCCGTCTCAAGGTTTCCGGCCTTAATGAGATCTTCTGCCTCTTTGCACCTATCCTACAAGTATATTTCTTTCGCTTTTCTTGCTTCCCGGTTTATTGCCTTCTTTAGTAATGTCTACTATTTCCTACACTATTTAGTTGGGTCACTTTTTAAATTCCTTCTTTGTTCAATCATGGCTACTAATTCATATGTCATCCATTCATTATCTTTTGTAACTTTCTGCTTTCCAAGGATCTCTTCTGCAGCCATTCCATAGATAACATTTTTTTAATAATGACGAAATATCAACATTTCTCAAAACGTTCTCAAAACATTTATGTGAGTCAGACCATTTCAGTGATTTTGAAGTGGATATTTTACATGTTTGTGACAAAGGTATAAAATTGGACTTTCTTGAACAGTTCGAGATTGTGAATACCCCAGAAAATATACCCTTATGTAATGACACTGTGTTCCCCACCAATTCTCCCTTCCTCAATATTCGCCTTACCAAGTGACTCATACCCTTTTCATTGTCCCTTTCCAAACCCCCTCCCCACTTCAGTTTCTTCCACCCTTCCCCCCCCCTCCCGCCGCTTCGGAGTCACGGCTATGTAAACGTCTACTATTTAAGGCCCTCGACCAATGCTTCGATCTACCTTGATAATGACACATAGTGTATCGAAACCTGGGTAAATAAATATTGGGTGGAAGTTACAATTGGTTTATTCTTTAACATGAATATTAAGGATTTCCACAAAGTTACGCCTTCTGTCCTCAGTGATATTCATAATACCTCCGGATTGTTTTACTAGAGTGGAATCCATCTATTCAACTGCTGTTACTTGAGATATCATATGGATCCTAAGTGCGATGATTTCTCCTTGCCTTCCACATCCTGTGCCGTTGGCCTGGTTTCCCACTCCAAGGGCAAGAGGATACCCTACCTTCTATCCGCTCATCCACCCTCCGTAGAGGCTGTTGGCACTTGATAGAAGGGATCTCCTTATCTGGGGAGATACTCGGTCCCTGCGTCGTTTGCCGCTTGTTTAAAAAACGTTACCCCCCTCTTTCCTACGGGGAGGTGACATCAGGAATTTCCTTTTCTTATTCTAGGACGAAATGGTCCCAGTCTCTCCGGTAATTTTAAAGAGGTTTGACGGTGTAAGAAAGATAAAAATCGTAATCTTAACTTTGACAGGTTTTACTTCACGGTTACGATTACCTAATTTTGAGAGAAATACTTTTGACAAAATGTTGGAGTTGCCATAGATCTTGCCTTATCCGTCAGTCGGTAAAACTCCATTTTCAATGCACGAAAAATTTCGATATGAACATCCCTTCCCCGACCCACGGTATACGCAGTTATCTCCAGTGTATAGTGTAAGAGCTAACTTGAAAACAAGGGAGTCAATCTCGGCGTCTCCCTTTGCTTGGGGAAGTTAGTATTCCATTTATTCATTTCTAGATAATGACCAATACCTCTTTTTTATTGTTTACGAAGACTTATTTGTAAACTTTTCAGAGGAAATTGAAACTCTTAGTCCAAAAAAATGTTTAATTCAGTGGAACTACTGTAACTTTTGACCAAAACTTTGATGCTTTCTTTGAATATGACTTGGCAATACGAAGATCGCTCTCACAGGCTCTATAAAAATATCAGGAAATGACCTAGCAGATCCGATTTTTATTTTTTGGTTGCATTAATTTAAGAATCAGCATTTTAAGATGAATTGTTTCTCTTAACAGACCTTTCTATGGTTGCAGATTGGCGAGACTCCCAACCCGGAGCTGAGGATTATCACGAGTACATTCAGCAAAGTGGTGTACAAAGGTAGGACAAGACCACCATCTTATTTAACATCTACAAATCAAAATACGTTTTGTACTTGTCCTCAATTCATATCATAGCTATTTTTAAGAATTTTTGTGAAATTCATAAGTTGAGGCATTTGGAATATAAGGTTGAAGCAGAGTCATTAAAGTATTGCGAATGAACTAATTGCATCCAGAGTTCTCATCTTTATATTGGTTCTAAAATGAATGCTGGACTTATATGTGTCCAAAATTCAGTCTAATCCATAGCCTTTCTTGCCTGTTATTCATATAAAATGATCTCGTTCATTTGTAATCAAAGGTACCGCTCCACCTGCCTAACGGCATATTTTTCTTATTTATTTTCATACAATAAGTAAAGCTATTGACATCTTCTGGTTATAACTAACCGATGACAAACGGCACCGTACCTTTCTAGGTATACTTATCGCTTCGCCATAATGAAACTCATTTGCGCATTATTTTCAGCCGCTGTAGGTTAGTTATGGAATGTAGCTTGTTTTGAAATGTGAGAACATTTTATTTAGGTGTGAAACATTGGAGTGAAAAAAGTAGTAATGCATGAGAGGAATTTATGCCATATACCCTAGCCAAAAAATTAATGGTTTTATAGAGTTAATAGTATCTGAGTTTTTCAGTAACCTTTTGCTCGTTTATGTCTCCTGTATTATAAAAAATAGTGTAAATGAGGAATATTTTTATATTATAGAATGTTTTTAAACTCTGGAATATATCACTAGTTAATCAATAGGCCGAACTTGATGATTGTCATTTAATTTAAAATTGAACTGGTGATGGAATAAAAAAATATGTACATCATTCATGAATTGGAAAGAATTTTTAATGTGTAGCTTTGCCTGAGGTAATTAACCTTCCAATTTATTCCAAGGATGAGACCAAAGATTTCTTACCGTAAATAGGGGTGAAGATGGTTTAAGTATGAGTATTTCGAATCTGGAAGAAGTCAGAGGACAAACTGAAGTGCTTATACTACGATTTTGAATATCGTCTAGAGTTGGTTACATTATCTTTGTCTCCAGGTCCGTCACACATCACTATAGCATCTCCAAACCTCATTTCTTGTGCCATCCTAGATGACCGAGCATTAATCTGATGGAATAAAGTTGAAATAGAAGCCAATGTCTACAAGTCTCCAGCGGAAAAGGTTGTTGTTCCATCTTCATGCCACTTCGCAGGGTGAAGGTGATACAACTTTAACTCTTTCTTCTGAGCTTATAGCGGTTGTAATACTCAAATTCAATGGTGAAACGATTAATTGATAGATTAAGTTTTCTCTGTGGATATGTCATTAAAAAAAAGGTGCGAATAACAGACATAAAAAAACTAAAAAAAACTGTACCGGCTTCACCCCATATTGCGGTATTTTGGAATCCTCTGAGAAAAAAGAATGGCACTCAAGAGGATACAAGTGAAACTCTCCCGTAGGCTGAGGGCATCCATAACATCCTCTATCGTTCATAACTCTGTCTCAAGATTATCGAGGAATTACCGCTGCATGGGTATCAAGTGGGAAAGACAAACGCTCGACTAATCTAATGGTTTTGATGAACATTTGAGGGCAGGGCTTTGAGAACTTTGGCGCTTCGTCGCTAGGCAGCCTCGAGAGTGCTCCAAGGGGTTGACGAGGCGAGAAACAGATGAAGGTTACGGTTGAGAAGACGAGCCTCCTCTTCCAAAAAGAGGGAAGTAAAAGGGATTTGGAAATATCGCAAGTAGGCTGACGCCACTGGCGAGCCCTTGGCACCAGTTTTGACTCATATGCCGCCGCAGGGTGTAATATAATATTGCTCTTTGAGGGTGCGAGCGATTGGTATGCCACTCGGAGGCTTACGCGAGAGCACGCTGGCTCCATCTGTGAAGAGCCAATCACATGATATGTCTACGTCGTGTTATCTAATGCCTGCGGCGCTGAAATGGTGTTATGCCGCACGGCCACTCACAGTGAAGAGGCAATGCAACTTACACTATTCGAAATATTTGCCCAGCAAGTTTTGTAGGGTTGCCCTTTACGAGTGCATATTTTTTCGATCGCCCACTTTGCTTCACTCAGTGGAATGACCGAATCTGCATTGCTTTCTGTTGACATTAAAGCGGGCCAAGCTACCGAGACAATTCCACTTGTCCTCCATGAGATACAAAAAATTAGAGAGTTAGAGATAAATTCTTCGATCGATAAACATATTTGAATCACGGAACATACGAGGCGCATCCAGAAAGAAAGTTTCCCTATTTATAAAAAAAGAAAATATAGCTACATAATAAACCTTATTGGCAACAGGTACAGCAATTTTTCAGCTATTTTTCGACATAGCCACCATTAGAATTGAGACACTTTTCGTATCGTGGAATCAACTTTTGTATTCCTGTGTCGCAGAAGTCAGCCGCCTGTGAATGGAACCAGCATATGACAGTCGTCTTCAGCTCTTCGTCGCTGTCAAGACGCTGATCGGAGGACAGGAATTTCTTGAGGCGCAAGAAAAGATGGAAATCGCTGGGAGCAAGATCAGGACTGACAAAGAAACTTTCATTATGCAGCAGCAGCTGATGGAAGCTATGAAACGATCAAATAACTAAATTTTCAAATGAAACCGCTTAGAGATGATAGCGCACCAGAAACACTGGTTCCTTACATCAGTTTTGCAAATCACAATAACATCCCGGCCAGAGTTGAAGTAATCCACCATAACAGGGAGGACCAGGGCGCGATATCTAATCCAGAAAATGATTTTTTTTCACAGGGAATCTCAAACACATGATTGGATCTACTCAGCTGAGAACAGGACTTAATGTAAGCCGTTTTGGATTCGAATTACTTATGATGTGAGGCGATTTTCTTAATCAGCGAAATCTATCTGAGCATAAAATCGCCAGATATCAAATTTTTCCTTTTAACTTTCTCTTAATACTTTAAAAGAAGCGCAATTGAAAAATCAGTGAAACATTATAAATTACTGGCTTAAGAATATTATTTGGCTGTCAATGTAAAACGTATGACGTGATTTTCAGCTAACATCAAGCACTTGAAACAGGAGGCTTACTATAGGCAATATTAAACGGAAGTAGAAATTATTCCACTCTAAATATTCAAAGTCTCAAAAGCAATATAGGAACCAAAAAGAGGAATGCCGCTCAAAGAGAAATTAATCCTGGTCACTGCGGGACACCGCCCACTGACGCAAGTGTCGGGCCCGGCATCGGGGGAGGCAAGGCCCCCGAGGTCATTACATTACGAAATCCTTGCACAACAGAGTCATCACAGAATACAAGGACCAATGAAGATAGAAAGAATACGAAGATTTTAAGGGAAGTATCAATAAAATAGAGACGTGGAACGTTAGAATAATGATAACGGCGAGAAGCTGGAAAATATTAAACCGGAAATGAATAGAGGGAATATAGATGCCTTGAGGCTGTGCGAGGTGAAATGGAAGGAAAGCGGAGACTATTTAAGTGATAGTAACAGGGTAATCGATAGTGGTAAGGTTGAGAGCCAACGCGGCGTAGCTATAGTATTGAACGCAAAATTAGGGCTGAGGGTAGTAAAAATTGAACAGGTGAGTGACAGGATACTAGTGATAGAAATGAAACAGACCCTACCAAGTTCGTATTCGTACAGGTGGAAATGCCCAAAAGCAATCATATGGAGAAATAGTTGGATGGAGCGTACGAATAGATATAGGAGATAATCACGGAAGTCCCGGACAAGAAAATTCAGATGGCATTGGGCGACTGGAACGCAGTAGTGGGATAAAGGAGAGATGGGTATGAAGTGAGAGGGTTTGGATTAGAAACAAGAAATGATCATAGTGAGAAGGCAGTTGAATGTTGTAGGAGATATAAATTATTTGTAACAAACACTTGGTTTTTAACACCATCAAAAGCGGAGGTACATATGGAGGAAAATGCACGGAGGCACTGGGAAATTTCAAATTGGTTACATCATGCTTAGGACTAGATATAGATGTGAAGAAGTCGTGGAGCTATCCGGGGCCTCAGGCAAACTTGAATCATAATTTAATTATGATGAACTGTGATGTTAGATTCAAAAAGCTTAATATAAGTAGGAGGATAAATTAGTGTCACTTGGAAACTTTGAATGGGGAAAAAGGAAAGAATACCGAGAGATAGGTTCTAAGGGTCTCTCCGCGGACTAAAAACCTCCCTCTAGTCCTCAAGCATTTGCTTATTACCGAGGATGGGAAGTAGTAGAAACGGGTAAAGGAAAGCTAAGGGTTAGCGAAGCACAACCACTGAGAGGCCGACACCATGAGGCGGATTGACGTCGAAAGGACGACAATGGGCCCCCGCCTCCCCATAGTATTCGTAGCTGTTGGGTTCCCCCAACAACGTCGGACGAGTCGTCGCCATTCTCGCTTACGCAAAAACTTACCACACATCTCTTGAGAACTGGCCAAGCTCATTGCCCAAATCCTTGGGACAAAGTATTCGCCGACTCTCTTTATGGGTAGATGTCGTGTGGTTTGCCGGAGTACGTCATCAAATCAGGAACCCGCCGAACCAATGGATGGTCAATTCGGACCAATTATGGCCAAAGTGTGGGTCCCGTCATCTCAATACTCCCCGCATACCCTTAATACCGAGAGACAGTGGAAAGGAACATAGGTGAAGCCAAAGAAATGGAAACAGTCAAGGAAAAATGGTAGAATATGAGAACAGGCATGGTAAAAGCGGCTGATAGGAGCAGCGGTAACGAGGTAGAAACAGTGGGGTTACGGAAGAAATGATTAGGTAAATGGAGGAAAGAAGGGATTGGAAAACGTCACAACTGACATAGATAAGGCAGAATACAAGGGGTTAAATAATCAACTGCGGCAAATAACCAATCGGGCGGAGAAAATTTGGTGGAAAATGCAATGCGAGGAAATGGAAAAACTGCAAAAGGAAGAGGAAAAGGGTGCATTATATGCTATAATAAAATTAATATCGGGAGATAAGAGAGAGTAAACAGCCCCAAAAAATAATAACTGTAGAGGTAGAACATTAATCAAGCAGGAAAATATTCAAGATCAGTGGAGAGAATACATAGAGGAGCTATATGACAGCGATAGTAGACCATCTAAATTAGATATCGTGGATGAGGGAACACAAGACGAAGATAGCCTCTCGGGCCAATGATACTCGACAGTGAAATAGAGAAAGCATTGAAAGAATTGAAGGCAAGAAAAACAGTAGGAGTAGATAACATACCTTCGGAGCTGCTAAGGAGTTTAGGAAGTAAAGGTAGGCAAGATTTTTCACACTTACTCGTAGGATCTACGAGGAAAAGGAATGGCCAGAGGACTTGGACTTATATTGGAAGAAACTAATAGAAATATTCGGGAAAACGGGGATAGTTTCGCGAGACAGGAGACTAATCCGAAACTTATATATGAAGCAAAGGGCGCAGGTGAGGGTGGCTGATGGTGAATCAGGATGGGCAATTGTAGGTCGAGGGGTAAGGCAAGGGTGCCCGTTTTCGCCATTGCTTTTCAACATTTATGCTGAGGAAAGGGTAATACAGGCATAGGAAGAACTTTTGGTGGGAATCAAAGTAGGAGGGCGTCTGAAAAAGTCGGTTAGACTCGCGGACGATCAGGCGTCGGTTAATGGATCTTCTAATGGAGTACGAGCTTTGGTATTGCTTTAGATATACAGTGCGGGGTATTCGGAATGAAGTGAAATCATAAGAAAATAAAATTTATGAGATTCTCTAGGAAAAGAAAGTGAGGATAGTCATCATCATGTCAAGTCTGTATTGTAGTGCACTGTACTTTTTGTACTATACGGTCAAATCGTGTAACACGTAATTGTATCTTCAGCCGTTGTGATTTCCGGCGCTCATGCCTCTCTTTGACTGGAGAAAACTAGTCTCATGTATAGCGATTTACCAGAAATATGCAAATTTTTATTGCATTTGTTTCCACTATTTACTCCTATGCATGATATCGCGGTTCATATTTACGTGGTATGATTTCTTAATATGGGATCAAAATACAATAAGTAAGACGGGCGGTCACACCGTACCGCCACCAAGGAATGCCCTTGCTTCGTGCTCTCTTCTACTGGGAAGAGACGGGCAAAGCAGTGTTTGTCTAAAGCAGTCAGTCCATTTGCGTTAATACTGGACCTGTACGATTTCCTTAAAAAACATATTATGAAAAACCAAATTCCAAAAAACAGTGGTGTCTTGCATTCGAGGTATCATCAATGAATTGATAAAGCTGTTTATTACAAATCTCTATCTTCATTTACTAACTTTACATCGTTTTTATGCAATTAGGAATTCCATCACTAAATTCCCTCCGTAAGAACGTCCATTTTCCTCACATGGCATTGCAATCGGCATATCACTTTGATGTACAGTACAGAATAATTCACGAAGTAATATTCGTACCGAGGAATGAATACGAAATTTAGGTACTGCGAAACAAATATGTAACTACAGTGAGAGTATGAAAGACCTGAAATCATTCACCAATGCGAGTTTGAATCGGGAAATCTGTTTGCGAGAGAAATGGGCCGGGGAATGGAGGGGGGGGGGTGAAAGAGCGTGTTAAATAAGCATTTTGCCCGTCGCTTTCCGCCGTTTGGACAAATCGAGTTCCCGGCGCGTAAAATCAACCGTTCGTGGCCAACTCCCGCGCATCATTGAATCCATTCGGCCGAGCGGCGGTGACTCGGCTGAATTTCCCCCGATCGAGTGCGGACGAGAAGGAAAAAAAAAGACGAGAGAAATGCGAAGGGGGGGAGGAATGGTTCGTCGGTTTGCCACGCGCCCGAGGGTGGTGGCGCTCGAGGAGTTTTTTGAGGGCTTAGGAAGCGGTGGTCACTCGATTCCCTTTCTGGTGAAGAGAGAGAGGGAGAGAGTCGAGTTTAATGGCGGAAGGGAAGGGTCGGAAAAGGAAAAAAAAAAGAAAGCGGAGAGTGAAGAGGGCGAGAGGAGAGAGATAAATGCAGATGGTGTTGAGCGGCAGCTTAAGAGCGGAAGTGGCGCCAAAGCGGTGGGGCTAGCAATTAATCTCTCTCGTCACAGGCCACGGGAGTTAGGCAGGGGCATTTAGGCGTGAGCGATTCAGGGGTGAAGTTTCTGGGGTGGCTTTTCTTTCTTAATTCCTGGACGAAAACATTTAAGCGCGGCGTTATAGAATAATTTTATCAATACAAACTTGATATTTGGTCCTTCAGCCGTAAGTTGCTCCTAAAATGATATTTTCCCGACAACCACTGTTTCTGTTCTTGACTCATTTCTTTCAGAATCGTGGCAGGGATGTTTGGCTAGTTTCTGGGGCGTCCTTTCGATTTTACGCAAAATACGCACATAAATATCACAGAATCCGATAATACGCAGGCATTGTAATTGCTTTCGAACGCATTAGCGGCGAGCAGATTTTTGTTTCAAAAGATAGAAACGGTGAAATTCCTTCCTGCATTATTTATTTTAAACGACTGTTTATAATGAAATTTACAAATGTAGTCGCTTCAAATATGACTCAGACCCTTTCCTATAATCTATTCACAGTAGTGCATCAAAGAAATTACCCATTCTAAGAGGAGCTAAATAACAACAGATGATTTTAGACTTCTAAGGCCGATATATTAATTAAATCAAAACTTCTTATTCTTTGCCTCAATGCTTAAGTTTGGATGATCTTAATTTTAAATCTTTGCTTATTGTGTTCAATATCTCAGGAAAAACTTTTACATTCCATGAAGTGTATTTAGTGTAGTAATTGTCTAAAAGTCGGACGATTATTTTGTACATTCTTAAATGGATTTTTTATAGAAACTCCGTTCTCAGAGTTTTGTAAATTTTAAAGTCTCTCTTTTGGTCTTGACTAAGTGACTTGTCAATTTGTAACTGAGTATCTCGTAAAAAATTAAATTACATGTTAAAGTTGTCAAGGAATATGGAAAGCCCACGATATTTGTTCAACATGACTAACATAACTCTATTCCCATGGTTTAATTCATGCAGACATAAATTACTTCATGAATGGTGGTTCGTTAATATTAATTATTAATGGTACGTGAACCTAAAATGGTCACTTAAATTATTTCTAATTCGTTAGGTTTATAAATCATTTTACAAGGGAGGCATTTCTGGAACCAGACACCACTTTCAATGTAATAGAAAGTTGCCAACTCACTTTTAGTAGCGATATCGATTGCTGTGTCTTGGCATTTTCAGTAATAACAAATTAAAAATTATGAAAACCTCAAAAAATACAAAGTTCAGGAATTAGTTATATTTTTGGTATATGATACCAAAATCATGCCTTGCCATTTAAAAGACACGGAGAACTTAGAAATAAAAAAATCGTTGTGCAACAAATTGGTCTATTTATATTAACATTAATAAGAACAGGAAAACCATACTGTAGTCTAAATAATGGATTTCAATTTATTTGCAAAAAGGAAGTGACAACATTTGGTTTTCGTGCGCGCTGTGACGAACCTCAATGCCCTTCCATTGTTGAGCATGTTTGAGGACATAGCACCCTTTATCGGATGGGCTAGCCTATTGTATTTCTTCATATTTACTTCCCCTCGTTGTAATTTTATCCTCACTGTTCCTCATTACCAAGATTTGGTTTGAAAACTTGATTAATGCCATAAAGCAATTGTCAATTCTTGCCCCATTTGGACTAGAACCTTACGAACAATATGAATGAACGAACAAAATTTCTTTTTTAAATTCAGAATTGTTAAAAGTAGTGAATTTGCACTTCCATCGCATGACTTTACATAGTATCTGTAAGCCTGGCATCACCAGTAGGATAATATATTCATATCTTAGACTGCAAGTGCAGAGTAGTTCCATCGTCGCAGCCCCTTAAGTAAGTTTGAACAACATATTTACCTAGTCACAAAGAGATAATATCGAATTAAAGTTTTCATTCGAGGCCACTTTCAATACCATGAAGTATACGTTCTTACATAAATGGCGAGGAGCTTTGTTTTATTTTAGTAAAGCTCTCAGGAATCAACGTACAATGCATCCAGCGTGATATGTGCAACGTAAAATGTCGTTAGCTTGAATTGTTTCTTTCACTCCGCGCTATGAAAATGCCTTCACTACCAAAGGCATTTTTAGGGTTCTGTAAAATCTAATGCGGCGAATTACTGATTTTCCTAAAAAAGATGAATAAAGAGCCAAAAAACTATACTTTGTTAAATTTCTGACGTTTCTATACGTTTGAAAATGTATTTTCTTCATAAATACAATGGTGTGTGTATATCTTCACCATATCCCATGAAAAATTGCTGATATTTTTAGAGAATATCTGTAAGTGTAATTTAAAGTGACTGATATTTTGTTATTGTTTGAAAGATGAGATCTTTTTCTCTATAATGAGCCCAAATATACCATAATAGTTTGGCTCTAGCAAAATATTTTCAAAGTCGGGCAAAAAATAGTCTACATCAAACTTTCGGAAAAGATTTAGCCTATATTTCTCCCTTCATTTGGATTGAGGTTCCCAACCTAATTCCCTCAATAATTTTGTAACACTACCACACCACTTTTGTAAAACTTCCACACACAATGTTTATAATAACAATTTTTAATAAATCTAGCTGCCCTCCGCTGTATGCGATCTGTATCTGAAACTAGTCCTACTTCATAAGGGTCCCATGTACTAGCGGCGTACTCCAAGTGGGGTCTTAAAAGATTCTTTGCACTCAGGGGAGGGCGTGATCGACTCGGGGAAATAAAAAGTTTCAAGCCAACGTTCCGATACATGGAAAGGTCTGGACGCATGTAAGTCGCTCTCTTTTATCTTTCTCTTCCGTCTCTCTTTCTCATTGTGAAGGCGTTCGGCTCCTCGACTCATTCCTGCCGTCGCACTCGGCCACCCAACTCATCTCTCTCTCTCTCTTCGCTTCCAAATCCCTCGCCAATTAGGGAGGTCAGTGGCGGAGGGCAGGAAAGATACACTGGGCGTGCGGGGTCCTTTACTAGTTGTCGAGGGAGGGACAGGAGGAGGTGGAGCCGGAGGGGGAATGGGAGGGCGAGATTAGGGTGCTGAGGGTAAGGGGCGGTGGAGGGAGAGAGAGGAAAGGGGTCCTCACTCACTCACTTAACACCCTTTAAGGGGCCAAGGCGGCCTTAATGCCCCGCTGTCGCCGCTTGAAGCACAGGGCTCCAAAGGGGACATACAATCGCACTTTGCGGGGCTCACTTCTCCCCCCCCCCCAACAATTCCTTCCTTTCTTCTCCTCCATCCGTGCACCCTGGATCCTCTCCCAACCCCGGCTTGCGAAATTCCGAGCCTCTCCTCCGAAACGAAAATAACGCGGGGATTGTGTGGTGGGAGGGGTTGAGCAGAAGGAAAGAGCCCCTTCCTCAATTAAACACATCGCCCTGCGCCGTCCCAATACTCTTCCCCACCCTCTCATCACGCCTTCGACCAAGAGCGACAATTACCACTTCCCGGCGTTCATTCTTTTCATCCCTTTCTCTCTTTCTCCGAGGAGAGCCTCTCCCCTCCATACTCCTGGACCATTATTACTGATCCCCTGCTCGTGTGCCCCGCATACACCTACATAATCATGTTTAAACCATCATCTACCTGACTTCAGTTTGGCGCACAATTACATTCTACATCTACATAATTCCCTGCGAGCCACCGCTTGGGCGTGTAGCAGGGGGTGTTAGGTCACCAGCCGTGTAAAGGTGAAAGTTTTTTTTGGAGATGAAATGGTGACATGTATTATAGGAGTGAATTCAGTGAAGCTCAATTTTTATTGTGGTCGCTTAAAGAATGAGTTTTAGTACCTATCTGTTCGGCAGAGTATCTCTCTTATTTTATCGCATCTGTCAGACCTAGGGATGAAGTGAGGATTCATGATAATATTCTCTATGTTGCTATGAAAAACATCAGTTCTGAATTTATCAAACAACCTAAGCCTAGCGTGTAGAATCCGAGTCTAAAGGGGCTCCCACCTTAATCCCTCCAAAAATTGCGAGATACTATATGTACGCTTGTAGCAGTTTTAACGAAGTGCGCTGCTTTTCTTTGTATTTTATTAACTTTTTTGGCTAAATCTATTTGACCAGGGTCCTAAATGCTAGTGTCTCTCATCTTTGAGAAGAATTAAGGTGGGAGCCCCTAGAGACTCTGAGGCTGCACGCTAGGCTTAGGCTGCTTGAGATATTCAGTACCGGTGTGTTTCAGAGCGACACGAAGAATATTTTCATGACGCATCTCTACATTTCTTGGTCTGACAGATTCGATAAAATAAGAGATATACTCTGCCGAAGAGATAGGTACAAATACTCGTTCTTTTCGCGCACAATAAGCGACCACAATAAAAACTGAGCTCCTCCAAATACACTCTCATAGGACATGTCATCATTTCACCACCGAAACTTTTACATGTATACACGGCTGATGACCTACCACCCCCTGCTATACGCCCAAACGGCGGCTCGCGGAGTAGTACGCAGATGTAGAAAAATTAAACTAATTGAAATCTGCTTCTGAGCGTTTTCTACTATATATTTGGGCTTCCGATTATCCTTTCTATTTATTCTCAACATTTTCAGATTCTTCGTAAACCTACTATGATCAAATCAATTCTTCATAATAGCCAGCGCATTTGCTTTTAAAATGCTTACCCTACACATTTAAGAATTGTAGAGCTATTTTGCAGATTGGGTCACAGTTTAATAATTTAACTAATTATAATCCTAGGCTTTACTTTCATTAGACATGTAAATCTTAATATCCAAGAGCAAATACGGCACAGCCCAATTCAAGTCCTCACAGAGGACGCCCGATCACCCATCCCTGCCTCTCATTCATCCGCCCCTGAACGGTTTTCAAGGGCTTCTGTCTCCCACCCCTTGGTACCTGAACTGATTGTTCCCTCACCCTCAATTTTCTTGAATACATGCATGTGACCATTTGTATTCTTTATCACTTCATCGAATTAATCTTCAGCTTCGGATTCGTCTTTATTGACTTCTAACTCCTCGTCACTTACTTCCAAAATCCTGCGCGCGTCGGCATCTAAATAGCGCCTTTTTTCATTGCAAAAGCGAACAATTGACTGAAATTCCACTAAAATAGAGTGTCTAGTCGCTAACTAAGACAAGGTGCTCATAAAAAAATTCTTAAGGTAGTGCGAGCAAGATAGTTTCCTAATCAATATAGAGACCATATTCGATATATACGTTTTAATTTCACCAATCGTGACACACGAATTAAATATTACATCATTAATGGTACAATAAAATAGTTTTGCATGACATAAATTGTAAGTAATCAAATGAAAATACCTAAATAGGTCTTTGACTTGACTCATTCTTTTCACGCGGTACGTTTGAAACTCCATCAAAACGGAAGGTTTATTGTGATCCCGAAGAATTTACTGAGAGGACAATATGATTAATTTGCAAAAATAGTTGAGAAAACGTACAAACTACACACTGTTGATTTTTTGATGAGATATAAGTGTTGGAAATCCCTCATTTTTAATAAAAGTTCTCTCTGGGGTGCATACACGTACCATTTCCCATATAAAAGGGCTGGTATATTTTGGCAAGTATCTCGGTAAGTAATGTGGTAAGGGGTTGAATTTTTAGTGTCAATGGAAGGGTGATATATTTTTCTTTAAAATGCGACCAAACTCATTGATTTCTAGGAAAAATGATATATCGCTCAAACTACCTTAAATGGAGGAATAATTAAGATGCGTCATGTGCACTTATTGTGCTTGTTTCAAATAAAATTGTTTCCCAAATATTTACATTATACACGCATCAGGGATGAGTGTAAACTTATCGAAGAGAAGTGACATAGTCAGTCTCCGCCGATTTTCATGTGAATCACAATTATCTCCCATAATTCTAAGTTTCACATTCCTAGCACAAACCTTGCTATTTTTCTCGTTTCCAGCATAAATATTTCAATCCATTCGTGCTGGAAGATTTTCATTGCAATATTCGTATTAGTCGCTGTGGAATCGTTTCGTGGAAGAGAGATGATAAAATTTATTTACGAGAGAGTTCTTCAAATCTGACTTTCGATGTCATATGCCACATATCAATTTTGCATAAGGTAAAGCGTGGCTAAAAGACAGTTTACAGACACTAATACGACGCTACCGGAATACATTATAGTACATAATATTCGAGAGGAGTTCAAGATAAATGAACGTGATAAAGTTCTTGGCGAAGTAATTAAAAAAATATAATTGAAAAAAAATTTGTGCTTGGGTGACTTGTGACTTGGGTGACAAAATAAGACTTATACTTTTCTTATTTCTGTGTTGCTACTGAACTCTCATGAGAAATGTCATCTCAAAATTCTCCATTTTTATTCACAACCTTGGATCGATGGTTATGTTACTTTGCGCATGTGGTTAATGGATGCAATATTGCAGCACTACCCTCATATAAAGTATACGGCTTGTCCCAGATGTTCCATTTTTATTTCACGTATTACAATTTTAATAAGTTTTGTCTTTAGCTGGCAAGCTTATACAAAATATAAAATATGGGGTGTTCTATTTATTTTGTTTGAGGTCGGAAGACAAATCTACTGCGTTATTATTGCCGGCCCCGGTGGCGGCGGGGTAAAGTCCTCGCCTGCTAAACCGAAGGTAGCGGGTTCGAGTCCCACCTGGGTGGATTTTCCACCACCCAGGGCATGGTTGTATGTCAAGTTCTGTTGGTCCGGTCCCTGGAAATCCAGATGACAGGCTCGATCCAAGAGCCTATCGGGATTCCGGGGACATACGGGCCAACAGAATCGTCCGGCAAGCAAAAAAAATTAAAAAAATAACTCTCAATCCAAAACTGGTGATTGAACATGATGAGGAGTTGAGACTTGATATCATAAACTTAAATTGAAAGGTATTTTCTGGAGTGTTTAACACACAAGAGGTAGAACGTTTAAAAATCAGAAAATCGAAAAAGTTCAATTTGAACTTAACGGTCTTGATGAGTACGCGAGGGCGAGCGACGCAACACAGATAATCCTCTACTACAACGGTAAATTAATCGACTCAGCGTCGTCGATAATTGATGACAATCAATGAAACCGAATCGTTTCAATGAAGTATTTTTATCGACCATCGATGGGCCAAATCGCTCATCGCACGAGTCTACTCCTGAGAGGCGTTGTTAAAAAATGAGGAATTTTTAGCGCTTATAAATTCAACAGTTTAGTTAGTATTTTTTCTTTTTTTAATTATTTTTTTATTGTTACACTATCATTTAGAAAACTTACTCTCAATATTCTCAACATAATTACAGGTATATTCCTGTTAAGCCTATGGCTTGTCAGCAGGTGCTGTTATTAGATCATAAATAAATTCGCAACATTGATCAGTTAAAAACATTTTTTTAAATGGTTAAAAACCTAAAATGTAATAAAATCACATATGTGTACACAAATACGCAATTAAATCATTAATTTCAACAGCATAAGTACAAAAAAAATTTTTAATTAAACATATTTATACAAGTGTGAACAAAAGTACGAAGTAAAAAATAATTTTTTTAATCAAAACAACATTGAACCGTCAGAAAACGTTAAAAATATCGACAATAAACCTAAAATGTAATTTAAACAAATAAATATTAACAAAACACAATTCAAACTTTACTATTAAATCATAGCTACCTTAGGATACGTACAATTTTTCAAATTAAACAAATGCACAGGATTAATTATTTAGAAGAAATTTTAAAATTGTAAATGAAACATATTTGACGAAATGCCATATTAAGTCAACTGCATTACTGTTGATACAATAACCATTGTTTCACTTTAATAATGAAATTAAATCAGTTTCAACTAATTTTTTATACAAATCTCAGTCATATAAAACATAATATTTGCACCGTTGATGCGGCAGTAATTACTTCACACTTCTTACAGGTTCCGCTCAAACCACCGTGATTCTTTCGTAGTGTACACTGTGTGCCATTAGTGCTGTACGTCCAATTTGGTATTCTCCGGAAGTTTTGTCTGTCCTTTGTCCTTTGTTTCAAATCCCTATTTTCTCCTCTATCATCCACCAAATCCTCTTCCCTGTCTCGCAGCCGTCAATTGCTCAATGTACTTTTCGATTAGTCAAATAGGCATATTTTCGTGCTTCATTCGGATTCATTCTACAACATTCTTGCTTTAGCTGATGTCCGGCTCCATTTCATTGCATCAAATACCCTTTCTCTCACTCTTCTCTAAGTTTTCCTTTGAACAACTTCCACCTTTGCCCATCACTAAAATGTTTGACAAATTTTAAATTTAAAGTACACATTTTTATCTTATGAATGTAGTGCGGAGTATTTATTAGGAATCTCTCCGATGCAGCAATCTTAAACAGATGCATATCTCATCCTAGGTGACTGCATTGTGATTCAAACGAACGTTCACATTCTTCGCGCCAAATATATTTCGCACACCAAGCTATTGGTGCGCTCTCAATGGAGAAAATTTTAACTGTAGCCGGTCCCGCAATAGTCGCTGCCATGAATATATATTATGGATTGTTATCTCGTCGTCAAATATAATTCCGTAAACAAATAACTTTTTGGAAAGTGGCGCCACCTGGTGATTAAAAAATGGAAGTTCAAATGTAAATACAGTCAAAAGTTTGTAGATGAACACGTCTTACTGGTTTTACCATGAATATACATGGGTTTTACTCACAAGTAATCATGATGCAGTGAATAACAAATGTAGTACTACACGCGGGATGTAATTATACACTTTTTTTAAATCATCCGGTCTACAGATAAATTTAATTCCTCTCCAAATTTAATTACACAAATGCACAATTAAATTCTTAGCTCTTCGTCAAATTCGCTACACGGAAATTTAATAATAATGCGAGGTGACTTCATGAGTATTCCCAATGGCCATCATTGCAGTGTAGGTAAAAAGGAATGCACTTACCGCCGCCTTGAACAGATTCTTATTTTTCAATCCAAGTCCTCTATTTTGGGTTCTCGTAGACGCATACCCTGTTTTGCAGCCTTGTACGAAGCAAGTTCTGTTTAAACAAGGCATTCTAAATTCATTATTTAAGCCGAACATGCTCAATGCATTCAAATTAGAATCAGAGTCTGGCAAACATCGCCGTCGGTACACGATGGACGTTTCATAAACCTCTTACGCATTTTCTGTAATAGATATATCCTCCTTATCATGTACAAAGTAACTTTTAGATCACAAAAATAGCAAGATATTATTCAAAGCATCAAGTAGTTCATATCTCCTCGATTGTTATCGAATATTCACTACAATCTCACGTTAGCAACAATTAACTACGTCTATTTACAATAACAACTGAAAAGACTCTAATCAAAGTGGAGCCAAAGACTGAGTGAACTAAAAGTTGAAGTTTAGGCATAACACGTATCCTAGGCAACAATTCCAAACATCTAAATCCATTATATATATTCATGGTCACTGCAAACAGCCTTCATTTTCGTAACCGCCCACTTTCAAAGCGGAGGAAAGGAGAAGAGATGAGATGGAGCGAAGAGTTGGGTTTTGGAAGAGCGACACAGCATGCCCCGCCCACCAAGATCAAATGTGTTGTCTCAGGAAGGAAGGTAAAGCGAGGGATGTTAATGTTCAGTTGCGCCCTCTACTTAAACAAGAGAGGACTGCAGAAATAGCATTAACTTCGCGACGAGGACACAGAAGGCACCAGAGGGTGGATTCGGTACCGCTTTAAGTGGTTTGCCACGAGGGGTGTGAGAATGTGCTCGGACAGCACTTAGTCGCGGTAAGAGCAGCAAATTTACATACAGATAAACCACTTTTATATCATTCGCAGTCCAAAATCAATGGAGTTACCCAAAAAAATACATTATATTACCTAAATGCTGGAGATATTTTCATAACAGCTCCTTTAAGCATTCACATATCACTCTAAAAGTAACTTATTAGGATTAAAGCGTGAAAAAAAACCTTCTTTCCCCATGTTCTTTTGCCTGACCACGAAGAAATATACATAGTTTTCAAATTGCTCTACCTCCATGATTATGTACCTTCACATTGCTTTTCCCTAATTAGTCATCATAATTATGCCTTAAGCAAGTCCATCGTTGCATTGCTAAACGGATTTTTGTCCATTTGGTGTGGAGGATATGGAATTTATTATCACCGGCCATGAAAGGATGATTGACAGAATGAAACTCTTCGTTAAACAACTAAGGCAGTGGTCTTAAGTGGACCCCTTCTTCAGGAAAATGCCATAGGGCTCATCATATTTGCTTTTGTGTCCTTGTATTGTTTTTTGTTTACATAAATGGGAAATAAGTTCATTGTTACGCACAAAAACTTAATGAAACGCTTGTAAAATGGAGCGTAATGACATATGGACTTGTGCAATTCATACGAAAGATTAAATAGAATTAAAATCAGGGCTAATAACCTTTTTATGCAAATTGAAAAATAATTCACATGGCCAGTCAGTTTTGAGTTTGGCTAATTATTTTACCTTTAAGTACTTGCATGTCTGTCACACTATCCTGTGCCCCATTGAGGTCTGATGACGTCATAGTAACAATGTTTTAATAATGAGAGATTTCTAAAACAACGTTCTCAACGTTAATATTAGTCATTTTTTACTTAAGCTTGTCTTTTACATTCATTTCTTCGGTACCCATCTGTAAATATTTACCTGGTCAATAAAACATTAAGACCATTAGTTTTGCCTCTCTCCCTCTCTCTTTGCGCAAATGCTCTCCCGAAAAGAAGTTGGGATGAAGCTTCTAGTGTAAAATCATAGTTTACATTAGCTCGTAGGTTTCCGCGGGTGCAGTGTTGACTTCCTTTTTTCGGGATTCATGCCGCGATGTATTTTTTAAGAAAACAACAATATTTGGCTAGTCCTCCTGCCAGCTTCATCAGGTTAACTGAACTGACTTCTTATTCTCGCTCGTCTTTATATATACGAGTCTGGACTCCCATTGTTGCCGGAATTTAAATTTGAAAAAATCGTTTTAGACTGTTGTTCAACTTGTAACCGTCTGCGTACGCCTCCAAGAGCATCAACGGGCAATTAAAAATAATAATTACCGCATTTCTGCAATAGCCGAACACCATCTCAGCGGCCCCACTCATAATTTCAACTTTGAGGAGACAAGATTAGTAGCTAGGGAAATACGCTATTACCCAAGATTAATCACGGAGGCTATAGACATTGCGAAGAGACCGGAGAACGTCAACCGAGAAGACGGTTACAAGTTGAGTAGCAGTCTAAAACGATTTTTTTCAAATTTAAATTTCGGCAACAATGGGAGTCCAAACTCATATACATATATAAAGACGAACGAGAATAAGAAGTCAGTTCAGTTAATCTGATGAAGCTGGCAGGAGGACCAGCGAAATATTGTTGTTTTCTTAAAACATACATCGCGGAATGAATCCCAAAAAAAGGAACAGTCATCATTTACATTATTTGACAACGCTTTTAACCGAATCTTAAAATTAGACAGATTTCAAAATGTGAGAAAGAATAGAGAACAATAACAATTTGTAGCTCAGTATTTGTTTTTTCTTGACTTTATATTTGTGGTTACTTTACAAAGTACCTTTAAATTTCCTCTCCAAGCCTTAAAAAGTTCACTCCACACCAATGCAAATATCCTTAAGCCATTGTTCGCCTCATTTTAACCAACCTCATATATGGCAACTTGATTCAAACTAACCCATTGCCTAAACGTAGAATTTAAAATGTATTAATGGACCATTTCCGTTCCTTGCAGCCTTGAACATCAGCAAATTAATGGTCCATCCTCAGTTCCCATACATTTCTTTTGTATTTACGAATAAATTTTGAAAATGGGGATTATTTTGAGCAACGTAAGAGCTGTAGAATACTAACTCGGATTCTTCACCGGGTCAGTCAGTCCATGCCGGCCGACATTTTGATGCCCGGCTCTTGCATCGGAACGTCGGCTGTTCGGCGTGACTCGTTGGATAATCGGAGAAGATCTAGATTATGTTCATCGACAAACTATCAAATCTTACCTCTTAAGCTCAATACTTGTTGAACAATGATAGTGGATTCTTCTCTAGATAATAGTTTAATGACCCCACAAACCTCATACTGCTACAAGTTTTTTGCATCATAAACTACTTAACTGACCATTTAATCCCAAAGTTTAGGAGTTTTTGGAGAGTATTGCGCACTGAAAGTGCTACAGAGGGTCGTTTATGTGAGCATTTCATCAAATATCGGACTCCATCTGCCCATATGTTAGAGCTCTTCATTACCTAATGCCATTCAATAATGTGAAGCATGAATCTTGAAACTTCAAAACGATCAAGTATGCTTTTGTAGTAACTATAAGCAACGTCAAGTACAATAAAAGATTTAAGATTTTCCCGGTTTAATATGATTAAATATCTTCCACACTTATCCATAGAACGAAAACAATATCTGATAAAGGAAGCATTTCAGCTGAATTGCAGCACCTAGAAAGGATATTTCTACAGAGTGGCTATGGGAAGGGTATATCAGATTCCGTGTAAATGCGGCAAAATATATGTGGGGGAGACTGGCCGAACAATCGAAACCAGGTTTAAAGAGCAAAATCCTTTGCCGCGCACACCGTTACTGGGACGGTATTATCAAAGAGGCCATCGAGATACGATTGCATCCGAATAATTTTAATAGACACACCGGAGTCCAACTAAGTAATACCTGGAGGCCTGTAATGATATGTAATAAAAAGATTAGATAATAATTCAATGGCCGGCGGGACACGTCAGCCAATCATACGGATCATAACCTTCATTGTTGAGGCATCAACGGCCAGTTTAAAACCAGCGTTATAGCGGAAACGACGGAAATAACACACGCCTTGAAAATGGAAAACAAGTCGTTTTCCGAAACTTCGACGAATTTTGGAAATATTACCCGGTGCGAAGCCTGAGAAAGATATTTGAACATCAGGCACCTTTGGAAGTTATTTTTAAACATTTTTGGTGAACACGAAGCTACATTGCAATCAACGCAGAAAATACTGCTCAATGTTAAGCGGTGATTGAAGTTAAGAAGAAGAAGAAGCGGTCGGGATCTTTAAGAGGGCTTTTGGATGGAGAGAAGAAACGATGTGCGAGGAGACCTCTCTCCGTCCATCAAACTGCGAGGTGTAACCGCTGAGATTTTTGCTCTCTCTCTGCAAGAATGGACTTTAATAGGGGGCGGTCAATGGATGGCTTGACCTCAGATGGGCAATGTGTGGCGAAGGGACGAGGAATAGAGGAACACGGGGGTTGAGGAGTGTCGGGTGGAGTGTTGGGGTGACGGTTGTGGGGCGATGGATGGGCCTTTTTAAGGACACTTTGTGAGTGGGCGAGTGACTGATTGTCGGAGATTGATCGGGCGTCTCTTGGGGCGCTCGGAGGATGGACCAACCCCGGGACGCCGAAGTCTGACTCCGATCAGGATGCTGCGATTGCGGACACAAGACGCACCAACGCACTCCTTAGAAGAATTTTTTTTCCTCCGTACCAGCAATACTTTCTCCATTGCTCATAAGTCGCTCTGATAAGTGAATGATCCTTTTCACTGAAGACTTGAAGCGAACTGAATCGGCCTTGGAGAGAAAATGATATTAATATAATAATGCTTTGCTTTCTCTTTGCGAGAGTGTTATGTTCATCGCTTTGGTACCTATCTGTACCAAAGCAAAGGGTCTGAATAGAGGAACTATGCTAACCACCCCACATGCAGATACACTGGTTCCTAGGAAGATATCCAGAAATGCCACCCACGACCGGCCCCTCTCGGATGGGGGCGCTAGTGGAGTTGGGTGTGGCAATAACAATGATAACACAGAGAAGGGAGCTCGTATGGAGCGGACGGAATCCCTAAGGGGTGACCTTCTCGAATGATATGCCGCGAGCGATCCCAATCGCAGGGGGTATATGGCAAGGATGCACTCTTTGTGGTGTGAGATGCATCCCGAACATAACCACCTCTCGCAGCAGAATCTGCGTGACAATGCCAACCACCTGCGTAGAAAGGAAACTCCCTAACAACCGCGTGTTCATATAATAATAATACATATTTATTCCACTCCAACGAGAAATACAAAAATAATCAATTAAACAGAAGAGTGAAATTAGGCACCCCTGATAGAAAGTTCCTGTGATGGGGTTGCCATTCCTTGCATATGGCGTTTTTCGGAAGTTACATGAAAATATAACAAAATAAAATATAGAAAGGGCTATTCAACTAAACATAAAAGTAGTGTCCTTACACAATATGAAAATATCATCTTATCACAAAGATGTTACAATTTATCTATAGTAGTATATATCTCAGTTAATTACAGTTAATAGAATACAATGCATATGTAGAAACTCTGCATAAACTATATGGAATCTACAAAATACCCGATCAACTATAAAATACCCAATAAAAATCTGTTTTTGTGGATAATTTCAAGGATATCATCCATATTATTCTTTACTCCTTGTAGAAGCGCCATGGTGTGCAGTAAAGGTATACACAATGAAGTAACGCTATTACATCATGGAACGTTTTGCTTGAGCTCTCGATTAAATAGAAAGATTACTGCCTTTTCTCTGTCAAGGAACGTGGAGAAAGAGCACCTTTTGTTCTCTCCCTTTGTAGACGACGGTAACTCCTGTCACACTTCATATTCTCCTAAGCACTTTAGTACATTTTTTTTACTTCAACATTTTTCATCACTTCGGGTATCTCAGAGGAATTTCAAATGTATTCGAACTTATTGAAGACCATGCTTTCATAACTGATTGCGTAATGCTCAATTTTGAAATTAATTTGCATTTATTTTAACGCCATTGGCGATGCGAAATGAGTGCTTTGAACAAAAAGGGAGTATTCAGAAAGTAAACCATGCCTTTTAAATTTTTCTTCTTCCCGATGCATTGTCTAAAGTATATGAGTGCCTTTGACCCAAGAACCTTCTGCAGTCGGGTCATTTTTCCAGGGGGTAAGGATATTGAGATATATATCAGCAGACTCCAACATGTTTTCCCTGGATAGGAGTTTGGATATTGTGAGGAATGTGGCCTAGTGCAGAAGAAGCCAGTAGAATTAGAAAAAAAAGACTATGATATATACGCTCCGAGCCTTATCTTCATCGTATTCTCTTCTTTATATCATCGGAATGGAACTGGATAAATACTTGATCTTGGCTTTTAGTGCCATCATAAAACTCTGAGGCATTCATCAACGTAGACGGCCACGAATTCCTTGTCTCAATGATGGAGTTAGCGGGAATTGTGATATGCAAAAGTACCATTGAACTTTAGAAGAGCAATAAATAAGGTAAAACGGTATTTATAGGCCCTGTTCAAATTTACCTTGATTCTAGGATGGATGTTCATTATTGCGGTTAAAAAATCACCCAAGGAAAAAAATCTGTTGCTGTAACTAATGTCATTTTCATCCAATAAAAACGTTTGATACCAAGGACTTTCCAGCAATGTTAAAACAAATAACTTTCTACGGGATCTGAGATGGCGGTATGCATTAGCAACTAACTTCAAAGCCAGAGAGCTTTTTTATCCGCTTCCTTCTGTGGCATCAGTTTGATCATATAAGAATATGAGTTCTTTTTACACAATAGGGACGATTGATTGTGAATATGTTTCTGCTAAAGTCATAGAAAATAAACAGAAGACTCCTGGCCTATGTTTTAAACTGTAAAATCTCCCCATCAGCTCAACCATATAGTGCTAACGTTGTTTCGCTGTCAAAATTGTGATGAATCTATTTTGCTTTTTTGTATATTTCTTCCTCTTTGGTCTTAAGTCCATCTAATTGTTTCTTTACATATGATAGGTAATCTTGATATTTGAGGTTATGGTCCTAATGCAATACTGGAGAGACTGAAGGTCATATCTGCGTTTTCTTAAACTTGGATATTTTCGATCGAAAATTGGCGCAAGAACACAGGAACAAGTATCGCCTCTCAGTCAACCTACCTCAATGTTTCACACTCCTGACGTTGCATGAAGTCATAGGCTGCTATTCTGAATCGAGCTACGCTATTTCTGGCTAATACTATTCCTTGCTCCAGAATAGCGTCAGAAGCGATTCTGAATACGATGCAGCTTTCCAAGGAGTCGGTTCCGTAATGCTATTATTAATCCCGCCCCTTTGGGTATGAAAACCTTCTGGGACAGAAATTGGAACTTCAGGCAGCCAATGACGAGCAATGTTTACGTCTTTCACAAACAGCTGAGACCTTCGCCATGGATGCCGTGAGTCTGGTGCATGAAAGAATGTTTTCAATAAATAATCCAACTAAATTCATTCAATGCTGTCTTCGGATACTATTATTATACTTTATTTTGTTCTGCATTCATCAGCTGATGGGTAACTCTCTGATAATTTTAGATTTTGTGAACGGGATTTCAGTTTAGAAGAGTCTGGCGATGTTTGTTATGTATACCTAATTGAACATATAACTGCTACCCGATGCTGGGAAAACAATTTTAATTTCTATTATGATAGTTCACCTCACCATCGTTTAACAGCATATTGTTTTCATGTATCTTTTAGGTTAATGTTTTAATATTTTAACTTCCACAATTTATTCGAGGGAGCGGACGACGTTTGGATACATAAGCATCTTCAAAGCATACTTTCATTTGAAGTTATCATTGGATTTGTTACCTATAATAATCTAGTATTCTATTAAATTCATCAACTGATAGAAAACTTTCGGTGAAACTTTCGGAGCGGTGAACGGAAATTCAGTTCAGAAAATTTTTGCGACGTTTGTTACATAGTGACAAAATAACGGATTACCATGCTGAGAGAACAATTTAAACACGTATAATTACAGTTCAACTCAAAATTGTAGCAAAACATATTGTTTTTGTTTATCTGTTGGGTTGTTTATATTATTCTCACCACTTATCCGACTGAGCAGATGACGTTTGGATGCATACGAAGTAGGAATAATGATATATTAGTGTTTCAAGGAAAGTGATGTGATGGTAAATATCAATTATTTTATCACGGAATTTTAAATGTATTATTGCAAATAGCCCGTGGGATTAATAAGATGGTTAGACATCGTAATTACCCTCAGTAAAATCTTGTGGGACCGTTGGGAAATGTGAGGTTGGAAATTAATGTGAATATGGTAAGCAATATTTCGAGCTGAGTTGTTTAAATAATACAACGGAAATGTTAGATACAATTCTTTACGGAGAGAGTGAATACTCATCCTATGCGTGTAGAACAGGTTCTTCTATTTTACCTAAACTTGTTATCCCCGGCTGAGAGATGGGAAAAATTATGCAATGCAAGAATAAAGCAATGAGACTCAGTCGAAAAAAATACGTCTACAATGAGAGGTACGGTAAAAGGCAATGTCAAGGAAGGTTTCCATTTTCATGCTTCAACTCAACTTGCTTCAGTTTCAAATAAGTTTGCCCACTTTTCCTTCCCGTCCAGCTTGGCACATTTGCCTACTTTTTATGAGGAGAATTTTTTATGTTTACTGGAATACACGTATTGACAAGTCAATCCTGCTAGTATTTTTATGTTTTTAGGAACAATTCTCAATGCATATTTTTCTGAATCCTTGTTAGATAACGTGTGATAAAGAATCAGGTGGCCGTTTCACTCGAGAATAGCTTGACGCTATTCGAATAACGTGGGGCTCAGATCGTCGCCTAAAACAGCGTCGCTCCCAGGCGTCAGTCTGCGTTCAGAATCGCAAATAGCGTCGTTAACGCTATTCTTCGAACCGAAAGCGTCACGAAAGCTATTTTTGGCATATAGCGGTACAGCTATCTCATTCAGAATAGCAGCCATTGAATACATGGTTTTGTAGTTGTAATAGTTTTTTTTGCTTCTTTCGGCCTGGCTCTTATCCACCAGTGGGGTAAAAAAATGAATATCGCCCCTAAGAACTTAGCGTTTTGCATTTGGATGAGACTAATGATTTGCAAATGGGGAGCCACCGAGATTTTTTTCGACAAATGACGTCTTCATTAGTTAAATTAACCGAGATGTCGGAGTACCATCACTCATTTTCAGTCCAGTATTTTGATTTTTTTTTCGTAAAACTACATCGCACAGGGTCTAACTTTTTGCCTCCAAAGTCCTTTTGGGGGAGGAGTAAATATTTTTCGCCCGTGGGCAGATCGTTGGACTGGGGGGGGGGGGCAGGGGGACGAGGAGAGACTGCCCGGGCAGCGTCCCCGCAATTGAGACGGATCGACGAGTGGCCAAAGGGCTCCCGAAGAGGGGAGTAGGAAGGAGAAGGGAGAAGGTCAGTCGGGAAGGAGACTTACTCCTACTGCCCCTAAGCGAAAGGGAGAGATAGCCCTCTCGAAGGGCTGCTGACTGACCCCAGGGCCGGCAAACGCTCACTCACTCGGCCACTACCTCCCTCCTACGCCACCCCTTCCGATGTGCCCTCTTAAGCACCCTCCTCCCCCTCTTCTCACCCTCATTGCTGCGGTCAAAGCATCCCACTCGGCTCGAGATAGTAGATAGTACGCTCATGCCTTTCTAACCGAAGAAAAATGTTCGCCATCGTTCATATTGCCCTTCCTTTGCGCCGCCGCACTCCACTCCAACCGACCGAGGGGTTCTTCAGAGATGATCCATTGTCGGGCCGAGGGGTTCGACGGAACTATCTCATCATCCTACAACTGGAGATGCAATGGGATTTTATCCGAGACTGAAACCTACCCAGCAGTGTGCGAGCGTCTAGGATTGAGTGTATCAAAGTGAAAGAATAGTTAGCCTGGCTTTGAAAAAAATTTTAATTTTTTCATCAAGTTCCTTTTACTGCAGCCAATTGAAGCACCAGAAATATTCGAGTGCACCCTCAGCCCTTTGCGTGCGGCATGACGTCATATCACGTCATGGTTGTCTTTACGCTGGTACTGGCGACGTGATATCACGTCATGGGTACCGCGAGTGTTCCAGCTGTTACAAAGGTAAGCCTATTGGAAGTTCCCTAGGGAAAGCTGGAACACTCACGGTACCCATGACGTGACATCACGTCATCCGTACCTGCGTAAAGACAACCATGACGTGATATCACGTCATGTCGCACTCAAAGGGTTAAAGCAGTAACCCATATCGAATCCTTTAGATGTGTTCAGCAGTTTGTTTTTCCTCTGAAGTTCCCTTAACTCCAAGGATACGGAACTCCCAGGTAGAATTTACAAGACATTCCCTTAACATTGTGGTGCGTAGATATTATAGCATGCGAGAATTTTCACTAATATATTATTAAAGGTTATGCACAGGCCGTCAAAATCGAATGATGATTAAGATGTGTAGCCGTTCAAATTCCAGATGCAAGAATGTGAATTGAGTGATTGTGAAAATTAAGTAATGTGCGAAGGAATTGGGGATGATTTTTCATCAAGAGTAGCAGCGGCTATGAGCGAATGGGAACCAATGAATAAGAAGAAAACTGAGTATAATTAAAGCATCAAGTCTTTAATAGGTTAAAGATGATGCATATTTAAGTTTGGCAATTATTGCATATATATGTGATGTATAGGACTCAAGTTTTATTTAAGAATTTCTTCAGAATAGCATCGATCATGATAGTCTTCCGCCTATTCGTGTTCACACGAGCATTGTTAAATTAAAAGAATCTCTTCGATACCTTGGCATCACTCTTTCCACTAACTTAAAATGGGATCAGAACGTATTGAAAATGTGTAACAAGGGAATTAAATTCTCTATTTACTGAAGCTTCAAAAGAAAAATTTACCTGTTCACACAAGAATTTCACTTGTAACCTCATTGATTTTTCCAATTATAGATTATTGTATACTAGTGTATATCGATTTAACAAATGTTCTCGAAATACGTATCCAGCGATTAATTAACAGCTGCCTTAGATTTATATTCGATCTTCGCAGAGATGACCATGTTTCTGATTACTTTGCTGCCTCGAAGTGGCTGCCTCTTGGCTCCCGAAGGAACTACTTCCTGGGGTGTTTCCTGTTCTCCCTCTTCTTTCATACTCATATGCTTGAATACCTCTATAACCTATTTACCCTCAGAACTACTGTTTCCGTCAGAAGAACTCGGGCAGACCTAAACCTTCTCCACATACCCCAAGCCCGTACCAACCAATACCTAAATTCCTTCCCGATTATAGCATCCAAGTTTTGGAATTCATTACCCCCCTCAATAAAATGCTCCTGCACCCCGGAATCTTTTATGAGGAAATTGTACGAATATTTAAAACAGTAGCACTGTTGATTTGAAATGTAAGAATCTTTGTGTTGATTAATTCCATTTTTGTTAGAACCTTTGTTTTCAATTGCTCTTGTGTTTATGCTATGCTTATTTCATAATTATTGTATTTTGAACAGAATGTTTTCTATATTTATGTTTTCTTTTTTGCTCTTATGGGTTTCCCAGAGCATCAATAAACCATTCATTCATTCATTCATTCAGAATATTGTAAGCATTTAAGGATATTATCGGTTACGGTTTAGTTTCTGAGGTTATTTGGATTGTGAGATGTTGCGCCATTGAGTTTTTTCGCTTTCAATAGGCTGTTTTTCTAGGCAATGCTGAATTTGAGAGCTCTATATTTTTGGTGCAATCAAGTGTTTCATCACTTCCTAAAAAACGTAGTCAGCCATCAAAGATCGTGCGAGTTTGCTATTCTGGTGTTACTTCTCGTTACCATTCGTTTAGGTTAACTGCTACTGCTACTGAAACTGCGCGCATTGGCTTCTTTCGAAGTTATATCATAGAGATGCAGTAGTATATGATGAACAACATCGTGAAATTAAAATCGTCTAAAATACCTATCGGCAAGACATTTGATAAGCACTTCTGTCGCATTATCCGAGAGAATATCCATTGTTGGGCAAGAGATATCGAGGAATTCACATCGTAAAAGCCATTACATCCTCGCATAGATGCTTTGAATTACAATACGTCGGGACCTTTCTAATGGGTAGCCCTCTATTCAATTTGCAAGAGTCCTCCAGTGGCTAGGAATCCTAAAGGCCACGCTGACAGCACTCCCCATCCATTCTCTTGACAAGGTATTTGCGGCTTTGCATCTGTGATGAAAATTTTTTAGCGTAACACCGAGCGATAGAAATACTACGTGGACAGAACTCCTATGTTTCCGGCGTCAATTTCTTGGAGTCTAATGGATGTCTTGTAACTTGCTATGATCAGAGATGCGAAAATATGTCCCTCCTCCCACCCGTTCTCCCGCACTCCCATCCCCGACTAGCGTCATGCTCCGATCGTCTCCCCCTTCACATCCATTAGATTCACGCCGGCTCAAGACAAATGCCGACAGCACTTTTCATCCATGACATGCGCTAATTATCGTTTTTGCTGTTACACGCTGGGAAGTCTAGAGAGTAGGCTTTTGCAGATTTTTGAGTAGGATAGAATAGAAAAAGATATATTGTCCTGGGAAAATTTGCTCCTATGGGGCAAGGTTTTACATCTAAACGTTAAATTAACATATGAAAAAAAGAAAAACAATGGTGCAATAAAATACATTAACAGGAGTGAATGTCTCAGTTTTACAAAAATATGTTATGTATTGGAGGGAAAATGTTAAAATAGAAAGACCAAAGCAACTAAATATTACAACTTATAACTTGAATAAAATTAAAGTTTTAGATTTTTATAAACCCCTGGGTTTAAAAAGTGAATTTAACAAGTTTCAACTATTACTAATTTTAGTTTCCATGTCCATATGCAAATCAACAGTTTCAAAAATGTATACATAAACAAGATACACAAATCAACAGTTGCAGCAATCAAAATAGTTACAATTGTCAACGTAAACAGTTACAATTAACAAAATATACAAATTGACAGTTTATTCAAATATAATAGTGCACTTGCGATTATTTTAGTTAGTTGAAAGCGGTGCTTATACCTTCATGTAATAGCTTTTCATGTATGTAGACACGTCCTTTGAGTTTCGCTTCGATTGCAGCTTTTTCAGCTAAACGATTCCCTCGCAATGCAGCGAGCGGCATCGTGTTCAGCTGAAACGGCAACGAATTGCCTTAATTGCCGTAATTACAGCCGCTTTGTGTCGGAGAGTGTTGCGCGTGTCAGATATTTTTCACTATTTTGTCATCGACTGTGGTGAATATTAGGGATCCTTGTGTTTTGCGACCCTCTGCTTTCTTTATCTTCATCACTGTTAATATCATCAGAGTCCACTGCATCATTCTGTCCGGCCAGTAGGCGTTTCCAGGAGAGAGGGTAAGTTGAGAATCATATTTACTTTCAAAAGGATTAGCCCGCTCCGCGATCCCTATCGACTCACGCATTAAAGTTGGGTGAAATCCTTTTTTATGCCAACACCTTCGCTTTATCGAATTTCCCTGAATCCTTTTTTTCTCGTGTCTTTTACATTTTCTTGAATCCTGGTTCGCTTCGGGTGGCAGGTTTCGCTCCTCATCACTTCCGCTGCAACTCCAAGGCATCTTCGTCAAGCTATCAATCAAGGTATCATGCGTCAGACCCCTCATACACTCTTAACCGCGGAGAGTGAAAGATATCCAGCATACACGACGCACGCACATAATTATGAAGCATCGATAATTACAAACTACAGCACTAATCTCTTCCCTCTTGAAGGCGCTCGCCGCAACGCGAGGGAAATTTGGCTTATAAAAGCTCTAAATGCAGTTAAACTGTACAGACAAATCAGTTCACTGTAAAAAAGTTGTTTTTACTGTGTTTACTATGTATCCATTCAGAGTTTCAGAACTCAATTGCTCAATAATTGCTCAAATCGCATCACGCTGGCAAATAAATTGTCCAAATAGGATTTTCATCACTCAAGTCTTTATCTTTTGCCATGAAATCTATATCGGTTCACAAGAGATACGAGCTTCTTTTCCGCCAATGTCTTTGAAGCGACGCCCACAACCTAAAGACATTATTAAGACTCTAAGCAAAATTTCTGAAGATCAATTAGAAGTTGAAGATGATTCACCTAACAGTGACGGCGATGCAGACTGTGAGGATTATAACCAGGAGAAAGGCGTCTCAAAGTTCCAACTTTTTTTTAAATGTGCCTGTATGGAATAGTAAAGTAGCTAAAATATGACCGCATTATGTATGTATACCAAATAAAAATCGTGTTTTAAAGTTTTTTCTTCATTTCAGTTACCCAAGTGCATAATATTAGCGACGGAGCCAAAATGGCTCCGTTGGCTGTTCTAGGGTGGTAGAGAAGCTCGGCTGTCCTTGTGTTAAAAACCGCGGATTGCCGTGCCGCATGACTGGAGGAATGAAATGTCCAGCATCGATAACCACGAATCTTGGAATCGGAATATTTCGCCAAGGTTGAAATACACCATGAAAAAATCATTTGACTTGACCGGGATTCGAACTAGGATCTCCCAATTGCCGGTCAGGTGTGTTAGCCAGTTACACAACCAAGCCATCTTCCTTCAAGGCGAATTTCGAGGGGGGTTTATGCGAACTAGATGTTCAGGCCTCAAGTCTGCATTGTAGCACATGAGACGAAGTCGTGCTTACAAAGCCACTGTCGCGGTGGACAACACACCTGACCGGCAATTGGGAGATCCGGGTTCGAATCTCGGTCGAGTCAAATGATATTTTCATGGTGAATTTTAACCCTGGTGTATATGGACCCGTGCGAGTGACTTCGTACCACACCATTTGTTAAATGCAATGATTGGAAATTCGGAATATTTCGGTTATAGGGTGGATTAAAAATTCGTCCTTCTCTCCCTCTTTCTGACCGCTGCCTAGTCCGTCTCCCTTTCTCTCCCTCTTCATGTCTCCCTTCCCAAACACGCCAACCCCCGCCCCCCCTCCAACCCCTACCAACCACCCTCAGGCCTTCCCTCGCGTCGGAACGCACAGCAACGCGAACTGTCGGCGGCGGCGGCCATCCATCACGGCACGCTCGACCGTGGGGACTGCCTATCGCCACCTCCGAACCCAACCCCCGCCCCCTCCTCTCTTCCCACCCCCCCCCAAAACTCGCTAAAAACCCAGATCCTCCCCTTTTTCGCGGTCGCCCGAAGGCGTCCCTCCGGGGAGGGGGATGGGTCCCCTTAGTAGCGCGGAGAAGGGTCGAGTGGGGTTTGTCGAGTGCGTGAGGTGGTGTATTTGTGGTGTATTTGTGGTGTGTGCGTGAGCGGGAGGAGCGGCAGCGGCGGCGACGGTTGTCAGCGGCGCTTATTCCCGCGGGGGTGATGCGTCAGGAGGGGGAACGAACGGTAGTTGGGAGAAAAGGGGAGGAGGTGGAGAGCGGGGTAGAAGGGAGGAACAAGTTCGAACATTGCTTGTTCGTGGCTTGTTTTAAGAGCCCCACGCGGTCCTTCCAGTGACGTCGGTTCACGGGAGATTCCCAGACACGTTGGAGAGGCTGTCGCATTGTCCTCCCATTCCGAACGACCGGGTTCGATTTCATTTTATGAATTATTGAAATTTTGCCGATTGGATTGGATATTTGGGGAGGTGACCGACGGCTAAGGTCATTTGCGCTATAGGGGTTAGGTAAGGGAGGAAGAGTGGATAGAAACCCGGCGTCGGCATTAGCCTGCTCTTAGTGAAAGACGCCAAGGGGACCACGGCTTAACGTCTCATCCGACAGGCGGAGTACTCCACTTTAAGTGCCCTCCACAAGACATTCAAGTAGGGATCGGGTTCCTCTGAAAAACATCCGCCTCTGCAGGGATTTGAATCCAGGCCGCCCGTATGGTAGGCGAGTACTCTAGCCATCACACCAACCCGATCCCGAAATTTCGCCGATCCCTTACGAAGGTGAGAGGGCGGTGGTGTATCGATCATCTCGTTTCTTACGACCACATTGTCGAAAGGGGTGGAAGCAGCCCATGGTGACCGCAATGTTTGAGACTCCAAGCGGTTAAGCAAGAGCTGTGCCCAGTTAATGCTACAATAAAGATGCCGAGGGCCGGTTGCACAATGCCTGTTTACGGCTCAAGTAACGAGCAGATTTGTGGTCACATGAATCTTTTCTTATATAAAATCGTTCCTCACATTGTGATTATTGACATAAATAGACATTTTGCTACCGGTCCTGAGTTGCCAGGGAAGTTTAACGGAATGACATAGAATGATCGAATGAATGTCTCTTTATAATATGTTCTTTTTTCCGAAGGAAGGGTAATTGAGAGGACTGCTAAATATTTCCGCAAGGTTTTCTGCAACTGTATTAAACAAGCCATTTTGTTCGATTACGCGAGGTTGGTCATCTCCATTTAGGGTATCTTCAAAGTAATGGCTTTTGTTTTGACAAACAACTAAAATATGTATTCATCATTGATAATACATATGCAAAATCATTGTTCAGCATCAGTGACTGGAAAACTACGGAAGTATTTGTTGAATATGAAATTGCCTAATTTCTTTTTTAACCGAAATTTCAAAAGTTTAAAGACGAGATATTGTTTATTTAAGAACTAAAAAACCCTCTGGGCTGAGAGTTCGGGCCAAACTCTTGGTATGCAAAGAGGCAATTTCCAACTCTTGCTCAGAATTTAGGTTTCATGTCCTATGATTTGTAATTTTAGAATGAGCAATTTGTACACTATTTTAAGGTTGTAGATAAAATATTCCCTGCATCGATTTAATGCACCTACACTGACAGGTTTTGGGTACATTTTTAAGATACAGAAAATAATCAAATATGTATATTTGTCCTGGCGAAAAATAATTTGACATAGTTTATTGTAGTTCGCATCGACTTCTATTTCTATTGAAGTGCATATCTCCTTAAGTGGAATTTGTGGGTGTATTGGCGATGCGTGCTTTTCGCCAGAGATAGCAAGAATCTTGTGCAAGGATTAAATACTGCAATTCTTGACCTGAGTTAGCTTAAAGATTGTGAAAATAGTTCTTAAATGGTAATTCAAATTAGCTGATCATTCTAGTAGAAAAGGCATTTGTCAAACCATATTCGTAATCAAACAATGCTGAGCGAAATGTAGTCGTGAATATCATGGTAACAGTAAACTGATGAATATAGGCTCTACTTTGTGGAACCTCTCCATATCGGAAATCAAAATATTCAAGTATTGGCCCACTAATAAATTAATTCTTTACGACCCGGGTTTCGTAACATAATGACATCTTCAGGTGAACCTGAAGATGTCATTGTGTGACGTGAAACAATACTTGACTATTTTGATTTCCGTAGCAGTAAATGCCTAGAGACAACTTTAAGCATTTAATTAAAATGGTAAAAGTTCTACCTTTAATCTATCATGTGTGCTTTAAACAATATCACCGATGAAAGAGTGTAATGACTGGCGTTGAAAGAGTGAAGAAAATATTACACATGCGTACAAAGTCCATTAAGGTATTTTCTCCTGAGCAGTGCTACTGGTGCATTCATTATTGTTTTAAAGCATGATGAAACATGGGCATGGGAGTGAATACTTGGAGGGGAGGTATGGCGAGGAAATAGGAATGTGCAGAGTGGAGGGAATGGCAGCGTAGAGGGTGGAGTGAGTGAGGAAAAGGCCCCCGGTTGGGGCCGGAAGGGCACGAGTTGAAGGGATTTAGGGCCCGCGGGTTGACAGTCCAGTAATCCGCCGACACGCACACAGGAAAGAGGAGGGAAATAATTGAAAGGGGTCCTCTCTTTCCTCGAATTCCTCATTTAATATTTCAATTCTATAATTTTCTCATGCCCGACCGCGGCTGGAAAAACAAACAAAGGCAGGTATTCTTTCGGAAGGATAAGAGGAGGTAACTGAAACCCACTGTCCAATGGTATATTCAATGGAAAAATATTTGAATTTCAGCCTCATACACATTCGATACCGAATATAAAAATGCAAAAGAAAATATTGCAAAAAATAAGTAATATCGTTTTTATGGAATACATACACATTCAGGAGTTATTTTTTTGTTTTTTTATTCTTTCAAACTCGACAGATGTGTCCATTTATTTCATAAATTAATTTTAAAATTCACTTCTTTACCTCTGGCTACAAAAACATTGGCTCCTAATACATAAATGGCGGCCCCGGTGGCGGCGGGGTAAAGTCCTCGCCTGCCAACCCGAGGGTCGCGGGTTCGAGTCCCGCCTGGGTAAAATATTTTCTGCCCAGGACATGGGTGTTTGTGTCTCGTATGTTGTTACTGTTATTCACCCGACGTAAATTGGCACATTGTGCTGTATTCGGGGTAGTGAGGATAAAATAAAAAATAAATAAATAAAAGTTCCAGATCACACTAAGGTGATATCGCAACTTTTCAAAGGTAAAAAGTCATTAAAACAGTTCCTCATTTAAAAAAATAAGGGTTTCAATGATTGATACATTTTTGCTACGTTGAAACTAGGATTCATGGAATATTTCATGCATATTATCCAATTTACAGACTCTGTGACGAAATTATCATATTCTCTTCATATTTTTAAAAAACGTAAGGTGGTTACAGTCGGTTATTCGCCTTTGTAAATCAATCTAATGCTTTTAAGCATAACTCCAAGCTCTCCTGAGGTTTGTCCATTAGTTCTGCGCTAATGTTTTCCCCGCCAACTCATGGTTGTCCATGTTCAACTTCTGTGTGCTCCCGTTTGTTAATTGGTTTGGCAAAGCATAATTTTCTGGAATAAGGGAAAAAATGGCAAGAGTGATTTTGACCACTGCTCTGCAAAGAGTTAACTGAAAGATATTATATGTTTATATGTACATATATGGAATTCAAAGAGGTTTCAACCATTCATCACCATGCGGTAAGAATAGATTATCTCAGCTCCTTATCGAGTTAAATTCCACACGTAATTCCCCAAAGACTATTTTAGCGTGATTAACTATGAAGAGGAGGCATACAAACTCCCGCATTCCACTCGTTCCATCAGGACATCTAATGAAGACTCTCCTTTTACCACTCTTTTCAGCCGTCGGATATCTTCATTATTTCTCTATTAGTGACTTAAGTAGGTATTTGGAGAAAAACAGAAAAAATTCATGGTTTTATCCAGCACCATCTGGCGCAGATGGCAGCCAATTTGAGCATTTTGAATGGTTAATTCACCCCCTTTATACTGCATTAACCTCAATAATCATCAATGGGAGAATATAATTAAATGTATCAAAATTCTTTGGATTTGGATGGATGGAACAAATTCGATGGAATAGTATGCAATTTACACAAAACTGAGACAATCCTATAAATCCTCCTCCCTCGATTCTTCAGAAGATTCTTAAGTTACCATGATATCCCACACTCCTTGGTGAGACATAACCTAAAATGTCGGTCACTTACTCAAGTTATCAGTTGGAAAACGAGTATAAAATGTGTAAGAACAAATGCAAATCAACTTGTACCAAAAGTTTTGGTGTTTCTTTAAGGAAATACTTTCCCAATCAAGCAACTTTTAATGGAGGAAGCACAAAAAACGACTTCTGGGGGAACTGGTCTCTGAAAAGCGCATGCGACTTTATATGATTTAGCTGAGACACGAAGTTGCGCATCTCCACTGCACAACTGCTTACATGCTGAACTCAAACCTCCATCAATTCCGGAGCGTGCTTGTTGCCCACATTTTGTGCATTCGAGTGACACGTGGGATAGTAACAGTTCTACCTGGTCACTCTCTCGAGCCATTGGGAGGAAAAAAAAGTGAACCGGTGAACTTTCAAACAATCACGAGCAGAGTGTGCACCGCATCCTGCTGCATGAGAGTATCGGTGGCTGTGCTGGCGTTTGGATTTTGAGGCAATCTAATGCTCTCTCTATCTCTCTCACGTCCCCTTTCATTGGTGTCCCTATCCCTCCCTATCTGTCACTGTCACATCAGAGTGCTTCTCCGTGGGAGCCAAGGACTGCTCCACCTTTCCCCCTCTTTTCCCCCTCCCCGTCCCTCCATCTCAACCCCCTCTCCGAACAACAAGCTCCATTTCTACCTCTCTGTAACCGCACTCGACCACCATATATCGTGCGCCGCCTCCTCTCTGCACCTCGACTCAAGAATGCTCGCTCTCTCGCTCCCTCTTCTTCTGGTTCTCACTGCGAGGATATCCGCGGGAGAAAGGGGAGATGGAGAGGGACGGAGAGGGTCCTTTAAATAAAGGGAATTCCGGAAAAAAAGATGAGGAAAATTTTGTATGCGTGTGTGTTTGCACGTGGGGACGACACTTATCTCATCTCGAACGAGAAAATGTTCTCCTCGCTCTCCGACCACGTCAAACCTCGCCAAACTTGGCGCTCGTTCGTTCTCGCTTGTTTTTTTTTCTCCTTCATTTTTTTCTTGGGTTTTCTTGAAATCCGAGGAGAAGTGCAAGTTGCGTGAGGACGTGTACGAAAGACTCGATTTCCGTCAATTTTCTAATTCAAAGATTTTCCTCCCGATTCCACAGTGCCACGTGGCCATCCATCGCCTTTCACGCGTTTCCCGACTGGACAGAAGGACAGCTATCGCCACCTGCTAATGCGATCACTATCCTCACTCTATCGCGCCAAAGTCTTCCATTTTCCACATTGAGGGCATCCGGTTTTGTTGAACTGTATAAAATTAAAGAAAGGGAGCTTAAAAGGTGGTTCAGCATAAGTGGAGGCGAATGTAAATGGAGTGAGTTTAGCAAAATAAAAAAGCTTTGGGGCAGAAGGAGTAACGGCAGGGTATAAAAGATTTTCTGGTTACCTCTCAAGGGATCGCACTGGGATAAACTCTCATATTAAGCACTCATACCGTTGGAATTGGGCGCACTTTAGTAGGATCAGGCATCCCACCAGCTTAATTTCATATCAGTAACCCAGTATCTGTTATTATATCCGTTCACGAGTGGAGACCTCAAGTATTAGGCTATTTTATTTATTTATTTAGGCATTTAATCTTACAGTCAATCATTAAGGTAGCAATGGTCGCCTATTTACAGCTAACAAGTTGAATTAAGAAATTATTTTCTTGAGGAAATTTAAGAAATAAAACATTTCTTCTTTCGGCAGTGCAAAAAATGTATTTTTTTATTGAAGTTATAGATTCAATGCACCATTTTTCATCAAAATTACATTTCATGTTTCAAAAAGCTCAACAATTCCGAAAGAATTTTGAAATTTTCTTTTTAAAAATTTAGTCAGTATAGTAACCCCGTGCACAAAATCTTTTGGCTCTAATACTTGGTGCGTCAAAGCTATTGTGATCAGTTTGGGAATTATCTCTCCGTAAAATAACTTCAAATTATTTTTTACAGTTCAAATAATTTTAATATTTCGCACTGTTGTTCAAATAGCTACGTAAGTTTATTCTGAGGATAAAATTGGTTAAAGGCATCAAATGTTAACTATTTGAGGCTAAAAATGTATTTTCACTTTAAATTCCTTACCGATATTCCGCATCTATCGCGTGACCCGATTCCATTTTTAATTCAAATTCAACAATGCTTGGCACAAATAAATGTAAAATTTTTAATATTATTACCTTCTATATCTTTATCCAAATAACCTCTCAATTAACAACAATCTATTATTTAGATTCGATTTTCAACCTCGATACATTGGTCTCCTAATTTCATCCCGAAATCAACAATTTTAAGATATCATGATGGTATTTAAATTTCAGCCCACCTACATCTTCCAAAATTGGCAACTAAGTGTCCTCGCTAGTCGATCTTCGGCTCTTTTGTTCTGGTTCCCCGTAACTGGTCTTGACCTCGTGGTGTCAAAACAGTTCCTCGATTACGTCCCGCGTAATTGTCTGATTCTATTAATTTTTTCCACAACTCAACACTTGGTAAAATCTTCTCGAGTTTGGCACCGAGTAAGGCTATTTAAAGGCCAACGTTTCAACGAGAGACTCTCTCATCGTCATCAGGGTTAAGACTGATTGCCGAGTTAGGTCCATGCCTACATTTTCACTATCTCGGGGAAAATAGGAAGAATTTTACATAGGCACAACCTACAGACGATCCATAGACCTCCAGAGAAAATTCGAGATCGGCTCGTAAGAGTGAAGGACGACCTTGGCCTCAGAGTGACTGGAGTGTATAACATCTCTTGTGAGTGTGGCCTTGCCTACTTTGGAGAGACATCACGTACGGTGGAAGCCAGAATTAAAGAGCACAAGAGGCACATAAGACTTTTTCAACCCGAAAAATCGGCCTCGGCGAAGCATAGTCTCGATCATGAGCACTCCTTCAATTTTAACGGCGCCAAAATCCCCTCCGGTCATATGGATACTGGGATCGATTAATAAAAGAGGCAATCTAAATCAGTCTGGAGGAGAAAAAGCTTAATCGAGACTCGGGGCAGAACATCAGCCAAATATGGAGACCGTTACTCGTTAAAATACAACGGTCGCGGAGACATTTCAAATTCCAACCGCCGTGAGCGAATTTTGAATTGGCCGGTCAACAATGGGTCTCAAGTATAAAAACCCGGCATGGACCTAACTCGGCAATCAGACTTAGCTCTTATGACGATGAGAGAGTTACTCGTCAAAGCGTTGGCCTTTAATAGCCTTACCCGGTGCCAAACCCGAGAAGATTTTACTAATATTATTCGCCGGGAAAACCTACGCATTCAACACTTGTCAACTAATTCCATGAGATGGCTTCGAAGGTTCCTCAAAGAATTCCATCAGTCCCAATGCGTATATTCCGGACCAAGACTTACATGGTATAAATCAAACGACGATGGCCATAACTAAGATTGCATTACTTCATACTGTTCACATTTTATAAATTTTACAGTAAATAAATAAACTTAGAAAATGAATATAAGAAAAGTACATTTTGCTCTTAATACACTAGTTTATTAGATATTTGTCTCCACAGCCACTTATAAAGAGTAGATTTGCTAGATTAAAAGATTAACAAAAAACTTTGAAGCCATGTTATTAGGTAGAACAGCATGTGGTAAAAATCCATCAGGTCCGAGAAACATATCATGCACCTTTGGCTGGTCGTTCCAATGCACGGATCATCACGCTACTCTAGCTTCCTGATTCTTAAGGCAAATCGGAAATAATTTAGAATGTATTTGACAGCTAGACACTCATATTCTGATGATGATGTAAACGTAATTCCAACCTTGGTTGGAATTACGTTTACATCATCTGGCTCGGACTTACGTCCAATGCCGTTTCTACGTATTTTTCTCTCCAGTCTCAAAAGATGCGAAACTTCTTCCTTTTGTTACGATCAGTAACTTAACCGTTATCGACCGCAATATTAGTGAGATAAATCTACAACTTCATCTAAAATATGTGCGCAGAGCTCTCCACTAATACATTGCACTTTGCTATGAATACTATTAGTATAATTTAAAATTTATCTGAATTCTAAGAAGTCATATCCTAATTTCAAAAATGTTTGAATCATATCTTGTAGTAAATTAAACCTAGTTTATTTTTGTTAAACGTATTATAACTCTGAACTAAGATCCTCTCAAGGGATCACATCGCCTTTGATGTTTTTGTGGACAAAGCCTGGTGTTTTAGTTGACATTATTTAAAAGTAAATGCTAACATAATTTAAATTAAATACAAAATTCTAACGATAACCACACAAAGTGATAAAATAGATGCATTATACTGTTAATTGTTGGGCAACAAGTACTGCAGCATAGCAATGCAAAAATCCACAAAAAACGATCAAGCATTTAAATGAAGTTGAAATACGATGAAATTGCCTCGAAAAATATTCGGCCTGGACCAATCGAAGCACGGTTTTCCGGACCAATGTAAAGACCACTACGCTCTACAGGCTTCCTAATTCTCGTGGTAATTTTGGCTGATACGAGAAAACTAGACGTTAGGCCCTTGCGGCTCATCAAAGATGGCAACGCGAAGGAAAGGAGAACTTCGAAGAAGGCACCTCCAAGCGGCTGTATCCCCAACTAGCCTTGCAGTCTGTGCTAGATAAGGGTGGCCAGTTTATTTTCACTAAGCGTTCATTTGTTGACATCTCCTCAAGAAGGTGAAATTTATTCGTCTATTGCAAAATTGTGTACAGCTTGGTAGGGAGGCTTCCGCGGTAATTTGTTGAGGTCATGTAAGGAAGACAGAAAACGTATAGTGCCCATGAAGAGAACCGGGGAAGCCAAAATACAGGAGATGGCAAAGGCATACGCTCTCTAACCGTACGTCGCCGGGACTTCCCAGAGAATCGCATGAGTTCTCGCCAAGCACGACGTTTTGACGAGAGTCAAAAGCGATAAGAAGACTACTGACCTCCTTCGAACCGAAAAAGATTGACACGCGTATGACATTTACGAAGGAGTGTCTGAAGTAACGTGTAGCTGCGGGAAATCATACATCGACCAAACATCGAGATTCCTAAAATGTAGAATTGAGGAACACCAAAGGACGACCAAACTGAAAAATTTCGCCATTCTGCGGTGACAGAGCACGTCTGGTCAGAACCCGGCCACGTCATAAACTTTGAAAAATGTAAGATCATCGCCAGAGAAAATAAATATTTCCCTCGGCTAATACAAGAGGCGATTGAAATAGCCAAAAACAAAGAAAATTTCAACAGGAAAGATGGTTATCCTCTCTCCTCTAACGTCTTTTACAACAATTGAATTCAAAGGTCCAGCCGGCCAATCAACGTGCGCCTGACTAGCTCAGGCGTTAGGTTTATAAAGGAACATGAATCTCTGTAGCTCATTCAGGACCTGCCGACGCTAGCTGTAATGTTAGTGAAACTATTGTCCACTAATATGAATCAACGCGGAAAAAACTCGAATAAACTGATATTTTATACAGCTTGCCCAATAAAATTTTCCGGTGTAACTAAATAAGGGCGGCTAAAATCGGGATCGCTTCATCTACAGCTCAAGAATGCAATCGCCAAGCACTCCCTCACTATAAAACAGTTCTTGGTATCAATTGAGGCAAATTATCCACACAATAGTTCTATCCTGGATAAAAGCGATCATCTATGGTTTTTGTATGGTTAAGCGCCGCTGGCACAAAACGTTTTCGTGCAAACGAGACGTAACCATAGCGTTGACATATGGCTTTACGATACTCTGAAGGTAACAAGTTGAGAAGGTGCTTAAGGTAGTTTGAACAAGATACCATTTCAAACACATTTGAAATAACTTTGCCTCATTTTAGAGAAAAATATCTCAATAAAAAAATATCAGCCAATTTCTGCCGTACTCTTTAAGTTATTTGCAAATAAATATGAGCCATTTGCCACGGGAAAGAGTATGGATGATGCACTCCAGAGAAATTTCATTTAAAAAATGAAGAATGTCTTACGTATATATCTCGACTGAAGTTTTACTATGCATACTTCTACTAATTTTATTTTTAACAAGTCAATTAATGCAGTTATTTTTACTGAATTACAAGAAACTTTTTACCAAAGTACGAACGGCGTGGTAAGCATGAGCCGAGTTAAAGACTTGCATATTTGGGTGATAAGTGTGAATCTCACACATTATGCAATAATTTTTTGTCCTTAACATTAAAATATTTCCTTCATGCTTCTTGGTAAAATCAGGTAAAAACCATCTTAGACGGATGTTTTCTCAGTTCAATAGTGTATGAAACCTCGGTGGAAAACCCTTGAAAATTAGGAAGTCAAAATGTTAGAAAGTCTCTACCACATCAGACTATTTGGTTTGCAGTTAGTAGGTCTAGCAGGTAGGAACAACGTCTTAAGTTATAAGAGCCATTAAAGAAAATTGATTTATTTTTCAGCGGTTGGAATATATATGAAATAAAGTTAAATCTGAGATAAACTCTGAGAGTTGAAATTGGCGGAATCTATTGACGCTCGCTCCCTAGGTGTCTAAGGAAGCAAAATCCGATCTGATTGAAATAATACTGCAATATAAGTTCCCTGGAATGTCCAAATGAATACCATCCGGGTAGGTATAGGAAATGAACCAATCCTCAGGACTTCCGGATCACGATACCTGGCCCTCTGGTTGTAATAATAACAATACTGGAACCACCAAACTAAACTAATTCTCACTTTCGCATCACTCACTCTGTGTCTCAATTCCTTTGAAGAAGGGTTATGGACTGCCTTCAGGTGCATCGTAGAACGCCTTAACGTTTTCAATTCAATTTTTACTTTTAAAAGCGGTCTCTAGTAGAATACATTTGTGAAGGTGATGCTTTTTGTCACCATGTAATGTTTTTCAGCTAGTGACGCTCCTAGTTAGAGAACACAATTATAAATGAAATTTGTTTGTTGAATTCAGTATTTTTAGTTCTTTTCAAAAAAAAGGTGGCTCCTACGTTATGCCAATTCATGTCTCAAATGTTATGCTCAAAATATTCAGAAATTATTTAGCTATCCCAAAAGTTAAAGAGATTTCGGTGGTTGTGATCGTACAATAAGAACTTAATCCCTCTCTTGATAGATTCGCTTAGATCAAGATAAGACAGGGTCGATCAATTCGAGATTTCTCGCTTCCGACTCGAAGCCGTTTTCGCTTAAGTTTTGAGACTCGTTTGAGACGCATCGCACGGAACCCGCGTTCGCAGAGAGAGTGGCGTTCACTCACGCAGCAAAGTGTAAGGTGGTTAAAGGGTAATCTTCCTCATCTCCCCTAGCGATGGAGCTTCAGTGCCTCTTCTCCGCGCGCCTTTACATCTTTAGTCGGCACATTCGCGGAGGTGACATTAACAAACGCGACGCGTCAAATTCCAAGTTTGCGAGTTCAAGCGAAAAAACAAAAAGATTTACGTAAAGTCTTCTTAAATCCCTAAACAGCATACGCGAACCCTTTGTCCTTGATCTCAGGAACGCTTTTGGGGGAGGGGGGACCTAATTAAAACATCACTGGCAAAGAAAGGGTTTAGGAATCTCCCAAAACTAAATCGAAACTTTAGCACGAGGTTTTCAAAAATATTAGGGGTTTTGGTAATGATGAAAAAGGAAAATACTTGTTAATGAGAAAATTTATCGTCTGACGTGTCTCGCAACATAAAGTATGCTATGAATTTATTAATGCGGATACAATTTATATGGAAAATGTGACAAGATACTTGCTACCATTGTTAATTAATGTTAATTGCATTAGTGAGTTTTACCTTCCCCTTTTTATTGATAAACTCTTTGGCATCCTACGGTTGGGCTAATGAGGTATGTGATTATTAGGCTTAGTTTGGTCCCCAATCCAAACATTCTTAGTGATCTCTTCTGTATTTTATTCATTTGCATAAGTTATTATACAGATAGGCGAATGCTATAATTTCATAGATATGTACTTCTAATTTTTTTTTTTTATTTCATTTCCTCGTGCATGATATGAAATTACACAAATTTAAGATTGATTTTAGGCCTCATCTTGTCTGCGTCACCGCGAGAAAGGTACAATGATCGTCAATCCTCATCGTATCGTTTGCTCCATTGTAATCTCCTTTTAAGCTTCATACCCCATAGAATGCTGTGTAAGCTTGCGTTTTTTATGTGTAAACCACAGAAAAAAATTACAGCTTTCTGTTCACGAGCCCCATTTATCCCGCCCACCTCGAACAATATAGCAACAGCCCAGGAAAATGTCTGTTCCTTCGTTAATCCCTGGAGTAATCCTTTGGCAATCTTCCAAATCCCCAAAAGAAGGGTGAGCGCTTTTCTCCTCATCAAGTTGATACACTTTCTAAAACCCTTCCCGTGAATTTGCCGGTGCATTTAAGGTCTTACAAAATGGCGAGGTCGGCAGTGGCATGGGAAACGATTAGTCCCACCTCCTTTTAATCGTGCTGATGTAGCGCAGGAATCTTTCGTCAGCATACCAATCCGCTTAATCCGCGTGTCTTGAACGCTTCACTTTGTTCATCCAGTAAACAGCCTTCGTTCATCTCGCCAACGGATCGACAAGCTCACACAGTAAGCCGGTAGCATTTGTGTAGTTGGTCCCACAGCATTTTTCTCTCTCAGAGGCCTACTTTACGTTCCTTGGGATTTCCTTTCAACTTTGGCAAAAGTTTCACATTGAAAACGTGTTCTACGAGGCAAGTGATTGTGTTAATATACCCATAATCATTAAATTACACATTTTTGGTACGCCTCTCCATCAAGTGTTTTCAAATTTCAATGCATCTTTTGAGTGCCTAATGATTTTGTAAGCTGCTACCTTTACTCGTATCGTCAAATGGAGTTTGGCGGAAGTAAACCGCAGTACATTTTTATAACTTAATCAAAAATGAGTCGTGTAACTGTGCACTGGATGGTAAAACTGACTTTTTCTCGATGAAGCTCGATGTTTACGTGAGTATATTCATGCAAAAATAAATTCCCCTGACCTTAATGGCAACCCGTATATCACATTCCTAATGCAAACCGCATATACTCAAGGATAGGGATTTATCGAGAGTAATCGCTATGCTGGTTTCCTCACTACCATTTTTGGGTAAGTCCAGAAATGAATATCAACTAAAAGAAATAGGCTAGATTGAAGTTGTTCTCCGACAACAGATGTATATATGTTTTTCTTCAAGGATTTTCTTTTAATTTATGATCCATGTCACTCTAAGGATTGGAATCGATCCCAGAAAGTCAACTTTCGACTTCGACTTTGGATGCTACATCATTGAAAGTCGACTGCTAGGCACAAACTTAAGCTCACGTTACAAAACAATAGTTTACACGCATGTACATGGCAAAAGAAAGCCGAAAGTATGTTATTTTGCGAAGTTTAATGTAAGTTGAACAGTCTGCGATTGTATAGCGACTAAAATATTTAAGACCAGATTAAACAGCACAAAAACTGTATGTGAAACACTAATTTTACTATAGAAAAAGGAAAATGGTATAGAATCAATACATTAAGATTAAAATCAATCACTCTTAAAATAAGAAACGAATAAGATAGTGGTAACGAACAGAGATGATAAAAGTTAAACAAAGGATCAATGGTTAACATTGGTCGTCAAAACATTGCCTACTCATCACACAACCGAAGGGAGATAGAGCCACGGAATGGCCCCATTTGCATAGTGTCACTATTGAATTATTCCACCCTATAACTGGGATAATGGTATGACTCCCTGAGAAACAGCCCTTCTAGAAATTTTAAAATTGTACAATTTGCCCTCCCCCTAGACATGTAAATGCTACTGTAAAATAATATATTTTTTTAAGCGTTTAAGCATGTACTTCAATAAATACCATCAGTGAAAAATGGTCAATAAAGTATATAGTCAATCAACCGCGCAATCGTAGAATAGTTAAAAGTCGATGACTTAAGTGTACTTTGACAATTAAAAGTCGATGTCATAATAGTCGACTTTTGGAAAAAAATTCGACTTCCACTATCCAATCCCAAGGTTACCCATGTCAAAAATATCTTAAGAATTATCCGGACGTTTCTCCTATTACCATTTGCAAATAGAATACTCAACTCTCATACGAAAGCAGATATTGGCGAGGAGCGGAGAGTTAAGTCCGTTCAACTCGAACAAGCAACGACTTTTCATCGAAGATGAAATCTTATCGAAATATTTCACCAATTTTCCGCTAGAGGTGTAATCAGATGAATTTCCTGCTCCAGCATGCCTGCGGCATTTTTTTACTCCAACTTTCGATATTTCAAAGCATTACGGTGCATTACTATGTTTTTTTTATTTGATATTTCCTCCGGGAGAATCCTCCTGGAGAACATTAGTAGGAGGTGGTTTGGTAGCTCCTGGCAGTGGATTGCCCCTTTTGATTCGCCCCGTGGGTCGGAATGAGTAATGCTCAGTGACGTGTGTGTGTCGGTTGCGGGAGGAGGGGAAATTGCACACCCGGTCGAATGGAGTCTCCCCTTTTCCACCGTTTGCTCCTTCCCGAAACGTCAAATACCTCCCACCCCATTCGACAGTCGTCTACCCGGGCAACCGTCCCTGCTTATTTATTCATCCCTTCCACCGCGATTACTCCCGGAGAATTCTTTCCCTCCTTCCACAATCTTGCTCCCCAAAGCCGACTTTTCCCTTTTCAGTGTCCCTTCTGCAGCCTCCTACCTACCCGCCACCCCCTTCCTCCCCCTCAAAGGTACCCTTTGCGAGGTAGGCCACCCTCAACCATCCCGTCCCTAACCAAGGCAAGAAGGGGGAGGGAGAGAGCGGGGGGCGGTAAGGGGTTAAGGAAATAGCTTTTCCCCCGATCCGCCCGCCATTCAATCGGTTCTCTCGTTGTGTGTGTGTGTTGGAAGGGAGCCGGAGGAGGATCAAAAAGGAAGGAAGGGGTCAGACAGGGACATTTACAGCATTTCCCAGCTTTTCCCTCCCTCAATTTATGAACCCTTTCATCCCACCGGAGAGCACTTTCTCTCCCCCCCCCCTGGCCCCGACTGGGGTCCATTGTTTCTGTCGACCGAGCGTGGAATTCGTTTATGCTGCCATGCACCCCGAAAAATCGTCCTCCACAGATTTAACAAACCGGAAATCTTTCCATATTGATAGCGATGAGGCGAATTTTAAGTGATCAAGAGCATAATTGAATCATCAATATTAATAAACATAAAGTTAACGACCGACATCTTACACGCGTAACGAGTTTAATAAACGTTTAAGATATGCCTCATATCATAGAGTAGGTACATATAAAGTGGCAAAGAGGTAGGGAGATTCGGATATGAGTTTTTAAATTATACTTTGGCCGATAGATGGAACAGGTGTATCGAAGTTGCACGACATAAGAAATGAGCTTTGGCACACGGCCACTTCATTTAGTGTTGCATAACTCACATGGTGTTCTCATGATGATTTCGGTGCCTGCATGTTTACTAATCGACCCACAGCTACGGAAACAAATGTTATTGAGTCGTTGAGACCAATTAAAACATGTATTGTAATGTGGCTTCAATGTAATAGTTTTACCGCGACAGAAAACTCCATAATTCTTGTATATAACTAGTCTTGAAACTTCACCTGTCGATATAAGTTTCAATGAGCGTCGTGTATAATGAATCGAATTCACGTCAATATGATAAAAAACGCGATTAATTAACACGTAGTCAACTGTTTACCGATGTATCATTGCAACGACAAAACAGTTGATATTCGATTAAAAGCACACAACAGCCATGGTAAATCCACCTCTGTATGTTGATGCAAAATCACCGAGTACCACTAGCGCCTCGAAGTGGCCTTCTCCGGAAGCCAAAATTCTTCCTCCCCTAAGGTGGTGCCACCTGATAAATTCTTTCCAAAGCTCTCAACAATTTATGTCCAGTTTTAAGCATTTCTTTTCCACAATTTATATACCTACTACCACAATTGTGTTCCAAAGTGTGCGTGCAATCTGAACGATTTTTTTACTTCAATTTTATGAATAACATTAAATAAGAACTTTGCCTTTTAGTCTTGAATTAAAAATATATTGGGTTGAAGATAGCTTTATTACTATCAATCTGATAAAGTCTGCAAGGATATTCTCAGTGGTAGAAAACAAAAAGTAGTTGTTGATGGTTTTAGCTCTGATATGATCGAAGTCACATCCGGTGTTCCTCAAGGAAGCGTAATTGGCCCTCTTTTATTTATTATTTATATTAATGATCTAAGTTCTTGAATTAGCAGTAAATTAAGATTATTTGCAGACGATACAGTAATCTACCGTGAAATAAGCGAAGACGCGGACCTTGAAGTTTTGTCATCTGACCTTAACAACGTTCATTAGTGGTGCCAGGAGTGGAGTTTAGAACTAAAGTAAAGTTTAAAAATATTATTAAATGCACTAAAGTTCACTTCCTGCGCAAATCATCACACAAAATCCATACCTACGCCGTGGGTGGAGTAAACATAAACTCTTCAAATAACGTAAAATAGCTTGGAATTACCTTAACCTCAGATATATCGTGGGGAACACATACACAAAACATATGCGGCACAGCATTAAAGAAACTAGGTTTTGCTAAACGTATAATAGGAAGGTCCTCGGGTGAAAAAGTCAAAGAGAGATTCTACTTCGCTCTGGTTAGGCTACACCTCGAATACGCGGCGAGCATTTGGGACCCTGGTCATATAGATTTAACCAAAAAATTAACAAAGTGCAAAGAAAAGCAGCACGCTTCGTTAAAAACTGCTACAAACGAACATATACACAACTGTTAGAGGGATTGAAGTGGGAGCCCCTAGAGACTCGGAGGCTGCACGCTAGGCTTAGGCTGCTTGATAAATTCAGAACTGATATTTTTCATAGTGACACATAGAATATTACCATGACGCCTCACTACATTTCTAGGTCTGACAGATGCGATAAAATAAGAGAGATACTCTGCCAAACATATAGGTACAAAAAATCGTTCTTTCCGCGAACAATAAGCGACCTCAATAGAAACTGAGAACTCCGAACACACTATCATAGGACATGTCACCATTTCATCTCCAATACTTTCACGTCTTTACACAGCTGATGACCTACCACCCCCTGCCACACTGCCAACGGGCGGCTCGTGGAGTAGTATATAGATGTAGATATAGATGTAGATATGTGGACCCATACTCCGTGCATTATATTGTCAGGATCATGAACAAATATAAATACAATATGGCAAATCATTATTTGCTCAACTGATCACGCTTCGTTACATTTCGTATTAGCAGATGGCGCGAAATCCGTACTTGGGAGCTCGTTAATGAATGTGGTCAAGACGGTAGGCAATCAATGTAGGAGTGCACGCGTATGTTTCTTGCCATAAGAGGTTGAAGGTGGAAATAGCTAGCTGTGGTGGCGACGACGCAGAAATTTTTTCGTCGAGCACGATATTTTCTTGTGTATGTGAGGCGAAGGCTCTGACTTACCGGTCGATATAATTTTCTATATGGCCTTTATTCTTTTATATCGAAAAAAATGAGCTCTGGAAAACGATTCACCCTACCAGAGTAAAAAAAGAAGTGTTACATATAATTGTAGTGCGATCAAAAGCCTATTGCCTTCATAGAGTTATCATTCACATTATACCAAAAATATGATAGGCTTCCAGACAGTGCCGCCAATTTCACACCTCAAAATATCTTTCAACTTCTCTTGTGAAACTATGCATTAGGCCTCACGCCTGATTACTTCTTCTGCTCTTCTAGTGTCTCTCTTTCAAAATGTTCAATTTTCTGGATTTGTTTCCACACTAATTGAAAAAAATCTTCTTATTCACTCTAATTTGTTCATCCCTTTTTTGAAGAAATGAGCTCTGGAAAACGAATCAGCCTACCAGAGTAAAAAAATAGTGTTACATATAATTGTAATGTGATCATAAGCCTAGTGCCTTTATGGAGTTGTCATTCACATCATGGGGATTGGGTTGGTGTGGTGGCTAGAGTACTCGCCTACCACACAGACGGCCAGGCGAATCTCTGCAGAGGCGAATGTTTTTCAGAGGGAACCCGATCCCTACTTGAGTGTCTTGTGGAGGGCACTTCAAGTACAGTACTCCGTCTGTCGGATGGGATGTTAAACTGTAATCCCCTTGGCGGCTTTCGTTAAGAGCAGGCTAATGCCGATACCAGGTTTCTATCCACCCTTCCTCCCTTACCTATCCCCTATGGCGCACATGACCTTAGCCGTCGATCGCCTCCACAAATATCCAATCTATTCACATTCTACCAAAAATTTGATAGGCTTTCAAATAGTGCCCCCGATTTCATACCTCAAAATATCGTCAAATTTCACTTGTGATACTATGCATTAGGCCTCATGCCTGATTATACCTTCTGCTCTTCAAGTGTCTCTTTCAAAATGTTCAATTTTCATGATTTCCTTCCACACTAATAAAAAACTCTTCTTATTCGCTCTCATTCGTTCATCCCTTTTTTAGGCGTATCTTACATGCTCTGACCATTTTAATATTGACAATTCGAGATAAAATGCTGCTGTGTCACTTACTGCCTGTAGAGTCAACCAGAGTAAAAACGTTTGAGCAGGGAGGAATAGACAAAATTGTAATCATTCCACAAGCATTATCTTTAAACCAAGATTTTTTCATACAATAGCTTACTCTTTTAACATTCTAATATGTATGCATGAATATAATGGTAAGTAAGACCCAATTTCAATTGCGGCTACTTAGTCCTTTCTTCAAAATTTTATCTTGCTAATGATTCTACTTTACAAAATCTAAAATACTGAGAACCATGTGCTTTTAAGACACATTTATGGTGGTTTGTTGTTTACACAATTTATTACTCTGTTATATGAGTTTGCCATTTATCTTTTTGCACATAGTTTCCGGGGCATTACTTTTATGTTAAACATCATTTTATTTGTCAACTGCAGCATGTTGATGATCAAAATATGCTGTTCTCTCTTAAAGAACGGACCTATATTCAAGAGATTCCATTATTTCCGAGAAATGCAGAGATCGCATCATTGCTGTTTTCACAAACTGATACTTCTCGTTTGCATATTTTCTTCGGCAAATTGCACTTGCCAAACACAAAGCAATTCAGTCCTCGGCCCGGGATGCTTTCGCCTCGATGTCTCGTGTGAATCTGAATGAGTCTGTCCGCTCTAACCTTGCGACAGGAGCAATTTTGCGTTGCCTTGGATACGAGAGGAGAGATAGGGGGCGTGTATTCTGGATTCTCAGCAAGATGAACCCAAAATCGGATGAGAATTTTATCAAATCTCAAATATCCCAGATTGTGCATTTTCCTTCCGGTTTGAATTTAAATTAAATAATTATAAAATATTCTTTCCATCATGATCGTTTGCTGCAAATAGTAATTATATTCAATCATTCCGCTTAAAAAGAAAAGAAAGAGAAAGGCAACTACGCGAATCTACTGCCAGAGTCAAAAGTTGATCAGTTTTTCTGCAGAATGGTGCCACAACCACCTCTGCGAGTCGGCGATATAAATTTGTTAGGATAAACAAATTCAAAAAGACCTTTTCGGAGCACGATGTACACACATGTGGATTGAGTGGAGTGCGCACCGCTACTCATTCGCGTGAAGCGGAGATCTCGGCGGTGGCGCAGAGGATGATGGGATTGATGGAATAGGAATGATGTGACGGCCGTCGCCTTCTCCTCATTCCGTTTGTCGCGCCGCATTAACGCCGGCTCGATGCACGCACATACACACAAATACACATACACATATTGCGGACGTTGAGGGGGGAGTCATTGTGCAAGGGGCATCGCCTAGCGGAGGCAATGGGGGGGGGGTTGGGAGAGGCTCCTCCCCCCAAAGAAGAGGCTTCGGACGGGAGTGTAGTCCCCAGGAGGGTTGTGTGGTGGTGGTGGGGTAGCAAATTGGCGGCGAAATGTACCCCTCTCCCTCAACCTGGGTGGAATTGAGTGGAAGAGAGGGGCTGCAGAGTTGTTGCTGGTTGGATCTCTTGTAATATATTTGCAAGTTCGAGCACAGAATCGCCAGAATGAACGTCTGTAAATGTTCGATCGGAAGAACAGATGATTACGGCACTCTGTTGTTGCCTTTCCATTGATATTTACCTCACTCCCGGACGGTTCTTAGGTACCTCTCTCTTCATCCGGTCTAAAGGTTATGTGGCGCAACATTAAAGAAACTAGGTTTTGTTAAACGTGTAATAGGAAGGACCTTGAATGAAAAAGTCAAAGAGATATGCTACTTCGCTCTGAGTAGGCCACACCTCAATACGCCACGAGCATTTGGGATCGTGGTCAATTAATTTTAACAAAAAAATTAATTTTAATAAAATACGAAGGAAAGCAGCGCTCTTCGTTAAAAACTGCTACTAGCGTTCATATAGTGTCTCTTAAATTTTAGAGGGATTAAGGTGGGAGCCCCTAGAGACTCGAAGGCTACACGCTAGGCTTACGTTGTTTGATAAATTCAGAACTGATATTTTTCAGAGCGACATAGAGAATATTATCATGACTCCTCACCACATCTCTAGGTCTGACAATTGCGATAAAATAAGAGAAATACACTGCCGAACAGATAGGTGCAAAAACTCCTTCTTTCTGCGAACAATAAGCGACCGCAATCAAAATTGAGCTCTACTAAATACATTCCTATAATGCATGTCACCATTCCATCGCCAAAAACGTACATCTTTACACGGCTGGTGACCTAAAACCCCCTGCCACACGCCCATGCAGCGGCTCACAGGGTATTACATAGATGATGTAGATGTAGTTGGGTTAATTCCTTAGGCTTCCTCTATGCGTTAAGGCCAGATTAAAGCCAACGCCTGGTTTATCTCCTCCTTTTCTCTATTTCGGGCCCTAACGTATTCCCACCGTAACTTCTCGATGGCAAAATTGACCATTATTGTCTGTTTTCAAATAATCAAACAACTGGTAAGCAGAAAAAATACACGAATGTGTTCCGTGTGTATTGCACTCCTTTGGCATTTTGTGAGACAGGTAGAACGATGGAAACCATATTAAGACTTAAATACCAGAATGTGCCCGACGAGTGTCTGGCGAATGTAAAAATATTGTTTGAGCAACTGATATCGGGCTAAGAGAAAGCTGACGCAACTTTTAGCTGTGTGCGGCCAACTGCAGAAGTTGGTGTCTACCGAACATTCAATAATACTCCAACATGCAATGAAATGGGTCAATACTAAAGTGCACTGCCAACTCACGGAAAACTGGGAGTAGGTAACCATACAGACCATTTAAATCCGCCTGGTTTCCAACAAAATTAATGAGAATCAACGACTATCAAGCTTAGTGAATCTTGGAATTCGATTCTTAAATTGGTATTAATAAGGCATAAGAATGTATTGATCGTAGCAGACCTGAAATGAGGAGGAAAATAATATCTAGGAAAATAGAGAGAGTGCATAGTGTTGTGTCCAACGCTGGAAGCCAATTCGACATCTTTTTTCCCCCGATTTTCCTCTGCGCTTACGGGCTGATCTCACGGTTCTCACTTAAAACTGTTTTCCATTGGTTACTCACCAAAAATCAGCACGCATTTATTTATTAGGGATATTCCGCTTTTCAGCAGTTTTCCTCCCAAAATCCAATACATTTATCTTTCCATAAGTAGGGTCCACTCATCAGGTCCATCACCCAATCTCACCACTCTCCACCAGTCCCTATCAAATGAATCTTCCATATCCAACCCCCTCCTATCCATTTCCTCCCTCACTCCATCCAACAATGACTTCTTGGGTCTTCCTCTTCTCCTTCTGCCTTCCGGAACCCATTTTAGAGCAGCTTTCGGTATTATTTCATCCCCCATTCTTTGGACATGTCCATACCATCGTAATCTTGCTTCTTCAATAGTCACCACTACATCCTTATCTACCTCACTTATCTGCTCATTCCTAACTCTTTCTATTCTTGATTTCCTAGCCGTCCTCCGCCAAAAGTCCATTTCAGTATATATATTTTTTTTGTTCTATTGAGTATATAGCTGCGCTATAGATAGGGATTCAGTATTCTAATTGCCCTTCTACTCTGACATATCCGATTCTCTATTTCCAATTTTGAGGATCAATCAATTTGTACTACTGATCCTAATTACCTGAAATGGGATACTTTTTTATCCAAAAGTATCAGCACGCATTTACTTTATGAAAATTCATACGTATATTTCATCTAAAGTAATAATGGTCCGCCTCCCAAGCAAAAAGCCAAAGGTGAAATCGATCGGTTACAGTTAGATTACACCATTTGTCCTTTTCATCAACCTTAGTGATTTAAATGGACCACTTGAGACACCTGGTGGCATCATCAGCTCAGAGAAAGATGGAGAGCTCTCCCTTTGAAACGTCGGCCGCTATGAAAAACCTATTCCCGAGGGAAGCTTGAGAACATTTCTTCTCCAAATAAATGCGGATTCACCGCTAGCCATTCCGTTCCCTCCCCCTCCATCCACCTACCCCTCTCACCATTCCCCATATATCCCATCACTTGCACATATCTGACCTGCGCATGCGCGAACAATTCTAGTCACGTCGTGCCGCCCCTGCCCTCCCTGTGTTTTCATCTGCCCATGCGGGCATATAAGTGAATAACTTTGACGGACCAACCTAAGTGTATTACCGTCCTGCCTCGGTCACGTGCCGCTCCGTCCATCCGGCGGAACGCGCGCACGAAACAGAATTAAACGTAGAATTCATTGATGAGCGAGTTATGATGCAATTAGACGGTGGAAAATGAAGTGAAATAGTTCTCGTCAATTGCGCATGGTAATGAAAATTTTTCCGGGTCAAATATATCTGATCCGGGAGAACTTCCATTGTCTTGTGAATGCACTGTATCGCGTTGTAAATGCGCGACTCAGAGTTGAATATTTTGAGAGACGTCAAACGCAAATTTCCTTTTATGTTATAAAATGTCATCAGTCATTAAATTCAAGCTGGAACGCTCATTAGTCCGTCCATGGCGGGAAGCAGCGATGAACTTAGAAAATTTTCCATCTAGTTGATATTTTTTTCTATGTATATATAGTTCAAACAAACATATTCGATGAATATACCCATGCATAAAAATGTGTCAAATTTTTTTGCCATTGAATGCTGAGGAGTAGAAATAAATGTAATTCAAAAGGAATAAAATAAAGAGCGCATTTTGTGCTTGAATTAAACATTGTAAGAAAGAGATAATTTCATTTCAAAAGTAGGAAAGATGATGATAGCAACATCTGCTCTAAGTTAGGAGAAGACAGTGGCTGAAACATTTTTAACATGCCCATTATTGAATGAGAGAATCTTAAGTAAGTTTATCTCAGATCTGAAGTGTTTGCCTTATATTTCACCAGATCACCTCTGGAAATAGAAATGCAAAATTGCAGTATTTCCTTCCTCGATGCAAAAAAGATTTTCAAAGAGTTTGGCCCATAACTATTTCATAAATCTTCACCTAAGAAATATACTCAAAGAGCACACATGATAAATATGCCGATTACCGAGTGATCAGATTCTGCCTGTGAAATAATAATTTCATGAATGAAAAGAAAACAAATAATGACGTTTGGTGGTAAATCATGGCTCTAAATTTTGGTAAAGTCCAGTTAGTCAAAGGTTTCGCACTATTGAGACTTGTTTATAGTGCATTACACAAAACTGGACAACCTTAGTCCTCATATTATTATGCATGGCCGGAGAAAGGTAAATTTTCTTCTAAAAACGTATTGTTGTGAAAAATTCGTGTATACCAGTTGTCGAATTAACTAACAATACTGAGGATAATGCTATTACTTTCATTAATTATTAGAAATCTGGCGATGAAAAATACATTTTCGTTGTATTAATTTGTTTTTTCATTATTTTTAGCAAAGGTAATTTTTACAGCGTCCTTTCGTCTTAAATTTATTGGATTATCGCCCCTTTTAGCAAAAATATTTTTTTTTACTTTAAAAAATATATTTTTAACTCTGATAATTATGATTTGGATATTGACATACCTAAAAAAAATTAAACCTGTCATCAAAAGATTGTCATTCCTCTTAGACGTATTTTCAATTGCTCAAACACTATGTTACATAGCTCTAAGTCCCTAAGTATGTTTTCGTAGGCGGAAGATGGATTTTTTTCTGCGTAAAACGTAAAGATAGAACTGAAGATGCAACGAAGTTTTCCATTAGAGTCCACGGATTGTATACAACAAGCAAGCGGCTTGGTATACAAGCCAAACCACTTGTTAAACATTTCTTCGATTGGCGTTAAAACATTGGTGCAACCTCTGAGTGAAGCTAACATATGCAGTGATGAAATTTCACCAATCCCTATAATGAACTAAAGTAGATCGCTCTACACCAAGTAGATTTTCATTTTCGCTAATTGACAAAAATAAGGAAAATATGGTTAGATGAGTGCTTGATGAAAATTAAGGATACGAACAGCAAATGTCGCTTGGAAACAGACCTAGCGTCAGTAATCTCATGCTTTAAGCAGCGCGACTGTCATAGCAATGCCCGCCTAATGGTTACATTAATGGACCAGGAGAGAGAGAGAGACGACTCGTTCATATGTGCATCCTTTGACTAAAGCAGAGACGCGAATGTATTACTGCGCAACAGAATGAACGAATCGCCTTTGTGCTTTCAGCATAGAGAACAAAAGACACGAGCTTTACATCTATTTTCGGCATGGCACCACTGGTAAGGGTCGTTTTAGGTCATGATTAGGCGGTCAACCATTTGGACGAAGTAGCAAACGATAACTCACGCCACGAAACAGCTGTATTATGGCAATTTGTGTAAGTGTATGGGAAGAAAAATGTATAAAACTTCTTTCACAAAATAACTTCCTTCTTCCATGATACCGTTAAATTCCGTCTTAAATCCTCCGTCATCTTTTATCTACTAGTTTTGATTTTTCCATAACTCTTTTAATCGTTTTGTGTTGTTTTTTGTGATTAAATTTTATAGGTTTGTCTCTTTATCCAACCAGTTTAACTTCTTCTTATCGTCCACATTCTGACAGAGACTCGGAAGCTTCACTTATAGCCTTGGATCAGAATTAAGATCAGGCAAGCTTCAGTGTGAAATGGAAGCTAATATTTTAACCCCGAGTTATATCTCTAGAACTGATTGAAGCGATAATATAAGTGAGATTCCCTGCTAAACTGACTGGCATGAGGATAATTTTTTCCGCTCTGAACAAGTAATCATGAGCAGGACAGAGCGTTTCAATAAAGGAAACTTTCGCCGTTACTATGCAATTAGCCCTGGTCGTCTACCTCCTCATCTTTCCTATTCCCTTGACTTCGATGGATGGCGTTGCAACACCCCCCGAAACACGCCCCAGTGGTAACTAGCATGTGGACAATGATCCCCCAATTATACGTGTGACGATCATCATTGCTCTTCAAACATCCAGTGAGGGAACGTCAAAGTAAAATCTCTGTGAATTAAGCGCTCACCAAAATTTTCCTCAAAATTTTATTCTAGTCCTTATAAATGGAGTTATGCCTTTGTTTTAAATACTCTTAAGGCTTAATATGTACCCTGAAAGATGAAAGATATATTTTCAATTAAAATACTCCCCTGGTAGATTTATTTTTTTATCGCAGTAGCCAATAAAGAGATAAGGTACGAACTTCATTTTTAATTTCACCTGTGCTATTAAGGTGGGGTAGGCGAGATATCATTTCAAAGAGCATTCAAATATTTTAGCCCAAGTTTAAAGAAAAATTGGTATTAACAAGCGTAACTTTGTGGAATCTGTTGACATTTCAATGATAACACTTAATTTTGTTATTCCACATATCTTTATTTTCCACGACCCGGATTTCGACGCTCGACGTCATCTTCAGGTAGATGAACATCCTGAAGATGACGTCGAACGTCGAAACACGGATCTTAGAAAATAAAGATATGTGGAATAAGAGAGTTAAGCATTATCATTATAATTTAAAGAAAAAGATCAAAACTTTCTATTTATAACAAAAATCTACCACTTACGGCAGTACTTTTCGAGACATTTAACAAATATAGAAGCAATTTTTTAGAGCAAGATGGTACGCGACTGCATTTCAGAGGAACTTATTTTTTTTAATGATTAATTTATAGCGCATAAAAAAATGTATGTTTTGTAAATTGTATGTTTTCTCAACTGTATTTAAAACTAAACTATTTACTTACCGCACTATTTTTAACAAAATCGCAGAAATTCTGTTGAAAATGCGTCTTCAAGGTACGGCGTTAAAAAAATGAGTTAAGTTAATATTTAATATTAACAGTTTATATTTATGTCATACAAATTAGTTACTAATAAATTCAGTCCTATTAAAAATATTTTTGCGCCATATAATTACAATATTTACCAATTAGCTTCTTAGAGTTTCTTTGTCTAAAAAAAATAAGATTTGAAAATCGTCCACATTGTGCTTAGGGTAAAAAATCTGCCTGAATCCACCTTAAGGTAGTGCGAGCGAGATAGTTCCCTAATCATAATAGAGACCATAATCGTTATATACGTTTTAACTTCACCAACTGTGAGACACATGAATTATATATTGCATTATTAATGGTGCAATTATATAGTTTTACATGACAGATATTGTAAGTAATTAAATGAAAATTTCTAAACAAGTCTTTAACTGGACTCATTTTTTTCGCGCGGTATGTTTGAAACTCCATCAAAACATAAGGATTATTGTAATCCCAAATGAATTTACTGCGGTAACAATATGATTAATTTTCAAATATAGTTGATATAGCATACAAACTACACCCTGTTAGTTTTTTACGACATCTAATTGTTAGAAATACCTCATTTTGTAAATAATGTCTCTCTGGAGTGCACACACGTACCATTTCCCATGTAAAAGGACTGGTATTTTTTGGCAAATATCTCGGAATGTAATGTGGTAAGGAGTTGAATTTTTTATGTCAATGAAAGTGTGATACATTTTTATTTAAAATGAGACCAAAATCATTGATTTATAAGTAAAATGATATTTCGCTCAAACTACCCTAATGAACTCAACTCTCTCTGAAATACAACCACAGCTATAAAGTTCCTCTTGAAGTTCTTGCGATCGGATTGACTGACATCGATGGATTCCCTGCAGAGCGTCTCATCAAAGGCCCCGGTCGTACACAGCGACCTCCCATTCAAACGTTTTTCCCTCGTTTCTCTCTCCTCCGCCCGTTTAACTGCCAATAATGTTGATGCACACTCGAATATGCGCTCATAGGCGCTCTCGCGTTTGCCCATTCGGACGGGAGAATGAAAAATTTCGTGCCAAACTATTCCAAACTCATGTGTCCGTGTGAAGAGCATGTAGATACATACATGGGGTGAGGGCGGCTAGGGACCGACCGATTGAGTGGAGGTAACGAGGGCCGGCGGGCGGTCAGCTGTGGGACGTGACAAAGGGATGATGGGAGGGTGTGCACACACACACTCGGCTGTGACACGCGCTCTCTTCACGCGGGCCAATGCAAAGCGGTGCACGCGGTCCCTTTGTGACGTCACCGTTCCGTATCCCGGGTTACCGCTCTCGCGGGTGGGGGGGGGAAGGTGTGCTGGAGAATTGGGGTAGGGGGGTTGGAGGAGTAACGGCTGCCTGCCCACCCCGCCCACCGGCGAGTAGGAATCTCCCGCTCTGCGGTCGGCAACTGTTTATTAGGGCGCGTTGAATCGTCATCCCCCGCGGAAAGTGAATAATTAAACGGAACCAATGTTGTTTCGGGTCGGCCTTTTGAAGTTCCCGCGTCGGGCTGGGCGCGGAGCAGAGGGATTTCGGGGCCGTTCCCTTCCCGTCACCTCCCTCCTGTTTATCCCTCCCCCTCATCTCATCCTCCCACCCCGCCGTATGGTCACCTCCCTCCTCCCCGTTTTGGACTCCCACGCACCTCAAGGCTTTAATAGAATCCCGATATCAGCCGCAACCCACAGCGCCCAAAGTCCTTTGACTCCACGGGGAAATAAGTTTAAGTGCCCCCTTTTTGCACTTTGCCCGAAGATTTGCATTTTGGTGAGGAGTAATGGCTCGACGTGAAAAGAGACTTCAAAAAGCTAATCTGGTATCAAAATGCAATATTTTAAATTTTGACGTTGCCCGCAGCGTATGGCCATCACTTCAGACTTTTTTAACCTCAGCATTTCCAAACAATTTAAAAAAATATATTCTACTATTTACCTATAAGTGAAATTTTATTTGACTGCAAGATTTTGGAAACCATATTTTGGGTTGGTGGGTTGCAATCAGCCGTTTGGCGATAACACACGATTTTGATAGGGTGGAGGAGATGGACACACAAAAACAAGAGACGATCACTTACAATGCTTTCGGAACTATTCGTCCGTCTTCAAGGCGATGCACGAGACAAATGTCATGTGCGCTGACTGATGAGTCTGGTGAGAAAAGGGATAGGAGGGGAGGTAGGCTAGGGGAGGGGGAAAGGGAAGGGGTTCTGGGCGCTTGGGTGGGTTTTTGGAACGGTATTTGAAAGGGGAATTTTTACCAGCTCGTGTCTGGGCGAAAGAGGACGAAAAGGTGGAGGTGAAAATCCGAAGTGAGAGTAGGGGCGGGTGGAGAGCAGGGGGTTAAACGGAAAATAACAGTAAAAGTGGAGTTAATGTATTTTATTTAACCCGGGCGCGGCGTATGATTTCAACAGCCAGATTAACGCCTGTTCCTTCTGGCATAGTTCAATTAAGTTTGGGGGTAGGGAGAGCAATATTTCCACTAAGAAGCATTTGTCAAAAGACAAGCCATGTTTCCGCTCATAGGTAGGGATGGGGAAAGTGGAGGATGGGTCTTTACAAGTGCACAGATGGTTATTCATTCTGATATTGAGTGGCATAATGCATTCGCCAGCATAGAAAGATGGATATACTTGTATCAACCATTTTCGGGTATACTGCTGCGTGATGAGCTTCAACGGCTCAACGTTTCGTTACGAAGAAGACGGCACCTTATCATTCCTTGATGTATTAGTAAGAAGAAGGCAGGACGGTAGATTGGGGCATTCGGTCTTTAGAAAGAAGACCCACACAGACAGGTACTTGAATGCGGCGTCACACCATCACCCGCGTCAGAAGTCCTGCGTAATCAAGACCTTAAAAGATAGAGCTTTTGGTGTATCCGATAAAGATAGCATTAAAAATGAAATTGGACATCTCTTTTCAATTTTAGAAGGAAATGGGTATGCTACTTCATTCATAAGGAGAGCTTTAAGAGAAGTCCAGGCCGCGAAGGATAAGACCAAGTCATGCTCTTTTGCAGTTTTTCCATATATATCCGGAACAACGGACCGTGTTGCTCGCATCTTGGGAAAAGCCAACATTGAGACCAGGTTTGGCACAATGAAGAAAATCAAAGGCTTCCTTCCATCCGCCATAGATGCTATTCCTCAGTTCCAAACGGAAGGGATATACGAGATTCCGTGTTCTTGTGGGTCGAGTAATATTGGACAGAGCAAACGGAAGATTGAGACCAGGCTGAAATATGTGATGTACAGATTTAGGGCTTTCAGGGGGGTGTCTTTTCTATGTGGGATTAAATTAGCAGAGGAGGACAAAGCACTTTTTTTAGAAGTCAGCTCAGGATAATTGGATAAAGAATTGTGAACAATTCTAGAATTTACAAATATAAATTATCCAATAAAAAAAGAATTCTCAGATTACATATTTTTTGACCATATAAAACTCTGGCGGAGATAATATTTCATTTGAGAAAGAAAAATGCTTTTGAATGTGTGCGAGTAACGCAGCCGCTGGGTCCCACTGGAGAAAGAATCAAATTCATCTTCTAGAAAATATGAAATGTTGACGAATGTGGACTCCGCGTACATCAATAGGATATACTGCAGTGTAGTCGTCATTGGAGAGTACACGGCAAGAGTTGTTTTGCATTTGTAATATTAATTTTCGAAAACAATAACTTTATATGAGCTTTTATCCAGCGTCATATCCAGTTCTCTAGAGGAAACAATTTTTTAACCATATTCGTTTAATGGCGGGAAAGCCTACAACTTTAGAGAGTATTATTAGTCTCACTCAAGCAGTCAAGGTAAACAGTCGTGTCTTGTTCTCGCTTGCCGAAGTGTGTTTTAGCCATGCCTGTTAGAAAGTGTGCAATCTGTGGCCTCCCTACTAAACGAGGCCCTTGCCTCTTCTGCAGCGTGTGCACGGACTGTTCCCACTCTTCGAGCAATTCCCTATCACAGGAGGATTTCAAGACCATCCTGGACCTGCACAAGCCGTGTACTTGCAGTAAGTGTCTTGAGAAGCGTCGGCTGGACCGCAGGGAGGAGACTCCCGTGAAGGGCTTTGGTCCTGTTTCTCCTGCTTCTCCCCTTCTTCCTTCTGAGCATGGTACTACGAAGGAACTGCTGTACACTCTCTTACAGCGAGTCAACTCCATCTACGACAATCAGCGTTCACTGAAGGACACCATCACTTCCTGGGAGGTATCCGTAAGTGAGAACGCAAAGTCCATCGAGCTAATTGACTCCAACCTGGCAAAATTAAGCGATGGACTGGATGAACTCTTAAGTGAAAACAAAGCTATAATGGAAAAATCGTCGGATTTTGAAGCACGCTTAAACCAACTAGAACAGGAGCGATTGCGGAATGTGATGGAGATCAGAGGTATTCTCACTTCTGACGGAGAAATATTCGATTCCCTTGCTATCAAGTCGGGATTATCACTGGGAATTAAAGTTGATATCAGTGATATAGACTATGCTTTTCGTATTGGCAGATGCGCAAATGGCAACCAGGATCGTGCAATTTTAGTTCGTTTTGCATGGTCTCGTGTTGCCGAGGAATTTGTTCAGTTGCGCAAAAGGAAAAGAAATTTGCTCTTTAAAAGACTTACAGATGCCCCATTTGCCATCCAATTCATCAAACCCCCACATCTATGTAAACGAATCCTTGACTCCCGTCATCAGGAAATTGTACGGCATAGCCCGTAGTCTGAGAAAAGAAGGGAAGGTCAAGTTCATGTGGATAAGAAATGGGAGGATGAGAAAAAGCTAAGGTGCCGATCGAGTCCAGGTAAACACTGAAGAAGATATGAAGAGAGTTATATATGGATTGTGGGCATGTTCAATCCCTGAAACTCACAGCTTACCTGTAAGCACCAAAGCTAACGTCACACATGAACTAACTATTCTTAGTGTATACCACGCTAATGCTCAATCTTTATTTGCAAACATTGATGAGTTTAGATACCATTTTCTCTCTAAAATTTATCATTAAATTGGAATATTTGAGATTTGGCTGAAAGATCATGTAACAAGTAACATGGTAGAACTTCAAAATTACCAGTTAATTCACAATGATCAACTTGGTAGAGGTGGTGGTGGTGTTGCTGCATACATTCACGATAGTTTAAAGAGTAAAGTTCTAGGAGACTCCGGTGGAATTCACCGGAAGCCTGAATTTATGTTCATTGATATATCCCATGTAAATGGCAAACTATTGTTTGTTGTCATGTATAGATCGCCAAATACCAGTTACATGTTTGATGATTTTGAACCCTTGATATGTAAATACTTTCCTCTGTATAAAAACATTATTATTTGTGGTGATTTAAACATTGATATATATATATATATATATGACACGTACAAAAGTACTTATCATAAGAATGTACTGTTTAGTTTTAATTTTCATCTGCCTTCTTTTCAAGCAACACGTCTTGGCATCAAGTCATGCATTGCTCGACAAAATAATTGTTGACGATGAATGTAAAATAGTTGAATTTGGCCATTTGAACTACGCCAGATTCGAAATGAACTGGAATAGCCTACCCTGGAAGGACTTCTATTTTTCGCACAATGCTGACGGAAGAGTCACCTTGTTCAATTCTTACCTTACTTGCCTTTTAGAACAGCACGCTCCATTAAAAAATCAAGATAAAGCGTAACCCAGCTCCCTGGCTCTCTCTAGATATTAAGAATGCCATGAGTCAAAAAGGCTCTTTACGCAGGCATTTCCGACACACTCGGTCTGTTTTGAAATACGAGTATAAAACCATTCGAAATAAGGTGAAAACATGCAATATGATGCAAAATTTGCTTATTTTTATTCCTTTTTATCAGATAAGCGTGATGCTTGTTCTATTTGGCAAGAAATTAAAATGCTAGGTCTTGGTAATACACACAATGAACCAACCAATATTCACTTTCCCCTGAACGAACTTAATAACTTTTTTCTAAATACCTCTCCCTCGTCTGATATTGTGGAAGGTGAAGAAGTTTTCGATATTGTTATTAACGCCAACAAAGAACTCAGCTCAGTGTGGCGCTCAGAGTGAGTAGGGCCAAGACGGAGTATGTGGTATGTGAGTTTGATGGAAGAAAGAAAGTCGGCTCAGTTAACATCTCGGGAACACCTGTGGCTAAAAAGGATTCTTTCACATACCTGGGTGCTGTAATAGAAGAGAAAGGAGGCATTGACCCTTGAAATTAAGGACAGAGTATCTGCAGCCTGGTACAAATGGAGTTCAGTGACAGGTGTGACCTGTGACAGATGGATGCCACCTAGGTTGAAGGGCCAGATATACAAGACCATCATTAGACCGGTGTTACTCTATGGAGCTGAGTGATGGGCTACAAAGAGTACACATAAGAGAGTATTACATGCAAGTGAAATGCGCATGCTGAGATGGATGAGTGGGGTTAACAGAGCTGACAGAATTAGGAATGACCACATTAGAGGGAGTTTGCGAATTGCACCTATAACAGAAAAGGTGAAAGAGTGCAGGTTGAGGTGGTATGGCCATGTTGTTAGACGAGACGGTGAATATATGGGGAAAAGAGTAATGAACCTGAAGGTGGAGGGAAGGAAGAGCAGAGGAAGGCCAAGGAAAACATGGATGGAGTGTGTGAAGAAGGATATGTTGGAGATTGGTGCCAAAGAGGACATGGCTTTGAATAGAGCATGCTGGAAGCTGAAAGTCCAAAAAGCCGACCCCAAATAATTGGGATTAAAGCTAAGAAGAAGAAGAAGTTTGGTTCAAGAAAGTGATAAGTATCTTGATGTGAAAAGGAAGAAAGAGGACAAAGGGTAAGTAGTGGTCAACGAAACTGGAGATGCGTTTTGTGGCTGAGTTGTAAGAAAAAATTATTGGGCGGCCAGGGTTGTGTCTTTTGAATTTTGGGAAGAATGTAAAAATTGGGGGTGCGAGGGTTTGGGGGGTGAGAGGAGAAATATCTTGGGAAGAGGAGCCTTCGTCGGGACCTTTTTCTTCAAGGAAGGAAGTGATGTTTTCCAAAGAAGTAGGGTTGGGGTCGTGGGAGACGGGCGGGTAAAAAAAGCGTCAGACAACTGCCGGATATCTTCGTTTAGATAGTCAGCAGAGTTGAGTACGACTACCGTGGAGCCTTTGTCGGAAAGGATAATGACAATATCAGGGTTGCGGATGAGGCTTTTTAGGGCAGAGATTTCAGCGGGGGAAAGATTGCGAGTGGGTTTAAGGGAGTGGAGAAAAGAGGATTCAGAGAATTTGGAAAGGAGAAGGTTGGTGAAATTTTGTAAAGCATGATACAAAAGAAGGGGTTTGGTTTCATGGGACGAAGGGGTTCGAATTTAGATAGGACAGAGTGCGGGAGGTGGGAGGGAGAAGAAAGAGGGTCACTTTTCCCAGAAAAATTTCCACTTAAGCCGGCGGAAAAAGGGAATGTCTCTGAGAGGACGGTGATAGGGTTGATTTTAGGAGTTGGAGAGAAGCTGAGCCTATTTGTTAACACCGAAATTTCGTCGCGGGAGAGAGGAGTGGAAGAAAGGATGACCACTTGTTCAGTTAGCTCCGCTGCATTCTCAGTGGAGGATGTCGGGTGAGAGGGAGGATTTTTTTTGGAAGGGGCGCGCTTCTGAAAAAAGACGTTTGAGGAAGCGGGGAGGATGGGGATGTATGTAAATGCTACAGGGAGGCAGACAAAGAACATAGGAACACAAAAGAAAAAACACTGACAAAATAGCTCCCAATATTTCGAAGAGGAAGCGTTCGTCTTTTTCAGAAGATAATTGAGTCCTAAACTCTCCTCTGAATAAGGCGAACGCTTCCTCTTTGAAATATTAGGAGCTATTTTGCTAGTGTTTTTTCTTTTGTGTTTCTATGTTTGTTATCTGCCTCCTGTCCCGAGGCCAATAGTTGGAGATTTGTAACGAGAAGGTTTTGTAAGGCAGGTTATTGGCCTGGCACCCCAACCCCTAACCTAGACAACCAGGGTATCACTCTTCGTCTGGTCTGTTACCTATTACCTGTTAACTTTGGATAGCCCTACTCGCCTTTTTCCTGCTCTCATCGTGTGGAATTTCAATGCTCATGGCTGCAACTTACTCACATCGTTTCTCTTCAATATCCATGTTTGGAAGCCTTCGTCAGGATCGGGACACTTCTCAGAAATACCTCAGCTCACCGATCACTTTCATTTGTATCTTTACCATCCCTTAATGTTCTTCCAGTATATTTCCCAGATATTTGAAACTTTTTACCTTCACTAGTGGCTCGCTGCAATTGTGAGTCCAGTAGTTTACCAACTTCTTTTCTTGTTGCGATTATGAACACACTGTTTCCGTTGACATTATTCCATACATTCCTTCACGATTTCATACATTCTCTTCTTCCATGCATTTTCATTTTGACGAGGGATTATTTTCTACCGGATAATTACTATTTATATCCATCACTAAGTACCAAACGAGAAATTATCATTTGTTGAACATAAGGTACACTAAGCCATCCTGCGGATGATATTGAAAAGTCAGATCAGGGAGTTGGTTTCATTGCCTTAGTATTCAGATGTCTTTCAGGAAGGGAAGAATTCAGAAATATGGATAGGTCACTATCAATTTAGATATGCCACCTATATTTGAGAACAATCAGACATTTTATGAACATAAAGAGATAAACTGTCCAACTCTACAAAGTGTCAACAAGAGTCTGCCGGAAATAAACTGCCGCATTGTGGGATGCATAACTTTTTCTACCAATATATAATTGGATTATAATTAGTACAGAATCCCCGAAGTCTTCTTCTGTTGTATTAACATGGTTTTCATACATAAAAATAGCTTGACATATAAATTGTAAGACTTTTTTTGCATCGTAAATTTTTATACGGAAGTCACACGTTGCTATCCGTAGCGAGTTATCATTCTAGCTAGCTAGCTATTATTCGTTGAAAAGTTGCATGTATTGAAGCTTTAATGAGTTTAAAAAATAATGACAATTTTTCTTTTACAGGTACGTTTCTCATTCAAGAGATTTCTCATGAATTACGAGAGATGGTCACATATTCAAATTCTTCGGTGAGTTTTATTTACGTTCTTCATTTTTTATCCAAGTTGAAAATTGTGCCAAATGAGTACAGGTATCCCCCGCTTAACACGAGAGATACGTTCCGAAAAAGTGCCGTGTTAGATGAATTCGTGTTAAGTGAATTTTTAAAAGCCATAATAAACCGTGTAATTGATTGGTGATACGGACGACAAATAATAAAATTGGACCTAGAAAAGCTCTGCTGGCAAGTTTTATATAAGTTTATTTGCCAAGTAACAACACACATTATTATTTAAAAAATTCCAAATGCAACATTATTATTGTTTCAATTTTCGGAAATTATGGTGTGCCTGATGTTAATAATATGCGCAAGACTGCAAGTCCTCGCTACTCATTGAAGTGAGGGGAGTGAATCGCTGAATCCTTAGCACAGCACATATTTCACGATGGTGGACTCACGAATTGGAGGGATAAACCTGAAAGAAAGCACGACTACGACAATTAAACTCAACAGATTGAAGAAGAAAACAAAAGAAAAGCGATTGGCGCTATTTCTGCTAACGAGTGTAGAACGGACGAAGTGTGAGGACAATTTAACCGCAAAAAAACTATGCACATTGAAAAAGTGATGGCCCGACAATACGGAGAGAATGTTATAGACACCTGAGAAGTGATGACGGGAAACTCTGGAGCAGTGATTACCGCCTGGATGCATTAGATGACGCAGGGTCGTCCTCGGCTAGGTAATTGGATGCATTCAAGCTGGAACTTCCAGCTTTTTTGAAGAAAGCATCCAAGGAAAGTTGCTTCGCTTTGCAGCTATTTTCCTTGTAAATCTGCCAGTAACATCCAATTGCAGCATTTACTTCGCGGTTTACTTTCGAACTCCGTATTTCATTTGGGTCACCGTCTTCGATAATTTTAAGTGCTTCTAAAAGGCAGAATGCCCTTATCATTTCCTTGTTGTTTTTCAGTTCGAACAGCTGTCTCAGATTCTTCAGACATTTCGTCGCTGCAAGACCCTCCTTGTCGAATTTCTTTCTCCAGGACGTGAATTAATTCTTCAGTGCTTATCTCGTGTTGTGCATTGAGCAGATCTTCAACCTCTTCTTCGTTCACTTCCTCGAAGCCAACTTTCCTGGAGAAATTAGGGATATCGGCTTCCAAGAGGGAAACACTTTCACCGACGTCAAATCCCTTGAAGTGTACACAATCAGGCCATAAATTTTTCCACACGCCATTCATACAGGATAACGGCAGAGCTGCCCAAGCCTCGGCGATAGTGTCAATAGCTTGCTTTATATTGAATTTACGCCAAAAATCTTTCACTGATTGTTTACCACCACCATCTGTTTGTTCGATCAATTTTGAAAAGTTTCTGCGGACATAGTGTGCCTTAAATGTGGCCATTACCCCTTGGCTCATGGGTTGGATATTGGACGTAGTGTTAGGGGGTAAGAACAAGACTTTGATGTGCTCAGAAAAATCAACAATGGGAGGTGGGTGCCCGGGAGCATTATCAAAAACTAATTAAATATTGAACTCAAAATTGTTTTTTGCACAGTAGGCCTCAGTTTCCTCGTGCAGATGGTTTTTAAAATATTCTAAAAATAAACCACTTGTAACCCAGGCTTTTGTATTGGAGCGCCAAATCACCGGTTGAAACTCTTTTGAATATTTTCGCAAAGTTCTGGGGGTTTTCAGAGCGATGCAGAGAGTGAGAGAGCGAGCAGATACACTGATAATGGTTTCAACTTCAAGTCACCATTTGTATTTCCGCCTAGCATAAGGATGCAACGGTCCTTGGCCGCTTTAAACCCAGAAGCAACTTTTTCATCCTGAGAGATAAATGTTCTGAATGGCATTCTTTTCCAAATTAAACCTGTTTCATCAATGTTTATCTCTTATTTTGGACTGTAGCCACCATCTTCTATGATTTTTGCCAACACTGCAACGAAATTTTCTGCAGCAACTTTATCTGCCACTGCAGCCTCACCAGTAATTTTCAAATTATGAAAGTTGTAGCACTTCCTGAACCGGTCGATCCATCCTGAACTAGCAATAAATGACTGCACATCTTCTTCATCTTTGCTTATATCCTTATTTAAGGCTTTTTCTTTGATGACTAGCATACTCACCGGGATGCTGTTCTGATTTTGTCTCTCGATCCAGAGTGATAGCAACTTTTCCATTTTTTCCATGGTTTCAGACCTCGTTCGATTCACTTTTGCGGCGCTTATACTCGTTGCACATTTCAAACTATTTTTAGTTTTCTCGGCGTTGGAACGAATTGTCGGAACAGTGGCCTCATGCAGATCCATGGCACGCTTAAAGTCTGCGATGTGCTTTCCATGTTCAAAACGTTCTATCACTTTCATCTTAGCTTCCAACGTAATAGTCTTTCTACTTCTTTTCCTAGGTTCATCACTCGGGGCAGATTGTACACGGTTTGCACTCATATTTGGAAAGTTGATAACAGGTTTTGAATTTGTACACAGTAAAACTACTGTCAGAGGCATACACTCGGAATTTGATGAGATACCGGGTTGTGCCGTTGAGACATCACTAGTGGCAACTGTCTATCCAACTCGCCGTGTAATTTGATACAATTTACTTCACTGTTTCACTTCAGCACGAGGTTTTTGGGACATCATATGATTATAGCAGCAGCATATTATATAATGCTCACATTCATTGAGCTAAATGGGCACTGCGGATGCCTTGTACTGCGACGAAATGAAAACTTCGTTTGATTTCACGCGATCCTGTGATACCAATACGGTGGAGGCCGACACTTTAACACATAACGATGTTTAGAGATTAATGCCGTGGTCGGGGCTCAACAAAAGTGAACGAAATGTGTAACATGAAGTTAGTTTTTATTTCATAATGGATTTTTTTCACAGAGTACGGTATTTGAATTGAATTTTTCCACCAGTAGTACAGTGCCTGCCCTTCATCTAAGACAGATTTAGATGTCACATGCACACACTCAGCATTCAACCCAAATGATGATTTGTTTTTAAGGGCCAATTATTTCATTAAAATTCTTAATGTAGATGACATCGAATCTTTCTTCTCGTTTTTTCCTTACTTAGTTACTCAAGAAAAAGGAGGTTTTAGTGTATTAAACGCATCTGCAGTTGAATTAAGTGGGAAGTTAGGTTGATTTAAGTGAAAGCAATCTTTTGAGGACCAATCGTGTAATAGCGAATATCGTGTTAAGCGAATTCGTGTAAAGCGGGGGATACCTGTATTTCTCTTGGCATTTATCTGCTGCAAAAAATTTAAATGCCATTCCTTATGAGGTAATTATCACTTTCCACAGACATTTTTGAGACTTCCTCTATTTACATAAACATCTTGTCGAAATAATCAGGGTTACACATTCAGTGACACAGAAAATTAACAGGGCGATGACATTGTCAATGTTAGAATTATTTATTATTAAGGAGCTCATTTAAAATTATCACAGCTATACAAGCTTATCAAAAACTAAATTATTTATAGCAATTAACAGCCTCCTGTACTATCTAAGATTATATTAAAAAGTATCATCGACGGATGCGAATGGAAATTGTTTGTTTCACCGCGCCTAACTTTTCCATCAAAGCCATTCCCTTATCAAAACAGGTGGAGAGTAGAAAAAAATAAATGGCTCAGAAGGGACTAATTCAGTGAATCCTGTATTAAGCGGCCACCATCTGTTCCATGAGACAAAGGCCACTTAAAGAGGTGACCGGAAACGGAGGGAGCATTTACATCTCTTATATGCAAAGGAAATTCATATGAATCCTGAAGGTGTCGGCCTTTTAAGAGAGGTGGTCCGCTGGTGAAGGGAGTTGACCATAAAGGCAGGCTTCGCTGTTTGTATCCGTATTAGTAACTTATTTCAAGTGCAATATATTTAATAAGTATCTCACTCCCACTGAAATTTCGCCCTAAATTTCCAAAATATTTTAAAGGAATGGCTTCTAAATGCTGTTATTTTTCGTTACTCTGATGAGATTATCCATATTTCAAGAATAGAATTTCGTACTTTTCCGCAGAATTTTATTTTGTGTGGTACGACGCATTTCACCGACTTGGGGCATCATCATGTACAAAAATTCAGGTACTTGAAGAATCGATCAAGTGAAATAAAAAGTACTTAACCCGTGTCTTCCTTTTCCATTCCTTCCGCCCACACCCTCTCTTTCCCTCCCCCTTCCTTCTGCCTTATGTATATATATCCCTATACTGTTTGGACTGAATTTTTGTACCTGATGATTCCGCAAGTCGGTGAAACGCGTCGCACCAAACAAAATAAAATTCTGTGGAAAAGTACGAAATTTTATTCTTGAAATATGGATACCATTAACTTCCACGAAGTGAAGCCTGAAACTGTAGAGTGTACTGATGAGATTACATAAGGTGACTGCTCGCTGGACATACAGTTCTACAAGCTTTAATTTACGACATTTATTGGGATTCTGCTGAATCCGAACTCACTGATTTCTTTTCTGGATTTGACCTCTGACGTTGAATCAGCCATTGAAATGGAAAAGTAATTATTTTTGCGGGTGTTCAATACGAATGATAATCTTTTGAAAAGAATTTAAAAATTTATCTTGGAAAAAATACAAAATAAATGCGTTTCAAGCCACCAAATATTCCAAATCATTACACATGACCTGCTATATATATATATATACAGTTACTCTCGTCATTAATTTTTTGTAGCTTTTGAGGCTGAAAATATTAATGCGTTCATTTACAATGCTTCCTCCCCGCCAGACTCCGCGGATGTTAAAAACGAAAAAAATATTTTTTTACGGCTCAATATAATAGTCTTGATTTCCAGGTAGTTTTTTGTTATTTTAATGAAAATTGGCATTTGCCCAAAATTCTTCCAATTTAGCGGGAATTTCCAATATTATCAACTCCATTCCAAAACTTCACCGCGAATAAAAGAAAAGCCATCGAAGAATGAGATACGTGCCAGATGTAAATTTACCATGGTTTCAAGAGAAGACTAATGAGGATATTTTCTGTAAATACTTTTCTGTTATGTTTTTATGGATTTTAGTTGCATATGATCGTGCACCTACAATGAGTGCTATGATCTGGAAAATATCAAATTGGAAAAAACGGGAAAATTATATTTTCAGAGACGAGATGTCCTCCATGTGAAACAGTGGATCTTGATTTCTGCTTAAAAGGACACCTGTTATGAATCTGCGTCAGGAATACAATTTTGATGGAATTGGCAAAATTGAATGAATGATGATTAACACTTTTAGAAAACGTTATGATCATGATAGTGTACACACCTACAGTAAGATTATTCACTATGAAAAGAATGGTTTTCACATCTTTTTTAGAAAAAAACTTAATCCTTTCAATAGTAATTAAACACGTTTTCCTCAGCAGTTGTCCCCTGTTGCAAATAAATTATGCTCACAGTAGAAGTGACTATTTTCAGAAGATGAAATTATGTCGATTAAAACATGAAGACGAAAAAGTAAGCCTTAGAAGGATGCAGTGATGTAGTGTAAGATTCAATGATTTTCCATAGTTTTGAGTTTCAACTATGTGGAAGTAGAATTTCACAAATGAAAAAGTAACTTGGTTTTCTTCCATAGATTTATTTTCTTGGTACATGTTTCGACACAGCGGTGTCATCATCAGGTACAAACTCAAAAAAAAATTTCAGATATAATATTCATTTATTTCAGATACATATTTCATGATATATATATGCATCTGAAAAAAAATTTTTTTACTTGTACCTGATAATGACACCACTGTGTGGAAACATGTTGTACCAAGAAAATAAATCTGTGGAAGAAAACAAAGTTATTTTATCGTTCGTGAAATTCAAAGACTTGAAAATACGTCCTTGGTGACGAATGTGGAATATATACATTAGGTCTCTCGGTGGCTCCAAGGGATATAACTGACATTTTCCATGAGGAAGTGCCCGTGACAAACCTCTTCATTGAACACAATACGGCTTTGGAAGTTTTCCAGTTTCTGAGTCAGAGAATTTGAGGCACGTGAAGCGGCGCGAACAAAGGGGCTTTTCTCCATAAAGAGCAACAGTACACCAGCCGGTTGAGAAGGAGTTAATTTGGTGTGAATGCGCGGTACATAAGACGTCGGAAGCATGAACTCATGAAGGGCGGAGGGGTCTTGATGCGAAGGGCCTTCTGTGTTGTTTGATAAGGACGGCGTCTAGTTGTCAAGTATCTTCCAGCGAAATAATCGGCACACACACAGTGGACTCAAAACGGAAAGCCGTCAAAGTAAATCTCTTACACTTCTTACGACTGATTTCATTCTACACAACTTTCCTTTTTCAGTTTTTAACCTATAAATAGTAATTTTTGTGTGCCGACTCAAGGAACAAGGAACAAAATGCTTTCATTGATAAGTAGATATATTCCAACAAATTTTGGAATTATAGGGGTATTTGCATACATGAATTTTACCATAATACATTAAAATGCAATTTTAAATTAGTAAATATTCATTACTACATACATACATACCAATCACGCCGTTCCCTTCCGGGGTAGGCTGAGTTATTAAGTTTCACTCATAAATACGAATTTGTACTCCTAACTCTGCTTCAATAATTACCTCCATACTGACCTATCCTTGAAAACCTCTTTTTCTTCATTTACCCCATATACTGCTTCATACACGCTCTTCTGTTTTTGAGACTACTAATATTCCTCCTCCTTTAGAAGAATTTCCTCAACCACATTCAAATACAACTTTCACGCATTATTACCTGGAAACAGATACATAAGGCTTATTTGCTATTTTTCATTCTTGAAGGGTCAATGAAAAATGGAAATCATGAAGTGTATTGAGATTCATCCCAGTAACTCAGTGGATAAAATTTAGAATCATATTGCAATTCATTGTCTAAATGTTAAAAAAAACTATTGTACTGAGAAAAATGTGGGGAAATAGTGGTGTAGGTCATAAGAGGAATTTCCCCGAATTTGCGAGAGAAAAATAAAAAATACGATGATAAAGACTTGCTAGATATAATGTAAAGGAAGCTATAGGCAAGGATTAAAAAAAATGATCGAATACTCTTCATGGTTCAGGCCAATTTAAATTAATAACCATATTGTATGCATAACAATTCGTGCGGTAAAATATAAAAATTGCAATGCAAATATTGAAAATTATTCCAGCAAAAGGTGTGAGATGAATAATATTGAAGGGACATTGGATATTATTTGGATACAAGTGCAGCGGTGTGGATACTGCTCTCTACAATCTCTTTTAAAATCTGTTCATCATTGGAGTGCGGTCACTACAGCACTTTGCTTGAATCGTACCATGTGAATTGAAAAATCGTTCACAAATTGCTGCGGGGTCAATCCAGCATTGGATTCATCTACATCTACACACTACTCTGCGAACCGCCGCATGGGCGTGTGGCAGGGGGTGTTAGGAAACCAGCCGTGTAAAGATTTGAGATTTTGGGAGGCGAAATGGTTACGTGCATTATGGGAGTATATTTAGAGGTTTTTAGTGTGGTCGCTTATTGTGCGTGGAAATAACAAGTTTTTGTACCTATATGTTTGGTAATGTACCTCTTTTATTGTATTGCATCTGTAAGACCTATAGATGAACTAAGGCGTCAAAATAATATTCTCTGTACAGCTCTGAAACACACCAGTCCTGAATTTCTCAAGCAACCTAAGCCTAGCGTGTAGTCTCCGAGTATCTAGGGGCTCCCACCTTAATACCTTTGTAAGCTGTGAAACACTACATGATTGCACACAGCAGTTTTTAACGGATCGTGCAGCTTTCCTTTGTATTATATTAAATAATTTGGATAAAACTTTCTGTTCAGGACCTCAAATGCTAGCAGCATATTCGAGGTGTGGATTGGTAATCGCAAAGAGATGCTTGCACAGCCCTTCTTTATATTCTACGGCTCAGAAAAATCCTAGACCGTGAAAAGTTAAAAATTATTCGTACCACAAACCGTTTATTTCCTGATTACGTTGTTGGTTTTTTGATACTTTTGACGTCATGAAGATAACGAGATACATCTTACGTCGTCGCGGGGACGTGTATTACGGCATATTTAAAAGTCAAGCCCTGTTTTAGATAGTATATTTATTCAGCGGAAATTCATATTAATGAGCTTTGTTTCAAAGTGTCACTAACAGACATTATGTTAATTGCTGAAGATGGTCTCAGGGAAATTTTTTCGAGTAATTTATGGTCACTCTGGCTGCGTTTGTGTGAATTAAACAACACGAAATTATAAAACCAGCTAATGATTCTCAGGTCATCATTTCTCAAATAGAACAGGACAACAATTGGAGCATTCACGTATTTTGGGTGTTTTTTGGATTACTTTGTTTGATAATCTCTTTTCTTATGTAGGGGTCACCGAGCCGACTTTAAGTAACGATTAGGTATATTGACAGAAGGGCTTGTTGGATGTTAGTTAATGAACCTTCAACCTAGTTTTACTGATGTAGTAATTTTCTAAAGGTGAAAGCCTAAGATTGTCATTATGTATTCTTGCATTACTGATAAAAAAATGAACTAAGCATGGCAGTTCCGAAGAAGAATAAATTATTAGACGAAAAAAAACAAAAGGAAAACTTTGCTCATTTTCATATGCTATGCATTATGAGAGAACGCCCTCTTTAATATCCCTACTCCTGCGATGCTCTTCAACACATGAATTTCCTCAGAAGGTCTTTGTTGATTTGTTTAAAGGAGAAGAGTCTAGACCAAGCAGGACAGAGAAATAAATAAGATATGCCTCCGTCCTTTGCATTGGTCTAGCCTGAAGTAAACTCTGCCGCTGACATCACAAGCATTTTTGAGGGTCAGTTACGATTTCATTTTGTATTCCGACAGTTTTCAGGGGAGGTAAGGAATTCGTGAGAGCGAAGGAACTGATCAAGCTGGTACAACGGCATCTGACGGCATAGGACGCGCTCGGCTTCAGCAAACTACGATCTGAATTTTATAATTATGAACTCAGAAAGGACACGCGACAAACTATTTATGGTGCTCGTACATATATATATACCAGATTATATATTGCTCAAAAGAGCGTGACTACTTTCAACTTTCCATCTCCTCTCTTTGAATTTCTTACCGTGAAATATTTTTTCAGCATCACAGCAGTGTGATGTCCTGGTCGTTTTATATCTTCTACCTAGGGACCTAAGCAAGTGAAATATCCTCTGTCTTAGTTCAAATTTCCCCCCTAAAAGTATGAAACCTAAAGGCAACCCTAATGAAACAGAAGTTTTCTGATATAATTTACACGCTAAACGCTACACAGAGAAAAAATAGAATGTGGAATGGTCATATTAGCAATCCTGGGTTTCCATAAATTCTTATTTTCTTCGACTATCAGAAATTCTGTATAATGGCATAATTTTCGACTTCCATATGTTTTGCGATCATAACCACATGAATAATGAAATGATATTGGCAGATCTTGAAAATGGAGATATATTAGCTATAATTTCATTTTATGAGGTAAGTTTGGGTATATTACTGTGTTTGGGTATATTAGGGAATGTGTATTTTCATGCCTTTGAGATACTTCAAATTCCTATAACAGTCGATGACGCAGCTGGATGAGTTCAATGAATTTATTTACTTATCTACCTGACATCAATACTGATGTCAGGCAGATGTGGTAGGAGGAGAAAGGAAACGGCAGCAAGAAGCAATTACCAAATGAAAAACAACCTTGCCGATTTGCAATGGTGGGGGTCCAAATATTCCAATGCTGAAGGAATAGGGAAATTGAAATAAAATGTATCGGTATTGTACCAACTTATATGGGCGCGTTACCCATTTTGATTCTCGACACTTATGTAGCAGTCTTGTGAAAGGTTATTCGAATTTTGTCTGCCCGTGACAGGGGTCCTAATCTGGCGTTCCTCGAACGTCTGCCTGTCTTCCCTCCCTCTCACATCCAAAGGTACACTTCCCCTCCCCTTATCCCAACCACGCCCCCTCAAACCGGACCCCGACCTACCAAAACCCCTTTGACGTTCACCCCGTCTGGAACATTGGGCAGTCTCCCTCCTCCTGCCCTCCGCGATAATCCCAGGGATCTCCCCAAATTAAAGTGCTTCCAGCTTGACACCACCCAACCACTTACCCGAGGACAAGCAGAACTGCTCGATGAGGTCACCCACGTATTTCCAATGATTTATCTGAATTTGACGTAGCTTCTCATTATACATTTCCTTAGATATATTTATCTTTGACCAAAGACATGAAGTTCCCACCTTCACCACTAAAATATCCTGATGTCATACGATTGTAACAAGATGTCTCACTTGCTACCTGACTGGGAGCTGATGTGATACCTGAGTCGATCTAAGTCCTAAGTTGTCATTTGCCTGATAATATCTTCGCCTGTCTGATTCTAATGCGTGAGTACTTATGACTCAATCACTGGAACCTCTCCAAAAAGTGATAAGTGGACTAAATATGCTTTATTCACGCTATCGAGTTAAATGTTTTGTGTAACTACTGCGGGCACCTCTGTTTCCTTCTCCTTTTGTCTTTATATCTCTATTTACGATTTGTAATAGGAAAGTTTTAATTCTCTATAATGTAATTGTATCTGAAATTTAGAAGTGGGCAGAATATTAAAGTAAAAGTCCCATTTATTTGAAATAAATACGTCGTTATGTTCATATCGTTTCTCTCATTACACGCTCATCAGAAGCAATTCTCAGAATTAAATTTTTAAATCCCCCCTGAAAACTGAAACTGCATCTCATTCTCCTCAAGGAGACTGCATCTCATTCTCCTACTTATGGCGTATTTTGGATTGCTGAAATATCAGTATAATGTCCTTCATCCTAATTTTTTAGATACCCTCTTAAATGACCCCAAAGTTTTGGTTCAGGTATCAATTGTTTTTATGCTTTGAGATTTTGTCTTTGCGTATTATGTAATTAAAGTGTAATTATAATGTCTAAGAGTCAAGGAACCCAAGGAAAATTTCAACCTTCAGGAAAAATTAAACAAAGATTTCCTTCATTTTCTTTCTCGATATGAGAGCTCTCGTGGCCCCTGAAAAATTCATTTATTGGGCTAGTTTAATTTAAGTTGGTTTTACTCTATTTAGTCAGTTTTCCTAGATTATACAGCCCAGAGGTCTTTCATGTGTAACCTGCTTCTTCGCCGACGCTTTGACAGTTATGATCCTGAAGGTTCAGTATAATGCATGGACGCATGTAATTCTTTATGGCCAACAAGAATGACATTTTAAGGATGATAAACGGCTAGGTAATTTCTTGCACTTTTCCATAAGCGGTACCCCGCTAATAGTATAATTTTTAAAGCTTCCGAAGTCATCCTGATTTATATTCCGGCCCTGTTTTCAGTATTTGTTCTCCTCACTCAGAGGGCTCCAATATTATCTCATCACATGAATTTCTTCATAGAATGAATGACATGGTATCATCTTGTCACTACAGAATCATCTGGTATTTATTAATGCTTCGTTGGAAAATTTAGCAACACGAATCTAACGTTAAGTATGACAACGTTAGAACTCTCGGAAGAACTGGAACAGATGAGGGTCTCGAGATAACTGCGCAGGTGCGTCGGTAAAAAAATTGTACCCCCTACCAAGTATATAAATCTCATTTAGGGCAAAGGCCAAAGTTATCCGAATACTGTTGTAAACAGTCCTCTCTCTCTAACTGAAATATAAGCTTCATATTTACCGTTGACCACGTCCAAGCGTAACAGAAGAGTATCAATTGCAAAGGCGTCATTCAGCACTGCTCCACAATCTCAGCGCTTTTCGAGGTGCGATCAAGGCCCCACAGAGGTTTACAAGCGACTTGTATGACCCATCCCTTTGAGCTGGTGCCAGCGTACTTGGGAGTCTTCCATCTCTACGAAAAGCTCTCCTCTTCCTGCGACAGTTTTGTCCTTGTCCTCGCAGCTGTCATAAGAGCGGTTTTTGCAGTCCCCTCTACAATGAGATTGAAATTCTCAAAGGACAAATATACTGTTTTCTAGTCCTTTCGGCTGTATTTAGTCTGTTGCCTCTGCGCTGAGATACCTCACAGTTCAAACTTTCTCAGTTTCTTCCTGAAATCAAAATTAAAATTGGTTATTTAGGCAATTGAACGATGGATATTTAGTATTTTACTAATTTTCGAGATCTTGCTATATCACTATCCCCGTGAAGTGTATTTCTCTAAATGGAGTGTTAAACTCCCTCAGTTGCATTGTAATATCTCATCAGATTTTAATTAAGTTTCAGATTCTGTGAAAAATAATAACATATGACTGATTAAGCTTTAAAATTACGATTATTCATGTCACGCTTTGTACTTTGGACTTCGCTAGGGAAATCATAACTATAATGCATTCACTGGCATATTTAATATAATTTATTTCACAGAGAACTTCTAAAATCTGAAACTCAATTCTCCTTTAAAAGGCCAATTTTAGCCGTTGAACCTCATTAAGTATTAATGGGTAATCAATAAATTACCCCAATGGTTGAAGCGGCAACTTTCATCGGCAGCTCGAAAGAAATCAAAATATGGCTGAAATATTGGAATATAACTGCTTAGAGATTATGTAAGATTTTTTTTATTCGCAGATCTTGGGAAGAATGTGGTTGGGTAGAGTGTTGATTTTGCCGAAAATATGCCGATGCCTGCAAGTTTTCACCGCAGTTGAGATACAGCTGTAATCCCATTTATTAATGAAGAGGCGGATAGCGTTCTGACAGATAGCTGTGCATTCGCCGTCAGGTGGAGGAGGAGGATTCTCCTTTTGAATTCCGTTAAATGCGGTGACTATGAGTCTCCAGTTACGCGAACATATTTATGCGTGCAAATTTAATTATCCTCTCCACACCACCCCCGGCCACGGATGCGCTCAACCCGGTCGCGGGGATTCCAAAACCACCCTCGCTTTCCAACCCTAAACTCCGCCAAAAACTCTCTCTCCATATTTCCCCAAAATTCCCTTCATCGCCCCCTTCCGTCTCTTGTTCCGCATTCTGTCCTCTCTCTCTGTCTCTTCCGCTCACCCTTCATTCCCTCTCTCCCTCTCTCTGTTCTCCTTCCCCCTCTTGCACGAGTGCCCCAGAAAAGGGAGGGACGGGTTGGAAAAGGGGGATGGAGGCTGACTCCCCGCCAATGGTAACTGAAGCAAAACCGCAGCCGCACCAACAATGCTGCGAGTCATTAAGTGCTTCGGTTTCATTTGAGTCGCCATTGTCACATCAAAAGGCCTCTCTTTGCATCCTGCCCTTCCACCAGCCCCCACCCCCAATACTCTCACGTCACACACTCAACATATCAACCCCCCCCCTTCCATACTCCACCCCCACCCCACCTTCCCACTTTCCAACGTTTTTCCGCGCGTAAACTTTTGTTCACATTTCATTTTGGCTCCCGCGCATCTATTTTTATGACCTCTCAAGAGCCGAGGATCGGGAGGGAGAGTGCGAGAAAAGGAGCTTTTGTGGCGCTCTTTAGTGTGTGTGTGTGAGCGGGGTAAACAAATGCTAAAAAAAAACCACCACCAAAATAGAAAAAGAAAAGTGTTGAATTAAAATAAAAGATTAAAAAAAAAAATTTTATTTACCCTTTCGCGCGGATGATTTCTCCGCTGTTACGACAATTTCAAGCAATTCCAGGGTCGCGCCCTTTTTGACGGTCATTTGATTATTTTTTTATTAAATTGAGCGACAAACCGTATTATGCGGCTGTGAGCATCCATTTTTATTTCATTCTCTCTCTTTCTCTCTCTGCATCTCTCTCTAGATTTAATGGCGAGAAGCGAAGAGCAAGAGAGAGAGGAATGTGAAATAGGAGGGCATTACATGAGAGATGTCACCGCCCTAAAAATTTGGAAGAGTGACGTGGAGGTAAAATATTGTCCATTCTTCTTCACTTACGGATTCTTAAATCTTCTCTGAAATTTAATCTCCGCTTTTGCATACGTCTCAGTTGAAGCGCAACAGTGAGTAATTAATTCCCGAATAAAGTGTGCATAAAGCGTATTCTGTATTTCAAAACGTCATATCTCCTACAGGATATAACCTTAAAATGATGACAGAAGCAGGAGTTTCTTAATGCATAAATGAAAAACTTAGCAATTTTCCACAATATAAAATTTACCTCCAATTTCTCCTAATTAACTTCTAAATTGAAGTAAATTTTATATTGTGGAAAGTTACTAAGTTTTTCATTTATGCCTCATGCATAAGTTCCACACGATTCCGCAAGAATCTTCGGATTTTACAAGAGTTTCTTAGTTTTAAAACTTTGCATGCAACAATCCGGACCGGCAGTAGCCGTCACGTCGACGCCGGTGGATTTGAAAACTTTTTTTCAACTTTTTTAAGCTTGCGAATCAGTTCATCGGAGATAAAAAAAATTCACATGTGCATGAAAAAACATTTCATGCTTTTTAACAGCCATGATTAAAGTAGTCCAGTATACTACAGGAACTTGTAAATTCTTGTCACTTATCCAGACGATACTGCCCTAAATCGGCGGAACTACGCTGAGTCTTAGATAACCCTCTGATAGTGAGTAGCGCCGAGAAACAAACGTTGTCCTTCCGACGATACGATCTTTTTTGAACATACGCGTATAAGCTTGATAGTGCGCTGAGCACGATCGCTTAACTCGTGAAAAGCCTTAAATTTATTTTGACGGGTCATGAGTTAACTGTTTTAAGGTCATGTCAAAGGATTCTCATTCAAAAACATCTTTTAGAATGCTAAAGATCCGAAAGAAAGGCGAAGTGTTTGTCATGACATTGTCTGCCCGGAAAATTGCCCATTGCACCTATTTAAATGCTGCGACAGTCATTTTGTAGGGTCTGATATTGTTTTTTTAAATTTACATATAAGTTTTTTTCTAACTGACGTGTCCTGTCAAAAAAATGAGAGGGCAGACTATTGCATAAAAAAGTGCCCGCTTAATTTCTTTGAGTCCATTGATGCTGTTGCAGTGTCAGCACTCATACAATCTACTTATCGATTAATTAGCACTAAATCACTTTTTTGTGCTCATGAAGTATCAGGGAAATGAAAAATTATATGAAAAGAAACGAGAATACTGATAGCAAATAGTCCTTTTCATTTTTTGCTAACATAAACTGGTTTTTTGAAAGTCATTTTGAAAAAATAATATTGCTTCGGTTGACTATCCATAGGATGGCTCTGGAAACTTTAAGCTTAATGTCTGGGGGGCATGTTCACCAAATGTGACGAATGGGACGTTTATGAAATCCTAACAATCATCTCTCGATAGACCCTGTTTATGGATTTGAAAAAGATTAGGTATAATATGTACGAAATGTGAACATGAAATGAAAGGAAATGAACAGGTGTGAAAGGAAAAATGTAAGAAAATGCATAATTACATTGTTTTACTGATAATTACCAATACTAATTTTCCGGACGGAAAAATGGTTAATTTTATCACTGCGTTACCGCTGAGATATTTCGATATATTATGCTCACCTGTAAAAACTTGAATATCCTCCTTATCAATTTTTCAACATTTTCGCTGAATTTGTTTTGACAGCGATATTTCAGGCCCAACCGCTGGATTAAGCTTCTAATCAGTCCCTAGTTCAAGTATAATTTCCAAGGCCTGGTGACGACACGCAAACTACAAAGCATCTTGTCCCAGTTTTCCAGTAGTGGAGCTATAGTACCATGCTATGATCGTAAAATATAATGGAAAACAATTTTCAGTTCTAATAGAGGTAGTATCCTTTGAATAGCCTTGATTTGAAGGTAGTTTGAGCGAAATATCATTTTACCTAGAAATAGATGACTTTCATCTCATTTTAAAGAAAAATATCTCACCCTTCTAATGACACCAAAAATTCAGCCCCTTACCAAATTATATTCGGAGTCATTTGCCAAAAAAATTCCAGCCCTTTTACATGGGAAATGGTACGTGTGTGCACTCCAGAGAGACATTATTTACAAAATGATGAATTTCTAACACTTACATGTCGTAATAAAACTAACAGCGTGTAGTTCGTATGTTTTCTCGACTATATTTGCAAACAAATATTGTCACCGCAGTAAATTCTTTGGGATCACAAAAAAACCATCCGTTTTGAAGGAGTTTCAAACGCACCGCGCGAAAAAAAAGAATAAATTGAAGACGTATGCTGATATTTTCATTTAATTAATTACCATTTCTGTCATAGAAAACTATATTATTGCACCATTAAAATTGCAATATTTAATTGATCGGTCCTACAGCTGGTGAAATTAAAACATATAGTTCGAATATGGTCTCTATTATGACTAGGGAACTATCTCGCTCGGACTACCTTAAATGCGCCAATTTGTGGTGGGTTTCAATTTTACAGTAACCCAAGTTTGTGAGTGTATGACCGTAAAAACCCGAAATTTTTTCATGCAAATCATTTTTCTGATAAGCCAGTAAATAATACAGGAATAATTGTATGCAAGAAAGCTTTTCAAATAATTATCATGACCACATGAAAAATAATAGCTATAATGTTAAGGGCTTTAACTTTGTGCATTTCAATCATATAGACATAAATAATATGAATTTATTGATTTCCTGTGCATACGCCTTCTTCGTGTGATGTCGTTACTCTATTTTATTTCTCACTCAAATCATTATACATCTTCTCTTATCTTTCCACTCAACAATCTCTCCTCCTCTTTATAAATAACTCCTAAACAACAACTCCAAAATAAAACCAACAATTAAGAAAACATTCCATTAATACAATTAACAAAATTATAAATTAAACCGCTTAAACAATTATAACAAAACAACACACGGTTAAGTAATAATAATAAAAAAACAACACAAACATTAGACAAAATAAAACCCCTCATTCAGGGCAGTAGTAGGACGCTCGACGTTACAGTTCGAAGTAGGAAGCATAACGTTACATTCGGTAAGAGCAATGAGCATTGATTTAAAAAAATATTATTCCGAGGAAAAGAAAGAAATAAAAAAATCAACATACGTTCAACTAGGAAAAAGTGATCAATAGATTGAAGATAATAACCGTAACATTTAAGTGGGCGTGGTTTTCCCTTCATAACTCCTAATCTAAGGCAAATGCTAGGTGTATCGGGGTTGAACTCATGGAAAGGAGTGAATTAACGAATCGCGTACTTCCCGAGAAGTGGAACTGGTTCATAAAAGTGCGAAGGTGTACAGCATGACTCCTCGTGGAACGCAGACTGCTGACGAAGCTGACGAACGAATTAACACTGTATTCAATTTTTTCCTTTAACACCTCCCACAAGGAGCTAAGGATCGCGTTTCCTCTGATGGTAACGGTCTACCTTATCCATGTGAATTCCTCGGATTCGTACGGCGTTAGAAGTCCTTTGCTCATTAATACTCAATCCATCAACTCGACACCTCTTTCACAACGCGCACAAGCATACCTGCGAGAGTATTGGAGATTCCTGGCAGTCTGGTCCCATTACATAGTCCCCCGCCACAGTCCTCATAAAGGCCACAGAGCCATCTCTCTCTCTCTCACACTCCACCCTATGGCCTTTCACCTCTGCATACGCCACCAATTCTGAACGCTTGCATTTGCCTCCTTTATGCTCAGGGAGCTACTTAAGGTAGTGCGGGCGAGATAGTTCCCTAATCATAATAGAGACCATATTCGATATATACGTTTTAATTTCACCAACGGTGAGACACATGAATTGAACATTGCATAATTAATGGTGCAATAAAATAGTTTTACATGACAGAAATTGTAAGTAATCAAATGAAAATATCTTAATAAGTATTCAACTTGACTCATTTTTCTCACGCGGTTGGTTTGAAACTCCATCAAAACGGAAGGTTAATTGTGATCCCGAAGAATTTACTGCGGTGACTATATAATTTATTTTCAAAACTAGTTGAGAAAGGATACAAACTACACACTGTTGGTTTCTTGGCGAGATCTAAGTGTAGGGAATGCCTCATTTTTAATATTGGATCTATCTGTAGTGCATACACGAGCCATTTCCCATATAAAGGGGCTGGTATTTTCTGGCAAATATCTCGGAAAGTAATGTGGTAAGGGGTTGAATTTTTGGTTCCAATGGAATAGTGAGATATTTTTCTTGACAAATGAGGCCAAACTCATTAATTTGTAGGTAAGCTGATATTTTGCACAAACTATCTTAAGGGTGTTTGAGAGTTACAGGAGAATGGATAGAAGAGGAATTTGGACGGTCTCATGCACGAACAGGTTTTTTTTCAATAATAACAGCCTAATTTTGATAAAATTTAAAGCATTTTCATTAATTTTAAAACATCATTTGATAACTGTGCAAAAATAACCAGCCTCGCCCGATAGGGTATCATCAGGTCCAATAAAACTTTTCAAACTCTGAGGTAATACCAGCAAGGTGGAATGGAAATACATCAAACTCACGAGCAGGAGGGGGTGGGTTAGTCAGGTGAGAGAACGGCGGTGAATACGAAAGGAAGAGAGAAAGCTCAGTTAAAGAATTGGGAAGTGGTGTTCAGTGGTGGTGAATCACCTCGGGTGGTGGTCAGGTTAAGACATAGGGAATGGAAGGGAAACTTGGAGCGGGGGTGAAAACGGGAACGAGGTTTTCGTTCACTAAGTGAATAGATAATTGATGGAAGATATTTTCTAATTTCTCCCACGCGTCCATTTTTCTGCCCTCACAATTTAGAGGGGTATGAAATGAAACTCACTTCAGTGCCCTGCGTGGATAAGGCATTTTGAAGAATGCGATTTTTCCGACTGTAAAAAAAATACGCACGAATGTATTCTTTGGTTCTGATTTTAAAACTACACCCTTTATGGCCAACATAAGTTACACTGTATTCATTACGTGGTGAAAAATGAATTTCTGAGGGATGCTAGGGGTCCAATTTGCATATGTGGTGGTTTAAGAGATCGCCGAAATTACTGTCGCTATAAAAGGAAGAAAGTTTTGGAAAGAGAATTTGTGACTTTAATGGACGAAGGACCTATAAATGTGATTTTGGCCCAGTTGCGCTGGTCCTTTAACTCAGGGATGGTTTCCTTTATCATTCGTTCCGCTACCTGTAATCGTTTGTTTTTGAAAACTTCATTTTTTTCATTTTATTATGGTTGTTCATTGCTTCCCAAGCGGAGAGTTAAGGTTCGTATCTTGGAATTCACGTAGTTATTTCAACAATCTTACAATCAGTACTTCAGTTGCTACATTGAGAGTACTTCAAGTCATGGTACCCTATCCATCAAGTTGGAATTACAACTAAGGATCTCACTACTCATTTTATTCTAATAGCAGTTGTCGCTGGGTTTCTCTCCATCTTGCCTCAATCCTCCAAAAACCAAACAATTCTTTCCTTACAAACCAACCCAACCACCCTTAAATGTCCCCAGTAACTCCCGATTTTCAATAATCTATTCAAAAATCAAACGATTACTTAAGGGCATTGGTACACCTCGATGGATAATTTTTTAATCATACTATTTTCTGTTGTCTTCTCTTGACTTTTTTAGTTCGTAATTATTCCATAGCTTCCTTTGAAGGACCGTTTCGTATTCACTGCGATTGATGTTGACAAACGACACTTGTTAACGGTTCATTCACGTTAAATATTCATTTGCTGATGGACGCTGATTATCAACCTGCCTCTATATACTTAATTCAGAAGTAATTCATTTCACAAAATAAATATCTCTAAAACAAACTCTCCGCAAATTCCTGCCAGGTTGATTATTTGATGGACTTGACCGCCAGTGACTTGAGAAAAATTTACGAACCCGCGACAAAGTACAGAGTGGAGCACATTATTCCAGTTACGATAAAAGTTACGATAAAAGTGGAAAAACGAGTACAATTTAACATTATGAACGTGTCAGCATGCATGCAGTTTCAATTTATAAATTAACGCACAAGGATTGCGTTCTTCTTCTACTACGCCTGTCAGTAGGCCGCTTCTCGGGAGATTATTCTGCAAGTTTCTTGACGGTCGTTCAGGAGGTAAAAATCAAGACGTTCTTTCGGTCGATGCAAATTTCTCGCAGGCACGTTTTCTTTTCCTTTTGCAGCATTTTAAAAATAAATTTTCAAAATGTTTTTCAAAAATTACATTTTGCATCCTTTTTTTCGATGTATATCAGTGAAGATTCAATACGCGTGCATCGCGAATGTTTAGTCAGCAAATACACACTTTTGGAGATACGTGTAACGCAAAGAGCTTCACATTGCCATTCCATAAGTTAAAATAAACAAACATCATGTAAACCTATGCATCAACAAAGAGTAATAAAATATAATACGTGTAAATTTAGAATAAAAAGTTTTTTTTATATTCTTTTTATGTGTCATCAAAGTATCATTCTCGGGACTTTCCAACGATTTTTAAATTGTTTCTCCTTTACTACGGCCCACAAATAAACTCCCAGACCTAGTATTACTATCTCGTTAAAATGTTTCCGTAACAAAAACCATTTCTATACTTTCTCCCATCGATAACGCTCAAGTCAAATAACCAATTGGGGTAATATTCAAACGTGGATCACTAATTTGGGAGCGAGTAAACAAGAAAGATATGTCATCCTGCAGTTCACATAAACCAGAGCCTTAAGTGGCAGGACCTCCGTGACTTGGGTTGTTTACGATAAGCCCCATTATCATCATGATAAGCATAATAGACATTAGACTTGTGCATCATTATTTTTTTTAACAGTACTGATGGCTAATACGTACGTCACTAATGGTATGGGTTTGCTTTGAGAAATTTAGATTGATAATTGTATTCTTTCCTGTGGCGAGATTGTAGGTATACAGACTCGTCATCTTTATCATATTAGTGAGAATGTCACGAATTTTAGTTGAAGTTTACTTAATTTCACTCTCTAGTATCTTTAGATTCCGTTTCGTTAACTTTAAAACCACTGAAGATATACGTAAGGCAATAATAGCAAATACGGTAAATATAAACAAGTATGACTGCTGTACAGGAGAGATTGATATCTATTTCAAAATGAAAGACAATGGTAACTTTCCACACAAAATTTTTTTAAATAATTCCCGACCATTGTTTTAGCACCTAGTGCCATTACCAGGGCCTTGCCTTTATCAGCACCTAGTGCCATTATCATCACCTAGTGTCATTATCAGCACCTAGTGCCATTATCAGACCTTGATAATGGCAATAGATGCTGAAACCATGGTCGGTAATTATTTTAAAAAATTCTGAGTGGAAAGTTACGATTTTCTTTCATTTTGAAATGGATATCAATATGAATTACTTCCACAAAGTTGAGCCTGATACGCTTTTATATATCTACAAGAGAGAATTTTGATGTCCTTTTTATAATGTCACCTAAGTGCTGTACACGATTAAGTTTTGTTACAGATACTATGGAGTGAAAATTGAGAAGATTATTTGTTTTCACTCTCTAAGATGATTTACAGTTTTTCATTTGATTTGAGCAAATTCAAGGAATATTCCAAGCTTAAGGTAGTCCGAGAGAAATACCATTTTACACAGAAATCAATAAGTTGGTCTCATTTTAAAGAAAAATATCTCATCCGTCCAATGACATATCGTAATATCTATACATATCTCACATTTCGACGAATTAGAACAACGTATTACGTATAAATTTGGTGCTCACGTGTATATTTTACACTTTCAGTCAAACTCTTTTCGTCCAATATCAAGCAGTCTCATGCAGTCAGATTAAGGTAGTTTGAGCGAAACATCATTTTACTTAGAAATCAATGAAATTGGTCTCATTTTAAAGAAAAATATCTCACCCATCCAATGACACCAAAAATTTAACCCCTTACCACATTACTTTCGGAGATATTTGCCAAAATATACCAGCCCTTTTACATGGGAAACGGTACGTGCATGAACTCCAAAGAGACACTTTTTTACAAAATAAGGTATTTCTAACACTTAGATGTCGTAAAAAAACGAACACTGTGTAGTTTGTATGCTTTATCAACTATTTTTGAAAATTAATCATAATGTCACCGTGTAATATGTCTCAACTTTATATATCTCTATAATATGTCTCAAATATATTTGAAAATTTATCATATTTCTAACACTTAGATGTCGTAAAAAACTAATAGTGTGTAGTTTGTATGCTTTCTCAACTATATTTGAAAATTAATCATATTGTCACCGCAATAGATTCTTGGGTATCTCAAAAAACCTTCCGTTTTGAAGGAGTTTCAAACGTTCCGTTCAAAAAAAATGAGTCAAGTTAAAGACTTACTTAGATATTTTCATTTAATTACTTACAATTTCTGTCATATAAAACTATATTATTGCACCATAAATAATGCAAAATTTAATTGATGTGTCCTACAGCTGGTGTAATTAAAAGGTATAATTCGAATATGGTCTCTATTATGACTAGGGAACTATCTTGCTCGGACTACCTTAAATAACCGATAGAAATGGATCAATCATTTATGACAATGCGAATGTTGTAAATGTTTTGCCATATGAGTTATGGAGTACTCACGGAGGCTAATATGCATGCATCGGGATGCACTCCAGTCCGTCCTTTATCCAAACAAAACGCGAGGCAGTGTGCGTGTGTGCGTGTGTGTGTGAACGGAGGCGAAATGTGGCCGCAACTCCCAGCGCGTTTAATTTGACGAGAGCGGAATGACGCCGCATCTTGTTTCGTCGCGAGTGTATGTGTGTGTGTTGGGCAACGTGGTGGGTCTCTCCCAGTTATAAGGGTCGTCGTAGCGAGGGATGGGAGGGGGCGTGGCGCGTGCGGTGAAGCGACCGCCGCGCGAAAATGTGCTGTGCCGAGCGGAACTCTACTAGCCCTCTCTCTCTCTCTCTCATTGCTCTCTCCCGCACCACAGCTGTGCCGCTCCCCTTCCCCGCACACTCCCTCCCCCACACTCGGCGCGGCGCGGTGCGCATCCTTCCGTTTCCACACCCCCCTCTCCCAGAGACACCGCTATGTGTCACCTCTTTCGCTCGCAGTCATTGTCAACCGCACCATTACCGCCTCACTTCTTCTGTCTCTCTCTCTCTTTGGCTTTTGGCGCACGAGTCAGTGGGAGGGGGTGAGGTGGGCAAAGGGGTGTGCAAAGGGAGGACGGGGGAAGGAGGAGTCATCGTTGGGGTATTGGGGAATGGGGGGGGGGTTGTTGGCATCAGTGGGTGATTGCGCCCTTTAGTGCCGTGGAGTAATCCGCGGGGTCGCCTGGTTTTGGGTTACGCCATTCTCACCAAGGAAGTTGAAACATACTGTAGACAGCGCACCGAGGCTCAGTCTCAGATGCAAGCAGTGGGACTTGGGAAAGAATATATGGATGAATCTTTGGGATGAAGAAAATTGCAGCTATTTTTATCAACAAAAAATGTTTCCGGGACTTCATCTACATCTACAAAATACCCTGCGAGCCGTCGGATGGGCGTATGGCCACCAGCCGTGTAAAGGTGTAAGTTTTTGGAGATGGAATGGTAACATATAGTAGTGTATTTAGCGGAGCTCAATTTTTATTGTGGTCGCTTATTGTTCGCGGAAGGAAAGAGGTCTTGTATCTGTCTGTTCGGCTGTGTATCTCTCTTATTTAATCGCATATGTCAGACCTAGAGATGTAGTGAGGAGTCATGATTATATTTTCTCTTTCTCTCTGAAAAATATCAGTTCTGAATTTATCAAACAAACTAAGCCTAGCGTGTAGCCTCCGAGTCTCTAGAGGCTCCCACCTTAGTCCCTCTATAGGTTGTGAGACACAACATGTACGTTCGTAACAGTTTTTAACGAAGCGTGCTGCTTTCCTTTGTATTTTATTAATTTTTTGGTTAAACCTATTTGAGCAGGCTCCCAAATGCTCGCGGCGTATTCAAGATGTGGCCTAACCAGAGCGAAGTAGTATCTCTCTTCAACTTAGCGAATTAGCGAGGAAATTAATAAAATAAACAGGTAGAAGGAAAAACGAAGCTAAACTGTATAAAAACATTATGCCCAAAATCACACTTTCTTCGTGTTAAATTCATTTATAAAATTAATCTTCGATGGGCTTACTTTGTGGAATTTTTCCATGGTCTGGAATGAATTAACTTTGTACTTTTCCACATAGGTTTTTTGTCCTCAACCGGTTTCAGCGCAATAGCGTCATTTTCAAGAGGTTATCAAACGCCGAGGCCATCAGTCTCATACATTTATACCCCGAACCAAAGGGTATACTTATTTATACCCACAATCAGAGGCCTCTGGTTCAGGGTAATGTGTGAGACTGATGGCCTCGGCGTAAAGTAACCTCTTGAAAATGACGCTATTGCGTTGAAACCGGTTGAGGACAATAAACCTATGTGGAAAAGAACAAATTTATTTCAATCCAGACCAGATTCATTTAAGTTGCAAAGAGAGGGAATTTTAAGGTCTTTTAATTCGCGTTACTCTATTATTTCCTCATTTTTATCAGTTCTAGAGACATAGCCTGGAACTAAAATAAATTCCTTAGTGTCATTATATTCCTCGCCCAATATTTCTCAAGTAATTTATGACAGTCGCGTATCCTCCATGTCTCGTGTGACTCCACGCTAGGTCCAGCTGCATTCTGGTAAATACACGTGTAAAATTTCACAAGAACGGAGGGAACGCATGCGAGATATATTAATGGTCGTCGCGCTAGATTCGTCGCCCACAAGGAAATTGAGGGACAACGAAGGATGCGTGTTGAACCGTCGGCAGTGACCCCAAAGTCACCCCATTAGAAATCGATATTTATATAAGACGCCGATATCGAAGAAATGTTTGAGCCTTTAAGATAGTTTGAGCGAAAAATCATTTTACTGAGAAATCAATGAATTTGGTCTGATTTTAAAGAGAAATATCTCACCTATCCAATTACTCAAAAATTTCTACTCCTTGCCACATTATTTCCCGAGATATTTTTCAGAAAAATACCAGCCCATTTATATGGGAAATGGTACGTGCATGCACTCCAGAGAGACATAACTTAAAAAATGAAGTATTTCTAACACTTAGATGTCGTAAAAAAATTGTAGCGTGTAGTTTGTATGTTTTCTCAACCATATATGTTCATACTTGTTCACTATAATCATTTGCTTTTTTTCTGTCTTGTAAAATATTCGTTTGTTTGCTTTTCATTTTTTCTTATTAATAGATATTACAGATTGTACATTTTTGTTTTAACATACTATTTCGATTATTGATATTGAGACTGTTTTTTTTTTCATTTTCATTTACCTCGCTCATTTTATATCTCTCTGCTGACTTGAAAGTTGTTTGTTTGTTTTCCTTTTTTTGTTAGGCTTTGTATTTTGTCTTTGTATTCCACTCCTCATGAAGGCATGTAAACTAATTCACTGTCCTAAGGGACTTTGTCCCAGGACAATAAAATTGTTTTCTATTTCTATTTGAAAATTAATCATAATATCACCGCAGTAGGTTGTCAGTTAACCTTCTGTTTTGAAGGAGTTTCCAACGCTCCGCGCGAAAAAAATGAGTCAAGTCAAAAAGTTACTTAGATATTTTCATTTAATTACTAATAATGTCTGTTAAATAAAACTATATTTTCGCACTATTAATAATGCAATATTTAATTGATGCATCATACAGCTGGTGAAATTAAAACGCATAGTTCGAATATGGTCTCTATTATGACTAGGAAACTATCTCGCTCGGACTACCTTTAGAACAATGAAGGTTTCTAAGCTAGGTTTATCAGGATAGGATTACAAAAGGAGTAAAACATCTAGCATTGCTGGAGGCAACTACTTGATGTTGTGTTTGTTGTGCTGGAACCATGATTTTGAGGAATTTTGTGAACAATGTTTACAAAATAATTTTAAAAATTCAGTTGGATTAAAGAAATAACATACTAACAAAGCTACTTTTGAGAAAGTTAGTTCAACCAAAGGAAAAATATTTCAGCACTTTTACCACAGTCTCGTGGTTGCTAACTCGGACCAATCATTCAAGTTTTCCATCGAAGTCCCATTGTGATTGTTGGGAAAATGAGAAAAAAAATGAATGAAATAATTGGGACAGGACATGTGGTAACGGCTTGTGTATCCTAGTTACTTAAAAAGAAACAGACAATTTAACTTTCAAAAATACGTATATTAGATCAAACTATTGAAGAAATAAACAAACTCCCCAAATTCAGAGCAACTCATGACCAATGGAAAATTTGAGAAAAAATTGTTATAACAATTGACTGTATTGATAGACCATAACGTCACTTTTGTGAACCGTGTGAAAATTTACTATTTTTAGCATTACTAATGAAACACTCAGTACAATTTTACTATTTATTAATGATCCACATAATTTCAACGTCTGTATCGTCATTTGCCATTACCACTGATAATGTATTTTGACCTCGTATGTCGCCTCTAAAACGGTTTGAAGCGACAAATCAAGTAGGTACACATCCCAACTGTTAGTTGAAGGGTCGCTGTTTTCCTCGCAAATATGGAGTGTGACACTAATATGTCGCCGCATACCATAAACATGAGATTCTCCTCTAGTCACTACTCCTCTTTTTCCTATTTCATCATCTTTCATGGTATGTGTTTTACCACCCCATGCCACGAACCCGGGCGATGACTCGCAGTGAATAAACTGAATGTAGATGTCATTTCCATGTTTAGCTCCCACGAACGAGGGTGATTTTGTCGGCTCACAGTCTTTGGCAGGGCTGGGCAAAATACAGGCCGAGGAGAATTTGAAATGCAAAGTACTGTTCGAAATGATATTTGAAATACATTTGAAAACACAAAAACCACGAGTTGCATCGACACGGCATTAAGTTGTCGCTCGATATTCACTTCGATAGTCGGAGATATTGTCGGAAACAGTCGGAAATTGATATCGGAAGTTGGGAGTTTCTTCGACATCCGATGAAAAAATTTCCTTGGTAGTTAGTATGGTTAGTAGTTGGTTTTCATCAGCATGTTAAGACTGTTAAGACTCTGAGGTTCATTCATTCGCTTGCTCATGAAGTAATCTTCAAAGCATAGTTTTAACAGATCTACTATTAAACCTACTTCTAAAGTATTTCACAATTGTATTTTGTAATTTATAATGGGAAAATAATAAAAAATTGTATTTGAAATACAAAATACATTCAGGTCGTGTATTTGAAATACAAGATACAAAATAAAAATTTATTTCAGATACGTATTTTAAAATGCTTGTATTTGAGATACTGCCCAGCCTTGGCCTTGGGTTAGTTCATAAAATAAAGTTCTTATTCGTTGAACAAACTGAGCAGCTAGGAGTGTGCTTGAGGATATTTGACAATATATTTACATTCAAATCAATCCATCAGTATTTTCGGTGTTCAAATAATAAAAAATAAGATCAATCGGTGGACATGTCATTTATTTAGCCGCATGAAAAAAAATTGACTATAAAGCATTCGAGGTAACTACAAAAGGATGATGAGAGTATTTCTGCGAGCGCATGGACATCAATCGGTCTTTACATATTACCCTACAAGCCTCATGGTGTATTGTAATGGTTCAGCTATCGCCATCAGGCTCAATTATGTATCATTAATTTTCACCAACATGATGGAAATTCAATTGGTAAGTTACAAATGCTACAAGACTATCTGTATTGTGCGAATTTCCACAGAGAAAAAAAAATTTTGGAAATTCGCACATTTGTGCATTGCGGGTGACTCCGTAAAAGTGAAACTCCGTGGCTAGTCCCGGATAGCTTAAAATTTGTCACTATCTGTATTAGTGTATTTCGGTGCAACATTAATGATCAGGGATGCAGGTGTCTCGCAGAAATCATGCAAATTGCGAATTGAGCAAAAACAAGAACTGCTACTTAGCTATTCAGTGGGAAAAATATATGCCTGAGCTAATAAATGCCTCGTTCCAGAGATCCACCGATATCACAGAAGGGCTTTGGGCTATTGGAGGTCAACTTATTCATAAGCTTTTGCGTAGTTTAAAAACGTTTTTTTTACAAATGTTAAGAGGGTCATAATTTATATAATACTATTAAAATATTTAAGAGTGTCAATCGACGTTTATAAAACCGATTGAATTCGTCAATTAATTTTAAAAAAGGAAATAAAATAAATGCAAGTGCATGATTAATAAAATTGGTAGTGTCTTTGTGGCCATAACTCTGTCTGCCCTGGAACTGATTAAGCTCGTGTTTTCATATTCCCATTTAGACTTGAACATGACGTCCGTCGCCGTGCTCTCTGCCGTTACAAAAGAACTTTTAAACTGGAATATTTTCGCGTTCCCCCCTTCAAAATCCATCAAAGCAAGTTGAGATAAGTCTAGTTGTTAAATTAGAGCGTGGAATATTTCCTCTTTTTTATTTTACTAATGGACAGTGTTTGAAAATAATATTAGGGAAAGGCAAATTAATCATATCGTGCAGAACAATGTATTGTTTTGTTCTCTTATCGCAGATTTCCAATCAGTAAATCTCGTGTCACACCAGCATTCAGGTTAAAATCTTGGCATCATATTTCTGAAAATAAAATAATAAATTCTCGTTCTAACTTCATCAATATCTCATCTCAAACTTTAATCTCAGTTTATGTACGAGCAATTCTCAGGTACAACTAATTTACGAAGATAAATCAACTTTTTAGCATTTTCTTCTATCTGGCTCTTTTCAGGAAGAAACCGAGTGATTAAAAACAGAGTGGAAACTTTATTTTCTTTTAATTTTGATTAAATATATATATATACCAAAGAAATTTATTGCATTCCATTGCCTAGGTTTGTACGATATTATGAACAGAATCTTGCCTTCATCACATTCTCGAGGATATATACTGTAATAGCGACTGCTCTTTTCGTGTCGTATCTCCGCTTGAATTCCCGCCGAGGGCCGTATGTGTCCGCATGATGCAGATCCGTCCAGGCGCGATCTGTGGTCCACCCGTAGTTTGAATAACTCCCCGACGATGAAGCAATGATATGAGTAATATAGTCAGAGATTACAGGTTAAAGGAATCCAACCGTGCTCTCTCCTACAATTTCCTAATCATATACTCCAGGCCTTAGCCACTAAATTTCCCCGGTTCTGTAGTAACCTATTTTTGCTGAGGAACATCAAGTATTGCACAATTTCTCATGTATGGTACAATGGCTCAAGCAGCCCGAGAAATCCCAAAGAACACTAAATTGTAATTCATCTGAATGAGTGAGTGCTACAGAGAATGGTAAATAATTATTTTAAAAGTTTCAAATCGGGATTTTTGTAAATTCAAACGTCGCTACGTGAAAGCCATTTGTAACATTATGTTAAGTAAATCGTATCATATTAATAATTTACATCGAATTATTCATTTGAACTGGTTTCTGTTGGTCACATTATCGTTAGATCTGATTAAAATAATTTCTGTCAGAAGAATAATGAGAGCTAATTCATATATACTCACAACGGATATTCCTTATATTGCATTCAGTAAATGCCTGATTCAATACGACAACCACGTACAGTAAGGGACCATAATAGTTGCGATAGATTAGTTCTGGGCAACTTAGACCCTTACTGGGTTAATTAGGTTTTGCACTTGTGCTAAATGTCTGAACATCATTATTCGCTACTAACCCCGCATGAAATATCCTGCAAGATGTCCTATATGATTTAGTACCTTTTGTTACTATTCATCAGTCGCAGTAATAATACTAACCAGTTGCTCTATCTTAAATGGTATCGTTCGTGATAGCATGTTCGTTTACGTAGCAAGTCCACCGTAGTACCATAGAAGTCTGAAATGGCACATTATGGTCTGACCACGTATTGTCATCCTGACTGCATTTAGCCGCTGCGCCTGGCATCCGGGCGAGCGTGCGCGCTTCTGATTTCAGCTGGGATGAGTGCTGCATGCCTGTTGTGGAATCATCCCGTTCCACACACCCTAGTGGTGGCTTGCACGGTATTTCACAGATGTAGATGAAAATTTGCAAACCAAATCTTGCGCAGAATAGCGGCTCAGAAAAACTATGGTAGTACGAATGAAGATAATTTTTTAGCCCGTAGAAAACTGAACATATTTTCAGACCCTTCACATCAGTTTCCCCAGTTCCGAAGCCTATAAAATTTTGAGTTTCCACACTAGATTATGGCTGAATGACGACCTACAAATCGTCAAAATACTTCTAAACCAATGACAAAGATAAAATTTGTATTCCACCACCTCGTAGGTGGTAATTGGAGGGTGGTGTTTTCCAAGGTATGTCAATCAGTGGTGTGATTTGATAGCTAAGGAGCTTCTCAACTATAGCTAAGAAAATCAGAGGCATGGAAGAGTGAAAACTTTCAAAACAGCGGAATACTTGTCGGAAAGGATGAAGTTTAGAACATGACCCATTGTACATGTAAGTCTGGTTAGGATTCACCCCTTCTCAGTGCCTCGTATATGTAAACCGAAGTCAAGCATGAAGCAAGGATGTTACTTTGCAAGGATGAAGTTAAAAAGAGGAGTAAAATACGTGGCCGAACTGTCCTGGCCTTGTCAATGAGATATATATGTTGGGCTCATATTTCCACGTTAATTTTCAGCTGCACGGTGCTGCGTCGGTGGATTTTCACTGCAAGGTCCACAGACATTGGAAATCCTGGCATTGTTAGCGAGCGCATTTCTTAGCATTCCCCTATGCTTTCTCCGCGTCATCTAAGGGCACAGAGGATAAATTCCCGACGGGGTGAAACACAACATTCCCGGAGGCGTCACGTCGTGTTGCCGAGGTTTTTGGGCGCCGTAGTTCCGGTCTTTCTCATCTGCCATCATTCGTCTCCTTGAGTAATGTTTTTATTCCCTCAGCTCGGCGAGAACCTTCGCGCTTTTTGTTTTGAGGACAGAGCTTATCGCCGCAACCATTCGGAACCGCTTCTGCTGGATAAACGGTCGCCTGTCGTTTATGGCGCGCCCTCACCCGTGTCCCAGCCCCTCTCCTTCCTCCTAGAGGGACCGCATTTCCAGTCCCACTCCGGCCTGCCCTCATTCCTCCACTTCGGTGAAATGCTCTCTGCGTCATCTTTATTTTAATGCCTCAGATGAACGCTGAGAACGCATGCTTTCTGAAGTGGAGGCGTGCAAAGATGCCTCACGCACCAGTGCCCCGTGTGTATCACAAGCGCAGTTGACCATATCCTTCAAAAGTACTGTCTCAGCTATTCGCTAAGCAAGTAGAGTCAAAAAATTTAAAAATAAAAATATCATTCAATTAGCTTTTTCATTTCCCACGTACTATTTATTCAGGAAAAACAATATAGGCTGGAACTTCCTCAATATATCGTAAAGCTTATAATTTAACCTGACATGTGTAAAGAAATATTTATCGGAAATCATTGATTGTAGGAACTATATATAGCTTCAACGGTTAGTGTCGTAAACGGTACAGGTAACGCATGTAAAAGAAGTTATTAAATGGACCGTAATTATTTATAAATAGAGAAGATGGAATAAATTAGAATAACTATATTGAATTGTGGGAGCTCGTTTATATGAAAACGATATTTGAAAGGAACATGTTAATTTCTCCAAAATATTTCGACGGAGAATATTTCGTTTAATTCACATAAATATAGTATTAGCTGTGCTTTTGTATCCGCAATCAATGCTCCTCTCAAGGATCAATCGCCATAGTTTTCCATGTTCATATTTTTTCACTTTCCCGATTCAGGAGTACGTGATGCATTGAAACAACTACGGGAGTGCGGTAGTGAGATTAATTGGTGGATAGGACGGAAATCATGGGAAGTGCACTATTTTTAAATTCTCATGTACGTCTGATAATAGATTTAGGAAAGCATTTCACTAAAGTAAAACTTAATTTTTATCTTTTATAATGCACCTTAGAGGTAGTAATGGAAATTATATGAGGCATATGTTTTACATTATGCCTTTTATTCAATACGCACTTTGTTGTATGGTAGTGAAACATGGTTATGTCAGGATAAATATAAGAGTAGACTAAACGCCGTGAGTATGTGTTATCTAAGGAGTGTTTGCGGCAAAAGTAGAATTGATAGGGTCAGGTATGAGTGGGTGATAAACGAATGTGGGTTAGATGCTCCAGTAATGGACATATATGAAAGGAGTGTGCTTCGTTGGTTTGGCCATGTTGAGAGAATGGATGAGAGTCGAATAACAAAACAGATATATAAGAGTGAAATAAATGGTGCGAGAGGTAGAGGTAGGCCGAGAAAGTTGTGGTTGAATGTGGTTGAGGAAATTCTTAGGAGGAGGAATATTAGGAGTCTTAAAAACAGGAGGGCGTGTATGAAACAGTGTATGGGGGTAAATGAGGCAAAAGAGATTTGCAAGGAAAGGTCAGTATGGAGGAAATTATTGAAGCAGAGTTAGGTGTACAAATATGTATTTATGTGTAAATATTCGTAACTGTGCCTACCCCGGAAGGAAACGGCGTGATTGGTATGTATGCATGTATTCAAACATGCCATGAGTGGAGTCTTCGGTCCGGTATTTGAAAGGTAGACGAAATTATATTGAAGAATGTTTTTTTTTCAACAGTGAATTTTGTGGCACTCGTTAACAACAGTTGTGATATTTAGAAATGTATAACTTCGAGTCGAAAAGATAATGGTGACCGAATTATTAAAAAATATGTATTTTAGGCGCCATAACGCAAAGTATTAACATAACATTGAATGGTTAAAAGTCAAATCGATTTTATAAGTTCCACGCAATCTTTGCATGACCACAACCAAAGCAGGCATTTTCTCTTAGGAACTTGCGTCGAATACTGCCGGTGACCGGGTGGCAGTCATTGGTTTTAATAACATGTGACGCACCTCTTTTGGCCTCTCACTCGGTGTGGCGTGAGTAGGAGTCTGTGCGTCAGTGTAACGTACGTACGAGAGCGAGCGAGGGAGAGAGAGAGAGGGAGGGAGATGTATGATTGTTGGGTTTGTGTCACCTAGCAGCGAGGGAAGAAGAAGCGAGACAAGGAGCGGAAGGCCAACTCCAGTGGGTCGTCGTCATTCGCGAGGTCCATTCGAGATACATCCCCAGCTTCCACTGCTCTCGCTTACCACTTGCCACTCGTGATCTCGAGTTCTTCCCTCCCGCGCAGCTAACACCCCTATATCCCCCACCCTTCAATTACCTCCGTCCACCACGCCCTCACTCACCCAGTTGGGTGACCCACGCTGCGTTCGTGGCTTTGCTGGAGCATTGGTCTATGTATATTATCATTTTTTGTTCATACGCTCAGACCGCTCAGCGACACATAGATACATAAATGTTCAAACGGAAAGGTATAATGAAAGTGGGTAGGAACACAAAATCAAACACCACAATGGTGGTGTGAATGTGTAACGATGGAACCCGGACCTCCGTAACTGACGCGAAATCGGGAGGTCCGCGTTCGATTCCCGGTCCAATTGAATTTTTTTCCATTTGGAATCGACCACCTTTACACCAAGCACTACACCAGATAAAAATAATAGTGATACGAAAAATAAAAACACTTACAGGAGGCTCCTTATAATTTCGGGGCGGGGCGGAATGGTGGCATCTGTCAAAATGGAGACATTGTTACTTGTTAGTAGGGTTGAGATGGATGGAAGTGTAGAATTTAAGGTTTCTGAGGGAGATGTCAACATCCAGAAAGGCGATGTTAGATGTGAAGGAGACAGAGGAGGGGGAGTTTAGGGAGGAGATGAAAGAATTGAGGGAATCAAGGCCATAGGTCCACAGAACGAAAATATCGTCAATGTAACGAAGCCAAAGAATAGGTTTAGGAGAGCAAGAAGAGGGAAAAGATTACTCAAAGGCACCCAAGAGGGGATTACTCTCCACTCCTGAAGAGATAAATCTCCTCACCACTGAGTTTTCCTACAATTTTCCTTTATTAGTCGCAAGAGCAGAGGACGGCCTGGGACGTTAGGTCTGTGAATTTTGGGAATGGTTTAGAAATGAGGAGTTTTTGGGTGAGGAGTGGAGAAAAGAAAAGGTCACACTTAGTCAAACCTTTTACTAGGCCTTTGTGGAGGTGCGATGTTAATTCATTCGCAAAATCAGGAGTGGGATCAGAGAGAACAGGCCTGTAGGAGGGGGTATCAGAAAGTGGCTTTTCGGCTTCGTTTGTATAGTCATTAGTGTTAAGAATGAGTACCGTGGAACCTTTGTCTGCTTGAGTTATTACCATTTCGGGATTTTGGATGAGTTGCTTGAGAGCCGCCAATTCTACTGCGGAGAGGTTAGGTGTGGGATTAAGGGAGTCAATAAAGGAAGGGTTGGAAATTTTGGAAAGAAGCAGGTTGGAAAACATTTTGACTGGGGGATTAGAAGGAATAGGCTTGGGTTCAAAGGAAGACGGAGGTTTGAATTTGGTGAGAGCGGGGTGAAGCGAGTTAGAGTTGGCTGGGGTAGTGGGTTGGGAACTCCAGAAAACTTTCCATTTCAGATTTCAGCAAAAATAAATAGCGTCAGAAATAATGTCGATGGAATTAACTTTGGGTGCTGGTGAGAAAGAGAGGCTATACTCAACAATGACAGTTTGGCTGGCCTTAGAGGAGCGGAGTATAAGTTGACTTCCTCTTGTTGAGGCGTTGTTCCTCTGAAGTGGAAGAATCAATCGTCGAGGAAGAATCTTTAAAATGGAGGGTTTGCTGCGGAAACATCCGGGTGGTTGGAGTAGCTGCGGGAGAGAGGCGGAAGAAGGTGGCTGAATCTGGTTTGTAGAGGAAAAGAGCAGGTAAAGCGGTGGTTGGGATTGTTAGCTGGTATGGAAAGGAGAGACGGTGGTGAAGACATTAAGGATAAATAGGGGATAACTTTTTGTAGGATTTCTGGCGTCACAGGCATGGCCATATTTTTGGATCATCCCGCTATCGAATAGTCAATAGTATTGAACACTCTTGCTGTACTAAAGTCCGAGATCAAGGGAAATTCTGTGGTCCAACACTGCAAGATCTGAAAAAAATAACAAGGCAATGGAGATAATTCTTAGACAAAATTCTAGTTATTGTAGAAAGCTTCCATTATTAGATAGAAAAAAATTGAGAAGAATGTTGTAAACTGCTTAACAGCCACCATCGAGTGGAGAAGCGCCTCCACTGCATGCTAAGAGAAGATACACAAAGCTACAGATTGCACGAAAAGGACGGGGAAACTACTTTGACATTTATTGTGTAAATTCAATCGCTTGGACTCCCTATTGGTACCTTGTCCCTACCTTTCCTGATCTTGGAGACAAATGGGTTTTGCCCAATGAAGATGTCCTGGGCTATGGTAAGGTCATAGGGCTCAGAGGGTCATTTTTTTGAACAACTGACACAACAGGCTAATGTATCTAATTGAAGTGCCTTAAAGTCATAAGAAACTCTAAGTAATGCCAATATAAAAACGAAAAAAATCAAGGTGGCGCATAAAATATCCAAAATATCGCAGAAAGAGATGCAGAATAATATCGCTAAAAGATGAACGATAATGGCATTTTTTCAATAGTTATAAAAGAGCTTTTCTCTCAATAATATATCAAGGGATTTTCTTTTTTATTTATTCAAGTTTTACCCTATTATTGTACTGTTAACAAGTAATGCATATCATTGATGGAGACTAAAATTCAGGTCGTAGATCTTATAGGTCACCTAATGCATCCATTGTTAAATATAATTTGTACGTAGGTGTAATGCACAAGAAGCAAAAGTAACCAAATTATATATAAAAGCGTATTAGGCTCAACTTTGTGGAAGCAGTTGATATTGGTATCCATTTCAAAATGAAAGACAATGGTAACATTCCGCACAGAATTTTTAATAATTACCGTCCATGGTTTCAGCACCTAGGGTCATTATCAAGGTACAATTTAAATAAAACGTTTCCCGGCTAAGTTATGTAATGATGTGGTTATTAATGACAGGTCACCTCTTTTGAACCTTTTTCTTCCTTGTGTCCAACATCCCCATGATAATGCTGCCTGATCTTCACCATCAACGGCTTTTCTTTGTCCTACTTCCCTCTGTGTACCTAACCCTCTCTCTGTGTACCTAACCCTCTCTCTGATCCCCTGCCCCTCCATTCCTGGGTATATATGGTGGAGTTTTTTGAAAAATTGTTCCTTGATAATGGCACTAGGTGCTGAAACCAGGGTCAGTAATTATTAAAAAGGTATGTGTGGAGAGTTACCATTATGTTTCATTTTGAAATGGATAACAAAATTATTATTATAACTTTATAGCATCAAAAACTCTCCTATAAGCGAAAAATTCCTCAGATTTTCCTTTCTGACATCGGCAGCCCTGGTGGTTCCTTTGGCAAAAATGAATCGTTCGCCCACTCAATCCGACAAAGGCCTTTTCTTCTTATCCTTCCTTTCTTCCCTCTCCATTTCCACTTCCGTCGCAAGCCTCGCCATCGCCAGCAGCGCCTCCCCTATCCCATTCCGTCAACCATGCCCCCTCCCTCCCCCTCTCTTGAATTAATAACAGCCACGCATAAACTCGAGTGTTGGGAGCGGAAGGAGGGCGGAGTGCCGGAGGCGGCGTACGCTGCACCCACGAGCCCTCCCTGGCGCTCCCTCCCCCTACACACCCTCCAGCACCCTCCGAGACCCCTCGTGCCGCTCCCATCCGCAAGGCCACGCACCCTCACGAACTCGTCCAAGTCCAACGTCTCAATCCGCACGTCTTGAGGAGACGGCGAGGAATGCTCTCGGAATTCGGATCCGAAAGGGGAAGAAAGGGCGAAGAAATACTACCGCCCCCTCCCGACCCCTCCACAAACCACTCGAGAGAGAGAGCTCACCCGAAAAAAAGGCGCGTATTTTGCAGTCGCCTTAGAATGTAAGCGATCGGCATTTCCACTATTATTTACATATGCGCGTGGAGGTGACGTCCAGTGTTTATCCGTTGTCTTTTTTTACCGTGACCCTGACTCGATCGTTTTCAGAGGGTTTATTTTTATTTAAATTGATTCCTTACACTTCACTTACACTTCAAGCAAAGTTCCTCACCGTGCAAAACCGTAGAAAGTGCTTCTTAGGATGCCTCCTACACCAAGTCCCAAAGAATAAAAAAACCAGAATATTGATCACAGTTCCTCTCGTGCACGTCAACCGTCCGACAAAGATCTTTGTTCACCACTCAATATATCCATTACATTCCATCCCACCGAACTACATTATTACATTACTCCTTCTCAGTAGTGGCTGTCAATTTCTGGAACACCCTCCCCCAAAATATTCGCCAAACACCATTAATTAATTCCTTTTGTTCTAAGCTATTCGCTCATCTTTTTCTCCCATAGTCAAGGTATTTGAACATCAAATATACTATGCATTAAAATTGACCCTTCGTTTTCAAGTGACCAGATTTGATCAAGTGAGCAATAATACTTCCAGGTTGTTTTTTTTTCTTTAGTGTTTTGTATTTTTATTATTTATTTATCTAAGAACATATTCGCAAACAATTTTGCAACTGTATTTTGCTATTCTAACCATTGAAACTGTCAACTTCGTGTTAAAGTTTTTTTCTTTAGGTTATAGAAGTTTATGAGAAAATCAATCGACTATGTATGTGATATTTATTTTGGTCTTACGTTATTTTCTGTTCTGTTTGCTCGTTATTTTGGAAATTCTTGTCTCCAATGCATTTCATGATTTGATCTCTATATTTGTCAAAGGTAAACCTCATGTGTTAATTCACGAATGTTTTTTTAATTGTAAATTCATACTGCCTCTTGTGAGAGGCTTCATTTAGTAATCGGTACATTTGATTGTTACACTCCCGGCCTTATCTCTGTGGAAAAAGAAATTATTTTTGTTTCATCTCTTTTGTTTTGTTTTTAGTATATGTACTTGCATTAGAATCTAAGGTACATAAGGTCCCAGGTTCTCAATAAAGTTATTGTATTTTATTGTACACTCATGCCTTAGACCCGCATACTAAATCTTATTCCTAATACCCCTTATTACGCACTTTTTCCGTCTCACTTTCATTATTTTCTTGATATGAACTTTCCATTTTTCAAGGGTCTAAACCAGCAGCTGCACTGATTAGCTTTTTACTTCTTCACGCTTCTCTATGGAATGATATTTAATACTCCTCCCTGAGTTAGTACTGATTCCATGATTCATCGTATCACTATTTTTACCAATTAGACCAGAGTGTGAAGTGTATCGTGATACGCAAAGACGGTTCAATATAGGAGGAGACCTATAATCCATTCTAGGAGAGACCCTATTATTTTAAACCGTATAATTTTATTACTTAAAGAGATTGGACTTTTTACTAAAATTTGTAGGTATCCGCCTGTTAATTCTTTATTTAAATCTATGTATTTGACGCGTACACTATTGTGAATATTCTTGTTTTTATCAACGGACTGTGTATCGGTGCAAAATGACCTAGCCATCAGCGTACCCTACAACATCAAAACTACTACTACCAATTAGATTAGACCAAAAATCAAAACTTTTACCAATTTCTGGTCCCAAGTCTCAAAAATCAAGGTTCACACCCCACCGATTTCTCCCCATAAGAACACTCCCACCCATGTCACATAGGTTATAAATATTTAACGAGAGTGTTCATAACTAATCATTCTTTTAGTATTACCTGATTTTATTGTTGAGACTTTATAAATGAACAACACTTTTTTAACCAAGCTATATGATCAGCGAAAGCTATTTCCTATTAAGATTAGTAATTTTTATTAATTTTTAGTTAATCATTTTTTAGTTAATTTTTTGTTAATTATTATTTATTAATTTTAATTAATTTTTAGTAATTAAGACTAGCAATTAAGATAAGTAAAATTGGGAAAATATAATTTAATGCACTAATGCATATTTTGTAATAAAAAGTGGAGTACTTATTTTAATCTTCAATACATCGAAGACATGAAACAATATAAATATTAATTAGCATAGCACAATAGAAATTTGTTTTCAAGCAGCGGAATACTAGTTGCAAACAAGTGTTTGGGCAAATATTGCGAAAGGACGCTGGGAGAACAGTAGACGACCTACAGATTTTGGCTGACCTTATGTCAATCGTCGTTCATGTTCGAGAAATGGGATCCCCTTTTTAAGGCCAATTGCTTGTCTCAATGCTTCATACGCTTACAGCGAACAAAAGATGACGAACGAGTGATAAAAGGTCTAGGACAGTGGAAATCGTTTCATCAGTCAAATTTGGACCATTCCTGCATTGCATGGGAACATTGTACTTTCAAACTGCGTCAAAAATATTCATTTAATGTAGTCCAAGCGAAACATCATTTTACTTATAAATCAATGAATTTGGTCTCAGTTCACTTCGTTTCTAGAGGCTGATGCCATTAAATCAGGTAACTATTTTGATCATACGTAGAAATGAATTGTCATTTTGTGAGTGTTGTCACATTCACATCGTAGAAAAGTGTGGGATAAAACAATCATTATTTATAATAAACCTAAGCTCGTGTGTTAAATATTAGAATTCTATGTTATGTAGTTTTTCTTGTGAATCTTTGATTGTTTATCGGCATGGGATACCAAGGGTATTTGAGCTGTCATAGCTCCAAATAGCTCCTCAGTCGGGGAAAAACTATAAAAATTTTTGGCCTCACAATCTGTGGACTACGTTACTATCAGGGTGTGAGGGAAAAGATTTTAACTTCGTAGAACATCTTAAATGTGTTAACTTTACTATGGGCCTAGCAATGATATTACTTCGTTTTTACTTAGCAAACAAAGTGAAATATTATTTAAAAAATCATCAATCATAATTCGCTAGACTCCACGTCTAAAACACCATGCAATATAGTAATGCTTCATTCGAGGAAGGAGTTTTGGGAAAATGTTGCAAAAACTATAATTGTGTTGTTTGTGTGAATTCAGCACAGTCATAAATTTTCTCAAAATTTCTCAATTTTCCTCAAAGGCGTTGGAACGGCATTGAAGATGAGTCTTTTTTTAAGGTTAATATCTTGGATAATTAATCGGAGTTACCACTCCTTTCCTTCGGTGAAAACCAGGCTGGGAATCTCTGCTGTAGCATTTCCGAAAGCCTAGTTATTGACAGCTTCCGAAACAAAATGTGGCTGGAGAAGGACAGGCGAGGGAGCGGGGTCTCACCCATTTATATCAAGTTTTACTCTTTCCTCTTCCCTTGCCGGCGCTTCAACGGGCAAGTTAGCTTTGTTTTGCCCCCGCATTTTATGATGCCGCGAGCAGGCCTCGGCACAAAAGAGGAGGTGTAAGTTGCTGGCTTGTCGGAGAGCAGAGCGGTGAAAAATACGTTTTTTTCTTATAAGAGAGAGAGATATCTCTCTCTTAAGTGACGGCGAACATAATCCGTGCAATGGAAATGCTCGGTTGGGTCGGTAGATGGCCCTGAGGATGTTTTTAAGAGCGGGACGGGGGAAGAAAAAGAGGAATGCGATGCATGTAAGTGGTCCTCCCGCTCAAAGTCAGACGTTTTCTCGAACCCTTTTGCAAATTTCTTCCTGACCTTCCCCTTGCCCTCTCCCCCTCTTCATCTCCCTCTCCCACTCTCTCTCCCACTCTCTCTCTCTCTCTCTCTTTCTCTCTCTCTCTTTCTCTCTCTCGTGGCTCGTCGAGTTAAGCGAAAGCTTGTTGCTCCACCCCCCGAGCCATCTCTCATCAAACTTACTCCCACTTTTCGCCACCCCATCATCCACGCCCTGACGGCTCAAAAACGTTAGGATGGCAAGGGCTTCGAGAGGTTTCGGGAATCTTAACGGGCCGCGAGCCTCTTTAAGACTCTTACCCTGCCTCGCAGGCCGAGCCTCTCTCGACGAGGCGTTCAGGAAGAGAGGGATGTTGTTCGTGTGTGTGTTCGTGTGTGTTAACGACAGGTTCAACTGGTTGTTAAGAGCGCTCCTCGACACATGCTGGGCGTGTCTCCGTCGTGAGTGGAGATGTGGGAAACCTGACGGGAGGTCCAAGAGTTTAGATTGAAAAGAAAACGTGGCCGAATTCTTTGCAGCTTTGATCACGGCGGTTCGGTAGATACGGGTTTTCAGGGCGCTTCGACAGGATTTCTTTGCTCGCATCATCTCTCATTTAAACGAAAGGAATTTAAGAAAGAGGTTATCGTGAACCTTTTATAAGTGAATGTTCAAACAAATAATGAAACTAAGAGAGAAATACAGAAATGAAACTAGCAAACCAATCAGCTTAAAAATACTTAAAATTGGAAAAATCTCTGCACTTCAACCAAAACTGGGCATCAAAATACAATGATTAAGACAAAAAATCTCCGTCAAATATGTCTATGTAACAAGATGAAAAGATGAAGAGGGAAAGTACGAACATGAGAAAAATTTGGGGATCACTGAATACAGAACAAGGTGTATTTACGACAGGAATGAAAAAAACTCTACATGAATGAATAATGCGATAAAATTGTTTAGTACAGTTATAAAGAAATACACCCTGTTAAAACATTCCTTTGACCCTGTTCTCTAAAACGTAAGGAATTCTACAGAAATTGACTCTTTTACTTCAAAAATAGTTCCTTTTCAACGGATCTATACGGAACATGAGAGCCTCCTCCAAAATAACTCCTTACAAGCTGTTCTGTATAACTTCAGCAACTCTTCGGAAATATGTGAGGTTTCCGATGACCCAGTTCCTTTTCTAAGGACCTATATGGAGAGTCGTAGGGAATTCCGCAGAACGTCCTAAGGAATTCTGCAGAACGCCCTAAGAAATTCTGCAGAACATTCTAAGGTATGCTGCAGAACATCGAAGGGAATTCCGTGAAATGGCGTTTCAATACTTTAAGGAATATCAACAGAACTTTTTAAGAAATTCTGTAGAAGTATTTATAAGGAAACTATACAGAATTTTTTATCTGGGCAAATAAACACTTCTGCCACATAATGGTGAAGGATGATAGTAGACTCGCGAAATGAATGTTCAATTATTTTTATAAGTTTCACTGATTCAGGCATAATGTAGTCAAATTTCGTCAAAATTAGAGCAACAATCTCAATTTTCCAATATTCTTTTAATCACCAGCACTAGGCGTTTTGACTCATAGAGTGATAATCTTGTATCTAACGATTACTCTGTGAATCGAAACGCCTAGTACTGATGTATAAAAATTGTAGAAAAGTGCGATCGTTTTTCTCATTATTTTTATAAGAGTTAGTCAGAATGGCAACTAGAGGGTCATATTGACGAAGAAATATACGGGGTTGTAATACATAATAAAACTACACTAAGAAGATCGATGTATAACCACAAGGGTCACTAGATGATGAAAAATAAGAGAAGAGATAGCACCTGGATGGAATATTGGAAAAGAAAATTTGCCGATCGAAATGAAATGTACAGGGGAGCAAGAAATGAGATGGAATATAAGAAACGAAAATGAATGCTTTGGTTTTTTTTAGCATAATATAACTAAGTTCAACTCCTCAGTTTGCTTTTTCAGCTTTATCACCTGAGTTAATGGCATCTGTTTCTTTGTATTCAGTTTTACGACCTTGAGCTGCTGGTCCAAGCCGCCGCAGCCGGGAACATTTAACTTCTGCCATTATCAATTCTCAGAATTCATAGCTACGGTGTTTGGTCTGAAAACTAGATGCATAATTGATTTGCTTATGTAATTGAGCCCTTTGCATCGGTCGTTGCACCTGAGACCAACACTTCTGAAAACTATATTCAAGGCTGAAGTCTCTCAGATTTTTCGAAGAAATTTATTAGAGAAAGAATTTTCTGATTTACCACCGGGTAGCCATGTCGTTCAGCAGTGATATTTCGAATTTTAAGTCGGCCTTGTCTCCAGGATTAATGAAGTCAGGTCTGCCATCTTCTCTACCCTGAAGATGACGTCTGCAGCCATGAAATCATCGCTACCGGAAAACATTACTGAGCGACGGTAAACTCGAGATTTAAACTCCATATTTTCGAGGTTGGTTGATTAACCAATGAATTCAGTGGTCGCATTTTGATTCTTTATGTACGTTTAACGTCAAATTCTAACGTGAAATACACCCCTTTGCATTTGCTGTGTAATGCTTTACGGTTGATGATGTTCGCCACGCTATTAGAATCCCATGATGATGAAATTTCCCCAAGCGGATGCACACGCGCCAGGGGTTGGTCAAACACTTCCCAGTTACAAGCTTTTCCAAAACTTTCAAGAGCTACGAGGGCGAACAATCCGCCCTCCCTCCCCGTCTCCCTCCCAGTCGCCACCCACGTTTCTTCCCACAACTCTATTTTCAACAATATTAAGGTCGGTATTCTAGCCTCCCTTCCGCATTCCTCCTCCCCCCTCCAGCTGAAAGATCTTGAGTCTTCCTGAATTTACTTTTTCCAAGCTTTCTCTCCGCCAGGACACAATAAATCTCACAAACCTCCTCCATCACTTCTGTCCCTCTTCCAATATCGCTTCAGAGTGAGGAATGGAAGTATTCCGTCCGTCCCCGAACGTTCTTGCATCTTTCATAATGTTGTCTATATCCTCCTTTATCAACTATGCCCCAACTTCTACATTGGTCTTACTACGACTGCTCTCAATATTCGTACGAATGGCCACCACTCTAGCTGCAATGATCCGCCCTCCATCTCCATCTCCCTCCCAGTCGCCACCCACGTTTCTTCCCACAACTCTATTTTCAATAATATTAAGGTCGGTATTCTAGCCTCTCTTCCCCATTCCTCTTCCCCCCTCCAGCTTAAAGATCTTGAGTCTTCCTGAATTTACTTTTTCCAAGCTTTCTCTCCGCCAGGACACAATAAATCTCACTAACCTCCTCCATCACTTCTGTCCCTCTTCCAAGCTTTTTTCTAAACTTGATAAATAAAATCCATTTAAGCTGAGGAAATAAATAAATACATACATACACACACAAATACATATCATTTATTTATTTTGCGCCCTCTTCTGTTGGGTGTGAGACGCAGCCGGCGGACGATGAGATGAAAGTGCTCCGATTGAACGTGTTTCGTTTCGACCCTTGATAAAAAAAGTCACATCAATAATAGATATCGCACGGATGCATAATAACCTTTTCATCTCTCTCACGACAAAAATTATACTAAATTAATATGTGTAAATATATAATTACGAAGAAATCACTCAAAGGAACATCGTCATTAGATCCCTTGCCCTGCCGAAGATGGTTACGTACAGGAAACGTACACTTACTTGTTGAACTGCTGTTGGCGTACAGGGAGCGTAAACGAAACGTACGTGTGAGCTTTGCAGCTATAAGCCAAGCGTCAATGAAGCGTGCACAAAGCGTACAGCGACTGTGCTTAAAGCGTAGATTGTCCCATTTTAAACGTACACGAATGGCAACTCTGGAACAGTACATGAAACGTATTCGTGATGTGTGAATTGAAGCGTGAAGGAGACGTAAGTTGGCGTGTCGTTCCTGGCATAGTATCATTTTCCGACATTCAAATATCGGTCTCATATCGGCTACCAATATTAGCCCAATGTCGTAATGATAACATTTGGCGTCATTTAGCCAATATTGGCAACCAATATTGGCCGATATCGTCAAACAAGATGTATCCAACATACCAATATTTACCCGATATTGGGCCAATATTGGCCCAACTTCATTGGCGTCATTTAGCTAATATTGACAACCAATTATACCAATATTCACCCAATATTGGCCAGATTTTATTCGCCAATGTCGGACTATAATGTCAGCTGTCGATATTGGCCAAATGTCATAGTGTATACAATTGGCAATATTTAGTCAGTATTCCTTATTGTAAATCCCCATGGGGAATTCTCTGTGGGGAAGTGGCGAAGGGATTTCCCTGCGGAAATTTCTTAAAATTATTTTCGTAATTGAAATATAGTGTTCTTCAAGACATTGGAAGTTATACTTTAATTCCTTCGTAAAATAGTGAATATTAACGACAAATAAATTCTTCCTGACATGGTTAATCGAATCTACGACCTTTCGCTCGCTAATCCTACACTCTACCACTACGCCATTTCAGATCATGAAAGTTCAAGTATATTTTTATACTTTATAAAGATTGCAGTCGCTTCATAAATATGGCACTGCTCTAAGTACGCGATTTCAACATAGCTGACTTTTATTACCAAAGGCTGATGATTTTATAGCTTCATATCTGACGTCAGGGACGTTCTAATATACATCATTTCGAACTAGAATTGAGAAAGAAATATGATTGCACCAATTTTCATGCCGCGTTAGGCCACACTACGGATGCTATTATTAATTTATTATTGATATTGAATATGCATTTGGGAAACTAGACTCGCGGTATAGGTACACGACTCGCAAGCGACGTCCTATACGCGTCGCGAACGTCCGAGTTTAGTCCCGGGACGACTTGAGACTACTGTATAAAGTTTCAATGAATTTGTAATTATTATTTAAATACCTAGTTGTTTAAGATAAAATAAATAAGGGTAAAGAAATTGTTGTATTTTGTCAAAACATTTTTTTAAATGCATTGTGTACATAAACCTACATTAAACAATAATAAAATCTTTCTTCTTCATACACGATCAATGTTTACAAATTCTGTTGAATACTTGGAAGAATATCGGCAATTGACATTGGACCAATATCAGTAGGTGATAGTGGCCCAATATTGGCTGCCATAATTGGTCCAATATTGGTAGGCAATATTGGTCCAATATTGGCAAGGAATATTGGGCCGACATTCTCAAAATGTTGGCAATATTGGGCCGATGTGCCGACATTGAGCCAATATCAGACCAATATTTAGCCAACATTCATGGCTACTTGGGTCACATAAGTCCACCCAATAAATTCCTCACTTTCAACCATCATTGTTGCTCCTGCAACACTTCAACCGAATAAATGATTAAAAATGAATTAACTACTGAACAAATTTCGGCGTCTATCTCTATTTCTACGTAGTCTTGCTCTTTGTTACCAACCGGCCCAGTCCGTTTCTCTCTAATTCTATAGTCAACATTTGCAAATCGATATTGCTGAGCTATGACAAATTGCCGCGTCGTTTTATAGCATTTGCACTCACTCGGATTGCTCGCGCGACAGGTTTTGCACGCTATATTTCTCATACATCTAGGGCGGTATGTTTGCATCTCGCAACGGAAAACATTTGTGGAAACAAAGGAAATACGTTCCCATTAGTTCTTTCATACTGTGCTAAGTACGCAAGCAATAATCAATATGCGTCGACATAAAAATCGCTATCTTCTCGCCAACGAGCCTGTGCCTTGCCGCACGGAACACCGTCGTAGAAAGAGAGCGCAAGAAGTGGAAAAAATGCTTCGATCGTCTAGAACTGTAGATTTTTTCAGATGTTTCTAATTTTTAAGGACTATGGTCAAGGGTCTAATATAATTCCTCTATAGGATAACGAAAGCGATGGACATGCTATTCTCTAAATTCGCGGGTTTATCTTACGTACGTAAAAATGCGCAGGAGCGTCAATGAGATGAAAGGCGCACGAGACGTGCATGACACACGCGATTCCGGACTTGCATGCGTAATCGGCGACAGCATCTGATGTGCGGGAAGAATCGTCGAATAAAGTGTATCGGGAGCGTTTCTCGTTCTACTCCAATCCCGTTCCTTTAAGCGTTTCACTGGCGTACGTCGTGCGTACTACTAGCGTACAGCCTGGCAGCAGTGTAGGAAGCGTACAGGGGCGAATCACGGTGATGAGCAGGAACGTACAGGGAGCGTGCCGAAGACATACGTACATCACAGACCACAGACCAAACGTACACCAAGTGTATTCAAACGTGCACTGGACGTGCGGTACGCCAATCGTACTCCAAAGTCCCTAAAACGTACGTATCCCATTTTCGGCAGGGTGATTTTGTTCTTTTTGATGCTATTGGTTTATAGTTTCTCAGTGAAAGTTCATTTGACGAAATAATAAGAGGAACGGTTCTATTGCAACCTTGAGAGCTCGCATATAAAGAGTTTAAAATTTTGATTTTAAATTCTCCAAGTATTTTATACTTATCGTACACCCTCCAAACGTATTATTTTGAATAAATCAGTTGTGAGAAATGAAGCAAATCTGATTTTTTTTAGAGGAAATCCTGCATTTGCTTCGAATTAACAATGAGAAGATAACTAATTTCATCTGTTACGTGTAACCATCCTTTTGACTGCTCTTGTGCATATGTTGACTAATTACGACCTTTATAGCTAAATTTAAGTTTTTCTGAAACTTTTCTCTCACAAAGGCATATTTTCTTTCATTACTTGGTACTATTTCGTGTTACCATGGATCATTGCTAAACATCAGTAGTGTCACGTCATCAGCACATTGTTGCTTTTTCTACAGCTGCAATTCACTGTTGGCAGAATCCTATCAAAAATTACCTCTCGTAAGGCTGATCACGTCCAACTCCGGTATTTCGATGCGTTATTTTTCGCATTACTTCGCGTAGTTGTTCAACTTGAAATTTTGAAATAAGTAACCTTGAAAATCTGTCCTTTTTCTAAATAACCATTCAAAATACTTTCTCCGGAATGTTTGTTGAAAACAAAATATTTATTGATGGCTCATTATACATATTTGCTCTTAGCTAAAATACACATAAAACTCTGCTTGAAATTATTTTTATAATGGCTACTAGATGGCGAGAAATGTGCATTGATATTTGTTGTTTTTATTATTCCATGAAAATTATCATCAATTTTCAGATAACGATAAGCTCCTATTGTTGACAATGAGATGCATATTCAGAGGCATAGACAGTTTTTATCGCTAAAACAACGTGATCATCCACCCATTTTGAGCTCATGGCTAACCTATTCTACCAAGTAGGCCACGACAATTAAAAATTGGCCAATTCGAATTCCGACTCAAGGGAAGAGTATCTTTCTGCACTAAAATTCGATATTTAGTACCAGAGAATGAAGTAATGGAGTCTTTGAGGGATATCTTTATATCTCCATTAAATATCACATGGGTTACAATATGTTGCTAAGCTACTCTCTACTGAAGATAATTTGCATCACTATAAAGTAAATTAGAGAAATGTTTGATGACGTTGTATTCATAGATTAGAAAACAATCAATCATGGATAACATTTATCAACTCAGCGAATATATTTTCTTCCTAAAAGATGGCTCGCACATTTGGCGGGATTCTCTTTGTCAATATGATGTCTACATGCATATCCCATCCGTGTGCTTCGGAGGCGATAAACGGGTAGACACTTCAAATACTTCTAGCATTTTCGCACCTGTGGAGCGGGGATTATGAATGAAATAATTTACGGCCACTCGGAATCCGATCGTTTACTTTTCGATCCACCGATGCCTTGGAAAGGTTTCCCGATTCAATCGACGGGGTTCTGGAGAAAGTAAATGGTACATGGGGGCGGGAGAATAGAATAGAATAATCATTTATTTTACTCTGGGACAGGTCCCTTAGAGCAAGGATACAAAAATAATATATTAATATAGCAGCGAGGTAATCAACAAATTAACATATTATTTAGTTCAAATCAAAAAATAAATAGAGCTTAATAACATTTAATGCATAAAAAAGACAAAAACAGCTACTCCCATTTAAAAACTATAATGTTACATGTTAAACAGCTGAACTCGGAGATCGGTAAAAAATACAATCAATATATAGATAGGTATATGGTACAATATAAAAAACATAAACATACCATGAGGAAAAAGAAACAATTTTTGTCTAATAAAAAATATAAAAAATAGTAATAATAAAAAAAATGAAAATTTGCGATGCGAAATTAGTCCCGACCAGGCTAAACTATTCAGGAAAGCATTCATTTAATAAAATTTCATACAATTTAGATTTAAAAATTTCCATCGAGCGAGATTTCCTCACATCAATTGGAAAGGAATTCCAAAGTTGTGAGGCCAATTCCAAAGCGGCCACGACAAACGACTTATGAAATGTAGTAGTTCGGCGAGTTGGAAGTGGAAGGTTACTTGGTTCTGTCCTAGTTACCATAGTATGATTGGAAGTCCTTTTAGAAAACATATCGATTGGGTATGACGGTTCGTTAGTGCCAAAGATAGAAAAAAATAAAGGTTCCAAGTAGGCATTTGAGACGGGATATGGTATTCAACCAGCCAAGTTTCTTGTAATAGGGAGGAAAGAGGAGGTGGGGTTAAGGGATACGAGGTGGATGGGAAAATAAAAAAGGGCAATAAAGAATGAGCCTATGGGCATCTCAATTACTAGAAGGGGAAGGGTCTTTGATGAGGGGGCTGTGGATAGGATGAGGGGAGGATTAGCTGAGTAAAATGTCACACGGTGGCGATACTGGGCGTCGGCGGCGGCGGCGGCGTTAATGGGAGGAGGAGGGACGTCCCGTCGCCGTTCGCTCATTCCACTTGCTGTGGCACTCAGCCTAATTGTCTAAAGGAGTTCATCAGAGGGAGGGATGGAGAGGGTTGAGGGCAATCTGAAGGCGGCGGGAACCCCTTCTATGTACCCTTCCACGAAGGGTTCGGGAGCAGCCGAGAGGCTGTGACGGCGCGTACGTTAAGGCGCGAAGGGGCGATAATGGCCAGGGCCGGCTAAGTGGCTCACCCCATCTGACCTCTCCTCCCTCGGGGCGCGCGCTCACACCTGCCAACAGCTGAGCCATCGTCGCTCGCTCTCTCCTCGTCCCTCCCCCTCGCTGGCCTGACCTTATGTGTTACCCACTCAAACGGGAGATGGGAGGGTGCTGTGACCACGTGACCCATTTCCTCCACCCCCACTCTTCCGTCACCGTCCACGCGGTGTTCCTTTCACGTTGGTTACACAGCTATATATATGTGTATTTACATATAATATAAAACTTCGTCACAGGGTGACACTAAACATAAGACATATAAAAAACAAACTCACGAATTTAAAATTTTCGGTGGGTCGCCCGCACCTTCATCAGTGATAGAATGAGGATTGAGGAGGAATAATCGTATAGGAGGGGCGGTGAGGGGAAGGAGCAGGTAGGAGGGGTGGGGAAGGGCAGGGAGGGAAGGAGCTCTATATATATTATATATATATATATATATATATATATATATATATATATATATATATATATATATATATATATATATGTGTGTGTGTGTGTAAAGGCTTAAACAGAAAGGTAAAAAGAAAGTGGATGGGAACACATAAAATCAACAACTTTCTGTTTAAACGTTTATATGTGTATATATATATGTGTAAAGTAAAATTTGCCGCTGAGCGGTCTGAGTGAATAAACGAACGATTGCATGGCCTGCACGGTTCAATACTACTTGGGTTAGCGTACCCCGAAACACCTGTTCTATATCTTTCACCACTGTCTGTGTGCTTGAGTTATTCTTTCAATTCGCCTTCTGTGTGTGTCATTCTCTCTCTGCCGGTGGGTGAACAGCAGCCCTCGTGCCATCTATTGGCCGCTCTCGTGGGTCATGCCTTGGGGAGTGTTTGTTCATATAAACCCCGCGCCGATTCCAGTGGATTCTTAGCAGATTTGGTAGCTTGGTGGTCTAAGCATTGGACGCGAAATCCAAAGGTCCGTGGTTCGATTTCCGAGGACTCAACATCTTTGAGTTGGAGGGGAGAGGAGGAAGGGGGAAGGGAGGCGAGAATACCAACCTTAAAACTATTATTAAAGGTGGAGTTTTGGGAAGAAACGTGTGTGGCCACAGGGAAGGAAACGGAAACCGAAGACGGATCATTGCAACTAGAGCGGTGGCCATTCATGCGGATGTTAAGCGGAGTCGTGGTCAAACCAATGTAAAAGCTCGGGAATAGTTGACAAAGGAGGGTATAAACAACATTAGGGGAAATGCAGGAGAGTGGGGGGACGGACGGAAGATAAACGGCAAGAATTTATCAGGCAGAGGCTGGGTGATGAGGATGCCGTAAGTTTTGCAACGTGGGCGATTGCAATGCGTCGGAAGGGATTTAGAAGTGCTAATGATTGATTTAGAAAGAGGTTCAGTGATTTTAAAGAGAGCGGAGAGGTTGGGGGCGTATAAAAGTGAGAGGACAGCGCGGGAAATTTTGGAAGTAGTTAGGTTGTCAGAAAGGATGGGGTAAAGGTTTTTGATTATACGACGGGTGGAGTGAACTCCAGGGAAGTAGGTGGTACAGAGGGAGATTTTACCACGAGGACGCTTATTAAGAGAGAGATTAAGAAGAGGAGGATCGTTGTAGGATTTTTTTCTGAAGGAGACGCTCAGGGTAGCCTCTGCGAAGGAGGGATTGGTGGAGGTTAGAGAGGAGTAGGTCAAGAGAGTCGGGGTTGTTGCAAATTCGGTGACCACGGATAGAGAAAGAATAAAGGAGGGATCGTTTAGTATGGGAATGGTGGCAGCTGTTAAAATGGAGATATTGTTGCTTGTTGGTAGGCTTGAGATGGACGGAAGTGTTAAATTTAAGGTTACTTAGGGAGATGTTTACATCCATAAAGGTGATGTTGGAAGCAGAGACGTTAGAAGTGAAGAAGACAGAGGAGGAGGAGTTTAGGAAGGAGATGAAAGAGTTGAGGGAATCAAGGCCATGTGGCCACAGAAGAAAAAGGTCGTCAATGTAACGAAGCCAGAGAAGAGATTTAGGAGAGCAAGGCGAGAGAAGAGCTTGCTCAAAGGCACCCAAGAAGAAGTTTGCATAGGAGTGGCTGAAACGACTGCCCATGGCACAGCCTTTAGTTTGGGTGTAGAACTTGTTGTTGAAGGAGAAAGCATTATTAGTAAGTATAAAGTTGGAGAGGTCAAGGAGAAAATCAGAACTCGGGGCTTGAGGAGCAGGGCGCTGGTTAAGAAAAAGACGGATAGCGGAAAGTCCTTCAGAGTGAGGAATAGACGTGTAAAGAGAGGTGACATCTATAGTAGCCATTAAGATGTCACAGTCAGAGGGGAGTGGGGTAGAGTGGAGGCGTTCAAGAAAGTGATAGGTATCTTTGATGTGAGAAGGAAGAGAGAGGACAAAAGGTTGTAAGTAGTAGTCAACGAAAGCGGAGATGCGTTTGGTGGCTGAGTTGTAAGAGGAAAAATCTTGCTTGACATTTTTCGTAAAAATTTAAAATTTTGACTTAAAAGCGCAGCCTGAAGACAAAATTCGATCTAGTTGGAATTTTTTATGGGTTATAAGGACCACAGACCACAAAATTTAAGCACTAACCGCGGACCGATTTCGTCAAAAACCGTTTTTCGATCCATCCTAGCGTATATACAATGAGAGGGAGTTGTAGTGACACCGCCACTTGCACTCATTAAGGGAATGGACGAAGGGAACGAGTGTCCTCTTTCTTCGTGTGGAAAGCGAAGGAGAGTTGTTGAGAGGCTCAGCGGGTCATCGGCCGCATACACCTCTCTATCACCTTCGTAATTCTTCCCGCTATACATCATTGATACGCTCTTTCTACGACTTTCCGTCCACTTATAAAGATACCTTAGGCCGGGATCCAACCCATGTTAAGGTAATAGGAGTGAGATACCATTTCGGATAGAACCCAATGAGTTTGTCTTCACCTGAAAGAAAAATATCTCACCACCCCTTGATATCAAAATATCAGCTAATCAATTATGTACTTGGCGAGATATTGCCAAAACAATTCGCTGCCATTTTCCATTGGAAATAGATTTTGTATGAACTCCTGTGCGTACGTTTGGTCATAAATTTAATAGAGAATAGTTCATTTTAACTGACTACTATTTTTAAAAAAAGTTCAGTTGCTCACCGAGGTTTTTCATTCATAGAATCGAAAAAAATCTTCGGTTGTAGAGGCATTGTCATCGTGCGATGCGCTGAATTGGAAAAATAATAAAATCAATTAAGAAGTTAAATATGTGTCTTTCCCCATGTGATTAACTATTGAGTGGTTATGTCTCAAAAAATATCACTCGCGCTATTAATATTTATATATTTTCGCCATGCTTTTTATCAGGTTAATGTAAAAAGTTAAATTTGAATATGGCATTTATAATCTATATTCCATATTCTGACGCGGAAAATATTCCGTCCTGACCGCTTCAGCTGCTCACGCTTTAAATAGCTCACGTGTATATTTAATACCAGCTCCATCTATTATGTGATGGCTACGGTATGAAAATGAAACATTGCTCTATCAACATGCTTTCTTCTTCTTTCTATGCATTAGTTTATCGCTTTGCTGATCGATTATCCACCGCCTAATGCAAAGTGGATGGTGATTACTAATCACCTTAGGCCTTTTAGCTTTGAGGGGCGCCTGTACTCGTACACCCACTCCTGATTAAGAGCCCCCTTATGGTGGCTACATGAAGGAATTCCTTTTGAAATTTGTCCTCCGACGGGAAAGAGGGGCACGGATAAAGGTCCGTCCTCACTTTGTCTTTTCGCTCTCGGCGTCGCACGGCTTAAAAGGCGTCTAAAACTCGTGCAATACCCTGCTTAATAGGAGCCACATTGTGTGGCATTAAGAGGTGCTCCACAGCTGGGCCCTTTTGCATATTTAAGTGCCATTTGTCCCCGAAATGCGTTTTAGGAGGGGCATGCAAATTAGATATCGAACGTATTAGAATATTTGATTAGATGCTAAACCGTTTCAAAAACAAATCCATTGGAAAATAAATACTGTCGGCATTTATTACAAAGAAACGCAATGCTCATTACACTATACTACCATGCTAGTGTGTCCCGCTACATGTTTTCAACACGCTCTGTTTTAAGGATTATAAACATTTGTACTAAGCTTAATCAAAGAAAATATCTTATTATTGCTCAAACTTCTCATCTTAAAAACTATCCAAAAATAGATCAACTCTAAGAAACCACATATTCTCTTTTATGCTACTGTACCGCATATATTTCATTTCACTTCGTGATTAAATTGGTCAATTCAATTTCATAAAATCCCAACAATCGATAACAGAATTTTTTTTTTAATTCTTCCGCATCGTTCTTATTCTTAACATACTTGATGGCAATAAGTGAAAATCGCCATCTACTTGCTGAGAATAACGGCTAAATTAGTACATTGGTTATCTTGAGAGTAGTAGGATAGCTGTGCGCCGCAGCATCCGTGATCGAAACTGTCGTAATGATTTTGATTGTTGTGCGAACTGCAATCATATCTTTGGTCCACATGAGAGAGAGAGATTAGTCCTGCCCTCATATGATGAGCGGGACATGAAAAGGGTGGAGTCGATTGAAAATATTACTTTACTAATTGGATGAAACTTTATAGTTCTTCCACCTCTTCCCGATTTCTTTCTTTAACGACGCATAGTCATCGACAACATAATCTTCACTAACTCACGTAAAAACACATTTCTGTTCGTATCGCGAAATCCATATTTCCCGAAGCGACCTGTCTTGAGGATTTACATTTTTTATGGAAAAAAATTCATCCCGGGGATTAAGCTCGCCATGGAAATATTGTCTGATTTGACCGGAATTCGAAGCCGGATTTTGAAATAGTCTGTAAGGTGTAATAGCCAACTACACCACCAAACAATAAAAGGTAAATTTTGGGGAGTTTTTTCGCGGAATTCTCCTTGAGTGGGATGGTGAAACTAGCTATTACACCTTATCGGCAATTGGGAGACTCGGCTTCGTATTCCTCTCGATTCAAATGATATTTTCATGGCGAATATTATGCCTTAATCTTGAATCACACGATTCTTCACCTTGTACAAGACCGAGGATGCTAGCGAGTACTGGATTTCTAGTACGAAACCTAGTATTCTATAAATCTTAGGAGCTACCATACGATACTTGAACTTCCGAAAGGTCGGTTTAGTAGATCTTTGATCTAGTACAGTCACGGAAGAAGTTTGACGACTAAAATGGATGTTTTAGAACGAAGACGACGGCTTTTAGCCGCTGCAGTTCCTCAACTGCCTCAGGTACCAAAGCCATTATGTCATGTTGTGAGGTTTGAGTTGTTTATTTGATCACGGGAAATTGTAATTGTCACGAGGCACTATGAAGGCGCTGACATCAAAAATTGTCGGCCGCATTGCAAAGAGCAAAGGTGATTGGTCGGCGGCTACTAGGTCCTACTAGGAGCAAGTATCAAACTAGTACCGCACCAATTGCGAAAACAAGGATACCAGCTAGTATGCTAGCGATCACGCAGGAACTCCAGTATGCTTGGCTGTATTGCACAATACTTGACCTTGCACAAGTCCTATTATGCTGGCTAGCATCCTCGGACTTGTACATGGTCAAGTATCGTGTGATTCAGGGTTTAGATGGATATCTTTTTTCACCCGTACGCGTGACGGAATACCACTTCATTTATTCAATGCAGGCAAATGAACTTTTTGAAACTGTATGTATTTTCAAATTCACCTTGTCGAATTTTTGTCGATTTTTAATTGATACTTCGCTTGCTGAAGTGATTGCTGTTTTAGAAAAGCGTTTTGATAATTTCAAAATGATTTCGTCTCACAAGCAAAACCAGATGTATCCATTCGAATGACTGAATATTTTCCCGTTCAGTCTATGTACCCACAAGGGGTTCTACATCTACATTTACATACTATCCCACGAGCCGCCGTATGGGCGTGTGGCAGGGGGTGTTAGGTCACCAGCCGTGTAAAGATGTAAAAGTTTTGGAGATGAAATTCTGACATGTCCCATGAGAGTGTATTTGGAGAAGCTCAATTTTTATTGTGGTCGCTTATTATGCGCGGAAATATTCATCTCTCTCCGTGGGTTCTGTGATGCTTCTGAGAGAGCAGGTAGTGTAGTCGCGTGTTGCTGAGGAGGGTTAAGATGGCATTATTTATCTGTTGGTGTCCAAGACAAAAATCGCTCCGATAAAGCCTATTTGTGTACCTCTCACCACATGAAGCATAGCGTCCGACCGATCTATATTACAGTCCACTCTTGGAAATAAAGGGGAACGAAAACTTGGCCCAGCATGTCCTATTCCAAACATAAGTTTTGGCAGTGGATTCTCTCGACTGATGTGTCGTCGTGACTTTCGCCCAAAATCCAATTTACCAAGATAAACTAAGTAGCGAGTTGACTTTCATTCGAATAACAAATGAAAAATTAATTGCAACTTACAAGTCATATTTAACCATGCTTGACTTTGGACATGGCGGAGGGAGTAATTAAATACGCTGATGTTTCACACACTCCATTATTTATAAAGAATTTACAACTACTTATTAATAATTTTTTATTAAGTAATGCGATCATTAATAAGTGGAAATACGTACTGTAAGTTCCGATAAATATTCCTAATCTCGACTTAGGGTATCTTATCATGAAGTTTTGTAATAATATTACTATATAAATCCATTAATAGTGGTTCAATAAAGATAAAATGAACTCAACATGACATCTTGAAATGTAAGGTTTATTAATAACTACCATTTTGAGCTCATCCTTCAAGAAATACGGCGAAAAGCACAATTATATCTTTTGATGTTAGGTTTACCCGAAGACACGCATTCGCTTGGGATCTTTCAAGGTAAGTAGGGGCATAAAATTATTTTTCAGCACATATTCATTATTTGTATTTACCCAAAAACATTGAAATAACTTTTAACTTGGTAATATTGCGAGGTGCATGCCCAAAATGTATCGTAACAATCAAAATACGAGATATATATGGTCTTCATTAAGTCCGCCATTTTTGGACTAGTACAAGTCTTTGGTTAGGTATATCTGAGGAGCACATCCGCCTTGTAAAAATAGTCACGTGACTTGTAAATTGTAGACTTGCAGCTCTGAGAAACAGCCCTTAGATGTATCCATTCGAATACCTGAATATTTTTCCGTTCAATCTATGTACGCACAAGGGGTTGCTATGGCAGCGGATTCTCTCCAATTGTCATCCAACGCCTAATCCTCGAATGCTCCCCCGATCGCCCGCGACGAGTGGACGCCCACAGGCGGCAGTGCATGAGGGGAAGGAATGGCATTTGATGGAGAAACGGTAGATTCCCTCTTCGGAGTTCGCTTTTCGCGTGGCGTAAACGCGCCTCGCATCCCCTCGTGAATTCCCTCGACACCCGAATCGACGGATTCTGCACCTCGAGAGAGCGGAGTGCCTCGAGTGCCTGTAAGTGCTGCCACCGGTGTCCGTTCGCTCTATCGCCGCACACACTCCTCGGCCGCTTCTGGTCTTACAGATTTCCCCTTACATACCAGACTAGAACATCTGTCAACCAACTGCATCTGGGAGAGACTGGGAGTAGCCCATTCTTTTTCTATATTAATCCTATTAGGTAAATTTGCGCTTTACGGGCCCCTTTAAGATCTCTTATTCCCAGGTTCTACTACTACATAAACCAGTACTTTATACATCAGTTTCAAATTGAAGGAACCGCATTTTATTTTATATAACGTTATTTAACAGATTTTCAATACTTTCTGGGAAATTTTGTCTCAAAAAATCACCTATTTCAAGGTATTCACTTGCGCGACGACGCCATATTTCCGTATTTTCAGCATTTCCACCAGAGGAACTTCACTTATTTCATCTCTTCCATGGGTCCAAACCCCCCATCCAACAAGCTTTTGGGCCTATGGAGTAAAACAGGGGTGCTGGGGTGGGACGGAACGCGACCTCGAAATCTTAGTCACTTTTTCCACATTACAGGGAGATTTTATGTAGAAAAAATGTTTCTACATGCTTCCACCTCCAAATTTTAGCCTATTAATGACCAACCATTCCGAGGGACATTTTTTCTAGAAAATATGCGTCTCTACATGCTTACACCTCCGATTTCCTCCATTTTCTGCACTCTATGTCAGATGTGAAAATTCCTCTATCACTCCAGAAAAAAGCCAATATGGCCGCAGAAAGCATCACCTCCCATGTTCAAACTCCTGTTTAAACGGTATTTACGCACTTAACTCAATTTATTTTTCTAAAAAACGTCCGCTTGCATGCACTTTCTTTCATAAAAATTTCATTGAAATTCATTGATTTTTAGGGGTCGAAAAAAATTTTCTTGGGACCCGTAAAGCGCAACTTTACCCCCATTCTTTTTCTATATATTACCTATTATGCCACAATGCCGTAAATTCTAGAAGTGCTTTTTTTCGGATTGACAATAAGCTGTAATTGTATGGACAACGTTAATTTACGTGGTATTATTTTTTCGCACTTGGAGCGCCACTTAATTGCCCAGTGATCTACGCCAACAAAAAAGATAGTAATCACAACCTTTTTTGACGGAAATCGAGGTTTTAACGAAAATGCTATGAACAACGTCATGTCTTTATACGCTTCATTTTAAAAACCTGAGCTCGACCGTAAAGCAGTCCACTCCACAATTGATTCAGTTATGGCAGCCATACTCGAAACAGCGTGAAATTTGGAACCACACTCAACGATTAAGTCTAAATTTGACCGACGATAGGTTTCTCACTTCATCTATTGTTCCAATGCAGAAATGTTATTCAAAAACCACTGAGGGTGCAAAAATCTAAATTCTTTTATCCTCAACAGCACTTCAGAACTCATCAGTATAATGCTCGATCTGTTAAAATTAGCATTGCCTTGAGCGCTGAGTCTGGAACGAACGGAAAGCTCCCAAAGACAGCTGTCAATGAAGACGTCGTTGTCTTTCAGTTTCTCGAGGACCGATAATGAAAATGCTAAATCCTATCATCTTAGATATTGGAGATATTTGGCTAGGAATGCATGATTCATGAAAGGATTTTAGAGAACACACTCCTCCTTTCATTGGACATGGATGGGAGTTGAGTGCTTATTAGCCTCGGCAACGTGAAGAGAATGGATGAAAGTGAGGCAGATTAACGATTGAGATGTGATTGGTGTGAGAAGAAGACGTGCAAGCCGTGAAGGGAGAACGAGTTGGTAGAGACTCTCTAAGAAGAGGAATACTAGGAGTTATGAAAACCAGAGAGAATGCATGAAATTATGAATGGAACAGAGGCTAGGGACGCATGCAAGGTTCGGGTATTCGTGTGGAAATTAATAGAGCTTCCTTGATCTCTTACGAAAATAATTAGATCCTTAAAACTGCTAAATCGACGGAGGTGTGGGTGCATATTTTAAACAATATTACCGAAAGTTTAAAGTTCACGAATATTTTTCACGATTTTAATCTGAAATTTTTCCGAAATCAACCAGTTCCCTATTACCATCACAGTCGAACCACATTGGCCGTCATGAACGTTGTATAAATCGACCCGCTTCAATGTTTCTTATCTTCCCCAATTCACCTCCCCCATTTCCAGCCCTTCTTCATCCACCCTTACCACAATCTTGACCCCAATGACCATATAAATGACGAAAGAAGGCGGTTTAACTGTCTACACATCTTGAAATGATGGTGCGAGGGTGATGGACATGTGTGCATGGATCCATTTGCATGACTGTAAAAGGTGACCAGAACTGAAAAATCGACCTAATCTGCCACCAAACTGGCATTTATTCTCGATATTGGTCGCCGAAGGGGAAGAAGGGAAGGCTGGCAAACTTCTAAAGGCGTCTCACTCCGTCTCTTCGTCTCGAATTCATCCGAAAGTCCTGTCAGTAGTTCCCGTTGGGGGGAAGGGGGGAGGTTGTTTGAGGGAGGGAATTGTGGTGAATGCGGGGGGGCGGGGAGGGATATGAAGGGTCGAGGAAGGAAAACAAATCAGGAAAACTTAACGGGAGTGCTGGGAGTGAATAACAAAGAGAGGCCGGGGAACATTCCGTGTTTGCCCGCATTGATGAATTTTATATCGAGTATATCAGTCGTATTCGAGCAACTTGAGTGTAAACACCCGAAATTACTTCGCCATTCCTGAGGCCTCGGGAGATTTTGGAAAGCTCCTTCGTTCGCGAAACACTGCCCAATCCAGCCCATCTCAGTGCCCGCTTATTTAAAAAATTCTCTTACAACTGCCGGGAGATATAAGTAAAATTTTGAATCGCAAAAATGTTATTTCGCGAAAAGTTACGGAGGAAGTTCTTAGGATAAGTGAAAATATTTTTTTAGTGTTGTATTTGCAATGGAAAGTTACTTCTTCAGGAATAGTCCACGTTTTTTCGAATACAAATTGGAGCTTTTCGGTACAAGAGTAGGTAATGTCAATTATATGCAGCATTACATACGTCAGCATTGGAACTTAGTGAGGAACATGCATAAAGTTTCTTTCTCACGTTTACTAAGAGTGCACGACATGAAATTTCCTCCTTCTTCTTCAGTCTTCAATCTGTCGATTGGTTTGCGGATGCTCTCCATATGAATCGCTGTTCTGCCTTTCCCTTCATTTCTGCATAGATCTTAAAATGAACGGCAGTTATTATCGGCTTTGTGAATTGCAGTCTTGGTCTTCCTCTGCATCTTATTCCCTTAATTTAGCCTTCCAGGGTAGTTTCCACAATTCCCTAATGGCGCAGAATGTGACCGATTAGCTCGCATTTTCTTTTCACGATATTATTCCCTAATTTTCGTTGATCTCCGATTCTATAGAGAACCTCGTCATTGCTAACCTTATCGGTTCATGGCATTTTTAACATTTTCCTGAAACAACACACTTCAAACGACTCAAGCCTTCTCTTCTCTTCGACCCTTGATCCGGTCCTTGATTCGCAGTCATATAGTGCTATGGAAATATTCTTAAAAACTCCAAAAGGTATATAAATTCATTTGCGCATGACTCAACAACAGACATAAGAGATATTCTTTCCCAGGAGCGCAATGACGAAAAAAGGTCACGTGACCCAAATCGTGGCTTGACGTCATCAGACGGTATCACTGCACTGCTCTACAACGCTTCAACGGCATGAATCAAAATAATATACGGTTCACTGTCTTCCATAGAGCTAATAAAAACGGTACCTCCGCCAAATAGCGTTGAAATACAAATGAATATTTTGACAATTTCCCCTTTGATGGTTTTTAGTCTCTTGCCATGTGACGACTTTTCAAACGAGTCTGGATTGTTTCGGCACATCAAAGTCAATATACTTGTTCATCTGATTTCTTTTTCATTACCTTCTCAGTCCCGCTCCTTAAATTTCCGTCAGTACTTGTTACACGAGAGCTCTTTTCTTTGCCATCGCCATATTCTCGATGGCGGCTGTGAGATCTGTTCAAAAAGAATTGGGTAAAAATAACACGACAAGATTATTCTTTCCATTTCTAACATCCTTAGAGACAACGATTGGAAGATATCGAATGTGTGAGCGTTTTTTTTGTAGTGGTTGAGAGCTACTTAAGCGTTTTATGTAGATAAACCTATTTAACCTCAAGTACTGACATTTAATTTGTCACTTCACTCTAATTGAACCCCTTAAAATGTCAAGGAAGCTTGAGCTCTACTGCCTCGTAGAATTGACAAAATAGGGTGAGAATGTTTCTCCAATGGCCGTAACTATTGGCACCACTCGTCAAAATATAGAAGAAAAAAATGTTTACTGTGTTGGTTTGACGGTAGCGTCGGTGACCAACCACAACCTCTCAACCAGAATACCCTTGTGAAGGTTTACGGAAACGTTAATTCCTCGCCAGTGACCATTCACAGACACACGCACACTCAACCCAATTGGGATCCTTCACAGGGCTTTAGAGACCCCGTTAAGGATGCCTGAGTTATGATCACAAACACACAGAGCAATCACTCTCACAAGTACTCACAAAATTACTCACTCATACATTCATCAGGATCCGACTTCTGGGAGAATCAGGCTCGAGATGAGCTTGGTCAAAGGAATGAAGCAGGAAAAGACGAGGGTGGGCGTCGTATACGCGTAAAATACATTAGGACACATTATAATTTCAATGCTTTCTAAGAAAAATCGGTATGTTCCGAGAAACCATAGCATTTTAATAGTGAGTATTGCCGTCGTAAGAAATTAGGTGTTTTCCACAATTACGTTACTACTTTTTTGATTTGATGCTCAGTACAAAATGATGAAACTGGGATTATAAACTTGCCTCTGCTAATTTTTGTAAAAGTTTTAATAATATAGTGCTCGTAGGTTGATTATGGAATAATCGGCGCTTAACATCAAATGTCATCGAATATCGTGACATTGGAGACGTCCTCTGAAAATCGCGTCGATTGCAACTCATCCACGATGGCGCCGTGATTACGTCACATCTGCCACACATGCTCGCACCCCATTGGACGAAGATTTGAATGCTCCACTGAGCTATCCTATTGGTTGAATTCTCTGCGCCACATATTTTTGGCACATTTCTCCCGGCTCCCGGTCACGCTATCCGGGAAGTGGGTCTTCTCCTTAACTTTCTTCCTCCTTTTCCTTCCTTCTCTTAAATCCTTCGTTAATTTGATGTCATCTGCTATTTTGAATTTTTCAACAGACTGTTGGTCCGTGGAAGTTAGAGCTGTAGGTGGGAGAACGCATTTACGGCTGTTTTCATCCCAAGAAAATGTTTGATTAGATATAATTAAACAATACCTTAATTTCTATGTATGCTTTCTTGGAGTCTTCAATGATGCGAGGGAGAGAGGTACACTGAAATCCAATCTATTTGATAGTGTATCTCTTATTTTCTTACTTCTACACAATCTCAGAGATCGCTCAACTAAAGCGTAACCCTCCATTAATCAGTTTCTTTCTTTATCAAGTTCAACCTTAACTTTGCGTTTAGCAGAAAATCTATGCATATTACTCCAATAGCTGTGACTTCTTTGAAGCACTATTCCCACTTACTTCGCCATCCTTAATGTACCTCAGCGACATGGTGTTTAGTGCCCTTTAGAACCCCTCAATAGCAGAAATGAAGAGGTCTGGGTCGCCTGATGGTCTAAGCTGGTCTAAGATGATTTTTCCGTCCAGTCAAAAGTGTACAGCTCGATTTCTGGTCCGTGCTGGTTTCTTTCTGGTGGCAGTTTCCGTTAATTTCATCGACATCATTTCGCCAGTTGGAAAAACAACGTAAAGTACGTTAATGTTCCAGGTTGGACTCTTCCTGATGACTAGATGAGATACAACAATTAATCAATGAAAAAGTAGAACAAAAAATATAAATAGGCTTAAATATCAATACCAAAAAAATACATGACCACCTTTAGTAACACGGATCCATCTCAAAACTCCACTTGACAGATGAAGTGAAATACCTGGGAGTTACGATAACTTCGAACCTATCGTGGGAGACACATGTAAGAAATATTTGTGGCAGAGCCCTGAAGAAGCTAGGATTTGTCAAGCGTGTTGTGGGAAGATTTTCGGATGATAAAGTGAAAGAGAGGTGCTATTTCGCACTCGTCCGGCCACACCTTGAATATGCAGCGAGCATATGGGATCCGGCGGAGAAAGACCTAGTCCATGAACTTAATAAAATACAAAGGAAAGCTGCGCGATTCGTCAAAAACTGCTACGGCCGTACAGAAAGCGTTACGCAGATTTTGAACGATTTAGGGTGGGAGCCGCTAGAGACTCGGAGGCTACGCGCTAGGCTTAGATTGCTTGAGCAATTGAGAATGGATATCTTTCAGAGCGACACGGAGAACATCATATTCGAACCACATTATATTTCCAGGTCCGACAGAATCGATAAACTAAGAGAGATATTTTGCCGAACGGATAGGTTTGGGAATTCGTTTTTCCCCCGAACAATTAAGGACTTTAATAAATGCTAGGCGGAACTTTGATTTTTTTTTTAGTTGACGGCTGGTTTCCTAACACCCCCCTAGTAAGGAAGGTTGGCCACACGCCTTTTGAGGCGGCTTGCGGGGTAGTATGTAGATGTAGATGAAACTCCAAAGCAGCATTCAACGTGAGGCCCCAAGATATAGTCAACTAATAAAAATGTCTGAGAACTTAGATTTCAAAGAATAGACATCTGATAACAAAGTAAAATTCCGCATTAAACGAGCTACAGAGGCATTATTCAGATTATAAAGAGTTCTTCTATGCTCAGATTTTGACTCAAACTTTAGATTAAGATTCGCTAAAATTCTATGCTTTGTCGATATTTCTGTATAGTAAAGAAGGTTGGGCACTGGAAGCAAACATTGTTGACAAATTTGAAGATTTCGAGAAGTGGATATACTGCCGGAACCTTAAGATGCCTAGGACGAAAAAAATACGAAATACGAAGTTCTTTAAACGTTTACCAAAGAGCCTGAGTTATTGAACGTAATTAAGATGAGAAAAACGGCGTATGCATTTAACATGTTATGCAAAAAGAAAAATGCTGGTTGATGATTGAAGTCAGAATTTAAGTCAGAAGTAAAGTTGAAAGAAAGATGTCTTGAATTCAGAACACTATGCAACGGACGAGGCTTCATGATACTCAATCTCTGATACATATATGTCTAAGAAGTACCGTTCGATTCACTTCTAGGGTGGCGTGGCACGTGGTGATTCCACAACAGGCATACTTCACTCGTTCCACTTAAAAACAGAGCCTCGTGTGTTCCCTCGGCTGCTAGGTGCAGGCCTAAAAGCTAAATCTAGTAGAGTGCTACGGAGATGAACATACTGTACACTCGTTAAGATACAGCTATTCGTTAGTATATTTAATGCTATTTATACATATAAATACTTCAAACCATAAAATCCTGTAGAAAACAAAAGTCAAATTTATTCCGGACATTTCAAGTGGAGTGAGTGTTTAACAGTGATTATTTTTATTAAAACAAGTAAATATTCTACTCCATCTTGTGAGAGTAGGGTATTCTTCGAATTGATCTATCACAACAATGATGGCCCCGATATGGTGAGTGATATCATTTCGAATCTATTGGTGCTGCATTTTATTTCCTTTATCTTATTTCTGTAATCGTTTTTACACTTAAAAGTTGGCTCCAGAAAAACATGCCTGAATTTTCGGAAAAATGTCGTCTGACTTGAACATGCGCTAACGATTTAATCAATATATTTTCCTTCTATCATTTGAATGGACGAAGGGCACGCAGGAATGGCGTTTCACTTCCCCCTCTGATACATATAGCAGGAAATGGAGAAGCGATGAAAGATTTGACCGTAAACATCCATTAGTGGATTCGCATTGAAAGAAGGAGGCGAGGGGACAGCTGACCTCCATGCCAGTTGTCTGAGGGATATATGTAAATAACTCTCGGATAATGAACGGATATCCATGTCATAGTATCCGACGTTTTTGTTCTTTTTAGTTATGAGATGCGATGCTGCGGTTTGAGGCAGCGATTTTTGCGAATCTTAATGAGCAATCATACAGGCATCCAATTTCACCGACGCATGTTACGAACAAGAGGGAAATTAGGCGCATTATAGGGAACAGATGACTCAGAGAAGTGAAGAGACGTGCAACCACAATGGCTTTTTCTAACTATCCTGAATTTCATTCGGAACACGATTTCATAAGGGCGTGTGCATTTACAAGCATGCATGACGAATGGGATTTTCTGGTTTGCAATTCTCAAATACAAATTAAAGGGGACGATCCTTAAAACCTGTTACGCAAGATACTCGGGACGGAAAGAAATCAATGGAATGAAAAACGAGAATTCGGAAGACCCTTTTTATTTGTCTCGAGCAAAATTTTGGAACGACGATTCTGAGAAATATAACTAAGACAGTTTTGAATGGATAATCAGCACGTGGAAATTGGAGAATAATTCCTGCGTGTTGATTGTGTAACGTGTCGAAGTAAAGGTTAGAAAAGCAACAAACAAGGCAAGACATACATGGCATTCACCCTGCCTGACCATTGCGGGTGATGTGCCAAAAACAGCTGAAAATGAGATTACCTTACATCATGAACACTATTTCAGCGTGATGTTACGAATTAAGATAGTCCGAGCGAAATATTATGTTACTTAGAAACCAATGAACTTGGTCTCATTTTAAAGAAAAATATCTCACCCTTCTAATGACAACTAAAATTCTACCCCTTGCCACATTACTTTTGGAGTTATTTGCCAAAAACATCAGCCCTTTTACATGGGAAATGGTACGTGTATGCACTCCAGAGAGACATTATTTACAAAATGAGGAATTTATAACACTCAGATGTCGAAAAAAAACTAACAGCGTGTAGTTTTTATGTTTTCTCAACTATTTTTGAAAATTAATCATTTTGTCACCGCAGTAGGTTCTACGTGTATCACAAAAAAACTTCCATTTTGAAGGAATTTCAAACGCACCGCGCAAAAAAATGAGTCAAGTCAAAGACTTATTTTGATATTTTCATTTAATTACTTAAAATTTCTGTCATATAAAACTATATTATTGCACCATTAGTAATGCAATATTTAATTGATGTGTCCTAGTGTTGGGAAAATTGAAACGTATAATACGAATATTGTCTCTATTCTGACTAGGGAACTATCTCGCTCGGACTACCTTAAGGAAGACACTACATAAAAATAATATTTAATGCTGTAACCGCCGTTCTAATTGTTCTTTAAGATTTGGATTTCCCAATAAAAAATGGCTATGGCAACCATACACTTCAATTTATTTTTTCCGCTAATTAATGGTAAATGTAAATCTCGAGATAGTGAAGTCTCAGACTTCAAGTTTTGACTATAACGTACTTCCTTATATCTTTCTCTTCTTTAAGCTACTCACGCTAATTAACTCCCCCAGCGGAGAAAATGAAGTCCAAAAATGGTTGATTAACCCTTCAGTAGGCGCGTGGGACACAGGGGTAGCCTACAGTGTTTCATTTATGTGCCCTTTCTCATAGGATGGCAAAATATACTCGTAAGTTTCATTAGCTGCACATTATTATGTCCTCAAAAGTCTCACATGGTCCTTTGTAACAAATTGTCGCAGTGTTTGCAATTAATAGCGTGCGAAAGAAAGAAATATCCTCAAAGCATTGGCGCCGCTGAGTAACTTTTTCTATCGTCATTATTACAATATTTATATAGTCTTGATACATTATTATATTATTTATACAGTCTTGATACATTATTTTATTATTTATACAGTCTTGATACATTATTTTATTATTTATACAGTCTTGATATATTATTATATTATTTATATAGTCTTGATACATTATTATATTATTTATATAGTCTTGATATATTATTATATTGTCATCAGTTATATTAAAATTGTTGGATGTTTTATATAAATTTTATCACAATGGATGTTCGATGCTCAAAATATTTCACGATTTTTCAATGACTTTGGGTTTTGTTACACTCATGACTATAAATATATTCCATAGCAAAAATACCTAAATAAACGATTGTAATAAGTCTAAATTTATTGTTTGTAAAAATGTTTTGCAAAAAAATTGAAAAATTTAGCCAATAAAAAAATTGACTTTTGGCCACCAGTGTGGCCCGCGCGCCTAATCGCGTAACAAAATTTTACGCGGACATTGAAGGGTTAAGAGCGCCAAGCAAGTTTGAAACTATCACATTTTTCTTACGAGTGAAATCTCAAATTCTGTTTACCATTTGTATTACTCAGCCATATATATTTTACACCTCAACCAAATGAGAAAATTAAATCTAAATATGATTGATTTTGAGCACAAAGGTATTCTACACCAGCATATAGAAAGGAGAGGGTAGTTCTATGCATGTTGAAATAACTGAGATTATTCTTCTATTTAATATCTTGAAGTACAAAAATACTCAAATCTGAGACTTATTTTCTTAGTGCATTTTTCTCGAGTCAAAGACCAGTTATCTTGAAAAACACAATGAGGATTTCTGATTCTGTGACAATGAAGAAATGTAAAAAAAATTTAAAAATATTTTACATGGTGCTTAATCAAGTATGTTTTCAGTACGTGCCCCTCTGTTGTTGCTGTCTTGAGACATCACGGATAGAGTAAAGATCAACATTATTATGTATATAAATGCGCCATTTTGGGATATTGGCTGCCGCGAGAAAACGAGGAGGGATGAATTTTTTTAAATCCTCGCATTTTACTACCAAAACCTGTTGAAATAGGTGTGCAAAAATTGGAATTAAAAAATGGTCATTTAGGCATTATTGGATCATTTAAAATGGTCCAATTATGATCCCTATGCAAGAAAACTTTCAATTGTCAGACGTGCATATGCATATCTTGAGATTGACAACCATCCGGGATTGGGTTTTTTTGCTCATCTTTTCAGTGAAGACATTTAGCATCCATTATATGGGACATTCACTGATATGGTACAGAATCGGTTAACTAAACTAAAGAAACACCTTCACTACACGGGAAATTTCCTCCATCCTCGAGTTTTTTAGCGTTCCAAAATCATCTTTCGAAAATGAAAATGCAAAAGGGCGACGGCAAAAAAATATTCTATCGACAAATAACAAAAGGAGAAAATATTCAATGTCTGGTATTTCTCGGACAAAGTATTAGTAAATATTTGCTCCGAGGAAGTAAAAATTTTATGAAATGAAATAAATAATTAATATCAACTCTCATATTAAACAGAAAATAAGGCCAAAGGCCGTTTCTTTTAAAAAAGTTGATTTGTATATTTATTGAGAACATATGACCAACGTTAGCCTTTCTACCCCATATTCTTCCAAAGTTGTTTCGCTTGGTTTAATAATGCACACGGGCTGGACTTGGTAGCTGCAATCGTTTTAGCGATAAAAGTCCACCACGGAAATTAAATTTAAGGTGAAAAAATAATGAATACCCTCTGAAGAAGGGAAAAGGAGAAATGAAAAAAACCCACCAGAAAAAAACCATCTCAAGCCTTCCAACAATCGGCAATATCTCAGCAGTATCTCTCAGCAATAAGGTGAGAGAATGGAATCGCCCGCGTTGAAAAACTTGTGGCATCCTTATCGCCCAGCCTCTTCCTGACAATTTCCTTGCTTTTCCTCTTTTTTCCGTACCCTCACCTTCCTGCATCACACGTAATATTATTTATATCCTCCTCGGCCAATTATGCCCTAGCTTTTACATTGGCCTCGCGACCTCTGCTCTAAATATCCGGAAGAATGGCCACCGCTGGCTCAAATAAAATGTGGCATTCTTTGTGGAGTTCAATTATAACATGGTGCACAACAATTATTCTTTCACACATTTTGAGCAGACTGCAACCAATCTCGGATGCCATCATGTTGTGAAATGAAAGTGGCAGTCTTACATAGAAAGAAGTGCTATTAAGGAATTCTAGCGAAAGTTTCCGCGGTGTTTCATGATGGCATTTGGTTTTTTATTCAACGCGGCGGATAACTGGCAGCCTTCCCAGATATCGTTGACAAAAGGATTTTGGAGAGAATTAAGTACGTTGAGTCGGAAATAAGCGAGTGAGTGAAAGTGTTGGCACTGTTGTCCGAGATTAGCGATCGGCATCCTGCGGCTGAGTTCTTATGGCTGCCCCTGAAGTAAAAGAGGAAATGCTCACGGTACACCCATAGCTTCGCTAATAATATTTTATAAGCATTCTGATCAAAAAGTGTTTAATTTTACTTAAAAGACAAAGTATTACTCTGACCTAAGACATTAGGTACTTTCTTATTTCCTTATTTGTAGAAAATATCTTTAGGGCTCTCTAAATTTTTTTTAGAGATTCAGATCCGACCCTCTTATCTCAAAATTTTCTAAGTTTTTTCTAAGTCTCTTGGAAATTGTCCCATCATATCGATTAATACAGGTATGGATGGGGTTGGGAATCAGATTTACGTCGGGAGAGGAGCGATTTTGTGATGGTTACGAGATGTGGAAAAACCTGGAGGATTAAGGTTCAACAGTTACATCATTGGTGTATCTCACATCATAAAAATGCCTTATGTTATTACACGTATTCTAGCAAAAACGTATTTTTCGTTCCACAATGGCCCAAAAACTACTGATTACGTAGTTTGGTAAACAAAGTAGTTTAAAACACTAATCTAACTGCTGTTTTTTATGAATGCGGTCATACAACGGGTTGAAGTTCAATTGAGCTGAATATAATTTCTTTTTTTGCCTTTTCAACAGTATTGTTGGAAAGATGTAATAATCAGCCTTTACAACTCCATTCTTGTTTTCAAAAATCTTAAAATGTTGACTTAAAATTAAAGACAGTATGGATGAGTTATTTTCTATTTTCTAAGATTCATGGAATTTCCTGACCAAAATAAACTATAAACTATAAAAATTTAGTCTGACAGTTCTTGACTATTCAATCCCGCTTTCTTAATTATTCTAAAGTGCCGTTATTGTAATGGAATAATAAATAATAAATTTAATTAGCTCCTGCGTTCATTTTTTGCAAAAACTGTGTAGTACTTCGTATTTTAGTTTTTGCATTATTTTTTGCCACCCAATTAATCTCATTCGCAATAAGGCCAATATTTTTAGGGTGGAAACCTGGCTGAAAAAAATGCCATTGTCCCTGCTAAAAAAATTCTTGGAAGCTGTTCTGTAGAACGTAAGTAATTCTACAGAAATTGACTCTTTTTCTTCAGAACTAGCTCCTTTTCTAAGGATCTGTACGGAACATGAGAGCCATTTTCTGCAGAGCAAAATAACTCCTTACAAGCTGTTCTGTAGAACTTCAGCAACTCTACGGAAATATGTGAGGTTTCCGTTGACCCAGTTCCTTTTCTAAGGACCTATATGGAGAGTCGTGGGGAATTCCACAGAACGTCCTAAGGAATTCTGCAGAACGTCATAAGGTATTGTGCAGAACATCCTAAGGGTATTCTGCAGAACGTCGTAGTGAATTCCGTGAAATGGCGTTTCAATACTTTAAGGAATATCTAAATAACTTTTTAAGAAATTCTGTAGAAGTATTTATTGATAAGGAAACTATACAGAATTTTTAAGCAGGGATGGCACGGGAGCAGTTTCTGTTCCACTTTAACGGTGGCGCGTCAGAGCACGTCCGCATCACCTTTGGTGTGCGATGATAATCGCCAAGATGGAGTGAAAGGAGAAGCACCAAAATCAACTCGAACGTATCTTTATTTCCTTTTGGTCGCACCTTTTTTTTTCGAAAATCAAAACTCCAGGGGTGTCGGACTCTCCCGTACCATAATGGCCAGCGTTTCAGCCAAGTGTCCACACAAAAAACATTGGCCTAATTGCAAAAGGGATTATTTGGGTAGCAAAAAAAATTAAACGATTTATACGAAGTACTTCATATTCAGTATAATACTTCGTATTTAATTATTATTTAATTTCTGCTACCCAATTAATCTCATTTGCAATTGTTAGACGTGCAGATGCACATCTTGAGATTGGTAATATTCCGGGATTTGGTTTGTTTGTTCATCTTTTCAGTGAAGACATTTAGCATCCACAGTGTGGAACGTTCACTGATATAGCACCTAATCGGTTGACTAAACTAAAGAACCACCTTCAATAGACGGGACTTTTCCTCCGTCCTCGAGAGCAAAGGCCAATATTTTTAGGGTGGATGCTTGGCTGAAAAAAATGCCATTGTGGCACGGGAGCAGTTTCTGTGCCACTTAAACGGTGGCGCGTCAGGGAACGTCCGCATCACTTTTGGTGTGCGATGATAATCGCCAAGGCGGAGTGAAAGGAGAAGCACCAGAATCAACTCGAACGTATCTTCATTCCCTTTTGGTCGCACCTTTTTTTCGAAAATCAAAGCTCCAGGGGTGTCGGACGCGAGAGGCGCCGCGAACTCTCCCACTCCCGGACACTACCACCCCCTCTCCCTCCCACTGACCCCACCCCCATCCCACCCCCCATTCCCCAGCTCACGCCCAACGAATACGAGGGAAATTAAACAACAGCGGGGACATCATGGGGAAAGAGAGAGAGACATTGGGAGAGAACACAGAATAGAAGAATAGTGTGTGTGACAGAGACAGAGACAGAGAGAGAGGAGAAGGGGGGAAGCGGAGAAGGAAGTTGAAAAAGACAAATGAGAGACTGAAACCGGGGAAAACAAAACGCCTGGAAAGCTACCAGCGCCACATGTTTGATCGTCAGATGTTTATTTTTTATTCCGCGCGCGCAGGCGAGAGGTCGAACCCTTTTTCGCTCCTTTTAACGTGCTGCCTATCGATCCATCGAATGATTCGCTGAGTGCCCGGTGATTAAAAAGTAAATTGCGCCGCGGAGTCTTTAGAAAAGGAGAGGAAGAGGGATGGTATGGGACGTTTGGAGGGGATATTGAAGTGTTTTTCGGAGTCCGTATCGAACTTTTCTGCGATCCGCTTCCCTTGATGTCTCTTACGCAAACTATGTCGCAGTTTCGTTTTCCCCTCCGTTACCTTACTGTCTCAAATGAAAGAACCTTCTCTGTTATTATTGCACTGGGCGAAAGGACCCAATTTTTGACCAGAATTGGTCCGTTTTGACCATCCATTGGTGCGGAGGATCCCGAGCCGATGAAGTACTCCGGCAGACCGCACGACGCCGACCGTTAAAGGGAGTCGGGGGATGCCCAATCCCAATTTTTTGGGCAACGGGCTCCTCCGGTTCTCACAAGATGTGCGGTAAGTCGTACACGGACGGCGACTCGGCTGACGTTGTTGGGGGAACCCAACAGATACGAGGACTGTGAGGAGGCGGAGGCCCATTGTCGTCCTTTTGACGTCAATCCGCCTCATGGTGTCGGCCTCCCAGTGGTCGTGCTTCGCTAACTTTCCCTTCCCTATCCATTACCTTTTCCCCACTACCCCCCATGCTCGGTGATAAGCGAACGCTTCAGGCCAAAGGGAGGTTTTAAGCCCGCGGGGAGACCCAAATAACCTGTTATTATTGAATCATCTCCTATTTTGGATATGTTTCTTTCTGACCGAAGTATTTCCCTAGGTATTCCGCTAGAACGCATTAGTTCGGCTGCAATGCTGAAGCATGGTCACACTGTCATCATGTAGCCATAATCGATTTAGGGAAATAATCATTTTTCCAGTGAGGGTTCTGAACTCTTGACCTGTAACATGGATAACTTTTCATGACCTCATTGACATAGTGCGACATATTTATCCCCCGGAGAATCTTCTGCTCTTTCGAAAGAGTTGATCCCCAATGCGTGGAAAAGTGATGACGACGAGGAGATTCGATATATTTGAAAGCTAGAAATTAAATTCACTCCATGTTTAGTTCAACTTCATGTTTATAGTTAAGAGATTTATTAATACTCTTAGTGTAGGTTAGTGAAGAACATGTTAAGTGGCCACACTATAATTCATGAATACTTGTATGTGGACAGGTTAATTTAAAATTCAAGGGCGTACAAACTGAACCAGAGGAGAAAGGAATATACATACATTGGAGAGGCTGAGATGACAAAAATTCCTAATATCAATACTTTATGCTAGTAACCATTCACTGTTACATCGTAAATCAGGCTTCTAAATTCAAAGTTGTCATGCGACTCATCTGTGGGTTTCATATAATGAATATATTTCATATTATCACTCTTTCTAATTATAACTCCTGAAAACGATCTGTGCTGGTTTACAGAAAACTTCTCCCAGAGAGTGAGATATACAGTGAATAGCGCTACGAATTTACATCCGCAAGAAACCCAAATAACTAATGTATTTCTTATTTAGAATGTTTCCAGATAGTCAATGGAAATCAAAAGGAAAATAACTCCTTTAACTTCATTACCATTTTTATTTCATCAAAGATCAGGATTGGTCCTCAATTATTGAGTATTAATTAAGCCTATCTGACATATATTGATGTGATTTCTCATATCTACCATGCTTAGAAATGACGCATTAATGCTTATCAAGCCTCAAAGGTATAATTTTACATAGGAGCTCATGAAGGAAAATTAATACCGGATTTTTTTCCAAAAAAAGGAATCCAAATTAATTCCTTTTTTCCAAAAAATAGAAAAAAAAAGGATTAGTTGGTGCCTATCCACATATCAACCGTTCATTTATTGTTGTTTTCTATGTCACCCGGCATCGTCCTATCTCCAATACAACCTGCACATAAATAAATATACAAGCACGCTCGTTGCCAAGGCAGAATGATAAGTCCCTCAAACTCAGATCGGACATTCCTCCCATCCGGGAATTCCCCGTGCCACGAGATATTCGATTTGAAAAAGTGGAAAACTTTAAAGCGACTCGTTCGGCGACATTCCAAACCCGCGATCTACAATGGGGAGGCGAGGCCCGCCCTCGCTTGAACCCCCTGAGGCCGACATTCGGCGGGTATTCGGAAGCTAATTCTTTTCACGTGTCGACGCGCGCTCACAATGCCCACTTTCTCACTCTTCTCTTCAATTCTTTAACCCCCTGCCTGTCCACTGGACAATTATTCAGGTGCCGTGGAACGCTAGACATTTTAAACCCGTGCCTGTCCGCTGTATTTTTCCCCTGAGAACAATACTCATTGAGCTCAAGAGTCCTGCTGGTGGAATGCTAACTGAAGCAATCAACGTTCTTAATTGTTCAACGAATTCCTGTAAGTTAACATCATACCTTCGCAAATGAGAGGAGGCTACATTCTCGTGACCAGATTTGTCACCATGGTGGTATGACAATTTTATTAGGGCAGCTGTGACGGATCCTGTTTATGGCATGGAATACCACATTTTTTCGACGCCAGCTTTTTGATGTTTTTTGCGAACTATAAACTCGAAATTTTTCATGACGAGCATTTCGAGAAAATGTTCAAAACATCTTTCCGGGATTTTTGCTTTAATGACATACATGATTATTCACCCCCACATATTAAGTAAGGGTGAGACTAATCCAAATGTCGATTCTCGATTCCACCGATTCCTAGGATTAGAATCGGTATCGAGAATCGATCGCCTAAAGTCGATTCCGATTTCCTCGATTCCAGTTAGATAATTATTCAAATCAAATTTCATTTATCACATCGTATTTGTCTCAGAATTTTTGGGTGTAGGCTATCAATTTGTACTTTTTCTCTACCTCAATAAGCTGAGGATGTATTTTCTATTTGTTAATAAATATACTTTTTGAGCGACTTAATTATCTTTGTTATTTTATTTCAGCGAATACTTGAATTTAAATTATAGTCGTACGCTACTGGTATATCAATATCCCACCTGTTACTAGGAATAAGAACCGATGGAATCGGAATCGAGAATCGGGAATCAATTTGAAAGAATCGGAATCGAAAAAAGTGGATTCGACTCATCCCTAATATTAAGGTTTTTAAAATTTATCTCGCATAGTGTGTTCATGGGAGAGGTATCTGTTTGGAATTTTGTCGGTGAACTTAAGTTGGAACACATGCATGATTCCACACAGTATTTTATGATGTCACTGGTGAACGTTTAATTATCAGAGTGGCAAAGGTATATTGTAAAGGCCAGTTTATTAATGGCACCCACGTGAATGCCTACTTCAAGTTGGATGTATTTGTACATTTGTATAAAAAAAATGTCATCCGACTTGGCCAGGATACGAACCCATATATCTTTATATTGCTCTTAATTATTCTGCCGAGTATCCCAGTTGAGCTACCTAGTGTTCCTCCTCGGTGAAATTTTGAGAGCTCTAAAGGAAGCAGACGTTTGGTCTAGGTATTAAGGTGCATCTGTTCCAAGTCTTCTCGCACGGGTTAAAGGTCCACCCCTCTGTCTAAAAGCTACCAGCTTATCACCTGGGTACGTGAGCAGTGGGAAAGGGATATTGGGAATGTGAAAGGGCTAGCGAAACACACAACCCCTGCGAGGCCGACACCATGAGGCGGATTGATGTCAAAAGGATGACAATGAGCCCCCGCCTCCCCCTAATCCTCGTAGCTGTTGGGTTCCCCTAACAACGTTATACGAGTCACCGCCAGTCTCGCTTGCTCGAAAACTTATCACACATCTGTTGAGAACAGGCGAAGCCCATTACCCAAATTCTTGGGATAGGGTGTCCGCCGGCTCCCTTTAACGGTGGACGTAGTGTGATCTGTCGGAGTTCGTCATCGGACCGGGGCCCTACCGGACCAATGATGGTCAAATCGGACCAATCATGATCAAAATGTGAGACCCTTCACCTCAGAAGTCCCCGCCGACCGCATTAAGAAGCAGGTGAAAAAGCAGGTGAAGCAGATCTAAAAACCCCCTTCCGGGTCTGCAAGCCTTCGCTTGTACCGCAGTGGGAAATAGTGGGAAAAGGAAATGGGAAGGGAAGGTTAGCGAACCACAACCCCTGCGAGGCCGACACCATGAGGCGGATTGACTTCAAAAGGACGTCAATGAGCCACCGCCTCCCCGCAGTGCTCGTATCTGTTGAGTTCCCCCAACAACGTCAGACGAGTCCCCGTCAGTCTCGCTGTTGCGAAAACTTACTGCACATCTAATGAGAATCGGAGAAGCCCGTTGCCCTAAAAATTGGGATTTGGTATCCCTCGACTCCCTTTAACGGTCGGCGTCGTGCGATCTGCCGGAGTACGCCATCGAATCAGGGACCACCGGATGGCGGGTCAATTCGGACAAATTCTGGTCAAAGCGTGGGTACATCCGTCATCTCAATACTCCTCGTTTACCCTTCGTATTAAGAAGCAGTCAGAGCGTGCGTATTGCGCCACCGCTTTAGAGGTTTTAACAGTGCCGGATTTACACATAGTCCAGGTAGGCCTGGGCCTCGCGCCTCGGACCCCAAGAGAAAATATGACACCGCACCGGGGCGCCTCCATCGGCTGTCTTAATTATATAGTAATATGGAGTTTTATTTATATATTAGTGTGAAATATTTATTATATAGGGCGAGAAACAAATAGATAAAAACTAAAAACGTTGAAAGTCGAAGACAAACTGGGGTGGACTCCGAAAAGTCTCTGGCCATGGGCGCCGTCTACGAGTCCAGCCCTGGATTTAAGCCAAATTTTGATCACCCAATAGTCCGCTCGTTTTGACATTTTTTTTTGGTTTGCCGTGATTCTTTAGCAGCTCTGAGATGTTCATGATAGAAAACGATTGCAAAAGCGTTCGTCACAATTTCGGGGGCTTCGGACTCTATTGCAGGGCAAAGCGATTTATTTCTAGGTGAAATTTTATCACATATGTGCACCTGCTGGTGACGCCGCAAGGCTCGTGTTGCCGCCAGTTTACGGCAGCTTCAAAATATGTCAATGCATTTAAATAAGAACGTGAAATCACTATGATTATTTCAATTTAAATGGTTATTCAGTGTTTACGATGATGATACTTATTCTACTTTTGGCTCAGTATAACGGCACACAGCTGGGATTTTTTCAGCTCCCTTACAACTACCAGTTGAAAAACATGAGTGTGTAGAATATGTAGAAAAATTCTCTTTTTTTGCCAATGCCAATCTTTCAAATGACCTTTATGTACTTCGTTCCCCACTCTGTGGCAATTCCATTCCAACGATATAAATGTGCATTTTGGATTGAACATATCCAGGAAGGAAACATACAGAGGAAAGAAGCCGTTTACAGTTACAGCAGAAACACGTGCAATAAATTTCTGTTGAACGATTGAATGAACTGATGAATACATGCGCGTATTACGCATCAGTAATTATGTGAAGTAAATTTTCACATCAATACTTTGCCGCTTTCATGAAAAAATCCTCCTTGGACTCGGGTCTCAAATGTTACTTCCTGTTATATTTTCTTTTAGTGTCATCCTTCGGATTTTCTCTGTCTTCTCCTTACCTATAAACTATTTAGTTAAAAAAGCGCAATGCCAGTGTCTCTAGTGAGAGGCTTCCATCTTCATATTTGCCGTGTTAAAGTGGCAAGGAAAATAAGTTGTTCGGTGCACACAGTAAGACTAATGTACAAGTTTTTTAAAATAATTTATAACTGTAAAATGTATTTAAAATCAATTTGTAAAAAGCAATTAATTATTAAAAGTTAAAAATTTTAAAAAAGTGTACAAAAAGTGTGCACAGAACAACTTATTTCCCTTGCCAGATTAAGACGGCAAATGTGAAAATGGAAGCCTCTCACTAGAAACACTGGCATTGCGTTTTTTAACAAAATAGTTTATAATAGTTCATCAGTTACCCGAATGAAATTTAACTTTAGAAGGTAATTTTTTTACCTGAATGAAATTGGAAAAATTTCATTCAGGTACAAAAAATGAGAAGAACGTTGGAATGCTGAACAACTTTTTTGCATATAGCGTTGCCTAGGAACGTTGGTGTCAATTTGCTGGCTTCTACGGTCTCCCTCCGAAGTTTCTCTGTCTTCTTCTTACCCATTACCTAACGTGCAACTATACCCAGAATTTTCCGAAAAAATAATTATGTTTCTTTGTTATATCTTAGCAGTGATTTTCTGTGTTTACACTACATATAAACCTAGGGGTAAACTCTCGTTTAATAGTTAAATCGTTAGTAATGATGTCGCATTGTTCTTGCAGGGGCCTCGACGCCGATACGACACCTATCGCTGCACAGCTTAATGCCGGACACGGAGCACTTTATGACGTACGAGGGATCCACGACGCATCCCGGTTGCTGGGAAACCACCGTTTGGATCATCCTCAACAAACCCATATACATCACGAAACAAGAAGTGAGTGCCAAGGGCGACAACTGAAATGAATTCGGAGCAGACGAAATTTTTGAAGGTTTTGATTTGATCCTCCGTGTTCATTGCATACAAGAATCTGGTAATTTTATGCACTTCACAAATGATCAGGCCACACCATATGCCTAAAAGTTGAACTTGTTCAGCAAGCCAACGTCCTTCTCATTCTTAGCTCCTAATGATAATTGTTATTCATGGTATTGAAGCTTTTTCCTTATGTTTTCTTTAACCTCTGAAATCAAAATCCAGATTGAGTGAAGTTCTCTATCAGTTAAAGGGTCATCCTTTTGCAGTGGTTGAAGACAACGAGACTGGATTTAGATTAGACTAGGTTAATAATCGATAAACGGATTTAGATCATTAAGATTAGGTTATATTTATACGTCAATTAACGTACAGGCAGATGTCATGGCCGCCAAAGCATTTTTCTGTGCATTGTACAAAGCATTTTCTGTTTGATGCATTTTTTCCATGCAAGCTTTCACTCCAGAGTTAAGGCCGCTTCACACGGTTGATACATTTTATTGTACAAATTCTTTCATGAAGGAAATTGTACCGTGTAAAGCGGCAAATTGTGTGATTGTCTGAATGACAGCGTGAAATAGAACCTTCTCTAATTTCATTCAGTTTCTTGTATATTCTATAATACATTCGTTTGTACAATAAAATGTACCGTGTAAAGCGGTCTTTAAAGAGTGCTCACATGGAAATATATCCGTACTCTTTTGTTTGACAGACCGATCAAAGGCACAATTTTTTTTTAAATCATGAATTTATGAATTTCAGTGTTATCTCTGAATGGTTACTCACAGTGACTAGGTCTTGAGTATACGTTTTGTTTCTCAAGTCACCTCAACGTTCTGTTGCTCATTCACGCTCTTTTCTTAAATCCCCCTTAAGTCTTGCTACTCACACTCTCAAAGCTTCGGGCTTGTTAAAATGAATACCAGGTGTCTCTAATTTAGCAATTCGTGTAAATTTTTAGTATTTCTCCCTATCGTTTGGTTCATTTTTTAGAATTCCTTTGTTTCCGCGAAGACATCTCTTGTCCACGAGTCCCATTGCTAACTTTTTTTCGAGCTAATCATTCAAAAGAGAGAAAGACGATTGGAACGTTGTCAGATGTGAATTCTGCAGTCCAGGCTCCATCCTATTCTCTTTTACTGCTATAGGGTTATTGAAAAATTGTTTAGGTCCTCCAATTTTACCTAACCTCAACGAATACAATTTTTTAAATGCATTAATTTAGTTAAAGACTGAATCGCACGATACTTGACCTTGTACAAGTCCGAGAATGCGAGGATAGCACACTAGGACTTGTGCAAGGTCAAGTATCATGTGATACAGGCCAAGCATGCTGGAAATCCTATATGATCACTAGCATACTAGCTGGTATCCTTGTTTTCGCAATTGGTGCGGTACTAGTTTGATACTTGCTCCTAGTAGGACCTAGTAACCGCCGACCAATCACCTTTGCAACGCGGTCGACAATTTTTGATGTCAGCGCCTCCATAGTCCCTCGTGACAGTTACAATTTCCCGTGATCAAATAAACAACTCAAACCTCACAAAAAGACATAATGGCTTTGGTACTTGAGGCAGTTGAGGAACTGCAGCGGCTAAAAGCCGTCGTCTTCGTTCGAAAACATCCATTTCAGTCGTCAAACTCCTTCCGCAGCTGTACTAGATCAAAGATCTACTAAACAGACCGTGTGAAAGTTCAAGTATCGTGTGGTAGCTCCTAGGAAGATTTCAAGCATGCTAGGTTTCGTACTAGAAATCCAGTACTCGCTAGCATCCTCGGTCTTGTACAAGGTCAAGTTTCGTGTGATTCAGGCTTAAACAAATTTATGCAATAATCATGCTTACTTTCTGCGTAATTTAGGTTCAAACTGAGAGTAACTAGCTAAGCACGGTTAACGTGTCACAATTGGCCCGCGAGCATCTCCTCTCATTGACCGCCATATTTATCTCCTTCTGGTCCAGCGGCCTCTTGTCTCCTCCTATTCGCCTTTCAATTACTTCTCTCCTTTTTTTCGGAAACGAAGGGAAAAGGTCTCATGACCGTCTTGATGAGTTTCCAATGATGGAGCGGCCTTCTCTAAAAACCAGCTGATGTAAGCCATCCTAGGATATTAAGTTAATTCATATGTCAGTTATTTTTAGTCAGGGTTACCCAAAAAAAGGTACTCGAACCTCATGGGGGTATGGGATAACATTTCCGTTTTTTGTTTATTTTATTTTTGCTTTGTTGTGGAGTAAATGGTATTTTCACTTTGCTAACACATATTTTTTAAAGAAATTATATGTTGAATTTCCCTTTGGATGGGTTACAAAAAAATATTACAACTCAAAAAGTTATAATTATACTTCTTTTTCTGATCAATTCTGGTCACTTACACTATCAACTGTCATAATCATTTGTAACTATACTAATCACAAATGAATTTATATATTTACCTTTAAACAAAAAATAACTTTTTTTATATACAGGACAAGTATGATTCATGTGCAAGTATTTCTTCAATAGCACATTTTTTAAATTTTTTTCTGACCTTAAAAATGATAAATTTTCAGTCTGGTCCTGCTAAGTTAATGCTTATCAGCAGGTTCCAAAATTACATTATTGAGGTGTTATCACATATCCGTTTATTACAGTTACCATGGTAAGTAAAATTTAGAAATATAAAATTGTATATTTAGGCATTTAGGTATTATTTTCAATATGATCAGTTTCTGTTTTTCTACTGTTGAAAATCGACTTTAAATGTTAATTTAGCTGCCTTGACTTATATTCTTAAATGAAAAATTGAAAAATTACGTTGTAGGGTGCTAGATGTTACTTAAAGGTTTGCGAGAGTGAATTAATTTTCTTGGGATGGGGGCATGTAAAGGTTAGGAACTACTTAGTTTCCGTTCTGAGTGCGTAAATTAAGCGTAGATAATTTTGAAGGTTTCAGGCTTAACTACGAGGTATTTCATTTTTAATTTTAGTGAGCTAAGGCGTTGCGTCTTTCCACTGAATATTGAAAGGCACAACTAATGATGGCTTTTTTTTTGTTGGAACTTGTTGTGCCCCCGTCTAACATCATTAAAATTCAACGGAAAGATACGCCTTCATGTCCCTGAATTGGACGTGGAGATGTCTACTTCCTTCACTATCAGCGTTTGTAATTCGTACAGAATCTTGGATTAACGCATACATTTTCTGGACGACTCCCGCCCAAACCAACACAATTGTTTAGCGGTCCAAGGAAGAGCATCTTCTTTCTTCTTCTCTTCTAAAGGTTATCCTTGTTGTTGCAGTCACGACTTCCTACAATCTCTTTTTTCAGCCTTCCTCTTCATTTCATTGTACGAGGTGCATCCCATTTCCATCGCCAATACTTTTAGGTACGAAGTTCTCGGTCGTCCTCTCTGTCTTTTGCCGAGAATTTTTCCTTCCATAATATTTTGTATGAAGTTGTCGTGCCTGAGTAAGTGTTCGATGAGCTTTGCTTTTCTTGTTTTAATTGTTTCCAATATTTATCTTTCTGTATGGACTTCATTTAGTACTTGCTCATTAGTTTTTCTGTCGATCCACCTAGTTCTTGTAACCCTCCTCCAAAACCACATTTCTGCAGCTTCAAGTTTGGTCGTTTCACTCTTCCTTAGTGTCCATGTCTCGCATCCATATGTTAGCACACTCCATACAAAGCTTTTCAGGAATGTCTTCCGAGTCTCAATACTAGTTTTGTTATTTACTAGGAGACTTATCTTTCATTTAAAGGCTTTCTTGGCCAACGTTATTCTTCTTTTGACCTCAGAGGAGCAGTTGTTATGATTCTCTAATGTACTATCCAAGTAGCAGAACTATGTCACTTCCTCCAGTCTCACTTCGTCTTTACGTATATTCGTTATCTTTCCACTTATCTTTCTTTCTACCACCATGGTTTTTGTTTTCTTCGTGTTTCTTTAAAGTTTCAGTTTTAAATTAATGTTACTTAGAATTTTAAGCATTCGACTTCATTCCTTCTCTGAGTCTGCTACTAGAGCTATTTCGTCTGCAAATCGAATGCAATGAATTTGGTTGCCATTTATTTTCGTTCCTCTTGTCTTCGTTTTCATTTTAGACATTGCTTCTTCTATGTATAGGTTAAACAGCGAGAGCATAAGATGGTGAAATAGGCGAGCAGGAAACGAGAAAGTGCGCCCACACCCTACCCTTCACGCAGGAGACAAAGGGTCTTTTTGATTTTGGACCGGAACGCAAACCATCTTGGGGTTACTTTTAAAATCTGAGTTGTGAAGAGAGGAGGAAGGGATGGAGGGGGGGGGGAATTGCGGAGGGAGACTTGGATGTTTTATTTTCTAAAGGGGGCCGGGGTGGCCCTCCATTAAATGCCCCTTTTTTCCCACTCCCTCAGCCTCCGCCCCATCTTTCCTCTCCGGAATGAACTTGGTCCTTAGCACGCCAGAGTCTCTCTCTCTCCCTTTGGCACACCTCCTCCTTCCTCCCTCCGAGAGAGAGAGAGAGAAAAAGGAAGAGCATTAAGATTTCATCCTATTCCTTTGCCGCCCCATTCCACCCCTTCTCACCCCTTCCTCCCTTCCTCATTCCCCTCTCTTCCCGTTCTTTCGGTGGAAATGAGGCGTTGCTCTTGGCGCCCGCGTGTTTCGCTTAATGGCGTAGAAATAAATGGGATCAGGATGGAGGAAAACACTCAAAAAACGAAAAAAAACACACAAGTGAATGTATAGGATTAATCTGTTTCATGACCTCGGCAGGCTTGGATATCCGAGAGATGATTTGTCGCTCACCTAATTCTTTTTTTTTCCTTGGGAGTCATTTTTTAGTTCAAATTTACATATCAGGACGCCCAAATGAAGGGAGAAGTTTGCAATTAAAAGGAGGATTTTTAACCCTCTTTGGGTTGGAAATGCGGCGACTTTAACTCTGATGTTGCATTGCGTTGATTGTTCTCGTTCAGAGGATGGGATTGTTGGTTCGACGAAACATGGCTTTTTACTGGAAAGATAAATCAAACTATTTAATAAACTTCCGATTTATACGGCAGAATATGTGTCGGATAACCACGTCAGAAATCACGGATGAATACGTACGGTGATACATTAATCAGGAAGAGTAAACGGATGCATGCGTAAAATCATATTTAATACATGGGATTTGAAACCCTTCATAAAGTAGATGGTGGAAAAGATTACCTTGGGTATAGTGTTAAGATGTAATCCGCGAGAAAATCTCCAGCCCAAGTGAATCTTTCTCCTACACCTTCGTCATTAATCTAAACAGTGCGCTCCCCTTGAAAATATTCAAACATGGCGGGTGAAATTTTTTGAATAAATTGCCATGAGAAAAATTCGGCCTTGACCGGGAATAGAACCAAGGACCTTTGGTTTGCCGGACCAATACAAACCAAACCGCAAACGGCAAACAAAAGGTCCGAGGTTCGATTCCCGGTCCAGGCCAAATTTTTCTCATGGCAATTTATTCAAAAAAAAGTGCGTTCCCCGTTAGAAGGTGGGCAAAGGAAACGGCAAAACACTTAACTTTGACCGTTTTCGCATTAAAAAGAAAAAAACGGTAAAGTATTATTTTCTTAATTCAAACACAAGGCCAGTGTTTGCAATTATTTATGTTATACCCAACATTGACACTAGGAGGTTTATACTGTCACAGACGAAAAAATGTGAGCATATTTTAGAAAGTCCTTATGCTGGATATTCTACCATAACTCATGTAAAATTCATATTCAGGTGTAATGCGGTTGAACCGTTACATAATGACAGAAGCACTTCAGTTTTTATTTATAATTTTTTTACGTTTAATTTAATTATTAAATAATTTATTCGGGGAAAACATTAAGTGTTTCGCCAATCATTTCTCATGTAACAGTATTTTCTCGGGTTTACCACTCTTATGTTGTAACCCGAAGTGCTCATCGGAAACAGTTTTCAGGTCAACAAGGTTTCTTCATCAATCATTGGTCGTTCAATCCTAAGATTGGTTGACTTCAGCCTTTCACACTTCCCTATTTAGTTATGTTAGTTCTCTTACTCCCTGGTGGCTCATCTGCATGTTCACTCTTCTTCATTTGGTCCATGCATTTATTCCATAGTCTTCTTCCTCTTTGGACTTTTCCCTCTATTTTTCCTAAAAATTTGTTCTCCACAAACCAATAGTACAACAGGGAGTGTCCAATCCATCAGCTGAATTTCTTACAACGCCTATTTAATTTCACTGACGCCTTTGATAGCAAGCGTCTGGTCAGAAAGCTAACCTGAGTATTCGGCAGGTTTTTTCTCGAATTTCTCCTTTAGTTTCATTGAGTATGGGACATAATTCCGTAAACATACACTACCATCTCATTAAATAATCTATTTAACGAATTCCTCTTCTTTCGCATACATTGACCACATTCTCCAGGGTATTCTTTCTTTCTTTGCCCCAAGTAAGTAAAAAAGGATGCGCTTTCTCTTGACATATGAAACACAAAGCGAAAGTACAATATTTCATCACAGATAAGCATTGAAAATGTGTTTTTCCATATTTAGTGTGCAATTTTCACTTACAATAATATGGTTAATATTTTCTTTCTCGAACAAAAAGATTTAAGGTAATTTTAATTGGAAATTATAAGTTAAGCATGATTTCTCAGCATCTTATCACCGATAAAATGCAAAATCGAATATGACGTCTCAAAGAAAACAGTTTTAGGCTTGATGATATGATAGTTGTACAGTGCGCAGCAATTTATTGACACAAAATTAAATCTTTCATGACTCCACTTAGAGATTTCATCAACAGGATTTGGATTTCGACTCTTTGCGTCATTATTGGGTCAATGTGAGGATGGCACAATGTGTCGAAAAACAGATCGAGTTAATGAAATCTCTTAGTGGAGTTGTGGAAGGTATTTCAATTTTTGCGTAACGGATATAACTTGTCATTTGATTACCAAACAAATATATTCTTCCGTTATCCTTCCTAATTACATCCTATTCCGATATTCGTTATCAGTAAGATTTGGGGCTCACTTTTGCTGAACCAAAAATTTGTAGCAATTATAAAGTTATTTTTTTAGTTATGGCTTCTGATATTAATGTAATTAGGTATTTTTAGCCGTAGAGTACATATCTGAATTAACACACACTACGGCAGAAAGAGACATGACGATTAAATGTTCTTAGAATTTAAGGAATTCCTTACGCAATAAGGTATTGCGTAAGGAATTCTGCAATATTGCAAGAAGGCATAAATATTCACAGTTAAGGAATTGAATCGGCTATGAAATCGCAAATGGCCGAGATAAAAATATCAGGAGTTTGCATAATCATTTTCTAATCGATGACTAATGATGAATAATGGACTCAAAAGATCTTTCATCTTCATCTACTTTCGGCCCACTTCACGCGATTCGTAATCGCCATTTAATATTGCATCCATATTCTCCTTTTCAAGTGCATCGGAGTCGAGTGACAAAGGTGGATGCGAATAAAATGGTATGTCGTTTTGAAATCTTTGAGCATTTTTGACAATTCCCGGAGCAATCTGAAATGGAAATCGCCTTTGGTCTCGCTACGTCCTTGTGAAAGCAAGTACGTCCGACGTGCTCTGGATGCATATTAATACAGCTCTCCGTTGCAGGGGAATATTTCAGCGAAAAGGCAGCGAGGGGACATTTCAGTTAGCGAGCATTGATTCGCTCATCCGTCCCTTCATGTAGTTACTTGTGTGCGTGTGCTCGCCTCGTGTGCGTGTGTGTGTGTGTGTGTCCAGTCAAGTTTCACGGTCTGCTTGGCATTTTCCGTTCCACCTCTCCTCCTTCATCCCACCCACCCTCCATTCATTACTTCGCGTCACTTTCATGAAAGCAATAAAAAGAGATTAAAAATAAAAAGGAAATCACAGCGGAGTGAGAGATACGCAGGTAGAGAGGAAAAGGAAAGGGAGAAGGAGAGAGGAGAGATTCGATTCGCCGAACGCTGCCGCCGCTGTTGCACGTCATGACATTCTATTTCATTCAATATCGGTTGCCAAGAAAACATTTTCCACCTTTTTGATCGCCAATGTATTCTCTTTTTCTCCATGACTTGTCGCGTCGAAGGGAGGGAAGGGAAGGGAGATTATAGAATAGAATAAAATAGAATAATATTTTATTTTACTCTGGGGCAATTCCCTTAGAGCAAGAATACAATAAAAAATATTATAATATAAACAGCTGCTCTCATTGAAAAACAATAATTGTACATGTTATACAGCTGAACTCAGAAAAAGATATAAATACAATCAATACATAAATATATGGTATATACAAGATAAAAAAACATAAACAGACCATGAGGAGAAAAAAATAAAAGATTGGCAATGCGAACTAAATACTGACCAGGCTAAACTATTCTGGAAAACATTCATTTAATAAAATTTTATTCGATTTAGATTGAAAAATCTCCAACGAGCGAGATCTCCTCACATCGATTGGAATGGAATTCCAAAGTTGTGAGGCGGCCACGACAAACGACTTGTGAAATGTAGTGGTTCGGTGAGTCGGAAGTAGAAGGTTACTTGGTTCTGTCCTAGTAACCATAGTATGATTGGACGTTCTTTTAGAAAACATATCGATTAGGTATATGACGGTTCGTTAGTGCCAAAGATGGAAAAAAAGAAAGGTTCCAAGCAGGTATTTGCGACGGGATATGGTATTCAACCAGCCAAGTTTCTTGTGATAGGGAGCGAGGTGCTCATCTTTACGAAGATTAAAATTAGATAAAATAAAATTAGAAAGAGGAATAGGAAGGCGGGGATGAGGGGTGAGTTTAGAGCAAAGGAGGAGGAGAATGGATGGGACTGGGGTGGGGCGGAAGGGAGCGAGGAAGAAAGAGAAACCAAAGGGCAGCGGAAATAATTCGTTTTGCAAATCACGACGAAGTCACTCGCGCGTGAACGGCTAATTATCCTTATTCATTCTGGGTTGTGTAAATAGAGGAATAATGGCAACGTACCGCGAATCGGTCGAATAATCATTCATGATGTTCCCACGCGTAATACATTCCTCACATGTTACCAATATTCACCCCCTTTTCCCATCCCGTGCGCATTTACCATTATAATGGACTTCCCGGTCGCTCCATCTTGCTTTTTTTCACTCCTTTACTCAGGCGGACATAAGAGCAACAAACTATCCAGTGGGATGGCGAATAGCCTCGATTAACTATTTATTTCTTCATTTAACCCTTAATTTGTTTAGCTGCAGATGGGCAGTATTAAAAATTTTCAAAATATTTAGAACCTGACTGGCTTTAGAAACTGGAAACAATTTCCTATTCGTCGAGTAGTTTTCCGAATACGATTTTCAATTTTATTAATGAACCTTTCATTCCTTGCGTGGACATTAGATATGTATAAACTCTAATTTTTATGAAACAAAAAGATATATCCAATAAATTTTATTACTATTTTTCAGGTATGAAACGGTATTGAGTTACCTCTTAACAAAAAGATTAAAAAAATAATTTTCTAGTTTATGTGTGTTCTGTTCAACTCTTGGATTGGCTTTGCAAATATTTGTTCAAAAATCAATGAGGTGACCCGTTATTTAATAAATATGTGGTGTCTCTTCTACCTTTTGGCTTAATTTCCTAAAACCAATATAGGAATAGGATATGCCTCTACGATATGTTCTTGGTTGCCCTGTACGATGGAAAATCGCGTTTAGGAGTTTCAGCCCTTATCTGTTTCTGCAACATAAATCCTATTATATAGGATTAACGCTGTGGGGACTCCGTTCAACTCTAATCAAAATCCATATATTGGCTGAATACTTGTATCTTAATTCGCCCCTCAAATCCCATTTGCATTTTTCTATGGACTCTTCGTGAATATCGAAGTCCAGAACAATCACTCAATGTATTCGTAACGATATTCACGATGGGTTCGCTCACCTTGAGTGGTAAGCCGGGGCTTTAATAGAGTTAAGCATTCGAATTGAGGATACCGATTTTAATACGTTACTCATATTGAAGCAACATTAAATACAGGGCACAAAATATTCCATTACAAATTCCTAAATTTTCTAGTTCCTTAATGCTTTAAAATCCATGTACTGCTCTGTCATCGAATGCTAGATAACTTATGGAAAGATGATCTTTGAAATCAAGTGACTCAGTGTAGTTACCCATTGACTTGGATTGTAATCTCCTGATTTAGAGGCTTGCATATATTTTTTTTCTTTTAAATGGACAGCATTCTAGAAGATCAAGAGCTCATGATTATTATTTAGAATGATCATCTCATTTGCGGGAGACAATTTTCTTTCTTTTTAATCTGCTGATGTTGCCCTGGGTTAAATCCCATTTATGCTGATACATCTTAGTGTCATCATTTATATTCAAATGATGTCTATTTCCTTTTATACTGGCAGGGCTCCTTCCCTTGGAAAACAAAAATATGCATTGATCCTTCATTACTGAATTTAAGCTCAAACTTAACGTTTGCCTCAACCCCCTACATGACAAATTGGATACCCTGCATGGGTGCAGTAAACTTCTGTCATTTTTTTATTTTCGGTCATTTGTAGGTTAGTACTATAGTTTAAGTAATGCAAAATTAGCTGATCAATTAGAGCTGGTGTCTACTACATTATTGCTAACCTTGAAACATTATTGAAAAATGTGTAAGAAAATTTCGGGTGCCAATCATATTGCACTTAAAAATTAATTTAATCAACTGTCGATTGAGCATTTGGAGATATAATAATAAGGAGAGAGAAGAAGTTACTTTACCGAGCTTTGGAAGCACCTCTTTGCAAGCAACTAGCTTTACAAGCAGTCCTCATTTACTCCGGAAAAAGTTTGAAGGTAATATTGTTCAGCCCAAAATCTCGAGAATATATGAATTAATACCTTCGATGGAGATTTGCATACTAAAATGAATAATTCTTTTGCTTCCGCACCATTTCACAATGCCAGCGGTTTCAGCGCTGTCATTGGATTCTCAAGATTTGTACATTTACCATCAGCGAATTCCCATTTATACGATAGTTACACGAAATTTCTATTGAGCTTATGATAGGGGGCCGCAGTGTAAAGAAATATAGGAGAAAGAAGCTAATTATTCGGATTTCTTGTGGAAGAACGTAATAAATTAACCATATGGAGTCAGTAGCAACGCAAGTACGTCGAAACCGGCCTAGGTCTTGCTGGATGCTGTTTAAGTCAGAACAATGTCTTTCACATATCTTCGCAAATCATTTGAGGCGAGCACAGCGCGAATTTCTCTAGAGTTTAAATAGCGACCATGCTCCTATTTTATATTAAAATTTCGGCAGTTGTAATGGGAATGCAGTAAGTACAGCTACATAAATAACTAAAAAGCTTTGTTCAATGTTACAGGACTTCCTGTTAATCAGCTAAATTTGTATTTTGGAGTCTTTGGCTGTACTCCTAATTTTCTCGCCAAACTCTGAAAATGCTTTAAAAATCACAGGTTGTTTTAATTATTTTAGAAAAGGTCTCAAGGTTAGAACTTTTCCATCATTTTTTATAATATCACCACAGTGCACATCAGTACCATAACTTTCATGAGTAGTAACTCCTAATTCTTTTTCAAATATCTTTATTAATACTACAGTGAGATGCAGAAATATAAATTTCAACTAAAACCTGAGTTTTTTATTTTCATGGGATAAATTTTATTGGTTTTTTGTGGAATGGTATCTCGTTTAAACTACTACAAGTAACAAAATCATGATGAGATCTAGTTTTCACTCAGAAATGTCCGAGGTAATTTTGGCATTAGTTTCACCATCATTATGAGGGATTATTTCATCCCCCTGCATCCCCATTTCATTAGGCTTTATTCTTTCCCCTCTCTTTCACCCGGGCCTAGAATGTCCCCCGATCGTGCGCCAAACTTACACTTTCTCATGGTTGCACGTGGTGGCCAAATCCGGAACCCGCCACCAAGCTGGAGAAATTTTCGAGAGCTTAAAATGCTCGGGAGAAAAGTTACTAAAATAATATGAGGGGGGGAAAAACATCTGAAAACCATCGGAGAACTATGAGAAGAGTTAATATGAGTCGCTTCAGAAAACTTGTGTTCTTCACGCAGGGATAAATATCACTAACCAACCGAGTATATGCTCTTAGCATGGCAGAGAAAGAGTTTGGAACGATGATAGACAGGTGGCAAACTTTAGCAGTGAGGTAGTTGGTTAAGCTCATCAACCTGCGAGTGAAATACGCAAGTTTTACTTAGCAGCCCTTTTTATCCTTTGGCTGCGGTAGCCTTGATAGCGCAAGCAAGTGAGAAGGAGGGTTTTTCACTTTTTTGGTCCACCTTTTCAAGATCTGCGGTGACTCAAATATATCTCATTAAAATGGCTGCAGTCACATTGATCGTTTCATATTTTTGGTCTTTTTTTATTAATTTTTATTTTTTAAAATGATACATACAGGGTGATAGCAAATTTCACGTTTAGCGACACTGAATATATTATTTTCCTAGCATGAAGATTGATTTATCAAGGAAAAGGAATTAAAGGGATATGTTCGGTGCTCCATATTTTTCCCAGACTCACTAAATCCATTATAATCGTCTTGTTTGCAAGTTAGCATTTTGGATGGGACTATTGGAGCAAAATCAGTATCCTGTTCCTCCTTTCGTAACTAATGTAAGTGATCAAATTCCGGGAGACTTAGCCCTATAACTCTTCACTTCCATGCCACCGGTTTCAACTGCTTTGTAGATGTGGCCAATAGACGGCGGCAGTGAATAAGCAGCCTTCGCATGATGACCGTGTACTGCAATAAACACAATGCAGCTGCTGTGTCGCACTTCCATTTGTGCTCATCCTGTAATTTTATCGTCAGTAAATATTTTTAGATGGAATCATTTCTTTAGTCTGCACTACCAACTACAGGAGGAGAATCAAGACTTGACTTCAACATGAAAGTAGGGCAGTCTTGTAAACACTGTGGAAGTTTAGTATGGAAGTAATACAGTCTAGTAAACATATGATATTGGAATTGGAAAGGAAGCAACATTGGGACCATAAAATGAAAGGACCACTTCTTAATAGCTTAAAAGGTACAGTCCTCTTAACACTAGGGTAGCTGTAATCTGAAAGCGGTCGAGGAAAGAAAGACACTCAGATATTACGATGACTTCTTTTCCTTTTAGTCCTATTCCTAATTTCTCAATTTTCAATCATGCAAATATTATGCAAAACACTGCGAAGTCCATTAATTATAAGGCATGTTTTTCTTTGGATCCATACCAATTATTAAGGACACTAATTTTTTATACTAACTTAAAGTTTCTAAAACTCCACGAATATCAAAATAAAATAAAAATATGGTTTTTATTAAGGTAATTGAGTGGGACATCGTTTCGAATCAAAACTTGATGAGTTGGCCGCATTATAAAGAAAAATATGTCGCCCTTCCAATGATTATAAAATATCCTCCAATGACGATTACACTTTTCAAGATATTTCCCAAAATATGCCAACTATTTGTTCATGGGAATGGGTGTGGTGTGGCTCTCTGCAGGAGACTTGACTTGAAAAATGAGCAACACTGACGCCTACACATCTGGTCTTAAATTTTTAAGTTATATGAATTCACTTTCAACTTTATGTTTAATAATCCTCTTACTCGCCACAGTAATTTTTGTGGAATCGCATAAAAAATTTTCGGTTGTGGAGGCATTTTCAATCAACGGCATGAAAAAATAATTCAAGTCAAGGACTTCATAATGATCTGGACGTAAACTCCTTGTCCAAGCGACCATAATCATCATACATTATCCTTGGCCAATACAACCCATGTAGGGATCTGGCCTCCAGAACGATCTGCCTCCATTTATCTCTATCTTCCACAACTTGCCTCCATCTCCTGACCTCCAGTCTTCTTAAGTCGGCTTCTAAATCATCAAACCACCGCTTTCGTGGTCTTCCTCTGCTTCTCCTCCCTCCTGGAGTGCCAATGGAAACCTTTTTGACTGCCCTGCTTTCCTCCATGCGCTCTACATGACCAGCCCAACGAAGTCTTCCTAGCTTCATAATCGATATGACGTTTGGTTCTCCATACAGTTCATATACTTCAGCATTTGTCCTTATTCTCCATATTCCTGCATCTATCATGGCACCGTATATTCTTCTGAGAATCATTCTTTTCCATCTTCTGATTATTTCTTCTTGTGTTACGGTTAGTGTCCTTATTTCGGAGGCATAAAGAACAAAAGGTCTTAGTACTATCTTATATTTGACTATTTTGGTGCTTATTGAAATATTTCTTGACCTAAAAGTAGGCCACAGTGCATAATAAAATGTATTACTCATGTGTAACCTGTCTTGAATTTCAAGGGGAATCGGATTTTTTCCTGTTAGTAAGGATCCTAGGGTGAGGATTGGTAAGGGAGGCAAGGCTGCTGCTTGTCACCAGTATTGTTCAACCTTTACGCAGAAAATCTATTGGAAATAGCTGTAAAGAAGGCAAGAGGGGTAAATTTTGGAGGATTAAAAATAAATACTATTAAACATTCTGACGATCAAGCGATTGTGGCAGATACAGAAAAAGAGCTACAGAAAAACATGGAAAGCATTTACATGGTTGGAGAAATTTATGGAATGAAAATAAATGATAATAAAACAAAGATTATGAGAATCGGGAAGGAAGAAGGCGATGTCAGTATCATAGTGGAAGGCCAGAGACTATAACAAGTAGAATCTTTCAGATACCTTGGTAGCCTGATAAATATAGATATATAGACTCTACTCAGGAAATCAAGAGTAGAATATCCATGGAAAAGAAAGCCTATGAAAAAACAAAAGCTCTATTAACTGCCAATAAAATACCTGTTACCCTAAGGAAGAGATTTGCCAAATGCTTTATATGGAGCGTGATCCTCTATGGATCAGAAACTTGGACCTATAGGAATAAGGAAGGGAAGTATCTTGAAAGTTTTGAAATATGGTAATTGAGAAGGATGATGAGGGTGAGATGGACGGACAAGGTGAGGAATGACCAAGTTTTGGAAAGGATTGACAAGAAAAGATCAATCATGAATGCAATAAGAAGAAGGAAGGCAAACTAGTTGGGGCATGTCATGAAGCATGACTGTCTCCTGAGTAAGATAATGGTAGGAAGAGTGAAAGGAAAACGCAAAAAAGAAAGAAGAAAATTTTATATGTAGACGGATTTGAGAGAGAACAGGAGTTACCGAGAGATGAAAATGTGGACGCAAAATAGAGAAGTTTTGAGGAGTTCAGCTGGAACCTGTTTCAGGACAGATCTACATCGATGATGATAATGATGATGATGAAGGACCCTAGATACCAAGCGACCATAATGCCAGAGAAATATCTCGATCAAACCAACCACCTGGAGGGAATTCAGGGTGATGTCATGATAAATATTCCGATCTGATTTGAGGCTCCCATTCCTTCCGTTGTTGTTCTGAGGTTGGAAATGCGCGCGAATGCTGTTCTCTGACACGGCGGCCGACAACGGGACGGTGCGCGATTGGACCGGGGGTGGAAGGCGGAAGGGGTTTGTGGGGTGGGAGAGTGTTCTGCGGAGGAAGGGAAGGAGATAATGGCCCCACACCGGTGTGGGTGGGGGGCGGGAGTTAATGGAGGGCCGTGGGGAAGGGTAGGAGGAGGAGGAGGAGGCGAGACGGAGGGAAGTGGAGGCAATTTATGAGATGTGGAGAACACCGGGTGGGGGTGGGGTTGTTGGAGGGGGTGGTGTGGAATAGAGGGGAGGTGAGGGGGGGTGGGAGGAGGTAGGGAGGGAGAAAGAGAGGGGGGGGGGCAGTTTCAGAGAAAACTGAAAGTTCAAAAAGGCGGAAGCGAAGATAATTTAGAGGAAATGGGGTTTCGTTCTTTTCAAACCTCACCCGACCAACCAACCTCCCCTCTTCCTCCTCCACCCTCGTCTCTCCACCGACCTCATTCCTCCTTCATTCCGCCACATTTTCATTCCCCCTCCCCTTGCCCCGGACCCTTTAACGACTTCTTTCTTAACCCTCCCCCCCCCCCCCCAACACACACCCCAAATTCACTCTCCACTCCACCCTCTCCCCCCCACCCATCTGGAAAACAAAGAAAGAGAGAACGGCTCTGTAATGCGTCCATCGCCGCCGCCGTTTGCTTTTTGGAATCTTGGTCTGGAGAAGAGGAAGGGGAGGGATGGAGAGGGAGGGGAGGGCGTGGTGGGGGGATGATATTGCCCCCCCTCCCCCATCCTCCTCCTCCTTCTTGGGAGTGTTTGAGAGGAGGGAGGAGGTCGGAGTCGGGAAGGAAAAGGAAGACTTTGTGTAATGTAGTCGCGAGAAAATGAGAATGATAGTGTCGGCCGCCTGTCGGCAGATGGGGTGAGAGATGGCGAGGGGGGGAATGGATGACGGAGAACCGTTGAATTTAAAGGGCGACGCGAACGGGCGATCTGAAAATCTAAATAAATTGGAAAAAGATCTCCTTTCCCCCCGTTGACGACGCGATACCCGGCGCTAACGAGCTGAGGGGTGAATTGTCAGCAGGCTAAGTCGGTGAGGGACTCCATCTTTCAGTTCGCGATCGTTCATGGACCGGGAACCGTTCATTGAACACTTTAAACATTGAACCGTTCATCTCTAATCGATCTTTTTAGGCATAACACGATGAGTGTAAAATTTCACAGAGAAGAAAATCATTCGCCTTGACCGGGATTCGAACCCGGATCCCTCAATTTCCGGCCGAGTGCTGTAGCCAGTCAAGCTAGGCGTCCTCTTCCCCTGTGGATTCCTTCCTCGTGGTCAGTGGCGCTCAGCGCTCAGTAGCGGCTGGTTGTTACATTGTATGTCCGGCAGTCGAGAACATCTGGTCCCGTAAAGGTCACAAAAAATGTGCGAAATTACGGTTTTGGCAAATGATATATGACGGCATAATGTCCTTATTGTACATCGAGAGATGATTTTTTACTCTGAGTTGACTGAGTTAGTGCTGCGGCTCGTTTTGGGTCTTCTCTTCTGAAACCACTCTCTGACAGGAATCTTCTACCTTGTAAATCACTTTATATCCAAGCACCTGCAAATTAATGCAAAACTGTTCCACAGTAAAGAAGACTATTTTTTATTATCGGTTGCAAGAGAAAGAGATTCGACCGGATAGCCTGTCCTCTAATACCGTTAAAAAACCTTTAAAATACTTCGGTAACCTCTAATAGTGCTTGTGTAATGTTCATTTTTGTATTCTAATATATCAATTGTATTGTTTGAAATACCTTACTTGTGTTTAAATTATAAAACAACGAAAGATCATGTAAACGATACATTCTACCGTTTAAGTCCATTTCTATCAACATAGCTTTCTTCCGATTAAATATTTATAACGGCCTTCCTGAAGTGAAATGCCCTCATAAGTAATGCTATGATCAGTATTGAATTATCTATCTTGTCAAAATTTGCACATATACTCTTAAAAAAACATATACTGGTGACGGTTTTAATCATTATGCTGGAATGATCTTCACAACGCGGAAAAATTACTTCTTCATTGATTTAAAATTCATTTTTTATTCCTTCCTGAAAATCCATCATTGGCCATAAATGCTCAGTTCAAGGTATTTGAGCGTAATATCGACATAGAAAAAAAAACTTATCATTTAAGGTTACGCGTTTAATCGCAAATCAAGAAACGTTTAAATCTCATAAACACCGAGCTAGTTTGAATGCGCCATTATCCTACACTTAAGTGTGCGTTTTATAAATGCATGGTTTTAACATAGCGTTTTTTCTGTTACTACTGTTACTTATATTGTATTGCAAGGGTGTCATTAGCTCTAAACGTTCCTGGGCATTCTCACTCAGTAATGATGTCGATAGTTACTTTGAATTGAATTTTGTGGATTTTCGCAGAATGCAGAAATACATGAATTAATCAAAGCACAATTTGTGGCAGTTTGGGATACAATATTATGCAGTTTAATATCACGCACGTGGGATTATTTCATGAAACGGGTTTTCTATGAAGTACTTTTATCATGTGTCGTATTTTTTGACAATAAATAAAACACATTATATCCTGGAACTGATGCATTTGATAGTTGGTGAAAACATAATTGCTCCCAACTAAATCGTCGCTTATTAGTTACTAAGGTAGTCCGAGCGAGATAGTTCCCTAGTCATAATAGAGACCATATTCGAATTAAACGTTTTAATTTCACCTGCTGTAGGACACATCAATTAAATATGGCATTATTAATCGTGCAATAATATAGTTTTATATGACCGAAATTGTAAGTAATTAAATGAAAATATCTAAATAAGTCTTTCACTTGACTCATTTTCTTCGCACGGTGCGTTTGATATTCCTTTAAAACGGAAGGTTTTTTGTGATACCCAAGAACCTACTGTGGTGACAATATGATTAATTTTCCAAAAGTGTGGAGAAAACATGCAAAATACACAGTGTTAGTTTTTTTGACGACATCTAAGTGTTAGAAATACCTCATATTGTAAATAATGTCTCTCTGGATTGCATACACGTACCATTTCCCATGTAAAAGGGCTGGTATTATTTGGCAAATATCTCAGAAAGTAATGTGGTAGAATTTCTGGTGTCATTGGACAGGTGAAATGTTTTTCTTTAAAATGAGACCTAATTCATTGATTTCCAAGTAAATTAATATTTCGCTCGAACTACCTTAAAAGCGCAGAGCTTGGTTCCTTTTTTCTCGACTTTTGACGCGATGTTCACACTCATTTTTCCCATCAATAAGAGCTTTTCTCCCAGGGATAATGCCCAGAATATAGTTTCCAGGGATTTCATGTAAAAATTAAGTGCCAATATCCCTTCTTCATGAAGTAAATTACTTGAACTAATGAGCGACATCGTGATCGCATATGGTCGATTCATAATGTCGCTACAACGGAAAAAGGAAGAATAGGGGACTCAACTTGCCAATTTTCAGCTTTGATATCTAATTACTGGTTGAACATTGAACCAGCGCAAGCCAAGAGATCGCCTCAACATCATTACGCTATGATCGAAATGGGTCATTGCATTTTCATCACATTCACGCGCTTACAACAAGCAGTATCCCTCGGAGTTTTGTATGTAACTGTATCACGCTAATGTATTGAAATTGAAGTTACTGGAGTGGAAGCTTGAATTAATTGGGGCACATTCGGGAGACCGCTCTCTCACTACGCCGCCGCATCTGCTGACCCACGCACTCCACGGTTACACAAGAATGCCTTTTCGTGATTCCAATCGATATCAATAAAAGTATTTTCATGTTACTGTCAGTTTTGAGAATGAAGGTAGGTTTATATAACTCTTGTGCTTTCTGCGGATCCACTGGAATCTTTTCAAAATCGTCATCCGTTTTTACAGTTATTATTATTTGGACTCTAACATCACCACGAGCGTAATTATGGCAAATATTTATGACCTGGCTCGGACCAGGCATTATTTTATTATTTAAACATTTCCAGGAAAATGATCCTGATTTCATTCAATCGATCTCACACATGGACCTGTTTTTCGGCAGAGAAGTCATAGAGTTCCGATTTAACTCCTAAATATAGATACATGGAATTCAGTTCAACTTAATGCTCTGATAATTTGATGAATCACCCTTAATATACTTACAATTGGTATAAAAATGACCTTATTTACAGTAAGTCGATCGAGTTATTTTGGCATTTTTATCTTTTTTCAACGAAACAGCATTGCAATCTCATGGGCATACCATTATGTCGTATAAATGGCGCAAAGCTCCTAGAAGCTACCCTGTTAGTGACCATATCCAAATTAACTTTTTATACACATTAGAGCCGTAAAAAGAAGAAACAAATGCTATTAACGCATTTTTAGAGTATCCAGTACGACTAGCTTGGGATGAAGATAAAATGAAATGTAAGAGGGGCATAAGATCGTCGAGTAGAAATAAAACCTAAGTAAGGCTTAGTAAAAATAAAAATGGAGTATGTTTTAATTATATATATATATGGTTGGATAAATGAATGAAATGAAAAAATTTAAATAAAACAAAGTTTATGAGGATCGGGAAGGAAGAAGGCGATGTCAGTATCATGGTGGAAGGCCAGAGACTATAACAAGTAGAATCTTTCAGATACCTTGGTAGCCTGATAACTATAGATATATAGACTCTACTCAGGAAATCAACAGAGGATATCCATGGAAAAGAAAGCCTATGAACAAACAAAAGCTCTATAACTGCCAATGAAATACCTATTACCCTAAGGAAGAGATTTGCCAAATGCTATATATAGAGCGTGGTCCTCTATGGATCAGAAACTTGGACCTATAGGAATAAGGAAGTGAATTATCTTGAAATTTTTGAAATATGGTAATGGAGAAGGATGATGAGAGCGAGGTGGACGGACAAGGTGAGGGATGACCAAGTTTTGGAAAGGATTGACGAGAAAAGATCAATCATGAATTCAATAAGAAGAAGGAATTCAAACTGGTTGGGGTATGTCAGGAGGTATGAATGTCTCCTGAGTAAGATAATGGAAGGAAGAGTGAAAGGAAAACCCAAGAAAGGAAGAAGAAAATGTTATGTGTTGACGGATTTGAGGGAAAACAGGAGTTGCCAAGAGATGAAAATGTGGGCACAAATAGAGAAGTTTGGATGAGTTTAGCTGGAACCTGTCTTAGGACAGATCTGATTGATGATGATGGTGTTTAAATATCTTTCACGGGCTTCGCACCGGGTAATATTTTCTAACTGCGCCGACGTTTCGGAAAACAACTTGTCTTCCATTCTCAAGGCGTGTGCTACTTCTGTCGTGACCGATGTATCACTTTCCCGAAACGTCGGCGTAATTAGGAAATATTACCCGGTGCAATGCCCGAAAAAGATATCTAAGCATATTACACCGGGAAAAGCTTAAATTTTTTTTAAATGTGTAGTAGTTTATCTAATAGGCATGCGTTGCGATCGACAAATTCGTTCGGCATTATTAGAGAAGTCTCATACAGCTTTAGGGAAAAGAGATCTGTAATGGCAGGAAACATGGGCAAAGATATTTAGAGGGGTCTTGTTCAATTTCAAGGGTTGGGTGAGATGTGAGTGGCGAAGCCAAGGGTAAACGTTTTGGCTATGAGATTGATTCGGAGCCGATGTTTGGAGGGAATTGAGCCAGTGGATGGAGACGATATCTGATTGAAAAGCGTTTGAGAATATGTATTTCGCATCACAGGGGAAGAAAGGAATTGCTTGATGAGATTAGGATGATGCAGATGAAGGGACCATGGGCTATTCAGTACCTACTCACTCGGTTAGATGTCTCTCTGGTCGTTCCACTACGGCAAAAAATAAAAATAACTGGGATAATCGAATATACTCGACTACGTCGGGCGTCACTTAGTTGAAATATTGGACATAAGTATTGTCCATCATGAAGTGAAAACTTTTATTTTTTCTTTGATCAAATTTTTCTCTTCATAATGGATACTTTTGGGTAATTCAACATTGCCATAGTTTCCTTCCAAAGCTTTTCTTGCATACCACTCCTTCTTCTCCTTAGCTTTAATCCCAATTATTTGGGGTAGGCTTTTTGGATTTTCAACCTCCAGCGTGCTCTATTCAAAGCCATGTCCTCTTTGGCACCAATCTCCAACATATCCTTCTTCACACTCTCCATCCATGTTTTCCTTGGCCTTCTTCTGCTCTTCCTTCTCTCCACCTTCAGGTTCATTACTCTTTTCCCCTGACATTCACCGTCTCGTCTAACAACATGGCCATACCACCTCAACCTGCACTCTTTCACCTTTTCTGTTACAGGTGCAATTCGCAAACTCCCTCTAATGTAGTCATTCCTAATCCTGTCAGCTCTGGTAACCCCACTCATCCATAACCACCGCCCGGTTCACATCCACCCGGTCATCCAAAACCTGCATTGTATAATTGCATACCACTCCTGTGGAAACAAAAAGTTGTAGGAGTTTGCAGGGTCCTTGAAACGATTTCTTTTATGTGAAATAATCTCAAGTGCCACGAAAATATTATATTGTGGCAATAAATAAATATTCCTAGATTCTGTCAAACACAACGTGTTCAGACATAAAGCTGAAAGTGCTATAAACAGAATTCGGAGTTCAATAATAATTCTTACTAAACCACTCAAAACTGAGGTGTGCCTGAGGAGAATTGACATTGAAAGTAGTCATTTTGGTGCAGAGACATGTGCAAAGGAGAGACAAGTGCACTTATCTTCTATTTTTCGGGTGTGATAAAGAGGATATTGTGTTTGTCGAGTTTAAAGTTAGAAAAAAAGAATGTCTCACAGAATAAAATACGAACTGTTTCCACGGTTAGTCCTTGTTTTGTCATGTTCATTCGTATGTTACCCGGAATATGAGAAAGCTAAAATCATACAACATCTACATCTATACCATACCCTGCGAGCCGCCGCACGGGCGTGTGGCAGGGGGTGTTAGGTCACCAGCCGGGTAAAGGTGTAAGCTTTTGGTAGGTAAAATGGTGACGTGTATTATGGGAGTGTATTTAGAGGAGCTCAATTTTAATAGTGGTCGCTTATTGTTCGCGGAAAGAACGAGTTCTTGTACCTATCTGGTCGGCTGTGTATCTCTCTTATTTTATCGCATCTGTCAGACCTAGAGATGTAGTGAGGAGTCATGATAATATTCTCTATGTCGTTCTGAAAAATATCAGTTCTGAATTTATCAAACTAACTAAGCCTAGCGTGTAGCCTCCGAGTCTCTAGGGGCTCTCACATTAATCCCTCTAAAAGTTGTGAGACACTATATGTACGCTCGTAGCAGTTTTTAACGAAGTGTGCTGCTTTCCTTTGTAGTTTATTATTTTTTTTGGTTACATCTATTTGACCAGGGTCCCAAATGCTCGCGGCGTATTTGAGATGTGGCCTAACTAAAGCGAAGTAGTATCTCTCTTTGACTTTTTGATCCGAGAACCCTTCTAATATACGTTGAACAAAACCTAGTTTCTTCAATGCTGCGCCATATATGTTCTGTATGTGTAATCCCCTCGATATATCAGAAATTAAGGTAATTCCAAGACATTTTACTGCATCTGAAGATGTTATGTCTACTCCGCCCACAGTATAGGTGTGGCATTGTTGTGATGACTTTCGCAGGAAGTGAGCTGTGGTGCATTTGTTGATATTTAATTCTAATCCCCACTCCTGGCACCACGAATGTGAACTATACTAGACCTATGACCATGGTTAATTAGAGGCTATGATTCTTTTTTCCCCTGGCGGTTGAAAAGAAGCTTGCTAATCATCTTTAGATGCATATGAGTTCTTTCGTGGAAAAGAGCAACGGGCTGAATTTGAACGTAAATGCAGTTTAGGATAAGAACTCATCAAGAGTTAAACGCGGTCAAAAAGGCGGCAAGATAACGTTTCAACAGTTGAAATATTGTTGTTATTATTATTTATAATCGAATACATTTATCGTTTGGAATCCCCAGAACCACTTTTGCATTGACTTTTTCCAAATCTTTTCAGCACCATTTCACTATCTGATGTAAATTTCCTCAAGCTCCTGGGACACCCTATTAAACCCCAATTTTGACGCTACAGTAAAGAAAATAACTGGAGGGAATGCAACATTCATAATGGTTACCACTCTAATGAAGTTTCTTACCTATGTATCATTATGTATCTGAAGAGTATTTTCATAATTAGCTTAACAGTGACTAGTTCTGAAAATTTACTCCACATTCCCTTGTGGCAAATAATTATGACGTCTATCACAAAATCCAGCTCTGCGATTATCAGTCATTGGTTGTTCCCTCTTTTGACTGCTTTATACAATATCAAATATAATCAAATGCATATAGAAGATAAAAGCTGAATAATTGAATGGTGATAAACGCGCAAAAATAGAGAAACCTGGGATCAATTTAGGGAAGATTGACCTTCCTTCCATCGCCTCCTTACATACAGTAACATTACAACCCATTTGAAATTAGTTCACGTGTCGTCCAATAAGAGGAGTCACGCTCTCTGAAACAGCATTTGAGGGCAGCGAGCTCTGAAAGAGTGGTCAAAATAGGTAAAGAGTAAGCATGTTGATCAATACGAGGACAGCTCGAAAATATGGATCGGCAAAGAGATAAATGAGGTGATGGCATGGCCTTCGAAGATAGAAAATGGCTGTAAAACTGAAGCCCATTCCAAAAAGCAACATTATAATGAACAGTTTTAAAGTATACTGATTATGAATATGCAATTTTCATGGCATTGCGGCAAAATTTAATAAAATCATATTATTTCCAAATTAAATGATTATGGGCCAGAATTCAATTGAAAATGCAGTAAGGGATAATACATGCGGCCTCCATGTCTCCTTGGTACCCATGTGTAACTAGAGTGTATGTTGATAGGATGCATAACAAATTTATTTCCTTCCAGGGAATGCCGCATAATCTAGTGTATTGTAAATGCGTTACTGTTTTAATCATTTTTGCACAAATAACCTTAAGAATTCTTCAACTAACTTTTAAGTCACAATTTGTTAACAACTGTCGCACTTACTTTCATATTTTACGTCCTCTTAATAGGAACACGCAATCCTTTCTTCATTTCTGAAATTAATATGGGTGTCAAACCATCAATATCACCACCTTCGTACCACATCACTTGTTAAATGCAATGTTTGGAAATTTGTCAATTTCGTCGTTTTAATAACGACAACGTTGGGTTTATCCACCGCGACAGTGGCTTTGTAACCACGACTTTGTCTCATGTGCTACAATGTAGACTTGAGGCCTGAACTTCTAGTACGCACAAACCTCCCTCGAAATTCGCCTTGAAATAAGATGGCTTAGTGGTGTACTGGCTAACACACCTGACTGGTAATTTGGAGATCCGGATCCGAATCCCGGTCAAGTTATACGATTTTTTCATGGCGAATTTCAACTCTGGTGTTTATGCACCCATGCGAGTGACTTTGCACCACATCATTTGTGAAATGCAATGATTGTAAATCTGTTTGTGCCTAATTATTGATGCCTGTACTATCTCCCGCAGCTATACGCACTCAGGAAGTTGATGCAAGGTCCGGAGAATAACACGAAGGCTCCGTTGGGGAACAACGCCCGGCCCCTCCAACCCCTTTACCACAGGACGGTCCGGACGAATATAGACTTCAACAAACAGGAGGTGGGTGCCATGTTTAAACTCCAACTTTGACTAAGAGTATCTACCTATGACCTATGATTATTTCCGATTTTTCTCCAATTATGAAGCATTATTCTGCTATGGTTTTCTCCCTTGACATCGAGGTGTATCAAAATATGCATGATTAAGATGTAATTTCTCTATTAACCCTTCTGTGGACGCATAAAATTTTGTTACACGATAAGGCGCGTGGGCCACACTGGCGGCCCGAGTTCAAATTTTTTTACCGCCTAAAATTCCAATTTTTTTGTAAAATATTTTTTTAAACAACAAATTTAGACTAATATCTATCGTTTTTTTCTGTTTCTTTCACTATGGAGTATATTTATAATTATTAGTGGGACAAAACCCAAAGTCATTGAAAAATCGTGAAATATTTTGAGCATCGAACATCCATTGTGACATAATTTATATAAAATATCCAACAATTTTTGTATAACTGATTATAATATAATTAAGCATAAATACTATATATATATATATATATAATAAATAATACAATAATGCAGAGAGAGAAAGGTTACACAGTCGCGTGGGCCACATTTGTGCCCCTGTGACGTCGGTTTCCTTTCGCATGCTATTTAATACTAACTCTGCAAAACTTTGTTGCAAACGACCATTTGAGACTTTTGAGGACATAATAGTGTGCAGCTACAGAAACTTACGAGTATATAATGCCATCCTATGAGAAAGGGCACCCAAATAAATACACTGTGGGACACCCCTGTGTCCCACGCGCCTACTGAAGGGTTAACACGACTTGGTTGTCTACCCCATTCACCACTTACATCGCATTTCGTATTTGTAAATCACTTCCAAGGTATAACGCAAAAATATGACCGTCACGCAAGAACTCTTAAACTTCGTGTATCCACAGGGAATTCAGCTCACGTTTTGCTCGCATGTAAACTGGAAAAGGCAGTGAAATCGAACTTAAGGGCAGTAGAATAGGCCGTACAATGTCGTTGCATGCCCTTTGATTACGGATTTATTGAAGTATTTTTAAGTAATTATCCATCAATAGGTGAACCAATTGAGAATTAATTGGTTTGCTATGAAACTCCATAGAGAAGCAATCTATCGCATTGACCGGGATTCACTCGAATATGGATCCTTCGATGTCGCGCCGAGCGCTTTTACAGGTTAAGCTGCCAAGGCATACTGTCTCCATAGAGAATCATGCACTAACTTGCACTTGAAGGTGACACAATAAAGGTAGTGCCATGGTGAGTCTCAGCACCCTCAAAGTTGATATAAAACATACTTGATGCACAACTTTGCTAGTCATCTCTCACCTTTACATGCGGGTTCACTTATTACTGGATATTACTGATTGTATTCATTGATATTCTGCGTCGCAAAATTTTTTACAATTATTTTAAGAAAAGAATGAAATTAATAGTAATTTTGAGCAAATGAAAAAGTACCTTGGTTTTCTTTCACAGATTTATTTTCTTGGTACAACATGTTTCGACGCAGACCCCACCCACCACTCACGTGGTCCCTCACGGTTTCTCCAGATTCCCAGCCCAACCGCCATCCCCTAACTCCCCCCCCCCCATTGGTTTTCCCACCTCACTTCACCCCCCCCTCCTACCTTCCCCCAAACCCCTCATGATACATATACATCTGTAAAACTTTTTTGAGCTTGTACCTGATCCGCTGTGTCGAAACATGTCTTACCAAGAAAATAAATCTGTGGAAGAAAACCAAGTTACTTTTCCATTTGTGAAATTCAACTTCCACATAGCTGAGACTCAAACTATGGAAAGTAATTTTGAGTGTTGTTCTGGTCCGGAATATTTCCGTAATTGCAGCAACATGTCCTACCAATTGTGTGCAGACAAAAATTTAATGGAATGATTATCGTGCGCTAATTCATCAAGTCTGAACCTTAATGGACCATAATTAAGTACCCTTTTATTATCAGTGCGTTGCATTCAATAATGGATCCTCGAAAAAAAAAAGTAGACGCTAAAAGATCATACCATTAAGGGTAAATTGAAGGTGATGGAGAAAATGGATGAAATCGTCTTACAGATTGCAGGAAAAATAAAAATTCACTCCACTCGAGCACTTTAAAAATCATACGACAAAAATTCGGTCAGTGTTTCGTATTTATATTTATTTTATCGTCAGCGTAAAAGAAGAGGCGATGCCCAGACGAGTATTATAGGACAATGCAATGGGTTAAAAGCGTAAAGTACTCCTGTGGAAAGAGAAGCTTGGAGATTTGATTCAAAGAAATGGGAATCATTTTCCAAACTTCCAAACACTGAGCCAAAAATTTAAATTGCTCTTTATTACATTAGATGTGAAATTTTTCGCGAAAAAAATCGCTAGTTAAAAATTGCTGTAAACAGAGCTGAGAATTGTAAACGCAGGAGAATGAATAAGTAAGCAAGCGGAGATTGATGAGTGAAGACTCTCCTCGCAGACAAACAATGGACGAAGCGGAGCGGAAATAAATCGGTCGTGACAATTATCGGCATTCATTCTTTCCACGTTCTCCCTACGGCGTGGATAAGGAGGAGGAGGAGGCATCTTCTCAAATCAGTCTCCTATCTTCGATGTGCGTTCACTTTCTCCTCATTCTCCATCTTGGCCGTTCCATTCTTCTTTAGGTGATCTTCTCGAGCGGGATATTTACCTCGACTATAAAAGACGCCATGTTGAAGTTTAATTTTTTTCTTTCAGCAGCTGAAGGAAACATTAAGTGAATATGTCAATATTAATGGTGCACAAACATTGCATTACTCAATTCAAATTCTGTGGCATTAACAGCATATGCAAGCACTAGTCATTAATTTGACTCATTTCTTTCAAGTGGTGCGGTTACTATGCCCTCGAAAAAGAAGGATTTTTTTTGCGATTGGTTGATTTGTTCAGAGAAATATTTGTGAACTAATGGATTTAAGGTTTTCCCGGCGAATTATATTCGTAAAAGTTTTCTCGGGTTTGACACCGGGGAAGATTATTGAAATTCATCAACGTTTCGATGGGTGACTCGGCCATCGTCATCAGGATGATGAATCGAGCGAGGATGCTGGCGGCTATATATAGCCGTAGATGCTTCATTGTTGTGGGAGCCGTTACAAATTCTTTGAATTTCATCAATTACCAGTCTCCAAGTCTTACTTAAATTGAAGCCGTTGTCCCTATTGATTTTTTTTGTTCCCCCTGTATCAATATGGCTTCTTTTGTTACTCTTTCCCGATATTTGGACGCCCGGGAAAGTAGCGTGAAATCCTTTATATCGCACCTCTACGGGAAAGAAACTCATCGCTGCGTCCGTCGATTCGAGCAACTAAGAGAGGACAAAGCGAGACATCAGAGCTGTCTCGCTTTTCTTCTGAGATGCAGAGACTGAAGTGATTCCTAAAGTTACTAGGATTCGATCCCCGGTGAATTCACCTGCCGCCGGACGTATCATAAGAAGAGCCAGTCTCGCACAAGGGTGAGAACGAATACATCACCACAGAGTTCCCCTGAATGACATCGCAAAACGCCTTTTAGAGCTCCATCTACTTCTTGCAATCAGGCTCTCTCTGATCGACTGGGAGTTTGTGGATGGAATCACTGCTGCCCAAGGCGAGCTGCTATTTCGTAAAAATACTCAGAGACAGAAGCAGAAATTTGGTCGTTTAGATGTTAAATCAAAAATTTCTACTCCACTCAATACGAGTCGAGTTGTTATAAACCTGATCGGGGTCGAAATAGACGAGCCAACTTTTTCAGTTCTTTCCAAAGGATTGAATTTCGCACCGGCTCCTAGATCCATTCCCCTTCTGGACATATTGGGAAACGTAGAGCAAGCCATCCGTAAACTTCCACAAGCAGAGTGAAGTGTGTTTGGTTCTGGAAAAGGCTGTCCTTCTTGAGTCCATTCTTAAAAGGAAGGAAAGTTGTGCGTTGCTCTCTTTACGCAAATACCCTGCCATCACGGTGCTTCCTGCAGACAAGGGTAATGCATCCGTTCTTATGAGTGCCGCTGATTATCACAGGAAAATTAACGATATCCTGAGAGACCCTGCCCACCGCATGATGTCCTGAGATCCTATGGATTTGATTGTGAGAAAGACAATTGTTCTGGTCAAGAAATCCATTCCAACTCCGGAAGAAAGGAAGAATTTGATATCCAAAGCCCCGATTCCTCCGAGGTTGCACGAATTACCGAAAATCTATAAAAAGTACGCCCCACTGAGACCCATCGTCAGTGCTATTGGGTCACCCACGTACCTTCTGGCAAAGCATCTGACTAGCATCCTTGCGCCCTCTGAGGAATTAAGCGACCACCACGTAAAATATTCAGCACGTTTTGTCCCAATTTTGGATTAAATCCGCCTTAATGAGGGAGACCTACTTGAGAATGTTGACGTGTCGTTATTCACCAGAATACCGACCGGGGATAAAATTCAACTTCTTCGAACGAGCTTTGACCAAGACACCATCGAGTTATTTCACAAAATTTTCATATAAACCTATTTATTTTACGGCAGGAAATACTACGAACAGACGGAAGGGGTCCCTATGGGTTCCCCGTTGTCACCAGCTATTGCCAATTGTAGCAAGGAAGATTTTGAGGATCGAGCCTTAACTTCGGCTCCATTGAGGCCAAAACATTTCTTCAGGCATGTGGATGACACATTCATCGTGTCGCCACATGACATAACCGCCGCTCAGTCGTATGTGTAGCATACATCCTAGTATCCAATTTGCTGTGGAGTTGGAAGTCAATAAACCTTTGCCTTTCCGAAAACCAACACACACCGAGTTTGGAGAAATTAAATATGAACTGTCTATTAGTGAGTTTATTCATTTATGAAGGAAGAGTACATAAAAATTGAAATGTGTATGTTCAAGCGAATTTTATTTGAGATTCATTTAAATGTGTTGATAATCTATTTCTTCTCTAGGTATACCAGTTTCATAGCCCATCATTTTTAAAAATTTTATTTAAACAGATTCTAAACTATCGATATACTTAGATTGATATAGATTCCAGACCTGAGTGAGTTTTATGATATATTTATATTTATCCTGCTCTAAACTTCCTTAGAAGCCGTTCTGTAGTATGTAAGGAGTTCTACAGAAATTGACACTTTTTCTTCAGAACTAGTTCCTTTTTTAATTATCTATACGGAACATGAGAGCCTGACTCTACAGAATATATGTTCTGCAGAGTTATTTTCTGCAGAGCAAAATAACTCCTTACAAGCTGTTCTGTAGAACTTCAGCAACTCTACGGAAATACGAAAACTGCAGAACGTCGTGGGGAATTCTGTAGAACGTCGTAGGTAATTCTACAGAACGTCCTAAGGAATTCCACAAAACGTCCTAAGACATTCTGCAGAACATCCTAAGGTATTCTGCAGAACGTTGTAGGGAATTCCGTAAAATGGCATTTCAATACTTTAAGGAATATCTACAGAACTTTTAAGAAATTCTGTGGAAGTATTTATAAGGAAACTATACAGAATTTTTTAGCAGAGTAAGCAGATACCGAATCCCCGAACTGCCTTAAAGTCGGAATAATCCCTCACGCCGCTCGTTTCCTTCTCTCCGCACATTATCTGTCTTCCCTCTTTTGGTCTTCTTCATCCGCAAGCGACCGCCAATCCCACGAAACAACCCTTCCACACCCAACCACCCACTCCCCTTCCTCCCTTCTCCCGCCCCCCCCCCTTCTAACCCCGCCACGCCCCTTGCGCCCGTCGACGACGGAGGCTCACTCCGACGTCGCGAAAGGACGTCTTCATGCATCACGGTTCGCGGGACACACACTCGCCCTTTTCCGCGAACGACGAGGCCCCGACTGCAGACAAAAAATATGCACCGCCACCGCGACGATCCCCTTTCCCCACCCAAGATGCTCATTAAGGGTCTCACACCCTCCATCAGCTAGCACCAGTGTGTGTGTGTGTGTGTGCAGACGCCAAGGGTCGCGATTAAGGGGGAGGGGGATGGGAAGAAGAATAGGGAGCGAACGCGCCAAGCCACCGACAAGGAAAGGCGTCGCCCATTCTGCAAAGCCGTCTTGTATGCGAGCACATTTCTGCTGACATTTCTGCTGCCAATGACCTAAAATATCCCTAGTTGAATAATACGTTCTCGCGCAGGCACGGGCATCCGTCTTGAGAGGCGTTCCCAAATCGGGCCATCATACCTGGCACACTAATCCTCGACGTGACATCAAAATTTAAAAAATGTTAGATACAATGATAATAGAGCATAACAAATTTTTTGTCAATATTTCCTCTAGCATGTTGATTTTATTGTGCAACGTCGTGCGTCCTACTTCTGCCCTGAATGAGGGGTTTGATTTTGTTTAATGTTTGAGTTGTTTTATTTTGTATTATTATTACTTTGAACGTGAGTTGTTTTGTTTAAATTGTTTAAGTGGTTTAAATTATAATTTTTTCTGTTTTCTTGATTGTTTGTTTTGTTTTGGAGTTGTTGTTAAGGAGTTGTTGATAAAGAGAAGGGGAGATTGTTGAGTGGAAAGATAGGGGAAGATGTTTGATGTTTTGAGTAAGAAATAAAAAAGAGTAACGACATCACAATTGTGACTGTTATACATATTCACACAATTTGAATACACAATTACATGCATCATTAGAAAAATTTAACCCTAACTATTATTTTTTCGTTTGAGCAACCATTATTTGTTCCCAATTTGCAACCATTTTTATTGCTAAAGCACAGCAAAAGGTTACGTTACGCTATATTTTACGGATTTCAAACACTCTGATAAATGATGTGCCAAAAAGAAAATTTTATATTTGCCTTATTTAGTGGAGTTAAATCACCCTGAACCTCTCCACTTTTTAAAAAAGCACCTGGTCAAACTCGAGACGTGAAAACTTGTTGACTCTTTTAATGCAGTAGCAGTTGGACTTCTGCTGCTGCATCACTGATTACAGAAATTTTATATTTGCTTTTCACTTATTGTCTCCTAAAAATTGTGGATAGATAAGGCAACACGAACCGCAAATAACTCATCGACGTGCCACGTTAGGCCGGCATCCAAATGGTTGTCCCCCACGGTTCTAGTGCTTTGTCTAATTGGATAATCTATCAAACATTCAATAAACATTTTTGTTAGCAAAGGAAGAGCAGAAAATGGATGCACATTGTTGAACTGTACACTAATGCACTTCAACTGAAGATCAAAAGAAAATAAATTTACCTTTTATTCTTAGGTTGTGAGCTCATTTGAGCATTGATGTTAAGAAATTGAAGTTCATCATCTGCAGTCTTCAATGCGATGACTATTTTGACGCAGCTCTCCACTCGCTTTCTCTCCCTCAGCTATCCAGTTTGTCCTTTTATGGCTCTGTATTTTATTCATCCATTAATTTTCCCGATGTGTTCCATCCTTGCTCTTCCTCGTTTATTCCTGTCATTTGTTTATTCCTCAAGTACTGATAAGAGACCACCGTAGGTCCAATAACAATGTTGATTCTGCTCTCCTTGATTTTAATTAAGCCTCTCCTCTCCCCTACTCTTTGTAAGGCAAGTTCTTATTAGTCTAGGTAGCCTGGGAAGTCTTCAGAGTTCCTTCCGTCCACTTTATCATTCTTCAATTTCATTTATGCTGAAAAGATACGCTTCGTTAAATTTTGCATCTGTAATATATACATTTTTGACACAAAATAAGCACAAGTAGACATCCCGTGGCACCCAGTCTTACTTCTTTCCCTGGACGGGTTCAAATTTGTGCGTCAAGCTTAAACAACCGTGAGGCCCAGTAGAAAAATATACCGATCGCATTCACGCAGTGATGCGTCTTAATGCAGCAAATATCCTTTGAAATAAATGTGAAACAAAAGCGTACAATTTACTTCATCGATGAGTTTGCGAAATCAAAAAAGATTTTCATGTGATTTGTTAAAATAGTAAATATGGAGAGGTATTAATTGCCAGTCTTCAGTGCGTCGATACGGAAAATACGGATACGGAGCGAGGGTTTTTTTCAAAGAGCGAAAAACATTAACATTCTTTCTGTGCGTATGGGTGCGTGCACTACGCGGAGGAGGATCAAAATGGAATTAAAAATGAGAAAACAGCCATGACTTGTTTGCACCGTATCTTGTGACCTCGACAATTGGGTGCGCAACGCGTAGAAGTTCTTTTAATTTGTTCAGTGATCACCGATTATTTTTTTCAATTTACTCTCACAATGCCTTCATTTTGCTTTCGCTGCCTATTCTATGATTATTTTAGAACTTCCAATCACTGAATTCTCATAATTCATATTTCCCGTTCACAAAATATCTTCCTCAATTTATTTCCTTTATTATCAACTTGCACTATAAATGATATAGCTATAGATAGATGAATGATAGTACGGAAATAGTTTTTAAATTCATTTAGGGATATCTGATAAATTATATTTACTATCACTCTTAAGATGTCGATGTCTTCTTCTTCCTCAATTTAAATCCATTTATAGGTGCTAACGTATACAATAGAAAAAAATGTTCTTTTATTTTTTTAAATAACAATAATAAATTTATTCTCAATATAATTACAAGTATAGTCCTTCAAAGCATATGGCTTGTCGACAGGTGCTGTTATTAATTTACAAATATATTCTCAGCTTTGATCAGTCAAAAACATTTAAAATTTGCTAAAAACCTAAAATATAATAAAATCATATAAATTACTCAAAGACGCAATAAAATCATTAATTCAAATAGGAAAAGTACAAACTTTTTTTAATGAAACAAATGTATACAAGAGTAAACAAAAGTACGAAAATTTCTTTTAAATAAAAACACAACATGTATCCATCATGAATCATTAAAAATATCGACGAAAAACATAAAAAGTAATTGAAACACAGAAATATTCACAAAACAATTTAAATTTAAATCATAACTACCTCAGTATATGTACAATTTTTCATAATAAACAAGTGGACAACATTGATTAGTTAAAGACATTTTAAAATTATAAATGAAACAGATTTAACAGAATACCATATTAAGTCACCTGCATTACTTTTGATACAATAACCATTGTCTCACTTCTTTCTTAAATTATGACACCATACCTTGCAATAATCTGTCTAATTATCAATCGGTAATGTATGGGACAAAATTTTATCACAGTATCGTCTTGTTATCAACTGTTTGTACGTTCTGTTCTCCCCTTATTATTTATTATAGATTTCAAAATAATAGCGGGCACATTTTTATAGGATCATTAAATATAATCCTGTACCGATTCATGAAAATACTCATCCATACATTTTAATCATGATGCATTTTTACTCTCTCTGATTTTAACGTGTGTGTATTTTTGGACTTTCGCTGGTTTTCTGAATCATGAATTTCGATACTTCCACCAAGTACTGCCTCATAGGGTAACATGTATTTTTTGACATCATTTAAAACTTATATGGATAGATCATATGTTAATCGATTTTTGAAAACGGTAAGCTAGAGAGTCAAATATTGGACATCTTAAAGACAACACTCTGAATTCACATAGTACTTACATATTTTAGTCTATCACAATTTATATTTTACTATGGATTTAAAAAATGAGGACATTTTAGGATGAACCCGCGTGCGATCTTAAGTTCACGCGGAGATCAAAAAATGTTCGATTGATTTGATTATTCACTTTACAGAAAAATTTCGCTGATTTAATGCAAATCGTCACCAATCAATTCAATAGTTTCCATATCCACTTTAAAGAAGCCTGGTAAGAGCAGATTTATTAACAGTGTAACTTGATGATTTTATGATTATATGGGTGGGCGAGAGCCTTCTGGAGCTCTCGTCGCTCTCAGACCCCTTTGAGTCCATAGTACCGTCCCCCATTTAACCTGCCCGCCACTTGCAGACAGGGGACAAGAGCACCTCGGTAGAAGTATAGATGAGGGTCACCCATCCAACCCCCCCCCCCGTCCGGGCCCAACGTTGCTTAACTTCGATGATCTGACGGGAACCGGTGTGTCAACTTGGTTAGGCCCTTGCCCAACAGTGTAATTTACTTCTATAGTTGGGTACATATATTATTTCTATAAAAACTACATAAACGAAATATTTTTTCAGAAAATATGCTTTTATCATTTCTAGCTTTAAAAAGAAATAATAATGCTGTATGTTCCACGAAAGCTTTTTTTTGTCAAAGGCTAGATGCATTGCATTAAAATGTTTGTGACGCTTTGTGGAATATCCAGGAAGTTCTCTGAAACTGCAATACAAAGGAAGCATCACATCCCACTTTGAGTCTAAATTTTTTGTATTTCTATAATTTCCCAATGAAGAAGATCTAGTCGTAAAGTGCATCATTGAGATTCGACCCAACCGACGCATCCTATGGCATATTCTATGGCATAATTCTATGGAATATCCTATGGCATAATCCTATGGCATAGGTTGTTTTATTAATGGTGACGATAAATCCTGTTTTGCTAAACATTTGTGTGATTTTAATCATTTTAGTAATTTTGACGTGACTGTTTTACGCCATTTTGACAAAGGGGCTAAGTTGGATTTCTTTGAGCAATATGAAATTGCTCATAGCCCGGCTAAGTTATGCGATGATGTGGTTTTTAATGACAGGTCTCCTCTTTTGAACCTTGTTCTCCCCTGTGTCCGACAACTCCATGATAATGCTGCCTGACCTTCACCATCAACGACTTTTCTTCGTCTCACTTCCCTCCCCCTACCTAACCCCCCCCCCCTCTCTCTCTCTGACCCTCTGGCCCCCTCCCCCATTCAGTATATATAGTGGAGTATTTTGAAAAAAAAATTGTATCTTGATAATTGCACTAGGTGCTCAAACCATGATCGGTAATCATTGAAAATTCTGTAAGGAAAGTTACCATTGTCTTTCATTTTGAAATGAATATCAATATCAATTGCTTCCACAAAGTTGAGCCTGATACGCTTTTATAGAGTCTTTCCAGGCTTTAGGTCCAGATTTACACTCAATTTATTCTTACATAAGGAAAAAAGAGCAAACGCTTGACAGGCACATCAATTTAATTTTTCCCTAAAGGTATCAGTAAGAAGGACATGACGCAAATTAGAAGAATCTTAGGAAAGGTTTATATTACACCAAAAAATTCCCTCTTGGCACCCTCGCGTCACCGAAGCCGAGTGTTGCATTTCCAAGACCGCTGCATATGGACGCGGATCTGAATGCACTTTCGACCGTCATTTGCTAATATCAAGCATCGCAGTATCTACATTGCATCTGCAATACATACACCAATGCAAAATTCTTCTACCAAGTGATGCCTAATGTTGACGTCAAGTATAAGAGATCACACGTTAATACGGGTTACGAATTTGCCAATTGAACTTGCCTCGCATGACACCTCCAGGAGAGGCCGAGTCCTTTGCATCGCACAAACTACACTACAGAAGGAGGGGTATATTTTGGTACCATGAGCATATAAAAAACTGTTATGAAGCGCCTAAAAGTATTACTTTCTGAATTTATCACCTTTGAATGATATGGAATAGAAAATGGAATCGTGAAAATACGAATATCTTTAACCAAAGGATACCTGCAGTTCGAGGGCAGCGCCGCCCGTGGCCAACGGTGAAGGTCTATTCTTTCCCTTCCATTATCACATCACGGGCGAGGTAGCAGAACACCGTCCTTATCCTGAGATCTCGGTTGTTGTTGAATGCCAATGCAACACCGTATCTTCCAAATATTTTTCAAAGCAAAATCATTATGACCCTGGAGCCGTAAACAGAGTTGTGTATTCTCCATTTGCGAGGTGCTGTGTTATTCCATGAAATCAATTTAATGTCGCTATTCGCCTGACTTTGATTTCTCTTTTTTATTTCTCATCTCTCGAAGTAAAATAAAATATGGCTCATAACATTTTAGATTCCAATTTTCCAGGAAGGGTTAAAAAATATTCCCTAGTGTGGTCACTATTTTCACCTGCATCTTTTACCATGTGCACCACCCTTTCTCCGGGACTTATTTTCAGTGATAATTGATACATTTCTTCAATGGGAATTTTCAACTGCCAATCGTCTAAAAACATACCTACTTCCCCGTGCTGTTATATTAGCAAATTTTCACTGTGGTTCAAGAAGCAACAGTCGCACTGGAATTAATATTCTCCCTGTATTATACAAGACTTCTACTAGATGCTCCAAAAATGTATTTAATTCAAACTCAGAATGGTAGGGGGTATGTTTCAGCTAAAGCTTAAACAAGGGAACATTTAAGACGGATTGCAAAGGGCTTCTCTTTCGAGAGTGGGGGCACTTGGAAATAATCCAGCGAAAGAAATTTAAAGCAGAGCTATTAAATTATAATGAAGGCGACTTCGACTTTCCACCTCTTCCCTCTTAAGCGGCTTAAGACACCTTTTGCCAGCATCCCCCACACTCCTCCTTCCGACCCCTTACCCCCCGATTTCATCCCCTCTACTTGCACCTTACCGCCCTCGCCTTGCAGATTAGTTAGGTGGAATAAACCAGAGCCAAGACAGACAGCACCCTCGCTACATACCAATGTTTCTACTCTCACACCTTTTTCGTTTGCGTGCGTCGAATGACGCCATTCCAAATTTGCGAATACTTCGGAAGGGTAATGCGGCTTAAAGTTTAAGTACACTGATGCATAATTACAAAATTAATTTTCTGGTCTCGTAGAAAACTACAGATTACACGATTAAATGTGTTCTATTTAGATCAAGCAGATGTCATGGAAGTTATTCGTACACGCATCTATGGAGTCAACAAAAGCGATCAAGTGAAAGAGATAATACTTTGGCCGGATAAATAATAATATCCCATTGTCCCTCGCACCAATCATCTATTTAAAAAGTTGATACATCAATCCGCCTTAACTTACCACCCATTTCATACCATCCTGGCTAAATTCCCCTTTCCTAATCACTACATTTCCAGAAATGATTGCCGAAATAGCCTTTCATCATACCCTTTGGGAGACTCACAGGGGTTATAAATACCTAATGATGTTCTCCACCGCTCACGATAGCAGGTAGAGAGACACTGTCCACTAGATCATTATAGAATCTTTCTCCTGAGCCGTGTGAGAGAACTGGATTGGTGGGTCGGATAGAGACTAGAATTCTCATCCCACGAGGTCGTTCGGCATGTTCAACTACGGCGGGGCTTTTCAGTGGAACCCCAATCGTTAACCCACTTGGGGTTAGCGATTTTTGCTATGGTTAATCTGATCCATCACTGCTATTAACTTTTTTTTAACTTTCATCCAATTTTTATTAAATTTACCCCCCTGGAAGCAACTTGTCGTTCAGAAGGTAATTTTCTGTAAGGCTTAAAATGATATAATTGGAATAATTTGACTACATTTAAAAAAATCCATTATTGCAAAATAAACTTTACAAAATTTTCCAACCATTCCTAAAGTCCAATATTCGCTGATTCAGTGATTTACTTCAAACACTGATTTAGTATAGTTGTCGACTGGCCGAATCCCTAAAAATTTTCTTCTGTATAGATCTCACTGCAGGCAGCCATGCGGTGTTTAATCTCAAATAAAGAAATAGGATACCTAACTTATAAATGTGCTAAATAATTCAACCTTGATCGTAGGATGATCGTTTTAATAGATGGAGCCTTGACTGAAATGCTTCAGAAGTAATTTTGGAGGAAAGGGCGCGTCTCTCTGATTTCTATGACCATTTAGAAGGTTTTAAGGAGACTGGATGTTCAACCCCGATGGTCGATCAAGATCTGCAGTTGTAAGGAAAGTGAACTTCCAAGGAGTCACGAACCGCGAGGAAAAACACTGACGTACACCGAAATTTGCTACGCATGAAGATATTTCACTTCTGCCGGAAAGGGCGACGAAAATTCGTAGAAATTGCCTTGGGAAAATTCTTCATGTACCGAAATCGAGCCGTAGACCTTTGTATTGCCGGCCAAAGGTAATTTATATATAAAAAAGACTTCTTTTTTACTCTGAAGACCAGAGCAACGTGATTGGAATGACGCTGGGTGCAGACAAATGCGTGTCCTTTGCTAACTGATACACGAGGAATCGCACGCGGAATGACGGACCACCAATCTATGAGGTTACCAATTCTGATGGCGGTGTAGCCGTTATGAAATACCATTCCAGGGTGCCTACAGGATTATTTTGATAGCAGAATGGAAAGAAAGCTGGTCGTCATTTCACTGGCTCAAATTAATAAGACTTGTTAAATAAGATGAGCTCTATTGCCTTCTTCCTGACCCCAGTGCTTGGTAGAATGAGGAAACTCTGGGATGCAAATCGTTTTAGCCTGGAAGACGGCATTTTGACGGAGGCTTTTTGAAATATGTCAGCTAACTTTCCTCGTGCCGCAAAGTTGCTCTGGGGACGATTTTCTCCGCCGATGTCGTATCTAGCCTTAGCTAGACGATCCTAGGGACTCCCCGAAGAAAAATACTGGAGACTGGAGATGGATTTAAGGAGAAAGATAAGAAAATTTAAAAAAAATACTTTCGTGCTATCTTCCCTTTTTCTGCGAGAATCAAAGAGGAGGCACTGTGGAGGGGGGAGGGAGTGAGAGATTTGCACCGGCGAAGAGAGGAGGGAAGCAAGAGGCAAGGCGAAAAAAAGTCTTCTCTCTTGAAAAGGTAACCACCGCCCTGATTTTTTTTCATCCCGTCTCCACCACCCCATTCACATTTTTATCTTGTTGCCTGGCACTTGATTTTTTTTACACTTGGCAGTTTCAAATCCCTTCAATGACGTGCTTTTTTTCTTCTCGAGGGAAACCACTCAAGTACTCTCCCCCCACTTCCCCTCCGTACTGTAAAGTTACGTTTACTTCTAGCGTGTTTCGAATATAAATTCACGCTTAGCATAAGAGTAGTAGAGTTTGTACGAAACCTTATGGCCCTTACATACGCTGAACTACAAACTGGGGAGAAATCTCTTAGGGTGGCAATCTACGGGTGAAGCTCAAGGTCGAAGGCCCTTATGAAGAAGGGGCGAGTGAGGCTTTAATAGGGCACCCAACAGTAATAATAATAACGATATTTATTACTTAACACAATTAGAAGTACATTAATCTTTACGGCATGAGTAATATAAGGTAGCCTAAAAGGAGGACCTGTATTAAGACAACCATCATTTGGTCAATAGTTATGCGTTAGTCTTTAACGTAATTGAACATGGAAATAGATACACAATATTACATGAGGTTGTCAGTTCTTTTAGCGGCATTATCAAGTTTATCGCGTACAATTATAACAAGGTATCCTCTATTCTTTCTTGAGTAAATAGCAGTATAGGGAATGTAAGCTATTCTTGGCTATGTTACTTCACAGAATTGATGCATTAGTTACCAAGATGATAAAGAGACCTTTACTTTATACAGACCTTTCATTTTCTGACCAGACTGGATTAGTTGATTTCGAATCACTAACAAAGGGTTCAATCTTTTTATAATGATGTGAATCGAGGTTTATTTGGCCAGGAAAATAAAAAGTTTGTAAAATTACTGGGCATGCACTTATCCTCATGTGGCATCAGGAATGATTTAGACTGGCGCCTTAGTGAGTCGCAGAAGTGGAAGGAATTTCAGGAACCCTCAGAATTGAAGATTCCACTGATTGGTTTCATCAGACCTCTCGACATTCCTTGGTTGCCGGTTGGCGGATTACATGAATTTAGCCGCATCTAACGCCATTGCCATCACCGTAAACTGGCCCTCAGAGTAAAATCTTTTTCTTGCGTATGTTTCCGAAAACAAGGGAGCAAGAGACATTTTGTAGAATTATTTTTCTAATTCAAAATAGCAGAGTCATGTGGATGGTTGGATTGAAGGAGATTCAGCTTACGATAGGGCTTCGGTCTCAATGTGGCGGAAATTTCTAACCTTTTGCCTGATCCCTACATAAATTATACGCGTAAAGCCCAAAAAGTACTCTTCTAAATTTAATGGAAGTGCATTGGTGGCTTTCTTAAAAATGGGCTAACATCGTCAAATAGTCTCTCATCTGCTTAGCGACTGATTTTCCCCCCTCTCCTACTATCCTGCTTCCAACTGGCGTTCATATTGGCACATGACATGCTTATTTCGCTTAACGATGATTGTAAGAAAGTAACTCAATGAAACACGTCTTATGAACCATTACAATCTTTGATATCCTTACCCAGCATTTATGAAAACTGAAGACATCTCCCGCAACATAAACATGGTGACGCGGCCTATTTAGACCTTCTTAAGGGCTTACAGTATCGCCGCATAAGCATGATAAGGTGCTTTAGCCTGGGTTCGAGGTTTAACATCCGTGCACGATCATATTCCATCACCCACTTTCATAACGCATCTCTCTCATGGAAACTAATGCGGAGGAAATGGGAAAAAGTTCTTCCAGAAAATTTTAGTTATAAAGTCTCGTTAAAGTCAAAAATATTCCGGAAAGAGAATCTTGCACTTCTTGGCAAATGCGAGCATCAAAGCTACTTGCTGAGATCAGCATAAAGACAACAAATTGAATTGGAAATTTAATTTTTTAGTAACATTTGGACTCGAAACGAAACTTTTATTCTATATGATCTTCAATTATGGTATGGAAAAAAGATAACTTCCCTTTTAAAATTCAATCAGTGTCTCTTTCATGATACATAGTCAATATATCGTCATTTTTAGCCTACAGATTGTGTTACAAGATTTTAGGTGTCTTTATTACCTCAAAAAGAAACTATATCCTTCTCTCAGGCTAATCTAATAAATGACTATATCATAAATAAATCATCTTTGTTTGAAAAATTGCATTATTTGCGAAGTTTAATAATTACTTATGAATGTTTAATAATTAAGATATTCGGTTTTAACCAATATCGGTTATTTTAATATTAATGATGTATCACCTCTCCATTTTTTAATGCCACAAAAGATAAATATGAAATGTATGTCATGTGAGATATATTTATAAGCGATTTCGAATAAATTTCATTTTCCCATGTCTTCCGCCAAGAAGTAAGGCAAGTAGTTCTTTGCATACGTCATTCATTTTTCGAATCATGCGGATGAAATGATCTTGTTTTAGGCATGCTACTAAAATTTAACACTAGTCAGTGGGCTGAGAACAAAGCTGTGCAAAAATCTCGATCCCTTGACGTGAAAAATTCCGTATTCTACAATTAATTATTCACATTTTATGAGCTGAGGGTATGGTGAAGTTATTTAGTTCTGAAATGCTCAACTTACTTCACGTATCCTCAATCATTTAGTCTATGGCATATGAATTTTCTGGCGTGGGGAAATATTTTTCGGCCGCTGGTGACATGGAAGGTAGATGAGTGGACTTAAATTAAGTTTCTGGAAATCCAAGTCTTTGTGATTAAAAATCGGGTCTGCATTTTGAATAAAAACAAATAAATACTGCACTCATTAAAATACACCAAAGGATGAATTATCTTTAGTAACGGCACGCCTACGCAGGTGACGGACAGACACAGTTTCCGGAGAGGGCCCGACCATCAAGTTAAAATACTTAAATCAAGGGTTCTCGTGCCATAGGGCCCGATGGATTACCTCCTGCCCTAGATAGGTGCTCTATACCCAAAACAGCATCTTCTCGTGCATTTCTTTAACTTCTCGTGCACGCTCCAATTTCTCTTCACCATGATTTCATGTCCAAAGCGTGCCATGCCATGGTTGAGTAGTGAGAACGCATGGCACTTGTCATTTTTTTAACAAAAATTATCAATATCTGTTTCAAAGGAAGCATGACTACCTACTGCCGGCGCAAATATTATGTAGACTCGAGTATGGACACTGATTGAAAATGATCCGTGGTGCCCACATGAATGCGAGTTACATAAAATTTTAGCTTGTTTTATTTTACGTTTAACTGTGGTTGCCGATTATTTTTATATTACTCTAGATTTTTTATTGCCGTGAGAACAAAAAAGTGCCTGTTTTTGACGTTTTCTCTTTGACATTTAATAGTGAATAAACTTGGAGTTTAATCGTAATGAATCTGTAAAATTGTGTGGGATAAACATATTTAAATGTATCTTTAAACGTTCAGTTCTTTCTAAGAAGCCATTAAAAAGTTATTAACAAGTTTATGAAACAACTTTTTTGGTTTAGAGAAGTAGTAGAAACAAGATCTTGGTCTTGTTTTGAAGCTCTTTACAGCAGTATTTTATAATAATTACCATCGTAAACTCACATTATGATATCGATTTGTAACGAGTTAATAAACAACCGAGTATTTCAGCGGGCTCAAGCCAGCGGTAAGGCGGCCCTCTTCGCGAGAGAGGGTGGTGAAAGTTTGACTGCTGTTGCCATTTGCGGGTTGCGGGCCGTCCATGTTTTGGAATCTCTTTGAGCACATTGAGGAATTCAGTGCAACGAGAAAAGGCCCTTATGAGTAAAAGGTGATGAAAAATGGTCAGATACAAAAAAGAGCACAATTTCTACCTAAAATAAAATCCATGAAAAGAGCGTGTGCAGTGATTGTTATCGCCCTTCGAGGCAATGCACAGAAGGAGTATGTAGTATGTATGAGTAGAAGTATGAGTAACGGGTTCGTGGTTCAATATAGGTTCATTACGATTAAACTTCAAGTTTCTTCACCATTAGATGTCAAAGAGAGCGATCCGTTTGAAAATGTCAAAAACCGGCACTTCTTTTGTTCTCTCGAGTCTACATAAATATTGCACCGACAGTAGCACAACTGCGAAAACCATTTACGAATTTGGTTTACAGCAATTTTGTGCGATAGTTGGCTATAATCCACGTTAATTTTTTTTCCAAAATTAGCTCCAATCAATGAAAATTATGCTGAATGTAACTGTCCCAGTACATCTCTCTTTTTTAATGTTATGATTAATAGAAATTTTATTAACAATCCATCAGTTTTCCCCAAAATAATTGCCTTACCTTTTACAGAATAAGAGGCAATCAGGATGTAAATTTTATACATATTACTTCTAGAGAAAGTTCTCGTGAAGTTGAAGAAGTAACATCACCCGCTGATATAATCACCACTCCCATTGGGTGGATTTAAAGCGATTGGCCTCATATAACAAGATGATAAAAGAATGTCGAAAGCCGCCTGACTCCTCTTTTTCCACGCCCTCCGGTGGGAGAGAGAGATTTAGGTGTCTCATTTTCTTCTCACCCCTTAACCAGATAAATCTGTCGGGGGCGCCGAATGAAGAGGCGATGAAAAAGGAGGAATATTCTCCCTCAGAGTCTCAGTCTGGAGATGGAAACTTTTTAAATTTCCCCGTTCCCATCCCTCCCCCGTCCGCGCCATAATAAGCTTTCCACGGGAATGTTTAAACAGCTCTCTTACCAGGTGATTCGTGAGATATTGCAGTCAACTGGGGCGATAGCGTTACTCGAATGTGGGTGAGACCTTCCCCAGCCACCCCTTACTCCGGCTACCCCTTACTATAGCCACCCCTCATCCCAACCCACGAGTTCCAACAAACCCCCGTCCCCTTAACCACCCCTGAGCTCCTCAGGGCCTCGTTTATCGAGCGAGGAGGGGTGTGGAACAGGAAGGGGTAGCCGGAGGGGAGGATGGAAATTTCAGGGGCGTCCAAACAGAGGAGAGGCATTTGGATCTCATTTGAGGCAAAACCGATGTAACTGGTGTTAGAAATAAGAGAGGGACGCGAGACAAAGACCATTGAGAAGGCGATGTCACGCAGAACCTTAGAAAAATGCAGTTTCCAGCTAATCTCGAACATTTTACCTTGAAAATGAGGGCTAAGTAATTGAATTTTTGAAAATGTAGATTATAATGTTTTTTTTTAGAATTAATACGGATATGTAACGCCTTAGTGTTTTCTTTGGTAGCGTTTTATTTACAGTTCTTAATACACCTCTATCTCTTCTTCTCTCCACTCCAACAATCCCCCCTCGCCAAACTTAAACAACTCCCTCACAACCAACAACGATCATACAAAATAAAAAAATTAAACATCACAACACAAAAACAAGAAATAGGAGAAAACAAAACACACAAAATAAAAATAAACTTAGTAAACATTTGAAACACACAAAACAAGCAATAACTTAAGGAGCGCGGCGTTACAGGTACATATGTTTCATAGCAGCAATGAAAATTGTCAATATTCCACGTTTTAAGATGTGAATGAACTATAGGTTACATTCTCTTCCTAAGGTTAGGTGAAGGTCAAATCAAGAAAAATGTCGGGTAAACAAATCAATTTGTGTTAAGGTAAATATAACCTAGAAGTTATGTACACTGTCAAACGCGGAGTTTACGGTGGTTTTCATTGCCAATATGGAAATATATATCCCGTTGCATGCTATTAGAGAAGCTTATATATGCTATTTTTCAAAAATTATATGCTTTGGCCTTAATTGAACTTTCTCAGTGATCGAAAACAAAAAGAAGTTATTGATGGTTTTAGCTCTGATATGGTCGAAGTCACATCCAGTTTTCCTCAAGGAAGTATGATCAGCCCTTTTTTATTCTTTATTTATGTTAATGACCTAAGTTGTCCAATTAATATTAATTAAGATTATTTGCAGACGATGCAGTTATCTACCATAAAATGAGCGAAGACGCGGACTTCGAAGCTCTGTCATCGGAACTTAACGACGTTCATTCGTGGTGCCAGGAGTGGGGGTTAGAATTAAATATCAGCAAATGCACCACAGTTAACTTCCTGCAAAAGTCATCACACAAAAGTCATACCTACACCGTGGGTGGAGTAAACATAAAATCTTCAAATACAGTAAAATATCTTGGAATTACCTTAACTCCTGATATATCGTGGGGATTACGCATACAGAACATATGTGGCGCAGCATTAAAGAAACTAGGTTTTGTTCAACGTATTATAGGAAGGTCCTCGGATGAAAGAGTCAAAGTGAGATACTACTTTGCTCTGGTTAGGCCTCATCTCGAATACGCCGCGACCATTTGGGACTCTGGTCAAATAGATTTCACCAAAAAAATTAATAATATACAAAGAAAAGCAGCAAGCTTCGTTAAAAACTGCTACGAGCATATATATATAGGGTCTCACAACTTTTAGAGGGATTAAGGTGGGAGCCCCTACAGACTCGGAGGCTACACGCTAGGCTTAGATAGTTTGATAAATTCAGAACTGATATTTTTCAGAGCGACATAGAAAGTATTATCAAGACTTCTCACAACATGTCTAGGTCTGACAGATGTGGTAAAATATGAGAGATACACTGCCAAGGTACAAGAACTCGTTCTTTCCGCGAACAATGAGCGACAACAATAAAAATCAAGCTCCGCTAAATACACTATTATAATATGTCATCATTCCATCTCCAAAAACTTATACCTTTACATGGCTGATGACCCAACACCCCCTGCCACAGGCCCATACGGCGGCTCGCAGGGTAATATGTAGATATAGATGTGATTTTTAAGGTAAATGGTTCTACTGGTAAGGTTCTTTATTTTTCCGAGATTCTTCATTATATTAACTTAATAACACTTTCTGCAAAAAGATCCAAAAAGATCCACTCTTTGCGCCAGGGGGTGGATGGCAGGAGACGCGGCAGGACTGTGAGAGTGGAATAGGAAAGGATGCGAGTGGTGCGGGGATAGAGGGGGTGCAGGGCTTGAGAGCGGAAATGGAAGCCTTAACTGCACCCACCCCCGCATCTTCCCACAGCACCCATATTCCCCTATTCGCATTTGAGGTCGTCGTAATATCGGAGCGAGACGGCGGTGTGTGGCAGAGGCTGCGGAGGAGTGGGAGAGACGGGGGAATATAAACACTTTGGCCCCGACCCGCTGCTTCCTGTCTTTCAGCCGAACGAATGAGGCTTTCCCACCGCCCGATCCCATCCCATTCCACTCCACCCACCGCCGATCCCATCTGTAGCGAAAGCCGTGGGTCGTAATTGCGAGAGGCGAGGAGGAGGACCCTCGTACGGTTACGCCTTTGGAGGCTGACTCCACCGCCACAAGGAACCGTGTTTAGCCCCGAGATCTTCTCCTTGCCCTCCCCACTCTTTCACCCCCTGCCTCCCCCGACATCCCCACCTCAACATATCAAGCGTGCCTGAGTGGGCGATGAATGGAGAATCTTGAACGGAGAGAAAAATCCTACGAAATTTAGGTTGTCCGAGCGAGATAGTTCCCTAGTCATAATCGAGTTATACTTTTTAACTTCACCAGTTGTAGGACACATCGATTAAATATTGCATTATTAATGGTGCAATAATATAGTTTTATATGACTGAAATTGTGAGAAATTAAATCTAAATAAGTCTTTAACTTGACTCATTTTTTTCACGCGGTGCGTTTGAAACTCCTTCAAAAGGGAAGGTTTATTGTGATCCCGAAGAATTTACTGCGGTGACAATATGATTAATTTTCAAAAATATTTGAGAAAAAATACAAACTACATGCTGTTAGTTTTTTCACGACATCTAAGTGTTCAAAATACCTCATTTTTAATATAATCTCTCTCTGGAGTGCATGCACGCGCCATTTCCCATGTAAACGGGCTGGTATATTTTGACAAATACCTGGGAAAGTAATGTAGTATGGGGATGAATTTTTGATGTCATTGGAAGGGTGAGATATTTTTATTTAAATTGAGGCCAAATTCATTGATTTCTTGGTAAAATGATACGTCGCTCAAACTACCTAAACTGCTGTTTGCGGTGAGAAGATAGAGAAAACCTTCAAGATCGGTTCCAATGCTTACGGAAATGAGGAGCGTATGAATGGTCGAGTTTGCTTCGCAGTTCACATCATCACTTCTCGTTAGCCATGTCTTTAAGCTATGTGTTAACAATTCCATTGTTTCACGAAAACTTTGGAGTTGATCTTGACCATTTACTCAAGAGCACTTTTGCATACGTTAAAAGAGCGCATTTCTATTTCAACTGATTGGTCGCACTAGAACAGGTGCAGATTTCAACAATACATCACACATTATTTACCGTTTGGATGGATATGTTGGTTAAAATTGACACTTTTTTCAATAGGGCTGAAAGAAGAATAAATTATGATAATAAAGCACAAGTTCTGCTTTCTTACGAAAAAACACTGGAATTAGAATAGAAGCATCACTCACGAACAAAGCAGAATACAGGTAGATAGGTTGTTTATGCGCACTAAACAAAAGTGCTTGGAAAAACTGACAAATACCACTTTTGCTGCCAATGACTCGATCACGGAAGAGTAGTACCTTACCATCAATTAATCATTAACTTTTACGAAAGATCATCATTGATATTATTACCTGAAGTATATAACGTGATTATCGTCATTCATTCGTGGTAACAGGAATTCAGCCGATGATTTTCATCCCAGTTTGCATAAATTATTTTTCATAATGGTCTCCAGGTCCATCTCTGGCATTTATTCATTCCTGTCTGTTGTTACAGTCACCGATAACGCCTCAGGCCCATTCCCTCTATTCATTACCCTCGTCCGTAAAAATCGTGGCGCTTACGTGTCTATCCGTGCTCATATTTTCCTTGAAGTATTTTGTACTCATCTGTCACTAGTTTGTTTCCACTAACGATCGCTCAAATCCTTCTGATGATTCCCCTCTTCCTATTTTGTTACTTCTGTTTCTTTGGCTGCTTCGGAGATTAAAGTTGTACTTGTTACTCGCTTACATGTCACATTCTCACATCATGAAATACTCTAAATACGCCACATTTTCATATTCCTATTTGACAGCTGCTAATGCTAACAATTTTTGTCTTCAAATAAAATTTACATTCGTTGCAATTATTCCAATGGAACCTTTTGCTTAACTAAAATTTGTCGCCACTGAGGACTTTGTTCTATAAACTAAACCATTCGATAATAATTCGATAATCCGTGTTAATCGTCCCTTCATTTACACAAAGATTGATTTCAGCTCTCCATTGGCTTCATCTTAAGGGATACTCCAGCAATATGTATTGATTTTATGGGGAATAATTGCCCTCTAAAGTTTGACGTCCATGCCATTATTTTTGACGACTTACCCTGATCATTATGCCCTGAATAAAATAAAAACAGCCGTAATACGTAAATAATATTAAGGAATCTTGTCAAAAGTTACAATTTTCCGTAAGTAAAGCTAGTCAGAGTAACTAAAGAAATTGATAAACTGGATTATAAGGATTGAGATAAACTCTGGCTAGATCCGTAGGCTGTGCGCTGTGGCGTTTATTGCCAAACCCCAGAGTCATGTTTTAGTGAGTTGGCAGTCAAAGCACTATCTAAAGTATTTATATTTCTATCCAGTTATTGTAAATTTTCTTCACTTATGAAAACTTGGATCTGTAAAACTCAGATTTTTCGGCGTAAGTTGTCTCTTCTGAGAGAGTTTTTGGTTAATTGAAGACTCAGTTGAAATAACTTTGAGGTACAATTTTTAAAATTCTTTCTTAATTTAATTTTTTGGTATCGAAGCGACGCTAGATCGAGGAATTTGCCCCAGTTTATGAAGAAGACCTTTTTCCGTCGTCAGATTTTCATCTCCCGAATGCCCGAATGTAGGCAAGTGGAAATTTCAAGGAGAGAAAATTTTAGTTTCAGCTGGAAGCAAGACCTCGAGATGTCTTTATGAAGCTTGTCACCGCTGCCATGGAAATTTCATCGTCGTATTTCTCAGCGCTTCGCGAAACTTTACCGCTTCTCCCTCACTACATCTTCCATTAAAGTTTTGCATCGTGCTTCGTGATTTGACTAGAGAATGACGGGGACTTGAAAGCCGTTTGACATGAGCTGCCAACTGGTACTTAAGAGGAACAAAAGTAAGCTGCTTCTAGGTTACCGGAAGGATCTTGCTCGTGGCATTATCACTCCTCTTCACACCTTTCTTATCGTGGCTTAGATTTTCTTTTAACACGAATGCAAGCGCAGCGAGTTGCCTCAAAGTAACCCAGAGCATCTCATAACCACTGAAATTGTTTTCACTTGAGAGGCAGCAAGAAAAGATCATGTCGCCATTTCGAAAGCTTGCTGATATCTACGTCATTTCATCGTCTGTATCCTATTTAATGGAGGGTATTTTTTGAGTAAATGGAAAACAAAATTGAAGACACTGAGAAAAATATCAGTTATAACGAATAATAGCCACCCAGATATCGTATTTTTCTTGATGGCTTGGCATTAATCTAAGGCCTGTGTTCAGTTTTATCCTATGAGTGCCATTTATTCATAGAAAATTTAAGACAATTTCTGTTATTGATCACAAAGGACTACTCGATGTATGTAACATCGTTTGAATTGTTTAAATAGTTAAAAAAGTAGGAACCGTCTCCATATCCAAGGACCCTTAGTTTACTTCTCTGTCCCTTATAAACCCTTCTAATTTATCAGCAGACGCTGATATCATCCTGCGATGAATTTCATTTCGATTTTTGTTTTGAACTTTTAATTGTGACAATTAGTTTAACCAACCGGTTCATAATACCTCCAACCCCTGCGAAATCTTTTTCCTCTGCACACGGATCACAAGGGAACCGAAAACTCAATAGCGGTCGACTGGCAAATATCTTAAGAAGTAAAAATAGAAGGGACAAAATGTGTTCATTAATAAACAAATGAAATTTACCAAATGTATCAATTCATAAAAAATTAAAGTTCTATGAGTCATCTAACGAGTGACTCTAATCGCTTCCACGCAGTCGGCTGCGGTCGACATTCTCGCGCTGGATTGACAACCACTTCCATTCGAATATTTCTTCCCTTCGTTCCGAGCGCCGACCCCAAAACAATCGCCTAGCTCGAGCCGTCAAAGGCGCGGCATTCCGTGGCATCTCTCGGAACGACCATTTAGGAGCGATGAGGCTCTCCTGTCGCTTCAATGGATGCAGGAGAGAGAGAGAGAGAGAGAGGGGGGGGGAGTGCGGAGATGAGTGTTCCATCCAGCATCCGTTGTCGTCGTCCGCCGGGAACAATCGAGTCGAATGCCCGTGGATTGTTTGGCGGCCTTCCCTCTTCGTAAGAGGCGACGCGGCACAGTGGTCGTCCCTTGAGGTGTGGATGTTTCCTACTTGGTTGTTGGGGAGAGAGGGACGTAGCGAGAGGAGGAGGAATATATTGAGAGGAGTAGAGAGAGGTTCTACATTCACATTCTACCTGTCGCACCGCCACATGGGGGTATGGCATGGAATGTAGGACTGTTTGGTTTCACTTATTCTAAACGGTCCGTATTTGATCAAGGATCAAACTTCGGTAGGCGTAGTATTGGAATGTGTACCACCAGTGACTATCATCAACTTCCACGGCATTGCACAAGACTAAATCACATATTTTTGGGCAGTACGTGAACAACAAAAGATTAAGAACCGCTGCTTTAGAAAGATGTATGTGTGGGGGAGGAGCTAGAAAAAAGCACGAATGCTAGAAGGAAGGTCTTTGGAAGTGTGTGGACCATATCAAAGAATTAATGTATATCTTCATGGGAGCAGAGATAGTTATATTCAAAAGCGTACTCCTTCCCACTTAAATGTTAGGCAATGATTCCTGCAAAGTGTAAATGCAATGGGTGAATGTGAGATGTATTCGCAGCAGGAGGGACAGAGGGGAGGGGAAGAGGGGAAGTGAGGGAAGTAAGGGGAGGGCGGGACGGCTGGAAGAAATGAGAATTTAAAAGAGAGAGAGTTTAGTGAAATAGGAGGTGATGGAGGAGGTTAGTGTGAGTTGTTGAGTCCTGGCTGAGAGAAGGCTTGAAAATGGTAAATACATGAGGACTCAACGTCTTTAAGTTGGAGGGGTGAGGAGGAAGAGGGAAGGAAAGCGAGAATACCGACCTCAAAAGTATGCAATGGGTGAATGTGAGGCAATGTGAGATGTTATCGCAGCGGAATATTTAAGGGAAAGGATGAGAAATTATTAGGGCGATAGATTGGTGGGGATCGGACATTCCGTATATCGTTGGATTAAAAAGATTTTAAAAAATGGATGAGAGTTGAAAATCGAAACATATTTATGATAGCAGAGTAAAAAGCGCTAGAGGAAAGGATATACTGTGGATTTTTGGGATTAATAGAGTGGAAAATACTTTAAACAAGGAATATGGGATTCTTTAAGAAAAAGAGAGCGATCCAGAATATAAAATATATATCCACGGGTAGGATGTATATTATAAAATAAATCATTACTACGGAACCAGTTTTTTGGGTTTGACAGCGAGGAACATGCTCATCAAATTTAGCTTCCCTGAAAGGGAGAGGTGAATGAGGGTGGAGCCCGTATGCTTACCGATCTTTACTCATGATATTAGAAAATCCCGAATTTTTATCTCATAATCGTCTCGTTCACGACTATATTGTTGCTACAGACTTTGTTCCTATATCATTCAGACTATTTCTGCTCTCCACGGTTCCAATGACCTTCCATTATTGCTTTTCCCACGTGGAAACGGTCGTAGCAGCGTCATAGGCCTCGTCCATCGTGAATTCTAGGAATGTTGCCTTAACCATAGAGAATCTCATTTCTGTATTCTTTGTTTATCGAATTGTTCGGGTCCACTATTTGTCGTGTATCTTCAATTTTTCATTTATGATCTGGATATTCCTACTTCCCTTCTTAGCCTCTTATCCTCAATGGTTTGTATATTATTTTGCATATGTAACTAATTCTCAGAGGAAAAATGGAATTTTCGAATTTTCCAGATTGGTAGTGTAACTCTCTTGTCTTGTTCTCTCTGTTCTCTTGATGAGTGGTAGAAGGTGCATGTTTAAATAAACACGGTCATCAATGTGGAGTCAGTTTGGGACAGCTGGGATTATGGTGACGAAATTGAGAGCGGTTGATTGAAATAGTAATAGATCCTCTTAATAGAGTGAAAACAAAAACTTGTAATTAAAACTTCGATTAGTGCTCATTATTGTATTACCATTAGTGAAAATAATATCAAACGCGTCACCCTGAAACTCGAGCGATCTGAAGTGTTCTCAAGCACACTTAGCGCAGCGTTGTGCCTCCAACTCTCTCCAGTGGGTGATGGATTATTCTCCATAGAACCCCATGGAAACGAGAGGGAGGAGCTGGGAGGGGGATGGGATTAGGAAATCACTGGGAGGGTTTCGTTCAGGGAAATAGACTTCGGGGAATGGGAGAATAAAAGGGAAAGGAGTGAGGGGAATGTGAAAAAAGGGGCAGAGGACGTTAATCAGAAGAAGAATGGAGAAGGGAAGAGGAGAGGGAGAGAGGATAAGGGAGGAATGGGTGGGGGAGAGGGGCAATTTATTTGTTTTTTTTTTACTCCGCGAAGGGTAGGCGTGGATATGGGAGTGAGAGAGTGGGAGGGAAATCGGGGTTTCCATGGCGATGTCGGGCACTCCCTCCATCCCTTCCAGCCGCTAATGGCCGTGGGGTTGAAATGGGGATGAAGGTGGCGGACTATGGAAAGGGTTTGCCGCCGTAGCCGCTGCATAAGATAAGCGCCCGACGCGCCGAAAGAAAGGAAATGAGAGCGAATCATTGGGTTGTCGCGCTGCGAAAAGTTTCATTTCCTTACCCTTCTTCACCCCTTCCACTTCTCCTAATAACTCCCTTTCCCCTACGATTCCTCCCCACTCCCCGACCATCAGCTTCTTCGGAGACACGCGCCCCACCGCGAGAGGCTATACCTCCCACTCTCATTCGCGCAACCTCACCACCGCCACTTGTCTTCGTCTCCCTACGACCGCGGAACACGTTTCTTGCTTCACACCATCTTCCCCACGATATTCGTCAGCTCTCTCTCACTCCTCTCTCTCCCCCCCCCCTCTCTCTCTCTCTCCCTTACAGTTATTGCACAGTTTTGATATTTGTAAAGGATTGAACACATAAGTTTTTGTGCTGTGATAGGCATCATCAATTTTTTTGAAATAATTATTTCGTCTGTAATATATTTTTAATCTCCGTAAAGTTGAGCACCTCGCCCCCTATTACAAGAAACTTGGCTGGCTGAATACCATATCCCGTCGCAAGTACCTGCTTGGAACATTTCTTTTTTCAATCTTTGGCACTAACGAACCGTCATACCAAATTGATATGTTTTCTAAAAGAACTTACTTCTAAAAGAACTAAGAAGAGCCGGATGGCAAGTGGGAAAACATCAATGCAAATTCCGGAAATCTGAATATCTTTAGTTGAGTCAGTGTTTGGTCGGCGAGCACAAATTTGCTTTACTTGCGATGGTAAATGAACGACAGTGGCATTAATTGTGTAAATCTTAAAACTAATTGCGTTTGAGTGAATTTATTAGCTATTAAGACCCATTTACAAGGTGGCGAGATAAATTTGCACAGTGTGGTATTTCATTCTAATGTTTCTCTCTATTTTATTGCAGGGAAAAACCTGTCAAACCATGTATAAGGAAATGTATTACAAAGGTAAGATAATTTTCTTCCTACTCACATTGCTTCACAGAGTAACTACCTCAAAATATTCGCCTTTGCCTTGGTTTCTTTCAACGCCACATAACTGGCAGTTTTGTTTAGTTTGTCTGGCAGCTTTACCACTGGTGTAGATTGATTCTCTCCCTCTCATTGTAAAATTTTACAAGAGTTTGAATCTCAGAAGATAAGTAATATATAAGTCTTGAGTGGAGGAATGACGATAAAAAAGAGACTATAATATCTTTAACTGGAATGATAATAATACTTGCATGTTCATTATTTGTAATGATTTATTACAAAGTATAAATGTCCACTGCTGCAAACGCTACAAGATGTTTCATTGAAAAATATTGTGCTCTATAACGGGCTAATCACTGTTTCCAAAATTGTGTAACGATTAATTGTTGGGCTGTATAAGTACAAAAACCTCGATTGTGCCTAATTTATATTTTCCTATCATTAAGACACTTGAAAGTGATCAATCGCTGACTGTTTGATATCAGTAATTCCCAAACTTTTCCGGTCCCCACCCCTTGTTTCCAAAAACCTAGTCCCAACGTCCCCAAGCATTAGCCTTTTAAAATCATCAACCTCAACACGACCCAAGATGATAAAAATTAAATTAAGATCATCCGCGATAAATTTAATTCCAACACCAAGCCTAAAAATACGAGGTAGTTTATCTTGGGACAAGTACAAGGACAAAATATAAGATCACACATAAAATAAAATGGAACTCACGCACAAATATAAATTATACATAAAAATAAAGTATATGAACAAATTATTTATTAAAGGTTTGCTTTGAACACTGCCCTTAATGTACATTGCAAAATAAAAATTATGGAGAGCAGTTTTAAGTTTAAATTTTTCCCCACATCTGGAAACCGTTAAATGCAGTTTTCTAAATATCCATTTCAACGAAGGCAAAGTTGCCAAAATCTGACTTTAAAAAATCAGTCTTAATTGTTGTACTATATAAGTGCAAGTAAGTCTGAAGTTGCCAAAGACAATCAGTCTTCGTCAACTTCAGACCTCCGGTCACCGGTCACCTTGGCTGCGGTCCGAATCACTCTTAAGACGCTCATACTGCTGAAAGCGCTTATCAGCGTTCCGAAATAGAATGAACGCCTTTAGCGCGTTCTTTTCAGAACGCTCTTGAGCACTCTTTAGCGTGCTTTGGATGTTTGTTGTTATTCGCATGCGCGCATGTGCTGTGCGTTCAAAAATATAAACAATTTTCCCGCGCGTTGCTAAGGATTCGACAAAAGCGCTCTCGGAGCCCTACCTCAAACCTGTCAGCGTTCTGAGCGAGGAGTTCATGACGTCATATGGTAATGAGTCTCCGCCCCCAATGCGCTTTGAGCGCGATTCGGAACGACTGTAATCTTGCTGTCAGCGCCAAAAGCTCAATTCGGACCGCAGCCCTTGACTCCAGCGCATCACAGCCTCCCCTCTCGCTCCCTTTCACCACTTACTGAGTAATAGAGCCCACTATCAACCACGGTAACAGTGAAAGTATGTATAGCCAACTCATATTACTCCCTATTCTCATTGCAGCGAACACGTGGAACGAGAAAGAGCTGCCATACCAGGTGTAGCTGAGGAGCGATACAGATGAGCCACGGCAGCGTAAGAGAAGAAGACGGTTTGAAGATGGCATTCGTGAATGAACGTTTTTTTCATCGAATGCTGTCTCCGAGTGCGTCCGTGAACTTGTAAAGGCTTAAACGGGATGGAAAGAACGCAGTGTGCAAGAAGGATATGTCTGAGATGAGATACCTATACGAGGAAGACTGACTGACTTCCTGCTCCGTTTATGTTGTCGTACGGCTGGGACGACCCGTCTCAATATGATGGGGAAGAGACTGCCCTTGCCTAAGGTTCACAAGAAGGGACGTTAGAAAAGAGGAGAAGATGTCCCGTGAACTTGTTTCCATTCCGGTGAAGCATGCCTTCTCCAACGGAGGGGGCCTTCCAACGGAAGCAATAGGCAGTATGCGTGTGAGTGTGTGTTTGTGAAGCGAAAGAGTCTTGGTGCACGAAAATGGCACAATGAGACTCTACAGTAATCGGCGGTATAGGGTGAGGAAAACAAGCGGCCTATAAAACCCCGAGGTGAGGCCATGGTAACAGGCGATGGAGACCACATGATGCAATAATAATTTTAAATCCCCGTTCCGAAGGACGCAAGAATCGTAATTAAGGCGAGGTCTTTATGTTCCAGGCGGAGGCAAATTGGGCAACTGGCCCTTAATCCCTCCCACTCGAAACCTCTCTCCTCGAGTATAGAATGCCATCAACGTAGAATGCCATCAACGCTTACCATAGTCTTAAGTTAGTTTGAGCGAGATTTATCCCATGTCATTTCAGAAGCGATCGTCGAATTTTGATTTTTTTATTTCAACAGCCTTAAGGTGGCATGAACTAAATATTTTTATATCAATGGCGATAAATAGCGTCATACATTATTGAAATTAACTTTCTCTATTCTCTAGAACTTCATAAGTATGCCATCAGTTTCATTTTTTACGCGGAGCGCTGAGAACTCCTTCATAATAGAAGTTTTTTGGCGTTCTATAGAGACTAATTAGGCGATTAATTTATTTATTTTCACCATGAGTCGAATTTTTTTTTTTTTTAAGTTTATGCTATAATTTTATGTTGTATATAAATTAATGGCGCGAGAATATGGCTTTAAATGACTCAAACTTGAGTACTTGAATGAATACACCTTTACCATAATTATGGCTACAGCTTGGTAAAGTTTTCCACGCCGTGCGTTGTAGTCGCCTTCACGACCGAACATTTTTTTGTGATTCTTTAAAAACTACATTCTATGAGTTATAGATTTGTATTTTTGAATAGTTGAGAGTTAATTAAAATTATTCACTGTTAGAATTTTGACGATACCTATGGTTTAGAAACAACACCTTCCCCAAATACAGTATCTCTGGATTTCATACCTTTACACTTTCCCACGGAAAATGTTTGGTAGTTCTGGGTAAACATCTCTAAAGGTATCGCGGAACGGGACTAATATTTTGAAGTCTTAAGAAAGGTAAGATATTTTTCTTTTACATCAAACGAAATTCATTTCAATCCATTATTAATCACATATCTCGCTCAAACTACCTGAAAGAGTCTCAATTCAGAACAATATGAACAAAAATTCAGAACGAGAAAGGCGATGTCTTTCCTCGTTGACTAGATAATTTAAAAAAACTTGATTATGACGCTTCAAAAATCCTTTTCCGTACTCGGCTTGCAAAAAAAACCTGACCCATTTCTTCGCAGTTCGTGACGTCACCTTTGGGACGAGCTAATGAAATTGATGAGATATAACACACCAACAATTTGTATAAAATTTTTAAACCCATGGCTGCTTAAATACCTGGTGCTTGTGGGGAAGTTGATAAGACACCCATCCATGTCGTCACTCACTCTCCAGCTATCATCCAGTCAACATATTTCAAACTGGAGTGCAAATCTGGTTCATTAAATATTCGGAGGCATTCCTAACCTACAACATCAGTCATCGCACGGCATTTCCAGTTATTGTGGTCTCTTTAGAAGGTTTAAACGTCCTGGAGTTAAGTATCCTTTGATTAAAGTTCGGTGTGTTTTATTTGCCTGCGGCGCACTCATTATAAGTGATGAAAAAATTGGCTATGTACATCAACGTTATGTCAAAATTGATTTTTTTTCCCTGAATACATGCGTTTTCTCTTTATTTGACAGATCTTAAATTCTAAATATAGTCGCCATGGATTAATTCAATAAAATATTTAAGATTTTCCCGGCGTAGTATCATCAGTTAATGAAATTTTTATATTACCCGGTGTGAAACCCGAGAAGTCTTTGCTCAGATGAGTTGTCAAAACGCTCAAACTTGAACAGCAGTATGAACATGTTGCATTCAACTCCAATATTATGTGTATTGATTTAAGATTTATTGAGTGTTACTTTTCAGCGCGGGAGAAGGTGTGTAATTTATCGTATCATGAAACGCTTCAACATAAAACAGACCATATTTTAAGACATATTTTAGGAAAATTTCTATTGCATCCAATGCATGCATTCATTGCATAAATCACCTAAAAGGAGATAAACAAGAAATTTCAGGTATTTTAACAATTTAAAAATTAAGCTTCTAACACTTTTCCCGCTCAACGGTATGCTGCAGTTCTCCGTTGACTATGGGCTAAGTATTATTTTTTCCAGTCAAACGGAAAAGGGCCCAGCCACCATGGAATGTTCTCTTAAGGTAGTCCGAGCGAGATAGTTCCCTAGTCATAATAGAGACCATATTCGAATTATCCGTTTTAATTTCGCCAGCTGTAGGGCAACTCAATAAAATATTGCATTATTAATGGTGCAATAATATAGTTTTATATGAGAGAAATTTTATGTAGTTAAATGAAAATATCTTAATAAGTCTTTAACTCGACTCATTTTTTCGCGCCGTGCGTTTGAAACTCCTTCAAAAGTTTTTTGTGATACCGAAGAACCTACTGCGGTGACAATATGATTAATTTTCAAATATAGTTGAGAAAACATACAAACTATACGCTGTTAGTTTTTTTACGACATCTATCGACAAGTGTTAGAAATACATCATTTTGTAAATAATGTCTCTCTGGAGTGCATGCACGTACCATTTCCCATGTAAAAGGGCTGGTATATTTTGGAAAATATCTCGGAAAGTAATGCAATAAGGGGTTAAATTTTTTGTGTCATTAGAAGAGTGTGATATTTTTCTTTAAAATGATACCAAATTCATTGATTTCTAAGTAAAATGATATTTCGCTCATACTACTTAAAGTTGATTACTCCTCTTGGCAGCTAAGCACTTGAACTGACTGGAGAAAGAGTGGGCGAAACGTTCCTTGTATAAAACACCCCAGTAGGCGTGAGAACTTCCCTTAATTTCTTATGCACTTGCTCTAGTTTCAAATTAAAATCTCAAAACTTCGCCAGTCATTTATTTCCCTTTTTTAAACGGAATTAATAGAACTTCATATTCATACTCAGCCGTTGACTTCCTAAATATAACCACTTTTTCTCGTGCGTGAGAACTAATAAGAGTGAAATTTTGGTTTTATTACGGAAAGGTAACAGATTACCTCATTTCTATTAAAAAGAATAGCTGCCTTATATACCGTCATGAGCGTTGGTCGATCTTAATTCATCAGACCTTCTTTTCTAAGACATTGAGCGCCTATCATATGTTAAGAGGCAGGATGAGTGATGAAAAAATATCTAGAAGGAAACTGTAGAATTATCACCGTGAAATAATGTTGGAAGGTAGCTAAAAAAAACTCTTTGACTTAAAGGTCAGAATGATTTTAGTCTCTCGTGAACTATTTTCAATAAAGATCCATGTTATTCCACTCAACGTTTCCGTTGCTATTTAAGGATGTCAGGAGTCTTTTTTGAGACGAAAGAATTAACGTCATTCATCATTATTCTAGTGAATAAATATTCCAATATGCCCCTTGCTAACGACAGAACTTGAATAGTTCACGAGAGCGTGGTATTTTTATGGCATTTGAGCGTTGTTCATTTTGATGGCATTTGAGCGATCAATGCGTGGATTTTGTCGAAGAATTGGCCAATTTTCACCCAGGGCATTGATTAAATCAAAATTTTGGTATTCAAGTGACCAACAACCGTTGATTGTATTCCAAAGCGTTTTAGTGGGAAACTTTTAACCGGATCTTATTCAAAAAATATATATAAGTAATGTTCATACATGGACAGAACATCTAATACATTTTACCAGGTCATAAACAAAATCCAGTGAGCCAATTTGAAAGAAAAGGACACCTATTCGTTTTTTTTTCATTTACGAAATTGTATTTGTTTTAAGTATTATAAAAATTCAACTTGAGCAATAATGTACATAAATGGGTTATTTTTAGAGAAGTTTTTATTTGGTACTATTGATTTCAATATATTACCGACTGTGCTTTGAAACCGGTTGCGTCGAATGAATTTCTTGAGAAAATTGTTCATAGTTGTGTATCATCACGGAATTTTGGAATATGCGCGTAATTATCTCAGCAAAGATGTTAAGAGTGTCATCGACGCATCGCCACTAATATCCATCAACAAACCAAAGACGACTACGCGCATCATGTTTCGCCCCTATTAAAACTTTTTGAATCCGCTACTTATAACAGGATAAGACGAGAGACCCCTACCTATCCTTTCACCCATTCATCCATTTTTCATCTCAATTTACTCGCACGGTACACTTCCCTGAACACTTTCTGCTTCCTGGAGTTTGCGAGAGGACACAAGATGCTCTGTCTTCTCAATGTTGCCCCACTACGGAGACATCAGTCCGTCTCTTTCGCGAGTTATTTTTCTCCTTCATTTTAATATCCCTTTGAAAGTATCACAGCTGTCATGAGCGGACTTCGGTCAACGAACGATTTGAATCTCCAACGGGATTCAAATGAACGGCATCATGCCCAGAGACACCGGTGCCTGGGAAGTCTCAGCTCCGAAGGTATCTCGCCCAGTGGTTGACTGAGTCAAACATTCCATGATCTCCTTCATTTTTCGGGATCTACCCGCTTCTTTTGTTGGATAGTGACGCGGTAGATCCCGAAAAATGAAGGAGATCAACGTAGAGCACCGCAAAATCCTTCGTTCTCACATCAAGCATTTGTTCTTGGAATTAACCAGCTAAAACCTCACTGCACTTACACTTCTCAGACTAATTTTTACGTTTTTTTTCTGAAAGTGTAAATCAATCAATGTAGAAAGTCTGTAATAAATACGCGCTCGGAAGTTGAGGTTTTTCTGTTGCAATTGTTCGTCCGCCGTTATTTAACTGATTGAGAGATTTCTACGTGACTGACATGAATGGAAGAGTTTATTTGCGAGGAGAGAGGTTGGAGTGGAGTTCATTACACATTTATAGGCCTTAACAGAGCCCTTTCGCCTCGATGGGTGGAGAATTAAATCTAATAAATAAAAAAACAGGAAATATATAACGCAGTGCATATGTGTATCGCTTTTCACGCACTTAAATAATGAATGAGTGTACGAGTTAAGAATATGTTCATGTGGAGCAGAGATATAAATACAGATTTATTAGAAGGTTGTTGAAAAAAAAAAGATAGGCATTGGCTGTTCTCGAAAGTTGGTTTCGCAACATGGTGCACGATGAGATGAGATATGCCATTATTTTTATTCCTCTCTCACTATAGCTCTGGGACAGCTAATGTTGAAGACTTGAATAAAATTGCATGTGTGCCGCCCCATAGATTGCTCGATACTCGTTGTTTTACTATAGGAAAAATTAAATGAAACGGTTTTGGAGTTTGGTATGGAAACCCAGACTGCTGGAGAGCCTCGTTGTTGAAAGATGAAAATAATATTATTGATACTTGTAGAACATGGACTTGCGTCTGTTTGTGTGTTCACGGGTCGTGAAGTTTTTTCATCGGGCTGCGTAAAAAAATGTGCTTTATTAGGGAGATGATGCATAACTAAATGATTTTTTTCATTGATATACTATAACTATTGAACAGAAATATTAACAAAAAAATAACATTGCGGCGAGTTGGGTGGAGACTATGTCTTTGCCGAAAATTTGCCCAGAGTGAAGAACACTTTTTTGAAAAAAAAAAATAAAAACAATACTAATTGTAACAATAATTATGATAATATTTAAGAGAGATAATTTGAAGAAAAAAATATGCTTCGCACTGCCTTCCTTGTCGCGGTATTTTGATGGGGATTCCGACGGCCGACGGGTGTGAAGGAGAGGAAATCCACACCGGTTGGTTGGAAGAAGTGTGTTGAAGATTAATAAAGTCTTCGGACGGGGAAAGTGTTTACCTTCATGCCTTTTTGTTTCGTTGTTAAGGAAACGCATGCAAGGGAGGCGGAGGTGGTGCCAGGGAGCGACAATACACGAGAGGAACAATGAGTGCGCTTCATTATTGGTGCAACTAGGGACGAAAGGGGTTGCCATGACGCCGCGGCGGTGGGATAAGGAGGAGCCAAATTGTAATAACCATTGTTCTTTAATATTTCATGGTAACACCTTATGAACGACATGCTGTTGCTCCTCCACTTATCCGCCCGGCGCCTCCTAGTGAAGTGTTGAAGAAACAATATGACCACCTCCAACTTTTCTCGGGTCCCCAGTTCGTCACCGACGGGGAGTGAGTGCTTCCTCTTTATTTAAAAGAAAAAAATAAACATAGACTAATTGGCTCCAAAATGTATTTAATCTCTGTGTTATGCTCTCGTGATGTGACGGTTGTTGTTAATAGATTACACCACTGATGGGTTTTACGAGTGTTTTTCATTTCTTTTCCCTGCACTTCATTCCCCCCCCCCTAATTTAAAAGTCTCCACGAACGTCAGAAGAGCTGGTAGTAAAATTCCAAAGAAAAAATTATGGGTCAATTTATAGTATTTCTTCGTCTTACAAATTATAAAAAAGCTTTCCAAATGATTACTTCCAATTAAAATTTTAATTTCTTCATGGATGAGTATCTCATCTTATCTGATCTTATATCTTATCTTATCTTACATGATCTTATCCCTATGAGATTAATCCATTAACATACGAAATTCAAACATGGCGGGTGAATTTTTAAAGAAATTAAAAAATTCACCCGCCATGTTTGAATTTCAAATGGCTAAGCACGGCATAAGTGCTGGTGAAGGATACTGACTCCTGGCTGTGGCTTCTTTGAAGTCCTCTTCTCCCTTGGGTTGCCATCCCTGATGGACCGCAAGGGCCTAAGATCTAGTTGCCTTGTTGCCTAAGATCTAGTTGCCTAAGATCTAGTTACCTATTACATGAATATCTTTATAATATTAAAATTGCCGTGGGAATTAGGAAGCCTGGATAGCGTAGTGGTCTGCGCATTGGTCCGGCAAACCAAAGGTCCGTGGTTCCATTCCCGGTCCAGGCCGAATTTTTCTCAAGGCAATTTCCATTACCATACGTTGGCCAAAGTTGCTAAATATTTGTGAAATAGTAGATGTAGCTCAGATCGTGTTCCGCATAAAATCATCCCTCGCCTCTCATCAGTGATCTATTTCTGTGGATTTAGCTGCAGGTATGATCACAAATCAGGAAATCTCTATCGGGAAACAATTTTTTTGGTCAATCCATGTGAAATCACCCAAGTCCAGGTTTGAGAAAATGTTCAACAGCTTATATTTTTAGGGTCATTTTTAATTAGTGCCATTAGTTTTTTCATCCAAACATATGTCCTTAAAACAATTCATGCGCAAAGATAACAAAGTAAGTAAAAAACCATTGTTTATGAGGTTAAAGTTATTGACATTTTTGCATCGGATACGTTTTAGTTGAAACTGATATTTTCTTATACGTAATTCCATATCGCTCTTCACTTTTTTTCTTTTTTTTTCAAAAATCTTTTTTTATGGCGTAGGTGTTTCTATGGAAGGAAGTACTCCTTTCTTCTATAATATTTCTCAGGCAGTTCTCTTTTACATCTATCCTCTTGAAAATCAGATTTTTTTTTCATGTACATAGTTATTCAAACATGGCACCTCGGACAGACTGACAATATTTATAACCGCAGTAGTTATTTTATTCTAATATTGCCGGCGTTTTATTTTAGGTTTTTCCGCGGAGCGATTCAAAAGTTGAGTGCGGACGTTGATGTTTGCTGTTTTGTGCTTCCTTCCAGCGTGTAGCACCACTTAGAGGCCCAAAATGTTGAAAATTATGAAACACGGGATAGGAAAGTTTGTAAGAGAGGTCGGCAAGAAGAACCGAATGTGCTTCGAGAGTTCTCCGCTCACATCCCTTCCGTAACTCTCTCTTCGGTTACTCTTGACTACACTTCACTGACCTACGACTCTCCGCACTCGGGTTTCATGCTCTTGCAAAGGATCCTATTTGGGTTGTGTGTGTGTGTGCGTCTGTGTTTGGTCGGTCCCTGGCGAGGAAGTAACATTCCCGTAAACCATCACAGGGGGGTAATTCTTGGTTGAGAGGCTGTGGTTGGTCGCTGCTGTGGTTTCCCAGCATACCAACACAGTAAGTTTGGTGTTTTCTGACGAAGGGTGCCAATTTCTTACGGCTTTTTGGAGACTTTATTTGTTTTATTTTTAATTGTCTAGCCAAAAGAGCTCACCTCTTCATTGTGATGGCTTTCCATTTTATCCGTTTCGTACTTCACGTGTTTTGGGAGTTCGAATGACTGCCACTGGGGGGGCGCAGGTCAAATTGTTACGTGTTCCAACGAAAAATCTAGTCCGTAAGCAGCATTTGTCGCAGCCGCTCGTGGCCACCAAAACCTATAGTGTGTGTGTGTGCGTGTGTGAGTGAACCTCCCCCTACGTGCTGTGAACGACCCCGGCCAGCAGAAATCATCGGACTGGACTCGATAAGTTTTCACATTTCCAAGAGCGATATTTCTTTTATTTATTCTTTGCACATTGTATCAGAGTGATTTCTATATTCATTGCATTTTTTCTTTGTGGTTAAATGTCTCTGGACCTTCGGAACTCGATAAGATACCTAATTCACTCACCATTTCTTGTTACTTTGGGCCGGATCTATTTAAGTTTGCTATTCTAAAGATGTGCGTAACTAAGTATGGAACTCAGGCTCTGGGTTAACAGTACCATTTGTTCTCGTTTTTGTTCCCATTTACTACACTTTCAACATGTTATATTTGTGCCTGCTGTGTATTTTGCTGCTGCTGTGTATTTTGTGTAATTTCTCTTTTGGTGCTATAATCTCTTTGATATATTCATCAATGTCTGGCTATATATACGTCGCAATATGTTGTAAATGTACGCACAATCCGGTGACAGTCGGGGTCATTTCTCACGCATTAAGAAACTCTCAACCCACTGGATTCTCTCAACGGCCTGAGCCTCCCCTACTCCTCTTGCGTACGTGTTCATCGCTCGCCGCCCGAAGCTCGTGCTGCTATCTCCAAGGTCGGCCGCTGCTCTCCACTCGCTCCGCGCACTCACGCAGTAGCTACCTCTAAAACAACTGTTTTTTAGTCTTCGCCCACGTAAAACACATCGCCATGCGTTATGTTGCTTTCTCTCGCCAAGCAGACCTAATAAAAGTTAGAATTGTTAAAATAAAGGATTATGTCGAACAACCTCTACCTCTTTCTGCTGCCCGACTTCCCGAACAAAAGAGGGAAAAATTACGTTCCAATTTTCCGGACAAAAGTCCATTTTCCGAACTTGTTCAATTGACTCCAAAATCATGTGTAATGGAAATATAAAAGTTCATTTCACAACGTAAGACACTTTTTTCCCCTATAACACGGTTATTTTCTGATATCCACAGCTGAATTTAAGAAAAATTTATCGTAATTCAATTTATGACATTTTTAATGCTTTTTTCCTCAATCCATAGAATGAGTCTACGCTTTATTTAAAGTGTAAAATGAGTTTTAATGGCATCTTTCTCTTGTATTCATTTAGTTTCTATCGTTCATTTTGTAATTAAATCTTTAAGTCCCCTATGACAGTGCTTTAATTAGTCTCAGACGGAAATTCTGTTCGTGTATGCAAAGTTGGCAGAACAAAAAAACCATCCACTACCACCCTGTTAAGCAATGGCATAATGGAAAGAAAATCATCTGCATTTAGTTAATGTGTAACAATCTTTTGCCTTTAACCGCCTTTTTCCTAATAGCTCGCCGATTTGTGTTACTTCGCCGGGCCTTCCGAACGCCATATCACGGGCAGGCCACAATTATGGTCGTACAGAGGGATGGTCGTTTATTGTTTCTGTAATATTGAGTCAATTATATTCATGTTTATTCATCATGATTTACTTTCATCTTTCACTTAAGGCTCAATCTCAACAATTCACTCCTTGTCTCTAACAAATATTGATCTGCATGGTCATCACACTGGCATATCCACTACATTAGTATCAATATAAATAAACTACCGTTTCACTAAACTATCTTTCGTATGGAGCAGTTTAAATTACTTAATTACAGTAAGACATACTGTGCGTTATAATTATTTTGAAATGCCGTCAAGGAGTGAGTGCGTCTACATTTTACGGGAGGAACGGGCAACGGAGTATCGTGTTCGTTGCCACCATATATATGAGCATTACGAAGGGAGCATGAGTAAGGCATTTGAGACACACTGTGAGCGATCAAAACGACGGAGGATTAGTGAATTGGTGGCTTCAATCACTACCAATGAACTGGTGTTTGTGACTGGTATTTGCGTCGTATGTTTTACTGTAATTAAGTAAAGGTAATTAAGTAATCTTGCTAAGGCGTCCAGATGAGTAGAAGAAGAACACAAAAGATGGCTTGGCAAGTTTTATTATTATAAAAGAGGACAGGCACCAACACGTATAGGAATAGGGGGAAATTTGAACTGGAGGAGCAAGAGTTGAGCGGAGAAAGAGAGTACTTCGGGGGACAAATGGCTCTTATTCCTTACGGGTATTCACTCGTGATGTCGAAGGGTGTCGACCAACGGAAGTCTAAGGGCAAAGTAACCGTGTCCCCAACAACTCCTCAAGCCTAACAAGTAAGGCCTTTATATACGAATTTTTATCCCGTTCTCTCTGAAGGAGTGGACGTAATATTCCCGAATCGCTTTCACCACTGGCAGCAAAATATTGGAGGCAACAAAATATTGAAAAACTTTTAGCGAAGCAAAATAACAAGTTCGTAGCGAAGCAAAAATACTAAGTTCCGGGATGAGGTGATGCGTCGCAAACAAGACCCAAGTGACATTTGGGAAATCGGGACAATTCGGAAGGTTGGTGAAGAGGGAACCTCCCTCTCTCTAGCTCTAGCTCACAACATTCCTACTTAGAGGTAGTGGAACAAAAGTATTTTAATTTCAGCTGCTTGTAGAAACGTTATACATCGGCGATGAAACCTCTGAAATCAATGATCAGGCTGTCGGACTCTATTCAGATGAAATATCGGACGCTTATGGTGACGTGAAGGCAGGAATGAGGACGCTACTGAGATCAAAAGAAAATGCAGATGTTCGAAGTAATGCTGCTCCCCCAGCCACCTCGCCGTCGTCTACTACGCCATTGAGATTGCCCAAATTTGATATGCCTCACTTCTCTGGAGATATTAATGGCTGGATATATTTTTCTAATTTATTCGAAAAAACAATTAATCAAAATGAATGTTTCTCGGACATTGAAAGATTTCAGTATCTTCTTTCCTCACCCCGAGGCGAGGCCCTAAATGTCGTTAAGGGGTTGCCCATCTCCGCCAACAACAATGAGATTGCCTGGGATTTGCTTTTCAAAAGATATCATAATATTAGACGTTTGGTGAGTTATCATGTCAGCAATGTTATTGACTTACCTAATGTAAATGGTTCACTGAAGAGCATCCGAAACTTTTTGGAAATTTTCCGCGAAAATACTCAAGCATTAATTGCCTTGGGACATGGTTTCACTAATAAAAATCTACTTTTACTGACGCTTCTTCTTCGAAAATTAAACTCTGAGACTAAAAAACGCTTTGAAGACACTAAATCGACGGATAATAAGATACCTTCTGTTAAAGATTTAATTGACTTCTTAGGAAGAGGATCCTCACGATTGTAAGATGCATCTATTGGACGCAATTACTCTCAAGAAACGAAGACCGTTGCATCTTCACGCCTCTCTAAAGTCGCTCTATTATCAGTTGAAAAGGCTGCGTGTAAATATTGCAGTGCCCCCTATCATAATGTTTACAACTGTGATTCATTTCTAAGCTCAAGTGCCGAAGCTCACCGTAGATTTGCTCGCACCAAAGGCCGGTGTTACAATTGTCTAAACACTTCTCACTCTATTTAATCGTGTAAATCTACTCACTCACGTAGGACGTGCGGCAAAAGGCACCATTCGTTGCTACCGTACTTTTCGAGGATACGGCCAACGATGTGCCTTTGGAATGCGAGAGCGTTAATTGTTACTCCTGAGTTACGTGCTAGAAGCCATGCATTGCTCATGCAAACATCAGATAGCAGTACAATCCTGTCAGGTACAATACACCAAGAAAACGATACATTTCTTCAGTGAAAAACTGAAATTGGGTATTGTTTCGGCCAGAAGACTAATTAACCTACTAATTCTCGCGACTCCGGGCATTAATTTGTCCTATGTTTGTTATGGTAGTTCCTAAACGGAGTCGTGCTTAGAGATGCCAAGTATTCCTTGACATTCGTAATGGTATAGTAAAAAACTTGTCACAGTGTCATTAAAATCGTCTTCAGGGATTTGGAGAAAATATTGTTTAAACTTTAGCGTTTTCGAGGAGGTTTTAACCTATGTTCGTAATAGTACAGTTCGTAAACTAGGTTGTGGATAGAAATTCCAAGTATTACTTATCATTGGTAATGTTATTATTAACAATTATCCGAAGTTTCATTAAAATCATCTGCAGTTATTAGGAGAAATAAATCTTTAATTTTTAGTCTACGCGGAGATGCGGCTCCGCCAAGGTCGCGGTTTCCCCACTAATTTTTCCTGTGTTTCTAATAGTACAGTTCCTAAACGAGATAGTTCTTAGAGATATCGAGTAATACTTGTCATTGGTAATGATATTATTAACAAATTTTCGCAATGTCATTAAAATCATCTTCAGGGATTTAGAAAATTTAACGTTTAAACTTAAGTGTTTTCGAGGAGGATTTAGCCTATGTTCGTAATAGTACAGTTCCTAAATGAGGTCGTGCTTAGAGATGCCGACTATCAAATGTGATTGGTAATTGAATTTTTAACAAAGTGTGGTAGTTTCATTGAAATCATCTTCAGAATTTGGAAAAATGACTTTTTAACTTTTAGTCTACGCGGAGATGCGTCTCCGCCAAAGTCGCGGTTTCCCCACTAATTTGTCCTATGTTTGTAATGGTACAGTTCCTAATCGAGGTCGTGCTTAGATGTGCTGACTATCAGTGGTCATTGGTAAAGGTATTTTTAACAAATCGTGTAACTTTCATTAAAATCATTTTCTGGGATTCGAGAAATTTATGATTAATTTTTAGTGTACGCGGAGATGCGTCTCCGCAAAAGTCGCGGTTTCCCCACTAATTTTCCTATGTTTGTAATGATACAGTTTCTAAACGAGGCCGTGCTTAGAGATGATGAGTATTACTTCTCATTGGCAATGATATTGTTAACAAATTTTTGCAGTGTCATCAAATTCATCTTCAGGTATTTGGATAAATCAATGTTTAAATATTGGTCTACGCGGTGATACGTAAACGTCCAAGGCAAGGTTTCCCATTCATTTGTCCTATGTTTGTAATGGTACAGTTTCTAAACATGGTCTTGCATAGAAATGTCGAGTATTACTTATCATTGATAATAAAATAGTTAACAAACTCTCAAAGTTTCATGAAAATTACCTGCAGGCATTTGGATAAATGAACGTTTAAACTTTAGTATTTTTGAGGAGAATTTAGCCTATGTTCGTAATAGTACAGGTCCTAAACGAGGTCGTGCTTAGAAATGCAGAGTATTACTTTTTACCGTTTAAACATTAGTGTAGTCGAGAACGATTTAGCCTATGTTCTTAATAGTACAGTTTCTATACAATGTCGTACTTAGAGATGCTGAGTATTTCTTTTCATTGGTAATTTTTTTTTTAACAAATTGACGCAGTGTTACTTAAATTATCTTCAGGTATTTGAAGAAATTAATGTTTTAACTTTGGTGTTTTCAAGGAGTATTTAGCCAATGTTTTTAATAGTACAGTCTCTTAACGAGGTCGTACTTTGAGATGCCAATTATTAACTGCCACTGGTAATTATATTAGTAACAACTTGTCGCAGTTTCATCAAATTTATTTTCTGGGTTTTGGACATATAAACGTTTAAACTTTTACGTTTCCTGGAGGATTTAGCCAATGTTCGTGGTAGTATAGTTCCTAAACGAGGATGTACATAGAGATTCAGAGTATCATTTGTAATTGGTAATGTAATTTTTAACTTGTGGTAATGCTTTTAAAATCATCTTCAGGGATTTGGAGAAATTTATGACTAAACCTTGGTGTTTTCGAGTAGGATTTAGCTTAATTTCTTATGTGTAACAATAAAGTTCAAAAGAATCTTGAATCAGTAGAACAACTTAAAACAACGCGTAATGCTAATAATAAAAATTTCCGGGAAAATACTAAAGTGTCAATTAATATTATTCTTGTTTTTTCACTGTTTTAACGTTTAATTATACCATATACATCATTTAATTAAATAAATCAATGAGGACGTTTTGTTTCTTCAAAAGGTCGACATTTTTCCCTTACATGCAAATCAAATCGAAACGGATAACTCGAGTAAGTTTGTCACCATCTTCATGCAATTTCACTCACTCATAGAAACTCCATGGTCAGTCATCATTCAGCTCTTTCACGTTGTGTGTATTGAGGAGGCAGTTATGGAGTCGAAGTGGCGCGAATTGTGAACTTATTTGCAGATACTCAGCCCCCATCGCTTATCACCGGAAACCGTTCGTTTTAAAGAATCCGCGTCCCAAGTTTTGAAAGTCCGTCCCCAGGCGATCAGATTGCTCCAGGTGGACTACGAGAGGAAAGAGTTTCAAGTGATTGGATAAAACTCAAGGGCGAGCAGCCTATTGAAACTAGACTGCTCGCTCTCTTTTTGATAACGAGAGTGGTCGCATGGGATACAGAAGTATCCCACTTATTCCATCTCACATAAGTGGTTGTAAACTTCGTAAATTCTTATCTCAAGGGTCAAATGAACGTTTAAACCCTTTGAGTGCGGTATGACGTGAAATCACGTCATGGTTGTCTTTACGCTGGTGCTGATGACGTGATATCACGTCAAGGGTACCGTGAGTGTTCCAGCTATCACTAGGGGGCCTAGTGAATGTTTACTTATGAAACCTGGAACACTCACGGTACCCTTGACGTGATATAACGTCATCAGTACCGGCGCAAAGACAACCATGACGTGATATCACGTCATGCCGCACTCAAAGGGTTAAAACAAAATTCATTAAATAAATACAACGAAATCCATATTTTCACGTTGATAGTAGTTCACAATCACAATCATTTCTTGAATTGTCACCATTTGTCACTTTCTGTTTCGCTGTCATTGGTTGGCCATGAATCAAATAAAACCTTGTAAATTTGACATAAAACCTATTGAATTAACTAAATAATGCCATACAGTGACCTGGAAGTAGTAAATAGTAGATGTTGGTGGTGGAATAGGTCAGTGAAAAAATATCGCGTATTGCACTCAGGTGCTCCTATACGTTTGCAACGAGCTATCAGTCAGAACATAATGAACGCGATCAGATAGATATGGAAAAGATTTCAACACTCTATGGCCTATAATATAGTCAAAAGTAATCATCCGGAAGAAAACAATGCCCAGAAAACTTGCCTAATACCGACGAATAGAAAATCTTCATGTTGTCTGTACAACACTGTCACGCTAGAGGACGCGTGGGATACTCTGGTGTCCCAAACGACTTTGCCATGAGACACTGACGGTATGTATAAAGTCACGGGGTTGAAACGACAGCGGGTGGATGAGAAAGCTTCCCTTAAAAGGTATTGAAATGGTGAGAGGGACACATGGTATTGCAAAGCGGACATTCTAAAATATATGACCTTGGGATGCCATGGTATGGCACTGGCACTGGAGTGTTGAAGAAGGAGTCGAAGCGGTAGAGAAACTGAAGGGATCGAAATGAGAAGCTTCAATTGAGTAGTCTACACATTGATTGGTAGGTTTGCGAACGGCCCTCATCCAAACACCCTAATTTCTGGCTTCTCCTCCTGTGGATCATTAGATCCTTCTTGAGTTCGTCACATCGTCTGCCTCTTCTTATTTCCTCCACGATTCCGATTCTAAATGAGGAGACAGTATCGTTTAAATGTCTCGCACGAGGATATAAATGCACACATTAATTTTCCCCTCATAGTTGTCGGCTCTCTATACCACTTGTTTAGGTCATTGGTTTGTCAGATCATCCCATTAAACTATAAAATAATAATACTCACTCCAATTTCCTTCGTCATCATTTCCTTAAAGTTTGTGGATTTTAGTGATATTGCGTGGAATTTTTTACTCGGCCCGTGTTACAACGTTTTGTAATTTGTTTTAATTTAATGAGAGTCGAATAACGAAACAGACATATATGAGTGAAATGAATGGTGAGAGAGGGAGGGGTAGGCCGAGAAAGTTGTGGTTGAATGTGGTTAAGGAAATTCTTAGGAGGAATATTAGGGGTCTTAAAAACAGGAGAGCGTGTATGAAGCAGTGTATGGGGGTAAATGAAGCAAAAGAAGTTTGCAAGGATAGGTCAGTATGGAGAAAATTATTGAAGGAGAGTTAGGTGTACAAATATGTATTTATGAGTGAAACGTTGTGACTCTGCCTGAACCGGAAGGGAACGGCGTGATTGTTATGTATGTATGTGTATGTGTCAATTTATCTTCACTATCCCGAAAACAGCACGATTTACTTCGGGAAAATAGCAGTAACAACAAACGAGACACTAACACCCATGTCCTAGGCAGATAATATTCTACCCAGGAGGGACTCGAACCCGCGACCCTCACGTTAACAGGCGTGGACTTTACCCCGCCGCCACTGGGGCCGACAATGACTCGATGACCTGTTCAGGTTTCAATGCTTTTTAATGTGAAACATCGAAGCCCGAGTCATCAAATAATACACTATAGTTTCAGGCTTCACTTCGTGGAAGTTAATAGTGTCATAGTATCCATATTTAGAGAATACAAATTTTGTACTTTTCCACAAAATTTTATTTTTTGTCGTACGCGTTGTACGACAAAAAATAAAATTCACCGACTCACCGACTTGCGGCATCATCAGGTACAAAAATTCAGTCCAAACTGTACAGGTATATATACAAAAGGCAGAAGGCAGGCGTAGGGAAAGGAATACACGGGTTAAGTACTTTTTATTTCACTTGGTCGAGTTTTACTTCACTTGGTGGAGAGTCGACAAAGTGGAATAAAAAGTAACCCGTGTATTTCTTTTCCATTCCCCCCGCCTACACCCCCCTCCGCTTCCCTCCCCCTTCCTTCTGCCTTTTGTATATATACCTGTACTGTTTGGACTTAATTTTTGTACCGAAGGATGCCGCAAGTCGGTGAAACGAGTTTTACCACAAAAAATAAAATTCTGTGGAAAAGTACGAAATTTGTATTCTATAAATACCATCATCAATTACCTAAAGACTGATGCCTTGTCGATGCAACCATTCATCTCTGCCATTTGCCGTTCGCTTCAGTCCCACTTAGTTGCTGCATCCTATCTACTTCTTGATCTCCGTCCAAATATTTCTTCCTCGGCCGTCCTCTTCCTTTCTTTCTTAGTATTTTCCCTTCAAGAATGTTTGTTATAAATACATTGTGTCTGAAGACATGTCCAATAAATTTTATTTTTCTCTTTTCCATCTCCGCCAATAGTCTTCTCTCCTCTTGCACTTCCCTTAAAACTTCCAGATTTGTTTTTCTTTCCGTCCAACTTGTTCTTGTCATCTTCCGCCATATCCACATCTCAGCAGCCTCAAGTCTGCTCCTTTCTAATTTGCCTACATTCCAACTTTCACTTCCATACAGCAGTGTACTCCTTAGAAATGTTTTTGCAAAGGATTTTCTAATATCCATATTTATATAATTTCTAGTATCCATATTCATGGCCCCGGTGGCGGTTGGATAAAGTCGTCGCCTCCTTATCCGAGGGTCGCGGGTTCGAGTCCCGCCTGGGTAGAATATTATCTGCCCAGGACATGGGTGTGTGTGTTCGTCTCTTGTTAATGTTGAAACAACCGATGTAAAAGGCCTTAGTTGTGCTGTTTTCGGGGTTGTGAGTATTAAAAAAATATTTTTACTGGTTAAAATATTGTTCTCAGTCATAAATGCCTATTTTGCCAAAGCTATCCGTCTCTTCACTTCCAATAAACATCTTTTGTCCTGTGTGATTTTACTATGGAGATAATTAAATGGTGCCACCTGATCAATTCTGGTATCTAAATATGGATCATCGCATAATGCTAATCGGTTCAATATCCCGCCGATGAAAGATCATTCGCCTCGACCGGGACTCGAATATGGGTTCCTCGATTTGGCGCCGATTGCCATGCCTCGCTAAGCTACCGTAGAGAGTCCCGATATCGCCGACCGAACTGCGATCAGAGGGCAACAAAAAACAGCTGGAGCTGCGAAGGCGATTGTCGATCTTCCCCCTTCCCCCGCTCGCTCTCCGGCCAATTGGCCGGGGGGTGGGGGGAGTGGAAGGGGGTGGGCTCAGTGCGTGAGAGGGGTCGGGAGCAGGAGGGATGCAACTGGAGGGCGAGTGAAGGAAGGTTTTTCCAAAGACCTCCCCCTCCCTCCCTATAGTATGTCCCTCTCCTCCTCCTGCCGACTGAATAACTGAAAGGGCAGACACGTACATTTTTAAACGCGCGGCAAAGAGCGCAAATTCCGCGGGAGTTCTCCAACTCCCACCCCCAACCCCCGCCCTCCCTCTCCCGCCCCTTAATCCCTGTCCGCTCTTTTCTGTTTCTATTTTAATTTCATTTTTTTTCTGCCTTTCGTTTCATTCGCAAGTCCGGCTGAGAGCGGGCGGAGGGGAAAAACATTTTGAGTAGTAGCGGGAAATTGTGAGTTTTTTCTAATTTTTTTAAAGGGGATTCGGGAGGGATTAGGGAGGATTGGAGGGCTGGACGGGGGTGGTGAATGGAGTGGGATGTGAGTGGATAGAGGCGAGGGGGAGAGAGGAAGGTCCGGAGGAAGGGTTAGGGAAAGGGGAGGGTTGGGTGGGTCCAAGGGACGGCTTGAATATTCAGCGGGCATCGTCCAAATAGCCGTGGAGGCTAATGGAGGGGAAGGGGGGGAAGGGGGGAGGGGAAGGGCCTTAAGGGGCGGATTATTGGCCTGATCGGGGATTCATTCGTATTGCCCCGCGAGATGGTAGGGGCGGAAGAGTCGGAAAGGGTTGGAGGAGACGGAGAGGCAGTTATACTTCCAGCAAAAGTTCTTGGCGCGGCGCAGTGGACGATTTCGGTACATAGGCTACACTCCTTTGTCCGATATAACGGGCAAAGGAGTGTGGCCTATCACATCATTATCACATCTGCTAATCGATTATCAGCAACTGCCGTCCGAATAACAACCGTTTGTCACGAATCCACGATTTTTCTCGAGAGATGCAAATGTGAGTATCAAACATCTTTCTTAGAACTCGTATATTATTACAGAATAGTTATTATAGAAGTACAGAATACTGGACGCATGTCTAAACGCCCTCTCTCCGATTTTTTCTGCTAATCGATTATCAGCAACTGCTGTCCGGATAATAACCGTTGGTCACAAATTGACGAGTTTTCTCGGGAGCTGTAAATGTGAGTATCAAACATCTTCCTTAGAACTCGTATATTATTACAGATCAGTACGTATAGAATTACAGAATACTAGACGCACGTCTTAACGCACTCTCTTCCGATTTTTTTTTCAAACATTTTCAAGGCCATTTGAACTTAACAACGCACTGACATACCACGGATGCGGAATCATGCTTGCATGGATTCAGACACCGGCCCCTTCCTTTCGAATAGGATACCCTCTAGCGAAAGAATGCGTAATGAGAGGAATTTTCCGAGCCACAAAATGTTCACGTTCTGAATGAGATTCGCTCTTTCCTAGCTTCATTTGTGTATGAATGAATGAATGAAACATTAGTTATGCTCTGGGGCAACCCAATAGTGCAAGTAAACTATACAATTTGCATGTTCTGCTCAAAAAACATAATACACACATTTGGAAAGGAAAAGTTAATTTACACAACAATGAATATTACAGTAATTTTTATAGTTAGACATAAAGTAAGTTTTTCCAAATTTATTTATGAGTTTTTAAATAACAAAATAATTCAATTTTAAATGATTGAAGGGATGATGACGACTTGACACGGGAGGGTAGCGAATTCCAAAACTTTGAAGCAGTGGTGAGGGAGGAATTGAAGTAGATATTGGTACGGGCTTGGGGAATGTGAGGAAAGGTAGGGTCAGATCGGGTTAATATTTGGGCAAGTCTTTTTCTGGGGGTCAATAGATCGTAGAGGTAGGTAGCATTCCGATTATGGAGGAGGGAGAAAAGATAAGACTCCAAAAAGTATTTCCTTCGGGAACCGAGAGGTAACCACTTTAGTTCAGCATAATATTTGGACACATTTTCATCTCTGCATAAGTCAAATGTAAACCTAACACAACAGTTTATAAGTCGCTGGAGACGCTTATCAAGAACATTATTTAAATCACTGTAAACCAATACACAATAATCCAAAACTGGAACGATAAGACAAGCAACAAGCATAACTCTAGAGGAAACAGGAAGATTGTTCCTTTGCAGCTTTAGAAGATAAAGAATCTTATTTCCCTTTATTACAAATTTTCGAGACATGCTGATCCCATGACAAATTGCATGAAAGGGCGAGTTCAAGGTACCACACAGTCTTATTAATCTGAATAATTGTAGTACCAACACATTCAGAGGGGAGGCGATCGTTATCAATGCTGTGTAAAAGTCTTTTATAACCAAAAATAGTTGCTTGAGTTTTGTTTGGATTAAACTGGAGGTATTTAATTTTAGCCCAATCGCAGACAGAACGAATATCAGCGTTAATTGCGTCAATACAATATGGAAGATCATCTAGAGTGCAGTGAATACAAATTTGCGAGTCATCTACATACAGCATGAATTTAGAATGTTTGATGCTTTTGACCAGATCAAGCGTGTATAAATTATACAAAAGAGGTCCGAGAACAGAGCCTTGAGGGACACGGCATGAAACTGGGAGCCAGGAGGATATCTCGTCACCGGAACCCTCAACTGCTTGGCTCCTACCTGACAAGTAGAAGTGAAACCAGTTTTAGGCAGAACTGGAGAAATTTAAGGATTTCAGTTTAAGTGGGAGTAAAGAATGGTTGACTAGATCAAAGGCCTTGCTAAAATCGAATAGGACCATTACCGTAATCAATTTTTTATCGATAGCTAGACGAATGTCATTTGTAACCTTAAGAAAGGTAGTCTGGGTACTGAAACCCTTGCGAAAGCCAAATTGATATGGATCAAGTTTACCATATGATATATGATATTCAGTAACTTGAGAGTGAACAATGCTCTCCAGTGTTTTCGATAGAGCACACCGAATTGAGATAGGTCTAAAGTCAGAGGGAGTTTCGGGCCTGTTGACCTTCCTGAGTGGTGTAATAAGACCCTTTTCCCAGGAAGCTGGAAATTGAGCGAGGGCTAAAGAATAATTGAAGATTTCAAGGATGTATGGAAGCAGAAAATTGGTGGCTTTATGAACGAACAGTATTGAAATTTGGTCATATCCTGGGAAGTTAGATTTAGTCAGCTTTAAGTGCTTCAAAGCACCCTCAGGTGTGATATATTGAAAAAAGAAATTGTTCGCATTGAATGGAATGAATAAGTCCAACGGAGTTAAAGCAGTAAATTGTGGGTCTCACACACTGTTTGACAAAGAACTGAATAATTTATTTATTTGATCAATAGAAATGTGACTTGGAAGTACATTTGAGTGCTGACGTACTAGCCCAAGGTTCCAGAGTTCACGCCAAGCTGGCTTATGGTCTTTGACTTGAGAGGTAAAGTACTGGTACTTGGCTTCAGTAATGCGGACTTTAAGCAAATTTCGAGAATCCTTGAATAATTGGAACGCAGCAGGCGTTCTAGAGCGGATATAATCACGACGGAGGCGATTGCGTGCACGAATTTGTCGACGAATTTCGTCAGTGAACCATGGTGCATGAATGCGCTTAGGATAGCACATCACTAGAGGAGCTGAGAGGTTAATACAATCCAAAATATTTGAGGTATGACTAATTACCTTAAGGTCAATGCAATTGAACTTAAAAAATCACTCCAATTCAAAGCCGCTAGTTGATTGTGAAAGTAGAGGTCATCGAAGTTTTCAAGCTTACGGAATTTGAAAGGCTTAGGAGGAGTGGAGCGAAATTTAAATTTATAAGAAATATGTATTAGGTCATGGGCTGATAAAAAAGGCACAGGTACTTGAGAGTAAGCAATTACTTTCTCGGGGTCATTAACGATAAATAAATCAAGTAGGGTGTGACTGGTCATGGTGTGATGCGTCGCACTGAACGGAACAATGTGGAGGTTGTTACTAAAAGTAAATTTCCGAATATATTGACTGTCGAAGCTTTCCTTAAGCAGTTCGGAGTTAAAATCACCGACTAACACAACATTATTATAAGTGAGAAAAAAACGAAGGAAATCATTTTCAAATACACACATAGACCCAATTTTTGGAGGCCGAAATAAAACACATAAAAGAAGTTTTAACGATTTGAGGCCAATAATGTCAGCAATCAGGTATTCAGGTTGAGAACTATAGACTGAAGGGGAGGAGGATAGAATTGAGAACTGAAAATCAGGGCGAATAAATAGGCCAACACCACCACTCAATTTACCGAGACGATCATGCCTCAGTAGATTAAAATTCATCAATACGACCGCACAAAGATTGACAATTTACAAAACATATCTTGACGTAGTCAGACAAATGAACTTCATGCTGCCGATGGTTACCGCTGTGACGCTAACTTGTATCTCATCTCAAACTATCAGTGTCCTCCTCCTCCGAATAAATTGTGAGGCGCTCGGATCCATCTTCTTTACCGGCATAAATTCTTCCATTAGGCACGCATAAGCACTTGATTTTGACACATTTTTTTAAGTCACGCGCCACTTAGTATAACTTACGGTTATAAGGTGTGAGGGATTCATTGACATAAATAAGCATCACTGGGGAAAGATTAAAGCCTACATCTCTGGAAGTAAAATTTCTCTTGGCTTCACGAACGGCGACAATATTGGAAACATGTGAGTGACGAAGAAAGCGGACAATCACAGGGAGGGATGAATCAGACCCATTGCCGCGGGTTTTGAGACAGGGTGAGTAGTCAAGGTCAGACACGCTAATTTCCACACCGAGCGCTCGCCCAATGTTACACACCAGCGAGTCATTGATTTGACCATCAGCATAGGGCACACCACGAAATCCAACTGCATTACGTAAGCACTCTTGCTCGGCTCTTTTTGATTGAACTTGGAGAGCTGAAACACGATTAGAGATAGTGATATTATCTGCTTGTAGGTTGCCAAGGCGTTGTGCAAGGCTGGCAAGGGAAGTAGTGATACCTTTAAGAGATTCTGCATATTCAGTGATGGCCTTCTGAATATCCGAGAGGGACGTTTTCATGTCCTCTTGGAGCTGCTTCACTCTGCCGAGTAGTTCATTTACCAGCGCAGCCAGAGATGCATCAGAGGATTCGTCCGAGCCAGGTTTTATAGGCGTTGAGTCACATCTACATCTACATCTACGTCATACCCTGCAAGCCACCCAAAGGGCGTGTGGCAGGGTTTGCTTTCGCACCAGGCATGCATGAATGATATGGTAGAACACCGACATCACGTTAAAACCCGCGCACCACACATGCAAAGCGCCAATCAAAAATCTAATACCCAAGAAACATTCTATCCTCAATCGCTCCAACATGCAAGGGATACAAAGACAACTACCACAGATTCAAACATCATGCACAAATAAGAACATCAACACTCACATCATGCATAAATAAGAACGTAGAGAATACAAAGAGAAAGATCCACAGTCTAGCCAATGTCACAATTCGAACTATTAATGACGGCGATCACAGCTGCTACGGTCCCGAATGGCACGCGGAAAAAATGACACCTTACACCTATCGGTCCCACAATCTAGCTCTCCAACTTCATTGGCGCGATCCAATCCGCCGCAGTACGAAGGGGTCAATAGTATGCCCTTCACGTCGCCAGTAAAATGATTTTCCCGAAACTTATTTAGGAGGTCAATCCCATAATTCAATCTACGCTGCTATAGCGATTCCCACTCAGAAGTCGATTCCCATCGAGAAGCATTCAGCAGGGATTTACAGGAGTCACACACCCAGGTTTTTTTGCAGATCTTCCAGAGCTTGCTCATCTCCAACAGACACGGAGTCACAGGTCGCGTGGAAAAATGATTTACACTCGCTACAAGTCAGACCCTTAAGATTGCGCCGCGAGCCTTGGTTACAAATATCTCAAAAAGACGTTATGAAAGAAGCACACGGGATCACAGAGGAGACAGCCTTTCGGCTCAAGAGCAGAACGACGACTGCGTACGTAACTTCAAAGAAAAATCTCAACCGGAACCATAAAATCTTCCGTCGCATCAGCAGCAATATTATTGTATCATCATTCATAGATATTGGATCACACATAGACAAGAAATGATCCAAATTATCGTCATAGAAGTCTTTAGTGAAACTTCTAATTTGGAAATTTGGGATTCAATTTGAGATTGGATAAATAAAATACATTATCTGAAGTTTTTCGCGGGATTGGGGGAAATTTACACATTATGAAATCAAACTGCACTTATGTCTGAATAACTTTACTTTCATCCGAGTTCAATGTTGAAACACCATTATTAGCTGAATGGCTACATTAAAAAAATGCCAATGAAATATTGACCATATATCCATTTAAATAGAAGCCATATAAATATAACTCCATGGTTAAGGTTATACCAACATTTACATAGATTTGTCACTCATGTACAGCATGTATGTATGTTACTGACTGCTTCCCATTCCGATTAGTCTATTTTTTTTTACTTTTTTCGACCGATGGAAGCGTTCAAATGTTTCACAACACAATTCTCCATCGGGTGAGAATTGTTTCGTTGTTGCTTCCTGGTGGGTGGTCATTTTTGTCGATCACCTTCCTAATCGACAAGTTAATGTTAATTCCTGGGGATAATAATCGGGATTATTTATTAAACAATGGGATCTATCCACACACACTCACTGCGCAAGTTAAATCCAAACGGCCCACGCGCCGGAGAGGCAGTGCCCCTGCGGAAGAGGTTCAAAAGATAACCAAGAGATGGCAAGAGCTGTCAACATGAGCGGCGCGCTCCAGAAGCGGTCTTCACAAAGTTCCATTTCACGAAATAATAGCCTTCACTTGAATATTTGGTAAACAAAATTCAGCAAACGTAACTTGTTAAAAATTTTATTTGTTTTGGCATTTTTCATGAAAAAATATATAAAAATTTACTCGTCGTTTACTAAAGCTACGAATATCATAAATATTTGGATATATTTTGGTATGACAAGCACCTACGTTAAGTTAAGTTCTTTAGTAAGTTTTGGAACTGTGCAAGTGGATCGTAATCCTTGTAATAAACGTTCTTAACTGCTGATGAACCCCGGTTAAAGTCCCAAACTTATAAATCTTATTATCTTGGTACAGAATCTAATCCTCGCCTTGGCTCTGAAGAATTACACGATATTGACTCCTTACTCTGTAGTTTGGGGTTTTACCCTTTTAGAGAAACGCCACTGCAGCGTATCTAGTAATGGTGGTCGTGCATATTGAGTATCAGCATTTTGTAAGCTCTTTTTTTGACCATTTTGGAGAGAGATTTTATAAATTCAGAAGCCTGGAACATTGTTAAAACAATCAAGTGTCCGGATGTAGTGCTTTGGAGTTGAATATTATCCAATGGATCAAAATTGATGACATGGAGATGCAACTTGTAGAATACTAAGACGGTTTATGAACTAAAATGCTAGTCGAATTGACGTCGAAACTTGAGAATCTGAAAAGGAATCACTCGGAGATTCAAAAGAAGAGCAGTGCAGCGAAGAGGATTTTGTAGTTCTTGGACATGATTGCGAGAAACACTGAGAACCACAAAAAATCAAGCTATGACTCAATCCAAATTTTTTTCTATTTACTTTTGGAAACTCTATTATCAGAGTCAACTAATATTAAAGTTGACAAATGAACCAACTGGCAGATGAAGTTGGCAGGGAAATAATAACCTTCAATTAAATATTTGGTAAACATAATTCAGAAAAAGTACCCTATTTAAAATGTTAATTGTTTAGGCTTTTTTTCAAGAATAAATATATAAAAATTCGCACATCTTTTACTAAAGCTACAAATATTATAAAAGTTTAGATATATTTAGGTATGACAAGCACCTTTGTTAAGTTTAGTTCTTTAGTAAGTTCAGTAACTCAAAGCGTAAGAGGATCGTAATTCTTGTAATAAACGTTCTTTACAGTTGCTGAACCTCGGTTAAAGTCCCTAACTTTTCAAATCTTATTAGCTTGTTACTAAATCTACTCTTCGCCTTGGCTCTGAAAAATTACACTATAACCCCGTTGACGCCTTACTCTGTGGTTTGGGGTTTTACCCTTTTGGAGAAACGCCACTGCAGCGTATCTAGGTCGAATATTTTACCTGCAGTATACCGATGCCCATCGGCAAAATTAGCTGGAGAGGTTATTGTCGGTTATTAAGAGCCCTTTTAAACATTATTTTTAACATGCTGAAGACTAATTCTAGGACCACAATTCATTAAGTGTGTCTGTATATGCCTTGGACCGCACCTTATTGGCAGCATTCACAACGGTAACGGCAATTTTCCTTTACACGTTTCCCTAATTAATGCATGTTAGGATCTGAGCTTCGGAGTTGTCTTCCAAATTAACACAAAAATTCACTAAAGCACATTGTTCTTAACATTGGAATGGCCGCGATTCCTTGATATTTGTTAGAAACAATTATGGTGAGGAGAAATATATTATTCAGCGTAAAAAGATGAACTCAATACGTGCATTTCCGTATAGGAAGGGAATTTTCGGACAGACAGACGGAGAAATTTTGCTTTTTAGTTTGATAAATCTTACAAATGAATATACTAATGCAGTTTCTCTCAAACCTGTGAATAAAGATGAATTGCTCCAATCGCCATAAATAAAGTTATGTTGTCACCGGTTTTTTGCCATTTCGCCCAAACACTCCACGCCTGAAACTTTGCTTCCTACCTTGGCTGTAGGCTTATTTGTCACTGTTACGTAAGGTTTGTCTTGGGAGGCTAATTTGTTCATCAAAGTGAAGCAAGAGACGAAATTACCTGAGGGTTTAACTTTTCATAAGGGTAATTTTAAAGAAACTGGATTGATAGATACAATAAACTCCACTTTCTCAGGCGAGATATTGTAGAACAGCATATTGAATAAAAGCTCAAACGATTTCGCACTGTCTACTAGTTTTTATTTCACCTCTTGCTACACGTGTTTCAACTGAACAACAGTCATCCTCAGGCAAGACAAATACAACATAAACAGATATGGGCTTATATAATACGTGAAACACCGTGTTTACGTCACACTGTGAAAGGATAGAAGGACAAGTGGGAGAAAATGGAAACGGGGGGGAGGGTGGTGTGAGGAGAGAGGGTGGTTTGTTGGAGGAGGTAAAGTTATTTAACAATGGAGTCAAAAATCGGAGAATGACAGACAAATTCATTCTCGTTTAATAAGTTCATTTTCTTTCGTTTTCTTTTAACTATTTCCCACTGTTCCGCAACATCTAGACGGTGTCCTTTCTCCTGGGAACGGAGGATTTTATTTTTTATTATTTTATAGATAGAAGATAAAAGAGATAGAAGAGATTTAAAATGTCAAAACTACAATGCCAGCATCACTTAAGATTGTTTGAAAGAGTAGGAGCGAGTATTCCATAAATACCAGTAATGAATCCATGTCCAAAAGTGTTAGTTTCGCTGACGATTGCAGGAGGAAGTTGAATGGATATGTTTGCCTTGGTGGAGTCAGGGCCCAACGTGAGGCTCATTTCACCGGAAAACCACTATTTCATTATATAAAAGAAACGCATTGGTTTCCTGCCGAGCCGTCGCATTATCTTTGTGTTTCCTACATTGCATAATCCAGTGGCAACGTGGTGAGGCGGAAAGGCAAACGCGTAGACTGCGATTGCAGAATCGACCACCGTCACCCGAAGACTCCGCCGCCTCTGGAGTTATTTCACTTCCTCCACTTCAGATATTGTTAATTTGTGGTATCCGTGCCTTAGCAAGTGTTCTTAAATATACCTCGGTTAATTCATAGAATCGAAAAAGAAATCTTCGACAGTCAAGGGGTTTTTGACGTGCAGCATGAAATACATGAGGGGGATCGGGTCGGTGTGGTGGCTCGAGTACTGGCAAACCATACGGGCGGCCAGGGCTCAAATCCCTGCAGTGGAGGATGTTTTTCAGAGGAAACCCGATCAGTACTTGAGTGTCTTGTGGAGGACACTTCAAGTACACTACTCCGTCTGTCGGATGAGACGTTAAGCCGTGGTCCCCTTGGCGCCTTTCGTTAAGAGCAGGCTAATGCCGACGCCGGGTTTCTGTCCACCCTTCCTCCCTTACCTAACCCCTATGGCGCAAATGACCTTAGCCGTCAGTCACCTCCCCAAATATCCAATCCAACCCAACGAAATACATGAGTAACCTTCAAACCGTATTACACGCGTATATAATTCACTGCTGAGAATACCTGTCCAACAGAACAAAGTTTTTGCATCATTAGAATTAAAGTATATAATTCGTGGTTCTTACAGCTGATTTAATTTAAAGATAATATTTGAATGCGATCTCTGTTATGATTATAGAAAAATCTCGCTCTGATTCCGTATATGTATATACATTTCCCTCGTGCATTCTCGCGACCCACTCAATGCGAAATCATATATGGTACGTTCAGTTCTCACAAATGTTCAGTTCTGGCAGCCATAATTTTTCGTAATCCTCCTGAATAAAATTGGACTCGTTTTCTACTAGATGGGGACAAATATTTAAGAATATTGATTTTATCATCACAGGGAATGTCTTTATCCTAATCATTTCCACTCGCACGAAAAATTCCAACTGCACGTTCGCTCTTTCGTAGCCATCGTACCTGTTGCATGAATGCTCGACGTAAAATAAAATAAGAGGTCCGAAAAATTATTACAAATGACTTATGAAAGCTTCAATATTTATGAGCGGTAGATAATGATGTATCCACGGTTTGAATTTCTGTTCTGATGTTGCTGGATTAACCCTTAAAAAATTGATGCTACCGTGCTAAATATACCCACCCCAATTCATTCTCCCTTCTATAATCTTTCCTTATAGAATGGGTCTTTAATATGACTCCCTTTCTAAGCACCACTCATTTCTTTACTGTCATCAAAATACATTCGCTACCCTTCAAATGATCTTTAGGATCTCTTCCAACTTTTGCGCCTAATTTGCCAACCCTTTTTTCGCACGATTTCAATACACTCATTGAAACATGTGTAACGAGATTCACGCATCTGATTTGGGCACAGTTACGCTAATAATTACAACACAAGAATTTTGAAATTTGTGACCAGCAGCAGACAGATAAGTAAAATAGAACGCAAAGCTAATCGCTTCAATCTTATAGATAAAGTACCCTCTAGAACTCTATGACCAGATGTAACGCAACTTTTAAAATATTAAGGATCATCAACTGTTTTCTTGCGCAGGTTAATGGCCTACAAACCAGCAGAAAGAAAATAATTCGATAAAGTTTCTTATTCTAATCGTGGTAAGCCAGGCCCTAAATAAATCAATGCGAAAATGTTGTGCTGGAAAACAAAATGGCTATGGCAATATGGAAAAAATACAATATGACAACGCAATATTTAACTACAGTTCAATCGCATGAAAAAAACACAAAACCCCACTTACAGGAAAAGAATCGTATCATGAACCGATTCACCATTATCATTTTTATGATTTCAAAAATATAAATTGCGAATAGCTGCGGTAGGGAAGTGATAGCAGGGTAAATGCAAACCCATTTCTTTGCTTTTTCCTATTCCTCTCGAAATCGCGAATAAAAATTTATAAGACCTCATTGGTATACTCTTTTGATCAAGTAGAAATCCGCCTCGAGGGACAGCGTAACTGGCTAACACGCCTAACCGGCGATTGGGAGGTCCGAGTTCGTGCTCCGGTCGACTCAAATGATTATTTCATGACGAGTTCCATCTGTTGATAATTTAAGATCGTTTTCTCAGACACAGTCTTTAATTGAATTGTTGGATAATAAATAGTCCAGTGTTATGCTGTACTCATGAATATATACTACGGGTTTGGATGTTTGGAATCGTTACCTAGGCTACGTGTTGCCTAAATTTCCACTTTTAGTTCGCCCAGTCCTTGGCGCCGCTTCGATTAGAGTCTTTTCAATTGTTATTTCAAATAGACGTAGTTAATTGTTGCCAACGTGAGACTGTGGTGAATATTCAATCACGATAGAGGAGATATGAATTAATTGATGCTTTGAATAATATCTTGCTATTTTTGTGATCTAAAAGTTACTTTGTAAATGCCAGAGAGGAAATATCTATTACAGAAAATGGGTTAGAGGTTTATGAAACGTCCATCGTGTGCCGACGACGATGTTTGCCAGACTCTGATTCTAATTTGAATGCATTAAGCCCGTTCGGCTTAAATAAAGAATATTAGAACACCTTGTTTAAACAGAATTTGCTTCGCACCACGCTGCAAAACAGGGTATGCGTCCACGAGGACCCAAATTAGGAGACTTGGATTGAAAAATAATAATCTGTTCAAGGCGGCGGTAAGTGCATTCCTTTTTCCCTACACTGCAATGACGGCCATTGGGAATACTCATGAAGTCACCTCACATTATTATTAAATTTCCATATAGCGATATTCACTAAGTGCTAAGAAGTTAATAGTGCATTTGTGTAATGAAATTTTGAGAGAAATTAAATATATCTGTAGACCGAACGATATTTAAAAAAGTGTATAATTACGTCCCGCGTGTAATACTACAATTTTTATCAACTGCATTATGATTAATTGTAAGTAAAACCCATGTGTATTCATGGTAAAACCAGTGCGACGTGTTTATTTACAAACAATCGAATGCATTTACATTTGAACTTCCGTCTTTCATCACTTTCCAAAAAGTTGTTTGTTTACGGAATTCTAGACAACAGTTTTTGGCGACGAGATCGCAATCCATAATATATATTCATGGTCGGACCTATCAGTTTATCACTGGCTTTCTCCATGCTGCCATTGTTATGTTAGTAGCAGATTGATGTCACAAAGTATCTTTGCGTGGAGAGCGTTTTCCATGTTGGTATCGTGCCTGCTATTAATCATTCTCTTATGTTTCAATACCCCGTCCGTCACCAACTCAGACGCTCTGATTTTATGGTCGTAGGATTTCGAGATCTTCGACAGTCTTTTGTCTGCGTTCCTCGCTGCATTTCGTAAACTCGTTTGCATTTTTCTTGCTGATTCTCGGCTGTTGTTGTTTTTCCTCTGTATTCCTGTGTTTTATTCTTCGCCGCTGATCTGCTTTGGTGAACATTGATATGCTCCATTTCCTCTTCTTACCTAACTTATTATTGCAGAGCGCCGTTTGAATAACATCTTCTTGCCGTTTTTAAATTATACTTATGCAATCAGAAACTAAGTGCTAAAGCAGCGAATCAGTTCAAATAGGAATTAGGATCCGAGTTTGATACCGGGACTCAGCATTGATGGGGAACAGCTTCCTCCTCTTTAATAGCTGAGTGATGCACGTGTTTCCCTACAAGTACGGCGCACAAACAAGTGTCGAACTAATAGCGATGGGTAGCGTCGAGAGGATGAAGAGATGCGAATATTGGGAGATGGAGTGGGACCGTTGCAGGCTAAATAGGGCGAGTGGGGAGGGGCTTAGGAGAAAGGAGATGGTGGGGTTTGGCGGTAATTCCATCGTGAAGTTCTCGGCGCGAAAAGACGTCCGCAGCGGAAAGCCTCATTAGTTCACGCGGGTGCCTCCAGAGGGTCGGATAGGGTATTAACGCGGCGCGTTCCTTGGGGCTGACGAGGGGTGAAGGGGGTTGCAAAGAGGGAGGAGACTGGATTTTGCAGGCGGGCAGGAGCCAAGGTGTGGTGGTCTGATTATTTGAGAAACGAAAGCGGGAGAGATGGGAGTATAAGTCCTCGCTGAGGGGAGCTCGTAAATACTCAGACATGAAAATTACTTCACAGACTCTACAGGGGATTTAAATGATTACTTCATTCTTTTTTCTCTTCGCAAACTCGGCCAAGAGAAAGTGGCTGCAGATTTGAAGCGGCAATGGTGGTGAAGAATCAACCCATAGGAAATGTGGAAAAAGGGGTTGAAATTGTTTCTCGATATGAACAGTTGTGATTATAACTCATTACAGGAAGTAAGATATGATGAAAACTGATTTTAGAGTTGTGTAAATTGGGAAAAACACTCAGATGAATCCTTATTCAGCCGTAAATATCCATTAAAAGATGAAAAAATTAGACTATACCTTCTACCCTTCCAACTTTCGTCCATACTAGCTCAAACACCTATCCTTAACCTTCTTGTTTCCCTATTTTTCGCCCTTTTCTTCTAGTTTTCAGCATCCCTCCCCCCCCGCCTCAAACGTCCTTCCACGTCCACGTTGCATTCTTCATCCATCTTCAATTCTGCTTTCGGATTTCCTCCGAGAACTTCCTTCGTTCCTCTGCACTGCATCGTCCCCTCGACGCTTCTCTGGCTTCCGCCCCACCACTCGTTCTCCATACTCGTTCAAACTCCCATCTCTTAGGCCTTCGATCCAATCTCAACCTCTTCTCCTCAAGCCCCAGTATCAAAAATCGCTACGCTCAACGTCAAAGTAGACTTTAATCCCTTTCTCTAGTCACACCCTTGTCACGCGCTTCTTTATGAATGTTCCTTTTGACCCTGCCAATCCTTTCTTGATACCTGCGACTCATAGAGAGTCCAATTTCTTCCAAATTATCCTTCTGAAAAGTGAAACCCTGAAGTAATTTCGTCTCTTGCTTTACTTTGATGAACAAATTAGCCTCCCAAGACAAACCTTAGTACTGACCCACTCATGACCCTGGGGAAATTTTTGAAATACTTAGTATATAGTACTTAGACTCGTTACATTCGGGTTTTCCAAAAGATGGATGACAGTAGAACACGATGAACGTGAAATATTCGAAAATGGTCTAAATTTGACATTTATATTGTTCGTGTACTGTTCTGCTCGAGTCCCAATGTCATTCGTGAACTTAGAAAAATTTGTATTAAACATATATTTTGCTAAATTTCTTCGTTAATATATATGAAAAGTGATAATAAAGTGATAAAAAAGTGATAACAATTATTATTATTTAATAATAGAAAATTCATAAAGCCTACCTTTACGTTCTTTAGCATTTCAAACATTTTCAAATTCAAATTAATATTGACATAAGGTAGTGCAAGCGAGATAGTTCCTTAATCATAATAGATACTATATTCTAATTGAGCGTTTAAATTTCAACAGCTGTGATATACACGAATCCAAAGTTGCATTATTAATGATGCAATTATATAGTTTTAATTGACAGAAATTGTAATAAATCAAAATTAAAATATCTGGATAAGTCTTTAACATGGCTCTTTTTTTCACGCGGTACGTTTGAAACTCCATCAAAACAGAAATCTTGTTGTGATTTCGAAGAATTTACAGCCGTGACAATATGATTAATTATCAAAAATAGTTGATAAAACACACAGACTACACACTGTTGATTTTTAGACGTGATCTAGGTGTCAGAAATACCTCATTTGTTAAATAAGGTCTCTCTGGAGTGCATACACGTACCATTTCCGATGTAAAAGGGCTGGTATTTTCTGGCAAATATCTTGGAAAGTAGTGTGGTAAGGGGTTGAATTTTTTGTGCCAATGGTAGGGCGATATATTTTTATTTGAAATGAGAACAAATTCATTGATTTCTGGGTAAAATGATATTTCAGTCAAACTAACTTAAACAACAATGAGTCTTACTAATTTATTGGTAGCTTCCATTTTTAACCTCCGTATTCAGGAATGTGACCAAGATTTCACCGGGTGGAATGCGATTTAATCGTAGAATTTTAGTGCTACTTGAAGAAAGAAAAGAATCCAGTCTATTTTCCTAGTAAGTGGGGAGTCGACGCTCCAAATACTGCCATGGTAAGTCTGTGCTTACACATATCGAATCGAGTCTCATGCAAATTACAAGGCTATAGCCATGGGAGTAACTTGCACGTGTAGTGCCGCTTTTTTAAATCTGTGCATATAAAATATTTAGACTCATTGTAACAATGACATATTTAAAGAAGGAAAGTAACAAATACTAACACCCATCACAGGATCAAATGAAGACATTTTCTAACTCATTTATTTAGAATTGTAACATTCATTCTTCTTAAAAAAAATAACAGTATCTTAACATATCAGAAACACTAATAAATACTTATTTCAGATATATTCAATATTTGTGAGACGACCTAGTTCACAAAATTAAAATTGTTTGTTGAAACGCTGCTACGTTCTAAACAAGAACCTATAGTGATGAGCAAGAGTTCTAGAATGCTCTAGAAATATTTACATTTAGCGGAAGATATTGCGGACATTGGTCAGTGGGTACGAGTCACCTCGCGGGTAAAAATCTACTTTCCCCCCCGGCCTGAAGCCTTCACTTATCGCTAGTCTGGGTCACTGGTGGAAGAAAGGGAAAAAGGAAGGAAGTGGAGAGGGAAGGGTTTGCGAAATACAGCCACTAGGAGGCCGACACCATTAGGCGGATTGCCGTCAAAAGGACGACAACGGGCCCCGCCTCCCCCTAGTCCTCGTATCTGCTGGGTTTCCCCAACAACGTTAAACGAGTCACCGCCAGTCTCGCTTTCGCGAAGACTTCCCGCACATATTTTGATAGCCAGTGGAGCCCATTTCCCAAATATTTGGGGTAGGGTGCCCGCTTGGTTCCCTTTTTTGGGTAAACGTCATGTGGTTTGCCGGAGGTTCGTCATCGGATCGGGACCCCAATGTGAGGCTCCTCACCTCAAAAGCTCCCCGTTTATCCCAAGCGCACATTGGTCACCCCAACGAGCATTGACACTTGAGACGCGGTGATAATTTAAACTATATTTACATGCTTCTAAAAAAATTGTCTTCGCTAAACCCTCGCCATTACAGTAAGGGGCCAAAAAACGCATGCCAACGCCTCTTACTGTGAGGAATGAGAACATCTCACGGAAATGCCAGCCACCCAAGGACATGATCACTAGGCATTCCTTGATTTAATCCATCAATCAGGGTGGTATCACGGTGCCACCCTTCAGGTTGGATCGCCAGAATTCTCTCCAATGGGCCCTCAGTTTTTCTTCTCAAACATCCCGAGTGAAATTACGAAATACCAGCAAGTCATTTCGTAACAAGATACGCGCATTACAGTTGAAGTTGAGGATACCACCACAATAAATATCTTGGACGATGCGTACTCTCATTTCCACACCAAGTACATAAAACGATTGATCGCTTCCGAAAAACGATTTCGTCAACTTGCTAGCGAAGAATATTTCGGCGATCGTGAACCTTCGCAATTTCTTCCTCACGAGTATTCTCTCGCTGGCACGTCGACTCTTCAAGACAACCTCCTGCGTCAGCTTTTTCTCCGCTGTTTTCCGCCGAACGTCTAGACTATTTTCAAAGCGCAGTCCGAACCTTCTAAGGACAAACTATCGGAGCTTGACAACAAACTTGTGAATGGGATTCCAGTTCCTCGAGAATTCTGGCGATCCAACCTGAAGGGTGGCACCGTGATACCACCCTGATTGATGGATTAAATCAAGGAATGCCTAGTGATCATGTCCTTGGGTTGCGGGCATTTCCGTGAGATGTTCTCTTTCCTCACAGTAAGAGGCGTTGGCATGCGTTTTTTGGCCCCTTACTGTAATGGCGAGGGTTTAGCGAAGACAATTTTTTTAGAAGCATGTAAATATAGTTTAAATTATCACCGCGTCTCAAGTGTCAATGCTCGTTGGGGTGACCAATGCGCGCGTCGGGTAAACGGGGAGCTTTTGAGGTGAGGAGCCTCACATTGGGGCCCCGATCCGATGACGAACCTCCGGCAAACCACATGACGTTTACCCAAAAAAGGGAACCAAGCGGGCACCCTACCCCAAATATTTGGGAAATGGGCTCCGCTGGCTATCAAAAGATGTTTGGGAAGTCTTCGCGAAAGCGAGACTGGCGGTGACTCGTTTAACGTTGTTGGGGAAACCCAACGATACGAGGACTAGGGGGAGGCGGGGCCCGTTGTCGTCCTTTTGACGGCAGCAGGCTATGTTTTCCAAGCCTAAAGTGCCTTGATTGACTCTAGGTTATACACATCATAATCCATAGCAAATGCATATAAAGTTCATTTTTATCGCTATCGGGATTTATTCCTGTGCAAAGTTAAATTAGAAATAATTATAGCATGAGTCGAGTGCAGTGTTATCAGGGAAAGAGTTGAATGGAATTTATTACTTTTGCTAACGTGGTCGATTGGACAATCTATGATTAGCACTTGACCGCTAATGAACCGATAGCAAACACGAAACTCAGCAGACTAGCGAGCACCCATATGCGGTCTTTTATGAACAATCATTTCAGCCAGGCCAACAACGTGCCTAGCCTCTCGTGAAACTAAGAAAAGTACGGCCTTTTTGTGTCAGAGACCTCAAGGTGATTGCACTGAGTGCGAAGGAAACTACGTACTATTTGAAGAGCTAAAAACTAAGATTTTTCCCCCAACAACAATTTTTAAAAGTGGCAAAAATTCGATATCAGAATAACAAAACTCTAACATAAGGTCGTCTCTGAACCCCCATCGTAATTCTACGTAAAAAGAGTCAAACCGTCCTCCGCCGCCCGTAAACGTCTTACGTAATATCTACATGGCCTTCTCAGGATGTTGGAACTCCATTGATGACCAGGGGACGCAGCTTCCAAGTATTAAGTACAAACAATGAATATATTCCTTCACTAAGGACGATAACTAGCCTATCAAGGTGATTACAATGTTTATAATTAATTTTTAAATTTAAAACACTCCATAGTAACAATACTACGATCATAAATTCATTTTACCTGAGAAGTCAGTAAACTTTAAGCAACGCGTCGAATAAAATCAAGATCGAATAAAATCTGCATCAAAAATATGCTAATAATTTACGCAATCAAAATGAGAATTTCTTGTAATTATTATATTCAGAGACAAAGAGCTAAAAATCCAGGGTTAAAGACTCTATGAGAACAAATACAGGAATATACATCATGAAAAACTCCTCTGTCCTACTCCATTGCGTACGATGGCGTCGCGTTCATCTACGCTACAACATTAATGAAATTTTATACCAATGCGGATTTTCTGGAGTAAATAATTCATGACCAATAGTGAACTTCTCTTCAAACATGGGATACTTTCTCTGGATCAACTAATACCGCCGTTCGCCCGCAACCGGAAGAAAAATTGGAATCGTTGGATTCCGCGGCAGAGGATGCGTGAGCATACAACTCTCCCACTCCCTCGGTCACTCGCCTTCTTCCCGTCCAAAGTTTCCCTCCGTAACCATGGTGATAGTTTTGAAGAGGGCCGGTCAAGAGAGAGGATCGGGGGGGGCGGGGGAGGGGGGAAGCGACCCGAAACCCTCCCCTTGGGAGAGTGTATTTTCTTCCTGTGCCACCAGGGGGGGAAAGAGCAGCAGCATCGCCTTAGAGGCACTGTATTACCATTCCTATAGAGCCTCTACATCGCCTGGGTCACCGCTCGAGGTTAACGCCCACTTGCGCAGCGGCTTGCGGGAAGAGAGGAAGGAATGGGATCGAGCGTTTGTGAAGTTAACAACGAGATGTTCTGGAGGTTTGGAAATGATCTTTCAATGAACGGAACTCCCAGCCGTTCTAGTACGCTGATATATACGCAACACGGCACCCTGGGTGCTTTCCATTTGTTTCTAGACCTGAGAACCTAGTTTTTTGCAATTCAGTGCAGATTGGAAGCAGAGTTGATGGGCGCTTGATTGCTTTTGATGAGAAGAGAACTTCTACAACTGAAGCCATAGTTGTTGCTCACGCGCCAATTTTCATTAAAAACCAAGCTTACCCAGTGAGGAACTTATTGTCCAAAAGATGGTCAAAGAACGTTCAGTGAGCACTATTAAAACGATCAAAGATCATTCAAGGAGGACTTCAAATGAACATTCAAATGGCACTCACAGATAGTGCAAATAATATTCATTGGAATACTTCATAGATGTTTCAAAGAGTGTTCAATGTAGATGAATCGCACATGAACTGTTTTTGAATGAATAACATATGAACCATGAAGGAATGTTAGAAAATAGTTCTTGTGAAATGGTTTTCATTTGGACAAATTTTGAACGAATATGAATTGTTGATGGCTTTATTGTGGGATCCCTGATCCATTTCGCAGGCTGTCTCAAGAGGTCTCATGATTAAAGTTGACTCTCAGGAATGGCAAGTGAAAGTGTAGCTCTGCTCCTAGAAATAAAAGAAAGAAACATTTGAAGATATCCAGTTAACAGCTAGCAAAAATCCTGTTGTATTAATGTATAAATATTCAAAAGTTTCATGTTGTACTTCGTGGTGTTGCAACATTGAGAAAATCAGAAACGATTTGTACATGAACACGATTTTTTTATTTGGTCGACCAAGGTTTTGTCGCCAAAGCTTCCCTTTTTATGACTTCTGCGCTTAGGTTCTCAAGAGAGTCACGTACACACGTGCTGTGAGGTTGAGGGTAGGGCTGGAAGGGAAACCTTTCAGGTAAGAGATGTTTTAAAAGGAGTTTCCAAGGGGACTTGGAGTGGAGAGAAGGGGGGTAAATGAGCGACAATGTGAGTGAGGGTCTTATAACTGTTATTTCTATGATAAGAGTTCTGTCAGAGAAAGTCATCGCAGAGGAAATTTCTAACTGTTCAAAAAAAATTCCAGGTTATTACCATCGTCAAGAATACATAAAATGGTTGGATTTAAATCATTTTTGTGACCAGTCTCAATGGAATGTGCTGCGAATTATTTACGTGCACTCTTCGTGAGTCGCTCCTATACCGGGTTCTCCTTATATCCCCTTCAATTTCATCCAGGTTTGTCCAACGTGAGCACTGTTGAGGTCGTTCCAATATAAAACACAAAAACCTCACTTTTCAAGTGCGTCAGTTTTTCCCCTGGCTGTAAAAAGGAATTAACTCACGGTAAATGGGTTTTGAATAGGTGTGGAATAAGACAAGCAAAGATAGCTCTTAACAAGAAAAAACGCCTCTTTACTACAAGAGTATCAAGTTGTGTGCGAGGAAGAGATTATTAAAAGCGTACGTGTGGAGTTTTGCCCTATATGGGTATGAAACCTGGACAATAGGGAAAGATAAGAAAAGGAGACTTGAGTCCTCTGAAAACTGGTGCTACAGGAGGATGCTCAAGGTCAGTTGGAAAGATAAAATAACAAATGAAGAAGTTTATCAGAAATTAGGAGAAAAGAATGACTTATGGAGAAGCATAAGGAACAGGAGGACAGGACTAGTGGGGCACATTCTGAGGCACGAGAGCATGATAAAGACGATACTAGAAGGAATGACTGAAGGAAAAAGATGTAGAGGAAGACCTCGAATTGATTATACAAAGCAGTTATTGGAGGATTTAAGCTGCACCAGCTATCAGGAACTGAAAAGAAGAGCCGACTGGAGGACTGCTGCAGACCAATCTAAGGATTGAATACCTAAGAAGTAAGGAGTGAGTTATAATGATTACCATTACATAACACACAAACTTTATATTATTCAAAGAAATGTGCTGGTAATCATTCATTTGAGTAGATTCACACTCGATTTCATACATTTTAATGGTTGATGTTGACAATCCTGCCTAAAATCGGAATTTTAATGCTATTTCCGTTTCAATCATAATATTTGAATATGTTTTCGCAATCTATATAAAGTATTCGCATCCTTCCTACTTTTTTCCTTCAATTCATGTGCACTGTTAATCAATGAGCATATTTTTTTCTAAATAAGAAACGAGTTCACCTCATACTTAGCCCAAGTCTACATCAAGGAACACACACGTTCCGGAAGGATAAATGCTGGCATTTGTAGTAAAGACTTATACGTGTCCGTTGGGAACGTATATATGTTTGTAATGAAGTCCGTTTGGAACGTATTTAATGAAGTTTGTTTGGAACGAAATGCTTCTTTCTTTTTTCTTACAAGCTGTTCCTTTGCACCCACTTTGACACTTTTCGACGTAATATATTTGGTGTAAAGAATTATTCATTTCATTCCTGGTCAAACATAGGTGCTTATGGTGTGGAGGAAGAGTAGCTTCACCAACGAGACGTTCACAATTAAAGAAGCCGAACTAATAAATGTAGAGCCAGTTATGTACTGAGGAGTGACTCTTACTCAGGACTTGTCGTGGGGGAAGCATATACGAGAAATTTGCGGACAGGCAAATCGTAAATTAGGATGTATTAAAAGAATACTAGGAAAGTGTGCTTCGTTGATTTGGTCATGTTGAGAGAATGGATGAGAGTCGAATAACGAAACAGATATATGAGAGTAGGGTGAATGGTGTGAGAAGTAGAGGTAGGCCGAGAAAGTTATGGTTGAATGTGGTTGAGGAAATTCTTTGGAGGAGGAATATGATGAGGAGTCTTAAAAACAGGAGGGCGTGCATGAAACAGTGTATGAGGGTAACTGAGGCAAAAGAGGTTTGCAAGGATAGGTCAGTATGGAGGAAATTATTGAAGCAGAGTTAGGTGTACAATTATGTATTAATGAGTGAAACATTTTGACTGTGCCTACCCCGGAAGAGAACGGCGAGATGGATATGTATGTATGTATACTAGGAAAGTGTGACGAGAGTGTAAAGGAGCGATGTTATTTTTCTCCCGTGAGACCCCACTTGGAGTACGCCGCTACTATGTGGGACCCTTACGAAGTAAGACTACTTTCAGATAGAGATCGAATACAGCGAAGGGCCGCTAGATTTGTTAAAAATTGTTATGATAAGCATAGTAGTGTACCTAAATTGTTGAGGGAATTAGGGTGGAAACCTCTAAATTGTTGAGGGAATTAGGGTGGAAACCTCTATCCGATCGAAGGGAAAAATTTAGTTTGAGTCTTTTACGAAAGTCAGAAGATTATTTTTTGCTGGACGTTCAACATATTTTGCGAGAGCCAAACTATTATGGTAGAAACAATCACAGGAATAAGGTTAAGTAAATAGACTGCAGAACAGATATATTTAAAATGTAATTTTTTTCCACGTATGTACAATAAGGGACCATAATAGTTTCGATAGATCAGTTCTAGGATACTGACTGATAGGACTTGGACTGTTAGGATGTTAAATAGGTTTTTTCAGTAGTGCTAAATATATTAACTTGTATTTTAGATACTAACCTCTGATGCAATCTCTGGCTTGATATACTCTTGCATGTTTGAGTACCTTGTAGTGCTATTTATTTGCCGCATTAATAATACTAACCAGTAGTTGTATCTTGAGTAGTGCACAGGATGGTAGCATGTTCTTCTACGTATCACTCCCCTGGTTTCTGGTCTGATTGCGTACTGTTGCCCTGACTGCTTTTGGCCTGCGCCTGGCATCCGGGGGAACGTGCGCGGTCCTGATTTGAACTGGGACGAGTGCTGCATGACTGGTGTGGAATCACCCCGTGCCACACACCCTAGTGGTGGCTTTCACGGTATTTCTTAGATGTAGATTGTGTCCCACAATGAGGAAACATTAGATAGACAAGGGCGTATTTCCGTTTTTAGGACAATTTTCAGAATTCCTACGTGAGCTTCGTTACATTTAAAGTAGTCTGAGAGAGATAGTTCCCTAGTCTTAATAGAGACCATATTCGAATTATACGTTTTAATTTCACCAGCTGTAGGACACATCAATTCAATATTGCATTATTAATGCTACAATAATATAGTTTTGTATGACAGAAATTGTAAGTAATTAAATGAAAATATGTAAATAAGTCTTTAACTTGACTCATTTTTACGGTGGCGGTGCGTTTAAAACTCCTTCAAAACGGAAGGTTTTTTTTGTGATACCCAAGAACCTACTGCGGTGAAATAATGATTAATTTTCAAATATAGTTGAGAAAACATACAAACTACAAGCTGTCAGTTATTTTACGACATATAAGTGCTAGAAATATCTCATTTTGTAAATAATGTCTCACTGGAGTGCGCACACGTTCCATTTCCCACGTAAAAGGGCTGGTGTTTTTTGGCAAATATCTCCCAAAGTAATGTGGTGAGGGGTTAAATTTTTATGTCATCAGGGGTGAGATATTTTTCTTTAAAATGAGACCAAATTAATTGATTTCTAGGTAATATGATATTTCGCTCAAACTACCTTAATTGCTACCATAATAGTAGACGCTGCAACGAATTGGCGGACGTAAGGGTCTTGCTAAGGATTTCCAATTGGTCTTTTTGGAGGGGGGAGTGAATGAAGCAACGGTGGGCGGACTTTGTCCAAGGGGATGTTGGGGCGGGTGGGAGGGTCGAGGGATTTCGGCCGCACCCTCTCGTATGAAGTGGGGATGCATCGCCGACCTTCCTGGAAGGGACGAAAGACCAGTTTCCCGGATCAGTGCCCGGCAGCCTGAACACTCGCCCCTTGTGAATTGCTGTGACTAAGGGGGTTGGAAGAGGAGGAAAAACTCTGCCTGCGAAAACGAGTCTGACGCGTCACAAGTGAACCGGATTTTAACTTTACGATTCCGCCTTGCGTGGCGAAATGTACGATTACGTCCTCATCTTGCCCGCGACGATACAAATTGTATACAAAGCATGCCCGCTTATAATAGTGTCATGACAGTGCGAAGCATCTTTGCTTAAAGCTAGCTATACAGACTACAGTCAATATTTATTGAACTCTGGGCTGGAAAAGTAGTGAAAAACCCCACACATCGCACATTAGAGTACGCGAGATAATTTTAGATATAAATAAAAAAACTTATAGATAAATGGAAATAGAATCCATTGCTCTTTACCATATCCAAAAAAATGTAAAGCAAGTTTTCAACTTGATACAAAACCTCATGGCCTTCAATAGATTAGGAATCTCATGGACCACGTAGAGAAAAGAATACACGCTGGTATTTGCAACATTAGGGAAAGTATTGTCTTGATTCAAAGGTCACCTATACGAACTACGGTCAATATTTATTGAACCATGGGCTAGAAAAGTAGTGGCAAACCTCAAACATGGCACGTTTAAGCATGCGAGATAGGTTAAAAAAATACATGGCACAATGGAAATATAATCCACTGCTAGAACTATCTTCGCTGTAAAATGCTCGCTTTTCCTGCTATGCTGTTTTTCTTAGCGTCCTTAGAACAGCCTGGTACCTCGCAGCAGTTGGGCATTTTTCGGCAAATCAGTCGTTGATAGTCGTATTCGCTTCAACCACTAGACGCCAACTTCAATTAATGGCGGGAAAATGGCAATAAATGTCAGAGAAAGTAGTTCGTCTAGTCATCACCTACGTGTCGCTGCGTACGTTAGTTTCCGGCAAGGTCCTTACACCGCCTCCTTAGCTGCGACTACCAACCCATCCCGTGGCCACGGTTGGTACTTCAAGGATCCTAGGGCGACGAATTTGGAGGACAAGATTACTATTGTGAAATGAGCAATGGAGAAGTGAATAGGAGGCAATGCGAGGCGACGACAAAAATCTACCAAACTCAACGACATTTTCAAAATGTCATGCAAGCCACCGCTAGGGGGCGTGGCACGGGATAATTCCACACCAGACATACGGCACTCGTCCCAGTTTAAATCTGAACCTCGCGAGTTCACCCAGCTGCTAACCGCATATCAAAATGCAATCAGGAGAACTAGACGCGGTCAAACAAGGAACTAAGAGAGTGGTACGCGGATGAACATGCAAACATGTATTGCACTCGTTAGATAACAACCACTTGTAAGCATAATTAATATTATTACTTAATAAATTCTACTAGTTACTAGATCAAGTAGAAAATTTACTAATGGCAGACATTTCAAGCAGGGTGAGGAGTAACGATGATAAGTGAAAAACAGAAATAAAAAGTCCAATTCCCTGCTAAAAAATTCTGTATAGTTTCCTTATAATACTTCTACAGAATTTATTAAAAAGTTCTGTAGATATTCCTTGAAGCATTGAAATACCATTTTACGGAATTCCCTACGACATTCTGCAGAATACCTTAGGATTATCTGCAGAATACCTTAGGACGTTCTGCAGAATTCCTTAGGACGTTCTGTGGAATTCCCTACGGCTCTCCATATAGGTCCTTAGAAAACGAACTGGGTCAACAGAAACCTCATATATTTCCGTAGAGTTGCTGTAGTTCTGCAGAAAAGCTTGTAAGGAGTTATTTTGCTCTGCAGAAAATAACTCTACAGAACATATGTTCTGTTGAGTGAGGCTCTCATGTCCGTACAGATCCTTAGAAAAGGAACTAGTTCCGAAGAAAAAGAGTCAATTTCTGTAGAATTCCTTACGTTCTACAGAACATCTTCTCCGTAATTGTTTGCGGGGTCTACCTAGTGAGAATGGGAATTTTATGGAATTTATTTACTCAAATAAGTCTGAATAGGATTATTCGATGTTTTTAATGTAGTTGATTATTTGATTTTATCTCTAGTGCCTGCTTATTGATCTACCACGTAGCACTGACATCACGTTTTGCATTTATCCTTGCATGACTCTTGCATCTCGTTCGTGTAATTGTAAAGTACATCCATGCTAATAGTTTCTGCAGTATAGGTGGCGTACTTACCTATACTGTAGAGTACCGTATAAACTCGTGAAAGAGGCACACCTTCTTCCCCTGAAATCGCAGCCGAAAATGATGGTGCGCCTCTTACACGAATTCCCGCTCGTCATCGCTTACAGCAAAATATAATATTTAAAAGTTAAATACAGTTAAAAAGACCCATACTCACAGCGACTACGACTTGTGCATAAGGAAAATGGTGGGGGAAAACTGTATTTTAAAAAAATGGTGTGACTGTCCGGAAGGCTTTGATAATGGCCGAAAGTTCGTCTGGTCCACAAAACCTCGCGATAGGTGGAAAAAAAGCCCCAAAATTTTTCCTTCAAATGCGACGCTTAAAAAGAGGGGTGCGCCTCTTACACGCGTTTATGCGTAGGTCAAAGTTACCTGTACCTTACAGTGCATGTTGGTGATAACTCACCCCCTGTCAAACACCCTTGAGGCGGCTTGCAGGGTAATATGACACTCATCGTTGATGTAGATGTCGGTTCTGGAGTCTATTTCCTTTGGATTTGACCTCTGGTCGTTTCTACCATTGAGGTAGACGGAGTAAGCGCTTCCTATGGTGGACAATGCTAGTACCTAGTACATATAGAATACCTAGGATAGGAAAAAGTAAGAAAAAACTTAAGAAGAAAAGCGCACGGCATAGGGACGATAAAATTGAAATATTGCCCAAAATATTACACATAATTTCACTTTGATAATTTCAGTAACGCCTTTATCAAAAACTTTTAAACCCCTCCATTTTGCTCTTTTTTTTAAATTCTGGAACTAAACACATTGGCTATACAAAGTTAAAAAAAATAGCGATGGTAATTTGTCGATTTCTTTGTGGTGTTTGAACAGCGACGTTGTTGGAGCTCTACAATCATGGGTCATCAGTGGATAAGTTTTCCGATAAGCTAAGTTAATAGGTTCTTGGTCAAGTAGTCAGACCTTAGGGATGGAAGAATTTAAACTGCAATTCTACATGGCATTAGATTTACTGACACGATCGGTTTTGCCGCAGAGCAGCATCATCATAGTGATGATGCTGCTCTGCGGAGTAACCGGTTATGTCAATAAATCTAATAACATGTACAATTTCAGCGTTAATTCATCTATCCCTGATATCAGGGAATTCCGCCAAATAAGGTCCGAAACTTTCATCCACGAGTCAGACCTTATCGTTCTGCTTTAGTTTAACTTAAGTTTACTTTCTTACCGCCAAATTCCGCCTCGGCGGTGCTCACTCGGTGGAATACCGCACAAGCTGTGCTCAAGTGAAAGTCAATTTGTTTATAGAAGTGTATACTCATCCAGAAAATCCAGTAATACGACACTAGTGGTGTGAAAGCCTTCTTCTTAGGAGTGTGACAGACATTGTATTTTTGTGTTCTCTACATGATATGCAGTTAAAATTTCTCTCGGCGGAAGCGGAACATCTGTTTAGTCTTGACGGCAAATAAATTTTTAAGGGACAAGAAGAAGGCGGTGCTATGTATTAAAGGTATGATAGCCTTTATTAGTCACATAATTGTCATTGCAAGTCTATATTATACTGATTACTTACTTTTTTCATTGTATTCCAATAAGTGGATGCGCCTGATTAAATAGATTACGGCTCGTGTATTTACGTTTCCTCTCCATTTGGAAGAGTTGTTAGAACAACATCTCAATAATGAAAATTTATCATTTCAAATCCATGGGATGTAATTTTACCATTACATGCTCTTACTATCTGGAAGCTTTTAACTGGGGCTCGGTTTATTGAACTGTTCACCGATATTTAATGATGACCCGTGACTATAGAGCCATAACAATGGCGTTGGCCCAACGCTGTTGCTTTGACAATGTAAGATCTCGGCGGAAGCAAATCTAAATGACTCATCGAGGTGGAGGCTAAGTCACCTAGGTAGTGATGAGATTTAGTTCTTTCAAATATTTTCATTCTGAAAGGGCATTATCGGTTTAAATAATGCGTGGAAGGTATTTCATTTGAAACATTCTTCAAAGTTTACTGTAGCGATTTTCTTTATAATGCTATCACATTCCTACGCGTATTATACCACATGAACATTAATATTTCAAAATCCTCATTCAATTCCCTACCCGATGGTAAGGATTTTTTAAGAAAAACTTTGATGAAAATACTCTATTGTCCGTTGGCTGCCTCAATAGCAAAACAAATGACGCAATCCTACCTATAAACTTACTTTCTTTATATCGTTAAATAAAATAGATTTTACGCAAGCCCCCATCCCTTGAGCTAGGATAACGATGCCATTGCTACGTGATACGCTTAAATTTTTAAATTACTCTATTATCGTATCCTCAGTAGCTTCTTCTTCTCAGTGGCTCTACAGCCCTATAACAGCCCTTGGCCTGCTGCACTATTGCCCTCCAGTCAATCCGGTCAGAGGGTCTGTCTCGCCATCCACGAATTTCCATATTATTAAGGTCGTTTGACTTGATCCATCCATCTGTTTTTAGGATGTCCCTGCCTTCTTCTTTTGTATATCCTTCCTTTTAACATGCGTTTTGGGATTTCCTCCACTGGCATTCTCTCTATGTGACCCAAACAGCATATCCTCTGGGACTTAATGAACTTTACTATATTTTTTCCTGCAATCAACGTATCCTCAGTAGCTATGAGTGGGTAATTCATGGTCTTTCTGTTGTCGGCGAGAGAGAAATGATTCGCAAATACAGCACATACTCCAGAAACATATTTGTAATAAATTAGTGCTCGAGATATTGGTAACTTACCTACTTTATAGAGCGAAACTATTGTGATACATTGCACGCAATTCTTTACGTGTTAGAACAAACTATCGGGGGATCGGGTTGGTATGGTGGCTAGAGTACTGGCTAACCGCACGGGCGGCCTGGGTTCAAATCCCTGCAGTGGAGGATGTTTTTAGAGGAAACCCGGTCCCTACTTGAGTGTCTTGTGGAGGGCACTTCAAGTTCAGTACTCCGTCTGTCGGATGAGACGTTAAACCGTGGTCCCTTTGGCGACTTTCGTTAAGAGCAGGCTGATGCCGAAGCCGGGTTTCTATCCACCCTTTCTCCCTTACCTGTCCCCTTTGGCGCAAATGACCTTAGCCGTCGGTCACTTCCCCAAATATCCAATCCAATCCAACAAATTATCCGATAGTCTGAGTACACACAGTGTAGTAATACCGGATGCCTCCTAAAAGTCTCCAATAGACACCTATCCATGTCTTCTTTCAAATGGGAGTGTTGGGGGAGGTGTTAAGAATGTTTAAGATATAATTCGTTGTCTCGGGCGTGACTTCATGGAATCGACTTAACATAATGAAAAGTAAAGAAAAGACCAGATGATGACGTGCCACGTCGAAACCTAGGTCGTAGAATAAATATTTATGTGGAATTACAAAGTTTTCTTTACTTTTCATAATGTTTAAGATGTTTTAGTGCTCCACTCACATAAAATATGTTGCTGTTTACAGCGTATCAGTTTAGTACATGAAATGGTCAATATTTACGTAGACATGCTGAGAAATCACTCAGTATGGTTGTGCGCGAAGTGCGTTTGCCATGAATATGGTGGGAATGCTTTGCTGAGGGATTCTTTCACAAAGAAAAGTTGGAGGAAAAGTTTACTATCTCCGGCTACTCTTCCCTTGTGTCGGTTTCTGGAGCATGACGTAGATTTGCTCTTGATGCACAGCAATCAAAGGTATTTTTTTCATCAACGAAGTTTAGACTGCTGACTTTATTCTGTGAATGTCATTCTACTCTTTTCTGTTGCGTTAGCATTTTATGTTTGTAGATTATAATTCAATTGAACACTGGTAACTTAATACACCACTAAACTGATATTTTTTAGAGTGACACACAGGATATTTACATGACTCCTCACTACATCTCTAGGTCTGACAGATGCGGTAAAATAAGAGAGATACACTGCCGACCAGATAGGTACAAAAACTCGTTCTTTCCGCCCACAATAAAAATTGAGCTCCACTAAATACACACCTATAATACATGAATACATGTCACCATTGCATCCCCCAAAAACTTACACCTTTACACGGCTGGAGACCTTACACCCCCTTCTACACGACCAAATGATGGCTCGCAGGGTATTATGTAAAAGTAGATGTGGGCAATGAGTTTGGTTGAAGAAGGGACTCTGGAGTAATGTAAGAGAAACAATTGCACTTACATTATGAAGAACTTCCACGATATCTCGCCTGAATCTGTTGAATTTATTAGGACTCTGGAGTTTTAATCGAAATAGAGCACTTATCTATTAATCCATGCACATGAAAAAACTAACCAAAATGCAGGCAAACGAAGTAAAAAAGAAAACTCACAAATAATTATCCAGATTATTATCCAGACTTTGTGATCGACAGACAGTCTTCATCAGTGGTTTCTTCCTGATACATTTGAAAATTTTACTCTCTCCTATTTCTTGTCTGCTTGTGTTTCTTTTAATCTCATTTATTTCTACTTCTATGATCCGCTTAGAGCGAAGTTCTGGAAGATGTATTATCCATCTGAAGTCCGCCCAAGTTAGTGACACAGTACAACTTCGGTCATGTGACTCCATTTCCGGACAGCATTGTACGTGTTTACAGAATGTTTGCATTCCTAAATGTCAACAGCGAATTTATCTTGGGCGAACTTCATGGGGATCGGTTTGGCGTGGTGGCTAGAGCACTCGCCTACCACACGGGCGGCCTGGGTTCAAATCCCTGCAGAGTCGGATGTTTTTCAGAGGGTACCCGATCCCTACTTGAGTGTCTTGTGGAGGGCACTTCAAGTAGAGTACTCCGTCTGTCGGATGAGACGTTAAACCTTGGTCCCCTTGGCGTCTTTCGTTAAGAGCAGGCTAACGTCGACGCCGGGTTTCCATCCACCCTTCCTCCCTTACCTATCCCCTATGGCGCAAATGACCTTAGCTGTCGGTCGCCTCCCCAAATATCCAATCCAACTAACTTCACTCACGCTCACAAGCGAAGCCCATTATAGTATAAGAATTCCTTGGATCCGAAAATCGCACGTAGAATGGAGTGCGGCAGGGGATGCCTGTCTGTCCCCTCCCCTTCATCCACACGCTCGTGTCACTGGGGGTTGGGTGGGGAAAAGGAATGAGTGGAGATCGGGAATTCCATTAGGAGTCGCAAGGAAGGAGGAAAGTGAGAGAGGTGGGTAGATGGACAGATAGGGAAGAGAGATGAAGTTCGCCTTCCCTTTTTTGGAAAACTTTGATTGAATAGCTTTCGGTTGGGAGGGTGGAAGTAGGTTGGGCGAAGGTCGTGGGGAGGGGGGGTGAGGGAGCAGAACAGAAGAAGAGCGTGCGACGCAGTGTGTGGGGGAGATGGGCGACGTCGGATTGTTTCGATGGGGGGTGGGGTGGGCGTGGATGTTTGACGGAGGTTCGGAGGGTATGTAGTCCTCGCCCAGTGGGGTCTTGGAGGGCTGTGGGCCCAGCTGAGGGCGCTGCCTCCACCTCCCCCCTTTCCGGAAGGATGCACTCCCCCTAGGGACTCGCGGTCGCGCCTCCAGGGTTTTTTTTCCAGGAGAGGAAGTCCCGGAAAAGGAACACGCGGGAATGGAAATCGAGGGTCAGGAATCATTGCTTATTTCGAACCCCCGACGGATGCGGTCCCAAATTGGGAATATATGTACTCGTCTCCTGGGGTCTCGGAGTCACACTCGCTTCCAACATATAATTGCACTCTCCAGTCTTCAGCGCAAAGCAAATAATTTAATGACTCGTTCAAGTTCTAAAACAGGGGTGGCCAACCAAAATGATCTTGCGGGCCACTTTGGAAATGCATCATAACTCCGCGGGCCACATATAAATTTATATATCCCCATATCAGATTCAGACCCACTGTAGACATTTTTTGGAGTAAAAAATTGAAACTTAATGAGTTATTATTATTGTGTTAAAGTTATAGTATTAAAATGTGATGAATCTCGAGGACAGGAAAAATGTTCAAGTCGGGCCGCGGGTTGGCCACCCCTGTTCTAAAACTTATCCCTATCTCTCTCTTTCTCTCCTTCTCTCTCTCTCTCTCTCCTTATATCTAGTGTGACGGGTGTAGTAATGATCCAATGATGCGCCCTGCGTTTATATTTTATCAGCGGCTTCGCTCTTCTTCATGTTCTTCCTATGCATCATTACTTTATGATAACATTTTTTTTAAGAAAGTCAGATTGTTTTTAGGAAAGAAATACAAATCATATTCTCTATCATGCCAAGTTCGTTTGAAAAATCTGAAAAGCTAATAAATGTTAAACCTAGCCATAAAATTAATGAATAATATCTGAATAACTAATAAATGCTAAACCTAGCCATAAAATAAAATAAAATATTTTCTGCTTCAAAAACTTGTCCATGAGATAAGAATAATCATCTCTCACAACTGAGAAATTCATATTTGAAGTGAGAGGATTACATAAAGTAACCAGTTAGTAAGCTCATTTGGACATCCAGAATGACTAAGGGCCGGTTTATCCGTCTCCGGGTAAACTTCCCGGTGACTATCCGCCGGATATTGCTACCCACCGGATAAATCTTAAGTACCGTTCATCAATCATATTTTATCCGCCGGATAGTTACCCGATAGAAAGATGTGGCAACGCTGGTATTGTCAACTCGGAGTGAACGTGAATTTTGAAGCGACCGTTGTGATTGGCCACTGAATGCTCTGAACAAAATAATTCCGATATTCGCAAGGCTCGGCACGAACTCGTTATGGATATGAGTGCGTATTTCTATGTGGTGTATTTTGCTGCCGTTAAACAAAGAACTATTTAACGGTCGTATCTTAAGCATCTGTTTAACGAATATCGTCTCAAGCGCGAGGTTACTCTCAGATTCTTGTTTCGAAGTCGTTAAACGTATGACTGTACATGGTGATTTTATTAAGGGTCGTTCAACGTTAGTGCAAGAAGGATACGATATAATTTCATGCCGAAAACTCAGTGGCTTTTGTGTCTGTTTCTTTCTGCTAAAAGTTGGTGTCTACTCTTTCACTCGTTTTGAATGCCATTCTCAGTGTGTAAATATTTCATGTGAATAATTAACGAGAAACAATATAGATATATGAAAATTCGTGAACCCAAAAGGAAATTAAGTCCTTGAATTTACCTCTCTACGGAGCTTCTGACTATGTTGAAATAATATGCACCACTGGGATGTAAATAAAAATGGTAGAAATGAGCCTTCTGAGGCTATCGTAAAACTGTTATTACTCTTTTGCTCTACTTACTGAGTGGATATTTTTACGATGACCACTTGTTGAATAACATGCTTCAAGATTAATACCGGGTTTGCAGTTTTAAATTAGTGCAATGCACCACTAACACCTCAAGAATCATCCAATACACATATATATATAATAATAATAATCAATACATACGTTATTTGTCGGAGTTTGTTTTGTCAGTAATAGACATTAGGATGTTCAGCTCTGTTTACATTTACACTTTAGCGTTTTTGCGAATCTTAAGTACTCTTAAGGACTTTTCATTGGTAACTAAAATTAATGAATACCATCGCGGTGGTCTGAATATAAAATAGTTTACCACAAAAGTTCTCCGCGTCGCTTTGTTTGTTGACATATCTGACTGCCGAGCATTTGTGAGCGAAATTCGCAGTTGTTGAGGGATTGTTTAGTTTGAATCATGAAGCTGGAAAGTTACATCCCTACATGTAACGATTTGATTGCGATAAACTAATAAACTAAAGACTTTAAATATTAAATAAACCAAAATAGTGCTCTAGAAGACCATAAAGTGAATGTATTCATACCATAAGTCGGTGACCATGAAATACCGTCACCATCGCGCATTCTCAAATTTTTCAGGGGCTTCACGATGATTTCGGCCAGTTAAGTCATATTAAATCGACTTAAAAATGAACTTTGGTGCTTCAAATTTATAGGTTCACAAATCTCCTGAGCTCTGCAAGTTCTCACTTTCATGAATTGCCATGACAGATACCTTGGGTCTTACTTGGAAGACCCAAGGTATCTGTCATGGCTACCAAGACCCCTTTTTTATACAGTATTCACTCGATTTTTCGCTTCATATGAGCCGATAAATCACTTCGAAGGATTCTTTCCCTCATTTAATCGTGCGTTTCCCAAAATTACAAGGTACTCATTGGCAGTCCATATTAATCACACCGATTATCCTCCTTTTAATGATAATTCAGCAATCAGACCTCACGAGGTGTAACACACAAAGTCAAGCGTCCCCATTTACAAGGTCTGCCTGTTCATGATTCATTTTCAATGTTTTCCTTGATCTCTATAGAAAAAGCCTTGTGCCACCTGAAAACTTAAAATTTTGATAAAACATTTTTGTACAGACGCCTGCGTCAACTTTATAAACGTCTCCATTGCACTCCCACCAAGTAGGACCCGTCTTCGTAGACAATTCCGAGTTTTCTAGCAGTCTGAACATCTTGTTCCAGTCAACATTGTCGGAGGATTTCTCCATGGAGATCCATGGAGGGAGATTCGTGGACTTGGATCCAAGTCCACGAATGCGACACGCAATAGCTTGTTCAGATGTATTGTTTTTCCACGATAACTCTCACGCAGAGTATGGCCTCTCTGTTACCCCTGTTTTTCCTAAATCCAAACTGGTTTTTTGAGAGGTTTTTTTTAATTTTTCTTTCCATTCTTCGGCTTATTAACCGTGTGTGTTTTTTTGATGCATATGACACATGACTCAAGGTTTGGTGCTCCTCACATCTCTCGGTCCTTGTCTTCTTCAGTATCCCAATAATTACGCTCCTTTGAAAGTCCTCTGGAAGTTTTCCGCTTTGGAAACGGTTTCTGATCATCTAGTATAGGTTATCCTTGGCTTTACTTCCGAGCGCTTTGATGATTTCTCCATTGATGTATTCTTCTCCAGGTCCTTTGTTTTTCTTGAGGTCTTCTAATACTCTATCGAATTCACTCCTCAGTGTGATTGGGCCCCGATCTTCCTCGTGGATCTCGCTCTCGTAATTCATTAGGCTTTCTTCCAGCGGCGTAGTCCTTTGGTAGAGGTCTTCGATGTATTGCTTCCATCTATTCCCAATGTCTTCATCCTCTATCAATATATATATTCCCGTTCGCATCCCTGACGTTGTTGCTTCTCGTTTTCCTCTCTCCGCAGTGTTCCTTCACTAGATTGTGTGCTGTTTCAGTTATTTATCATGTTCTCGTTGACTTCCTCGCAGCAGCTTTCAATCCAATCCTCTCTGGCGTTCTTGCATTCTCGATTTACTAGGTTCCTTAGTATCTTGTAGATGATTGCCTCTCCTTCGTTTCTGGGGTTCTTGTATTTCCTTCTTTCTTCTATTAGTTTCCTAATCTCCATCGTTATCCATGGCTTCTTCATGTTGGCCACCTTACTCAACAGTAGCTCCTCTGCTACTTAAGCGATTCTCCTCTTTAGCTCTTCCCATTTTTCTTCGATGCTCATTTCTGCCTCATTTTCTAGTTTCCTGTCGACGGCTGCGGCGAATCTCTCTCCATTTCCTTCTTTGCCCGTTATTTTCGTGTCCCATCTTGGTTCACGTTTTACCTTCTCGATTTTCTTGAATCGGATGAGGCTGTCCATGGCTACTAGGTTGTCCACTGTTTATATCCGCACAGGGATAGCTCTTGCACTGCTTTACTTGGTTTTAGTATCTAACTCTGACAAGATTATTTGACATCTGGCAATATCACCTGGCAACTTCCATGTGTACCTCCTACGCGGATGGTGCTCGAGGAGAGTGTTAGCTACTACCATATTCTTCTCATTTAAGAACTCGACCAGTCTTTCTCCATGTGCGAATTTCCACAGAGAAAAAATCATCCGCCTTGACCGGAATCCCGGTCGAAGGCGGATGATTTTTTCTCTGTGGAAATTCGCACATGTGTGCATTGCGGGTGACTCCGTAATAGTGGAACTCCGTGGCTAGTTCCGGATAGCTTGAAATTTGTCAGTCTTTCTCCCTTGGCATTTCTGTTGCCGGGTCAAAAATATTCCATACTATTTCCTTCTTTTCCCTCTCCTAACGCTGCGTTACTTCCCAAAGACTTTTTCAATTTGCTCTTACACTTCTTTGATCTCTTCTTCCGTATGCCTAGATGTCGGTATGTAGACCTGTACGATCACTGTGTCTGTCAGCTCTCCTTCAAGCTTCTCCATCAGGATCGCTGTGCTGCCAGACTGAATTTACTCTCTTGCCCATTTCTTTCTTCAGCATGTTGCCTAAATCTGCCATCCTCTGGTCATCTCCTGGATATATCACTCAGTATCCGTCGCTCCAGTAGTCGTCTGCCCCCGCCCACTTCACCTCGTTGTCTTCCAGTCTATATACTTCTAACCTCTCCATCTCCATCTCTATCTTCACAGTCTTCAGCTTCCTGCTCACCCCTAAAGATCTCACGTTCCATGTTTCTATTCTGCACTAGTCCTTCATGACTGATGTACTCCTCACAGCAGACCCCACCCGGAGATCCGATTGGGGGATGATTTTACCTCCGCAGTATTTTACTGGGAGGAGTGCCATCACGTCATATATGTATAGTTATGATGTAGAGCTGCATCTTCTAGGGAGAGATGTGATGGTTTCCCCGTTGCCTTCCACATCGCAGTACCCCGGCCGATTCCGTGAACTTTTACTCTCGCCCGAACAACATCTGTCGCCGTTGATACCGGTCCGATCTTATTGATCTTCGCCATCAATGAGCCTTCTGCGGAGACTGCTGACTCTGTATTGGCGCTCAAATTCAAGTAGTGTGCAATAGTCAGTTGGCAAGCCAGGAAAAGTTTTTCCGTCGATTTGTCTCGAACCTGCCACCCTCCGAACGGGAGTGGAACACGCTAACACTGGCCCCCTTTTTATGGAATAACTTTGCTAAAATATTATTGCTTCGTTTTTGCGACACTCAAAAACAACACGCCTCGCAGGAGCACATTATAAAAATGAAGTAGATATGGTGAGTAGCTAAAAATGGTGATATGAAAGATGTAAATAATTGGTATAGATTACGATAAATAAAAAATAGGCTCAAATAAAACCGTAAGGGGTATGTGGAGGCCCATGACAATGCGAGATGGCGTTTTGCATATGCTCTCTCATTATTTTTTTTAATATACTGCAATATGTGCCTCCGAAATTTTTATTTATGCGAACAGACATACAAACAACATCAGTCCGACTGACACAGTAGAGATCGGAGGTACAACTTCAACCGCGGTATGCTCAAACTATGCTTTAGTCATTGTCGAGCATATGATTAAGAGCGTCCATTTAAAAATCTGAGTAATCGCTTTGGAAAATTTTCATCAATTCATTGAATAAGACCAGCATACGCCAGTGGATGAATGGATGGAAGTTTGAGAGCAAATCAAAGGATTTAAACATTTTACGAGATGATTCTAAGCACTGCATCCCATTAATTTCCCAACGTTTAAATTCATAGATTTTGAACCTCTTAATCCTTCATTTCCAGTATTTGATTGTTGTCACCGATGATTTGCGTCCAAGATATGTTCATAATGCAAATGAAAAAATAGGCGGAGTTAGCTTGAGTGCACTTGAATTTAAAGATCTATGGTTTTCCCGGCGTATCTGCTGGATAAATGTTTCTCGGGTGTTGCACCGGGTAAGAGGTCCCGACGTTTCGGAGATCGACTTGATCTCCATCTTCAGGGGTTTGATGTCGCGTTTTTCATTTTGGCCGGTGTATATACTCTTTTCACCGGCTAAAATGAAAAACACGGCATCAAACCCCTGACGATGGAGATCAAGTCGATCTCCGAAACGTCGGGACCTCTTGCTTGGTGCAACACCCGAGAAACATTTATCCTGCACTTGAATTGTTCCACGGTAAATTAATCGAGCTTGTGGTAATGGTTTTCACAACTAGTTTAATTTTCAATGGCATGTTTAGAAGAAAATTGTAACTGAGATTGAATAATAATATTTTGACTGTAAAACGTTATGATTAAAACAATGCAAGCATAGAATATGAGAAATTATTAAATGCTGATGATTTTAATTTAATATTGAGTCCATTCAATATCTCAATTTTCATTGTCTCTATACCATGTTTAATCTTATAATCTCAAAAGTATTCTTCTTCTTTCTCTCCTCAACCGTTGGGTTGGCGGGCAACATTTTGTCCTCTTAAAGGTAATCTTTCCATCGCCAGATCCTTAACCACTCTATAAGGTCTTCCATCCTTTATATCCGTTAAGAACTCCTTTCTTGACCTTCTCCTTTTCCTCTTTGCCTCCATCCTACCTTCAATTAAGCTGGTGCACCACTCCGAGTGTTTTAGCAAGTGCCCTATGAGCCTTTCTTTTCTGCTTTCTATTGTTTTCAACAGTTGACGCTTCTCCTTTATCATTTCTAGCACTCGCTTGTTGGTCAATGTGCTCGTCCATTGTACTTTAAGCATCCTGCGCCAACACCACATTTCAAAAGCCGGCAGTTTCTTTTTATCTCTCACTAGGAGAGTCCAGCTTTCCGATCCGTAGAGACCTACACTCCAAACGAAAGTTTTAATATAATGCTCTCGCAGGCCTATGCTGGCTTTTTTAGATGTTCGCAAACCTTGTTTTAACAAGAACGCTTTCTTGGTCCGCACTATTCTGGCCCCGATATCTTTACTGCTTCGTCCATCAGAAGATATCACACTACCAAGATATGGGAAGCTTTTGATCTGGGTGAGCCCCCCTCCGTCCAGTTTTATTTCTGCCTCCTCCTCTCCATTTTTTGTACATTTTTTTACCTTTCAAAAGTATTACAAATGAATAAATAGACGTTTTTTTTAGTGTAGCTATGCTCTAAAAATTGTTCTGACGTTTTGGAAATCGCTAAAGTTTTCTATCAAAATTGCTAAAATTTTCTATCTCGTTAGAAAAATCCACTCACAAAGACACTCGCAGTATTGAGAGAGAAACGTTGAGTGTTTCTGCACTTTGAATTGTAACTCGGGAGTCAAAATCTAAAGAATCGATGAGCGTCTGAGAGAGCCTACTCTAAAAATAAGATGAGTTTTTTGTCAATTCTCTTTGCTTTCATGAATAACAATCACTTTGGTAATAATATTAGGAATTGAAGAAAAGGTGAATGGGTACTAACGGTGAATGTTTTTGAACACATAAAAATATGAAGCCATGACATACATTTGCATGCAGCAAGATGTATGATGATGCTTGAAAAAAGTCCTACTTCACACAATTACTCTGCCATTATATAGGATGTACATAAATGGAATTTTCAAAGCCTCCTCGGGGCAAATATTTTTTTCAAGTGAAAGAGGTTCTTCTGTCAATAGTTTGACTAATAATTGACTGCACCGCAGAAATATAGATAAGATGGAAAAAAAACCTGCGTCAGAGACTGATGTGAAGCACGATTACCATTAATATCAAGCTTTGTTTTTTGCTTCTTTTAAATTTTTAAACGAACTTGGCATTTTTTAAGTATGGAGTATTAAATGAAAACGTCTCCTAAGACTACTTTTCATCGTTCAATTTTAATTTCATCAAGCTTAAAAGAAAGAGAGCGCAACGCCCCCCCGTGACTCACTTTAAGGTAGTCCGAGTGAGATAGTTCCCTAGTCATAATAGAGACCATATACGAACTATACGTTTTGATTTCACCAGCTGTAGGATACATCAATTAAATATTGCGCATTATTTGGGGTACAATAATTTTGTTTTATACGGCAGAAACTGTGAGTAATTAAATAAAAATATCTAAATAAGTCTTTGACTTGACTCATTTTTATCGCGTGGTGCGTTTGAAACTCCTTCAAAACGGAAGGCTTTTTTGTGATACCAAGAATATACTGTGGTGGCAAGATGATTAATTTCAAATATAGTTGAGAAAACATACAAACTACATGTCGTTAGTTTTTCAACGACATCTAACAAGTGTAAGAAATTGTAAGTGTTAGAAATACCTCATGTTGTAGATAATGTCTCTCTGGAGAGCATACACGTACTATTTCCCATGTAAAAGGGCTGGTATTTTTTGGCAAATATCTCCAAAATCAATGCGGTGAGGGGTTGAATGTTTGATGTCTTTAGATGGGTGATAATTTATTTAGATAATTTTCTTTATTTTTATTTAGATAATTTTATTTAGATTCTTTAATTAGATAATTTTCTTTAAAATGAGACCAAATTCATTGATTTCTAAGTAAAATGAAATTTCGCTCAAACTACCATAACCCATCAGTGTGAACCGCGAGCTGAGACGCATCCCCTTAAGGTCCTGGGAGGATTTCGAGTTTTTTTTCCGTCCATCGATGGGGTGTTTTTGCTCCGCATCACCTGACCCCCTCCCAGTCGCCTTACTCCCATCAAGTCAAGCCACTTCTAAACTCGTGCTTTCCCTCTTTGAATGCATCGTGTAACACAATCGGGGGTTGATGGGGGGCAGGAGGGTGGGGGAGGGGGCGTCATCGCCGCTAATGTGTTTGCTGCGGTCTCGGAGATCATGATGGATGGGGAGGGCATCGGTCGTCTCGGATTTCAACGCCCAATGCGCTCCTCCGCCTTCATCTTTCATCTCCTGCGCCACCGCATCAACCGCCGGAATTTTCCATGCCTCGAAAGTGAACGATGGGCTGTGGTAATGGATTTGAGAGCAAACGAGTGGTCTCCGTCAATTTTGATCTCCATACATTTAGTAATTTAACACGAGTAAAAAAAAAGACAATCTGGCAATCGTGCGCAGAAAGGTGTATGCAGGATTAGACCATTCATTATGGAGCATTAATATTATTCACGGGTCTAGAGCACAAATTTATATACTCTACCGTATGCTTTACATATCAGGTCACATGGACATCAGTGTAATGAACAGAAATAATGGAATGGTGCTTGATGGTGTTTATCGTGCCAAATAATCATGGATAATCAGGAAAATGATACCAGAATTACGGTGTGATGTGAATTTAAATGATTTGAATGTGATTCTAAGGTAGGTAATTTAAGTGTTGAATTGTTTTGATATACCATTTTTTTAATTTTCAAGTGTATTGGGTTGTGCTGAAGTGTGTTGGAGTTGGCCTTTAGTTTACATATATTTATAGTCCTGAAGATGGAATAATTAAAATTTCGAAACATTGGTGAAGATTTGCTGTTTTTATTATATTTACGACATTACCTCGAGAGAACCATCCCATGTTAATGGAAGTCGATAAGGTGAACAAAGAGGCAAAAATGTATGCATCAACAGTGGAAAGTGTAATGCTCTGACGAATTAAAACATAGACTTTATTAAGAGACATGAATTATAATTGCTATCACAAGTTGTAAACAATGGTACTCAAACGATATCGTACTGTCTACCAAATTTATTTCAAACTCTTACAACACGTGTTTCAACTGTCTAGCAGTCATCAAGTAAGTCTTACCTGATGATGACTGCTAGACAGTTGAAACACGTGTTGTAAGAGTTTGAAATAAATTTGGTAGACAGTACGATATCGTTTGAGTCTCATTGTTTATTATGCTGTTCGACAACATCTCGCCGGAGAAAGTGGAGTTTATTCACAAGTTGTAACCTGAGGCGTCCCTTTGTGAAAATGTCTGAAGTTCATGATGAACAATTTTATCAATGTATCTGCTCTTTTCACGCCCGTTTTATTCACCGACCAAGGTTTCAGCACATCAGTGCCTTTTACAAGGTCACATTAATAGTTAGCGTGTTGAAACCTTTGTCGAAGAAGATAATAAGAGTGAAAACAGTGCATTCAAAGTCATGTTTGTTCATCGTGAATATTAATTGCTTGCCGTCGGAAGTGATTTTTGAAAAAAAATTCAAATTAATTAAGCAGAAAAATAATCAGAGACCCTATTATGAGAGAAATTATTGATGCTAAGAATTATTTCGATACTTCAGCGGAGAGAAGATTGCGATGGCCCGGGCGTGTTCAAAGAATCAGTAATTAAAGAATTTCTTCCTCTTAAGAGGCCGCTAGATGGAAGGTGAAGTGGAAGACACTTATGAGTGTTTGTCAAATGGGTCAAGGAAAGACTAGGTTATAAAGGGATTAAAACGTAGACGATAAAATTCTGGATTGAGAAAGACAAAGTATCTCATTACACACTTGCATTACATGGTCAAGAGGGACTGCTATCAGACATTAGTCCCATATGCGCACAAGTATGGTCATCATCAGAATGAGAATACTTGTCCGAGTTTGATTTTATCTGTTTATCTTGACGAAGACGAGGAGCGATAGCACAAACTTTACCAAGAGCAACATTAGGAAGGAATTGAAGGGCATTGATGCGTTAATCTCAAAAATGAATGTAAATGAGGAATTGGTAAGAAACTGGGCGCAGATATCCATCAAGAGGCGCAATTATGAGATAAAACACTGTAAAAAAACAAATCAGACGAACTAAATAGTATTCCATAAGATATTCACGACATTAATACCTACTAGGGTATGTACTTACCAAGAGGATAAAGTGACCGAAGGATAATGAACCAATAATGAAAGTTGAGGAGGTCATACGCAAAAATTCGAAACATCGAACTCAGGGTTAACTTGGTAACAGTGCAAAATTGTTATATTTGCAGACTACCGGTTTCGTCGCATGGGTGACATCATCAGCCACGCTTTCGATTATTTCGATTATTATCGATGACCAGCCTCCATTCATCTGAGGGCACTCGCATCCCTTAGCTCCAATGAGTCGTTTAACATGGATGAAGAACTCAAGTTATTCACCCAGCTCAAAATGATTTACTAGACTCTTCCCACTTTCTTGGTATACGCTGATTGTCACAGGGGTTAAGTATTCCTCTTCTTTAGTCCGGAATTCAGAAATTATGACAGACAGACATTATGGAAGTTAAGGATAGGAACATCATCATAGTTTGATACGAGTCTAATAGCTGACGCAAGAAGTTATGATACTTAATGGAATAACTTTGTGTTAAAGCAAAATATGCCATTTCGCCATTTTTATATAATTTCCAGAAATGGCATTCATTTTTACCCAAAATCAACAACGATGAAAATTACATAGTGTTAGTATTAATTAAACAAATCAGAAAAATTAACGACATTTCTATTTCATGAAGATAACATGACGTGATGACGCAAGATGGTGCTTAATGATCGATCCAAAAAACACTATTTGATACAGGAATCTGCAACGGAGGAAACAATATAAGGTCGCCTTTTGAGAAAAAGCGAGACGTGTCGGTGAAAAATTGATATGGTTGATGGATTTAACTACCTAAAATCAGTAAAGATCAGCTGCTACCTTGGTGTCAATAAAAATGATGTAGGCCAGTGTTGTCGATTCAGATAGAATGGGAGATGGCAGGGTCGGCTAAAGCAAGAAGAGCAGAAGGAAATGTTGAAGTAACCATTACTCGCATGGAAAACCTATGATGGGAACATGGGCAGAGGTAAATTATAACAAGACGCGTCTTGACTTGAAATAGTAGAAACGGAACGCTTCAATGCGTCCCTCTCCTTCCCTTTAAGTTTTCATGGAAAGGAACCGATCTATTGATTCTATTAGCCGGATACACTCTTATCCTCCAATATTTCACCCGCGACCCAGCCCACTAAATTACCTCGGAGCTTAAATTATTTCCAAGGGAGCATTCGTTTTACATCCAGTGGAGAAGAGCTCCCAGACTCCATCTTACGCTTTTCCCTTTTGGGAAGAAAAACCCGCGGCGTGCTCCCAATAGATGGCTCTCTCCTTCCTCTTCCTCAATTAACTTTCCATCTGTGAAATTGAAGCCGCGGCCCGGGGAAACGCCGCACTTGATTTGATGTCTGGACCGATATCGCACAGTCGTGACTCACGTGAGGGCTCGGTTTCCTTTTATCCACTCAGCTTCTTCCCCGTGGCAATGAGAATGACAGCAGTTTCCAGCAAGATATTATTCCTAATTGAATTCAATGAATTTCGCTCCATTTAAAAGAAATATGTATATATCTCGCTTTTCCTAAGATACCAAAAAGTCAGCCACCAACCACTTTTCTATCCCAAATCCCAAATATCAAAGAAAAAGAAGCCATGCTTACTTAGAAGTTGCTTACTAAATTACTTAGAAGCTGTTCTGTAGAACTAAGACGTAAGGAATACGTAAGTTAAACGTAAGGAATTTTACAGAAATTGACTCTTTTTCTTCAGAAGTAGTTCCTTTCCTTAAGGATCTGTACGGAGCATGAGAACCTGACTCTACATCTACATCTACATCTACATCTACGTCATACCCTGCAAGCCACCCAAAGGGTGTGTGGCAGGGGGTGCTTTCGCACCAGGCATGCATGAATGATAGGGTAGAACACCGACATTACATTAAAACCCGCGTACCACACATGCAAAGCGCCAATTAAAAATTTAATACCCAAGAAACATTCTATCTTCAATCGTTCCAACATGCAAGGGATACAAAGACTAATACTACAGATTCAAAATATCATGCATAAATAAGAACATCAATATTTACATCATGCATAAATAAGAAAGTAGAGAATATAATGAGAAAGATTTACTGTCTGCCTATTGTCACAGTTCGAACTATTCATGACGACGATCACAGCTGTTATGGTCCCGAATGGTATGCAGATAAAATGACATTTTATATCTATCGGTTCTACAATCTAGCTCTCTAATTTTATTGGCGCGATCTAATCTGCCGTAGTACGAGGGGGTTAATAGTATGTTTTTTACGTCGTCAGTAAAATGATTTTCCTGAAATTTATTTAGGAGGTTAAGCCTATAATTTAATCTACGCTGTGATAGCGATTCCCATCCTAATTCTTCTAACAGTCCAGACACACTAGCCAACTTATCGTAGCATCGTTTCACAAACCTAGCTCCTCTTCGCAGTACGCGATCTAACTCTGATATCAACCCCGTTTCGTATGGATCCCATACACTAACAGCATATTCCAGATGAGGCCTAACGATTGAAAAATAACAACGTTCTTCCACTTTCTCATCACATTTTCCGAGTACTCTCTTGATAAAGCCTAGCTTCCTGTATGCTTGACCGCATATTTCCCTAATATGTTTTCCCCAAGATAGGTCGTGAGTAATTGTGACCCCTAAGGACTTAACTGACTCGGCGTGAATAATTTCCGTATTATTAATTCTGTAAGCCCTACCTGGCCTATTTTTCTTTTTCCAAAAGCTGACTGCTACGCACTTTTTTATGTTTAGTTCCATCTGCCACTTTTCGCACCAAGCATGAATAGCAAGTAGGTCAATTGTTAACGAGTCGCTATCTTCGGAATTGTTAATATCCCTATACACAACCGCGTCGTCTGCGAAGAGTCTAAGCTTACTTTTAACGACGTTGCTAATATCATTTATGTACAATAGAAATAAAAGTGAACCAATTACACTTCCCTGAGAAACACCCGATGTAACGCTAACTGTGTTTGACATGATACCGTCTATGACAATCCTTTGTTCCCGCCCATGTAAGAATTGATTAATCCAACTAATAATATTTTTATCTATCCCATATGCTTCTAGTTTTGAGAGCAACTTAACATGAGGTACCTTATCGAAAGCTTTCTTAAAATCGAGGAATATCGCGTCAACTTGAACATTATTTTCACCCGAGAGCAAGATGTCATGAACGAAGAGGGCCAATTGGGTTTCGCAAGATCTACCCTTTCAAAATCCGTGTTGGTTATTTATTAATAATTCCTCCCTATCTAAATGACTCATGATGGAGCTTACTATTATGTGTTCAAATACCTTACAGGAAATGGATGTGAGAGAAATAGGCCTATAGTTACTAGGGTCTTCCCTGTCGCCGCTTTTGAATATAGGTGTGACATTTGCTACTCTCCAGTCCTTAGGTACTACGTGATCTACTAAAGATTTGGTAAATATTAATTCTAAGTAAGGCGCTATGTCTGATGCCAATGTTTTATATACGCGAGCAGGTATTTGATCTGGACCGGGGGATTTGTTGGGGTTGATATTTTTTAGCTGATGTTCTATGCCGCGACAATTTATAATCATTTCAGGCATACATGTTTGGGAACGAATTGGCTGCGGATCGAAAAGATGTGGTGTATAAGTACTGAAAATGCTTTTGAAGAATGAGTTTAACGAATTGGCTTTTTGTAGACTGTTGGTTAGCTTTTCCCCTTTGATATTCTTAAGCGTGTGTACTGTTGATTTATTTCCTTGAGTGTCCCTAACATACGACCAAGATGCCTTGGAATTATCGTTCAATTGTTCTCCCAGTAATTTACTCTTGAAATCAGCTAACGCCCTTCGGCACGGTTTTTTTGCTAAGAGTTTAGATATTTTGTAATTTTCGGTGACTGTGTATAGTTCTTCGGAAAATTTGTTAATTTTTGCCCTTTTTAACCTAGCATGACATGTTCTCTGGTGCTTTAATGTTTTATAACCTCCGCGTTATACCAACTAGGCTCTGCATTGGCTCTTTTCCATTTACTTGTATGTATTTGCTAACTACTGATCGTGTAACGTTGAGGAAAGTATTCCACAAAACCTCAGTATTACTGTTGATACTTATTTTTTGAAAATTAGTAAATGACTTTTGCAACTCTCGTTTCATACCTTCGTAGTCAGCCTTATTAAACAAGTACATTTTTCTTTTTGGATTATGTTTCTTGACCATGCTCACGGAAAAATTAGCTTTAACTATCTTGTGGTCGCTTATTCCCTTATCCGTACCTAAGAAAAAAAGACTCTACAGAACATATGTTCTGTAGAGTCATTTCTTCTGTAGAGATATTTACTGCAGAGCAAAATAACTCATTACAAGTTGTTCTGTAGAACTTCAGCAACTGCGGAAATATGTGAGGTTTCCGTTGACCCAGTTCCTTTTCTAAGGACCTATATGGAGAGTCGTAGGGAATTCCACAGAACGTCCTGAGGAATTCTACAGAACATCCTAAGGTATTCTGCAGAACATCTTAAGGTATTCTGCAGAACGTCGTAGGAAATTCCGTAAAATGGCGAAATATGTGAGGTTTCCGTTGACCCAGTTCCTTTTCTAGGGACCTATATGGAGAGTCGCAGGGTATTCCACAGAACGTCCTAAGGAATTCTGCAGAGCGTCCTAAGGCATTCTGCAGAAAGAGTAGGGAATTCCGTAAAATGGCGTTTTAAGACTTTCAAGAATATCTACAGAACTTTTCAAGAAATTCTGTAGGAGTTTTTATAAGGAAACTATACAGAATTTTTTAACAGGGAGCACTTTCACATTGAAAATCTTACTTATGTGGATTCCTTAGGGATTTTATTTAAAGAAGTGGGAATTTCTAACGCACAGATCTTTTCAGAACATAAAGCGTATAGTTTTTATGTTTTTTCAACTATTTTAAAAATAATTCAGTTTCTCAGCGCAAGTGATTTCCATTGATTTACAAATATAAACTTCCCGTGCAGGTGTATCAAACGTAAGGGGGTCAAAAAATGTAGTCAAGTTCATGACTTTCATGTGTATTTATAAATATCTATCATTTATTATATGAATAATAGACAAATACTATTTTCATCATGGACTGTAGGTGGAAGTTATAAATATCATTTTTTATATTTCCCATCTGAAATAGGTTCGAATTTTAATTATGCATCATCAGGGCTCTGAGAGTTATTTTTTAATTTTGATGTAACAATGATGACTTTCTTCACTCCAGAATAAGTAGAAAAAATAGTAATAATAATTATATTGAGGTAATAAAAAAGAATCATCAGTTATTTCATTCATGATTAATTACTGAGAATTTCCGTCACATGAAACTATACTTAACGTCTTTACAATTACATTACTGTGCTCTCTCTGCTCCCTGGAGGCTGCTTAAATAAAAAAAAATAAGAATCGAATATGGCTGCGATGACGGCTGGGGAAAAATCTCGCTCAAACAACCCTGAGTGATTTCGGCGACCATGTTGAGTGTGAGGACGACGACATTTCCTCAGCGGAGTAAAGAGCTTTTGTTCTTAACTTGTCTCCTCTTAAGATATTCTCATTCGAAAGATCTTTCTTTTCTCCCCTACCAAACGTAATTGATAAATTTTGATAATGGAAAATGTAACTGTCCATTGTCTGGTTGCTCAAGCCCGCCATTATGTTGGCTCGCTGGAGTGTAAAGAGATAACTCAGGAATTTTTTAAAGCGCTGAGAGCGAGAGCCAAAATGCTTCTAAAAATGAGACATTTAATAGAGAGCGTAATTGTGAAGTACGGAAAAAGTTATATTGTTTTCTTATCAGAAGGACGAGGTTTTCCCTCTTAACTATTTCAATCTGATGTGATTAAATTAGAACAAATTTTACGAGATAGGTAAAACACGTTACTCCTGGGCATCCGGACACTATGGCATGGCAGCCATTAACGACAGATAACTTTTGTCTTCTAAGGCTGAGAGCAAGAGTTCAAGAGATTAATAAATGCCCTAACTAATATGTAGAAATATAAATATCATTTTATATTGTAGGGCATAAAAAATATGTTTTATTATTTCCAATGAGGTAAAATGTATATCAACTGGCAATACCCCCTAATGCTCTCCGGTAATTATAAAAAAATGAGGAATTTCGCATACCGTTGCAATTATAATATAATATACTCATCAATGTTCTGTGGCAAAGCCACCTAAGAACAACACTAATTACACAGCGATTTTGATAGTCGCAGAGATAGAGCAAGAAACAAAAATTACAAAAATACAAAGAAATAACTGTTGAAAAATACACAGAAAGTAGCTGTTGGTCAATACACATATTAAATATTAATCACATCAAGTTTCAACATAGTTTCTATTCAACAAAAAAGAATGTCGGCAGAAATTTCATTTGGTCATATGTCATATTACATATTACAATTTGTTGCTAAATACTCATATAAAGATTGTTTTATTGCGTATGTATTTGTACAGCAGTGTTTTGAACATCGTTAATTTGGAAGTCTCCGTATATATTATTTCTCAAAGGTGTTGTTTTGTGGCTAGGCCATATCTCTCTTAATTTTTTATCAAAACTAATGATTAAGACGTCATTTTAAAGCTTATGTTCCCCGCATTTGACGAAAAATAAAAAAGTTTATAATTAATTTATTTGTTTAAAAAAAATATCAAATGCTAACAGTGCCATCTGTTGACAATATAATCAACAAATATGTTGGCTATGGTTACGTGCTTAAAAGGTTGTGGGAGGCGCCATCTATTTACAGATCGTTTAGTTAGATTGTTTACATTCAACATTCAATCAGTGTGACCGTTTACCGTTTAAGTTTACGTTATGTATCTTTAACAGAAACATAAATAACATATTAATGTCCATGGGAAGAAACAAGTAGAAGAACAGGAAGAAGGAAGAAACTGGAAGAAGCCACATACTGTGCGAAATATTCGACAGGCAGAAGAACAGAAAGAAAGAAGGAAGAAACTGGAAGAAGCTACATACTGTGCAAACATTTCGCACAGTTCAGCTAGTTTCTAATATTAGCGGGAAGGAAATTCCAGAAATTTATCGCGGTGACAATGAAAGATTTTTGGAAGGTAGTGGTCCGGTGAGAGGGATAACAGAATATCGAGTTTTGGCTTCTTGTTGTTGGACGAGAGTTTGGGTATGGCCGGGTAGCGAAATAATCAAATAAATAGCCAGGTCTCTTACTTGTTAGCATGTTGAAAATAAATAAACCCAAGGAATATCTCCGTCTTTGAGACGTAGACATTCAACCCAATTCTTGTATGTATGGGCTGATATGATCAGTAACCTTGACATTAAAAATAAAGCTTCAGCAATTTCGGCTTCCGTTGGATGCTGCGTATGGTGAAGTTCTTCCTTGTGCATTTACATTTACCCCCTACCGAGTAAGCAGAAGCAGCAGAGGGGCAGTGACATCTAAAGCTACAAGCCGTGTTTTTCAACGAGGCAACGCAGCATTTGAGATAAAGTCTTACTCCATGGTCCTGCTGTGAATGGATTCTCTATGGATGAAACATCATTAATTAATGAATTCATAATACTAGAGAATAGATAACAACACTTTGGCCATAAAAAATTGTCCATTGATTATTATGAAACTAAGGGTTTTGGTGAAATCTTTCAAAATTATATTAATTCAAATAAATTTTACGGTGAAGAAATTGCCATGAGAAAAATTCGGCCTGGACCTGCCATTTTGAAATTTTCAAATGGCTAAGCACTGCATAAGTCCTGGTGAAGGATACTGTCTCTTGGTTGTGGCTTCTTTGAAGCCCTCTTCTCCTTTGCGTTCCCATCTTTGATGGACCGCAAGGGTCTAAGATCTAGTTGCTTTCTATCCACCAAAAATGCCATGGGAATTAGGAGAATTAGAATTATAGCGTGGTGGCCTGCGCATTGGTCCGATAAATCAGAGGTCCGTGGTTCGTTTCCCGGCCCAGGCCGAATATTTCTCATGGTAATTTCTTCAAACATATTTACCTGCCATGTTTGAAATTTTCAAACTTTTCGGTAATTCGTGAATAAAATACAGGGATTTTATAGTGTAGTGTTTTTTGCCCACGAAAAATTCCGCCATCTCAAGAATGAACATGAGTTAGCTGGGCTTAGATCCCAACCATCCCGATGAAATGCATTTTAATGTCAACTTTGGAACTGGGAAATGAGGAAAAGATTTTATCATAGCAGAGCAATGACATTTAAATTTATAATCATCCCTTTCCTCAAAGAGGAAAACAATGAATCGAAATACTTGCTATTAAAGTTATTATTCATAAGATGCATAATATTCGTAAATGATTTCACCTTAAGTGAAATAAATATGATTCAAATACAATATGTTGGAAGTGATCGCATCAGAAATTTACAGAGCTTAGACATTTTTTGATCCTACACTTTGCATTCGCAGATCAAAACAACGAAATAATTTTGTCAGAAAATAAGCATAAGCATAAATATTATAAAAGAGAGAGTACAAATTATATTTTGATTATTGCCGTTATTTTTAAACAGAATGGCATAGTGAACATTTTGAAGTGGGCATCATATAATGAAGTGAAATAACTTATCCAAATTTACACCCTTTGCGTGGTTGTCTTTTCGTGGTTGTCACGTATGCAGAATGCCCACATGCACCTTTCTGGCCCATTAATACAACAACAGATATGACAGCATAAGGTAATGAACGGCTAGAAAAATAATTTTTAAATTTAAGCGACATTCGTGGAAACGTGCTCGAAATAGTACGCGAAGTCGCACGAGTGCAAGAGGTGAACCTCTTATATCTAACAAAATATTTGCATTTGCACATCTAGCGTTATGAATGAAAACCCTGGAGGAAACAAGACAGCTCATATTTTGATTAATCCTGTCATTTTCGGTAACGACGCAGAGCACCTTAAATTAAAACGATTATACATATTTAATTACTTAGACAGTGGCATCTTATACCTCTTCTCCAGATAAATTCTTCACCAAGACTATGACTCCACAATTTCTTTGATTCGTCCAAGTGGAGAACTTGTGAAACAACTCACTACTGAGCAGGTAGTTCCATCACAACTTTCTGCATAACCTATAATGTATACATTTGTAAAAACCAAGCTGATAGCTGATATAATTTCCATCAGCATACCAGGAAACAACACTTTTTCTGTCATTCCAGTTTCTTGAAACATTACTTTGGCAATAAGGTACTTGATGGACCACTTTCTCGGGACATACTTACAGATGAAGTAATCAGCTGTTGGTAATGTTTGTGCGGTAATGAAAAATGTTCTCGACAGTAATTGTTGGTAGCAGTAAACAAGAAATATATCAATAAAACAAAAGAATCTGACGAGAGATTGTGTACGCAAATTTAACAGACGAATTTGGTCTAAAATAATACTCTTTACAGAGTCGTCGTTTGCCAAATCAATCCCTTTCTCTTAATACCCCTCTGCACTTTTAATATTCAGTAAGCAACGTTACTGTCAGGATAGGAAGTCGATAACACTTTGTACCGTGTCAATAATTTTACAAATCACGACCGCTACTGAAGTTTCACGTTATGAGACAGGACTTAACTCAGACCATGCGTACAAATTGCAGTTTCCTTGCAATAAACTTAAGTTGTCAAATTCTTATTCAGTATAGCCAGGCGAGTGAAAAAAGTGTGATATCTCCTATGGAAAACCCTACCGACTCTACTTATCGTTTACGTACAACCGCAAGTCTTCCCTTTTCAAGGATCCAGCGACGGTCAGAGGTCAATGAAGGATGCAAAGAGGTTATCCAGGAGCAGCAAAGATAAAAAATTGTAGAATTCAAAACGATGGAGAGCATGAAATGAAGGTAAATTACCAAGTCGCACGCAAACGCAATCCCACAAATACTAACTGAAAACTGACAATCGCTACGCACTCAACGTGGTCTGGCAGGATTAACACTCCTGTGTAGTTGAAATTGAAAGTAACACTGTTTGTAAGCATTAGGGAACATTGGAATTGGAGTTAGGACACCAGACAAGAAAGGGAAGAGAGTCAATTGAAATTCGGGAAGGGGACAAGGGTGAATCGTATCTTAACAGTGTGTCTTATTCTATCGTATTTCTTGACTACTGAAACAATTATTCTTGCTTCAGTTGTTTTAGGTATTTGGTCATTAATTAAGTCTTCATTGCCAAAGTTTCGCGTTACTCATAATTCCTCGTCTGGACAATAAAAAGCTGACTACACAACGATGCAAAGTTCTTCCAGAAAACTTGTAAAGCGTAAAAAAAACAGAAATCGCAATATTGATCACAATAAACATCTACAACCATGTGAAAAAACAAAAGATCATTGTTCAATATTCCCCAGATGAAGCATTACTCACCAGGTGCATTTTATACCTGACGCATCGTACTAATCAAAATTGTGTAAAAAAAATCACCAAGTCCCGGCTAAAAAATTCTGTATAGTTTCCTTAAAATACTTCCACAGAATTTCATAAAAATTTCTGTAGATATTCCTTAAAGTATTGAAACGCCATTTTATGGAATTCCCTACGACTTTCTGCAGAATACCTTAGGATGTTCTGCAGAATACCTCGGGACGTTCTGCAGAATACCTTAGGACGTTCTGTGGAATTCTCTACGACTCTCCATATATGTCCTTAGTAAAGGAACTGGGTCAACGGAAACCTCACATATTTTCGTAGAGTTGCTGAAGTTCTACAGAACAGCTTGTAAGGAGTTATTTTTCTCTACAGAAAATATCTCTACAGAACATACGTTCGGTAGAGTCAGGCTCTCATGTTCCGTACAGGTCCTTAGAAAAGGAACTAGTTCTGAAGATAAAGAGTAACTTTCTGTAGAATTCCATACGCTCTACAGAGCAGCTTCTGAGGAATTTTTTTAGCAAGGGTTTGTCTTCAATATCGAGACAAACTTTGAATATTGCTAAATAGTGACGCCTGACACAGTCAAGTAATCACGTGTGGTGTTAGCGAAAGAGATTTTTCCCGCAGTTGTCTCCTCGAGGGTTGGACGCCTTCCGTTTGGGCGCAGTTGTCAGTCCTAGGAGTGCAGGGAGTGGGTGCGCCGGTGGAGTGGAAGGATGCTCTCCGAGGAAGGCAACGGAGAAAAAGTTGGATTTTGCCGCCTTTTTTTTAACTCTAAGTATATATGTTGTTCCCGAGAGCTTGGAGCGTAACGAGGGGATAAAAGTGGAGAAAATTGGACGGTGGTGAAGAGGGGGTGGCGCGCTAGTGGAAAGAGGATCAGGGAAGGCAAAAGAGATACCTTCTTATGTACTTGTGTGTGTGTGTGTGTGAGTCTGTAGTATACAGCGTACGAATCCAGTGGGAAGTGGAGGGGTGAGATGGATGAAGAGAGGAGGGGGATAGGGGGGTTGGGGTGTGAGACGGACGGATAAAAAGGCGAGGGAGGCAGTTGGCGGTCTTCAGGTGGGGGTGAATGGGGAAGGGGGGCGGGGCTGCTGAGACTGAGTGGAAAATGGGTCGAAGGCGTTTATCGTAATAGGGAAATAGGGCGTGGTGCGTGGAGGGGGGTGGGAAGCTGTGCATTTGCTTGGGGAGTGGGAAGGGATTTAGTGAGGAGGAGGGTGGGCGAGGTGAAGCGTGAAATGGATTGCGGTGGGAGGAAAGTGGGGGTGGGGGGGGATTTAGGAGGGTGTGGGCGTGCGGCGGGAAGTATGGCCGTCGAGCGCAACAATGACTGAGAGTACCCCCCACCCCCCTCCCTCCCTCTCCTGTCTAAAGCGGGTGGTGCTCCGACCTAGGGCGCCGAGTTAGTAAGGGGGGGCCCGGCTTGCTTCGTTCCGATGGCCGCGGAAACACCACACTAATCCAATCATTGAGGTTAGTTTGCGCGACGTCCGCCGCTCCACCCCATTCCGCGCTAGATTGTTATCCAATGCACGTACTCTGCACCACGGCCTAGTGCATAGTTTGCACCCATTTTAAAATGACCCTCCTCTGCATTTCAGCACGAAGAAAGAGTTTTTGCTTTTCTATGCAATTAAATCTTGCATTGCTACTCCATGGTTCAATAATATTACCTGCAGTAACTATGGAAACCATACCGATAAAAATGTATTGCTTATACTTTCGTTGGTTCGTAAATTTTTACAAATGAGACTCAGGCGGAGTTGTTAACCTTTGCTTGAAACGTTTCCCGAGAGATCCTGTTGGCCTGCTGTTAGAGTGATAACTGTTCCATTAAAAAAATAATTGAAGTAATGAAATGTGCAATTTTCCGCAAAAAAATAAAATTTACTCCCGACTCAATCTACAACTCAATTTCCTCCTCAGTGTGAATAAATCATCATCGGGTATTAAGTGGTGCTGAGTGCGGATAATACTCGTATAATATACGTAGTTGGGTGTGGGGGTGGGGGAAAAGTCTCCTTCCTAATTATTCCCCTCCCTCTTCTCCGGTTTCGCATATACTGTCTGCACTTAACATCACTTGAAGATGATGATGGGAATTAAATCACATGGCGTGGTGGGTATGTATGCATGCATGAGTGTCATACACCTCGCAATTTGTAATGTGCCTCCGTAAGAACCGCAATTTATCCGAATATAAGACACCCCCTACATATAAGACCCTCCCGCACTTTTGAGGCTCAAATTCCATAAACAATATATAACAGGTGGGAGAGCCCTCAGGGAAGTACCCAGTGCCAGTTTGGAAAGAATGTGTGATGCTTTTTATGTTTTGTAATTGAGCAGTATGCGTTTCTAAACGTTGTTTGAATGCTGAAGGAAATAAATCATTCAAAGAATTGTGAGTAGTCGTGTTACATAACTTTAAATATCAGTATGGGTATCCTCTCTGGCTTATCCTCCCCGTATAAGACCACCCACACCACTTTAGAAACATATTTTTCGAGGAAAAAAGGGGGGAGGTCTTATATTCAGGTAAATACGGCACACGAATTTTCTCTTGGGTGCTGTGGTTCAAAATTTTGGGTACAAAATCTCGGCGTGATTTTTTTCCCTATCATAAAGGAGCGATAAAATGCTAACTAGTGAGCCACGGGAATAGTACGTATTTTTGCGGAACGCGAGAGATTCGAAGAAGCATCATGCCGCAGTGGCCACTGCCGCTCCGCACTGATATCAAAGGTTTGTGCGCCGTTAAAGCAAGATATTGAAGAAAACACGCACTAGGTACAAACCGTGAGCGGATTTGAAGTTACTTGTGAGGAAGCGAAAAAATATGGACGGATCGTACTTTGGCAGATCGAGAGATATGAGAGCAGTCGACGGCTAGAGAGAAATTGATGTGAGAGAGATAGAAGGAAGATCTCCGGTTAATGTAATCGCAGTCACTCTCGACACGATTTTCGCAATAAATCAGAAAGTTATTTTGTGGGTGAAGCAATTGATCGTAGCGCAAGAGAATAGCAGACCAAGCCTTCATTTCCTTGGTTTTATTGGTTGATTTGGTAACAATAGTCATTTTCGAGAAGCAAAAATTACTTCAACAAATTCCTGTCAGAAAGTGTCATTCATACAAGTCAAGTTTTCATGGATAGGCAATGTAAACACAAACCGTACACTCGCCGGGCCGATGCGCAAACCACCACGCGAATCGACTTTCTGATTCTCGCGACAACCTTTGAAGAAATAAAGTGAAATTTATATTATAGCCTTCCCATCCAACAAAGATGGCACCCTATAGGAAAAGAGGACTCGAGAAAAGCTATCACCATGGAGGATGAATCCTAAAACAGCACTTGTACCTTGCTCAACAATGCACATGATGATTAATTCAAACATCAAGATCCACTAAAAACCTCTCCTACCATTTGGCCTAAGTAGCGTAGTTTTGTGCTCGTAGACCTAGTGAGCCAAAAGTCGAGACGTTTGAAGCGTATGGGAACATTTGCTCGTCTAGTTTCTACACATTTCATCGCCGTAGTTTGACAGGGACGAAAATAAGGACAAGGTCCATTCACTCTTTCAGAGACAGTTCCAAGAGATTAAACCGTTGCGATTGGAGATTAGGTTGGACCGATTTTCATTTTTTTATGCGAGTTCTGAACACCTCAACGTGGAAATGTTACTTATACGAGGTTAAATTATCTTGTCAGGGTGGCTACTAATATCCGATTTTTAATTTCCCTGACTTTTCCAGGACTTTTCCTTGATGGATTTACTGATTTCCCTGACCGATCGCCAAAAGATCACCTATTAATGGAATTTATTTTTCTGCTGATTTAAATTTTCTACAGCAGCTTTAAATTTTCAATATTTTCTAATAATCGTCTCATATTTTTAGAACCGCAAGCATGTATTTACTATAAGCTAGTGTGCTCCACCTACCTCTCGACCTGAGTTTCGGAATTTAATAAAAACAAGGGGTAAAACTTTCCGACCAACATAGCCTCGGATTCCTTGTGATGAGCGTAATACATTGTGATCATGATTTTTAACACAACTAGGCAAATATCACAACAAGGATATACAAAAGGGAAATAGTGTACGTCTGATTGACAATTACTGAATAACTAAGATTCACAACTAATAAGATGCACAACTGAATATTCCACGAATTGACGGGGCTTATTCCATGCAAGTCAGCGACTGACTTAATTTTTAGTATTTGGTGAAATAAAGGGCGGGAAAGACTGGCCGATGAACGCAATGGTAGAAAAATAACGAGGATTCCTATCCCAGTCTCTCCCTGACTGTTACGAGAATTCCCTGAATTCTCCCTGACTTTTCCAGAAATTCAAAATTCCCTGACAATTCCAGGTTTTCCCGGTTTTCCCTGACGATTGCCACCCTGCATGTCATCATTCTATGAAAATTCAAATGTGCTCTCCCCTTCCTACGTACGATAGAATATTGAGAGTTTGCCGAGAGTCCGGCGAAATCCGAAAATATACTTTTACATAAATGACAAACGGTCGAACCTTTATATTTTTCGGGGTCGAAAGTTCAGTGCATGAATTAAAAATTATGGATTCGGATGTTTGGCATTGTTGCCTAGGCTACGTGTTACCGAAATTTCCACTGTTAGTTCACCCAGTCCTTGGCACCACTTCGATTAGAGTCTTTTCTGTTGTTATTGTAAATAGACGTAGTTAATTGTTGCTAACGTGAGAATCTGGTGAATATTCAGTTACGATTGAGGAGATATGAATTAATTGATGATTGGAATATACCTTGCTATTTTTGTTATCTAAAATTTACTTTTTAAATGCTAGAGAAGAAATATCTATTACAGGAAATCAGTAAGAGGTTAATGAGATGTTCATCGTGTGTCGACTACGTTGTTTGCCAGAATCCGACTATAATTTGAATGCATTAAGCCCGTTCGGCTTAAATAAAGAATTTAGAATGCCTTGTTTGAACAGAACTTGCTTCGTACCAGGCTGCAAAACAGGGTATGCGTCTATGAGGACCCAAAATTAGAGACTTGGATTGAAAAATAAGAATTTGTTCAAGGCGGCGGTAAGTGCATTCCTTTTTACCTACACTGCAATGATGGCCATTGGGAATACTCATGAATTTACCTCGCATTGTTATTAAATTTCTGTATAGCGATATTCACGAAGTGCTAAGAAGTTAATTGTGTATTTATGTAATTAAATTTAGACAGGAATTAAATATATCTGTAGACCGGACGATATTAAAAACGTGTATAATTACGTCCCACGTGCATTACTACATTTTTAATCCACTGCATTATGATTACCTGTAAGTAAAAACCAATGTATATTCATGGCAAAACCGGTAAGACGATTTTTTTACAATCTATCGACTGTATTTACATTTGAACTTCCGTCTTTCATCACTAGGCGGCACCACTTTCCAAAAAGTTAATTGTTTACGGAATTTTAGACAACAGTTTTTGGCATCGAGATCCCAATCCATAATGTATTTTTATGGTTCAGCGATAGTCATTCTTAACAACAATGGAAAGTATAAAATGCTGCACTAAAATTTTGACAGTGGGAAGCATCTGAAAGTTATAAAACATATATGGCGCAGCATTAAAGAAACTAGGTTTAGTTAAACGTATAATAGGAAGGTCGTCGGATGAAAAAGTCAAAGAGAGATGCTACTTCGCTCTGGTTAGACCACACATCGAATACGCCTCGAGCATTTGGGACCCTGGTCAAATAGATTTTACCAAAAAAAATAATAAAATACAAAGGAGAGCAATGCGCATCTTTAAAAACTGCTACGAGCGTACATATAATGTCTCACAACTTTTACAGGGATTAAGGTGGGAGCCCTTAGAGACTCGGAGGCTGCACTCTAGGCTTAGGTTGCTTGAGAAATTCAGAACTGATATTTTTCAGAGCGACATAGATAATATTATCATGACTCCTCACTACACCTCTAGGTCTGACAGATGCGATAAAATAAGAGAGATACACGGCCGAACAGATAGGTCCAAAAACTCGTTCTTTCCGCGAAACACTCTCACTAAATACACCCCTATAATTCATGTCACCATTTCATCTCCAAAAAACTCACACCCTTACACGGCTGGTGATCTAACACCCCCTGCCACACGCCCGTGCGGGGTATTATGGAGATGCAGATGAAAGTTGAATAGGATCGTCTGGCATGCAACTCCATCGACACTTGGGTGCTCCAATAGGGACCGCGTCGGACTTCATTTCAAACACGAACCATAAGTTTCATGCCTTTTTTAGCTCTTTTTTATTTTCCCCTGCGCATTATATTAGAGAGTCCTATTCATGCGCAATGCGTTATAGTCCTTTAGAAACGTTAAGGTTTCTGTCGATAATGTCTGGTTTTAAAAGATATTGTGCTGCTCAAGTCTATTTCTGAGCAGTTTTAATAATATAGTTACTTTATAATCAGCAGAAGGAGGTGAATACATTCGATTCCGTTTGTACCCAATCTTTTCACCTAACGTTAATGGGCTTTTTTATGCACGCATTAATAGTAGCAAAGACAGTGCATTTTTTCCTTTTAATTTGAATGCATGGAATTATCCAGCTCCGTTAATAGCAAATGATAGATGAACCACAGGTGAAATCCTAGAAAACGAAAACTTTAAATCATTTGCAAGCTACCGTTAAAATTTTAGAACAGTCATTCGTGACGAGCCCCCGGAAGTATCGGTTAAAAAATCAAAAGGCAACTGCCCTCCGCGAACGAATGAAGTGAGTGTACTTCTCTGGGACATTTTCAATGATGACTTCTGAGGGAAAGGTCGCTTCTCTGCGCCTGGAATATTTAAGTTTCCGCTGGACCAACTTCTCAATTACGTCAGCTGTCGGCCAACCAGCTATTCCCTGCTGATACCAACTGCTCGTCGAAATCCCTGGTCTCCGTACCCAAGTCCTTTCCGGGAGATGCAGATCTGGAACTTCGCTGACTCCATTGTTGCTCCAAGTTCTCCAGTACATGCGGGAGAAATTCAAACGTCCCCGGCGTCCATCATAGTTAATCTTTTTAAGTAGATAAAGGAAACTAAGGAAGTAGAAAAAAATAAGGAAGTGGAATTTGTTTTTATTGACCTTGAGAAAGCGTATGATAATGTCCCCAAGGAAAGGAGGAGGAGATTACAATCGATTCCGTTTGTACACAATCTGTTCGCCTAACGATTATGGGCCTTTTTATGCATAAGTTAATAGAAGCCAAGTTGTGGGAAGCTCTTGAAATAGCCGTAATTAGTGAACCAATAAGAAGAATACTCAAACAAATGTATGAAGATTACAAATGTGCTATTAAAATCGGTCCAAATATATCACAGCCCTTCTCAACCTCCAAAGGAGTTCATCAAGGATGTTGCATCTCACCTACATTATTTAAGATTTATATAGAAGGCAGATTAAGAGAATGGAGCAGAAATTGTGGTCGGATGGGATTGCCTCTCAATGAAAACATAATATTGTCGATTCTTCTTTTTGCTGACGACCAGGTCATAATTGCACAATACACTGAAGATATCAAGTACCTGAGCAGGGAACTTTCTGAAGATTATAAGAAATGGGGTCTAAAAATTAACTGGAAGAAAACTCAACATGCAGCAATGAATATGAAGAAATCTACGGGAATAAAATCAAAAAAGTATCCCATTTCAGGTATATAGGACCAGTAGTACAAATTGATAGATTGTCAAAATTGTAAATAGAGAATCGGATATGTCAGAGTAGGAGGGCAAATGGGATACTGAATCCCTTACTACGGAGCAGCAACATAGATTCAAATAAAGTAAACTACAATGACGTAAATGAGTAAGATGGTTTGTGTGTTTTAAATATTTTTTAGGATTGCGTAGCTTTAAAATTGGAGGAAACGTAAAAAAAACTCCGAAATCATCATTATTTCTAATCTGGCTTGCTCAATTGGTTGTTTTTTAGGAGGCTGGAATGGTGATCGTGAGGCATGAAGCGGGCATTTTATTAATGTTTTAGTAAAGTAAAAAAATTTTCTTGAGTCTCATTTAATTTTTGTGCGTCAGTTTATACGCAGAAACATTGCATAGTGTGAGTAATTTTGCGAAATATCATTTTACTTAGAAATCGATGAATTTGGTATCATTTTAAATAAAAATATCTCACCCTTCTAATGAAACCAATGATTCAACCCCTTACTACTTTGCTTTTGGAGTTATTTGCCAAAAAATACCAGCCCTTTTACATGGGAAATTGTGCGTGAATGCACTCCAGGGAGACACTATTTACAAAATGAGGTATTTCTAACACTTAGATGTCGTAAAAAATCTAACAGCGTGTAGTTTGTATGTTTTCTCAACTATATTTGAAATTAATCATATTGTCACCACAGTATATTCTTGGGTATCACAAAAAAGCCTTCCGTTTTGAAGGAGTTTCAAACGCACCACGCGATAAAAATGAGTCAAGTTGAAGACTTATTTAGATATTTTCATTTAATTACTCACCATTTCTGTCATATACAACTAACTATATTATTGCACCGTTAATAATGCAATATTTAATTTGTGTGTCTCACAGCTGGTGAAATCAAAACTTTTAATCCGAATATGGTCTCTATTATGATTAGGGAACTATCTCGCTCGGACACCTTAATAATATTTTTTCAACTGTTTCTTTAATTGAAGTTGGTTATGACTAGAATTTTCGCACGGTATTCGACATTTGTCGAAATTACATTGAAATGTGTCATTTGAGAATAGTGGACTCGGCGTGACAACATAATATTCGCTAACAATAATTATAACAATAATATACTTACTATTTTGCGTTAAGAGGAAAACTAAACGTATGTAATTGAACTATTGCGTAATATATGCACTGCGTATTACATGAGGCCGATGTGTTTGCACAAATTGAATTGCCTTAAAATGAAATCGGTATGATGCAGTGTTTTTCACTTGCCTCTAATGATATCACTTCCATAATAGGCATTAAAAGTTTCGCCCAAATAAACAAAAACAGTTCGGTCCACCCTCGATTGTGGTTTGTTCTCCGCCCCGCCCAAGAGACTGTGGTCTGGAGTGAACGGGGAGGCAGAAGTCAGCCTTACGATGACTCGTTCCGCTGCTTTCGAAGGAAGTTGATGAGTTAGCGGCGCCAGATGGCGGAGCAAGCAATCTGCCTCACGCGGCCTCCACCCTCACTTGTCGTCGCTCCCCGAAAGGAGAGAAGATTCGCCCGCAGGACAAGACCCACGACTGAGTGACAACGCGGCCTATGGAAATGAGAGAACGCCCCGAGTGACGCCGTTCGGTGGAAGGCATTATTAGGCGAATGAGAACACTCCCTCATTAGGATTCTATAGCCCTCCAGAGGGCGCTGCGCTGTGAGCGTCGGGAATGGACGCCGGAATATACAGTCCTCACCTCCCGGAAGGAGCAATCTCTCACACGACTGCCGAATAGTGAGTTCGCCAGGTGTTTCTTTCTTTCTCAAGAGGCGCCAAATAATACTCGCTTCGATCCCACTTGCACGCGAATTCAAAATGACGCATGCGTTCGCAGCCAATAACTGTGCTCTGCGTCCGTTGATTTTCACTTTATCAAATACCCTATATTGATACTAATGCGTCACCTACTGTCACCGAAGTACTTTTAGGACTAAGGAGCAATGGATCCTATTTCCATTTAGCCATATTTTTTTACTTATCTCTAGAATTATCTCGCGTACTTTAATGTGCGATATATCGGGTTTTTAGCTACTTTTCCAGCCCAGACTTCGATAAAGATTGACCGTAGTCCGTATAGCTAGCTTTAAACAAAGATACTACGCTCTGTAATGACACTATTACAAACGTGCATGCTTTGTATACAATTTCTATCGTGGCGGGAAAGATGAGGGTGTAATTGTACATTTCGCCACGCAAGGCGGGCAAGGAGAGCGCAATTGTACGTTGAAATCCGGTTGACTCCGGTTGGCGTCAGGCTCGTTTTCGCAGGCCGAGTTTCTCCTCCCCCAACAGCCTCCTTATTTAGAACATAAGCTTTCAGCTTATGTTACTATTATTATGTTAACATGCACTGCAATAAATAAAGAAGGCAGAGAACGCCATCGAAACGATGGCAGCAAAAGCCTTCCTGGAAACCAAGGAGGACATCATTAACATGCACCTTGTGTTCTTAACCCCGTTTATAACTCATGATAATGCAATAGTAAAACTCTCGCTATAATGTAGAGAATCTCTTTCAGGCAAATAAGTTTTTATTTTTGAGATTGCATCAAAACCCAAGGATGTCTGTCGAATTCATTTTGTTCAACGATGTCCAGAGTTTTCTGTTTACCAAGTTTTTCTGAGAAGACGATCAAGTTTTCTACCTAATAACTCGCATGCGCATATAATATTGCCATAGACGTAGTTTGATTATTTACACCATTGAGCATGTCAATATTTGGAATATTCTACTCATATTTAATCAAGAGGAGCAACTTTAACATCCTCTTAAGTAAAAATATCTCAGTACGAAGGCTTCCGCGGTGATTTGTTGAGGTCAGTTTATTCGGGTTTTTTTTCTCGCGTTGATTCATGTTAACAAACAACAGTTTTGCTAACGTAACAGCTAGCGTTGTACCTAACCTGACATGGCTAGCTGTAACTTTAGCAAAACTGTTGTACGTTAACATGAATCAATGCGGAAAAAATCCGAATAAACTGACCTTAAAAAATCTCAGCTTCATTTTAAATGTTCCGCCACTGCATATCCTCCACTGGGCGTGGCAGCATTGAATGCGCAGAGCGAACACATTCACGCACTCCAAGAGGTCCAAGCCAATGTAACAGTACCTGATACCTTTTTCTGTGTGTATGTGCGATTATATTCACATCTTCCCAGTTCGTTTCCGCGTGAGTTCATCATGGTTGATGACATGTTTCGCAAACGTTCCACTTTGCTTCTCATGGTCTGCAGTAATTAGGATGCAGTTTTGGTGTCCGCACATGGTTCTCACTCAGTCCGGAGTCGGATTTTGATCTCTACTTATCCTCAGGATCGGAAGACGAAACTCTAGTACCTTCATCAACTTGATCCACATCTCTCTTACTGTCGATCAATCAAGTCTACTGCTCAAACCATAAAAAGAAGTTTATTTATTTCTCATCGTGCAGAGCCGCATTCTAGACATTTTCGTCATTAATACTTCTCTCCCTTCAAATCAAACACTCAGGAATGGCTTATTTTTTGGACACTTTAGATTAACTTTGGGTGGCAAACCTTGCATCTGGCGCCCCAGCCTAAATACACTCTTGAAATTTCTTTCTAAAAAAATAAGTGTTATTGGAAGACCACTTGGACTGATACCCTCGATTTCAACAACTGCCATAGGATTTTTTGGGGTGAACTTCATTGCCAAAATCAGGCTAAACCTTTCTGCAGTAAGGTGCTTCATAGTAATGTCCTCCAAATCAGCAAATATCTCTAGGGATTCAAAACTTTTCGTGTTCAAAAGTTGGCTTTTTTATGACTGTGTCCACTGAATCGTCTCATAATTTCCAACGGGTTCGAGAAAGGCTTTTCACTGATGAAAATGGTCTAGATTTCTATTTCGCTAAGCGCCCAGGTCTGATGTTACCAAATGTCAATAATCAATAAACTTTCATGTTTTTAAAATACCAGAAACCAAAATAGGAAATTTCTTGTGCAATAAAGTGGTTGCAAAGTGTGTGAAAAATATATTTCTGAGGCCACTTTGAATGCTTTACACAAATTAGACCGTTTCATGTATCATTGAAAGAGAGCAGAACAAATTTTGTCCTGATGAAACTAGGAGGGCAAGGAGAGACGGAGCGGACCAACGGGTTTACCTCCTAATTTATATCGGGAGGATTGGTACACAATAGAACGGCTGCGTTACGCACAGCGGTGAGATACCTGGGCTGCTCTAGCCTGAGAGTGTTCTGGTCCATGTTGGCACCAACGATGCCTCCAAGCGTGGAGCCGTCGAGATTTTAAATCCCTTCAAGGTTTAAAATTCGGAGGTAAAATGCGTCCGAATGGCGACGCACAGCGGTCCCACATCAAAAAAAGCTGGCCAAAATTAATACCGCTCTTACTTCGTACTTACTAACTACTATCCGTTGCAAAATTCCGTCACCCGAGATGGAAGACGACGGCTCAATCGCTTTTAAAATGAAGTACATCAAATCAAAGCTTGTTTATTTCTGCATTTAGTGATAGTATACAAAACTTTATGCCGTTTGTATTGATTTCAGTGTGTGCTTAAAAACAGAATTTTAGCGCATTTTTCCGGGTACTGGACGAATGTATCGCATTAATGGCTTTCAACACGGATCAAGTTATCGGAACTTCCTTTTTAAATACTGTTGAAAAGATTTTTATCAACCATCATACGAAGTTTCAGATTATTTAGTGCTTTAGTATTTAAGTTATTGATGAAACTGCAAGACTGCGTTATTTTCCGTTCCGCGCATCCCTGAAAACCGCCGTTTGAACCTTCTTCAAGCTATCGAGTTCATCATCCATTCCATCCATTTATCCATTTATCAAATCTTCAAGGAATTTGTTGGTTAATCAATATCGATTAACATTTATTTTGGGAAAAGAGCGCGCTGAACTGCCAGAAGCATGCTCGGAAGGGAAAGGGAGAGGCGTGCGTTATTGCTGAGTCAGAGGATTGCCCGTAAGGCGCGCTAGGAATTGCCTACAAAACACACTATGTTGTACTGCAAGAATTTACCAGCGGGGGAGAACCAGTTGTCCTAATTTTTAAGAATGGCCATCAGTGTCATTTAGGATGTGTATGGAAACATACCTCCCATTTGCTTGAGCCTCCTTGTGCCAAATTTTCGGAGATGGAGTTGAGGATGGTTTTAAGCGCTATTTGTTTCTTTCGTCGAGAAGCCGAGAAATTTGGAGACAAAAGATATCCCACACATTGCTATGTTTCTGAGTGCCTTGGAATGACCCTTGAAGCTGTGAAGAAAATAGTGTCTAGGAATCGGGAAAACATCCCTGAAGATGCAACGGGAAGCACACCGTCGCCGAATAGGCGGCAACCTCATCGAAGAGGCCGCAAGAAAAGGTTGTAGCCGATCCCTCGCGCGACTGTCATGGAACAAAGACGTGGTTTGGCTTTCCTCGTTGAAGGACAATAACGCTGCGGCATGGCGATACCCTTTTCGGCAACAATTTTCCTTTCGGGCCACGCGGCGGCTACAGGGGTATTACTGATCTAGTGCGCTATGAGAGGCCTTTGAGGAGTTCGCTTTCCTGATGGATGGCGACTAAAGGGTAGCCTGGCTATTTATGGAAATCAACAATCCAGGAATTCATAAAATCGACAATAAAAGGACAGCATAAAATTTGCACAATATTCGCCACCGTTGCCGTTCTAAAGATTGTTTCTAATTGATTTCGAGCCTTACTACGAATATTTTAATCGAGCCAGATTGAGATACGCTGGGATAATTGGAGAATCTCTAACGCACAAAACGAGAGAATAATCTATCATTTAAAATATTTCAACATGGAGAACGCCAACAACTTCTCGGGAACCTAACCATAACCTTTCCTCAGTATGTACATACCACCTGCGCTGGCCCGGCCTCCACACAGCTGCGGCAGCGCACTGCACCGCTCAACTTAAATCGATCTTGAGGTCAAATTGGCCTACGAATGCAAGCTTCTTTTTTCTTTTGCTTTATACTCTATGGACTATATAATTTTAAAATCATGTGAAAATGTCCGGAAAGCGCGGCGGAGATCAAAATTTTATTGCTATTTTTATTTCAAAATACATGAAAAATTGAGTAAAGTTTAAACATTTTTTTTAACATTTAAAAACATTTTGAAGTAATTCAAATCATTAGTAATGGCTTATAAAGATACCAATTTACAAGCAGTAATTTTCTCAAAGAATATTCGGTGCTTGAAAGCTTTCTTTTATAAAGGTAAACTTCTCAAAAATTGACTGAGTTCGCGCGATAGGCGTTTTTACCCCCAATTACCCGTGTTTGACGGGTTCCACTGACTACAATGAGCAGCGCATTGACTATTGTAGTAGGCTATATTGTAGACCACGTATTGTAAAGTAGGAATAATACTTGTGGAACTTCCTCGAAGAGACTTGTAAAAATTACTTTTGGCCAGCTTTTGTCGATTTGGGATCACTGTGCGGCGTCAGGTGACGACTTGCATTGTTCCACGGACTGACCACAGTCACCATGTTTGGAGCGGGATTGATTGCCTGAACAGGAAGCAGTGGGAATTCTGAGTGAGCATTGGAGCGGAATTCGTAGATGTTCGTCTTGAGGTCGGAACTTACCGGACTCCCCTCAACCGTTCCGGGGTTCATTACTCCGTTCAGGCGTTGGGACGGGTGGCTCTTAAGATTTTCGAGCGTTGCAGGTATTTTTTAGGTTAGAGAGCGGGTCATCTAGAAAAAAAGATGTGACTACAGCCTCAGAATTAGTCAAGGTGGCGTAAGTCTGCATTGCCGAAAAAACTTTTGGGAAGCACAAATAAATAATTGAAACTCACATTGTAAAAATAACTCCAATACGCGCTCTCAAGAGAACGACAAAACTTCAGAGGAAATCTCGTTTCTTAGTAAGTCTGGAGAAGAGCAAAGAAATGACACTCAGAATCACAGAAAACAGCTGAAAGGCATCGGACTAAATGCGATATGAATTAAGTAATAGTAAATTTCCGTAGCGTAAAAAACAAGCGTGCCTGATTCGAGCAGCTGTTTCGTTCATAGTTCATGGGTTTCGATGATCGACGATGGTTGTAGTGGTTTGTTTACATGGGGTTACGCCGTGCGGTAGTACATCTTTGCGTGAACTAACAAAGTTTATGGCGTCGTAAATATACCTTTATCCAAGGGAGGTCAGGCTGCTAAAGATGGCTTGGGTTGATGAAATTATAGCGACCGACGTCACAATGGCATAATTATTGTGGCAGAAATAATCGTGTAGCAAGAAGCTTCTTCTTCTCTGGTTACAATCCTATGAGTGAGCTGTCCCAAGCCTTCTCTCAGTTTTTATTACCCGTGTTGCTATGAAACTTGCACTAAGTTTGCCTCATACCACGGTTTCAATTTGTACCGACTACAAAAGTGGAAAAAATATAGAAAACATTGCGACGTTTGGAATGCTCACAGGTAGTATTGCATTTTAAGCTGTTGCATTGATAACGCCGTCATATTGAGCCGATTTAATATTAGAAACCTCTTTTATCCAATGTCATGCGTAATTATGTTAACGTATTTCCTTTTGATTGCATGAATCAACTTAATTAATATAGAACTGTTGCATTGTGGGTCGATCCTCTCCACGTTTGCGCCCAGTCCTCCTCCTCTGTCCCTCGAATTCGAAATGGTGTGCGGATTGGACCCTCCCCCCCCCCCCGCCTCTCGACCTCCTCATTCCCTCAATCTCACCGCCCAATCCTCTTTTCCCCATTAGAAAACGAAGGTTCTTCTTCTTCTTCTTCTCTGGTTACAATCCAAGGATTGGTCTGCAACAGTCTTCCACTTTATCCGATCTTGGGCCAATCTTTTCACTACACTGTACGATTGGCAACCTAGTTCCTTCATCAACTGTCCCATATAGTCCAGTGTAGGTCTGCCCCTCTGGTTTTTTCCCTCTACTGTACCTTCTAGTATGGTCTTATACCAAGCTTTCGTGCCGGAGAATATGACAAAGCCAGGTGTTTTTTCTCTTGTTTAGCATTTTGAGTAGACACTCTCTTTCCCCTATCCTCTTGAACACCTCCTCGTTCGTGGCAGAAAGCTATGAGATGGCATGTCTGCACATGACCCGGGGTAGGTAGGAGAAAGAGAGGTCAAGATATAATTGGGCTGGTTCAAGATGAACTTCTGTAAAAGATCTATGGCCCCTTTTTAAGGATTACGGAGGAGCAACTTAATGCTATCTTAGTTCTCACCCTGCATGATCTTGACAGATCAGACTCGACGCTCAGGAATTCTCGAGGGCACTATCAGCCTAATTATTCCCGAAGTCAGTATAATATCCATTGGATTGTGACATCGGATTATTTAAAGGTTTGGCACTTGTCAATTTCAATTTTTCCCATTGCATGGTAGTTGTGATTGACAACAAAAGTTAAAATAAATTGTGGATGACGTCAGAGTAAAAGGATAATAGCAGTTGAAAATGTTTTTGATGATAATGATGCATTTTTCCAAACATTGCATTTTAACAAATGATGCGGTACGAAGTCACTCGCACGGGTGCATATACACCAGGGTTGAAATTCGCTATGGAAAAATCATTTGACTTGACCGGGATTCAAACCCGGATCTCCCAATTGCCGGTCAGGTGTGTTAGCCAGTTACACCACCAAGTCATCTTCCTTCAAGGTCTTAATCAGTACGTTACCTTACTTGGGACTCTTGAGACCGAACATTTTGGAGGAAACAGTCCACATTACCCCGACTCATTATCGGTAGGTTTATGGCATTCCTTGTGTACTCGGGAGATCGCAGCATTTGTGTGCATGCCCCTCCAATCAATAGTCAGACTACCATGGGATAAAAATGATGAAGTCACAAGGATCAAAATTGCTTTGACTTCACTGCATTTCTTGAATCAATCGTTACCATCCGGAAGATAAAAGTGCTCTTAAAATTTCCACAACCAATCGATAATTTGACCAACACCGACTGAATTCGGGACCATATTAAATGTAACTTATTTGCCAAAATTTTCGCTCACGAGATAAATCCGTTGTTCATGTTTATAAATACACTGTGTTGTCAATAGTGGATGACCATTTAATGTTTTTCACAAAAGCGTACAACCGTCGTACATTTCACATTATTATGCAGAGCAAAACTCACATTTTTATTTCTTTATCACTGAGAATACTTTTCGTTATTTTTTTATCCACGCGTCGAGGCGTCGCTAAGGTGAGCGTTTTGCCACTCATTTGTTTTTTGATCTCAGCTTCCGCCTAATCAACATTAAATTTTCTCTCGGTTTTTGAAGCAAATGAGTAAATATAAGCCAACATCTTTCCAAATGATTGATTTTTTAATTTATTAAACAAATAAGTGGCCTTTGATTAGTCGATAAAATTTATTTGATATTTGCCTTTATAATTTCTCGTAGTGTTTCTCAACGCCCTCGAGATCAGTGGAGCATGCGGAGGGGCGGAATTTACGGAATCGAAAGAGAGTTTTCATTGCAGGTAATTTCTGCAATACCCCTCTGAAAGTATACTTACATTGCCAGGATTCTAAATAACTTCTAATTTACTCTCGTGACTCCACGAAGTTTGTGTCCCAAATCTTGTGTGTCCTTATGCATTGGACTCTGAATTTTTTTATCGTTGACGTCGGATATCCCAGTTTTGAGTCCCGGTAAAGGCGTTAGACTTTTCCTCTTTGCAATTTAAGTAGTGATTAGCACGTACTTAGAACTCAATTAATATAGGACCCGAAAATGCAATCAAACCCGTGGATAGCTCGCGGTAAATTCTAAATAATTCCACCGGATATTGCTCTAACAGGAATTTTCCTTTCGTTGCAATCCTCAGGTATTTGTGAGAAGCATAGCGAATAATAAAGTTAAATCACAAGTACACTAAAAAAGTGCTGACGCAGGGCTCATCACGGTTCCGTTCTTTCTCTGTTGCGGCTGGTGTTCGTCGTTGCCGATTTTTCACAATGTCAAAGTTAAATGAAATGGATACGTTGCAGACGAACAAAATGGCAAATATTTTCCGACTGTAGCAAGATGATCCGCCGAACAACTATGTCCTTGAAGCATTGAGAAAAATACTCGAGCGTTTTCTAATCGGATGAGACGGATCTGCGGATGCCTTCAGCTCTCTCAAGTCAAAAAAAAAAGAATATCAAAGGATTCCTCTGATCTCCTAATCCGTTGAATCCCCGAGTCGCTCAAATTCCAATCGCTTCCTGAAACCGTAGCTGAGGAAGAGGATTTGGATGTGAGGCTGTTGGACGGGAGACTGAATATCCTGCGAAGAACACTGCAATACTTTTGTCGACTATATTAGTTTTAGCGAGATGTTAGTATCTCTAGTCTTAGTGGAGGCAGTGTACACATTTTATTATCAAACTTTGTCAGCTGGAAATAGCATAAAGTAACCATTGTAATAATAATGCGGCTGATTTTTGTTTTTCAAGACCGAATTCATCAATAATTCACCACCCATTTATTGATCATGCTCATTTGACTCATTTTTTTACGAAGTACGGTAAAGCTTATCCAAAACCAAAGAGTTTTGATACATTTTCGTAAAAAGTATGACGCTGAGAAGTGAATTTACCTGTGACACTTAACGATCACGCATGCAAACTTCAGTTTCATAAATTTTTGATGTCATCTGCCCGTAACCAGTGTTAAGTCCGCGGTTCAGCATCATTTTTATAAATTCTCACTGGATTGCAAAGTAAAGCATGAACCATGGAAAACGACTTGCATTTTTTTGGAAAATATTTCAGAAAGTAACCCTGTAAGCAATCAATATTATGGTAAAATTAGAAAAATCAGATAATTTTTAAGATGATACAATCAAAATTCATTGTATTTCATGGGTAATGATATTTCATAGCGATCCTTAAGATTCACGTACCGGGGGACCGAGCTATGCTTGGTAGACAATATGCATTATCAACTTTTGAATAATATGAACATTTATATTTTGCATAGTAATTATTCATCTGTTTTATCATATATTTACAAAATCTCATTTATATTCGGCGACAATGGTTTACTCGAAAGTGAAACAGAAACAGAATGGTTATTTAATTGTGAATGTTTGCTAAAATAATGATCGATGCGATTCAGAAGTCTTCTTCGCAGCATTTGAAGGAGCCAATTAAACAAATAAATTAATAAAGCGTGGCTGCGGAGCCAAACAAAATCTGTATCGATGTATCTGTCTATGCGCTTCTCATGAAAGTTGGACTCTCATTTCGGCATAAAACAGATTTTTTTCCTAACGAAACCTATCACGAAAAAAAAGAGAGAAAATCTCCAAAAGCCGTAAACAATTGGCACCCTTCGTCAACAAGCACCAAATTTACTGTGTTGATATGCTGGTAAAACCATAGCAGAGACCAACCACAGCCTCTCAACCAAGAATACCCCCCTGTGTTGGTTTACGGGAAAGTTACTTCCTCGCCAGGGACCAAACACAGACGCACACACACACAACCCAAATAGGATCCTTTGCAAGGGCTAATGGGACCCCGCTAAGGATGTTTGGGTTATAACCTGGGATCCTTCACAGGGCTAATGAGACCCCGCTAAGTATGCTCGGTTATTTACGCAAGCACACTCACAAGCACACAAAATCACTCACTCACACACACAAATGGGCCCAACTTCTGGGAGAATCAGCTCCAAAAGAGCGTGGCCAAATCGACACAACAGGACGAGGGTGGGGGTCGAATACGCGTATTTCGGCTACAAAGTAGCCCTCTTCAGCGAACCGAAGGTAACGCGTCACTTCAACGCAGGGTTGAAGTTTCAGAAAGTAACCCTGTAAGCGATCAATATTATGGTAAAATTAGAAAAATCAGATAATTTTTAAGATGATACAACCAAATTTATTGTATTTCATGGGTAATGATATTTCATAGCGATTCCTCACTTCAACCCTGCGTTGAAGTGATGCGTTACCTTCGGTTCGCTGAAGAGGGCTACTTTGTAGCCGAAATACGCGTATTCGACCCCCACCCTCGTTTCCTGTTGTGTTGATTTGACCGCGCTCTTTTTATTTCATTTCTTCGTAACTATTCCTGGCAAGACAATAACCAAAAACTTCTTCAATTAAATTACCATTGGAGATAATATCTTCTGAAAATTCTATATCATTTAAAACATTAACCAACAAATCTTCATTCCCAAGTCTCAACAAACATTCTGCAAAACTCCTTCTTCTTGACCAACTCGCATATTTTTCTACAGTGAAAAGAACTTAATGGTGTTACATTGTGCACTTTTTCAATTGATAAGCCTAAAAGTTCACTTCCGTTGGCTCTAACTTACGAAAAGAAAGCCCCACGACCGATCGAAGATATGCCTTCCCCAAAAAGTATCAAGATTATACTAGCGGACCCGAAAGACGTTGTCCTGCCTAAACGTTGGCTTGCCAGCTATTAGCGGGTTCAGCAAACGTTTTTTCGGTAATCGAATTTTCGATAAACTATATACTAAGTGACATTTGACATTGAGTTGGACATTTCAATCTTTTCGTTTCGTCAAAACAACGCCAGGCTACGACGTAAGTGCGATGACTTGCGCATGTATTGATGTGTACGTCAAATACCATAGAATTTGACTTCAGCGCCACCTATAGTACACACACATAACTATAAATTATTCTCAGATGGTCAATTATTCATGAACTTCTCAGAAGGTTTCAACGGTCAATTAGTCATAAACTTATGATTTTTTTCCTTTTAAAAATATCGGGGGAGAGGAAGGGGGGTGAAATTTTGGGGTTATGGTACCAACACCATCTACCACCTCGAGAGGGCGACGGGCTTCTCGATTTTGACCACCGACAATCGCGCGACCGGGAACGATGAACTTTTGAAACCGACAGCTCCGCGACTTGTCTTGACAAACTCTCTATGGCTAGGTTCAGCTTATCATCTGTCGATATGCTGTTGGAAGAAACGGCATGGACGGCCATATGAGGAGTTGACACCTCGATGATCTTGTCAGCGAGCTCCAACAGTTTGTCTAGGGGTAACTCCACCTGGGCAGTCAGGATTCCTTGGACGCGCGGGGGCAATCGCCTCAGCCACAGTTGCGGAAAGAGGTTATCCGGAAGAGCGGTCGTTCCGGCGAGGGAGCGAAGATGCTGCAAGAATTGGGAAGGCTTGCAATATCCCAGGTCCTCGTCCGACAGTAACTGGCGAACGCGCTGCTCCTCAGAGGCTAAAGAGGCCACGCCAGGATTTGAAACCAAAGACATTCTTGGCCGCAGACCAACGCTCTCCTCTAGGCTACTTCATCGATCAAGATAAGTTCGCGTCCAGTGGTTCTTAATATGCATCGAAATAAGGGAATTCCAATCTTTCCTTTAAAAACTGGACCAAATAAGAAGTCCTAAATTTTTGATAGAGGTTTCCATAAAGTATATTACGATAGGGGGAATTAAGAAATTTAAGTGTTTGAGAGGAACTGAATGCACGAGGGCGGAAACTTACGTGGGGTATTAAGGTATCGGAAATACTTGTCAAGAAAAATTTTCTCATCACGGAAACCATTCTATTCTACCCAGTTTCCCATACTTCAACTATAAATTCACAGTAAAATATGCAAAAATGTTAATTGTAATGTGTAATACTTCTCGTATGTAGTTTGAGGCCGATTAAAAACGACTCGCATCCACAACTATTTCCTACCAGCGGAAATTTTTTCATTGTAAGTGAATTTGATCAGTAGAATGAATTCATTTTGTGTCCCAATTAATAATTCTTTCATCTTAACGCTTCTTAAGTTTGAATAGAGAAAAATATTTTTTTTTAAAGTTCCAAAGCTCTAAACAAATATGGGAAGTATCTTTTCATAATTGAGTACGACTTCGGCGCCTCAACTGGCTGCTGGGAAAAGCAAACTCATCGCGTTTATAAATCCAAGACGATCTCGGGAACGTGAACCTTATTTGTATTACTACTTATGTGACGCGTAAAATCGATATCCATTCATAGAGAGTTTGAATATTCCCGGTTTCAATTGGTTGTCTTAGTGCTGTCAAGTTGTCGAAAGAAAAGCTATTTCAATTAGTTCCTGCGTCCGCCGCATTCAGACGCCAATAAGTTTTGTGTTATTTTTTTCCGCCACTGTACAGCATGTTTCGACACAGCGGTGTCATCATCAGGTACCTGATGGTATACCAGTACCGAAGGTACCTGATGATGACACCTCTGTGTCTAGACATGCTGTACCAGGAAAGTAAATCTTTGGAAGGAAACAAAGTTACTTTTTCATTAGTGAAATTCAACTTTCACATAGTTGAGCCTCAAGCTTTGGAACGTAACGGTTTTATTGTTTATCGTTAAATATTTTCTCGTCATTTAAATCTTAATTCATATTTTTTCCTATAAATTAAGCTCAGGTACCGTGTGATTGGTATAATACGATAACTATTTATGTTAAAAAGGGAGCTAAACGCGACTTTTAGCTCGAAGCTAGAAATACTCGACTCCCGTCATTATAAAACAGCGGAGAGAATATACCATCCTGGGGAAAATTTTGTCCAAACGTAGTAAAACCAGACCTTATTTATGAAATAAAGACACTCAATTGCAAATGATGGAACGGAATGGAATGATGGAATCTATAATTGGACTCATGTTTTTGTGTCGTACAAGGAAAAATGTCATCACATTCGAGGTCTTTTTGAGATTCCTTAATAGTTCCGGGGATCGGTAATTCATGCACTTTGAAATATTGTGAAAACACGCACAGGGAACCCTTCATTAAATTTCTAACAACATATTGTTGTTATAAACCCCTTATTTGTAAATAAATTCCTTCTCGAGTACATACCCGTGCCAGTCCCTACGTGAAATGGTCGATATTTGTTGGAGAATGTTATAAATCCAAATGTATCTCAGTGCCTCGATGGTAGAGCAGGGGGGGAGGGGGTTACTTTGGCTTTTTATTTTCAGGACGCCAGGTGATTTTAGAAAAATCACCACCAAAGTCCTCAGGACACTAAGGATGATGAAAATAAGAAAAACGATCAGATTAATGAAAAAACAATATCTTTATAAATCCTTATTGTTCTCGGCACAAAACATGTCTCCTCTGAACCAGCACGACAATCCAACTCTCCCGCATATAAATAAACAAACCGTAGCCAAGAAAGTCAAACCGATAAAATCCAGCCAAGACCTTACAATTTCATTTAATAAATTAAAATTTAATACAATTTGTAACATAAATCATTACAATGTCTCGAAAAACAGAAGTACGGCACATAAGTAGAGGATATTTTGATACCTGTTGAAGAGTAAGATATTTTCCTGAAATTGTGAACAAATTGATTGAACCCTTGGTGAAGTGATATTTCGGTCCAATCACGTATCTTAACTCTCCGGGGATAGGAAGATGGGGAGGGTAAGTCTTCCTCCCCATCTCGCTTTCTCCTGAGAGAGAAGGATTGATTGCTCTATCTCTCGCCCTCTCTCTCTCTCCCCCTCTCTCTCTCTCTTCCCGTTCCCCGAGAGAGAGAGAGTAGACACGTCACCCGAGACGAGCGGAGAGCGAAGGGAATGAAGAGCAGTTCGCGACGAAGAGAATGGAGGATCGCGCTTGCGTGCGTTAGGTGGTGTCGTTGTCTCCGTGTTCGTCACCCGCTCCTCCCAACATCCCTCCCCTCCCCCGCCCGCTCTTCCCCTCCTCCCCCCGTACGTCTCAGAGAGAGAGACAAATCCTCCGAGAAACGAGAGGGTTCAAAAAAAAATTAAGACTAAGGGAATCGCCGCATTTTTTTTATTATTGGATCAGGACTTTATCTGCGGTATAAGTTGTATAAGTTTATCTTGGCGAGGAAATCCCGGCGCCGGAGGGGGCTGGATGAGGAGGCTGCGCGGACCGGGCGCTTAGTAGGCTTGCCAACACGCGAACAGTTGACTATAGGAGCTCTCCGTACCCAGGGTGGAAAATTCCGGATGATTCCAGGAGATAATTATTTAAGAACTTATTTTAAACTACCGCGTGGAATATACGAGGACCCCAGAAGTCAAAGGGGTCTAAGTAACCAAATCGTTGTTTCAGGAAAACTTAAGTCAAAGTTGAAAATGTTCGGTACAACCCACTAAGTAGTTAAGAGGCATTACCCTAGATAGCATCACCTGTCAATAAAATCAATTGGATCCCTTTCCCACCTAAAATAGATTTATATTTTCACATCCCATTCCTGTACCTAACTCATTTTTTTTAACTGTCACTTAGACCCCTTGACTTCTGGGGTCCACATATAATATCTAGAGATGGGACGTTCGAATAGTCGAATTCTCGAATAACCCGAATGATGAGATGTTTGCACTATTCGATATTCGAGAACACAAATTAATAATTTCACCCTCTCGAATATATTACGCGAATCAAGTGTAGGTAATGTTTTGTAAGTTCGCGGTCATCGGTTTGGTCTTACATGTTAAAAAAGCGTTTGGTTTACCATATTTGGCTGGTACAAATTCATTAAATATTATTTCAAACAAAATTTCATCTTTCAAATTAAGTGAATATAAATATATATAATCCATAATAACTTCATGGGAATTACATGATAGGGCAAATGAATGGATTTTCAAACGCTCGCGAGGTTGGTTGGATGGTCCTTCTTTTGATTCCTCGTTGCATGATGACACTTACACTTTACAAATTCAATTTTTAAAACAATTGTGATTTCGTTATTTAATTAAAGGTTTGTGATTAACGTAGTGAAATACTAATAATAGTTAAATCTTTAAATTTTCTAAATTATCATAATCTTCTTTTAAAAAAACGCCCCAGTAGTATTCGATATTCGAGTGAGACATTCGAAAAAATATTAGATATTCGAACTCGATATTCGAATACGAGAAAAATGATATTCGACCCATCTCTAATAATATCCATAATGATAAAATAATGGTACTAAGCAAATCATATATATTATTACAGAAAGGTCTTTTTCTGTCATTCCGTATATGCTCCGTTAATACTGCACCTACAGTGATGAATGAGGTATTATTTTAAACGTTGAATCACCGGCTTCTGACGAAAAATACAATCTCAATTTCAAATTTCACTATTTACCCATTAATTTGACTTAAAAGTTTTGATTTTTCCATGTCGAATACTCGCTCGAGGTATATCGACTCCACACATCATCATCCGTATGTATTATTCCTCAAAGAAGTTTTTTTTTCGCAACGCCATAACTCCCATAATTATTCATCAAAATTAATGATTCAAACATTTATTAAAGCTTATATTCCCCGATATTGATGAAAAATAGAAAAATTGTTTTAAATTAAAGTTTTTGTCAAAAAAATGATACAACGCCAACTGCTGACAATATAATCAACTAATATGTTGTCTATGGTTACGTGCTTAAAAGACTGTAGGAGGCGCCATCTATTAACACATCGTTTTGTTAGATTGTTTACATTCGACGTGCAGTCAGTGTGACCGTTTACTGTTTACGTTTACGTTATGTATCTCTAACACAAACATAAATAACATATGATTGTCCATGGGAAGAAACAGGTAGAAGAACAGGGAGAAAGAAGGAAGAAACAGGAAGAAGCTGCATACTGTGCGTAATATTTGCTCAGGTCATCTAGTTTGTATTAATTTTCAATATCAAAACCCTAATATAATGAAATACATTTATATAACTATTCATGAACGATAGATTATTGTCTCAAGTAACTTCGAGTAAGCGCGATGTAATTTTCATATCCTTATGGATGAAGTTTTTAACCTGCACACATTTGAAATTTTTAAGCTTTCTCTCCGCCGTGACTCAAGAAATCACACTAACCTCCTCCATTACTTCCTATCAGACTAAACTCTTCCTTTTAAATTTTCTTTTCTTCCCGCCTTCCTGCCCTATCCCTGCTCTCCTCAGTTCCCCTCTTCGCCTTCCCCTCTGTGCCTCCCGTCCTTCCCTTCCATCCGCCTCCCTCCACCCTTCCTTCCTTAGTTCTCAATTTTCCTCTGAAAAAGATGCACGCCTCGTCGAAATATTAGGAGTTTTCTTCTAGGTGTTTTTTCGTTTGTATTTCTGTTTTTTCTGCCTCGTTGTGGCACTTTTATATCTAGCCGTTCAGACCATACAATCAGTCGTTCATTGACTCAGACCACTCAGTGGTGCAGGACCACTGTGCTCGTATATTTTTTTGTGTTCCTATCCACTTTCGTTCTATAATATTATACCTGGAAATATTAAAATCCTAGTCGTAATGTGGCATATCTTATATTACTAATATATAAAAATCTAGTGGTGTCCGTCTGTCTGTCTGGCTGTCTGTCTGTTACTCAATCACTCATAAACCACTGAATCGATTGAAACAATTTGGCAGGAAGATACTTGATATATTTGGTTCATGCATAGACTATAGAACAAGGACCTTATGGCCCTACAAGGCCCTCAAGTGGGCTCTTTCATCGCCAAAAATTGGCCCTGGAAGATAATTCTTGCTTGTATTAGAAACACGTAATATATACCTACACTGAATGTACAACAATCATGGGGCCGTAAGTCACGCTGGGGCACCAGAGGGCCCAAGGTTCCAAAAGAATGCTTTCTTAAAAGCCTCATAAGTATTGAATGAGTGAACCGATTTTAGTGAAATTTTCACACATGGGATCAGTAAAGCTTTTTTAAGGAACTTGGGACTATAAGGAAGCCCCTGGGCCCCAAGGGCAGCTTATTTGGCCGTCTGGTGTCTTGTGTGTTTGAATAACTCAAGTCTAAACATTTTGGTTCAAGTGCAGAGGTTTCTCTTTTTGCATATTTTAAGTAATTCTACTAAAGATAGAAGGCTATAGTTTTCGCCATTAGATGGATAAAAGATTGTAGCTTCTCATTCTTTCATTTATTTACTTACATGGATAAAATTTCCCTAGAAATCGCGTTTTTAATGTCAAAATCATGAATTTTACTTCTGTCAACAATAGGATATTTCCTTGTTAACCGTGGAATTAACATTAGCTTTAGAAAGGAGATGGGACCTTTACAATGGCGGCTGGATTTTATATCTAGAGACGGACTTAAAATATACAGGACTGGGCACTTCCCGCTCGATTTGTCGCCGTCATTGTTGCCGCGAGGAAACTATTAGCGTAGGTGGCAGCACCATAGCTCGCCCTAGAAAACTTTGTTTTTGCATGGCGAAGACACGTGAGTGATCTGAGTTCCGTTTTTAATAGCGGATATTAGCAGTTTCGAATTATGCGTTTTACTTCAAGGTTTAAGAGGTCAGTAGAAGGATGCCTGGTCATCGCTGCATTCCATCGGGATGCACTTCTGGTTACGAAAGTAACCCGGAAAAGGTGCGTTTTTTTGTCCCCAAGGATTTGGACAAGCTTAAGAAATGGGCAAACGCAATTCCTAGGAAAGATTTTGACATTAAGCCAGGGCAGAGGGTGTGCCAGAAGCATTTTTTGCCCAAGGAAATAGTATGGAAGAAGCCTTAATACGACCGGAATGGGAAAGTAATATCTGAGGTTCGTATCGTTTCAATGTAATTCCATAGCAGTTCGTTCATTTACTATTTGATAAGTCTCTGTCCTATTTACGAAATTAATCACTGGTGCGAAATTATTCAGTTTTTTAACGCTATTTCACAGTTTTTTAACGCAATTCACAGTTTTTTAACGCGTTATTTAACGCTATCCGAGTTGCACTGGGCTGATCTAGAGATATGTATTACAGTGGAAACCTAGGCCGTATACTGAAATGTTGCTGATTACGATATTTTCAGGGATATTTTTACCTAAAATTGGCAACATTCATTTCAAGTGGACTAATTTAAGTTGGATCCATGTAAAACAGGAGAATGCCACGATGTTATATTAATGCGGAAAGCCTCTGGAATGCAAATGGCCTGTTGTTTAATTTCTATGTTACAGCAAAAGAATGTCAAAACTCGGCAAGCATAGTACAATGCGATTTCATCTGCTATATTAAAAACTAAAACTAAAATTATAGCTGATTTGCCTAGAAAAAAAATACCACTCATGAGTGACTCGAACCTACGACCTATATGCCCTGTCTTTCTGTCATCCCCCGTTGAATTTCAATGGGTACCTTTGCTAGTTTTATATAAAGATTTTTTTATGTAATGACCCTGAGGTCATGGCCTCTTGATTGCAGTCGCGCTATTAAAACAATTGACTTAGTACTTTCCCTATGAGATTAGAAAAATATTTTAATTTAGTATATGTGGACCACAGAAGTCAAGGGGTCTAAGTGACAGTTAAAAAAAATGAGTTAGGTACAGGAATGGGATGTGAAAATATTAATCTTTTAGGTGGCAAAGGGATCCAATTGATTTTCTTGACAGGTGCTGCTATCTAGGGTAATGCCTCTTAACTACTTAGTGGGTTGTACTGAACATTTTCAACTTGACTTAAGTTTTCTCAAAACAACGATTTTGTTACGTAGACCCCTTGGCTTCTGGGGTCCTAATATATTATTTCAATCAAGTTTCTAATCGTTACCTACCGTCAAACTTAACTGTGGACTCCTGGGCGGATAAGCGTTTCTCTGACTTCGACCACGTTTTTGTGGTGCACTCGATCATTAATGGTCGAAATCGGCAGCCCTAGGTTCGCTTGGAAGCGACGAAGCTAAAAGTTACGTGACCAAGGTCACCAAATTCTTGGAGACGGCTCTGTGGGTAGTTTTTTTTTTTAAACATGGGATGTTCCCCATTCCGGGAATCGTCTAGAATAACTCGGAAGAGTTGGCAGCCCTGTAGCTCAGCCCGCCGCCACCGTTCCCTCGCCCGTCAGGCGGTACACACGTTCTCTCGCGTGCACTTTTCTCCTTTTGCCCTTCTCCCTGCTTCCCATCTCTCCTCAGAGGCCTTCTTCCAATTCGATTCGGAAGTAACCGCCTGGAAAATAGCATCGCTGGAAAAACTTAATCCTGTTACTCATTTTTTTCTCCTGGACGCTTCCCTTTGTAATCCTGAAGGGGAGGGAGGGTTTGGGGAGGGGTGGAGGGGCAAGGGATAACTCTGGAATTGGGGCGCGGGAGGACTTGACTTCCTCCCTTGAGCGTTCCCTGTATAGTCGAGTGTGTGTGTGTGTGTGGTATAGGTGTGTGTGTATGTATATGTATATGTATATGTATGTATGTATATATATATATATATATATATATATATATATATATATATATATATATATATATATATATATATATATATATATATATATATATATATATATATAAAGGTCACAGGCGTGACTAGCAGTTACATATAGCGCACAAAAAAAGTAAAACTCACAGAAATTTTGATATATTTCGGCGGACACAACCGCCTTCATCAGAATGTTAGAAGGTAGGGGTCTAACATTCTGATGAAGGCGGTTGTGTCCGCCGAAATATATCAAAATTTCTGTGAGTTTTACTTTTTTTGTGCTCTATATGTAACTGCTTGTCACGCCTGTGACCTTTTTTTATATCTGTGCACTACAAGTGTTTTTCGCCAAGTGGATATATATATATATATATATATGCACACATATATACCTAAACCTACACACTCAACGTGGGTATTGCCGGAAAAAGTGGTGGGGCACATGTCGAGGCACCGTAACCTTGGCAAGGCAATCTTTACAAAAAATACAGGATTTTCCTTATCAAGGCTCGAATTTGTTAATGCAGCGGAGTAGAGTAATTCCTAGAAAATTACATGCAGCAAACTACCAAACTTCAAAACATATGAAAGTATTCCTTCTAATATATACGTGAATGGGTCTATCAAATATGTTATACTCCGAAAAAAGGAAAACATTAGCGGGAATTGGAGGCCTTATGCAAGTCATAAGAATAATGGTCCTCAATCTTTTTGTTGCATTGTCTCATATTTCAAAAGTTCAGAGAGGTATTGTGGAGATAATAAATAACTAGCGGTTATAATTGGGAATTATATCCACTAAACGGTTGCTCAATTCCTAAAATGCGTACGCATATTCGCGTGACTTGCAAAAAGTCAGTGCGGTTGAATTATAGCTCTGCACAGCGTAATGCAAAATAATGGATTTAAGCACTTTTTGATAAAAATTGTAAATCATGGCAACGCGAATCACGACCTCACTCGATGAAATATCATAACTGATCATGTGAGAATGTGAAAAGTTGGTAACTTTTACTTTAAATGATTATCGAGTGTATTTGATTTAATTTTGGTATTCAGAGGTTGGCGGGCCTTGTTGCTTTTTGTACTTCTTTTGTTTTATGCACATATTTTTTTCCGCCATGTAGGTATCTACGTGTAAGACGGACAGAGAGTGAGAGAGATTAATCTTGTTCCTCAACGCATACGTATCTATCAATATTGATCCCATCTTTGACCTCTGAGTGTTAAAACTTTTCACAGATCAGTTATAAATGCCTACTTCCTTTTTATAAACTACCTTATTTTTATGTTTAATCCAGTTAACCGGAGATAACTGCAGGAGCGGATTATCTTTGACGAGATACCAATTAATGAGAAACGCTTCGATACCTATTAGCGTAGAAAAACAACGTTCCCCCTCTACGTTCAATGGTATCAGGCTCAACTATGTGGAAGTTGATATTCACAAATGAAAAAACTACTTCGTTTTCTTCCACTGTTTTATTTTTTTGGTACGACATGTTTCGACACATAGAGGTCATTTTCAAGTACAAAAAATTTTAAAATTCAAGCAAATATGCTCCAAGCAAAAATGCTCCAAAAAAAACGTTCTTTCAAAGCACAGCAATTGCTCTTCACTCTAGTAATAATGGAAATGGAAAAGATTCGATGGTGTAAATTGCCATATTATGGCATGATCTCGGAAAAAATAGGAAACCTCTTTCCAAAACAACAGTATAGAGTGACATTTTATAACGGTGAAAACCTCAAAAAATTCCTGGGTAACACAAAAGACCAAGTGCAACCTTTTGAAAGAAGTGGCATTTACAAATTAAAGTGCAACGACTGTGGTGCTGCATATGTTGGGCAGACAGGGCGTACATTCGAGAGAAGAATCGAGGAACATAAGAGATGTTACCGGAACTGCAATCTGTCGCAGTCCCATTTCGCCAAACATCTCTGGGAAGAGAACCACGAGAGCGACTTCATACCGGAGATAATCACTTTGAGAATTTTGAGATTAACACTTTGAGATAAAAGGGAGGAAGATGGACAAAAAGGAGGAGCTAGAAATAAGGAGGAATATGAGTACATGTAAATTACTAAACGACATCCTTTTTGAAAGAATTTCTCCCCTCCTACAAGTCTCTCTAAACCTCACCGAAAGACGAACACCCAGATCCCTCCCGCCCAACTCCACACCTGCTGATAACCCACCTCCACCGTAACGACCCTTTCCAAGTTAACCCACCCCTCCCTCTACCTTCCATCCCCCGCCCCCACCTTTCTCACCAACGCGGTCCTCCTAAGGGTTTTCCCTAATTCTCACCATAACCGCCACCCCTCACCTCTCTCCGGGTTTCCCCCCCCCCTCCTAACACCCATTCTTCCACCCCTCTCCAACCTCCCCCAAGACCCTTCCAGGTATATATTTGCTTGAATTTTAAAATTTTTTGTACTTGAAAATGACCTCTATGTGTCGAAACATGTCGTACCAAAAAAATAAACCAGTGGAAGAAAACGAAGTCGTTTTTTCATTTGTGTTCCCCCTCTAATTTCGTCGTTGTTATTTTTATGAGCACATTTATGAATATCACAGCCCGATTCACATGTATAATTTTTTCTCATTCGGCCTAGGAAACTAAATATCACAGCCATTGTTCCGAATTCCTTGTCTCCGTTAGTGACGGTTACGTCGAACTTTATTCATCACGTCCGAGAATGGAAATGTTTCCGCAGTAGAAATGAAACATGGTGCAGCCTTGTTTTTCCTTTTATGTCTGTGCGCACCATGCCCAATAAATCGATGTTTTACTATGCATCTGGCTGAAACAATGTTGCTGTAACAGGATGCACAGGAAGACTAACGCGGAGAGAAAACTGCGCCGCGCATCATCCCTCGACCGCAGCCAGGCCTTTTCCGCTTTACATATCTCCTCCGGAAGTTTTGAAGTAAAAAGTGCACTAGTGATATCATTTCTTACGTTTCATTGATTTCATCACTGTACGCTCCAAGGCTAGAGGAGATATTGTCTCCGATTCAATCGATCGACTTCGCGTTTTTGTAGATGACTGTGGAAGATGTCCACGCGAAACATTACATTGCGAATGAAATATTATGTAATTGGAATTATATTTCAAATCAGCATTTCAATGAAGCTTCATATTTAAAAAAAAATGAATTAATAACGCCTGAAAGTTAAAGAAATGAATTTTCCAACGCATATTAATTGACAGACAAAAGCGATATATATGTAATAAACAGTATTGACTAAGTACATTACATTTCTTTAAAAGTGTGCTCAGGAGGACGATATCACGCGCAAGGCAATCATCCAGCTCATCACTCAGCCGATGAGCGGTACAACTACTATTAAAAATTGCAACGAGATAGTTCAATAACTGCGCTCGAGGAAAACTAACAAATCCCCTCGTTCAGAGGATATATTCCCACGAGCGCTCAAAACGTTGGCCCGTCTCATCGATCTTTCTGTAGGTGTGTTTATAAATATGAGTTCTGGGCTCGAGGCTAGAAATGAGTTTTCTCGATAATTCCAGCCCAGTTCCTAACTCTTGCCAATGTTTATCATTGTAAAGAGCTATGGAATTATTTGTATTTTATGTTTTATTTTTTTTTGGTACCTCAAAATATGTTTTACTGTAAATGTTTTGCATATCTATCCTTAATTTCTGAATTGTTATGCCTCTTCATATTCTGCCACATCAATTTAAATGGACTGGAAATTTTTGTTCCAATTCTAGCCGTCGCGCATAGCACTCAAAGAACTAACAAGTCAGTATTCTAATAATGATTATCAAAAGTCAGAAAAATTGCAAAAGTTAATACGGTTTTAAAAAACAAACAATCGAAAACCTAGAAACTATCAACCTATATCGCTACAATTGCCATCATGTAAGATTTTCTATCGCGTAATATTTAATAATTTAATGACCGTCCTTGATAATAGCCTTCTTCCACGGCAGTCAGCAAAGCTTTCCAAAGGGTATGACTAAAATGGAAAATCTTCACGGGCTGTATGAAGATTCTTTCCAAAACTTTTTAGTGTTTTAGTTTCAAATAAGGAAGGCGTTGCTTTAAGCTTCGATGTTAAACAAGCTGAAAATACGTATTAAATGATAATCTGTTGACTGCACTGGCTTGCAACACGGACATCATCATTCTCTTATACCTCTGAAACACTGAACTGGTCTCTTGGACTAACTCTCCCGCTAACAAATCTCGCTCCTCTTACACATTGAATACGGAGGATTCACCGGATCTTCGGCTGGCGAATCTCGAGGCGCTAGACACGAAGGGTCACCAGTCGGAACCGCCGGTACAGCTCCCGGCATCACAGCTATGCTGTTTCCCCAACAGGGGGCAATGGCTTTGGGATCCCATCCTGCTGTACTTCAATTACCTCTTATTAAATGTTCTTTCTGATCTGTCTTGTCTAAAGTACAATGCACCGATTCGCTGTAAATGAACAATTAAAATTCATTCAACTCTGACATAGCCATATATAAGTGAAATGCATGCATGTATGTAAATAACTAGCCTTCTGTAAATAAAAGCATGTACCATTCTTCCGGGATAACAGACCATGAAAAATCGAGCGAAACAACGACTGCGCTACAGGAAACCACATCAACTCCCAGAAGACAACTGCAGTATCAACAGGAATGGCACACCATCCTTCGAACGCCGAAAAGGCATCTCCGACTCCATCATCGCGACACCTGCACACCACTCAAGGATAGAGGACATCAAGACCACCAAATCAACACAATAATACTCTATTACAGGGGTGGCCAACCAAAATGACCTTGCGGGCCACTTTGGAAATTAATCATCACTCCGCGGGCCGCATATAAAATTATATATCCCCATATTAGATTTAGACCCACTATAGACATTATTTTGGAGAGAAAAATTGAAACATGAGTTGTTATTATTATTGTGTTTAAGTTATTGTATTAAAGAGTGATGAACCTCGCGGGCCGGAAAAATGTTCAAGGCGGTTCAATGTTCGCATGCGGCCCGCGGGTTGGCCACCCCTGCTCTATTACAACGCTATACGGCGGTCTGCTTGAAGTTTTGTTGGTTTTCCTCATGACTTAGGGCGAATGCCAGGCCATACGCCATTTCCGGAACAAATGTCAAATATCTCAAACCACTTTTGTAAATATCTGAAAACTATTACTTGTATTGTTTTGTTTTATGAATAAGCAACAGCACCGTCCAAAGTTGTATCTGTAAATATTTTTATCTCACCCTGGAGAAAAGAAATCCTAAAGCAGGATGTATTGTTATGGGAAATAAACATTCTTTCACTTGACTCATCGGCATCTCATCACCCTGAGAACGACTGCTGTGTAAGCGGTCGAAACGTCGATCGAAACCATTCAACCCGAATGGAATCCCGAGAAGCCTTTCTATTTATAATTTGGTGCATGTTGGTGAAAGTTAACTTGTACGCGGTAGTGCATGTTGGTGATAATTCACCCCCTGCCTAACACCCTTGAGGTGGCTTGCAGGCTAATACCGAGACGCACTGTTACATTCATTTCGAACCAGACAGAATGAACATATATTCTTTCGTGAAACACATTGAAATAAAGTCTTTGTACGAAATAGTGGCAGATTTGGTAATGGACAGGATGGAAGTTCCTATACCATTAAAATCATTGCATACACCATCACGCCATCACACGGAGTATAAAATCACAGTCGACATGCGCACGCATCTCCTATTCACTCTATCGTCCTCCGTCTTTTAGCCGTTGATGCAGTGGTTTAAAAGGAAATTAGAAATGAAGAGGACAGTCAGTCCTTAGCTAAGGATTTAGATGCGACTGATGATTGGTGTGATAGTTGGCAGCTAGAATTAAATTTGAAGAAATGCGCGATAATGAACTTTTGGAAAAAGAATGGCTTTCCCCGGAATAATTATTGCATCAAAGAAAATAAAATATCTAACGTAGAATCTATTAAATACTTAGGCGTCACCATCACTGAAGACATGTAATGGGGGAAACACATCAGGGAAATAACTAGTGTAGCAAACCGTAGATTAGGATTCGTAAAAAGGGTTCTAGGCAAAGTCGATGAGAGAGTACGAGAAAGAAGTTATTTTACACTTGTCAGGCCTCATTTAGAATATGCCGCTGGTATATGGGATCCGTACGAGGAAGGTATGATAAAAGAATTAGAGCGTGTGCAAAGGAGATCCGCTAGATTTGTTGAAGGCCGTTATGATAATTGTATAAGTGTTACGAGTTTGATTGAAGAACTAGGATGGGAATTACTATCAGAAGGGAGGTTAAAATTTAGGTTAAACCTTTTAAGTAAATTCGAAACCGATTTGTTCACAAATGACGTTAGATATATATTAAGAACCCCTGCGTATTATGCTAGGTTTGACCAGATTAACAAGATTAGAGATAGATTGTCGTACCGATAGATTTAAAATGTCATTTTTCCCGCGTACCATAAGAGAGAACAATAGGCAGCGTAGCAAAGGGATAGGTAGGTGAAATATAGTTAGAGTAGTCTGTAGTGCATGATGCATGTAATAACAACCAACAATCCCTTTCTTATTATGTAGATACTAACCATCTAGCTGCATGTGACCCTACTATCAAGCATGTCTCCATTAAATATCCTAGTTGCATGTCAATAGTGCATGTTTGGTGATCTTCACCCCCTGCCACACACCCTCGTGGTGCCTCGCAGGGTATTGCGTAGACGATCGTCGGCCTAACTTTGCGCACTCTCTCGAAATATTATACAAGGAAGTGCTTGGGGGTCTTCACTGAAGCTCCCACCAGTCGCCCCCAACTCCGGTCTCTCCTCTCTTTTCCAATGTTTCGAGCAGATACAGAGAGACCTACGGGGGAAAGGCTCTCAAGGGAGATTCATGAGTCACCTTTTGCCCGTTTTCGGGAGAGAGTTTCTCCAGAAGAGAAACAATAATTCACCGAAGGACGAATTCGACAGCATGTATTGAATGACATGAAGCTCTTGTCGTTCTTCATCATTAGCGTTGGAATGTGTCAACTGGGACCCATATAGGTCTCAGGACACTTATTTAAGTAATCACATTTTCGAGTGGTAAAGATAAAAACTTTGATTATGCTCAGAGAAATTCAGACGAAATGCTATTCGTTATTAAAATATGACCATTTGAAATAGCACAACTTCACTTCGTGTGAAAACGTAATTCGTACCGCCACCATCTTGAATGACGTCAGCTAATACATCCGTGAGTGTTGTCCGTATGTTTTGATGCGAAAGAAAGCAGTGTTTGTGAATGGTTTACTACCAATTACGTGCTTATACTTTGTATTTAAAAATGAGGACACTTGTAGAAAGAAACATGGAAGTATAATCAGGACTTTTTGCTTGCTTTATTGATTTTGGAACAGCTTTTGACAGGGTGAATTGGAAATCAAAATATTTTGATTTCCGATATTGAGAGGTTCCACACAGTCCAGCGTAATTTTATTAGGGTGAATTGAAATAAACTAACGAAAATACTGGGGAAAATGGGAATAGATTGGCGAGACAGGAGACTAATCCAAGACTTATACATGATGCTAAGGGCGCAGGTGTGGGTGGCTGATGGTGAATCAGGGTGGACCCTGATTCAGATGCATTATTCATATATTTTGCCTCCTTCCCTTGATGCCCAAAGAACGTGGTTATTTAGTTTAATCCAGCTTTGGTACCTACCCATGCATGTCTTCGGAAACTGCTTCTGACAATTGGATCAATCAGAAATATATAGGACACCAGATGTTTTATAATGTTAAGAATTTGAGGTTTTATTTCAGTCGCATATTTCAAATTGAGGGGCATATAAAATCCTCTTTGATTAAGACCAATCTTAACGCTGAGTTACGTACCCGAGGTTTTGCAATTTCATTGAGCGAGTAAGTACGCATTAGTTCAGTTTTGAAATCGTACTCTTGAGACAACCCTCATTCCAGTACTCTGAATGACCGCAATGTCACTGGGTTAGACGCGCCACTTGAAGGACCTTGGCCACTTGGGAACATGATCTCTGCTGCCATCTAGCAGAATAAAATGGTATTACGTCAATAAATATTGGAGACCCCGCCAAAACGTGGGATGACTACAATTATACCTCCCAGTTAAAATAGTTTTCGCTTAATCGCCTTGTGATCGAATTGATGGAATTTTTTCCACCTCTACTTTCTCGGGAACGTTATACAGCCACTGCTATTTGGAGTAACAGTTTTGGATAGTTCTGAGATTTATGTTTCAATGCATGGGCCATGGAATGTATGTATTTAATAGCATGGATGAGCATTTTTGAGACAAGGCCAGAATTACTGGTGTCGGCGGTCATGGAATAGAGGGTCTGCAGAATTTTGAAACTTGTCAAACGCTTGAGTTTTTCGGTTTTGACAAGTAAAAAGTTTGTATCAAAAATTGCATCAGAAAAACATGATTGAATACTCAATGTTTGTGCTATGTAAGGCTCGCTTGCAGTTGTATGCTGTTCGCCGGTGAGTTTAACGTCAGTTTACTCCCATAATATTTTTTCTAGCAACATAAATTAGCCAACGCTGAGACAATATATTTCTGGTACTTAGGTATTAGTCTGACACCAAATATAGCTCGCGGTTTTGAGTCGTCTCACGTTATGATTTATGATCTGAAATTACATGTCAAAAATAAAAGAATCTTCTCTTGGTCTCTTAATGTTGAATAACCTGGTATATATTTTTGGACCGTAGTATTTACAACCTCACGATTATTTCAGTCATATTATCTCAAGAAAATATATTACTTTAGGAATTGATACTGAAACAGAGTCAAAACAAGCACTGTGCAGGTATAAAATAGAATAATGAGCTGAATATTTTCACCTATACTCTCAGGCTTACTACATTACTAAGAGAAGAAATACCCCAACATGAATTTACCCCAACTCACGTTCGTGAGCAATCGTGATAAGTTCTTGAGGAGTTCACGATGCGGACCGCGTTTCGCAAATGTCATATATGTGTTGCATTTTTCTGGAGAAGTGAATATTTGAGCAATAGCATGTCCGTAATCTATGCCTTTAAAATATCCTTAGCGTTTTAAAATATGGGTATCGATAATGTTGAATTTCCTGCTTCGTATCGTGCCTTTGTTATTGTGTTATTGAATCGATGGTTAAGGTGAATCATCATAGGGGAAATATTTGGCGCTGAAGGGGATGGATATGTAACAATAATATCTCTCCGATACACCGAGTGAATACATTTAATTGCGGCCTATACTCGTGTACTTAATACTGTTGCTTTAAATGTACTTGTACGGATAGCGAAGAAATATAACAGCTTCGGTGAGTATAATTTGGTTGTTATTGTCGAATCAGTTGTGAGGAAAGAGTAGTGTACTTCAATTACGTCATTGCAATAATGGCATTAGGTGAAATTATTTAAATATTTAATGATCGAATACCCTTGGTAATGTTAGGAATGGCTAAGGGTTACAGAAACGCCGGTGATTTTGTTCTGTAAATTTAGTTATTGATGCTTTATTAGTATATTTGGTATCCGATAGATATATAGCCTAAGGTGGTCCATGTTTTGCTTTATAGTGCAATGGGTCAAACATTATCAGAGCCTGTTACCAATAAGGAATCATCCCGGTGCCAAAACAAATGGCTCAAAGTCGGTTCCAGCTGTATGCAAGGATGGAGAATCAATATGGAAGATTCTCACACTCACATCTTATCATTGCCAGATGACCCGGGAACAGCATTTTTTGGCGTGTATGATGGTCATGGAGGTATGTTTATTGAAAAATATAAGACTGAAAGAGTGCTTTACGAAAAGGTCTTTCATCATTATGGAGCCTGCATGACTTTGAAGGATTGGACTGGGTGATTCAGTGTTTTAAACTACAGTCATATTCACAATATAACGTAATGGTGACTGTACTCCCTGTGATGTTATCTTTATCTGTTGAAGTCCTCTGCTATCAATGTGGTACAGTTTTTGTTTGCTGTGACTTATGTTTTTTTATGTATATGGTTTTATGTTCAGTTTCCTATTTAGAGCATTTTACCTGTTTTGCGAACTGCCATTCTGTTTCTAGTATATATTATTGAAGATTCTACAACGTATTAGGTAGTTGTTTGATGGTTTTCAGTTGTATTCCCCCATGAAGACGTAATTAGCAGTTCTAATGGTTAGGTCAGTATTCACAGTGAGCTCCTCTTCTATCGAGTCTGCTGAAAACCTGAGTAATCATTCATGAAGATGAAATGGTAACATGGGAAATCATATTTTAAGTGTGTTCTCATTCTTATTTAACTTCAGTTACTCATCTTATTTTTTTCTTTGGATTTAATGTGATAATTGGACTAGGGTTAAAACCAGCTTCTATGATTACCCTTACCAAAAATACAATGCTAGGGGCTAATAGTAATTCAATACTTTATTCATACTTACGCCCTCATTTCAAAATCAAAGAGTACTTTTATTCTTAGTGAACTTAACTGAACATTTGAAGCTACCTATGTAAGTCATTTATAATGACAATTATATCAGACTACTTTCTTTTTCATCTCAAGCCATAGAGATATTGTATTTGCTGTCTTGGTAAGCATATGTAGATTGAAAATTCCTTTAATGAGAAGTTCAAATTTTTTAACATACTTGGCTCTTAAGTGGGTTCCTATGCAGTTGGCCGAATGCATCTGAAAATATTACTTCAATTTATTACACCTTGATTTCCTTCCATTGGCCATCTTAGTTTATATAATTGGAGTTCTGTCTCATTCCTTAGTTTTATTAACCTGTAAAAACAATTGCAATCATGGCGAACACTTACCCTGTGTGGTAATAGAATCTTGGATAATTTTTATTTCAAATGCCCAATTTGTTACATTGACAAGCTGTAAGTGTTGATTGATTAGCACAGTATTGGCACTTCCATCTCTAATCATGCAGTGGGTGCCCATCATAAAATCTCTCTCAAAAAGTATATGCATACCTATAAAAGGTTTATAATAAGTTACCATTTCTAGTTTTGGGTCAAATTTTCATGAAAAACACTTAAAAGACAAGTTCAGAGAGCAATGGATAAATGGTCTATTTTCAATTGTCTCTAATTTGCTCCATGGTTAGTTTAAAGCATATAAATTTTCTTTGTTCCAAAGTACTTATTGAGTCTCTAATTTGCTCCATGGTTAGTTTAAAGCATAGAAATTTTATTTGTTCCAAAGTACTTAGTGAGTACTTTTTGTGTATTACACGAGGCAAATGAATGTTGGTGATGGAAGCCAATATAATTTCTCAAATTCTATGAAAATCATAAAAATGTATCAAATATGGCAAGTTTTTGCTGCCAAAAAAGTGAGAGAGGATTGAAAATCAGTTCAAAGGTAGTTGTCAGACAATAACTATGCAGTATCTATATTACCTGTAGAAATGTGACAATACAATGATACATTCCCCCAAAATATGCTAAATTGCCATTTGTGCATAAAGAAGGTCGATTACCTTGAAAAATGTTTTTTTAAAGTATGAAAACAAGCAAAAATGATCTGTTAATATTGAACATAAACCCTATGCAAGGAGAATGGGCAATAATTTTGTTGCTAATATTTCATGAATTTTTAGTTATTACAACTGTTGGCAAAGGGGATGGATAGGAGATGCATGGGTCCTGTGATATTTATGTTTTAGGCACTGGAGTCCTTTAGTTTCACTAAATTAAAATTTTTTTAAACCTGTTTTCGAAAAATTCTTATCTTTTTTATGAGTACTCTGTTAAAGTTAATAGTGGTTCATTCTCCAAAAAGTTTTCAATTTAATTCTTTGCTGAGATCAATCTTTTTTTTTTGCCCAGAGAGTATGACAGTAGTTACAGTGCCACTAGTAGGTATTAGGTGTGTCTGATACGGATCTATGTGTGCCCATATACATTTATCTTTTCTTATCTTTCTTGATTAACCCTTGAGTGGGAACGTAAAATTTTGTTGCACGATTATGCACACGGGTGGCACAAATTCAATTTATTTTTGCCTAAAATTTTCAATTTTTGTAAAATATTTTTACTAGCAATAAATTCAGGCCAATATCTATAGTTCAATTAGGTTTTTTTTCACAATGGAACATATTTATAGTCATTAGTGGAACAAAACCCAAAGTCATTGAAAAATCATGAAATATTTTGAGCATCAAACATCCACTGTGACAATATTTATATAGAATATCCAACAATTTTAACATTACCAATTATAACATAATAATGTATAATACTATATAAATAATATATAATACAGTTGACCCTCGCTTTACGACATTAATGGAGGACCGATCGTAAATCGAATCCCATCGTATGTTGAATCGGCATTATTTCCGGACGAGGAATCGGTTTAAAGAGCATCAGCGCCAATCCATTCAGTGTACACGTCAGTGCCAATGCATACGAAATATCCTGGATTAAAATTATTTAAAATTTTATTAAACCAATATTTAAAACACTATTGATATTTAAAACGAAATTGGAGAAATTTGAAACTTTAAAAAGCACGTGCAAAATCAGCTCAGATCGTAAGTTGAACCCATCGTAAAGCGGGGGTCTACTGTAATATATAATATAATAATACCGACAGAAAAAGGTTACACAGTTCACAATTCAGTTTAGCATTGTCTTATACAGCACCTGTGGTGAATCCGAAAATGTAGATCCTGAAAAACTCTCACTGAAAGTGCCTAACTTTGCATATCCATGTTGAAGGCTATATGCTCTTAAAGGCAAATGTAATGAGGGCAAAAAATGCCAGTGTGCAAAAGGGCCCAGTCATGCTGCCTTCCTTTCGCACGCTATTTAATACGAACCCTGCAGCAATTTGTTACAAACGACCATGTGAGACTTTTGAGGACATAATAATGTGCAGCTACTGAAACTTACAGTATTTTATGCCATCCAATGAGAAACAGCACACAAATGAAACACCGTGAGCCATCCCTGTGGTCCACTTGCCTACTGAAGGACTAAAGCAATCAAGTACTGTGAAGATCCTGGGATATGTAATTAAAGTGCTCCCTTCAGGTAACCATTAGGAGCTGCGAATGTGATAAGCTGAACTTTCTCTCAGAGTATTCAGCTCTGAATATGTACTGGGGTTCCAAATTTTGGAGCCTCTGTACAAAATTCAAGCAGTCATTACACTTTTCTGGTTTCTTTTTCCTGACTTTAGTGTAGATTGTAAGCATCACAAAATACCAATTATAATTTTTCATCACCATTAGTCATTAAAAGAGTAACTTAACTAATTACCCATGGATTAAATTAAGCTATTCATTTTAAACATGGTAATTACAAAATGATATCACAAAACCCATGCATCACCTTTGAACACACTCTGCTGTTGTTTTTAGTAACCAAAATTCCAAACATTAAAAAGGATAAGTTGCAATTTAAATATTGCCCATTCTCTTTGCATATGCTTAAGGCTCAACATAGGAGATCATTTTAGCTTGTTTTCCTATTTTTTTGCAATGGGTTTTTTTTTAGGTAATCAATATTTGTTCATGTGAAAATGGCAGTTGGGATTTTTTGAAGGAATATATCATTATAAAGCAACATTTCTTGAGGTAATAAAAAAAATACTTCATAACTTTTGTCGGAATATTACATTTTTAACTCATTTTCCAACCTCTCTTACTTTTTTCTTGGCAAAAAGTTGCCTCATTGTATACATTTTTATGATTTTAAAAAAAATTTGAAAAATTATATTGGCTTCCCTATCCAAATTTTATTTTTTTTAATGAAAGGGACTAAAACCTCTTGCAAATTACTTCAGAGCAAGGAACGTTTCAATGAATCCACCTCATTACTAAGCAAATTAGAGACATGAAAATTTGCAGTATTTCCATAGCTCTCCGAGACAGCTATTTTTTGTGATTTTATCAATGGCTGTACGTGCATGAAAAATTCACTTAGAATAATTAAAACTGCATATTATTAACTGTATTTTATTTTTATATTAGGTTGCAGTTTATCAAGGAAATCTATGATGATTTATTTCATTTTATGTCACCCTCTATGATTTGAGATTGTTATGGCCCGTATTTTCTGATTCAGCATTTACCTTATGCTCGTTTAAAGTGGCCTTCATGCTGGAAATTTCGTTTACCATTCTGTTTTTGCCACTTTTTGAAATTCTGTTCTCCGTTTTCATTCAAAAATTAAACCTGCTCTTAGGGGGTCGAGCATAGTTGCCTTCTCGCCCTCATAGGTATGACTCTTTGTCTTCTCAATTCCTTCTGTTTATGTAGCTTTCCTAGCTCCTCTTAAGTACATAGGTCATTCTCTACACATCATGCATGTGTAAAACTTTTAATTGTGGTATTTCTTTCTGTCAATAGTCAATGGACTTTCTGTCAATAGTCAAGTGTCCAAGAGGCATGTTTTGTGGAAGCTTATTGCTTTTGTCCCCATTTAAAATGTGTGGCAACTTTGAGCACCTTTTTGCTAATGTCCAGTACTTGTGGTCCATGTTGTCTTTGAAGCGAAGCATTGAAAGTACTGCTGTTAAAAACTTAATGCCTTGTAATTTCACCATAATTTTTTTTCGTTATCAACTTATTTTTCCTCTACAATCCAGCCCCCAGTATCATGTTCATCAAAACTTAAGAGTAACACACCTAGAATAGAATTTTGTTTCTCAACAAGTCTTTTTTATATCCTTGGAAATGAATTCCTTCCATTAGGTTTATCTTTAATGAGTCCAATTTATTTAATTTTCACTATTTTTCTGAATTGTGATAAACTATCTTGGAATTCAGGAATTGTTAAGTCCAACAAAACGTCAAGGTTTGACAAGTGAACTTTGAATTGGCGTGAGATTCAATTAGCTCTTGTTTAGATTCCATAAAAATATATATTCTTGGATTATATACTGGTAGGGATTGACGAATAGATGAAGCACTAGTGCATGATCCTGGTGCTCTCCTTTGCAGCTGAGGAAGCAAGGGAAAGTAGAGGGAGGGGGAAAAAGGCTGAGGACCCAGCTGCTGAACCAAATTACTTGGCCAGAAAGATATAATTTTTGCCTCCAACTGTTGCACATGTGTCATGGATTTATGGCATTGGATATCCATATGAGCATGAGCAATTTTTAGTAAATAACAATCTTTATGTAGTAAATTTTAAAACCATTCGCAGATGCAAAAGAAATTTTCAGTCAACAAATACTATATGTGGACCCCAGAAGTCAAGGGGTCTAAGTGACATTTTTGAAAAAAATAAGTTAGGTACAGGAATGGGAAGTGAAAATATTAATCTCTTAGGTGGTAAAGAGATCCAAGTGATTTTCTTGACAGGTGCTGTTATCTAGGGTAATGCCTCTTAACTACTTAGTGGGTTGTAGCAAACATTTTCAACTTTGACTTCAGTTTTCTCAAAACAATGGTTTTGTTACTTAGACCCCTTGACTTCTGGGATCCTCATATACAATATCAGGCAAACTGTAGTATAAGACTGATTATACAGAAAGAAAATAGCACTTATTCTCTTCACTTACTCTTTTAGGCATTATCATGTGACTGACTAGCACTGCTTAGCATTATGTATTTATAATTCCACAAAACAAAAACGCCAAATAATGACGAAAGTACAGTGAAACCCCTCTTTTACACTTATGAAGGGGACAAAGGAAAAAAGTGTTAATGGAGGGAAATCTTAATTTGTAGGCAATTGAAGTAAAATAATTACCAAATGTTTCACAGTGTTGTTTAATTTGAATGGATTATACCTAAAATCTAGTGGCCGCAGTTAATTGTATAATTGGCAGGGAAAGATAATACTTCAATTTTTTTGCTATTACGAGGTGACAGGGCATACAGGGTACAAGAGGATTTTTCTGGTTGTGCCCCAATTCTTTGCATCAATGGCATGCAATTGTCCTTCAAAAACACAAGAAGTCATCCATGCCTTTGTGTTGGCTGCATAGTTTGTGGGCAATGAGGTCCAAATGTATTTTTAAAATATGAGGATTTCAAGATTTTTCTATTAAACTAAAGGCTTCAGTCTCTCATTACCTTTCAAATTGGCTCTTAACAGAACAGAGAAGCAAGCTTTTTAGCAATTGTTCCCTTATCCGCTTTGAAGTCGAGGATCTTGTGTGGCAGTATATAGTAAAAAAGGCATTTTTTGCCCTCATTGTAATTGTCTTTAAGAGCATGTAACCAGCAACATGAATATGCAAAGTTAGGCACTTCCAGTGAGAAAGTTTTTCGGGATCTACACTTTCGGATTCACCACAGGTGCTCTTTTAGACAATGCTAAACTGAATTGTGAAATGGTCTATCAACTTAATTAGTATGCTGTGGACTCACAGAGCATACCCCACAGAACCTGTACACAATCTGGGAGTCAAACCGGATACCAAGTAGTGTGACTCAGAAGCAGGAGCTTTTGCAACGAAAGTACTCAGCAGTATGTATTGATTCATAGAAGTATAGGTCTATTCATAGTGCTTTGCCCTTGCTGTTTTTCTGGACTTCACAGCTGCAGGGTGGGTGTTGTGCTTGGTATATGGCTAAGAATTTCCATATGGTACTCTAATGCTCTCTAGGTCATTACTTTGTATTTTATAACAATTTAAGTTTCCCATATTGTCGGCTAATACTTTGCCTCTCCCATGAAGACCCATTATTGCACATTGGATAAAATTTCTCATAGTCTTATCTACATCATTGAAAAGGACAGCTATTCTGATGTATCCATGCCCTTATCCTGGTATCAAAAATCCGATGCAGAGGCAATTCCATCCGTGTCATTTTTAAGAATACTTTCGGCCAACACTCGTGGCAAAGAGTGCATTTTAAGCCTTATACAGTAGAAACTCGAAATTATGAAATTGTGATTTTACAAAGCAAAATCTTCGGTCCCGACCAAAAGGGTATCTAAATGCATGAAGGAGTACTCAATAGTGATATTACAAAATAGCAAAGTTTTGAAATTACGAACCTCGGTTCTTGGGCCCGACGTGAAAAATTTACTCATTTTTACGAATGATGATGGGTCACAGCAGAGTTTTTAGGCGCTCCTTGTCAGAGTAAAGATATTGATCATCGTTACCGAATACATAATGCACCAAATGTGACATATGAATGATAATACATTTTTCAATGCTGCAGTAGGAAGGATGACATTTAATCAAAGGCATATTAGTTCATAAAATGTGACACCAATCGGACGAAATCATTTGTTATCATGAGTCCAGAGTTACCGACAACGAGTAAAAGAACGTGAATCAATCGAATAAGAACATACTCGCCCACAGAGACCAATTGCTACGACAAGCATTTTACTCTCATGGAACCTGGCATTTTTTTCGTACCCGTTTTTCCCTAACATGAATCCATGATGAGTATTCCAATTACAGAAATCGTTTGCTGCACGTGTGTGCTCGATAAACTTAGAGTTCGGAGATGATGCCATGGCATTCGAGCGGTAAATTCAGTCGTGTATATCACCCAAGGAAGCTTTTTTTCTCACAATTTCAGACATTACACTCAACTTGCTCCACAGCATAAGTATTCTGGCTGGCAGTAGTTATCATCGAAAGACTCATGTTTAATTAACCGTCCTAATTTAAAGTTTTGATGTAGTCGTCAAGCAAGGCTCTTCGTAAGCATTGCCCTTCCCTTCTTCCGTCACCAACAGCCAAGAAAACCAGAGAACATACGAGTTCGCTTGGTTTATACGACTACTAAGTTTGACCCACGTTAATTATTAAGGATGTCTAATTCTGGGCGCATCTGGAATCAACAGGAAAAAATGCTTTCGCGTTACTTGTTGCAAGTTGGCAGTTCATTGGCTGAAATCCCCAGCGATTATTTGTCAACGGATGACGATCTCCAAGTTTGTGTAGATCGAATGCTACAGCCGGCGATGGAAGAGCCTGTGGCAGGGCCCAGTAAGGAAAGCAGCGACGAAGACGAAAATGACCTAGTCCTGATCTCTCCCAATTGGAACGAAGTTTTGCTCGCTCTCGATACATTACATCGATCCCAAATTATTGCAAAGTACAAAAACAAATACCTGATTTTTTTTTGTTAAATGAGTGATTCTATCAACAGAAGAACTGAAGTATATTTATAATTAATATTCATAGGTATTTCTTCTTGACTTATTACTCACTGACTCCCTTTTCTGAGATTGTCGGAATGAATCAGAAATTAAGGAAATGCGAAATGGAAATGCCCGCCCATTCCCATATTCTTTGTCCCCACCCGGCAAACCCCCCCAGGAAGATTCACCCAGCTTTCCATCTCCGCTGCTTCAAAACCTCAGCTTACTCTCCCCCATTCTCTTTCTCACTTGCTGCGAACCTATCAAACGCTTCTCTTCCCTCCCATACTGGTCATATTTCTCCCTCAAGTGACCCACTGTGTCCCCCTTCCCTGCTCGAGCCCTCCCGCTCTACGGGTGGGCACGAGCCATCATCCTCTTAACGAAGCTCCCCGTGCCGGGCCTCCAGAAGATCAGGCCCCTTCGTTTCTTGCCCCCTCCCACCCGCTCAATACTAGGTCAGGATGCTACGTCCCCAGCTGACTCTGCAGACCCCCCCATACCAACTCTTGGGACCCTTAAAAATTCCCCCCTACTCTCAAGGAATCTGTGCACGCCAATGGGTCTAACACAGCCAAAATATTATTATGTGGGCATATCTTGATGCATGATAAAAGCTTCCCCTCTCCAGAGTTATGTCCTCCCTCTCTGCCGACGCAGCTGGTTGAGGTAAAAGGGAGGAGGAAGACAAGATGTGACTATTTGGCATTAAGCTGATGATTCATTCGAAGTTTATTCTTTGTGCACACCACTTGGTCTTGACTTCCAGCTAGATCAACCTCCCTAGTGACGTAAGATACTCCCAAGGCCATGGATCTCGCAGCTGTTTTGTGAGAGGGTGAATGGAGTAACCCCCACAGTGAAGGAGAAAGGAGGGCAAGACAGCAGATTCCGGCTTGGTGCGTGGCCTGATCTGGATCTGAAATGCTCAGATGAAAATCTTGCTTGATCGTAAACAGAGGAAAAATGATAAGCAAAAATATCCCACATGCCAATTCAATATCGAATCTTTATATGGAGTCTGAGGTTTAATGAATGAAGATCAGGTGATCTAATCTAAATGGAACCACAACTGAAGCTTCCGCGTGGTAGAGTGAAAAACGAAAATTATTGATTTGCAATGTTAGTAGCCGATATGCCAAGTAGTTAGTAGCCGACTTGCATCATTAGTAGCTGATAAAGTGTAAAAGTAAAGTGTATCTCACCTTCTCCGTTGAAGTGTGTGGCTTGTACAATATAATTGTGAAAGGAGATACACATTTAGCTGGACTCCTCTAGAGGCTCTTTTTTCAACTCCATCATCTCGGAAATAACCAGGCACTTATAAGCTGAATCCAAGGGAGAATAATGATTGTTATTTGAATATTTGATGGGCATGTCATATTTTGTACAAAATTCATAATATGAATGCATGGCATAGAATCCGCAAGAGAATCTTTTCACTATCTTAGCATAATATAGGTACATATTATGCCTGACACTGAGCATATGATCTTCTTCTATCGAAAATATGTTCCTCTAATTTCTATATCTGGTGCAAACGAAAAGTTAGTTGTTTATATGTCGATTTCCGCTGCGAAAAGATGGAACGACACAGCGGAAATCCCGAAAATCGAAAGCTTAAGTTAGCTGTGTTCAACTTTATGCTCCCTGTTGGCATGAATACAAATTTAAATCAACTTTCATATATAATTATAACTTGGTAAATCATGTGAGTACGTTACGAGAGTACGTCATAATTTAAGGAAACAAAAAATAGCATCATCACAATTCTCTTGAAAGATACTCGTTCATACGAAATTCGATATTACGAAATGCCGATTTTTCCAGTCCCTTCGGCTTCGTAATTTCCAGGTTCTACTGTAGTAGCCATTTCTCCTGAATATGGGTGACCCTCTGGTGAAGAGCTTAAAAAAAGAAATCCAGGAAGTTAAGATAAACCTAATAAGTCTGTTGTTTCCTCAAAGATGTAATCTTAATATTTCTTGATTGCTGTATCTGTTTAAAATATGTATATTTTTATTTCCTCTTTGTTAGATAGTCTTATTTTTAATTATGTCACTTAACCAATAAATTGATTACAAATAACTGGTTGAACTTCTTATAGCTGTTACAAGTCTAAGCCCCATGTTTTTTGGAAGTAATTTATTTTTAATTATTTTACTAACTAAATTATAAATTTATTATAAACTATCTAGGAGCCAAGGTTGCACAACATGCTGGAAAACATTTACACAAATTCATCTCAAGAAGACCGGAATACAAAGCTGGAAACATTGAGGAGGCTATTAGACAGGTATGATTCCTTTCAGGAATGATTTCTTTCCTCTTATGCTTACAATAGCCCTAGGGCTATACACGTTCAGGATTTGAAGCTGTAGACACTTAGCTCAGATTACTGCTATCTTTACTCATTTTCCAGATGAAGCTTGGCTTTATCCTTAGGTACTCTTTGCTTCTCAATGGTCTTCCATGGGTGGAGAAGTAGATTGCTACATCCATTCATAAGACTGTGAGGCATAAGGCTATTCAAATATTCTCTACTGGTGTTCCATGGTTGGTATTAGCTTTGGATCATGTGTTGACACCATTATTTGGCAAGGTTGCCACCACTTTTCAACTGTTACCATTAGTTTCAGATTTTTGCTAATTACCTCTAGGTTTTGAACTTCAACAGATTCTTCCATTGACACAAAAAAAAGACTCATGAAAGTTGATTTTCAAAGTGTACCCCTAATTTAAATCATGAATGTGCATGTCAATAATATATTCTGCACTCATATACATATTGTGCATGTTCTGAATTAAACCAGTCCTCTACATCCATTATTACCTTGGCTGGGCTTAGTAATTGTGAGACATCTAGAATTCTTCTGTTTTATCTTGTCACATGTTCTACAGCTGGTCAGGTATTCACCCGACTCTCTTTAGTATTCATTATAGTAATTATTTGTGGACATAACTGAGGATAGCTATGAAACTGATGACTATTATTCTTTTTGAATAACTTTAGGCTGAGAGCAGAACTAAATTTTTTTTAAGACCAAAGAGGAAGTTACTCATCACATGACTTTCTCGTGGCAAACGATGCTGCAGATAGCATGGCCTAACCTCTTGGAAAATCACTCACTCTCAGACCTCCACTGAATGACTTTTTGAATCTGTTCACTGTGTTACCTAATTTTGGTAGCCCATAATTGCTTCTTGTTAATGCCAAAATAAATCTCTTGGATGTGAGGAATGCATTGGCCACTTCTCTTTGTTACTCAACCCAAGTGTTGCCCAAACATACCCATGCATGCTGGGACAAATCTTCTCAAAGCACCTCTCATTGTGAACCTCATTGATTTTCCAGTCAAAGGGTAGGAGAAATAGTCTCAGTAGTCTCAAGCCACCTCTCATCGGCAGTTCCCCTCACCCCCTTCCTTGCACCCTGCAACAGAGACCTTTGAACTATTCCAAGTTTTCTTGAAAAGCTTCCACCAACCGCACTAGTTTAGGCCTTCCTCTCAGCCTATAAGGTACTAGAAAAGAACTGTAGTTAAGGGCCATGAGAGGTCAATGAAGCTAATCATTTTAGTATGGATAGAAGATGAGGCAAGCAGTGGGGTTGGGCATGGATAAAAATCTTTTCAGGAGTGAAATTAACCTTTTAATATCTTCAAAAGATAATATGTAATTGTGTTTTCCAGCTATCATGTGGATGCCAATTAAATTTAAACTCCTTTGAAAATATTGCAGCATTGTTGAATGTTAGGTAAACTTAAATTCTATCAAAGTTATTCAAATTACATCTTTGAAGTACTGATGTAAAAGTATGCTTATGAGTCGTCATGGCACTTAACTTAGTATTCTATTTCATCGTGCTGTTAAGTAATTAAAAGTGTTACTCAGTGGAATGTTGATGTTGAGAAACATTTCAAATGGTGTGGTTTGCTATTCATTTTTCAGTAAATTTTCTATTCTTGGAGTCGTAATATTTGTAACGTTGCCTGCCACCCCCTTTAAACATCTGCATGGTCATTCATTAGGTAATCTGTTGATTTACTGCTAGATTTTTCATGGTAATTCTTACCCAACTTTCCCCCTCTTGATCTTCTTAAACACTGTATCTTTCTCCTCACTTTGCTATCCATTTTTACTGTCTCTTCAGAATATTATCACTGATTTCCTTTTCCCATATATCCTGTCCTGCCTTTAATGCCACTAAGATTCTCCCCTTCATTCTCATATTCTCCCATTCCTCAAGGCAAGGTTTATCTACTCTTGGTAGAAGTGCCTCTTGAACCATATTGTGCTGTGCTTCATACAAAAGATTTGACCTGTATTTTGTCAATTGATTGTGTCATATTCCCTCTCCATTCCTTCCTCTCAGTCAATGCGACCTTATCCCTTGCAATTTTAAGCCATGTGTTCAGTATACTAAAACCACTGCATGAGATAAGGATTAATCATGGATGCTCAGGAGATCATAAAAATCGTGAGGCATTCCAGCTTAACTACGTAATTACTTGATCAACCACCCATTCCCATTACTACAGGCCCCACAGCGAAGGAAATCTGATGACAGCTGTAAGGGATGAGTGCAGAGGAGGAGCATAGTTGCCAAGTCTTTATGGGAGGGAGCCTTTATTGTGACAACTAGTAAGGCTAAAATGCGCAAGGCAGGTGACAACGTTGTCAGTGTTGAAAGGGGGATGGGATGGCAATGGCATTCAGCAATTGGCCCCTGGACATGCCAGGCCCCACATGAACTTCCTACTTCTGCACTTTCACTCTATCAGCTGTTGTCGGACTTCGTTTGCTGTAGCAACTGTAGCAATCTCCACTTCCCTCAAGTAAAATGCCCCTCTTTACCCACCCTTGGCAAACCCCATGTGCCACAGTGCCTTTAATGGACCACTGCTGTGTCAATCAAATACACTCTGTGGCTCCAAGCATATTTTTATTTGCCGACCCCATGGTCATATATGTATTTACCAAAATTGTACCCCATTCATATATTATAAATGTGTGTATTATTTTTATTTTTATAATTGCAACAAACTTAGTTTCACATTTATTGTGCTTTTTTACCACATACCCCTTAACATCTCAGTGTTTACCTCTGATGGCAAGCACCCTACTGGTTCAGAGCTGTTACCATAAGGGCATTGAAATGTATGTAACAAGGGTGTGAAATGTATGAAACAAAAAACAGTATTGCTTAGTAAATTATTTCGTTTTCTTATGTCAAAACTGGTTTTTTTGATTGAATATCTTTCCTTAGCTATTTCTTGTCTACCTTAAGTGTCTTGCAGCATGCTATTTTTGTTTGCCATTGTGCGACTCCTACCAGCTGATCATGCAGTTGATTCATTTTATATTTTTCTGTGTTTATCATCTGTATTATACTTCTGGTATTTTTAAACATATTGTGAAATTAGTTTGTTTTTGTTTACATCATCATCATTTGGTTAAATATTTTAAGCTTGTTTCACTTTTTAGTATTCAATTTTGTAAATAATTAAGTAAGTCTGGTAATAAGTGAGGGAATTCACAAAAGGAAGGCCAAGGGATGAATGCTTTGACCAATTAAAGGCAGAAGTACATTGCAACTACCAGGGAGCAAGGGAACTAGGGTTAAATAGGGAAGGATGGAAGGCTGCAGTCAACCACTCTCATGAGTTGTAAATAGCGATGATGATAAAGTAGGGGACATAAATAATGGTCGCTTGAGCATTTGGTGATGGAGAAAATTAATATTGCGCGTTATGAATGAAGGCCAGTGAAATCTTTTTCTGTATCCATAAATGCATACATAAATACTACAAACAGCCGTAGTAACATTACACATCCTTGCTTTACACCTTGTAATAAAACAGGGCATAAAGCAAGGATGTGTAATGTCACCATGGCTGTTTATGTATTTATGGATAAATGTGTTCGAGATGCATGTAGTGAAAACAATGGTGTTCTGATTGGAAATGTAAACGTGCGAGTTCTACTATATGTGGATGAGGCTGTTTTGATCTCAGAGAGTCAACAGGAATTATAGAAGCTCCTAGATAAGGGGAAATGCGTGCTAGACTAAAGTATTAGTTTTTGATAAGGAGAATGGGGAGAATAACTGTATGATGAGGGCGAATGGTTAAGTAATTGAACAAGTGGATGATTTTGTGTACTTAGGTAAGATGTTTACGAAATGTGGATGGATAGATGAGGAGATGAAAATATGTGCGAATGCTGGAAGGAAAGTAGTTGGTAGCATGTGGAGCATATCAAGGAATGAGTGCTTGTCTAAGGAAGCGAAAATTGCTGTGTACAAAAGCGTACTTCTCCCTACTTTGTTGTGTGGTAGTGAAACATGGGTATGTCAGGATAGACATAAGAGTAGACTAAACGCAGTGGGTATGAGTTATCTGAGGAGTATTTGTGGCAAAAGTGGGATGGATAGGGTCAGGAATGAGTGGGTAATAAAAGAATGTAGGTTAGATGCTCCAGTAATGGACATATATGAAAGGAGTGTGCTTCATTGGTTTGGCCATGTTGAGAGAATGGATGAGAGTCGAGTAACGAAACATATATAAGAGTGAAATGATTGGTGCAAGAGGTAGAGGTAGGCCGAGAAAGTTGTGGTTGAATGTGGTTGAGGAAATTCTTAGGAGGAGGAATATTAGGAGTCTAAAAAACAGGAGGGCATGTATGAAGCAGTGTATGGGGGTAAATGAGACAAAAGAGGTTTGCAAGTATAGGTCAGTATAGAGGAAATTATTGAAGCAGAGTTAGGTGTACAAATATGTATTTATGAATGAAACTTTGTTACTGTGCCTATCTCAGAAGGGAACGGTGTGATTGGTATGTATATATGTATGTATTAATGAAATAATTTTTCTTTATTCCTTGCAGGGGTTTTTAGAAATTGACCAGTCTATGCAGGAATCCCTCGGTGATGAGTTGGCCGGTTCAACTGCTGTTATAGTAATCATTAAAGACAATAAGCTGTATTGTGTAAGTGTTTTTCAACTTCATTTGAATAAACCAGTGTCATTAACAGAGGGTCTGATAGTACTCTTCAGTGTAATGAACAGAATTGTGACCATTATCATTTTATACATGAACAAGTTTGTGATATTTCTGTAAACTGTTTCTGGTATTTTAGGGTAATGTTGGAGACTCACGTGCCATTGCAAGTGTTGGAGGGAAAGTGGAAGTATTATCCTTAGATCACAAGCCCAGTAATGATGTGGAGATGAAGCGAATCCAAGCTGCCGGTGGTTGGGTCGAGTACAACCGAGTGAATGGCAATCTTGCCCTCTCGCGAGCCCTCGGAGATTTCATGTTCAAGAAAAATGAGAAGAAGAAGGCAGAAGAGCAAATAGTTACTGGTAATGGAATAACTGCTCTCAGTTGATCGGAACATAATTGTGAAAGCAAATATGACAGATTTTGTCCTAGTCTGAGCATTCACATTTCAGAGAGAATTCATTGTTGACTTCTGTTTATTCATAAGTCTTTATGTTTTCAAGATCATGGTCCACAGTAAAATGAAATACACTTCTGCAAACTTCTCATGTACATATAAACATCCAATTTTCTGCTGGAATGCAGCATTGCTCTCACTTTGCAATGCTTGCTTTGCTTCATAGATGCTGCTACTTGAAAATGCTTGAAATGTATCAAGCTTTAACTTTCATTTCGTATCATTCTATTCATTTTATTGATTGACTTCGTGTTTAACTGAACTTGAATGCCATAATTAATTGAAAGTCACGTCAAAGGTAAATTTTCTTTTGATTTATTTATCATTTGTTTTCTCATTTGTCATCATTAATCTAAAAAAAATAGATTTAGTTTATTCACTGATCTTCATGTATTTTTGAAGCCCTTATGATGTGTGTTATGTATGTGTGCCATAGGTGGTAGAGTAAGTGCACATCCACTCCCCGATTAACGCTCGTAATCCGTTCCATGAAAAGCGAGCACTAATTGAAACAGCGCTATTCGAATCATCAAATTCCATAACGCCTAATGCTATGGAACTTAATTCGTCTCCGAGATGCTGCTTTCACCGTATAAATTTTGTGAAATATACTGTGAAAATAATAAACTGCGGTTAAAATCGCTTTAAAATTGATTTAAAGTTAAATAAATGTTGTTTTTATTCCATTTGTTTAAAATTTTACCGGTGAAAATGGATAAATAATTACTGAAATTGAGAACTTTTGGCTTTGCCTCAAACTAAAAGAAGATATTCCGCATTCCCTCTTATGTGAACTATAACAATACGTAATAACTTAAAATTGTGATACAACAATCCAATAGTTTCTTTAAATGCTTTAAAAAAACAAACTTGAAGAAAAAACAATCACGGATAGAACTATAAATAAAGTGCAGAAAATGAAACAACAGCTGATGGCGCATCACCACCATCCTTAACGAAAGTTCTTCCGGTTCTTTCAGTTAATCCACCTCGACGTCGTCAGAACGATCATTGCTGCTGCTGTCTTGGGTTATGGTGGAGGATTTGCTTTGAGTTTTAGAGAAATAACTGTCTAAAGAGAGCTGTTTTTTCTCTTTGTTTCTTTCTAGTAATAGTTCCTTATAACAACTCACAGAATCCTTTAAACTTCAAGCAACTAGCATGCTTCTTTCAAAATCAATATCACTTTCTTTTATGAGAGTGCATGCACAGTCGATACGATTTAAGAATTCACTAATATTTGATGTAGTTAAAACTTTACTTTTGTCACTGATTTCTTCGTCATCACACACATCTTCGCTCTGCTCTTCCATTTTCCAATGCGTTGCATTTCTAATAGTTGTACATCAGTTAATTCTTCTTTATTAGCCTCCATCAGGTCCTGAATGTCTTCAGCCTCCACTTCATCTAGACCGATGATGTGTGCTAGGTCAACTGTTTCATTAATTACGTCCTCAGGTATATCAAATCCAAGGAAGTCAATCGCACAGTCGTCCCAAAGATTTTTCCAAACTGAATTCATAGTTTTTTCGGAGACCTCACCCCAAGGTTTTGATATGTTTTCAATGACCTGTCAGATATTATAACAGCGCCAAAATTCCTTCAAGCTCATGCCGGCTTCACCCTCAGTTGCCCTTACAGCTTGGTTGAAAGTCTCTCTTAAATAGTATGCCTTGAACGTCGAAATTACGCCCTGGTCCATTGGCTGTAGAATCGATGTACTGTTTGGAGGTAAGTGAATAACCTTTACCTCCAAACATAAATCACTCAAAGTTCTTGGATGCCCAGGAGCGTTATCTAATACCAACAGTACTTTGAAGTCTAATTTTTTTTGGTGCAGTACTCTCGTACAGCTCGTTAATCAATCATTGGTTTAAGCTTAAAATCCCCACCAGCATTGCCACCAAGCAATAATGTAAGTCTATCCTTTGAAACTTTGAACCCTGGCATTGATTTTTCCTCAACAGAAATATATGTTCTGGATGGCATCCTTTTCCAGAACAATCCAGTCTCATCGGCATTGAAAATCTGATGAGGTGAATATCCTTCCTTTTCTATCATGGCCGGTAATTCAATGATGAATGCGGCTGCTGTGCTTTCATCTGCACTAGCTGACTCTCCACGAACTGATATATTATGCAACTTATACCGGGCTTTGAAGCGATTAAACCACCCATGGCTGGCAATAAATGTTTTTTCATTGGAACTGGCTTTTGACAATTCATCGTACAAACGCTTAGCTTTTGCTTGAATCGCCAACAGACTTATAGATTTATGCTTCTCAACTAAATCTTCTATCCATACATTAAGAAGTCTCCATAATAGTCCCACATCTATTTCTTGTTCCTATCCTGATGGTATCCAAAGGAGTTGCTATTTTTCCATACTTCTTGATTTAATCTGCATTCTTTATGATAGTCCTTACAGTGCAACCCGCGAGAGATGTCTTGCAAATTTCATGTTACCACTGTCCAGCATCAAGACGTCGCAAGACTTCTAACTTGATGCCAAGTGATATTGTTTTCCTTTTCTTCTTCTCCGGCAGCCTATTATCATTCATTGTCTTATTTTTTATGGGGAAAAACATAATTAGAAATTTAGAAACACTCGTGAACATACTCAGAACACAGTTGAAAGGTTCATTCATCAATAAATTCTATTGCGCGGTAATGACGTAATGTGGACGAAAGCCTTGATGGAATCGATTTTCTTCCTTCTATTCACTGTATTATTCAGAATATTCAGTGATGAATTTTTTTTTCACAGATTGTCTTTTTCAGTTGAAAAGAAAGACGTAGCAGAATACATAAGAACACAGTTCTGACAGGCGACGGGCGCACGGGACGAAGTGATCGCTGCGCATCGTGGGATTTTCAAGAGCGTTAATGCGGAACCGGAGAGCATTGAAGTGGAACAGGGTCATAAAATATTTTCAGCACTTATGCGGAACAGTGCTAATCGGAAAAGCGTTAATTGGGGAGTGGGTGTATTTCATTTCATTGTGTAGCTAGATCTTCAAGTGCACATGAAGATTTTTCCTGGTGATGTGGTCAGGATCAAGAATCCAATCAAATCTTCTTGAATCCGTAAATTCGAGATTCGGTTAAATTCTTTCATAATAGATTCCATTGAATTTTAATCCAGATGTGTTGGTGGCAATTGTGCTGCATTGCTTTTTACTCTGTGTCGTCGACAGTAAAATCATAATTGATCTCCCCGTGGACTGTTTCATTTTGAATCCATTGTACTTATATACTGTGGCTATTTGAGTGAACTTACATTATGTCAAAAATGTGTGCATCAGTTGAGATTCTGTTACAATTAGTCACATCAAGTTTCATTTAAAAATTCTAAAGCCACAATAATCCACTGTGGGAATGCATATAAAACTTCAATATTAGCCAGAAAGACAGCAAAAGCGTACAACTGAGCCAAAAAATACATGGTAAGATTTTGAAACACTGCATTGGAGAATGACTAAGTATGCACAAGAATGCATTAATCTGGTATACTCATGCCCACTTAACTTATTTTCCTTTTCCTTAACCCTTTTAGTGCAGCGGGCCGATATATCGGCTCACAGGCAAAATATTGTTTAACTTTTGCACAAAAATATAATTACAATTATTTTTTGTATGAAGTATAAGTGTTTTTTTTATTATTACCTAATTCAATGCATACGCAATAAGAAAATCTGCATATGGATATTTTAAACAATAACTTTATAATATTTATTTTCTTAGAGTGGTACATTTCATTCTAGTTACCCTCCACATTTCTCACTAGAACCGCTGGCAGGGGTCAGCACTAAGAGGGCTAACTAAGGAAGTAATAGATTTCTTTGTGGAACAATATTCTCCTCTGTTTTGTTTCCTTTTGAAGGTGATTAATTACATTTAACATTGATGAGAATCGTAAGAATACTTATGGGTTTATAAATTTATAAGAAAATGTGAAAATAGATTTGAAGTAATTTTTAAATACCGTAATTTTCCGTGTATAGTACGAATTTTTTTCCGCCAAAATTCTTCAAAAAAGTAGGGTGCGTATTACATATGGTTGCAAACTTGTCGCTTGTTTTCGGGCCTTGATCACATTTGAAGTAATCTCAACATACATATAGATATTCAATTTTACAATTTCTAATAAAAAACAATGCAATGAATCAATTTAATTTATTTATTAAAGCAAAAGCATTTACATGCAGTTCCTCTTATCTTTAACACTGTTCGCACTGACTCCTTCGAATTCCAAATCACTATCCTCGCTTGATTCGAACCTTTAATGCGAAGCACTGATATCACGCTTGCTGGCAGCATGTATTGCGTCGCCAAGAACATCATATTTGTCCTCCTCATCGTCCACTATGCATTCTTCATCACTAAACAAATCATCGTCGAACCCATCTGTTGTGTTTGTGAGGCAGTATCTTTTAAAACCTCGCTTAATCACAGATGAATCGATGGCATCCCAGGACTTTTTACTCCATTGACTAATTAGCGATAACTCCGGTTTCTTTGACTTTTCTGAAGCTGTCAAAGACTGGTCCGGAGTAAAGGCACTCATTCTACTTTTTACGCATCTGTGTCTTAAACGGATGGTTGCAACTGACATCCATCACCTGCAACTGGCTTGTTATCTCTCCTGGAATAATGATGAGATCTGTACCATTCTCGAACAATATATTCTTGATGCATGGCATCTAGACCCAACATATGACGTCTACAAACCGCATCTTTGCACCACTCATTTCGCAGCCAATCTTTGGTAAAATTTTCATCAATCCATCCTTTTTATTTGCGTGTGCGAGCATATTCTGTGGCCACTTAACATTCTTAGGGAGAGTTTTTCTTTTGAATATTACACAAAAATGTAACATCTTCAAATTGCAGGGTAATGTGTCTTCTGCTAGTAAATCTAACGGAATCTGACACGAACAGACGTAAAGTGAGGCAAATGGAATACAGACATTGGTACTTTTTAGCGACAGTGTAGCAATTCTATCATTTATTGACAAATATTTCCATAGACATACATGGAAGTTTTGGAGGGGAAGAACCTACTACAAATAGATCGTCACATTGAGAAACCAAAGGGGTGTGTAAGAGCACAGGAAAAGCCATCCATAGGTAGCATTACCCCTTGTGCAGTCATCTTTCGGGCACTGAATGGCACAGCGGACAATGGCATAGAATGCCGTTCTCTAAATGCTGACTGTGTATTATACATGTTGATAAGTAAATTCTTACATTGTGCTCACCATAAAGCGTTTCTTATAATTAATTCCTTTCTTCGTTTCTTTCGCTTTAAACCCTATATTATCAATTTTCTTTACTTTATGAGAATTATTGTTCATTTATCAGATGCTTAGTGACATTTTTTTTGTCCTGTTATGGGTGTTCATTGGTGGATGGATGTGCTTCTCATAACTTAGCTTTGGCACAGTTACTGAAAAATGTCATACTATGGTAACAATGTTGGTAGCGACTTCTCTTTATTGTTCCTAATTTTAGTGTAATGAATGAAAAAATGTAATGTTTCATGCTCCATGCCTAGAAATCTATGTCTTTGATGTTAATCCTGAATAGCTTGCAATCCTAGAAAAAGAAGTTACATGTTACATTTGCTAAGTAAGAGCCCTGCTTCTGTTCTAACCCCATTTTATTGCACCTCAACCAGGATTGTATGTGCAATGTGTTACATATCATATTTTACATGCATAGAGAGCTTTTTGTGGTCGTAAAACACATAATTAGCGTCGAAGTGTTTAGGGCCCTTTCGGCACTGGTTCCTGATAACTGAGTGTGACAAAACTAGCATGTTGATTAACACTCCTCAATGATCATTTTTAGAGGTGAAAAACATTATTTTTCTGATTTCTGAAAATATAAGTGCCTCTCTAATGAGCATGGTAGCATAGCTTTTATTAGGATTAAGGTCTTAGGTAAGTTGATGGGATACGACTTTATCTGTCAGGCACAGTTAAAAACCCACATTTAATGCTTAACAAATGATAAGAAAATAGAAACTGTTAAATAGCCATACACCATGGCTACCACAAAACTGCTACTGTTTATAAACAAAGTCTAAGGTAAATGGATTTAATTTTTTACTATGGTGAAGTGGATTTACCTGTGCTTATTTTTTCTGGAATTGCGACTTGCCCATTGTAAACCATTATAATTGTCCAGTAATACTTTGGTTACCTTATAATGTACACTATTTTTTTGCAGCCTTCCCTGATGTTGAAGTTCGACAATTGACGGCAGACTGGGAATTTGTTCTTCTGGCTTGTGATGGCATATGGGATGTTATGTCTAATGAGGTAAATGATTGTCAAGTATACATTTCTGAAAGTTAACAATACGTCTGCATACTCAATTTGAATTATGAATTATTTGAATTATAATAGACGATTCATATGTAGTTCATTTTGAAATAATGGCTGGGATATATTAATCAGTTGGTCACTAGTCGTAGTCAGTGAATTTAGTTTTGTCATAGTTAATATATTTCATTTTAGAATTTAGGAATCCTTGTGCATTTCTTCTAGTTTACTTACATTCTTCCATTACTAGAATCAGACAACTGTCCTTCCATTTCAATGTTAACTTAGTTAAGGTATTGCTTTTGCTTCCTGTGAAAACTGAGAGTTATTATGTCCATTTTGCGTTTATCTATTTCTCTTGTCAAAGCGAATAATGCTCTTAGTTGATATTAGCACCTGGTATTCCATGTTCCCAGTTTTAATCCAAATCGAAGTTCATACACTCATTTTGGTCAAAATCCACCATCCTGATCCCTCCGAGGCCTTTGTATGACGTTTGTACCTTATTATGAGTACCAAGTTTTGTATTTATCATGCAACCTTAAATGAATCCATTGCTCAGTGGGAGGTAGTGTAGGAGCTGCTCGAAGAGATCTAAAATGTCTCAGTTTTGTCCCTCAGGCTTGTGGTGGCTTTTTTTTCAAGATGGCACCAATATTTACTCTTCAGGACTGTAAAATGTGATGGTTTCAATGTTCCCAGTGCTATTTCTCCAAAAGTAGGGCGTTGCCACTTCATGTGCAATGAGTGAATGCTTGAAATAACATCCCTTTTCACGTCCATTATGCAGAATTCCCCTATTTAAGGGTATTCAAGGGACATCACATTTGCACTCATAGCATTAACTGTATATATGACATTGCACTCTATCAATATTCTCTCTTATGCTGCAGGAAGTGGTGGATTTTGTTCGCCTGCGAATCGCAATGGGGATGGACCCAGAGGACATATGTGAGGACTTGATGACAAGATGCCTGGCTCCCGATTGCCAGATGGGAGGCCTCGGGTGTGACAACATGACGGTGGTGCTGGGGTGTTTACTCCATGGTGCACCATACACACAGCTCATATATAAGTGCACGCTCCCGAACCCTTCTTCCTCGCCCAAGCATGTGCAGTCAGTGGCAGCGACGCCCTCAAACTCCCCCAGCCAGTTGCCTTCAGGAAAGAAAACATTAGACTTGCCTTCGAATGGAACGGGAGAGGTGATGGAAAGCCAAGAAGAAGAAGTAGTCTCTTAGGAAGGAATGGTGTTCCTCTTACACTCAGTCAGTGTTAAGGGTATTAGTGGGTGTGGCTCATTCATGCAGGCTCTCATACTGTTCGATCATTATAAAAGAAGTCACTTAAAATTTATATTAAGTCATATAACATTTTCTGTTGAGCATGACTATGTTAAATCTCAGTATTGTCACATCATAGGGAAAGCATTCTAGGTGGTGATTTTTATTCATTTTGATGAAGTATAGCCAAACTTAGTATTTTTAATTGACCCGAGTATTTTATTAAAACTTATTTATTTATTCGTTTAAAATTTTCTATTTATTGGGATTGAATTTCACATTACAGAATTGTGAAACAAAATGAATTTTAGTCAAAACAGGACTTGTTGTTGAGTAGAGTTGTTTGTACCCTTGTCACATCTTATCTCTTTCATGAAATCATTTGAAGTATGCCACAAATAGCCCTGTGTTTGCTGGGTACAGGAAAGCTGAATGATGTATTCCTATAGAATGTGTAAATTTGTATCATGTTATTTTGATTACTGAGCTACTGTTCTAGCAGTGAAATAATCACAATATAAATGTCAGCTACATAGCTCAAAGTTCAAGGGATATCAAATCATGGCTTAACGGCAGTTTAAAAAAGCCAATTTTTTAAAGTTGAATAAATTTCAGTGAGAAAATTTTCAGTAATTCTTGAAATATTAATTCCTAATGTTTTCCATGAAGATAGTATTAGCCAATTTTCTTTTGCAGGTATTTTGTACATAGGTATGTGGATTTTTATTTAATATCGTAATTGACATTTTTAGGAATAGTTTTTAATTTTGTGTAATTATATACACAAATGTGATCATTGAAATCATATTTTCATCCTATCAGTAATTTTTATCTCATTAAGCATATGTACATGACTATGTATATATAAATATATAGCTTTTTCTGAATAGTTTTCTATTGCAGCCAAAGTTCTGTGTATAGAATAACACCCTCTGCAGTTTTCATCCAAGTTTTTCATGTAACACCAAAAAAGTGTATGGTTTTAGCTATGTCTGTTAAAAAATCATTGGTATTTTAGAGGGAACTAGAGTATTTTTCTATTTGGAAATTTTGTAAAACTGGTTGAGCTATGTTTATGGCATCTGAGTTGGCATGTTGCCTGATGGATATTGTGCCATCATCGTGCCACATCCCTTATTTTCTCGCATTGGAGTGAGACATGAAATGGGATGTATCTACCACCTCTGTCTGAATGTATTCATTTTGGGCGTGATGGTATTCTGGAAGCAATTCCTTTTTGGTCCATTGCCAGCTTAAGACAGCTCAAGCAAGTATCTATTTTTGCAAGAAGAAAACTTTAAAGCATCATCGGAGTTGGAAATAGTGCCATTGCTTGGAAGTTGAATACTTAGCCAGGTCATGCATATTTCCCTCTCAGCCAATCAGCCTGCTGTTTTGCTCTCTACTTATCTGAAAGAAAAAACTTTTTACTCTCGGCTTTTGATGTTCCCAGGGTGGTTGTTTTCCTCGTAAATTGTTTTTTCATGGCTCATTTTTATTTGAACTGCTTATGTGAATTTATTTGTCCTTATTCATAATAATCAGTTTTATGTCAAAATGTGTAACCTCTACCTAAATTTGTATTTCAAGTTGTCCTCATCATAACAGGGATTTCAAATTTCAGAATGCAATTAAGAGTGCTTCTCCATTATAATTACCTCCTCAGTTCAATTCACTGAGCATGACTATGTATGGATGGAAGTCTGTTTTAAATGCTAATCTTTTCTTATTCTCTCTCCTCTCTTAATGAAACCTGAAATCGTCTGTATATTTTGAGAGTTGGATTTGATTTCACCGAAGACAGTGATTAATTTTTAATGACTGCAGTGAGGCTATTAAGCTCAGGGCATCAATTCTGGTTCTTTTGTTGCCTTTTTTCCATTAGTGAATGTTTAGAAGCAGCTCAATTCCTGTCCTGGAAGAGTTTGATGTCACTGTAGCTCTAGCAACACTGGGAAGCAAGTGAAGGATTCCTATTTAAAATGACTACATGCTTCAAAATATGTATACCACGAGGAAGAACTTTTTAAGGGGGGTAAGGCTGTGTTTGAGGTCCACGTACAATTTTAGTTCTTGCAGCATTTGTGTTTTCACCCAGATGTGCAAATTTTTTAATGGCTGCTGTTTCTCCCTTAATGGATCTTTGAGAAAGAAAAACTGAAAAGGTATCAATCATTGCACCAAAAATAAAGTCAAACTGTGAGGTTTACTCAGTGGCAGACACCATTATGTCGAAAACTGGCCGTACTTTTGCCTATGGGCAACAATTTGTATAGCAACTGTGATGTAAACAAGCCTTACCCATTCAGTGATCTCTAGGAGATTCATCCAGTAATATGATGAATCCTGAAATTTTTAGCTCTTATTATAATTAGCATTACTTTTTTATGTTGGGTACTCTGTCACGTTGATTGTTTGGGTGATTGAAGGCTAAGGTTAGCAGCCACAGTCTTAAGAGCCAATGCAAAGGATTTAGCACGGCTTAGCAGTCAACAAAACATAAGCTATGAGTTAGCTATGTATTACTGATGGAAAAATAAGTTAAAATGAGATTTTGCTAAGGCATAACGTAAGAAATGTAATAAGAAAGAGATTAGTGATGGCTATTTAATAGTTAGAAATCCACTTTGTAGCTCAGGATAAGGCTCAATTTCACAGAAGCTGTCCCTAATATCAATGCTATGTGAAAATAGCAGCCACTAAAAAGAACCAGAATTGACCACTTGGTGGCCCTTTGTGTGTAATCCAGTGACTTTACATGGTATGAAATTTGGCATTCATTTTGCATCTTAAGTGATTTATGTATTTTACTCTTGAGAAAGCCATTAAAGTCAAAGATTTTAACGACATGTTAAAAAATAGGAACATTTTACTTGTGAAAAACTGCCATCTCTTCAGTGACTGTTGCAAATTTATTAAATTTCATTCAGTTTTGTATATATCCACTGTAGATGTGATTCTAGGGAGAAGCAGCAAGAATATTCTGATATTGCCTCTTTCTTGCAATTATTAATGGTTGTTCAAACTTTTCTGTGATGACTAGCGACCTCTCATCTTGTGGAAAAAGGGTGGAGAAGTGAAATGATTTGTTGGCTTTCAGATGAAGAAAAAAATGAACAAAGCAAAGGTGCCTTCCAGAGCTCCCTTTCCATTCATAATTTTCCATCGTGATGCTAATGATGATTACTTGGCAGTTGCAATTTGTAGTTAGTTAATCAACAATTCTAAATAGCATAATCGTGTAATGACTTTAATGCAAATAATTTTTATATTCTATTAGTTTCTGTCAATCTAACTATTAGTCCCAGGAAAAGTATTATTTATATACCCCTTTTGGAAAAAATGTCAAATTATACTCTTAGTAATTGGCTGATGCAGTAAACCTTTTTTATTTTCTTTGCTAAGTACATTGAGAATGGCTGTATTCCAAGGAGGTATACCTGTTTCTCCAGCTTAACTGTTTGGTACCCATTTGATGGCAAATGTTGAAGCAACTTTTCATAATTTTTCATTGTCTATGAGGGTAGACCACTTTCATTTCATATACCCTAAATTAAGTTATCATTCTCGTATGTATATAAATTTATATTTTCTACCTTCATTGTAAATTTGCCTTTACCCTGTGGCTCTACGCAGAAATATATGTCATATTTGCAGAAAATTTGTGATATCTTTTCATATGCTGAAATTACCTATGTATGTGAAAGTTTAAGATCATATTTAACCATATGTAATTCCATGCATAGGAATTTATCTTACGGGAAAACATTTGTCTTCATCACTTTCCCTATGGTAAAACAAATAGTAGCCCCATAAAATTCTAGTAAATTGAGATTGGTGTAAGATGTTTTATTAGTGATAATGAAGTGCATAGATCCTTTCTCATATTGTCTTGTTTATCAGTCAACTTATCACTCACATGAGAGGGGCAATAACTGTATTCTCATCACAGGCTCATCAGGCAAAGCTGCCTGTGATCACAAGCAGGTCATTAAGGGCACCTTATTCTATGGCCTACACATTATACATGCAGTCCTCTACTTGTAGAATTCACAGTTTTGTTTGTTCCCAAATGGCTCCTATTTCTCAACTTTCTTCCACTATATTTGCACTTTTGGATATTTGCCAGAAATCTATAATTTTTAACTTTGTGCGATGATGTGCAGTGAACAAGGCACTTGTGTACTATGCACAGACAGCGGCACAATCAGTCTTCCAAGGAGTGTGGAACTGGTAGAAGCTTCACAACACATCAGTGCATTTGCCTTAATTTGTGTCATAGACCCTCCGCGACTGTACAGCACACTTCAGAACAGACAAGCAAAGTCCATGTGCACTGAACCACAAAAGAATGTCGATAATGCATTCCAGGATTGTTGTCAAGTTCATGATTCTCAGCAAAGATGTCAAACGTGTTTATTGTGAAGTTATCTATGGGTTGTTCAATCCTAAGATTGATTGACTGCAGCCCTCCACCCTTCCCTATCGAATACTAGGTCCTGTACTTCCTGGTAGTTCTTCTTACATCCTTTCCTCTTTATTTTTTCTATCAACTTATTCCTGAGTCTTCCTCTGGAGACTTTTCTCTCTATTTTACCTTCAATTATGTTCTATACAAACTCATTATTTCTGCCCAAAGTCCATTGTGTCCAATCCATATGGTTTGTATTTTCTGTTTGGTGTAAGGTATCTATTACTCTGTAATAAAAATCTTACGTTGCTTAATGCCCTCTGTGAACAAATTAAATAACTATACGCACAAGTTTAGCCAGAACTTATGCACCCGCAGAATGCTATCTACTGGTTGGTTGCTGTACATTTTGCCGTAGCACATCAGTCCATACACTGATTCAACATCATTTGAATACGCTAAATGGCAGTAATGTGCTGTGATCCACACTTTTGCACCTTCAATGTTTAGTTCATAGCTCAAGGAATGAAATGGCTTTTGATTTTCATGTCTTTTGCCTCCTTAAGAAAAAATTTGCAAACTTTTGTGTCTTTAACAGTTATAACTTCAATTACTTATATCGTTTAAGCTTCCAAAATTTAAATGTGGTAGTGCTTCTTGATTTATGTCTTTCACATTCAAGCATACATTATCAGTGGAATACTGACTTCAACTTGGTAAGAAATGCACATTTATTTTGTGTCAAGGTTTTACTCAGTGCATAACTCAACCTTTTTTAAACTTTAATCAAGGCATTTTAGTTTAATTTAAGTGCAACTACATATTGTTTGAAATAGCAGCCTTGTATCAGTAATAATAATGAATTGAAAAAAAATTACATTGCAATACATTAGGTTTTACAATACATTATCTCTCTAGTAACATGACCCCTAATTTGTATTGCACTCAATTGTTGGACTTGAGTACATTTCGACTTTAATACACGTCACAGGAAGGCATTGTTACAAAAGTCGAGGATAGCCTGTACATTATTCTTGAATGGTTATATCTAATTGATTTGATTAGGGCCTCTTTGCTTAAGCTCCAAGTGCCATTTTTGAAAGGAACCTTAATTGTGTATGCTTTGAAAATGTGCATTGCTGACCTCAAGAAGAGGCCATTATGTATATACTATTGAAACCAAAAATCTAAAGGAGTTATTATTTCAGTCATGCTTTCCAGATGATTCTTTTTATACTATTATGAGAGATTGAGAATTTAAACTTTAGGGAGGACTGGCAAGACAAGTTTTCATGTGTATAGCCAGCTGTGTTAGTTTTTTCATTCATGTTTATTTTGGTGTTCTTCAGTTATGATGCTCATAAATTATGGTTATAGCTGGTGGTGGGCATTCGTGTCAATCTATTTCACTTCCAGCATTATGACACAAGATATTGGTGTAAATGTATTGGGCATGTGGCATTTGTGTAGTAGATGTGGTGCAGTATGCATGCTCCCTACCAAACTAGACCACCTCCATTTTATTTATGTGGTGAATAGCTGATGCAAATTATACTATTTCTTTATTATTTATGTTTATTTCTATTGCTACGCAAACTCTGTGGCAGAGTTTTTTGTCTTTCTTTCTGTCATATGCGTCAATAACTGCAAACAGGTCCTTGCTGAACCAGTTTAATTAATTCATAATGAAACTGTCTTACTAAATACTTTAATTTTACTAGTATGTAGTCGTGTTTGTATATACCTAGTACTATTTTTGAAGTTTTTCTGAATTTTTAAGTATTTGCAATCTGAGCATTATGGATGGATAAAACCAATTTTCCAAAAAAAAGATCAATGTAGATTAACACCTTGGTTTTGATGTACAATGTCGTGATTATTTGGTGAGGTAGATTTGGTGATGTCAGTGTTATAAGTTGATACCTGGGTTGCTATTAAAGTTCCTTTTTTTCTTATAATTACATACCCTTTTATCCATCCATACAGTGAGGTTTGATAGGCTATGCTTTGAATTGGAGCTTAAGGAATATTATGGTGTTCCTTCTTTGAAGTGTCATTGAAGTAAGTGCCAGGGTGTTGTGATGGGGTGTATTCATTTAGCTTGCAGTTGTATGCCATTGTTTTTCATTACAATGGTTTATCACAGAATAATTCATCTGACATTGAAAATCCTAAAGTCAAATCTGGTACAACTCTTGAATTTGATTTTTTTCCTCACTAAAACAAATATAAACATGCCCACCAAAAGAATGATGGGTAAAAACCAAGAAACACCAGTAAAGGGACACTCACTCCAAATGGCTCCTTACATTTCAACAGCCTGCCATGGCCGTCTCCCTCGTAGGAAAAGAATGAATGAGATTCTTTCTCATAGGAGTAAGACGGCCACAGCTGGATGTTAAAATGTTAGCCACCATTTCAAGTGACTGTCTAATTTTCTTAAGTTTCTAGTTTTTTTTTATTTTCTGCCCTTTTGGAATTTTCTGTTGTCCATCACTGGAGTGATCCCTTTTCAAGTCATATATGTTTTTTCAAGTCAAGTATGTACATTACTTGTAAGTATGCATGTTTCTTATTTTATTCATAATGTTTGCATATTTACCAAGGTTGCTATTGTCGGTGTCATGGACATTTTGTCTGATTATTGGGTTCTGGTGTCAATCATGTTTTGCTAGCACTTCCTGTTTTTGATAAAACAACATCTCTCACATCCTTAAGAAGCATCTGAGAAGCTCAGTAATTAATTGTTCCAACCAGATACAACTAAATATCTACAAGTCCGTTCATCACTCGGGTGAAGGCTTCCATGGCTTGATGAAATTGACGATGTAGGTCTTCTGGGGAAACTGTTGTCCCAAAAATATGAACCAATGCAGAGGAAAACTCAAGAGGACATGTATCTTCAAATCTGCCATAACTAGCAGTCCTCCCTGTTACATGTATTTATTTAATGTTATGAAATCAAAATGTTACTCTAGCAACTTTGGTCTTGACTTTGTGGAACTTGTTCATGATCGAAAGACACCACTTGGTAAATTTTCACGCGATTTTGACCTATTTTAACACCCTGGGAAGTGAAATCTATGTCTGTGTGCTCCTTGCCATGCCCTGCCTGATCCCTTGAGAATGACACACGTGTAGGAACCGGTTGGGAGGAAAAATAAAAATCGCGTGAAATATTGAAGAGTTGTTAACAGTTTCTGGTGAGATATTGTGGAACTGCATATTAAAATGAAAATCACTTGATATTGTTCTGTCCACTATTCAATACATAAAACTTAATGACACATGTTAAATAATGGTAATTATAATTTCTTTAATACTTACAGGTTTTCCCCAATTACAAGTGTTTTAATATATCTATGACAAACACATACACCCATGTCCTGGGCAGTGAGTAATCTACCCAGGAGGGACTCGAACCCGCGACCCTCGGGTTAGCAGATGAGGACTTCCGGTCGGCCCCGGTGGTGGCGGGCTTTCAGCACTTTATCGGCCATCGCGTGCCAAAACGCGTGTCATTAAGTTTAATGTATTAAATAGTGGACAGTACAATATCTAGTGTTTTTCATTGAAGAGTTGTGTTTTTCAAGCATAATATTTTAACCAATGATGCTTAATGTGCTTTAGTTCTTAACTTTCGCCTTTCTTGCTGGGCTAACTGAAGGACAGTCTACATGAGAGAGTATTTTCTTAAGCATTGTATTATGCTTCAAGTTATTAAGCTCATTTAATTCAATGAATAGTTTTTTAAAAAGTCATGATAGGAATGTAGCTTGAATCTCATCACATATTAAACTATGCTTTTTGAAAATGCTCATAATTTTAAATCAGCATACCATCCAATACTTTCCTATTTTCTGGACTTTGGGGACTACACGTTTTGGGAAATTGTATCATTCATTCTGGTTCGTGGCTTTTTAGAAAATTGAGGGCTGGCAGAAATTAGGCATATTACTGTCTTTACTGCTGAGGTCGACATTATCATTAAGTTCCTCCAAGAGTATTTGATGATTCCTATATTATCGCTGAGACATCCATAGCAAATTACAAACTAGTTGCTTGCAAGGTATTAGTTTATGCTAAGGTTGATTGATTAACAAGGATTTTCTCATGATCTTCATATAAATATTTTTGTAATCTATGCTAGCATATACACATTCTATATAGAGATGGTGGTCTCTCTTATCAAGGACATTACATCAGTGAGTGAAACTGCATGATTACCAATTATTCAGTCTTCATTTTTTCTTTTTGTTAGTTTTGCATAGATTTTATAGATTTACCATTTTTTGTCTCCACGCACTTTGTACATCCTGAAACCAAGATTGTTGGATGAGTTTTTCTTGAGGTTACTGAGTGAATGCTATACTTTTCCTTGTCATACTAGAATTATTATTTCTATATAATTTTTCACTTGTGTATGAAGCCAACAATTAGCCACTGCCCTTAATACCAATGCTACAACTTTATGCTTACTGCTTTAGGTTCAAACTTTTAATTCAGTATAAATGAAAAGTAGATATGATCAAAATCCAGCTGACTTTACATTGAATCAAACCAGACCCACAACAGTTCCAGACTCCAAATAAATTAAGACTTCTACTCTTACTAAGTAGATTGGTACTTAATGACATTCCCACTGTCATGCCTTTTAAGTGCCTAGTTCAAAGGTGGTACCAGTCTAGTTAGTAATATTCACACCAGTCTGTTGTATTTTAAACGGTCATGCGGTTCCTCATAATCTTGTTTAGTGTGTCTCCCCTCATTGTCTCTTTAAAATTCCTTACTCCTTTGTTTACAGCCATTTTGCACCTGTCAATGAGGAAAAATTTTCTTTCTGGAAACAAATTCTTATATAACTGCAATATTTTTCTTTGGACATTACAATTTGGTATTCTCCAAAGATGCCTCATGGAATTATTATTTTACTATTGCTGTTAATCTTTGAAGTCAGATTGTTGAAGCGCAGGAATTAATATCGTCTTCCTATGAAAACATTGCAGAAATTACCATTGGTTAATTATATGATTACTTCGGATTTTGGTTATTCCTTTTTAATTCACCGGGCCCTATCACTTGCAAACTCATTTCATGGGTTCATAATGACAAATGAAAGTAATTGTTACTCTCCTTCTTCCTGAAACTTCTTCCATTGAACTTGAGTATTTTTGCTATTGAATTGGTACTTGGTGAAACATCATTTTTTTCAGATATTTAAGATTTCCTCCTCTGAGGTTTTGTGCCATAAACCTGTGACTTCTGCATTTTTACTCTCATCCTATTTCATTTAGGCAACATATGAGTATTTTTTCTGTGTCGAGAATATTTCAGTCTCCTCACTTTTTGGTGAGCAAAACATATTGCTTCCCAGCTTTACTAATTGTTATTCTGATGCTTAGTATACCCTGGGTTAAATATCCTTGGTAGTATGCTGATTAGTGTGTCTACTCTGCAGTGATGATTTATTGAAAACAGCAGGAATTACAATAAGTTTGTGCAATAAACTAACATGTACCTAGTTTCAATAAATGTGCTCAAAACATTCAGCAATACAAATTGTATTCAGTCCTTGGTCATTATTCTAGTTTTAAGTTTTGTGATCCATACTGTTGCATCTAGTCATTTTAGAACATTGTAGTGTACAGGACTCTTTGCTCTGTTATATCATCTACCATTTTTTGTAAATTTTTCTCTGGCTTGAAACCTAAGTAGAAAGTAGAAATTGCATTTTATTAGTCTTTTTTGTACCGAATGAATTTACTATTTATGTGATAAATTCATATGTGAATCGACTACATTTTTTATTGAATCTATGTTTATTTCAAATCCCTAATAATATATGTTTTTAAACCTTTGCCTCTTCATCTAAGGAGCATTCTTCGTGAAACGAGGAAATGATGGACGTCTAAGACCATCATACCCTGTCGAAAAATAAATATTCCTCTGCCTCAACCACCATGTTTGAATGACTCACTGACTTCACCTCATGGTATTTGTTTATTGTTATGTACAAACATAGCCTGGTATCATTTTAAATGAAAATGAATTACCATATTTTCTGGTTTATGGTGAACACCTTGATTTTCCAGGTTTAATTTTAAAAGAAAAAAATTATGACCATCATCTATCAATTTCTAAGGAAAAATGGGAATGTTAGCATCCAAAAATAGCAACTGTATTTAAGATATTTGTTGGAACTTCCTTGGAACAATTCCAGGAACCAAGGAATGATGCAAATTGTACCATAGATTCTTGCCATGTTGCAGTCTATGGTGAAAGTAGAGATATCCAGCACCTCTGACAGGAGCGCAAAATCAGATTCTAGAAAACAGCATTATCCTCCAACTGTAAAGACACGCTGAATTTTTAAAAAAATAATAGTGCTTCTAATAGCCCATAATGTATGTTAATTAAGATTTTTCATAAATGTTCGAGAACATGTTCTGAAGTATGATGTTTTGTGCATCTTTTCTTTTGATTCATGGTTGAAATGAATGCTATGCAGAGAATGTATTATCCAGCAGAGTGCACACCCTGAATCACATTGACGCAAAGTCTGGATTTGGGCTTCAATCCTTCATTTGAGCATTTTATCAGCTGATTGGTATTTTTTGTGCAAGTCTAATATACTAATTTCTGGCATATCATCCTGTTTTCCCTCCTATATGCCATTCAACATTAGATCCATATAAAATTCCTTGTATCATCCTCCTCTTCATATCTTGTCCAGAATTCCTATCCTCTTCCATGCTTCCCCAGGGTTATCCCCTCTTCAGCTCTCCCTTGTCAATGCGTCCTCCACCCATCTCTTCTGCCTCCTCCAACACCTCCACCACTAGATTCCTCTGATCCGATACCTCCTCCTTTGTCCTATTCACCACCCAACTCTCTCTTCTCATCCTTCTCCACACCTGCATCTCAAATATCCCAAGTCTACATACATTCATCCTTTGCAATGACCAAGTCTCTGACCTATACAGTGCCACGTTCCATATTACAGTTTTCATTAGTCATTTCAATATGTCTCTACTCAGACCCACTGTCATCAAACCCCTCCTTTTAAAAAATAGCCCTTTAGCCCAAGCAACTCTACGTTTTATGTCCCTACAAATAAACCCATTCTCCTCTGAAATACTACCCAGATACTTGCTCTATTTTGTGTCCTTCCAGACCTATAGGCTATTTCTATAGAAATGTAATGAGGCTTCTTGATAATATTCTCTCTGTTGCTCTGAAACACACCAGTTCTGTATATCTCAAGTAGCCTAAGCCTAGCGTGCAGCCTCCAAGGCTCCCACCTTAATCCCTCTAACAGTTGTTCAACTATATGTTTGTTTGTAGCAGTTTTTAACTAAGCGTGCTGCTTTTCTTTGTATTTTGTTAATTTTTTGGTTAAATCTTTATTACCAGGGTCCCAAACACTCATGGTGCATTTGAGGTGTGGCCTAACCAGAGCAAAGTAGTATCTCTCTTTTACTTTTTCATCAGAGGTCCTTCGCTCATTTCACGGTAGATAACTGTATCGTCTGCAAATCTTAATTTACTGCAAACTCTAGAACTTAGGTCATTAGTATAAATAATGAATAAAAGAGGGCCGATCACACTTCGAAGTGTGATCGTGCACCGAAGTGACCGAAAGTGACTTCGACCATATCAGAGCTAAAACCAAGAACACTGCATGTGCAGTGTTCTTGACTAAGGAAGAACATTGCACTGCATATGCAGTGTTCTTGGCTAAACCATCAATTGTTTTCGATCACTGAGAAAGTCATCCAATTCACTGTTGTTCTATTAACTCCGCATGATGGCAATTTATGTGCGAGTTTTTTGTGAGGAATCTTGTAGAATGCCTTCTTGAAATCAAGGTATATCGCGTCGGTTTGCTTATTCGATTCACCTGATTTTAGGATATCATAAAGGAAGAGCGCAAGCTGTGTCTCGCAGGACCTATACCTTTACGGAAGCCATGCAGACTGCTGTGTAAGAGGTTACGATTATCCAGGAATGCCATGATATTGCTAACGACAATGAGTTCGAGAATCTTGCATAAAAGTGACGTTAACGATATAGGCCAAAAATTTCCTGGGTCACTTCTATTTCCTTTTTTAAATATCGGTGTGACATTAGCTATTTTCCAGTCTTGGGAAACTTTGCCTTTAGATAATGATTTGCTAAATATAATTTCTAAGGCCGCTATTCTGAATCGTATAGCGTTAACGTAAATAGCCAGAAATAGCTTTTGTTTCCAAGAATAGCGTCAACGACGCTTTTAGCGACTGTGAACGTGAGACTGACGCCTGGGAGCGACTAGTCCGGTAAAATTAGGTTACGACAGGGACAAAAATGATTACAGAGTGAAACCTTTTCCAATGTCTTCGAGAACTTCCCAGGATGACTCTCAAAAAAGTCCCAAGAGTTTCTGACTGGGATAAAAAATAGAACCTGAGATAATAATTAATATTATGAGAGAAATGAGTTTATAATTCAGATTTTTGTTTTGCTCTCAAATGGAATTTTAAAAACTCGTTCGAATGATACATAAATTCTCAGTCATGGAATAAATATAATTCCAGATATTTATATAAAAGAAAATTACCTTTGGTAATAATGACATAAGTTTGTCAAGGAAAATTTGGTTTACCTCTCAGCTGGAATTAAAAAATATCGAGCGAATCTGGAAAATATTCTCATTCAGCGTTCAAATACATTTCCAGGTAACCATAGATAAAAATTTGAACCTGAAATAATAATTCAGAATATGAGAGAAATGCATTTGTAATCGATGTTTTTGTTTTGCCCTCAATGGAATAAGAAAAAAGCGTTCAAATGTTGAAAACATTCTCACCTTTGCGGTGAGTGAGAATGGGTAATAGAGCATTTGTCGAGCGTTCCGGCGATTTACGAGCGTTAGCTGAGAAACTGAAATACCTTGTGGGCGCTTTCTCAAGTAAACGCCTTCTAAATGCTTTTAGAATGCATTACTAGGCGAACCTCCAGCATTTACCAGCGCTCACCAAGTGCATATGGTTTTCTCCAAGATGGAGTTAAAATAAATCGACCTAATCTGGAAAATATTCTCATTCAGCGCATATATATTTTTTAGAGTGAAATGAGTTTTCAATCATGAATATGATTTTCTCCACGATGGAGTTAAAATAAAGCGAGCTAATCTGGAAAATATTCTCATTCAGTGCAAATATATATTTTAGAGTGAAATGAGTTTATAATGGAGAATATGGTTTTCCTGCGATGAACTAAAAATATGGCGATTTAATCTGGAAAATATTCTCATTAAGCACATATATATATATATATATTTTTAGAGTGAAAAAAGTTTGTAATCGAGAATATGGTTTTCTCCACAATATAGTTAAAATACAGCGAGCTAATCAGGAAAATATTCTCATTCAGCGGATATATTTATATTTTTAGAGTGAAATGAGATTATAATGGAGAATATGGTTTTCTTGCAATGGAATAAAAATATAGCGATTTAATCTGGAAAATATTCTCATTCAGTGCAAATAAATATTTTAAAGTGAAATGAGTTTCTAATCGAGAGTATGGTTTTCTCCAAAATGGAGTTAAAGTAAAGCGAGCTAATCAGGAAAATATTTTCATTCAGCGGATATATTTATATTTTTTAAGTGAAATGAGTTTACAATGGAGAATATGGTTTTCCTGCAATGGAATAAAAATATAGCAATTTAATCTGGATAAAATTCTCATTCAGTGCAAATATATATTTTTAGAGTGAAAAAAGTTTGTAATCGAGAATATGGTTTTCTCCACAATATAGTTAAAATAAAGCGAGCTAATCAGGAAAATATTCTCATTCAGCAGATACATTTATATTTTTAGAGTGAAATGAGTTTATAATGGAGAATATGGTTTTCCTGCAATGGAATAAAAATATAGCGATTTAATCTGGAAAATATTCTCATTCAGTGCAAATATATATTTTAAAGTGAAATGAGTTTCTAACGAGAGTATGGTTTTCTCCAAAATGGAGTTAACATATAGAGAACTTATCTGGAAAATATTCTCATTTTGCGAAAATATATATTTTAATGTGAAATGAATTTGTAATCGAGAATATGGTTTTCTCCACGATGGAGTTGAAATATAGAGAGCTAATCTGGAAAAAATTCTCATTCATCGCATATATTTATTTTAGAGTGAAATGAATTTGAAATCGAGAATATGGTTTTCTAAACGATGGAGTTAAAATATAGAGAACTTATCTGGAAAATATTCTCATTTTGCGAAAATATATATTTTAATGTGAAATGAGTTTGTAATCGAGAATATGGTTTTCTCCACGATGGAGTTGAAATATAGAGAGCTAATGTGGAAAAAATTCTCAGTCATCGCATATATTTACTTTAGAGTGAAATGAGTTTGTAATCGAGAATATGGTTTTCTCCAAAATGGAGTTAAAATATAGAGAACTTATCTGAAAAATGATCTCATTTTGCGAAAATATATATTTTATAGTGAAATGAGTTTGTAATCGAGAATATGGTTTTCGCCACAATGGAGTTGAAATATAGCGAGGTAATCTGGAAAATATTCTCATTTAGCGCATTATTTTATTATAGAGTGAAATAGGTTTGTTATCGAGAATATGGTTTTCACCACGATGAAGTTTAAATATAGAAAGCTAATCTGGAAAATATTCTTATTCAGCGCATATTTATATTTAAGAGTGAAATGAGTTTGTAATCGAGAATAAGGTTTTCTCTGCGATCAAATTCAAACATAGCGAACTTGTCTGGAAAATATTCTCATTAAGCGCAAATATATATTTTAGAGTAAAACGAGTTTTTTATTCGAGAATAAGGTTTTCTCCACGATGGAGTTGAAATATAGCGAGCTTATCTGGAAAATATTCTCATTCAGCGCATATTTTTATTTCTGAATGAAATGAGTTTGTAATCGAGTATATGGTTTTCTCCACGATGGACTTGTAATATAGAGAAATAATCTGGAAAATATTCTCATTCAGCGCATATATATATTTTAGAGTGAAATAAATTTGTAATCGAGAATATGGTTTTCTCCACGATGGAGTTGAAACAAAGAGAAATAATCTAGAAAATATTCTCATTCAGCGCGTACTTTGATTTTAGAGTATAATGAGTTAGTAATCGAGAATATGGTTTTCTCCACGATAGATTTTAAATATAGAGAGCTAACCTGGAAATTATTCTCATTCAGCGCAAATATCTACGTTAGAGTGAAACGAGTTTTTAGTAGAAAATATGGTTTTCACCACAATGGAGTTGAAATATAGCGAGGTAATATGGAAAATATTCTCATTCAGCGCGTATTTTTATTTTAGAGTGAAATGAGTTTATAATCGAGAATATGGTTTTCACCACGATGAAGTTTAAATATAGAAAGCTAATCTGGAAAATATTCTTATTCAGCGCATATTTATATTTAAGAGTGAAATGAGTTTGTAATCGAGAATAAGGTTTTCTCTGCGATCAAATTCAAAGATAGCGAACTTGTCTGGAAAATATTCTCACTAAGCGCAAATATATATTTTAGAGTGAAACGAGTTTTTTATTCGAGAATAAGGTTTTCTCCACGATGGAGTTGAAATATAGCGAGCTTATCTGGAAAATATTCTCATTCAGCGCATATTTTTATTTTTGAATGAAATGAGTTTGTAATGGAGTATATAGTTTTCTCCACGATGGAGTTGTAATATAGAGAAATAATCTGGAAAATATTCTCATTCAGCGCATACATATATTTTAGAGTGAAATAAATATGTAATCGAGAATATGGTTTTCTCCACGAAGGAGTTGAAACAAAGAGAAATTATCTAGAAAATATTCTCATTCAGCGCGTACTTTGATTTTATAGTATAATGAGTTTGTAATCGAGAATATGGTTTTCTCCACGATGGAGTTTAAATATTGAGAGCTAACCTGGAAAATATTCTCATTCAGCGCAAATATCTACGTTAGAGTGAAACGAGTTTGTAGTAGAAAATGTGGTTTTCTCCACGATGGAGTTGAAATACAGCGAGGTATTCTGGAAAATATTCTCATTTAGCGCATATTTTTATTATAGAGTGAAATAGGTTTGTTATCGAGAATATGGTTTTTACCACGATGAAGTTTAAATATAGAAAGCTAATCTGAAAAATATTCTTATTCAGCGCATATTTATATTTGAGAGTGAAATGAGTTTGTAATCGAGAATAACGTTTTCTCTGCAATCAATTTCAAAGATAGCGAACTTGTCTGGAAAATATTCTCATTTTGCGAAAATATATATTTTATATTGAAATGAGTTTGTAATCGAGAATATGGTTTTCGCCACAATAGAGTTGAAATATAGCGAGGTAATCTGGAAAATATTCTCATTTAGCGCATATTTTTATTATAGAGTGAAATAGGTTTGTTATCGAGAATATGGTTTTCACCACGATGAAGTTTAAATATAGAAAGCTAATCTGGAAAATATTCTTATTCAGCGCATATTTATATTTAAGAGTGAAATGAGTTTGTAATCGAGAATAAGGTTTTCTCTGCGATCAAATTCAAAGATAGCGAACTTGTCTGGAAAATATTCTCATTAAGCGCAAATATATATTTTAGAGTAAAACGAGTTTTTTATTCGAGAATAAGGTTTTCTCCACAATGGAGTTGAAATATAGCGAGCTTATCTGGAAAATATTCTCATTCAGCGCATATTATTATTTCTGAATGAAATGAGTTTGTAATCGAGTATATGGTTTTCTCCACGATGGAGTTGTAATATAGAGAAATAATTTTGGAAAATATTCTCATTCAGCGCATATATATATTTTAGAGTGAAATAAATTTGTAATCGAGAATATGGTTTTCTCCACGATGGAGTAGAAACAAAGAGAAATAATCTAGAAAATATTCTCATTCAGCGCGTACTTTGATTTTAGAGTATAATGAGTTAGTAATCGAGAATATGGTTTTCTCCACGATGGATTTTAAATATAGAGAGCTAACCTGGAAATTATTCTCATTCAGCGCAAATATCTACGTTAGAGTGAAACGAGTTTTTAGTAGAAAATATGGTTTTCACCACAATGGAGTTGAAATATAGCGAGGTAATATGGAAAATATTCTCATTCAGCGCGTATTTTTATTTTAGAGTGAAATGAGTTTATAATCGAGAATATGGTTTTCACCACGATGAAGTTTAAATATAGAAAGCTAATCTGGAAAATATTCTTATTCAGCGCATATTTATATTTAAGAGTGAAATGAGTTTGTAATCGAGAATAAGGTTTTCTCTGCGATCAAATTCAAAGATAGCGAACTTGTCTGGAAAATATTCTCACTAAGCGCAAATATATATTTTAGAGTGAAACGAGTTTTTTATTCGAGAATAAGGTTTTCTCCACGATGGAGTTGAAATATAGCGAGCTTATCTGGAAAATATTCTCATTCAGCGCATATTTTTATTTTTGAATTAAATGAGTTTGTAATGGAGTATATGGTTTTCTCCACGATGGAGTTGTAATATAGAGAAATAATCTGGAAAATATTCTCATTCAGCGCATACATATATTTTAGAGTGAAATAAATATGTAATCGAGAATATGGTTTTCTCCACGAAGGAGTTGAAACAAAGAGAAATTATCTAGAAAATATTCTCATTCAGCGCGTACTTTGATTTTAGAGTATAATGAGTTTGTAATCGAGAATATGGTTTTCTCCACGATGGAGTTTAAATATTGAGAGCTAACCTGGAAAATATTCTCATTCAGCGCAAATATCTACGTTAGAGTGAAACGAGTTTGTAGTAGAAAATGTGGTTTTCTCCACGATGGTGTTGAAATATAGCGAGGTTATCTGGAAAATATTCTCATTTAGCGCATATTTTTATTATAGAGTGAAATAGGTTTGTTATCGAGAATATGGTTTTTACCACGATGAATTTAAATATAGAAAGCTAATCTGGAAAATATTCTTCTTCAGCGCATATTTATATTTGTGAGTGAAATGAGTTTGTAATCGAGAATAACGTTTTCTCTGCAATCAAATTCAAAGATAGCGAACTTGTCTGGAAAATATTCTCATTTAGCGCACATATATATTTTAGAGTGAAACGAGTTTGTAATCGAGAATATGGTTTTCTCCACGATGGAAATGAAATACAGAGAGTTATACTGAAAAATATTCTCATTCAGCGCATATATTTATTTTAGAGTGAAATGAATTTGTAATCGAGAATATAGTATTCTCCACGATGGAGTTGAAACATAGAGAAATTATCTGGAAAATATTCTCATTCAGCGCATATTTTTATTTTAGAGTAACATGAGTTTGTAATCGAGAATATGGTTTTCTCCATGATGGAGTTGAAATATAGAGAGCTAATCGGGAAAATTTTCTCTTTCAGCGCATATATATATTTTAGAGTGAAATGAGTTTGTAATCGAGAATATGGTTTTCGCCACGATGGAGTGGAAATATAGGGAGATAATCTGGAAAATATTCTCATTCAGCGCATATTTTAATTTTAGAGTGAAATGAGTTTGTAATCGAGAATATGGTTTTCTCCACGATGGAGTTGAAATATACTGAGGTAATATGGAAAATATACTCATTCAGCGCATATTTTTATTTTAGTGTAAAATGAGTTTGCAATCGAGAATATGGTTTTCTCCACGATGGAGTTTAAATATAGCGGGCTAATCTGGAAAATATTCTCATTTTTCGAAAATATATATTTAAGAGTGAAATGAGTTTGTAATCGAGAGTATGGTTTTCTCCACGAAGGAGTTGAAATATTGGGAGATAATCTGGAAAATATTCTAAATCAACGCATATTTTTAATTTAGAATGTAATGAGTTTGTAATTGAGAATATGGTTTTCTGCAAGATGGAGTTGAAATATAGAGAGCTAATCTGGAAAATTTTCTCATTCAGCGCATATTTATATTTAATAGTGAAATGAGTTTGTAATCGAGAATAACGTTTTCTCTGCGATCAAATTCAAAGATAGCGAACTTGTCTGGAATAATATTCTTATTCAGCGCAAATATATTTTTTAGAGTGAAACGAGTTTGTAATCGAGAATATGGTTGTCTCCACGATGGAGTTGAAATATAGCGAGCTAATCTGGAAAATATTCTCATTCAGCGCATATTTTTATTTTACAGTGAAATGAGTTTCAAATCGAGAATATGGTTTTCTCCACGATGGAGTTGAAATATAGCGGTCTAATCTGGAAAATATTCTATTTCAGCGCAAATTTTTATTTTAGAGTGAAATGCGTTTGTAATTGAGAATACGGTTTCTCCACGATGTAGGTAAAATAAAGCGAGTTAATTTGAAAAATATTATCATTCATAGCGTATTTTTAATTTTACAGTGAAAGGAGTTTGTAATCGAGAATATGGATTTCTCCACGATGCAGTTAAAATAAAGCGAGTTAATTTTGAAAATATTCTCATTCAGCGCGTCTTTTTATTTTAGAGTGAAAAAAGTTTGTGATCGAGAATATGGTTTTCTCCACAATATAGTTAAAATAAAGCGAGATAATCAGGAAAATATTCCCATTCAGCGGATATATTTTAATTTTTAGAGTGAAATGAGTTTAAAATGGAGAATATGGTTTTCCTGCAATGGAATAAAAATATAGCGATTTAATCTGGATATAATTCTCATTCAGTGCAAATATATAATTTACAGTGAAATGAGTTTCTAATGGAGAGTATGGTTTTCTCCAAAATGGGGTTAAAATATAGAGAACTTATCTGAAAAATATTCTCATTTTGCGAAAATATATCTTTTAGAGTGAAATGAGTTTGTAATCGAGAATATGGTTTTCTTCACGATGGAGTTGAAACATAGAGAAATTATCTGGAAAATATTCTTATTCAGTGCTTATTTTTATTTTGGAGTGAAATGAGTTTGTAATCGAGAATATGGTTTTCTGCACGATGGAATTGAAATACAGAGAGATAATCGTATGGAATAAAAATATAGCGATTTAATCTGGAAATAATTCTCATTCAGTGCAAATATATATTTCAAAGTGAAATGATTTTCTAATCGAGAGTATGGTTATCTCCAAAATGTAGTTAAAATATAGAGAACTTATCTGAAAAATGATCTCATTTTGCGAAAATATATATTTTATAGTGAAATGAGTTTGTAATCGAGAAAATGGTTTTCTCCACGATGGAGTTGAAACAAAGAGAAATTATCTGGAAAATATTCTCAATCAGCGCATATTTTTATTTTAGAGTGAAATGAGTTTGTAAACGAGAATGAGGTTTTCTCTGCGATCAAATTCAAATATAGCGAACTTGTCTGGAAAATATTCTCATTAAGCGCAAATATATATTTTAGAGTGAAACGAGTTTTTTATTCGAGAATAAGGTTTTCTCCACGATGGAGTTGAAATATAGCGAGCTAATCTGGAAAATATTTTCATTCAGCGCATATTTTTATTTTTGAATGAAATAAATTTGTAATCAAGAATATGGTTTTCTCCACGATGGAGTTGAAACAAAGAATAATTATCTAGAAAATATTCTCATTCAGCGCGTACTTTGATTTTATAGTATAATGAGTTTGTAATCGAGAATATGGTTTTCTCCACGATGGTGTTTAAATATAGAGAGCTAACCTGGAAAATATTCTCATTCAGCGCAAATATCTACGTTAGAGTGAAACGAGTTTGTAGTAGAAAAATGTGGTTTTCTCCACCTTGCAGTTGAAATATAGCGAGGTAATCTGGAAAATATTCTCATTTAGCGCATATTTTTATTATAGAGTGAAATAGGTTTGTTATCGAGAATATGGTTTTCACCACGATGAAGTTTAAATATAGAAAGCTAATCTGCAAAATATTCTTATTCAGCGCATATTTATATTTAAGAGTGAAATGAGTTTGTAATCGAGAATAACGTTTTCTCTGCAATCAAATTTAAAGATAGCGAACTTGTCTGGAAAATATTCTCATTTAGCGCACATATATATTTTAGAGTGAAACGAGTTTATAATCGAGAATATGGTTTTCTCCACGATGGAGTTGAAATACAGAGAGCTAATCTGGAAAATATTCTCATTCAGCGCATATATTTATTTTTAAGTGAAATGAATTTGTAATCGAGAATATAGTATTCTCCACGATGGAGTTGAAACATAGAGAAATTATCTGGAAAATATTCTCATTTAGCGCATATTTTTATTTTAGAGTGAAATGAGTTTGTAATGGAGAATATGGTTTTCTGCACGATGGAATTGAAATACAGAAAGATAATCTGGAAAATTATCTTAATCAGCGCATATTTTTATTTTAGAGTGAAATGAGTTTGTAATCGAGAATATGGTGTTCTCCAAAATGGAGTTAAAATATAGAGAACTTATCTGAAAAATGATCTCATTTTGCGAAAATATATATTTTATAGTGAAATAAGTTTGTAATCGAGAATATGATTTTCTCCACGATGGAGTTGAAACAAAGAGAAATTATCTGGAAAATATTCTCATTCAGTGCTTATTTTTATTTTAGAGTGAAAAGAGTTTGTAATCGATAATATGGTTTTCTGCACGATGGAATTGGAATACAGAGAGATAATCTGGAAAATAATCTCAATCAGCGCATATTTCAATTTTAGAGTGAAATGAGTTTGTAAACGAGAATAAGGTTTTCTCTGCGATCAAATTCAAATATAGCGAACTTGTCTGGAAAATATTCTCATTAAGCGCAAATATGTATTTTAGAGTGAAACGAGTTTTTTATTCGAGAATAAGGTTTTCTCCACGATGGAGATTAAATATAGCGAGCTTATCTGGAAAATATTCTCATTCAGCGCATATTTTTATTTTTGAATGAAATGAGTTTGTAATCGAGTATATGGTTTTCGCCACGATGGAGTTGAAACAAAGAATAATTATCTAGAAAATATTCTCATTCAGCGCGTTCTTTGATGTTAGAGTATAATGAGTTTGTAATCGAGAATAAGGTTTTCTCCACGATGGAGTTTAAATATAGAGAGCTAACCTGGAAATTATTCTCATTCAGCGCAAATATCTACGTTAGAGTGAAACGAGATTTTAGTAGAAAATATGGTTTTCACCACAATGGAGTTGAAATATAGCGAGGTAATATGGAAAATATTTTCATTTAGCGCATATTATTAATATAGAGTGAAATAAGTTTGTTATCGAGAATATGGTTTTCACCACGTTGAAGTTTAAATATAGAAAGCTAATCTGGAAAATATTCTTATTCAGCGCATATTTATATTTAAGAGTGAAATGAGTTTGTAATCGAGAATAAGGTTTTCTCTGCGATCAAATTCAAAGATAGCGAACTTGTCTGGAAAATATTCTCATTAAGCGCAAATATATATTTTAGAGTGAAACGAGTTTTTTATTCGAGAATAAGGTTTTCTCCACGATGGAGTTGAAATATAGCGAGCTTATCTGGAAAATATTCTCATTCAGCGCATATTTTTATTTTTGAATGAAATTAGTTTGTAATGGAGTATATGGTTTTCTCCACGATGGAGTTGTAATATAGAGAAATAATCTGGAAAATATTCTCATTCAGCGCATACATATATTTTAGAGTGAAATAAATATGTAATCGAGAATATGGTTTTCTCCACGAAGGAGTTGAAACAAAGAGAAATTATCTAGAAAATATTCTCATTCAGCGCGTACTTTGATTTTAGAGTATAATGAGTTTGTAATCGAGAATATGGTTTTCTCCACGATGGAGTTTAAATATTGAGAGCTAACCTGGAAAATATTCTCATTCAGCGCAAATATCTACGTTAGAGTGAAACGAGTTTGTAGTAGAAAATGTGGTTTTCTCCACGATGGAGTTGAAATATAGCGAGGTATTCTGGAAAATATTCTCATTTAGCGCATATTTTTATTATAGAGTGAAATAGGTTTGTTATCGAGAATATGGTTTTTACCACGATGAAGTTTAAATATAGAAAGCTAATCTGAAAAATATTCTTATTCAGCGCATATTTATATTTGAGAGTGAAATGAGTTTGTAATCGAGAATAACGTTTTCTCTGCAATCAATTTCAAAGATAGCGAACTTGTCTGGAAAATATTCTCATTTTGCGAAAATATATATTTTATATTGAAATGAGTTTGTAATCGAGAATATGGTTTTCGCCACAATGGAGTTGAAATATAGCGAGGTAATCTGGAAAATATTCTCATTTAGCGCATATTTTTATTATAGAGTGAAATAGGTTTGTTATCGAGAATATGGTTTTCACCACGATGAAGTTTAAATATAGAAAGCTAATCTGGAAAATATTCTTATTCAGCGCATATTTATATTTAAGAGTGAAATGAGTTTGTAATCGAGAATAAGGTTTTCTCTGCGATCAAATTCAAAGATAGCGAACTTGTCTGGAAAATATTCTCATTAAGCGCAAATATATATTTTAGAGTAAAACGAGTTTTTTATTCGAGAATAAGGTTTTCTCCACAATGGAGTTGAAATATAGCGAGCTTATCTGGAAAATATTCTCATTCAGCGCATATTTTTATTTCTGAATGAAATGAGTTTGTAATCGAGTATATGGTTTTCTCCACGATGGAGTTGTAATATAGAGAAATAATTTTGGAAAATATTCTCATTCAGCGCATATATATATTTTAGAGTGAAATAAATTTGTAATCGAGAATATGGTTTTCTCCACGATGGAGTTGAAACAAAGAGAAATAATCTAGAAAATATTCTCATTCAGCGCGTACTTTGATTTTAGAGTATAATGAGTTAGTAATCGAGAATATGGTTTTCTCCACGATGGATTTTAAATATAGAGAGCTAACCTGGAAATTATTCTCATTCAGCGCAAATATCTACGTTAGAGTGAAACGAGTTTTTAGTAGAAAATATGGTTTTCACCACAATGGAGTTGAAATATAGCGAGGTAATATGGAAAATATTCTCATTCAGCGCGTATTTTTATTTTAGAGTGAAATGAGTTTATAATCGAGAATATGGTTTTCACCACGATGAAGTTTAAATATAGAAAGCTAATCTGGAAAATATTCTTATTCAGCGCATATTTATATTTAAGAGTGAAATGAGTTTGTAATCGAGAATAAGGTTTTCTCTGCGATCAAATTCAAAGATAGCGAACTTGTCTGGAAAATATTCTCACTAAGCGCAAATATATATTTTAGAGTGAAACGAGTTTTTTATTCGAGAATAAGGTTTTCTCCACGATGGAGTTGAAATATAGCGAGCTTATCTGGAAAATATTCTCATTCAGCGCATATTTTTATTTTTGAATTAAATGAGTTTGTAATGGAGTATATGGTTTTCTCCACGATGGAGTTGTAATATAGAGAAATAATCTGGAAAATATTCTCATTCAGCGCATACATATATTTTAGAGTGAAATAAATATGTAATCGAGAATATGGTTTTCTCCACGAAGGAGTTGAAACAAAGAGAAATTATCTAGAAAATATTCTCATTCAGCGCGTACTTTGATTTTAGAGAATAATGAGTTTGTAATCGAGAATATGGTTTTCTCCACGATGGAGTTTAAATATTGAGAGCTAACCTGGAAAATATTCTCATTCAGCGCAAATATCTACGTTAGAGTGAAACGAGTTTGTAGTAGAAAATGTGGTTTTCTCCACGATGGTGTTGAAATATAGCGAGGTTATCTGGAAAATATTCTCATTTAGCGCATATTTTTATTATAGAGTGAAATAGGTTTGTTATCGAGAATATGGTTTTTACCACGATGAAGTTTAAATATAGAAAGCTAATCTGGAAAATATTCTTCTTCAGCGCATATTTATATTTGTGAGTGAAATGAGTTTGTAATCGAGAATAACGTTTTCTCTGCAATCAAATTCAAAGATAGCGAACTTGTCTGGAAAATATTCCGATTTAGCGCACATATATATTTTAGAGTTAAACGAGTTTGTAATCGAGAATATGGTTTTCTCCACGATGGAAATGAAATACAGAGAGTTATACTGGAAAATATTCTCATTCAGCGCATATATTTATTTTAGAGTGAAATGAATTTGTAATCGAGAATATAGTATTCTCCACGATGGAGTTGAAACATAGAGAAATTATCTGGAAAATATTCTCATTCAGCGCATATTTTTATTTTAGAGTAACATGAGTTTGTAATCGAGAATATGGTTTTCTCCATGATGGAGTTGAAATAAAGAGAGCTAATCGGGAAAATTTTCTCTTTCAGCGCATATATATATTTTAGAGTGAAATGAGTTTGTAATCGAGAATATGGTTTTCGCCACGATGGAGTGGAAATATAGGGAGATAATCTGGAAAATATTCTCATTCAGCGCATATTTTAATTTTAGAGTGAAATGAGTTTGTAATCGAGAATATGGTTTTCTCCACGATGGAGTTGAAATATACTGAGGTAATATGGAAAATATACTCATTCAGCGCATATTTTTATTTTAGTGTAAAATGAGTTTGCAATCGAGAATATGGTTTTCTCCACGATGGAGTTTAAATATAGCGGGCTAATCTGGAAAATTTTCACATTTTTCGAAAATATATATTAAAGAGTGAAATGAGTTTGTAATTGAGAGTATGGTTTTCTCCACGAAAGAGTTGAAATATAGGGAGATAATCTGGAAAATATTCTAAATCAACGCATATTTTTAATTTAGAATGTAATGAGTTTGTAATTGAGAATATGGTTTTCTGCAAGATGGAGTTGAAATATAGAGAGCTAATCTGGAAAATATTCTCATTCAGCGCATATTTATATTTAATAGTGAAATGAGTTTGTAATCGAGAATAACGTTTTCTCTGCGATCAAATTCAAAGATAGCGAACTTGTCTGGAATAATATTCTTATTCAGCGCAAATATATTTTTTAGAGTGAAACGAGTTTGTAATCGAGAATATGGTTGTCTCCACGATGGAGTTGAAATATAGCGAGCTAATCTGGAAAATATTCTCATTCAGCGCATATTTTTATTTTACAGTGAAATGAGTTTCAAATCGAGAATATGGTTTTCTCCACGATGGAGTTGAAATATAGCGATCTAATCTGGAAAATATTCTATTTCAGCGCAAATTTTTATTTTAGAGTGAAATGCGTTTGTAATTGAGAATACGGTTTCTCCACGATGTAGGTAAAATAAAGCGAGTTAATTTGAAAAATATTATCATTCATAGCGTATTTTTAATTTTACAGTGAAAGGAGTTTGTAATCGAGAATATGGATTTCTCCACGATGCAGTTAAAATAAAGCGAGTTAATTTTGAAAATATTCTCATTCAGCGCGTCTTTTTATTTTAGAGTGAAAAAAGTTTGTGATCGAGAATATGGTTTTCTCCACAATATAGTTAAAATAAAGCGAGATAATCAGGAAAATATTCCCATTCAGCGGATATATTTTAATTTTTAGAGTGAAATGAGTTTAAAATGGAGAATATGGTTTTCCTGCAATGGAATAAAAATATAGCGATTTAATCTGGAAATAATTCTCATTCAGTGCAAATATATAATTTACAGTGAAATGAGTTTCTAATGGAGAGTATGGTTTTCTCCAAAATGGGGTTAAAATATAGAGAACTTATCTGAAAAATATTCTCATTTTGCGAAAATATATCTTTTAGAGTGAAATGAGTTTGTAATCGAGAATATGGTTTTCTTCACGATGGAGTTGAAACATAGAGAAATTATCTGGAAAATATTCTTATTCAGTGCTTATTTTTATTTTGGAGTGAAATGAGTTTGTAATCGAGAATATGGTTTTCTGCACGATGGAATTGAAATAAAGAGAGATAATCGTATGGAATAAAAATATAGCGATTTAATCTGGAAATAATTCTCATTCAGTGCAAATATATATTTCAAAGTGAAATGATTTTCTAATCGAGAGTATGGTTATCTCCAAAATGGAGTTAAAATACAGAGAACTTATCTGAAAAATGATCTCATTTTGCGAAAATATATATTTTATAGTGAAATGAGTTTGTAATCGAGAAAATGGTTTTCTCCACGATGGAGTTGAAACAAAGAGAAATTATCTGGAAAATATTCTCAATCAGCGCATATTTTTATTTTAGAGTGAAATGAGTTTGTAATCGAGAATATGGTTTTCTGCACGATGGAATTGAAATACAGTGAGATAATCTGGAAAATTATCTCAATCAGCGGATATTTTTATTTTAGAGTGAAATGAGTTTGTAAACGAGAATAAGGTTTTCTCTGCGATCAAATTCAAATATAGCTAACTTGCCTGGAAAATATTCTCATTGAGCGCAAATATATATTTTAGAGTGAAACGAGTTTTTTATTCGAGAATAAGGTTTTCTCCACGATGGAGTTGAAATAAAGCGAGCTAATCTGGAAAATATTCTCATTCAGCGCATATTTTTATTTTTGAATGAAATGAGTTTGTAATCGAGTATATGGTTTTCTCCACGATGGAGTTGAAATATAGGGAGCTAATCGGGAAAATATTCTCTTTCAGCGCATATATATATTTTAGGGTGAGATAAATTAGTAATCGAGAATATGGTTTTCTCCACGATGGAGTTGAAACAAAGAGAAATTATCTAGAAAATATTCTCATTCAGCGCGTACTTTGATTTTAGAGTATAATGAGTTTGTAAACGAGAATATCGATTTCTCCACGATGGCTTTTAAATATAGAGAGCTAACCTGGAAAATATTCATATTCAGCGCAAATATCTACGTTAGAGTGAAACGAGTTTTTAGTAGAAAATATGGTTTTCTCCACGATGGAGTTGAAATATAGCGAGGTAATCTGGAAAATATTCTCATTTAGCGCATATTTTTATTATAGAGTGAAATAGGTTTGTTATCGAGAATATGGTTTTCACCACGATGAAGGTTAAATATAGAAAGCTAATCTGGAAAATATTCTCATTAAGCGCAAATATATATTTTAGAGTGAAACGAGTTTTTTATTCGAGAGTAAGGTTTTCTCCACGATGGAGTTGAAATATAGCGAGCTTATCTGGAAAATATTCTCATTCAGCGCATATTTTTATTTTTGAATGAAATGAGTTTGTAATCGAGTATATGGTTTTCTCCACGATGGAGTTGTAATATAGAGAAATAATCTGGAAAATATTCTCATTCAGCGCATACATATATTTTAGAGTGAAATAAATATGTAATCGAGAATATGGTTTTCTCCACGAAGGAGTTGAAACAAAGAGAAATTATCTAGAAAATATTCTCATTCAGCGCGTACTTTGATTTTAGAGTATAATGAGTTTGTAATCGAGAATATGGTTTTCTCCACGATGGAGTTTAAATATTGAGAGCTAACCTGGAAAATATTCTCATTCAGCGCAAATATCTACGTTAGAGTGAAACGAGTTTGTAGTAGAAAATGTTGTTTTCTCCACGATGGTGTTGAAATATAGCGAGGTTATCTGGAAAATATTCTCATTTAGCGCATATTTTTATTATAGAGTGAAATAGGTTTGTTATCGAGAATATGGTTTTTACCACGATGAAGTTTAAATATAGAAAGCTAATCTGGTAAATATTCTTATTCAGCACATATTTATATTTGAGAGTGAAATGAGTTTGTAATCGAGAATAACGTTTTCTCTGCAATCAAATTCAAAGATAGCGAACTTGTCCTGAAAATATTCTCATTTAGCGCACATATATATTTTAGAGTGAAACGAGTTTGTAATCGAGAATATGGTTTTCTCCACGATGGAATTGAAATACAGAGAGCTTATCTGGAAAATATTCTCATTCAGCGCATATATTTATTTTAGAGTGAAATGATTTTGTAATCGAGAATATAGTATTCTCCACGATGGAGTTAAAACATAGAGAAATTATCTGGAAAATATTCTCATTCAGCGCATATTTTAATTTTAGAGTGAAATGAGTTTGTAATGGAGAATATGGTTTTCGCCACGATGGAGTGGAAATATACTGAGGTAATCTGGAAAATATACTCATTCAGCGCATATTTTTATTTTAGAGTAAAATGAGTTTGCAATCGAGAATATGGTTTTCTCCACGATGGAGTTTAAATATAGCGGGCTAATCTGGAAAATATTCTCATTTTTCGAAAATATATATTTAAGAGTGAAATGAGTTTGTAATCGAGAGTATGGTTTTCTCCACGAAGGAGTTGAAATATTGGGAGATAATCTGGAAAATATTCTAAATCAACGCATATTTTTAATTTAGAATGTAATGAGTTTGTAATTGAGAATATGGTTTTCTCCAAGATGGAGTTGAAATATAGAGAGCTAATCTGGAAAATATTCTCATTCAGCGCATATTTATATTTAAGAGTGAAATGAGTTTGTATTCGAGAATAACGTTTTCTCTGCGATCAAATTCAAAGATAGCGAACTTGTCTGGAATAATATTCTTATTCAGCGCAATAATATTTTTTAGAGTGAAACGAGTTTGTAATCGAGAATATGGTTGTCTCCACGATGGAGTTGAAATATAGCGAGCTAATCTGGAAAATATTCTCATTCAGCGCATATTTTTATTTTACAGTGAAATGAGTTTCAAATAGAGAATATGGTTTTCTCCACGATGGAGTTGAAATATAGCGATCTAATCTGGAAAATATTCTATTTCAGCGCAAATTTTTATTTTAAAGTGAAATGCGTGTGTAATTGAGAATACGGTTTTCTCCACGATGTAGGTAAAATAAAGCGAGTTAATTTGAAAAATATTATCATTCAGCGCGTATTTTTAATTTTACAGTGAAAGGAGTTTGTAATCGAGAATATGGATTTCTCCACGATGCAGTTAAAATAAAGCGAGTTAATTTTGAAAATATTCTCATTCAGCGCGTATTTTTATTTTAGAGTGGAAAAAGTTTGTGATCGAGAATATGGTTTTCTCCACAATATAGTTAAAATAAAGCGAGCTAATCAGGAAAATATTCCCATTCAGCGGATATATTTTAATTTTTAGAGTGAAATGAGTTTATAATGGAGAATATGGTTTTCCTGCAATGGAATAAAAATATAGCGATTTAATCTGGAAATAATTCTCATTCAGTGCAAATATATATTTTAAAGTGAAATGAGTTTCTAATGGAGAGTATGGTTTTCTCCAAAATGGAGTTAAAATATAGAGAACTTATCTGAAAAATATTCTCATTTTGCGAAAATATATATTTTAGAGTGAAATGAGTTTGTAATCGAGAATATGGTTTTCTCCACGATGGAGTTGAAACATAGAGAAATTATCTGGAAAATATTCTCATTCAGTGCTTATTTCTATTTTAGAGTGAAATGAGTTTGTAATCGAGAATATGGTTTTCTGCACGATGGAATTGAAATACAGAGAGATAATCGTATGGAATAAATATATAGCGATTTAATCTGGAAATAATTCTCATTCAGTGCAAATATATATTTCAAAGTGAAATGATTTTCTAATCGAGAGTATGGTTTTCTCCAAAATGTAGTTAAAATATAGAGAACTTATCTGAAAAATGATCTCATTTTGCGAAAATATATATTTTATAGTGAAATGAGTTTGTAATCGAGAAAATGGTTTTCTCCACGATGGAGTTGAAACAAAGAGAAATTATCTGGAAAATATTCTCAATCAGCGCATATTTTTATTTTAGAGTGAAATGAGTTTGTAAACGAGAATAAGGTTTTCTCTGCGATCAAATTCAAATATAGCGAACTTGTCTGGAAAATATTCTCATTAAGCGCAAATATATATTTTAGAGTGAAACGAGTTTTTTATTCGAGAATAAGGTTTTCTCCACGATGGAGTTGAAATATAGCGAGCTAATCTGGAAAATATTTTCATTCAGCGCATATTTTTATTTTTGAATGAAATAAATTTGTAATCAAGAATATGGTTTTCTCCACGATGGAGTTGAAACAAAGAATAATTATCTAGAAAATATTCTCATTCAGCGCGTACTTTGATTTTAGAGTATAATGAGTTTGTAATCGAGAATATGGTTTTCTCCACGATGGTGTTTAAATATAGAGAGCTAACCTGGAAAATATTCTCATTCAGCGCAAATATCTACGTTAGAGTGAAACGAGTTTGTAGTAGAAAAATGTGGTTTTCTCCACCTTGCAGTTGAAATATAGCGAGGTAATCTGGAAAATATTCTCATTTAGCGCATATTTTTATTATAGAGTGAAATAGGTTTGTTATCGAGAATATGGTTTTTACCACGATGAAGTTTAAATATAGAAAGCTAATCTGCAAAATATTCTTATTCAGCGCATATTTATATTTAAGAGTGAAATGAGTTTGTAATCGAGAATAACGTTTTCTCTGCAATCAAATTTAAAGATAGCGAACTTGTCTGGAAAATATTCTCATTTAGCGCACATATATATTTTAGAGTGAAACGAGTTTATAATCGAGAATATGGTTTTCTCCACGATGGAGTTGAAATACAGAGAGCTAATCTGGAAAATATTCTCATTTAGCGCATATTTTTATTTTAGAGTGAAATGAGTTTGTAATGGAGAATATGGTTTTCTGCACGATGGAATTGAAATACAGAAAGATAATCTGGAAAATTATCTTAATCAGCGCATATTTTTATTTTAGAGTGAAATGAGTTTGTAATCGAGAATATGGTGTTCTCCAAAATGGAGTTAAAATATAGAGAACTTATCTGAAAAATGATCTCATTTTGCGAAAATATATATTTTATAGTGAAATAAGTTTGTAATCGAGAATATGATTTTCTCCACGATGGAGTTGAAACAAAGAGAAATTATCTGGAAAATATTCTCATTCAGTGCTTATTTTTATTTTAGAGTGAAAAGAGTTTGTAATCGATAATATGGTTTTCTGCACGATGGAATTGGAATACAGAGAGATAATCTGGAAAATAATCTCAATCAGCGCATATTTCAATTTTAGAGTGAAATGAGTTTGTAAACGAGAATAAGGTTTTCTCTGCGATCAAATTCAAATATAGCGAACTTGTCTGGAAAATATTCTCATTAAGCGCAAATATGTATTTTAGAGTGAAACGAGTTTTTTATTCGAGAATAAGGTTTTCTCCACGATGGAGATTAAATATAGCGAGCTTATCTGGAAAATATTCTCATTCAGCGCATATTTTTATTTTTGAATGAAATGAGTTTGTAATCGAGTATATGGTTTTCGCCACGATGGAGTTGAAACAAAGAATAATTATCTAGAAAATATTCTCATTCAGCGCGTACTTTGATGTTAGAGTATAATGAGTTTGTAATCGAGAATAAGGTTTTCTCCACGATGGAGTTTAAATATAGAGAGCTAACCTGGAAAATATTCTCATTCAGCGCAAATATCTACGTTAGAGTGAAACGAGATTTTAGTAGAAAATATGGTTTTCACCACAATGGAGTTGAAATATAGCGAGGTAATCTGGAAAATATTTTCATTTAGCGCATATTATTAATATAGAGTGAAATAAGTTTGTTATCGAGAATATGGTTTTCACCACGTTGAAGTTTAAATATAGAAAGCTAATCTGGAAAATATTCTTATTCAGCGCATATTTATATTTAAGAGTGAAATGAGTTTGTAATCGAGAATAAGGTTTTCTCTGCGATCAAATTCAAAGATAGCGAACTTGTCTGGAAAATATTCTCATTAAGCGCAAATATATATTTTAGAGTGAAACGAGTTTTTTATTCGAGAATAAGGTTTTCTCCACGATGGAGTTGAAATATAGCGAGCTTATCTGGAAAATATTCTCATTCAGCGCATATTTTTATTTTTGAATGAAATGAGTTTGTAATCGAGTATATGGTTTTCTCCACGATGGAGTTGTAATATAGAGAGCTAATCTGGAAAATATTCTCATTCAGCGCATATATATATTTTAGAGTGAAATAAATTTGTAATCAAGAATATGGTTTTCTCCACGATGGAGTTGAAACAAAGAATAATTATCTAGAAAATATTCTCATTCAGCGCGTACTTTGATTTTAGAGTATAATGAGTTTGTAATCGAGAATATGGTTTTCTCCACGATGGAGTTTAAATATAGAGAGCTAACCAGGAAAATATTCTCATTCAGCGCAAATATCTATGTTAGAGTGAAACGAGTTTGTAGTAGAAAATGTGGTTTTCTCCACGATGGAGTTGAAATATAGCGAGGTAATCTGGAAAATATTCTCATTTAGCGCATATTTTTATTATAGAGTGAAATAGGTTTGTTATCGAGAATATGGTTTTCACCACGATGAAGTTTAAATATAGAAAGCTAATCTGCAAAATATTCTTATTCAGCGCATATTTATATTTAAGAGTGAAATGAGTTTGTAATCGAGAATAACGTTTTCTCTGCAATCAAATTTAAAGATAGCGAACTTTCTGGAAAATATTCTCATTTAGCGCACATATATATTTTAGAGTGAAACGAGTTTATAATCGAGAATATGGTTTTCTCCACGATGGAGTTGAAATACAGAGAGCTAATCTGGAAAATATTCTCATTCAGCGCATATATTTATTTTAGAGTGAAATGAATTTGTAATCGAGAATATAGTATTCTCCACGATGGAGTTGAAACATAGAGAAATTATCTGGAAAATATTCTCATTAGGCGCATATTTTTATTTTAGAGTGAAATGAGTTTGTAATGGAGAATATGGTTTTCTGCACGATGGAATTGAAATAAACAAAGATAATCTGGAAAATTATCTGTATCAGCGCATATTTTTATTTTAGAGTGAAATGAGTTTGTAATCGAGAATATGGTTTTCTGCAAAATGGAGTTAAAATATAGAGAACTTATCTGAAAAATGATCTCATTTTGCGAAAATATATATATTATAGTGAAATGAGTTTGTAATCGAGAATATGGTTTTCTCCACGATGGAGTTGAAACAAAGAGAAATTATCTGGAAAATATTCTCATTCAGCGCATATTTTCATTTTAGAGTGAAATGAGTTTGTAATCGAGAATATGGTTTTCTCCACGATGGAGTTTAAATATAGAGATCTAATCTGCAAAATATTCTCATTCAACGCAAATATATATTTTAGAGTTAAACGAGTTTGTAGTAGACAATATGGTTTTCTCCACGATGGAGTTGAAATATAGCGAGCTAACCTGGAAAATATTCTAAATCAGTGAATATTTTTATTTTAGAGTGAAATGAGTTTGTAATCGAGAATATGGTTTTATCCATGATGGAGTTGAAATATAGCGAGCTAATCTGGAAAATATTCTCATTCAGCGCATATTTTTATTTTAGAGTGAAACGAGTTTATAAATGAGAATATGGTTTTCTCCACGATGGAGTTGAAATATACTGAGGTAATCTGGAAAATATTCTCATTCAGCGGATATTTTAATTTTAGAGTGAAATGAGTTTGTAATCGAGAATATGGTTTTCTCCACGATGGAGTTGAAATATACTGAGGTAATCTGGAAAATATACTCATTCAGCGCATATTTTTATTTTAGAGTAAAATGAGTTTGCAATCGAGAATATGGTTTTCTCCACGATGGAGTTTAAATATAGCGGGCTAATCTGAAAAATATTCTCATTTTTCGAAAATATATATTTAAGAGTGAAATGAGTTTGTAATCGAGAATATGGTTTTCTCCACGAAGGAGTTGAAATATAGGGAGATAATCTGGAAAATATTGTAAATCAACGCATATTTTTACTTTAGAATGTAATGAGTTTGTAATTGAGAATATGGTTTTCTCCGTGATGGAGTTGAAATATAGAGAGCTAATCTGGAAAATATTCTCATTCTGCGCATATTTATATTTAAGAGTGAAATGAGTTTGTAATCGAGAATAACGTTTTCTCTGCATTCTAATTCAAAGATAGCGAACTTGTCTGGAAAATATTCTTATTCAGCGCAAATATATTTTTCAGAGTGAAACGAGTTTGTAATCGAGAATATGGTTGTCTCCACGATGGAGTTGAAATATAGCGAGCTTATCTCTAAAATATTCTCATTCAGCGCATATTTTTATTTTACAGTGAAATGAGTTTCAAATCGAGAATATGGTTTTCTCCACGATGGAGTTGAAATATAGCGATCTTCTCTGGAAAATATTCTCATTCAGCGCAAATTTTTATTTTAGAGTGAAATGCATTTGTAATTAAGAATATGGTTTTCTCCACGATGTAGGTAAAATAAAGCGAGTTAATTTGAAAAATATTATCATTCAGCGCGTATTTTTAATTTTACAGTGAAATGAGTTTGTAATCGAGAATATGGATTTCTCCACGATGCAGTTAAAATAAAGCGAGTTAATTTTGAAAATATTCTCATTCAGCGCGTATTTTAATTTTAGAGTGAAAAAAGTTTGTGATCGAGAATATGGTTTTCTCCACAATATAGTTAAAATAAAGCGTGCTTATCAGGAAAATATTCCCATTCAGCGGATATATTTTAATTTTTAGAGTGAAATAAGTTTATAATGGAGAATATGGTTTTCCTGCAATGGAATAAAAATATAGCGATTTAATCTGGAAATAATTCTCATTCAGTGCATATATATATTTTAATGTGAAATGAGTTTCTAATCGAGAGTGTGGTTTTCTCCAAAATGGAGTTAAAATATAGAGAACTAATCTAAAAAATGATCTCATTTTGCGAAAATATATATTTTAGAGTGAAATGAGTTTGTAATCGAGAATATGGTTTTCACCACGATTGAGTTGAAACATAGAGAAATTATCTGGAAAATATTCTCATTCAGTGCTTATTTTTATTTTAGAGTGAAATGAGTTTGTAATCGAGAATATGGTTTCTGCACGATGGAATTGAAATACAGAGAGATAATCGTATGGAATAAAAATATAGCGATTTAATCTGGAAATAATTCTCATTCAGTGCAAATATATATTTTAAAGTGAAATGAGTTTCTAATCGAGAGTATGGTTTTCTCCATAATGGAGTTAAAATATAGAGAACTTATCTGAAAAATGATCTCATTTTGCGAAAATATACATTTTATAGTGAAATGAGTTTGTAATCGAGAATATGCTTTTCTCCACGATGCAGTTGAAACAAAGAAATTATCGAGAAAATATTTTCATTCAGTGTTTTTTTTTATTTTAGAGTGAAATGAATTTGTAATCGAGAATATGGTTTTTACCACGTTGAAGTTGAAATTTAGAGAACTTGTCTGGAAAATATTCTTATTCAGCGCAAATATATTTTTTAGAGTGAAACAGGTTTGTAATCGAGAATATGGTTGTCTCCACGATGGAGTTTAAATATAGCGAGCTAATCTGGAAAATATTCTCATTCAGCGCATATTTTTATTTAAGAGTGAAATGAGTTTGTAATGGAGAATATGTTTTTCACCACGATGAAGTTGAAATTTAGAGAACTTATCTGGAAAATATTCTCATTCTGCGCATATTTATATGCTTATTAGTGAAATGAGTTTGTAATCTAGTATATGATTCTCTCCACGATGGAGTTTAAATATAGAGATCTAATCTGGAAAATATTCTCATTCAGCGCAAATATATATTTTAAAGTGACATGAGTTTGTAATCGAGAAAAAGGTTTTCTCTGCAATCAATTTCAATTATAGTTAACTTGTCCGAAAATTTTTCTCATTTAGCGCAAATATATATTTTAAAGTGAAATGAGTTTCTAATCGAGGATATGGATTTCTCCACGATGCAGTTAAAATAAAGCCAGTTAATGTGGAAAATATTCTCATTAAGCGCGTATTTTTATTTTAGAGTGAAATGAGTTTATAATCGAGAATATGGTTTTCTTCACGAAGGAGTTGAAAAAAAGAGAGCTAATTTTGAAGATATTCTCATTCAGCGCGTATTTTTATTTTAGAGTAAAATGAGTTTGTAACCGAGAATATGGTTTTCTCTACGATGGGGTTGAAATATAGAGAGCTAATCTGGAAAATATTCTCATACAGCGAATATATATATTTTAGAGTGAAATGAATTTGTAGTCGAGAATATGGTTTTCTCCACGATGGAGTTGGAACATAGAGAAATTATCTAGAAAATATTCTCATTCAGCGCGCATTTTTATTTTAGAGTGAAATAGTTTGTAATCGAGAATATGGTTTTCTCCACGATAGAGTTAAATATAGAGAGCTAATCTGGAAAATATTCTCAATCAGCGTATATTTTTATTTTACAGTGAAATGAGTTTTTTTAATCGAGAAAAAGGTTTTCTCTGCGATCAATTATAAATCAATCAATTATAATATTCTCATTCAGCGCAAACATATATTTTAGAGATAAACGAGTTTGTAGTAGACAATATGGTTTTCTCCACGATGGAGTTAAATATATAGAGATCTAATCTGGAAAATATTCTCATTCAGCGCATATTTTTATTTTATAGTGAAATGAGTTGTAATCGAGAATATGGTTTTCACCACGATGGAGTTTAAATATAGAGATCTAATCTGGAAAATATTCTCATTCAGCGCAAATTTATATTTTAGAGTTAAAAGAGTTTGTAGTAGACAATATGGTTTTCTCCACGATGGAGTTAAATATAGAGATTTAATCTGGATAATATTCTCATTCAGCGCATATTTTTATTTTAGAGTGAATCGAGTTTGTAATCGAGAAAATGGTTTTCTCTGCAATCAATTTCAAATATAGTTAACTTGTCCGAAAATTATTATCATTCAGCCTAAATATTTATTTTAAAGTAAAGTACGTTTGTAATTGACAATATGGTTTTCTCCACGATGTAGGTAAAATAAAGCGTGTTAATTTGAAAAATATTATCATTTAGCGCGTATTTTTAATTTTAGAGTGAAATGAGTTTGTAATCAAGAATATGGTTTTCTCCATGATGCAGTTAAAATAAAGCGAGTTAATTAGGAAAATATTCTCATACAGCGCGTATTTTTATTTTAGAGTGAAATGAGTTTGTAATCGAGAATATGGTTTTCTTCACGAAGGAGTTGAAAAATAGAGAGCTAATTTTGTAAATATTCTTATTCAGCGCGTATTTTTATATTAGAGTAAAATGAGTTTGTAATCGAGAACATGGTTTTATCCATGATGGAGTTGAAACATAGAGAGCAAATCTGGAAAATATTCTCATTCATCGCATATTTATATTTTAGAATGAAATGAGTTTGTAATCTAGTGTATGATTTTCTCCACGATGGATTTGAAATATAGCGAGCTAATCTGGAAAATATTCTCATTCAGCTCATATTTTTATTTTAAAGAGAAATGAGTTTGCAATCGAGAACATGGTTTTCTCCACGATGGAGTTTAAATATAGCGAGCTAATCTGGAAAATATTCTAAATCAGTGCATATTTTTATTTTAGAGTGAAATGAGTTTTTAATCGAGAATATGGTTTTATCCATGATGGAGTTGAAATATAGCGAGCTAATCTGGAAAATATTCTCATTCAGCGCATATTTATATTTTAGAGTGAAATGAGTTTGTAATCTAGTGCATGATTTTCTCCACGATGGATTTGAAATATAGCGAGCTAATCCGGAATATATTCTCATTCAGCGCATATTTTAATTTTAGAGTATGGTTTGAATGAATATGGTTTTATCCATGATGGAGTTGAAATTTAGCGTGCTAGTCTGGAAAATATTCTCATTCAGCGCATATTTATATTTTAAAGTGAAATGAGTTTGTAATCTAGTATATGATTTTCTCCACGATGGATTTGAAATATAGCGAGCTAATCCGGAATATATTCTCATTCAGCGCATATTTTCATTTTAGAGTGAAATGAGTTTGTTTTCGAGAATATGGTTTTCTCCACGATGGAGTTGAGATATAGCGAGCTAATCTGGAACAAATTCTCATTCAGCGCATATTTCTATTTAAGAGTGAAACGAGTTTGTAATCGAGAATATGGTTTTCTCCACGATGGAGTTGAAATATAGCGATCTAATCTGGAAAATATTCTCATTCAGCGCATATTTTTATTTAAGAGTGGAATGAGTTTGTAATCGAGAATATGGTGTTCACCACGATGGAGTTGAAATATAGAGAACTTATCTGGAAAATATTCTCATTCTGCGCATATATATATTTAAGAGGGAAATGAGTTTTTAATCTAGTATATGATTTTCTCCACGCTGGAGTTCTAATTTAGCGAGCTAATCTGGAAAATATTCTCATTCAGCTCATATTTTTATTTTAGAGTGAAATGAGTTTGTAATCGAGAAAAAGGTTTTCTCTGCAATCAATTTCAAATATAGTTAACTTGTCCGAAAACTATTCTCATTCAGCGCAAATATATACTTTAAAGTAAAATGCGTTTGTAATTGAGAATATGGTTTTCTCCACGATATAGGTAAAATAAATTGAGTTAATTTGGAAAATATTCTCATTCAGCGCGTATTTTAATTTTAGAGTGAAATGAATTTCTAATCGAGTACATGGTTTTGTTTAAGAATAAGTTGAAAAATAGAGAGCTAATTTTGAAAATATTATCTTTCAGCGCCTATTTTTATTTTTGAGTAAAATGAGTTTGTAATCGAGAATATCGTTTTATCCATGTTGGAGTTGAAACATAGAGAGCAAATCTGGAAAATATTCTCATTCAGCGCATAATTATATTTTAGAGGGAAATGAGTTTGTAATCTAGTATATGATTTTCTCCACGATGGAGTTGAAATATAGCGAGCTAATCTGGTAAATATTCTAAATCAGTGCATATTTTTATTTTAGAGTAAAGTGAGTTTCTAATCGAGAATATGGTTTTCTCCACGATGGAGTTGAAATATAGCGAGCTAATCTGGAAAATATTCTCATTCAGCGCATATTTTAATTTTAGAGTGAAATGAGTTTGTAATCTAGAATATGGTTTTCTCCACGATGGATTTGAAATATAGCGAGCTAATCTGGAATATATTCTCATTCAACGCATATTTATAATTTAGAGTGAAATGAGTTTGTAATCTAGTGTATGATTTTCTTCACGATGGATTTGAAATATAGCGAGCTAATCTGGAATATATTCTCATTCAGCACATATTTTAATTTTAGAGTGAAATGAGTTTGTAATCGAGAATATGGTTTTCTCCACGATGGAGTTGAAATATAGCGAGCTAATCTGGAAAATATTCTCATTCAGTGCATATTTTTATTTTAGAGATAAAAAAGTTTGCAATTGAGAATATGGTTTTTTCCACGATGGAGTTGAAATATAACGAGCTAATCTGGTAAATATTCTAAATCAGTGCATATTTTTATTTTAGAGTGAAATGAGTTTGTAATGGAGAATATGGTTTTATCCATGATGGAGTTAAAATATAGCGAGCTAATCTGGAAAATATTCTCATTCAGCGCATATTTATATTTTAGAGTGAAATGAGTTTGTAATCTAGTGTATGATTTTCTTCACGATGGATTTGAAATATAGAAGGCTAATCTTGAATATATTCTCATTCAGCGCATATTTTAATTTTAGAGTGAAATGAGTTTGTAATCGAGAATATGGTTTTCTCCACGATGGAGTTGAAATATAGCGAGCTAATCTGGAAAATATTCTCATTCAGCGCATATTTTTATTTTAGAGATAAATGAGTTTGCAATTGAGAATATGGTTTTCTCCACGATGGAGTTGAAATATAGCGAGCTAATCTGTAAATATTCTAAATCAGTGCATATTTTTATTTTAGAGAGAAATGAGTTTGTAATCGAGAATATGGTTTTATCCATGATGGAGTTTAAATATAGCGAGCTCATCTGGATAATATTCTCATTTTTCGAGAATATATATTTTAGAGTGAAATGAGTTTGTAATCAAGAATATGGTTTTCTCCACGATGGAGTTTAAATATAGAGAGCTAATCTGGAAATAATTCTCATTCAGCGCATATTTTTATTTCAGAGTGAAATGAGTGTGTAATCGAGAATATGGTTTTGTCACGATTGAGTTGAAATATAGGGAGATAATCTGGAAAATATTCCAACTCAGCGCATATTTTTAATTTTGAGTGCAATGAATTTGTAATTGAGAATATGGTTTTCTCCATGATGGAGTTGAAATATAGAGAGCTAATCTGGAAAATATTCTCATTCAGCAAATATTTATATTTTAGAGTAAAATGAATTTGTAATCTTGAATATGATTTTCTCCACGATGAAGTTTAAATATAGAAAGCTAATCTGGAAAATATTCTTATTCAGCGCATATTTTTATTTTAGAGTAAAATGAGTTTAAAATCGATAATTAGGTTTTCTCTGCGATCAAATTCAAAGATAGCGAACTTGTCTGAAAAATATTCTCATTTAGCGCAAATATATATTTTAGAGTGAAACGAGTTTGTAATCGAGAATATGGTTTTCTCTACGATGGATTTGAAATATAGCGAGCTAGTCTGGAATATATTTTCATTCAGCGCATATTTTAATTTTACAGTGAAATGAGTTTGTACTCTAGAATATGGTTTTCTCCACGATGGATTTGAAATATAGCGAGCTAATCTGGAAAATATTCTCATTCAGCGCATATTTTTATTTTAGAGTGAAATGAGTTAAAATCGAGAATTAGGTTTTCTCTGCGATCAAATTGAAAAATAGGGAACTTGTCCGAAACCGATTCTCATTCACCGCAAATATATATTTTAGAGTGAAATGAGGTTGCAATCTAGTATATGATTTTCTCCACGATGGAGTTGAAATTAAGCGAACTAATCATGAAAATATTCCCATTCAGCGCATATTTATATTTTAGAGTGAAATGAGTTTGTAATCTAGTGTATGAATTTCTCCACGATGGATTTGAAATATAGCGAGCTAATCTGGAGTATATTCTCATTCAGCGCATATTTTAATATTAGTGTGAAATGAGTTTGTAATGGAGAATATGGTTTTCTCCACGATGGAGTTGAAATAAGGCGAGCTAATCTGGAAAATATTCTCATTATGCGCAAATTTTAATTTTTTAGTGAATTGAGTTTGTAATCGAGAATATGGTTTTCACCACTATAGAGTTCAAATATAGAGAACTTATCTGGAAAATATTCTCAATCAGCGCATATTTATATTTAAGATTGAAATGAGTTTGTAATCTAGTGTATGATTTTCTCCAGGATGGATTTGAAATATACCGAGCTAATCTGGAAAATATTCTAATTCAGCGCATATTTTAATTTTAAAGGGAAATGAGTTTGTAATCGAGAATATGGTTTTCTCCACGATGAATTTTAAATATAGCGGGCTAATCTGGAAAATATTCTCATTCAGCTCATATTTTTATTTTAGAGAGAAATGAGTTTGCAATCGAGAATATGGTTTTCACCACGATGGAGTTGAATATTTGATTGATAGAAAACTTATTGAAATAGATTGAAATTGATAGAGAACTTATCTGGAAAATATTCTAAATCAGTGCATATTTTTATTTTAGAGTGAAATGAGTTTGTAGTCGAGAATATGGAATTATCCATGATGGAGTTGAAATATAGCGAGCTAATCTGGAAAATATTCTCATTCAGCGCATATTTTTAATTTTAGAGTGAAATGAGTTTGTAATCGAGAATATGGTTTTCTCCACGATGGAGTTGAAATATACTGAGGTAATCTGGAAAATATTCTCATTCAGCGCATATTTTTATTTTAGAGTGAAATGAGTTTCTAATGGAGAATATGGTTTTCTCCACGATGGAGTTGAAATATACTGAGGTAATCTGGAAAATATTCTCATTCAGCGCATATTTTCATTTTAGAGTGAATCGAGTTTGTAATCGAGAAAAAGGTTTTCTCTGCAATCAATTTCAAATATAGTTAACTTGTCCGAAAATTATTATCATTCAGCCTAAATATTTATTTTAAAGTAAAATACGTTTGTAATTGAGAATATGGTTTTCTCCACGATGCAGGTAAAATAAAGCGTGTTAATTTGAAAAATATTATCATTCAGCGCGTATTTTTAATTTTAGAGTGAAATGAGTTTGTAATCAAGAATATGGTTTTCTCCATGATGCTGTTAAAATAAAGCGAGTTAATTTGGAAATTATTCTCATACAGCGCGTATTTTTATTTTAGAGTGAAATGAGTTTGTAATCGAGAATATGGTTTTCTTCACGAAGGAGTTGAAAAATAGAGAGCTAATTTTGTAAATATTCTTATTCAGGGCGTATTTTTATATTAGAGTAAAATGAGTTTGTAATCGAGATTATGGTTTTATCCTTGATGGAGTGAAACATAGGGAGCAAATCTGGAAAATATTCTCATTCAGCGCATATTTATATTTTAGAGTGAAATGAGTTTCTAATCTAGTGTATGATTTTCTCCACGATGCATTTGAAATATAGCGAGCTAATCTGGAATATATTCTCATTCAGCGCTTATTTTAATTTTAGAGTGAAATGAGTTTGTAATCGAGAATATGGTTTTCTCCACGATGGATTTGAAATATAGCGAGCTTATCTGGAAAATATTCTCATTCAGCGCACATTTTTATTTTAGAGAGAAATGAGTTTGCATTCGAGACTATGGTTTTCTCCACGATGGAGTTGAAATATAGCGAGATAATCTGGAAAATATTCTAAATCAATGCATATTTTTATTTTAGAGTGAAATGAGTTTGTAATCGAGAATATGGTTTTATCCATGATGGAGTTGAAATATAGCGAGCTTATCTGGAAAATATTCTCATTCAGCGCATATTTATATTTTAGAGTGAAATGAGTTTGTAATCTAGTGTATGATTTTCTCCACGATGGATTTGAAATATAGCGAGCTAATCTGGAAAATATTCTCATTCAGCGCATATTTTTATTTTAAAGAGAAATGAGTTTGCAATCGAGAGTATGGTTTTCTCCACGATGGAGTTTAAATATAGCGAGCTAATCTGGAAAAATATTCTAAATCAGTGCATATTTTTATTTTAGAGTGAAATGAGTTTTTAATCGAGAATATGGTTTTATCTATGATGGAGTTGAAATATAGCGAGCTAATCTGGAAATTACTCTCATTCAGCGCATATTTATATTTTAGAGTGAAATGAGTTTGTAATCTAGTGCATGATTTTCTCCACGATGGATTTGAAATATAGCGAGCTAATCTGGAAAATATTCTCATTCAGCGCATATTTTTATTTTAGAGAGAAATGAGTTTGCAATCGAGAATATGGTTTTCTCCACGATGGAGTTTACATATAGCGAGCTAATCTGGAAAATATTCCCATTCAGCGCATATTTATATTTTAGAGTGAAATGAGTTTGTAATCTAGTGTATGATTTTCTCCACGATAGAGTTTAAATATAGAGAACTTATCTGGAAAATATTATCATTAAACGCATATTTGAATTTTAGAGTAAAATGAGTTTGTATTAGAGAATATGGTTTTCTCCACGATGGAGTTGAAATTAAGCGAGCTAATCTGGAAAGTATTCTCATTCAGCCCATATTTATATTTTAGAGTGAAATGAGTTTGTAATCTAGTGTATGATTATCTACACGATGGATTTTAAATATAGCGAGCGAATAAACAATATATTCTCATTAAGCGCATATTTTAATTTCAGAGTGAAATGAGTTTGTAATGGAGAATATGGTTTTCTCCACGATGGAGTTGAAATTTAGTGGGATAATCTGGACAATATTCCTATTCAGCGCATATTTTTATTTTAGAGTGAATTGAGTGTGTAATCGAGAATATGGTTTTCTCCAGGATGGAGTTAAAATATAGAGAACTTATCTGGAAAATATTATCATTCAGCGCATATTTATATTTTAGAGTAAAATAAGTTTGTTATCGAGAATATGGTTTTGTCACGATTGAGATCAAATATAGGGAGTTAATATGGAAAATATTCTAAATCTACGCATATTTTTAATTTAGAGTGTAATGAGTTTGTAATCGAGAATATGGTTTTCTCCATGATGGAGTTGAAATATAGAGAGATAATCTGGAAAATATTCTCATTAAACGCATATTTATATTTTAGAGTAAAATGAGCTTGTATTCTTGAATATGATTTTCTCCACGATGAAAGTTTAATATAGAAAGCTAATCTGGAAAATATTCTCATTTAGCGCAAATATATATTTTAGAGTGAAACGAGTTTGTAATCGAGAATATGGTTTTCTACATGATGGAGTGTAAATATAGCGAGGTAATATGGAAAATATTCTCATTCAGCGCATATTTTTATTTTACAGAGAAATAAGTTTCAAATCGAGAATATGGTTTTCTCCACGATGGATTTGAAATATAGCGAGCTAATCTGAAATATATATTCTCATTCCGCGAATATTTTTATTTTAGAGTGAAATTAGTTTGTAATTGAGAATATGGTTTTCTCCACGATGTAGGTAAAACAAAGCGAGTTAATTTGAAAAGTATTATCATTCAGCGCCTATTTTTAATTTTAGAGTGTAATGAGTTTGTAATCGAGAATATGGTATCCTCACGATGCAGTAAAAATGAAGCGAGTTAATTTTGAAAATATTCTTATTCAGCGCGTATTTTTATTTTTGAGTAAAATGAGTTTGTAATCGAGAATATGGTTTTCTCCACGATAGATTTGAAATATAGAGAGCTAATCTGGAATATATTCTCATTCAGCGCATATTTATATTTTAAATTGAAATGAGTTTGTAATCTAGTGTATGATTTTTTCCAGGATGGATTTGAAATATAGCGAGCTAATCTGGAAAATATTCTCATTCAGCGCATATTTTAATTTTAGAGTGAAATGAGTTTGTAATCGAGAATATGGTTTTCTCCACGATGGATTTGAAATAAAGCGGGCTAATCTGGAAAATATTCTTATTCAGCGCATATTTTTATTTTAGAGAGAAATGAGTTTGCAATCGAGAATATGGTTTTCATTACGATGGAGTTGAAATATAGAGAGCTAATCCTGAAATAATTCTCATTCACCGCATATTTTTATTTTAGAGTGAATTGAGTGTGTAATCGAGAATATGGTTTTCTCCAGGATGGAGTTAAAATATAGAGAACTTATCTGGCAAATATTATCATTCAGCGCATATTTATATTTTAGAGTAAAATGAGTTTGTAAACGAGAATATGGTTTTGTCACGATTGAGTGTAAATAGAGGGAGTTAATCTGGAAAATATTCTAAATCAGCGCATATTTTATATTTAGAGTGAATTGAGTTTGTAATCGAGAATATGGTTTTCACCACGATGGAGTTGAAATATAGAGAACTTATCTGGAAAATATTCTCAATCAGCGCATATTTATATTTTAGATTGAAATGAGTTTGTAATCTAGTGTATGATTTTCTCCAGGATGGATCTGAAATATAGCGAGCTAATCTGGAAAATATTCTCATTCAGCGCATATTTTAATTTTAGAGTGAAATGAGTTTGTAATCGAGAATATGTTTTTCTCCACGATGGAGTTGAAATATACTGAGGTAATGTGGAAAATATTCTCATTCAGCGCATATTTTTATTTTAGAGTGAAATGAGTTTGCAATCGAGAATATGGTTTTCACCACGATGGAGTTGAAATATAGAGAACTTATCTGGAAAATATTCTAAATCAGTGCATATTTTTATTTTAGAGTGAAATGAGTTTGTATTCGAGAATATTGTTTTATCCATGATGGAGTCTAAATATAGCGAGCTAATCTGGAAAATATTCTCATTCAGCGCATATTTATATTTTAGAGTGAAATGAGTTTGTATTCGAGAATATTGTTTTATCCATGATGGAGTCTAAATATAGCGAGCTAATCTGGAAAATATTCTCATTCAGCGCATATTTATATTTTAGAGTGAAATGAGTTTGTAATCGAGAATATGGTTTTCTCCACGATGGATTTAAAATATAGAGAGCTAATCTAGAAATAACTCTCATTCACAGCATATTTTTATTTTAGAGTGAATTGAGTGTGTAATCGAGAATATGGTTTTCTCCAGGATGGAGTTGAAATATAGAGAACTTATCTGGAAAATATTATCATTCAGCGCATATTTATATTTTAGAGTAAAATGAGATTGTAATCGAGAATTTGGTTTTGTCACGATTGAGTTGAAATATAGGGAGATAATCTGGAAAATATTCTAAATCAGCGCATATTTTTAATTTAGAGTTTAATGAGTTTGCAATCGAGAATGTGGTTTTCTCCATGATGGAGTTGAAATATAGAGAGCTAATCTGGAAAATATTCTCATTCTGCGCATATTTATATTTTAGAGTAAAATAAGTTTGTAATCTTTAAGGTTTGTAATCTTTAAGGAATGCTTTAAGGATTTGAAATATAGCAAGGTAATCTGGAAAATATTCTCATTCAGCGCATATTTTTATTTTAGAGAGAAATGAGTTTGTAATCGAGAATATGGTTTTCACCACGATGGAGTTGAAATATAGAGAACTTATCTGGAAAATATTCTAAATCAGTGCATATTTTTATTTTAGAGTAAAATGAGTTTGTATTCGAGAATATTGTTTTATCCATGATGGAGTCTAAATATAGCGAGCTAATCTGGAAAATATTCTCATTCAGCGCATATTTATATTTTAGAGTGAAATGAGTTTGTAATCGAGAATATGGTTTTCTCCACGATGGATTTAAAATATAGAGAGCTAATCTAGAAATAACTCTCATTCACAGCATATTTTTATTTTAGAGTGAATTGAGTGTGTAATCGAGAATATGGTTTTCTCCAGGATGGAGTTGAAATATAGAGAACTTATCTGGAAAATATTATCATTCAGCGCATATTTATATTTTAGAGTAAAATGAGATTGTAATCGAGAATATGGTTTTGTCACGATTGAGTTGAAATATAGGGAGATAATCTGGAAAATATTCTAAATCAGCGCATATTTTTAATTTAGAGTTTAATGAGTTTGCAATCGAGAATGTGGTTTTCTCCATGATGGAGTATAAATATAGAGAGCTAATCTGGAAAATATTCTCATTCTGCGCATATTTATATTTTAGAGTAAAATCACTTTGTAATCTTTAATATGATTTTCTCCACGATGAAGTTTAAATATAGAAAGCTAATCTGGAAAATATTCTTATTCAGCGTATATTTATATTTAAGAGTGTAATGAGTTTGTAATCGAGAATACCGTTTTCTCTACGATCAAATTCAAAGATAGTGAACTTGTCTGGAAAATATTCTCATTTAGCGCAAATATATATTTTAGAGTGGAACGAGTTTGTATCCGAGAATATGGTTTCCTCCACGATGGAGTGTAAATATAGCGAGCTAATCTGGAAAATATTCTCATTCTGCACATATTTTTATTTTACAGAGAAATGAGTTTCAAATCGAGAATATGGTTTTCTCCATGATGGAGTTGAAATATAGAGAGCTAATCTGGAAAATATTCTCATTCTGCGCATATTTATATTTTAGAGTAAAATAAGTTTGTAATCTTTAATATGATTTTCTCCACGATGAAGTTTAAATATAGAAAGCTAATCTGGAAAATATTCTTATTCAGCGCATATTTATATTTAAGAGTGTAATGAGTTTTTAATCGAGAATAACGTTTTCTCTACGATCAAATTCAAAGATAGTGAACTTGTCTGGAAAATATTCTCATTTAGCGCAAATATATATTTTAGAGTGGAACGAGTTTGTATCCGAGAATATGGTTTCCTCCACGATGGAGTGTAAATATAGCGAGCTAATCTGGAAAATATTCTCATTCTGCGCATATTTTTATTTTACAGAGAAATGAGTTTCAAATCGAGAATATGGTTTTCTCCACGATAGATTTGAAACATAGAGAGCTAATCTGGAATATATTCTCATTCAGCGCATATTTTAATTTTAGAGTGAAATGAGTTTGTAATCTAGAATATGGTTTTCTCCACGATGGATTTGAAATATAGCGAGCTAATCTGGAAAATATTCTCATTCAGCGCATATTTTTATTTTAGAGTGAAATGAGTTTATAATCGAGAGCAAGGTTTTCTCTTCGATCAAATTGAAAAATAGGGAACTTGTCCGAAAACGATTCTCATTCACCGCATAAATACATATTTTAGAGTGAAATGAGGTTGCAATCTAGTATATGATTTTCTCCACGACGGAGTTGAAATTCAGCCAGCTAATCTAGAATATATTCTCAATCAGCGCATATTTATATTTTAGATTGAAATGAGTTTGTAATCTAGTGTATGATTTTTTCCAGGATGGATTTGAAATATAGCGGGCTAATCTGGAAAATATTCTTATTCAGCGCATATTTTTATTTTAGAGAGAAATGAGTTTGCAATTGAGAATATGGTTCTCACCACGATGGAAATGAAATATAGAGAGCTAATCCTGAAATAATTCTCATTCACCGCATATTTTTATTTTAGAGTGAATTGAGTGTGTAATCGAGAATATGGTTTTCTCCAGGATGGAGTTAAAATATAGAGAACTTATCTGGAAAATATTATCATTCAGCGCATATTTATATTTTAGAGTAAAATGAGTTTGTATACGAGAATATGGTTTTGTCACGATTGAGTGTAAATAGAGGGAGTTAATCTGGAAAATATTCTAAATCAGTGCATATTTTTAATTTAGAGTGTAATGAGTTTGTAATCGAGAATATGGTTTTCTCCATGATGGAGTTGAAATATAGAGAGCTAATCTGGAAAATATTCTCATTCAGCGCATATTTATATTTTAGAGTAAAATGAGTTTGTAATCTTGAATATGATTTTCTCTACGATGAAGTTTAAATATAGAAAGCTAATCTGGAAAATATTCTTATTCAACGCATATTTATATTTAAGAGTGAAATGAGTTTGTAATCGAGAATAACGTTTTCTCTGCGATCAAATTCAAAGATAGCGAACTTGTCTGGAAAATATTCTCATTTAGCGCAAATATATATTTTAGAGTGAAACGAGTTTGTAATCGAGAATATGGTTTTCTCCACGATGGATTTGAAATATAGCGAGCTAATCTGGAATATATTCTCATTCAGCGCATATTTTAATTTTAGAGTGAAATTAGTTTGTAATTGAGAATATGGTTTTCTCCACGATGTAGGTAAAACAAAGCGAGTTAATTTGAAAAGTATTATCATTCAGCGCCTATTTTTAACTTTAGAGTGAAATGAGTTTGTAATCGAGAATATGGTATCCTCACGATGCAGTTAAAATAAAGCGAGTTAATTTTGAAAATATTCTCATTCAGCGCGTATTTTTATTTTTGAGTAAAATGAGTTTGTAATCGAGAATATGGTTTTATCCATGATGGAGTTGAAACATAGAGAGCAAATCTGGAAAATATTCTCATTCAGCGCACATTTATTTTTAGAGTGAAATAGGTTTGTAATCTAGTATATGATTTTTTCCGCGATTGAGTTGAAATGAAGGGAGCTAATCTGGAAAATATTCTCATTCAGCGCATATTTTAATTTTAGTGTGAAATGAGTTTGTAATCGAGAATATGGTTTTCTCCAGAATGGAGTTTAAATATAGCGAGCTACTCTGGAAAAAATTCTCATTTTTCGACAATATATATATTTAAGATTGAAATGAGTTTGTAATCGAGAATATGGTTTTCTCCACGATGGAGTTAAAATATAGAGAGCTAATCTAGAAATAATTCTCATTCACCGCATATTTTTATTTTAGAGTGAATTGAGTGTGTAATCGAGAATATGGTTTTCTCCAGGATGGAGTTGAAATATAGAGAACTTATCTGGAAAATATTATTATTCAGCGCATATTTATATTTTAGAGTAAAATGTGTTTGTAATCTAGAATATGGTTTTGTCACGATTGAGTTGAAATATAAGGAGTTAATCTGAAAAATATTCTAAATCAGCGCATATTTTTAATTTAGAGTGTAATGAGTTTGTAATCGAGAATATGGTTTTCTCCACGATGGAGTGTAAATATAGCGAGCTAATCTGGAAAATATTCTCATTCAGCGCATATTTATATTTTAGAGTGAAATGAGTTTGTAATCTAGTGTATGGTTTTCTCCACGATTGAGTTAAATATAGCGAGCTAATCTGGAAAATATTCTCATTTAGCGCATATTGTGATTTTAGAGTGAATTGAGTTTGTAATCGAGAATAAGTTTTCACCACGTCGGAGTTGAAATATAGAGAACATATCTGGAAAATATTCTCAATCAGCGCATATTTATATTTTAGATTGAAATGAGTTTGTAATCTAGTGTATGATTTTCTCCAGGATGGATTTGAAATATAGCGAGCTAATCTGGAAAATATTCTCATTCAGCGCATATTTATATTTTAGAGTGAAATAAATTTGTAATCGAGAATATGGTTTTATCCACGATGGATTTGAAATATAGCGAGCTAATCTGGAAAATATTCTCATTCAGCGCATATTTTTATTTTAGAGAGAAATGAGTTTGCAATCGAGAATATGATTTTCACCACGATGGAGTTGAAATATATAGAACTTATCTGGAAAATATTCTAAATCAGTGCATATTTTTATTTTAGAGTGAAATGAGTTTGTAATCGAGAATATGGTTTTATCCATGATGGAGTTGAAATATAGCGAGGTTATCTGGAAAATATTCTTATTCATCGCACATTTATATTTTAGAGTGAATTAGTTTGTAATCTAGTGTATGATTTTCTTCACGATGGGTTTGAAATATAGCGAGCTAATAAGGAATATATTCTCATTCAGCGCATATTTTAATTTTAATGTGAAATGAGTTTGTAATCGAGAATATGGTTTTCTCCACGATGGATTTGAAATATAGCGAGCTAATTTGGAATATATTCTCATTCAGCGCATATTTTAATTTTAGAGTGAAATGAGTTTGTATTCGAGAATATGGTTTTCTCCACGATGGAGTTAAAATAGTGCGAGCTAATCTGGAAAATATTCTCATTTTTCGAAAATATATATTTAAGAGTGAAATGAGTTTGTAATCGAGAATACGGTTTTCTCCACGATGGAGTTGAAATATAGAGACCTAATCTGGAAAATATTCTCATTCAGCGCATATTTATATTTTAGAGTGAAATGAGTTTGTAATCTAGTGTATGGTTTTCTCCACGATTGAGTTAAATATAGCGAGCTAATCTGGAAAATATTCTCATTTAGCGCATATTGTGATTTTAGAGTGAATTGAGTTTGTAATCGAGAATAAGTTTTCACCACGTCGGAGTTGAAATATAGAGAACATATCTGGAAAATATTCTCAATCAGCGCATATTTATATTTTAGATTGAAATGAGTTTGTAATCTAGTGTATGATTTTCTCCAGGATGGATTTGAAATATAGCGAGCTAATCTGGAAAATATTCTCATTCAGCGCATATTTATATTTTAGAGTGAAATAAATTTGTAATCGAGAATATGGTTTTATCCACGATGGATTTGAAATATAGCGAGCTAATCTGGAAAATATTCTCATTCAGCGCATATTTTTATTTTAGAGAGAAATGAGTTTGCAATCGAGAAAATGATTTTCACCACGATGGAGTTGAAATATATAGAACTTATCTGGAAAATATTCTAAATCAGTGCATATTTTTATTTTAGAGTGAAATGAGTTTGTAATCGAGAATATGGTTTTATCCATGATGGAGTTGAAATATAGCGAGGTTATCTGGAAAATATTCTCATTCATCGCACATTTATATTTTAGAGTGAAATGAGTTTGTAATCTAGTGTATGATTTTCTTCACGATGGGTTTGAAATATAGCGAGCTAATAAGGAATATATTCTCATTCAGCGCATATTTTAATTTTAATGTGAAATGAGTTTGTAATCGAGAATATGGTTTTCTCCACGATGGATTTGAAATATAGCGAGCTAATTTGGAATATATTCTCATTCAGCGCATATTTTAATTTTAGAGTGAAATGAGTTTGTATTCGAGAATATGGTTTTCTCCACGATGGAGTTAAAATAGTGCGAGCTAATCTGGAAAATATTCTCATTTTTCGAAAATATATATTTAAGAGTGAAATGAGTTTGTAATCGAGAATACGGTTTTCTCCACGATGGAGTTGAAATATAGAGACCTAATCTGGAAAATATTCTCATTCTGCGCATATTTATATTTAAGAGTGAAATGAGTTTGTAATCGAGAATAACGTTTTCTCTGCGATCAAATTCATAGATAGCGAACTTGTCTGGAAAATATTCTCATTCAGCGCAAATATATGTTTTAGTGTGAAACGAGTTTGTAATCGAGAATATGTTTTTCTCCACGATGGAGTTGAAATATAGCGAGCTAATCTGGAAAATATTCTCATTCAGCGCATATTTTTATTTTACAGAGAAATGAGTTTCAAGTCGAGAATACGGTTTTCTCCACGATGGAGTTGAAATTTAGCGATCTAATCTGGAAAATATTCTCATTCAGCGCATATTTTTATTTTAGAGTGAAATGAGTTTGTAATCGAGAATATGGTATTCACCACGATGGAGTTGAAATATAGAGAACTTATCTGGAAAATATTCTCATTCTGCGCATTTTTATATTTAAGAGTGAAATGAGTTTGTAATCGAGAATATGGTTTTCTCCACGATGGAATTTAAATATAGAGATCTAATCTGGAAAATATTCTCATTTAGCGAATATTTTTATTTTAGAGTGAAATGAGTTTGTAATCGAGAAAAAGGTTTTCTCTACAATTAATATCAAATTTAGTTAACTTGTCCGAAAATTATTCTCATTCAGCGCAAATATATATTTTAAAGTGAAATGCTTTTGTAATTGAGAATATGGTTTTCTCCACGATGTAGGTAAAATAAAGCGAGTTAATTTGAAAAATGTTATCATTCAGCGCCTATTTTTAATTTTAGAGTGAAATGAGTTTGTAATCGAGAATATGGTATCCTCACGATGCAGTTAAAATAAAGCGAGTTAATTTTGAAAATATTCTCATTCAGCGCGTATTTTTATTTTTGAGTAAAATGAGTTTGTAATCGAGAATATGGTTTTATCCATGATGGAGTTGAAACATAGAGAGCAAAACTGGAAAATATTCTCATTCAGCGCATATTTATGTTTTAGAGTGAAATGAGTTTGTAATCTAGTATATGATTTTCTCCGCGATGGAGTTGAAATGTAGCGAGCTAATCTGGAAAAGATTCTCATTCAGCGCATATTTTAATTTTAGAGTGAATTGAGTTTGTAATCGAGAATATGGTTTTATCCATGATGGAGTCTAAATATAGCGAGCTAATCTGGAAAATATTCTCATTCAGCGCAAATATATATTTTAGTGTGAAACGAGTTTGTAATCGAGAATATGGTTTTCTCCACGATGGAGTTGAAATATAGCGAGCTAATCTGAAAAATTTCTCATTTTTGAAAAATATATATATTTAAGAGTGAAATGAGTTTGTAATCGAGAATATGGTTTTCGCCACGATGGAGTTAAAATATAGAGAGCTAATCTAGAAATAATTCTCATTTACCGCATATTTTTATTTTAGAGTGAAATGAGTGTGTAATCGTGAATATGGTTATGCCACGATTAGGTTGAAATATAGGGAGATAATCTGGAAAATATTCTAAATCAGCGAATATTTTTAATTTAGAGTGTAATGAGTTTGTAATCGAGAATATGGTTTTCTCCATGATGGAGTTGAAATATAGAGAGCTAATCTGGAAAATATTCTCATTCAGCGCATATTTTTATTTTGGAGTAAATTGAGTTTGTAATCTTAATATGATTTTCTCCACGATGAAGTTTAAATATAGAAAGCTAATCTGGAAAATATTCTTATTCAGCACATATTTATATTTTAGCGTGAAACGGGTTTGTAATCGAGAATATGGTTTTCTCCACGATGGAGTGTAAATATAGCGAGCTAATCTGGAAATTATCTCATTCAGCGCATATTTTTATTTTACAGAGGAATTAGTTTCAAATCGAGAATATAGTTTTCTCCACGGTGGATTTGAAATATAGCGAGCTAATCTGGAATATATTTTCATTCAGCGCATATTTTAATATTAGAGTGAAATGAGTTTGTAATCGAGGATATGGTTTTCTCCACGATGGATTTGAAATATAGCGAGCAAATTTGGAATATATTCTCATTCAGCGCATATTTTAATTTTAGAGTGAAATGAGTTTGTAATCGAGAATATGGTATTCTCCACGATGGAGTGTAAATATAGCGAATTAATCTGGAAAATATTCTCATTCAGCGCATATTTTATATTTAGAGTGAATTGAGTTTCAATCGAGAATATGGTTTTAACCACGATAGAGTTGAAATATAGAGGACTTATCTGGAAAATATTCTAAATCGGTGCATTTTTTTATTTTAGAGTAAATGAGTTTGTAATCGAGAATATGGTTTTATCCATGATGGAGTTGAAATATAGCGAGCTAATCAGGAAAATATTCCCATTCACCGCATATTTATATTTTAGAGTGAAATGAGTATGTAATCGCGAATATGGTTTTCTCCACGATGGATTTGAAATATACTGAGGTAATCTGGAAAATATTCTCATTCAGCGCATATTTTTATTTTAGAGTGAAATGAGTTTGCAATCGAGAATATGGTTTTCTCCACGATAGAGTTTAAATATAGCGAGCTAATCAGGAAAATATTCTCATTTTTCGAGAATATATATTTTAGAGTGAAATGAGTTTGTAATCTACAATATGGTTTTCTCCACGATGGAGTTGAAATATAGAGAGCTAATCTGGAAATAATTCTCATTCAGCGCATATTTTTATTTTAGAGTTAAATGAGTGTGTAATCGAGATAATGGTTTTCTCCACGATGGAGTTGAAATATAGAGAACTTATCTGGAAAATATTGTCATTCTACGCATATGTGTATTTTAGAGTGAAATGAGTTTGTAATCGAGAATATGGTTTTCTCTACGATGGAGTTGAAATATAGAGAACTTATCTGGAAAATATTCTCATTTTGCGCATATTTATATTTAAGAGTGAAATGAGTTTGTAATCTAGTATATGATTTTCTCCAGGATGGATTTTTAATATAGCGAGCTATTCTGGAAAATATTCTCATTCAGCGCATATTTTATTTTTAGAGTGAAATGAGATTGTAATCGAGAAAAAGTTTTCTCTACAATTAATTTCAAATTTAGTTAACTTGTCCGAAAATTATTCTCATTCAGCGCAAATATATATTTTAAAAAGAAATGCGTTTATAATTGAGAATATGGTTTTCTCCACGATTTAGGTCAAATAAAGCGAGTTAATTTGAAAAATATTATCATTCAGCGCCTATTTTTAATTTTAGAGTGAAATGAGTTTAAAATCGAGAATATGGTATCCTCACGATGCAGTTAAAATAAAGCGATTTAATTTTGAAAATATTCTCATTCAGCGCGTATTTTCATTTTTGAGTAAAATGAGTTTGTAATCGAGAATATGGTTTTATCCATGATGGAGTTGAAACATAGAGAGCAAATCTGGAAAATATTCTCATTCAGCGCACATTTATATTTTAGAGTGAAATGAGATTGTAATCTAGTATATGATTTTCTCTGCGATGGAGTTGAAATGTAGGGAGCTATTCTGGAAAATATTCTCATTCAGCGCATATTTTTATTTTAGAGTGAAATGAGTTTGCAATCGAGAATATGGTTTTCTCCACGATAGAGTTTAAATATAGCGAGCTAATCTGAAAATATTCTCATTTTGCGAAAATATATATATTTAAGAGAGAAATGAGTTTATAATCGAGAATATGGTTTTCTCCACGGTTGAGTTAAAATATAGAGAGCTAATCTAGAAATAATTCTCATTCACCGCATATTTTTATTTTAGAGTGAATTGAGTGTGTAATCGAGAAAATGGTTTTCTCCACAATGGAGTTGAAATATAGAGAACTTATCTGGAAAAAATTATCATTCAGCGCATATTTATATTTTAGAGTAAAATGAGTTTGTAATCAAGAATATGGTTTTGTCACGATTGAGTGTAAATATAGGGAGTTAATGTGGAAAATATTCTAAATCTGCGCATATTTTTAATTTAGAGTGTATTGAGTTTGTAATCGAGAATATGGTTTTCTCCATGATGGAGTTGAAATATAGAGAGCTAATCTGGAAAATATTCTCATTCAGCGCATATTTATATTTTAGAGTAAAATGAGTTTGTAATCTTGAATATGATTTTCTCCACGATGAAGTTTAAATGTAGAAAGCTAATGTGGAAAATATTCTTATTCAGCGCATATTTATATTTAAGAGTGAAATGAGTTTGTAATCGAGAATAACGTTTTCTCTGCGATCAAATTTAAAAATAGGGAACTTGTCCGAAACCGATTCTCATACACCGCAAATATATATTTTAGAGTGAAATGAGGTTGCAATCTTGTATATGATTTTCTCCACGATGGAGTTGAAACTAAGCGAGCTAATCTAAAAAATATTCTCATTCAGCGCATATTTATATTTTAGAGTGAAATGAGTTTGTAATCTAGTGTATGGTTTTCTCCACGATGGAGTTGAAATATAGCGAGCTAATCTGGAAAATATTCTCATTCAGCGCATATTTTAATTTTAGAGTGAATTAAGTTTGTAATCGAGAATATGGTTTACACCGTGATGGAGTTAAAATATAGAGAACTTAACTGGAAAATATTCTCAATCAGCGCATATTTATATTTTAGATTGAAATGAGTTTGTAATCTAGTGTATGATTTTCTCCAGGATGGATTTGAAATATAGCGAGCTAATCTGGAAAATATTCTCATTCAGCGCATATTTTAATTTTAGAGTGAAATGAGTTTGTAATCGAAAATATGGTTTTCTCCACGATGGATTTGAAATATAGCGAGCTAATTTGGAATATATTCTCATTCAGCGCATATTTTAATTTTAGAGTGAAATGAGTTTGTAATCGAGAATGTGGTATTCTCCACGATGGATTTGAAATATAGCGAGATAATCTGGAAAGTATTCTCATTCAGCGCATATTTTAATTTTAGAGTGAAATGAGTTTGTAATCGAGAATATGGTTTTCTCCACGATGGAGTTGAAATATAGTGAGGTAATCTGGAAAATATTCAAATTCAGCGCATATTTTTATTTTAGAGTTAAATGAGTTTGCAATCGAGAATATGGTTTTCTCCACGATGGAGTTAAAATAGTACGAGCAAATCTAGAATATATTCTCATTTTTCGAAAATATATATTTAACAGTGAAATGAGTTTGTAATCGAGAATATGGTTTTCTCCACGATGGAGTTGAAATATAGAGAGCTAATCTGGAAAATATTCTCATTCTGCGCATATTTATATTTAAGAGTGAAATGAGTTTGTAATCTAGTGTATGATTTTCTCCACGAAGGAGTTAAATATAGCGAGCCAACCTGGAAAATATTCTCATTCAGCGCATATTTATATTTAAGAGTGAAATGAGTTTGTAATCGAGAATAACGTTTTCTCTGCGATCAAATTCATAGACAGCGAACTTGTCTGGAAAATATTCTCATTCAGCGCAAATATATATTTTAGTGTGAAACGAGTTTGTAATCGAGAATATGGTTTTCTCCACGATGGAATGTAAATATAGCCAGTTAATCTGGAAAATATTCTAATTCAGCGCATATTTTTATTTTACAGAGAAATGAATTTCAAATAGGGAATACGGTTTTCTCCACGATGGAGTTGAAATATAGCGATCTAATCTGGAAAATATTCTCATTCAGCGCATATTTATATTTTAGAGTGAAATGAGTTTGTAATCGAGAAAAAGGTTTTCTCTACAATTAATTTCATATTTAGTTAACTTGTCCGAAAATTATTCTCATTCAGCGCAAATATACATTTTAGAATTAAATGAGTTTGTAATCGAGAATATGGTAACCTCACGATGCAGTTAAAATAAAGCGATTTAATTTTGAAAATATTCTCATTTAGCGCGTATTTTTATTTTTTCGTAAAATGAGTTTGTAATCGAGAATATGGTTTTATCCATGATGGAGTTGAAACATAGAGAGCAAATCTGGAAAATATTCTCATTCAGCGCATATTTATATTTTAGAGTGAAATGAGTTTGTTATCTAGTATATGATTTTCTCCGCGATGGAATTGAAATGTAGCGAGCTAATGTGGAAAATATTCTAATTCAGCGCATATTTTAATTTTAGAGTGTAATGAGTTTGTAATCGAGAATATGGTTTTCTCTACGATGGAGTTGAAATATACTGAGGTAATCTGGAAAATATTCTCATTCAGCTCATATTTTTATTTTAGAGTGAAATGAGTTTGCAATCAGAATATGGTTTTCTCCACGATGGAGTTTAAATATAGCGAGCTAATTTGGAAAATATTCTCATTTTTCGAAAATATATATATTTAAGAGTGAAATGAGTTTGTAATCGAGAATATGGTTTTCTCCACGATGGAGTTAAAATTTAGAGAGCTAATCTGGAAATAATTCTCATTCACCGCATATTTTTATTTAAGAGTGAAATGAGTGTGTAATCGAGAATATCGTTTTCTCCACGATGGAGTTGAAATATAGAGAACTTATCTGGAAAATATTCTCATTCTGCGCATATTTTTATTTTAGAGTGAAATGAGTGTGTAATCGAGAAAAAGGTTTTCTCTACAATTAGTTTCATACTTAGTTAATTTGTCCGAAAACTATTCTCATTCAGCGCAAATATACATTTTAAAGTGAAATGCGTTTGTAATTGAGAATATGGTTTTCTCCACGATGCAGGTAAAATAAAGCGAGTTAATTTGAAAAATATTATCATTCAGCGCCTATTTTTAATTTTAGAGTGAAATGAGTTTGTAATCGAGAATATGGTATCCTCACGATGCAGTTAAAATAAAGCGATTTAATTTTGAAAATATTCTCATTTAGCGCGTATTTTTATTTTTTCGTAAAATGAGTTTGTAATCGAGAATATGGTTTTATCCATGATGGAGTTGAAACATAGAGAGCAAATCTGGAAAATATTCTCATTCAGCGCATATTTATATTTTAGAGTGAAATGAGTTTGCAATCTAGTATATGATTTTTTCCGCGATGGAATTGAAATGTAGCGAGCTAATCTGGAAAATATTCTCATTCAGCGCATATTTTAATTTTAGAGCGTAATGAGTTTGTAATCGAGAATATGGTTTTCTCCACGATGGAGTTGAAATATACTGAGGTAATCTGGAAAATATTCTCATTCAGCGCATATTTATATTTTAGAGTGAAATGAGTTTTCAATCAGAATATGGTTTTCTCCACGATGGAGTTTAAATATAGCGAGCTAATCTGGAAAATATTCTCATTTTTCGAAAATATATATATTTAAGAGTGAAATGAGTTTGTAATCGAGAATATGGTTTTCTCCACGATTGAGTTAAAATATAGAGAGCTAATCTGGAAAATATTCTCATTCAGGGCATATATATATTTTAGAGTGTAATGAATTTGTAATCGAGAATATGGTTTTCTCCACGATAGAGTTTAAATATAGAAGGCTAATCTGGAAAATATTCTCATTCTGCGCATATTTATATTTTAGAGTGAAATGAGTTTGTAATCTAGTGTATGATTTTCTCCACGATGGAGTTGAAATATAGCGAGCTAATCTGGAAAATTTTCTCATTCAGCGCATATTTATATTTAAGAGTGAAATGAGTTTGTAATCGAGAATAACGTTTTCTCTTCGATCAAATTCATAGATAGCGAACTTGTCTGGAAAATATTCTCATTCAGCGCAAATATATATTTTAGTGTGAAACGAGTTTGTAATCGAGAATATGGTTTTCTCCACGATGGAGTGTAAATATAGCGAGCTAATCTGGAAAATATTCTAATTCAGCGCATATTTTTATTTTACAGAGAAATGAATTTCAAATCGATAATACGGTTTTCTCCACGATTGAGTTAAAATATAGAGAGCTAATCTGGAAAATATTCTCATTCTGCCCATATTTATATTTAAGAGTGAAATGAGTTTGTAATCTAGTATATGATTTTCTCCGCGATGGAGTTCAAATATAGCGAGCTAATCTGGAAAATATTCTCATTCAGCGTATATTTTCATTTTAGAGTGAAATGAGTTTGTAATCGAGAATACGGTTTTCTCCACGATGGAATTTAAATATAGAGATCTAATCTGGAAAATATTCTCATTCAGCGCATATTTATATTTTAGAGTGAAATGAGTTTGTAATCGAGAAAAAGGTTTTCTCTACAATTATTTTCATGTTTAGTTAACTTGTCCGAAAATTATTCTCATTAAGCGCAAATATACATTTTAAAGTGAAATGCGTTTGTAATTGAGAATATGGTTTTCTCCACGATGCAGGTAAAATAAAGCGAGTTAATTTGAATAATATTATCATTCAGCGCCTATTTTTAATTTTAGAGTGAAATGAGTTTGTAATCGATAATATGGTATCCTCACGATGCAGTTAAAATAAAGCGATTTAATTTTGAAAATATTCTCATTCAGCGCGTATTTTTATTTTTTCGTAAAATGAGTTTGTAATCGAGAATATGGTTTTATCCATGATGGAGTTGAAACATAGAGAGCAAATCTGGAAAATATTCTCATTCAGCGCATATTTTTATTTAAGAGTGAAATGAGTGTGTAATCGAGAATATCGTTTTCTCCACGATGGAGTTGAAATATAGAGAACTTATCTGGAAAATATTCTCATTCTGCGCATATTTTTATTTTAGAGTGAAATGAGTGTGTAATCGAGAAAAAGGTTTTCTCTACAATTAGTTTCATATTTAGTTAATTTGTCCGAATACTATTCTCATTCAGCGCAAATATATATTTTAAAGTGAAATGCGTTTGTAATTGAGAATATGGTTTTCTCCACGATGCAGGTAAAATAAAGCGAGTTAATTTGAAAAATATTATCATTCAGCGCCTATTTTTAATTTTAGAGTGAAATGAGTTTGTAATCGGGAATATGGTATCCTCACGATGCAGTTAAAATAAAGCGATTTAATTTTGAAAATATTCTCATTTAGCGCGTATTTTTATTTTTTCGTAAAATGAGTTTGTAATCGAGAATATGGGTTTATCTATGATGGAGTTGAAACATAGAGAGCAAATCTGGAAAATATTCTCATTCAGCGCATATTTATATTTTAGAGTGAAATGAGTTTGTAATCTAGTATATGATTTTCTCCGCGATGGAATTGAAATGTAGCGAGCTAATCTGGAAAATATTCTCATTCAGCGCATATTTTAATTTAAGAGTGAAATGAGTTTATAATCGAGAATAACGTTTTCTCTTCGATCAAATTCATAGATAGCGAACTTGTCTGGAAAATATTCTCATTCAGCGCAAATATATATTTTAGTGTGAAACGAGTTTGTAATCGAGAATATGGTTTTCTCCACGATGGAGTGTAAATATAGCGAGCGAATCTGGAAAATATTCTTATTCAGCGCATATTTTTATTTTACAGAGAAATGAATTTCAAATCGAGAATACGGTTTTCTCCACGATGGAGTTGAAATATAGCGATCGAATCTGGAAAATATTCTCATTCAGCGCATATTTTTATTTTAGAGTGAAACGAGTTTGTAATCGAGAATATGGTTTTCACCACGATGGAGTTGAAATATAGAGAACTTATCTGGAAAATATTCTCATTCTGCCCAAATTTATATTTAAGAGTGAAATGAGTTTGTAATCTAATATATGATTTTCTCCGCGATGGAGTTCAAATATAGCGAGCTAATCTGGAAAATATTCTCATTCAGCGTATATTTTCATTTTAGAGTGAAATGAGTTTGTAATCGAGAATACGGTTTTCTCCACGATGGAATTTAAATATAGAGATCTAATCTGGAAAATATTCTCATTCAGCGCATATTTGTATTTTAGAGTGAAATGAGTTTGTAATCGAGAAAAAGGTTTTCTCTACAATTAATTTCATATTTAGTTAACTTGTCCGAAAATTATTTTCATTCAGCGCAAATATACATTTTAAAGTGAAATGCGTTTGTAATTGAGAATATGGTTTTCTCCACGATGCAGGTAAAATAAAGCGAGTTAATTTGAAAAATATTATCATTCAGCGCCTATTTTTATTTTTAGAGTGAAATGAGTTTGTAATCGAGAATATGGTATCCTCACGATGCAGTTAAAATAAAGCGATTTAATTTTGAAAATATTCTCATTCAGCGCGTATTTTTATTTTTTCGTAAAATGAGTTTGTAATCGAGAATATGGTTTTATCCATGATGGTGTTGAAACATAGAGAGCAAATCTGGAAAATATTCTCATTCAGCGCATAATTATATTTTAGAGGGAAATGAGTTTGTAATCTAGTATATGATTTTCTCCGCGATGGAATTGAAATGTAGCGAGCTAATCTGAAAAATATTCTCATTCAGCGCATATTTTAGTTTTGGAGTGTAATGAGTTTGTAATCGAGAAAATGATTTTCTACACGATGGAGTTGAAATATACTGAGGTAATCTGGAAAATATTCTCTTTCAGCGCATATTTTTATTTTAGAGTGAATTGAGTTTTTAATCAGAATATGGTTTTCTCCACGATGGAGTTTAAATAGAGCGAGCTAATCTGGAAAATATTCTCATTTTTCGAAAATATATATATTTAAGAGTGAAATGAGTTTGTAATCGAGAATATGGTTTTCTCCACGATGGAGTTAAAATATAGTGAGCTAATCTGGAAAATATTCTCATTCAGCGCATATATATATTTTAGAGTGAAATGAATTTGTAATCGAGAATATGGTTTTCTCCACGATGGAGTTTAAATATAGCGAGCTAATCTGGAAAATATTCTCATTCAGCGCATATTTATATTTAAGAGTGAAATGAGTTTATAATCGAGAATAACGTTTTCTCTTCGATCAAATTCATAGATAGCGAACTTGTCTGGAAAATATTCTCATTCAGCGCAAATATATATTTTAGTGTGAAACGAGTTTGTAATCGAGAATATGGTTTTCTCCACGATGGAGTGTAAATATAGCGAGCGAATCTGGAAAATATTCTTATTCAGCGCATATATTTATTTTACAGAGAAATGAATTTCAAATCGAGAATACGGTTTTCTCCACGATGGAGTTGAAATATAGCGATCGAATCTGGAAAATATTCTCATTCAGCGCATATTTTTATTTTAGAGTGAAACGAGTTTGTAATCGAGAATATGGTTTTCACCGCGATGGAGTTGAAATATAGAGAACTTATCTGGAAAATATTCTCATTCTGCCCAAATTTATATTTAAGAGTGAAATGAGTTTGTAATTTAATATATGATTTTCTCCGCGATGCAGTTCAAATATAGCGAGCTAATCTGGAAAATATTCTCATTCAGCGTATATTTTCATTTTAGAGTGAAATGAGTTTGTAATCGAGAATACGGTTTTCTCCACGATGGAATTTAAATATAGAGATCTAATCTGGAAAATATTCTCATTCAGCGCATATTTTTATTTTAGAGTGAAATGAGTTTGTAATCGAGAAAAAGGTTTTCTCTACAATTAATTTCATATTTAGTTAACTTGTCCGAAAATTATTCTCATTCAGCGCAAATATATTTATTTTAAAGTGAAATGCGTTTCTAATTGAGAATATGGTTTTCTCCACGATGCAGGTAAAATAAAGCGATTTAATTTTGAAAATATTCTCATTCAGCGCGTATTTTTATTTTTTCGTAAAATGAATTTGTAATAGAGAATATGGTTTTATCCATGATGGAGTTGAAACATAGAGAGCAAATCTGGAAAATATTCTCATTCAGCGCATAATTATATTTTAGAGGGAAATGAGTTTGTAATCTAGTATATGATTTTCTCTGCGATGGAATTGAAATGTAGCGAGCTAATCTGAAAAATATTCTCATTCAGCGCATATTTTAATTTTAGAGCGTAATGAGTTTGTAATCGAGAATATGGTTTTCTCCACGATGGAGTTTAAATATAGCGAGCTAATCTGGAAAATATTCTCATTCAGCGCATATTTATATTTAAGAGTGAAATGAGTTTATAATCGAGAATAACGTTTTCTCTTCGATCAAATTCATAGATAGCGAACTTGTCTGGAAAATATTCTCATTCAGCGCAAATATATATTTTAGTGTGAAACGAGTTTGTAATCGAGAATATGGTTTTCTCCACGATGGAGTGTAAATATAGCGAGCGAATCTGGAAAATATTCTTATTCAGCGCATATATTTATTTTACAGAGAAATGAATTTCAAATCGAGAATACGGTTTTCTCCACGATGGAGTTGAAATATAGCGATCGAATCTGGAAAATATTCTCATTCAGCGCATATTTTTATTTTAGAGTGAAACGAGTTTGTAATCGAGAATATGGTTTTCACCGCGATGGAGTTGAAATATAGAGAACTTATCTGGAAAATATTCTCATTCTGCCCAAATTTATATTTAAGAGTGAAATGAGTTTGTAATCTAATATATGATTTTCTCCGCGATGCAGTTCAAATATAGCGAGCTAATCTGGAAAATATTCTCATTCAGCGTATATTTTCATTTTAGAGTGAAATGAGTTTGTAATCGAGAATACGGTTTTCTCCACGATGGAATTTAAATATAGAGATCTAATCTGGAAAATATTCTCATTCAGCGCATATTTTTATTTTAGAGTGAAATGAGTTTGTAATCGAGAAAAAGGTTTTCTCTACAATTAATTTCATATTTAGTTAACTTGTCCGAAAATTATTCTCATTCAGCGCAAATATATTTATTTTAAAGTGAAATGCGTTTCTAATTGAGAATATGGTTTTCTCCACGATGCAGGTAAAATAAAGCGATTTAATTTTGAAAATATTCTCATTCAGCGCGTATTTTTATTTTTTCGTAAAATGAATTTGTAATCGAGAATATGGTTTTATCCATGATGGAGTTGAAACATAGAGAGCAAATCTGGAAAATATTCTCATTCAGCGCATAATTATATTTTAGAGGGAAATGAGTTTGTAATCTAGTATATGATTTTCTCCGCGATGGAATTGAAATGTAGCGAGCTAATCTGAAAAATATTCTCATTCAGCGCATATTTTAATTTTAGAGCGTAATGAGTTTGTAATCGAGAATATGGTTTTCTCCACGATGGAGTTGAAATATACTGAGGTAATCTGGAAAATATTCTCATTCAGCGCATATTTATATTTTAGAGTGTTATGAGTTTGCAATCAGAATATGGTTTTCTCCACGATGGAGTTTAAATATAGCGAGCTAATCTGGAAAATATTCTCATTTTTCGAAAATATATATATTTAAAAGTGAAATGAGTTTGTAATCGAGAATATGGTTTTCTCCACGATTGAGTTAAAATATAGAGAGCTAATCTGGAAAATATTCTCATTCAGGGCATATATATATTTTAGAGTGTAATGAATTTGTAATCGAGAATATGGTTTTCTCCACGATGGAGTTTAAATATAGAAGGCTAATCTGGAAAATATTCTCATTCTGCGCATATTTATATTTAAGAGTGAAATGAGTTTGTAATCTAGTGTATGATTTTCTCCACGATGGAGTTGAAATATAGCGAGCTAATCTGGAAAATTTTCTCATTCAGCGCATATTTATATTTAAGAGTGAAATGAGTTTGTAATCGAGAATAACGTTTTCTCTTCGATCAAATTCATAGATAGCGAACTTGTCTGGAAAATATTCTCATTCAGCGCAAATATATGTATTTTAGTGTGAAACGAGTTTGTAATCGAGAATATGGTTTTCTCCACGATGGAGTGTAAATATAGCGAGCTAATCTGGAAAATATTCTAATTCAGCGCATATTTTTATTTTACAGAGAAATGAATTTCAAATCGAGAATACGGTTTTCTCCACGATGGAGTTGAAATATAGCGATCGAATCTGGAAAATATTCTCATTCAGCGCATATTTTTATTTTAGAGTGAAATGAGTTTGTAATCGAGAATATGGTTTTCACCACGATGGAGTTGAAATATAGAGAATTTATCTGGAAAATATTCTCATTCTGCCCATATTTATATTTAAGAGTGAAATGAGTTTGTAATCTAGTATATGATTTTCTCCGCGATGGAGTTCAAATATAGCGAGCTAATCTGGAAAATATTCTCATTCAGCGTATATTTTCATTTTAGAGTGAAATGAGTTTGTAATCGAGAATACGGTTTTCTCCACGATGGAATTTAAATATAGAGATATAATCTGGAAAATATTCTCATTCAGCGCATATTTATATTTTAGAGTGAAATGAGTTTGTAATCGAGAAAAAGGTTTTCTCTACAATTAATTTCATGTTTAGTTAATTTGTCCGAAAATTATTCTCATTAAGCGCAAATATACATTTTAAAGTGAAATGCGTTTGTAATGGAGAATATGGTTTTCTCCACGATGCAGGTAAAGTAAAGCGAGTTAATTTGAAAAATATTATCATTCAGCGCCTATTTTTAATTTTAGAGTGAAATGAGTTTGTAATCGAGAATATGGTATCCTCACGATGCAGTTAAAATAAAGCGATTTAATTTTGAAAATATTCTCATTCAGCGCGTATTTTTATTTTTTCGTAAAATGAGTTTGTAATCGAGAATATGGTTTTATCCATGATGGAGTTGAAACATAGAGAGCAAATCTGGAAAATATTCTCATTCAGCGCATAATTATATTTTAGAGTGAAATGAGTTTGTAATCCAGTATATGATTTTCTCCGCGATGGAATTGAAATGTAGCGAGCTAATCTGGAAAATATTCTCATTCAGCGCATATTTTAATTTTAGAGTGTAATGAGTTTGTAATCGAGAATATGGTTTTCTCCACGATGGAGTTAAAATATAGAGAGCTAATCTGGAAAATATTCTCATTCAGCGCATATTTTTATTTTAGAGTGAAATGAGTTTGCAATCAGATATGGTTTTCTCCACGATGGAGTTTAAATAGAGCGAGCTAATCTGGAAAATTGTCTCATTTTTCGAAAATATATATATTTAAGAGTGAAATGAGTTTGTAATCGAGAATATGGTTTTCTCCACGATGGAGTTAAAATATAGAGAGCTAATCTAGAAATAATTCTCATTCACCGCATATTTTTATTTAAGAGTGAAATGAGTGTGTAATCGAGAATATCGTTTTCTCCACGATGGAGTTGAAATATAGAGAACTTATCTGGAAAATATTCTCATTCTGCGCATATTTTTATTTTAGAGTGAAATGAGTTTGTAATCGAGAAAAAGGTTTTCTCTACAATTAGTTTCATATTTAGTTAATTTGTCCGAATACTATTCTCATTCAGCGCAAATATACATTTTAAAGTGAAATGCGTTTGTAATTGAGAATATGGTTTTCTCCACGATGCAGGTAAAATAAAGCGAGTTAATTTGAAAAATATTATCATTCAGCGCCTATTTTTGATTTTAGAGTGAAATGAGTTTGTAATCGGGAATATGGTATCCTCACGATGCAGTTAAAATAAAGCGATTTAATTTTGAAAATATTCTCATTTAGCGCGTATTTTTATTTTTTCGTAAAATGAGTTTGTAATCGAGAATATGGGTTTATCTATGATGGAGTTGAAACATAGAGAGCAAATCTGGAAAATATTCTCATTCAGCGCATATTTATATTTTAGAGTGAAATGAGTTTGTAATCTAGTATATGATTTTCTCCGCGATGGAATTGAAATGTAGCGAGCTAATCTGGAAAATATTCTCATTTTTCGAAAATATAAATATTTAAGAGTGAAATGAGTTTGTAATCGAGAATATGGTTTTCTCCACGATGGAGTTAAAATATAGAGAGCTAATCTGGAAAATATTCTCATTCAGCGCATATATATATTTTAGAGTGAAATGAATTTGTAATCGAGAATATGGTTTTCTCCACGATGGAGTTTAAATATAGAGTGCTAATCTGGAAAATATTCTCATTCAGCGCATATTTATATTTAAGAGTGAAATGAGTTTATAGTTGAGAATAACGTTTTCTCTTCGATCAAATTCATAGATAGCGAACTTGTCTGGAAAATATTCTCATTCAGCGCAAATATATATTTTAGTGTGAAACGAGTTTGTAATCGAGAATATGGTTTTATCCATGATGGAGTTGAAACATAGAGAGCAAATCTGGAAAATATTGTCATTCAGCGCATATTTATATTTTAGAGTGAAATGAGTTTGTAATCTAGTATATGATTTTCTCCGCGATGGAATTGAAATGTAGCGAGCTAAACTGGAAAATATTCTTATTGAGCGCATATTTTAATTTTAGAGCGTAATGAGTTTGTAATCGAGAATATGGTTTTCTCCACGATGGAGTTGAAATATACTGAGGTAATCTGGAAAATATTTTCATTCAGCGCATATTTATATTTTAGAGTGAAATGAGTTTGCAATCAGAATATGGTTTTCTCCACGACGGAGTTTAAATATAACGAGCTAATCTGGAAAATATTCTCATTTTTCGAAAATATACATATTTAAGAGTGAAATGAGTTTGTAATCGAGAATATGGTTTTCTCCACGATGGAGTTAAAATATAGAGAGATAATCTGGAAAATATTCTCATTCAGCGCATATTTATATTTAAGAGTGAAATGAGTTTGTAATCTAGTGTATGATTTTCTCCACGATGGAGTTGAAATATAGCGAGCTAATCTGGAAAATATTCACATTCAGCGCATATTTATATTTAAGAGTGAAATGAGTTTGTAATCGAGAATAACGTTTTCTCTTTGATCAAATTCATAGATAGCGAACTTGTCTGGAAAATATTCTCATTTAGCGCAAATATATATTTTAGTGTGAAACGAGTTTGTAATCAAGAATATGGTTTTCTCCACGATGGAGTGTAAATATATAGCGAGCTAATCTGGAAAATATTCTAATTCAGCGCATATTTTTTTTTTACAGAGAAATGAATTTCAAATCGAGAATACGGTTTTCTCCACGATGGAGTTGAAATATAGCGATCGAATCTTGAAAATATTCTCATTCAGCGCATATTTTTATTTTAGAGTGAAATGAGTTTGTAATCGAGAATATGGTTTTCACCACGATGGAGTTGAAATATAGAGAACTTATCTGGAAAATATTCTCATTCTGCCCATATTTATATTTAAGAGTGAAATGAGTTTGTAATCTAGTATATGATTTTCTCCGCGATGGAGTTCAAATATAGCGAGCTAATCTGGAAAATATTCTCATTCAGCGTATATTTTCATTTTAGAGTGAAATGAGTTTGTAATCGAGAATACGGTTTTCTCCACGATGGAATTTAAATATAGAGATCTAATCTGGAAAATATTCTCATTCAGCGCATATTTATATTTTAGAGTGAAATGAGTTTGTAATCGAGAAAAAGGTTTTCTCTACAATTAATTTCATATTTAGTTAACTTGTCCGAAAATTATTCTCATTCAGCGCAAATATACATTTTAAAGTCATATGCGTTTGTAATTGAGAATATGGTTTTCTCCGCGATGCAGGTAAAATAAAGCGAGTTAATTTGAAAAATATTATCATTCAGCGCCGATTTTTAATTTTAGAGTGAAATGAGTTTGTAATCGAGAATATGGTATCCTCACGATGCAGTTAAAATAAAGCGATTTAATTTTCAAAATATTCTCATTCAGCGCGTATTTTTATTTTTTCGTAAAATGAGTTTGTAATCGAGAATATGGTTTTATACATGATAGAGTTGAAACAGAGAGCAAATCTGGAAAATATTCTCATTCAGCGCATAATTATATTTTAGAGTGAAATGAGTTTGTAATCCAGTATATGATTTTCTCCGCGATGGAATTGAAATGTAGCGAGCTAATCTGGAAAATATTCTCATTCAGCGCATATTTTAATTTTAGAGTGTAATGAGTTTGTAATCGAGAATATGGTTTTCTCCACGATGGAGTTGAAATATACTGAGGTAATCTGGAAAATATTCTCATTCAGCGCATATTTTTATTTTAGAGTGAAATGAGTTTGCAATCAGAATATGGTTTTCTCCACGACGGAGTTTAAATATAACGAGCTAATCTGGATAATATTCTCATTTTTCGAAAATATATATATTTAAGAGTGAAATGAGTTTGTAATCGAGAATATGGTTTTCTCCACGATGGAGTTAAAATATAGAGAGCTAATCTGGAAAATATTCTCATTCAGCGCATATATATATTTTAGAGTGAAATGAATTTGTAATCGAGAACATGGTTTTCTCCACGATGGAGTTTAAATATAGAGAGATAATCTGGAAAATATTCTCATTCAGCGCATATTTATATTTAAGAGTGAAATGAGTTTGTAATCTAGTGTATGATTTTCTCCACGATGGAGTTGAAATATAGCGAGCTAATCTGGAAAATATTCACATTCAGCGCATATTTATATTTAAGAGTGAAATGAGTTTGTAATCGAGAATAACGTTTTCTCTTTGATCAAATTCATAGATAGCGAACTTGTCTGGAAAATATTCTCATTTAGCGCAAATATATATTTTAGTGTGAAACGAGTTTGTAATCAAGAATATGGTTTTCTCCACGATGGAGTGTAAATATATAGCGAGCTAATCTGGAAAATATTCTAATTCAGCGCATATTTTTTTTTTACAGAGAAATGAATTTCAAATCGAGAATACGGTTTTCTCCACGATGGAGTTGAAATATAGCGATCGAATCTGGAAAATATTCTCATTCAGCGCATATTTTTATTTTAGAGTGAAATGAGTTTGTAATCGAGAATATGGTTTTCACCACGATGGAGTTAAAATATAGAGAGCTAATCTGGAAAATATTCTCATTCAGCGCATATTTTTATTTTAGAGTGAAATGAGTTTGCAATCAGATATGGTTTTCTCCACGATGGAGTTTAAATAGAGCGAGCTAATCTGGAAAATTGTCTCATTTTTCGAAAATATATATATTTAAGAGTGAAATGAGTTTGTAATCGAGAATATGGTTTTCTCCACGATGGAGTTAAAATATAGAGAGCTAATCTAGAAATAATTCTCATTCACCGCATATTTTTATTTAAGAGTGAAATGAGTGTGTAATCGAGAATATCGTTTTCTCCACGATGGAGTTGAAATATAGAGAACTTATCTGGAAAATATTCTCATTCTGCGCATATTTTTATTTTAGAGTGAAATGAGTGTGTAATCGAGAAAAAGGTTTTCTCTACAATTAGTTTCATATTTAGTTAATTTGTCCGAATACTATTCTCATTCAGCGCAAATATACATTTTAAAGTGAAATGCGTTTGTAATTGAGAATATGGTTTTCTCCACGATGCAGGTAAAATAAAGCGAGTTAATTTGAAAAATATTATCATTCAGCGCCTATTTTTGATTTTAGAGTGAAATGAGTTTGTAATCGGGAATATGGTATCCTCACGATGCAGTTAAAATAAAGCGATTTAATTTTAAAAATATTCTCATTTAGCGCGTATTTTTATTTTTTCGTAAAATGAGTTTGTAATGGAGAATATGGGTTTATCTATGATGGAGTTGAAACATAGAGAGCAAATCTGGAAAATATTCTCATTCAGCGCATATTTATATTTTAGAGTGAAATGAGTTTGTAATCTAGTATATGATTTTCTCCGCGATGGAATTGAAATGTAGCGAGCTAATCTGAAAAATATTCTCATTCAGCGCATATTTTAATTTTAGAGCGTAATGAGTTTTTCATCGAGAATATGGTTTTCTCCACGATGGAGTTCAAATATACTGAGGTAGTCTGGAAAATATTCTCATTCAGCGCATATTTATAATTTAGAGTGAAATGAGTTTGCAATCAGAATATGGTTTTCTCCACGATGGAGTTTAAATATAGCGAGCTAATCTGGAAAATATTCTCATTTTTCGAAAATATAAATATTTAAGAGTGAAATGAGTTTGTAATCGAGAATATGGTTTTCTCCACGATGGAGTTAAAATATAGAGAGCTAATCTGGAAAATATTCTCATTCAGCGCATATATATATTTTAGAGTGAAATGAATTTGTAATCGAGAACATGGTTTTCTCCACGATGGAGTTTAAATATAGAGAGATAATCTGGAAAATATTCTCATTCAGCGCATATTTATATTTAAGAGTGAAATAAGTTTGTAATCTAGTGTATGATTTTCTCCACGATGGAGTTGAAATATAGCGAGCTAATCTGGAAAATATTCACATTCAGCGCATATTTATATTTAAGAGTGAAATGAGTTTGTAATCGAGAATAACGTTTTCTCTTTGATCAAATTCATAGATAGCGAACTTGTCTGGAAAATATTCTCATTTAGCGCAAATATATATTTTAGTGTGAAACGAGTTTGTAATCAAGAATATGGTTTTCTCCACGATGGAGTGTAAATATATAGCGAGCTAATCTGGAAAATATTCTAATTCAGCGCATATTTTTTTTTTACAGAGAAATGAATTTCAAATCGAGAATACGGTTTTCTCCACGATGGAGTTGAAATATAGCGATCGAATCTGGAAAATATTCTCATTCAGCGCATATTTTTATTTTAGAGTGAAATGAGTTTGTAATCGAGAATATGGTTTTCACCACGATGGAGTTGAAATATAGAGAACTTATCTGGAAAATATTCTCATTCTGCCCATATTTATATTTAAGAGTGAAATGAGTTTGTAATCTAGTATATGATTTTCTCCGCGATGGAGTTCAAATATAGCGAGCTAATCTGGAAAATATTCTCATTCAGCGTATATTTTCATTTTAGAGTGAAATGAGTTTGTAATCGAGAATACGGTTTTCTCCACGATGGAATTTAAATATAGAGATCTAATCTGGAAAATATTCTCATTCAGCGCATATTTATATTTTAGAGTGAAATGAGTTTGTAATCGAGAAAAAGGTTTTCTCTACAATTAATTTCATATTTAGTTAACTTGTCCGAAAATTATTCTCATTCAGCGCAAATATACATTTTAAAGTCATATGCGTTTGTAATTGAGAATATGGTTTTCTCCGCGATGCAGGTAAAATAAAGCGAGTTAATTTGAAAAATATTATCATTCAGCGCCTATTTTTAATTTTAGAGTGAAATGAGTTTGTAATCGAGAATATGGTATCCTCACGATGCAGTTAAAATAAAGCGATTTAATTTTGAAAATATTCTCATTCAGCGCGTATTTTTATTTTTTCGTAAAATGAGTTTGTAATCGAGAATATGGTTTTATCCATGACGGAGTTGAAACATAGAGAGCAAATCTGGAAAATATCCTCATTCAGCGCATATTTATATTTTAGAGTGAAATGAGTTTGTAATCTAGTATATGGTTTTCTCCACGATGGAGTGTAAATATATAGCGAGCTAATCTGGAAAATATTCTAATTCAGCGCATATTTTTTTTTTACAGAGAAATGAATTTCAAATCGAGAATACGGTTTTCTCCACGATGGAGTTGAAATATAGCGATCGAATCTGGAAAATATTCTCATTCAGCGCATATTTTTATTTTAGAGTGAAATGAGTTTGTAATCGAGAATATGGTTTTCACCACGATGGAGTTGAAATATAGAGAACTTATCTGGAAAATATTCTCATTCTGCCCATATTTATATTTAAGAGTGAAATGAGTTTGTAATCTAGTATATGATTTTCTCCGCGATGGAGTTCAAATATAGCGAGCTAATCTGGAAAATATTCTCATTCAGCGTATATTTTCATTTTAGAGTGAAATGAGTTTGTAATCGAGAATACGGTTTTCTCCACGATGGAATTTAAATATAGAGATCTAATCTGGAAAATATTCTCATTCAGCGCATATTTATATTTTAGAGTGAAATGAGTTTGTAATCGAGAAAAAGGTTTTCTCTACAATTAATTTCATATTTAGTTAACTTGTCCGAAAATTATTCTCATTCAGCGCAAATATACATTTTAAAGTCATATGCGTTTGTAATTGAGAATATGGTTTTCTCCGCGATGCAGGTAAAATAAAGCGAGTTAATTTGAAAAATATTATCATTCAGCGCCTATTTTTAATTTTAGAGTGAAATGAGTTTGTAATCGAGAATATGGTATCCTCACGATGCAGTTAAAATAAAGCGATTTAATTTTGAAAATATTCTCATTTAGCGCGTATTTTTATTTTTTCGTAAAATGAGTTTGTAATCGAGAATATGGTTTTATCCATGACGGAGTTGAAACATAGAGAGCAAATCTGGAAAATATCCTCATTCAGCGCATATTTATATTTTAGAGTGAAATGAGTTTGTAATCTAGTATATGATTTTCTCCGCGATGGAATTGAAATGTAGCGAGCTAATCTGGAAAATATTCTCATTCAGCGCATATTTTAATTTTAGAGCGTAATGAGTTTGTAATCGAGAATATGGTTTTCTCCACGATGGAGTTGAAATATACTGCGGTAATCTGGAAAATATTCTCATTCAGCGCATATTTTTATTTTAGAGTGAAATGAGTTTGCAATCAGAATATGGTTTTCTCCACGTTGGAGTTGAAATATAGAGAGCTAATCTGGAAAATATTCTCATTCAGCGCATATATATATTTTAGTGTGAAACGAGTTTGTAATCGAGAATATGGTTTTCTCCACGATGGAGTGTAAATATATAGCGAGCTAATCTGGAAAATATTCTAATTCTCATTCATATTTTTATATTACAGAGAAATGAATTTCAAATCGAGAATTCGGTTTTCTCCACGATGGAGTTGAAATATAGTGATCGAATCTGGAAAATATTTTCATTCAGCGCATATTTTTATTTTAGAGTGAAATGATTTTGTAATCGAGAATATGGTTTTCACCACGATGGAGTTGAAATATTGAGAACTTATCTGGAAAATATTCTCATTCTGCCCATATTTATATTTAAGAGTGAAATGAGTTTGTAATCTAATATATGATTTTCTCCGCGATGGAGTTCAAATATAGCGAGCTAATCTGGAAAATATTCTCATTCAGCGTATATTTTCATTTTAGAGTGAAATGAGTTTGTAATCGAGAATACGGTTTTCCCCACGATGGAATTTAAATATAGAGATCTAATCTGGAAAATATTCTCATTCAGCGCATATTTTTATTTTAGAGTGAAATGAGTTTTTTAATCGAGAAAAAGGTTTTCTCTACAATTAATTTCATATTTAGTTAACTTGTCGGAAAATTATTGTCATTCAGCGCAAATATACATTTTAAAGTGAAATGCGTTTGTAATTGAGAATATGGTTTTCTCCACGATGCAGGTAAAATAAAGCGAGTTAATTTGAAAAATATTATCATTCAGCGCCTATTTTTAATTTAAGAGTGAAATGAGTTTGTAATCGAGAATATGGTATCCTCACGATGCAGTTAAAATAAAGCGATATAATTTTGAAAATATTCTCATTCAGCGCGTATTTTTATTTTTTCGTAAAATGAGTTTATAATCGAGAATATGGTTTTCTCCACGATGGAGTTGCAATATAGAGAGCTAATCTGGAAAATATTCTCATTCAGCGGATAAATATATTTTTAAGTGAAATGAATTTGTAATCGAGAATATGGTTTTCTCCACGATGGAGTTGGAACATAGAGAAATTATCTAGAAAATATTCTCATTCAGTGCGAATTTTTATTTTAGAGAGAAATGAGTTTGTAATCGAGAATATGGTTTTCTCCACGATAGAGATGAAAAATAGAGACCTAATTTGGAAATAATTCTCATTCAGCGCATATTTATATTTAAGTGTGAAATTATTTGTAATCGAGAATATGGTTTTCTCCACGATGGAGCTTTAATATAGAGAGCTAACCTGGAAAATATTCTCATTCAGCGCAAATATCTATGTTAGAGTGAAACGAGTTAGTAGTAGAAAATATGGTTTTCTCCACGATGGAATTGAAATATTGCGAGGTAATCTGGAATATATTCTCATTTAGCGCATATTTTTATTATAGAGTGAAATAGTTTGTAATCGAGAATATGGTGTTCTCCACGATAGAGTTAAATATAGAAGGCTAATCTGGAAAATATTCTCAATCAGCGCATATTTTTATTTTAGAGTGAAATGAGTTTGTAATCTAGTATATGATTTTCTCCGCGATGGAATTGAAATGTAGCGAGCTAATTTGGAAAATATTCTCATTTTTCGAAAATATATATATTTAAGAGTGAAATGAGTTTGAAATCAAGAATATGGTTTTCTCCACGATGGAGTTAAAATATAGAGAGCTAATCTAGAAATAATTCTCATTCACCGCATATTTTTATTTAAGAGTGAAATGAGTGTGTAATCGAGAATATCGTTTTCTCCACGATGGAGTTGAAATATAGAGAACTTATCAGGAAAATATTCTCATTCTGCGCATATTTTTATTTTAGAGTGAAATGAGTGTGTAATCGAGAAAAAGGTTTTCTCTACAATTAGTTTCATATTTAGTTAATTTGTCCGAAAACTATTCTCATTCAGCGCAAATATACATTTTAAAGTGAAATGCGTTTGTAATTGAGAATATGGTTTTCTCCACGATGCAGGTAAAATAAAGCGAGTTAATTTGAAAAATATTATCATTTAGCGCCTATTTTTAATTTTAGAGTGAAATGAGTTTGTAATCGAGAATATGGTATCCTCACGATGCAGTTAAAATAAAGCGATTTAATTTTGAAAATATTCTCATTTAGCGCGTATTTTTATTTTTTCGTAAAATGAGTTTGTAATCGAGAATATGGTTTTATCCATGACGGAGTTGAAACATAGAGAGCAAATCTGGAAAATATCCTCATTCAGCGCATATTTATATTTTAGAGTGAAATGAGTTTTTTAATCGAGAAAAAGGTTTTCTCTACAATTAATTTCATATTTAGTTAACTTGTCGGAAAATTATTGTCATTCAGCGCAAATATACATTTTAAAGTGAAATGCGTTTGTAATTGAGAATATGGTTTTCTCCACGATGCAGGTAAAATAAAGCGAGTTAATTTGAAAAATATTATCATTCAGCGCCTATTTTTAATTTAAGAGTGAAATGAGTTTGTAATCGAGAATATGGTATCCTCACGATGCAGTTAAAATAAAGCGATATAATTTTGAAAATATTCTCATTCAGCGCGTATTTTTATTTTTTCGTAAAATGAGTTTATAATCGAGAATATGGTTTTCTCCACGATGGAGTTGCAATATAGAGAGCTAATCTGGAAAATATTCTCATTCAGCGGATAAATATATTTTTAAGTGAAATGAATTTGTAATCGAGAATATGGTTTTCTCCACGATGGAGTTGGAACATAGAGAAATTATCTAGAAAATATTCTCATTCAGTGCGAATTTTTATTTTAGAGAGAAATGAGTTTGTAATCGAGAATATGGTTTTCTCCACGATAGAGATGAAAAATAGAGACCTAATTTGGAAATAATTCTCATTCAGCGCATATTTATATTTAAGTGTGAAATTATTTGTAATCGAGAATATGGTTTTCTCCACGATGGAGCTTTAATATAGAGAGCTAACCTGGAAAATATTCTCATTCAGCGCAAATATCTATGTTAGAGTGAAACGAGTTAGTAGTAGAAAATATGGTTTTCTCCACGATGGAATTGAAATATTGCGAGGTAATCTGGAATATATTCTCATTTAGCGCATATTTTTATTATAGAGTGAAATAGTTTGTAATCGAGAATATGGTGTTCTCCACGATAGAGTTAAATATAGAAGGCTAATCTGGAAAATATTCTCAATCAGCGCATATTTTTATTTTAGAGTGAAATGAGTTTGTAATCTAGTATATGATTTTCTCCGCGATGGAATTGAAATGTAGCGAGCTAATTTGGAAAATATTCTCATTTTTCGAAAATATATATATTTAAGAGTGAAATGAGTTTGAAATCAAGAATATGGTTTTCTCCACGATGGAGTTAAAATATAGAGAGCTAATCTAGAAATAATTCTCATTCACCGCATATTTTTATTTAAGAGTGAAATGAGTGTGTAATCGAGAATATCGTTTTCTCCACGATGGAGTTGAAATATAGAGAACTTATCAGGAAAATATTCTCATTCTGCGCATATTTTTATTTTAGAGTGAAATGAGTGTGTAATCGAGAAAAAGGTTTTCTCTACAATTAGTTTCATATTTAGTTAATTTGTCCGAAAACTATTCTCATTCAGCGCAAATATACATTTTAAAGTGAAATGCGTTTGTAATTGAGAATATGGTTTTCTCCACGATGCAGGTAAAATAAAGCGAGTTAATTTGAAAAATATTATCATTTAGCGCCTATTTTTAATTTTAGAGTGAAATGAGTTTGTAATCGAGAATATGGTATCCTCATGATGCAGTTAAAATAAAGCGATTTAATTTTGAAAATATTCTCATTTAGCGCGTATTTTTATTTTTTCGTAAAATGAGTTTGTAATCGAGAATATGGTTTTATCCATGACGGAGTTGAAACATAGAGAGCAAATCTGGAAAATATCCTCATTCAGCGCATATTTATATTTTAGAGTGAAATGAGTTTGTAATCTAGTATATGGTTTTCTCCACGATGGAGTGTAAATATATAGCGAGCTAATCTGGAAAATATTCTAATTCAGCGCATATTTTTTTTTTACAGAGAAATGAATTTCAAATCGAGAATACGGTTTTCTCCACGATGGAGTTGAAATATAGCGATCGAATCTGGAAAATATTCTCATTCAGCGCATATTTTTATTTTAGAGTGAAATGAGTTTGTAATCGAGAATATGGTTTTCACCACGATGGAGTTGAAATATAGAGAACTTATCTGGAAAATATTCTCATTCTGCCCATATTTATATTTAAGAGTGAAATGAGTTTGTAATCTAGTATATGATTTTCTCCGCGATGGAGTTCAAATATAGCGAGCTAATCTGGAAAATATTCTCATTCAGCGTATATTTTCATTTTAGAGTGAAATGAGTTTGTAATCGAGAATACGGTTTTCTCCACGATGGAATTTAAATATAGAGATCTAATCTGGAAAATATTCTCATTCAGCGCATATTTATATTTTAGAGTGAAATGAGTTTGTAATCGAGAAAAAGGTTTTCTCTACAATTAATTTCATATTTAGTTAACTTGTCCGAAAATTATTCTCATTCAGCGCAAATATACATTTTAAAGTCATATGCGTTTGTAATTGAGAATATGGTTTTCTCCGCGATGCAGGTAAAATAAAGCGAGTTAATTTGAAAAATATTATCATTCAGCGCCTATTTTTAATTTTAGAGTGAAATGAGTTTGTAATCGAGAATATGGTATCCTCACGATGCAGTTAAAATAAAGCGATTTAATTTTGAAAATATTCTCATTCAGCGCGTATTTTTATTTTTTCGTAAAATGAGTTTGTAATCAAGAATATGGTTTTATCCATGATAGAGTTGAAACAGAGAGCAAATCTGGAAAATATTCTCATTCAGCGCATAATTATATTTTAGAGTGAAATGAGTTTGTAATGTAGTATATGATTTTCTCCGCGATGGAATTGAAATGTAGCGAGCTAATCTGGAAAATATTCTCATTCAGCGCATATTTTAATTTTAGAGTGTAATGAGTTTGTAATCGAGAATATGGTTTTCTCCACGATGGAGTTGAAATATACAGAGGTAATCTGGAAAATATTCTCATTCAGCGCATATTTTTATTTTAGAGTGAAATGAGTTTACAATCAGAATATGGTTTTCTCCACGACGGAGTTTAAATATAACGAGCTAATCTGGAAAATATTCTCATTTTTCGAAAATATATATATTTAAGAGTGAAATGAGTTTGTAATCGAGAATATGGTTTTCTCCACGATGGAGTTAAAATATAGAGAGCTAATCTGGAAAATATTCTCATTCAGCGCATATATATATTTTAGAGTGAAATGAATTTGTAATCGAGAATATGGTTTTCTCCACGATGGAGTTTAAATATAGAGAGATAATCTGGGAAATATTCTCATTCAGCGCATATTTATATTTAAGAGTGAAATGAGTTTGTAATCTAGTGTATGATTTTCTCCACGATGGAGTTGAAATATAGCGAGCTAATCTGGAAAATATTCACATTCAGCGCATATTTATATTTAAGAGTGAAATGAGTTTGTAATCGAGAATAACGTTTTCTCTTTGATCAAAGTCATAGATAGCGAACTTGTCTGGAAAATATTCTCATTTAGCGCAAATATATATTTTAGTGTGAAACGAGTTTGTAATCAAGAATATGGTTTTCTCCACGATGGAGTGTAAATATATAGCGAGCTAATCTGGAAAATATTCTAATTCAGCGCATATTTTTTTTTTACAGAGAAATGAATTTCAAATCGAGAATACGGTTTTCTCCACGATGGAGTTGAAATATAGCGATCGAATCTGGAAAATATTCTCATTCAGCGCATATTTTTATTTTAGAGTGAAATGAGTTTGTAATCGAGAATATGGTTTTCACCACGATGGAGTTGAAATATAGAGAACTTATCTGGAAAATATTCTCATTCTGCCCATATTTATATTTAAGAGTGAAATGAGTTTGTAATCTAGTATATGATTTTCTCCGCGATGGAGTTCAAATATAGCGAGCTAATCTGGAAAATATTCTCATTCAGCGTATATTTTCATTTTAGAGTGAAATGAGTTTGTAATCGAGAATACGGTTTTCTCCACGATGGAATTTAAATATAGAGATCTAATCTGGAAAATATTCTCATTCAGCGCATATTTATATTTTAGAGTGAAATGAGTTTGTAATCGAGAAAAAGGTTTTCTCTACAATTAATTTCATATTTAGTTAACTTGTCCGAAAATTATTCTCATTCAGCGCAAATATACATTTTAAAGTCATATGCGTTTGTAATTGAGAATATGGTTTTCTCCGCGATGCAGGTAAAATAAAGCGAGTTAATTTGAAAAATATTATCATTCAGCGCCTATTTTTAATTTTTGAGTGAAATGAGTTTGTAATCGAGAATATGGTATCCTCACGATGCAGTTAAAATAAAGCGATTTAATTTTGAAAATATTCTCATTCAGCGCGTATTTTTATTTTTTCGTAAAATGAGTTTGTAATCGAGAATATGGTTTTATCCATGATAGAGTTGAAACAGAGAGCAAATCTGGAAAATATTCTCATTCAGCGCATAATTATATTTTAGAGTGAAATGAGTTTGTAATGTAGTATATGATTTTCTCCGCGATGGAATTGAAATGTAGCGAGCTAATCTGGAAAATATTCTCATTCAGCGCATATTTTAATTTTAGAGTGTAATGAGTTTGTAATCGAGAATATGGTTTTCTCCACGATGGAGTTGAAATATACTGAGGTAATCTGGAAAATATTCTCATTCAGCGCATATTTTTATTTTAGAGTGAAATGAGTTTGCAATCAGAATATGGTTTTCTCCACGATGGAGTTTAAATATAGCGAGCTAATCTGGAAAATATTCTCATTTTTCGAAAATATATATATTTAAGAGTGAAATGAGTTTGAAATCAAGAATATGGTTTTCTCCACGATGGAGTTAAAATATAGAGAGCTAATCTAGAAATAATTCTCATTCACCGCATATTTTTTTTTAAGAGTGAAATGAGTGTGTAATCGAGAATATCGTTTTCTCCACGATGGAGTTGAAATATAGAGAACTTATCTGGAAAATATTCTCATTCTGCGCATATTTTTATTTTAGAGTGAAATGAGTGTGTAATCGAGAAAAAGGTTTTCTCTACAATTAGTTTCATATTTAGTTAATTTGTCCGAAAACTATTCTCATTCAGCGCAAATATACATTTTAAAGTGAAATGCGTTTGTAATTGAGAATATGGTTTTCTCCACGATGCAGGTAAAATAAAGCGAGTTAATTTGAAAAATATTATCATTCAGCGCCTATTTTTAATTTTAGAGTGAAATGAGTTTGTAATCGAGAATATGGTATCCTCACGATGCAGTTAAAATAAAGCGATTTAATTTTGAAAATATTCTCATTTAGCGCGTATTTTTATTTTTTCGTAAAATGAGTTTGTAATCGAGAATATGGTTTTATCCATGACGGAGTTGAAACATAGAGAGCAAATCTGCAAAATATTCTCATTCAGCGCATATTTATATTTTAGAGTGAAATGAGTTTGTAATCTAGTATATGATTTTCTCCGCGATGGAATTGAAATGTAGCGAGCTAATCTGGAAAATATTCTCATTCAGCGCATATTTTAATTTTAGAGCGTAATGAGTTTGTAATCGAGAATATGGTTTTCTCCACGATGGAGTTGAAATATACTGCGGTAATCTGGAAAATATTCTCATTCAGCGCATATTTTTATTTTAGAGTGAAATGAGTTTGCAATCAGAATATGGTTTTCTCCACGTTGGAGTTGAAATATAGAGAGCTAATCTGGAAAATATTCTCATTCAGCGCATATATATATTTTAGTGTGAAACGAGTTTGTAATCGAGAATATGGTTTTCTCCACGATGGAGTGTAAATATATAGCGAGCTAATCTGGAAAATATTCTAATTCTCATTCATATTTTTATATTACAGAGAAATGAATTTCAAATCGAGAATTCGGTTTTCTCCACGATGGAGTTGAAATATAGTGATCGAATCTGGAAAATATTTTCATTCAGCGCATATTTTTATTTTAGAGTGAAATGATTTTGTAATCGAGAATATGGTTTTCACCACGATGGAGTTGAAATATTGAGAACTTATCTGGAAAATATTCTCATTCTGCCCATATTTATATTTAAGAGTGAAATGAGTTTGTAATCTAATATATGATTTTCTCCGCGATGGAGTTCAAATATAGCGAGCTAATCTGGAAAATATTCTCATTCAGCGTATATTTTCATTTTAGAGTGAAATGAGTTTGTAATCGAGAATACGGTTTTCCCCACGATGGAATTTAAATATAGAGATCTAATCTGGAAAATATTCTCATTCAGCGCATATTTTTATTTTAGAGTGAAATGAGTTTGTAATCGAGAAAAAGGTTTTCTCTACAATTAATTTCATATTTAGTTAACTTGTCGGAAAATTATTATCATTCAGCGCAAATATACATTTTAAAGTGAAATGCGTTTGTAATTGAGAATATGGTTTTCTCCACGATGCAGGTAAAATAAAGCGAGTTAATTTGAAAAATATTATCATTCAGCGCCTATTTTTAATTTAAGAGTGAAATGAGTTTGTAATCGAGAATATGGTATCCTCACGATGCAGTTAAAATAAAGCGATATAATTTTGAAAATATTCTCATTCAGCGCGTATTTTTATTTTTTCGTAAAATGAGTTTATAATCGAGAATATGGTTTTCTCCACGATGGAGTTGCAATATAGAGAGCTAATCTGGAAAATATTCTCATTCAGCGGATAAATATATTTTTAAGTGAAATGAATTTGTAATCGAGAATATGGTTTTCTCCACGATGGAGTTGGAACATAGAGAAATTATCTAGAAAATATTCTCATTCAGTGCGAATTTTTATTTTAGAGAGAAATGAGTTTGTAATCGAGAATATGGTTTTCTCCACGATAGAGATGAAAAATAGAGACCTAATTTGGAAATAATTCTCATTCAGCGCATATTTATATTTAAGTGTGAAATTATTTGTAATCGAGAATATGGTTTTCTCCACGATGGAGCTTTAATATAGAGAGCTAACCTGGAAAATATTCTCATTCAGCGCAAATATCTATGTTAGAGTGAAACGAGTTAGTAGTAGAAAATATGGTTTTCTCCACGATGGAATTGAAATATTGCGAGGTAATCTGGAATATATTCTCATTTAGCGCATATTTTTATTATAGAGTGAAATAGTTTGTAATCGAGAATATGGTGTTCTCCACGATAGAGTTAAATATAGAAGGCTAATCTGGAAAATATTCTCAATCAGCGCATATTTTTATTTTAGAGTGAAATGAGTTTTTTTAATCGAGAAAAAGGTTTTCTCTGCGATGAATTATAAATATAGGGAACTTGTCCGAAAATGATTCTCATTCAGCGCAAATATATATTTTAGAGTGAAGTGCGTTTGTAATCGAGAATATGGTTTTCTCCACGTTGGAGTTGAAATATAGAGAGCTAATCTGGAAAATATTCTCATTCAGCGCATATATTTATTTTAGAGCGAAGTGAATTTGTAATCGAGAATATGGTATTCTCCACGATGGAGTTGAAACATAGAGAAATTATGTGGAAAATATTCTCTTTTAGCGCATAATTTTATTTTATAGTAAAATGAGTTTGTAATCGAGAATATGGTTTTCTGCACGATGGAATTGAAATACAGAGAGACAATCTGGAAAATTATCTCAATCAGCGCATATTTTTATTTTAGAGTGAAATGAGTTTGTAATCGAGAATATGGTTTTCTCCACGATGGAGTTGATATCTAGTGGGCTATTCTGGAAAATATTCTCAATCAGCGCATATTTTTATTTTAGAGTGAAATGAGTTTGTAATGGAGAATATGGTTTTCTTCACGAAGGAGTTGAAAAATAGAGAGCTAATCTGGAAAATATTCTCATTCAGCGCAAACATATATTTTAGAGATAAACTAGTTTGTAGTAGACAATATGGTTTTCTCCGCGATGGAGTTAAATATAGAGATCTAATCTGGAAAATATTCTCATTCAGCGCATATTTTTATTTTATAGTGAAATGAGTTTGTAATCGAGAATATGGTTTTCACCACGATGGAGTTAAAATATAAAGAACTTATCTGGAAGAAATTCTAATTCTGCGCATATTTATATTTAAGAGTGAAATAAGTTTGTAATCTAGTATATGATTTTCTCCACGATGGAGTTGAAATATAGAGAGCTAATCGGGAAAATATTCTCATTCAGCGCATATTTATATTTAAGAGTGAAATGAGTTTGTAATCTAGAATATGATTTTCTCCACGATGGAATTGATATATAGCGGGCTATTCTAGAAAATATTCTCAATCAGCGCATATTTTTATTTTAGAGTGAAATGAATTTTTTAATGGAGAATATGGTTTTCTCCACGCTGGGGTTTAAATATAGGAAGCTAATCTGGAGAATATTCTCATTCAGCGCAAACATATATTTTAGAGATAAACGAGTTTGTAGTAGACAATATGGTTTTCTCCACGATGGAGTTAAATATAGAGATCTAATCTGTAAAATAATCTCATTCAGCGAATTTTTTTATTTTATAGGGAAATGAGTTTGTAATCGAGAATATGGTTTTCACCACGATGGATTTGAAATATAAAGAAATTATCTCGAAAAAATTCTCATTCTGCGCATATTTATATTTAAGGGTGAAATAAGTTTCTAATCTAGTATATTATTTTCTCCACGATGGAGTTGAATTATTGCGAGCTTATCTAGTAAATATTCTCATTCAGCGCATATTTTCATTTTAGAGTGAAATGAGTTTGTAATCGAGAATATGGTTTTCTCCACGATGGAGTTTAAATATAGAGATCTATTCTGGAAAATATTCTCATTCAGCGCAAATATATATTTTAGAGTTAAAAGAGTTTGTAGTAGACAATATGGTTTTCTCCACGATGGAGTTAAATATAGAGATTTAATCTGGATAATCTTCTCATTCAGCGCATATTTTTATTTTAGAGTGAATCGAGTTTGTAATCGAGAAAAAGGTTTTCTCTGCAATCAATTTCAAATATAGTTAACTTGTCCGAAAATTATTATCATTCAGCCCAAATATATATTTTAAAGTAAAATACGTTTGTAATTGAGAATATGGTTTTCTCCACGATGTAGGTAAAATAAAGCGTGTTAATTTGAAAAATATTATCATTCAGCGCGTATTTTTAATTTTAGAGTGAAATGAGTTTGTAATCAAGAATATGGTTTTCTCCATGATGCAGTTAAAATAAAGCGAGTTAATTTGGAAAATATTCTCATACAGCGCGTATTTTTATTTTAGAGTGAAATGAGTTTGTAATCGAGAATATGGTTTTCTTCACGAAGGAGTTGAAAAATAGAGAGCTAATTTAGTAAATATTCTTATTCAGCGCGTATTTTTATATTAGAGTAAAATGAGTTTGTAATCGAGAATATGGTTTTATCCATGATGGAGTTGAAACATACAGAGCAAATCTGGTAAATATTCTCATTCAGCGCATATTTATATTCTAGAGTGAAATGAGTTTGTAATCTAGTGTATGATTTTCTCCACGATGGATTTGAAATATAGCGAGCTAATCTGGAATATATTCTCATTCAGCGCTTATTTTAATTTTAGAGTGAAATGAGTTTATAATAGTGAATATGGTTTACTCCACGATGGATTTGAAATATAGCGAGCTTATCTGGAAAATATTCTCATTCTGCGCATATTTTTATTTTAGAGAGAAATGAGTTTGCAATCGAGAATATGGTTTTCTCCACGATGGAGTTGAAATATAGAGAGCTAATCTGGAAAATATTCTCATTCAGCGCATATATTTATTTTAGAGCGAAGTGAATTTGTAATCGAGAATATGGTATTATCCACGATGGAGTTGAAACATAGAGAAATTATGTGGAAAATATTCTCTTTTAGCGCATAATTTTATTTTATAGTGAAATGAGTTTGTAATCGAGAATATGGTTTTCTGCACGATGGAATTGAAATACAGAGAGACAATCTGGAAAATTATCTCAATCAGCGCATATTTTTATTTTAGAGTGAAATGAGTTTGTAATCGAGAATATGGTTTTCTCCACGATGGAGTTGATATCTAGCGGGCTATTCTGGAAAATATTCTCAATCAGCGCATATTTTTATTTTAGAGTGAAATGAGTTTGTAATGGAGAATATGGTTTTCTTCACGAAGGAGTTGAAAAATAGAGAGCTAATCTGGAAAATATTCCCATTCAGCGCAAACATATATTTTAGAGATAAACGAGTTTGTAGTAGACAATATGGTTTTCTCCGCGATCGAGTTAAATATAGAGATCTAATCTGGAAAATATTCTCATTCAGCGCATATTTTTATTTTATAGTGAAATGAGTTTGTAATCGAGAATATGGTTTTCACCACGATGGAGTTGAAATATAAAGAACTTATCTGGAAGAAATTCTAATTCTGCGCATATTTATATTTAAGAGTGAAATAAGTTTGTAATCTAGTATATGATTTTCTCCACGATGGAGTTGAAATATAGAGAGCTAATCGGGAAAATATTCTCATTCAGCGCATATTTATATTTTAGAGTGAAATGAGTTTGTAATCTAGAATATGATTTTCTCCACGATGGAATTGATATATAGCGGGCTATTCTAGAAAATATTCTCAATCAGCGCATATTTTTATTTTAGAGTGAAATGAATTTTTTAATGGAGAATATGGTTTTCTCCACGCTGGGGTTTAAATATAGGAAGCTAATCTGGAGAATATTCTCATTCAGCGCAAACATATATTTTAGCGATAAACGAGTTTGTAGTAGACAATATGGTTTTCTCCACGATGGAGTTAAATATAGAGATCTAATCTGTAAAATAATCTCATTCAGCGAATTTTTTTATTTTATAGTGAAATGAGTTTGTAATCGAGAATATGGTTTTCACCACGATGGATTTGAAATATAAAGAAATTATCTCGAAAAAATTCTCATTCTGCGCATATTTATATTTAAGGGTGAAATAAGTTTGTAATCTAGGATATGATTTTCTCCACGATGGAGTTGAATTATAGCGAGCTTATTTAGTAAATATTATCATTCAGTGCATATTTTCATTTTAGAGTGAAATGAGTTTGTAATCGAGAATATGGTTTTCTCCACGATGGAGTTTAAATATAGAGATCTATTCTGGAAAATATTCTCATTCAGCGCTTATATATATTTTAGAGTTAAAAGAGTTTGTAGTAGACAATATGGTTTTCTCCACGATGGAGTTAAATATAGAGATTTAATCTGGATAATATTCTCATTCAGCGCATATTTTTATTTTAGAGTGAATCGAGTTTGTAATCGAGAAAAAGGTTTTCTCTGCAATCAATTTCAAATATAGTTAACTTGTCCGAAAATTATTCTCATTCAGCGCAAATATATATTTTAAAGTGAAATGTTTTTTTAATTGAGAATATGGTTTTCTCCACGATGTAGGTAAAATAAAGCGAGTTCATTTGAAAAATATTATCATTCAGCGCCTATTTTTAATTTTAGAGTGAAATGAGTTTGTAATCAAGAATATGGTTTTCTCCACGATGCAGTTAAAATAAAGCGAGTTAAATTGGAAAATATTCTCATTCAGTTCGTACTATTATTTTAGAATGAAATGAATTTGTAATCGAGAATATGGTTTACTTCACGAAGGAGTTGAAAAAAAGAGAACTTATCTGGAAAATATTCTCATTCTGGGCATATTTATATTTAAGAGTGAAATGAGATTGTAATATAGTATATGATTTTCTCCACGGTGGAGTTGAAATATAGCGAGCTAATCTTGAAAATATTTTCATTAAGCGCATATTTTCATTTTTGAGTAAAATGAGCTTGTAATCGAGAATATGGTTTTATCCATGATGGAGTTGAAACATAGAGAGCAAATCTGGAAAATATTCTCATTCAGCTCTTATTTTTATTTTAGAGTGAAATGAGTTTGCAATCGAGAATATGGTTTTCTGCACGTTGGAGTTTAAATATAGCGAGCAAATCTGGAAAATATTCTCCTTTTTCGAAAATGTATATTTAAGAGTGAAATGAGTTTGTAATCGAGAATATGGTTTTCTCCACGATGGAGTTGAAATATAGGGAAATTATCTGGAAAATACTATCATTCTACGCATATTTGAATTTTAGAGTGAAATGAGTTTGTAATCGAGAATATGGTTTTCTTCACGATTGAGTTGAAATATAGGGAGATAATCTGGAAAATATTCTCAATCAGCGCATATTTTTAATTTAGAGTGTAATGAGTTTGTAATCGAGAATATGGTTTTCTCCATGATGGAGTTTAAATATAGCGATCTAATCTGGAAAATATTCTCATTCAGCGCATATTTATATTTTAGAGTAAAATGAGTTTGTAATCTTGAATATGATTTTCTCCACGATGGAGTTTAAATATAGAAAACTAATCTGGAAAATATTCTCATTCAGCGCATATTTATATTTAAGGGTGAAATGAGTTTGTAATCGAGAATAACGTTTTCTCTGCGATCAAATTAAAAGATAGCGAACTTGTCTGGAAAATATTCTCATTCAGCGGAAATATATATTTTAGAGTGAAACGAGCTTGTAATCGAGAATATGGTTTTCTCCACGAACGAGTTGAAATACAGCGAAATAATCTGGAAAATATTCTCATTCAGCGCATATTTTTATTTTACAGATAAATGAGTTTCAAATCGAGAATATGGTTTTCTACACTATGGAGTTGAAACATAGCGATCTAATCTGGAAAATATTCGCATTCAGCGCATATTTTTATTTAAGAGTGAAATGAGTTGGTAATCGAGAATATGGTTTTCACCACGATGGAGTTGAAATATAGCGAGCTAATCTGTAAAATATTCTCAATCAGCACATATTTATATTTTAGAGTGAAATGAGTTTGTAATCTAGTATATGATTTTCTCCACGATGGAGTTGAAATATAGCGAGCTAATCTGGAAAATATTCTAAATCAGTGCATATTTTTATTTTAGAGTGAAATGAGTTTGTTTTCGAGAATATGGTTTTATCCATGATGGAGTTGAAATATACTGAGGTAATCTGGAAAATATTCTCATTTAGCGAATATTTTTATATTAGAGTGAAATGAGTTTGCAATTGAGAATATGGTTTTCTCCACGATGGAGTTTAAATATAGCGAGCTAATCTGGAAAATATTCTCATTTTTCGAAAATGTATATTTAAGAGTGAAATAAGTTTGTAATCGAGAATATGGTTTTCTCCACGATGGAGTTGAAATATAGAGAGCTAATCCGGAAAATATTCTAAATCAGCGCATATTTTATTTTTAGAGTGAAATGACTTTGTAATCGAGAATATGGTTTTCTCCACGATGGAGTTGAAATATACTGAGGTAATCTGGAAAATATTCTCCTTCAGCGCATATTATTATTTTAGAGTGAAATGAGTTTGTAATTTTGAATATGATTTTCACCACGATGTAGTTTAAATATAGAAAGGTAATCTGGAAAATATTCTCATTCAGCGCAAATATATATTTTAGAGTGAAACGAGTTTGCAATCGAGAATATGGTTTTCTCCACGATGGATTTGAAATATAGCGAGGTAATCTGGAAAATATTCTCATTCAGTGCATATTTTTATTTTAGAGAGAAATGAGTTAGCAATCGAGAATATGGTTTTCACCACGATGGATTTGAAATATAGCGATCTAATCTGGAATATATTCTCATTCAGCGCATATTTTTAATTAAGAGTGAAATGAGTTTGAAATCTATTGTGTTATTTTCTCATTGAGGGATTTGAAATATAGCGAGCTAATCTGGAATATATTCTCATTCAGCGCATAATTTAATGTAAGAGTGAAATGAGTTTGTAATCGAGAATATGGTTTTCTCTACGATGGATTTGAAATATAGGGAGCTAATCTGAAAAGTATTCTCATTCAGCGAATATTTTTATTTTAGAGAGAAATGAGTTTGCGATCGAGAATATGGTTTTCTCCACGATGGAGTTGAAATATAGCGAGCTAATCTGAAAATACTCTAAATCAGTGCATATTTTTATTTTAGAATGAAATGAGTTTGTAATCGAGAATATGGTTTTATCCATGATGGAGTTGAAATTTAGCGAGCTAATCTGGAAAATATTCTCATTCAGCGCATATTTATATTTTAAAGTGAAATGAGTTTGTAATCTAGTATATGATTTTCTCCACGATGTATTTGAAATATAGCGAGCAAATCCGGAATATATTCTCATTCAGCGCATATTTTAATTTTAGAGGGAAATTAGTTTGTAATCGAGAATATGGTTTTCTCCACGATGGAGTTGAAATATAGCGATCTAATCTGGAAAATATTCTCATTCTACGAATATTTATATTTAAGAGTGAAATGAGTTTTGTAATCTAGTATATGATTTTCTCCACGATGGAGATGAAATATAGCGAGCTAATCTGGAAAATATTCTCATTCAGCGCATATTTTCATTTTAGAGTGAAATGAGTTTGTAATCGAGAATATGGTTTTCTCCACGATGGAGTTTAAATATAGAGATCTAATCTGAAAAATATTCTCATTCAGCTCATATTTTTATTTTAGAGTGAAATGAGTTTGTAATCGAGAAAAAGGTTTTCTCTGCAATCAATTTCAAATATAGTTAACTTGTCCGAAAATTATTCTCACTCAGCGCAAATATATATTCTAAAGTGAAATGCGTTTGTAATTGAGAATATGGTTTTCTCCACGATGTAGGTAAAATAAAGCGAGTTAATTTGGAAAATATTCTCATTCAGCGCGTATTTTAATTTTAGAGTGAAATTAATTTGTAATCGAGATTATGGTTTTCTTTACGAAGGAGTTGAAAAATTGAGAGCTAATTTTGAAAATATTCTCATTCAGCGCGTATTTTTATTTTTTAGTAAAATGAGTTTGTAATCGAGAATATCGTTTTATCCATGTTGGAGTTGAAACATAGAGAGCAAATCTGAAAATATTCTCATTCAGCGCATATTTATATTTTAGAGTGAAATGAGTTTGTAATCTAGTATATGATTTTCTCCACGATGGAGTTGAAATATAGCGAGCTAATCTGGAAAATATTCTATATCAGTGCATATTTTTATTTTAGAGTGAAATGAGTTTGTTTTCGAGAATATGGTTTTATCCATGATGGAGTTGTAATATCCTGAGGTAATCTGGAAAATATTCTCATTTAGCGAATATTTTTATATTAGAGTGAAATGAGTTTGCAATGGTGAATATGGTTTTCTCCACGATCGAGTTTAAATATAGCGATCTAATCTGGAAAATATTCTCATTTTTCGAAAAAATATATTTAAGAGTGAAATAAGGTTGTAATCGAGAATATGGTTTCCTCACGATGGAGTTGAAATATAGAGAGCTAATCCGGAAAATATTCTAAATCAGCGCATATTTTTAATTTAGAGTGTAATGAGTTTGTAATCGAGAATATGGTTTTCTCCACGATAGAGTTGAAATATAGCGATCTAATCTGGAAAATATTCTCATGCAGCGCATATTTATATTTTAGAGTAAAATGAGTCTGTAATCTTGAATATGATTTTCTCCACGATGGAGATTAAATATAGAAAGCTAATCTGGAAAATATTCTCATTCAGCGCATATTTATATTTAAGAGTGAAATGAGTTTGTAATCGAGAATAACGTTTTCTCTGCGATCAAATTCATAGATAGCGAACTTGTCTGGAAAATATTCTCATTTAGCGCATATATATATTTTAGAGTGAAACGAGTTTCTAATCGAGAATATCGTTTTCTCCACAATGGAGTTGAAATATAGCGAGCTAATCTGGAAAATATTCTCATTCAGCGCATATTTTTATTTTACAGAGAAATGAGTTTCAAATCGAGAATATGGTTATCTCCACAATGGATTTGAAATATAGCGAGCTAATCTGGAATATATTTTCATTCAGCGCATATTTTAATTTTAGAGTGAAATGAGTTTGTAATCTAGAATATGGTTTTCTCCACGATGGATTTGAAATATAGCAAGCTAATCTGAAAAAATATTCTCATTCAGCGCATATTTTTATTTTAGAGAGAAATGAGTTTGTAATCGAGAAAATGGTTTTCTCCACGATGGAGTTAAATATAGCGAGCTAATCTGTAAAATATTCTAAATCAGTGGGTATTTTTATTTTAGAGTGAAATGAGTTTGTAATCGAGAATATGGTTTTATCCATGATGGAGTTGAAATATAGCGAGCTAATCTGGAAAATATTCTCATTCAGCGCATATTTATATTTTAGAGTGAAACGAGTTTGTAATCTAGTGTATGATTTTCTTCACGATGGATTTGAAATATAGCGAGCTAATCTGGAATATATTCTTATTCAGCGCATATTTTAATTTTAGAGTGAAATGAGTTTGTAATCGAGAATATGGTTTTCTCCACGATGGAGTTGAAATATAGCGAGCTAATCTGGAAAATATTCTCATTCAGCGCATATTTTTTTTTTTAGAGTGAAATAAGTTTGTAATCGAGAATATGGTTTTCTCCACGATGGAGTTTAAATATAGAGATCTATTCTAAAAAATTTTCTCATTCAGCGCTTATATATACTTTAGAGTTAAAAGAGTTTGTAGTAGACAATATGGTTTTCTCCACGATGGAGTTAAATATAGAGATTTAATCTGGATAATATTCTCATTCAGCGCATATTTTTATTTTAGAGTGAATCGAGTTTGTAATCGAGAAAATGGTTTTCTCTGCAATCAATTTCAAATATAGTTAACTTGTCCGAAAATTATTCTCATTCAGCGCAAATATATATTTTAAAGTGAAATGCGTTTTTAATTGAGAATATGGTTTTCTCCACGATGTAGGTAAAATAAAGCGAGTTCATTTGAAAAATATTATCATTCAGCGCCTATTTTTAATTTTAGAGTGAAATGAGTTTGTAATCAAGAATATGGTTTTCTCCACGATGTAGTTAAAATAAAGCGAGTTAAATTGGAAAATATTCTCATTCAGTTCGTACTATTATTTTAGAATGAAATGAATTTGTAATCGAGAATATGGTTTACTTCACGAAGGAGTTGAAAAAAAGAGAACTTATCTGGAAAATATTCTCATTCTGGGCATATTTATATTTAAGAGTGAAATGAGATTGTAATATAGTATATGATTTTCTCCACGGTGGAGTTGAAATATAGCGAGCTAATCTTGAAAATATTTTCATTAAGCGCATATTTTCATTTTTGAGTAAAATGAGTTTGTAATCGAGAATATGGTTTTATCCATGATGGAGTTGAAACATAGAGAGCAAATCTGGAAAATATTCTCATTCAGCTCTTATTTTTATTTTAGAGTGAAATGAGTTTGCAATCGAGAATATGGTTTTCTGCACGTTGGAGTTTAAATATAGCGAGCAAATCTGGAAAATATTCTCCTTTTTCGAAAATGTATATTTAAGAGTGAAATGAGTTTGTAATCGGGAATATGGTTTTCTCCACGATGGAGTTGAAATATAGGGAAATTATATGGAAAATACTATCATTCTACGCATATTTGAATTTTAGAGTGAAATGAGTTTGTAATCGAGAATATGGTTTCCTCACGATGGAGTTGAAATATAGAGAGCTAATCCGGAAAATATTCTAAATCAGCGCATATTTTTAATTTAGAGTGTAATGAGTTTGTAATCGAGAATATGGTTTTCTCCACGATAGAGTTGAAATATAGCGATCTAATCTGGAAAATATTCTCATGCAGCGCATATTTATATTTTAGAGTAAAATGAGTCTGTAATCTTGAATATGATTTTCTCCACGATGGAGATTAAATATAGAAAGCTAATCTGGAAAATATTCTCATTCAGCGCATATTTATATTTAAGAGTGAAATGAGTTTGTAATCGAGAATAACGTTTTCTCTGCGATCAAATTCATAGATAGCGAACTTGTCTGGAAAATATTCTCATTTAGCGCATATATATATTTTAGAGTGAAACGAGTTTCTAATCGAGAATATCGTTTTCTCCACAATGGAGTTGAAATATAGCGAGCTAATCTGGAAAATATTCTCATTCAGCGCATATTTTTATTTTACAGAGAAATGAGTTTCAAATCGAGAATATGGTTATCTCCACAATGGATTTGAAATATAGCGAGCTAATCTGGAATATATTTTCATTCAGCGCATATTTTAATTTTAGAGTGAAATGAGTTTGTAATCTAGAATATGGTTTTCTCCACGATGGATTTGAAATATAGCAAGCTAATCTGAAAAAATATTCTCATTCAGCGCATATTTTTATTTTAGAGAGAAATGAGTTTGTAATCGAGAAAATGGTTTTCTCCACGATGGAGTTAAATATAGCGAGCTAATCTGTAAAATATTCTAAATCAGTGGGTATTTTTATTTTAGAGTGAAATGAGTTTGTAATCGAGAATATGGTTTTATCCATGATGGAGTTGAAATATAGCGAGCTAATCTGGAAAATATTCTCATTCAGCGCATATTCATATTTTAGAGTGAAACGAGTTTGTAATCTAGTGTATGATTTTCTTCACGATGGATTTGAAATATAGCGAGCTAATCTGGAATATATTCTTATTCAGCGCATATTTTAATTTTAGAGTGAAATGAGTTTGTAATCGAGAATATGGTTTTCTCCACGATGGAGTTGAAATATAGCGAGCTAATCTGGAAAATATTCTCATTCAGCGCATATTTTTTTTTTTAGAGTGAAATAAGTTTGTAATCGAGAATATGGTTTTCTCCACGATGGAGTTTAAATATAGAGATCTATTCTGGAAAATATTCTCATTCAGCGCTTATATATACTTTAGAGTTAAAAGAGTTTGTAGTAGACAATATGGTTTTCTCCACGATGGAGTTTAAATATAGCGAGCCAATCTGGAAAATATTGTCATTTTTCGAAAATATATATTTTTAAGTGTGAAATGAGTTTGCAATCGAGAATATGGTTTTCTCCACGATGGAGTTAAAATATAGAGAGCTAATCTAGAAATAATTCTCATTCACCGCATATTTTTATTTTAGAGTGAATTGTGTGTGTAATCGAGAATATGGTTTTGTCACGATTGAGTTGAAATATAGGGAGATTATCTGGAAAATATTCTGAATCAGCGCATATTTTTAATTAAGAGTGTAATGAGTTTGTAATCGAGAATATGGTTTTCTCCATGATGGAGTTGAAATATAGAGAGCTAATCTGGAAAATATTCTCATTCAGCGCATATTTATATTTTAGAGTGAAATGAGTTTGTAATTTTGAATATGATTTTCACCACGATGGAGTTTAAATATAGAAAGGTAATCTGGAAAATATTCTCATTTAGCGCAAATATATATTTTAGAGTGAAACGAGTTTGCAATCGAGAATATGGTTTTCTCCACGATGGATTTGAAATATAGCGAGGTAATCTGGAAAATATTCTCATTCAGTGCATATTTTTATTTTAGAGAGAAATGAGTTTGCAATCGAGAATATGGTTTTCACCTCGATGGATTTGAAATATAGCGATCTAATCTGGAATATATTCTCATTCAGCGCATATTTTTATTTAAGAGTGAAATGAGTTTGAAATCTATTGTGTTATTTTCTCATTGAGGGATTTGAAATATAGCGAGCTAATCTGGAATATATTCTCATTCAGCGCATAATTTAATGTAAGAGTAAAATGAGTTTGTAATCGAGAATATGGTTTTCTCCACGATGGATTTGAAATATAGGGAGCTAATCTGAAAAGTATTCTCATTCAGCGAATATTTTTATTTTAGAGAGAAATGAGTTTGCGATCGAGAATATGGTTTTCTCCACGATGGAGTTGAAATATAGCGAGCTAATCTGAAAATACTCTAAATCAGTGCATATTTTTATTTTAGAATGAAATGAGTTTGTAATCTAGTATATGATTTTCTCCACGATGGAGATGAAATATAGCGAGCTAATCTGGAAAATATTCTCATTCAGCGCATATTTTCATTTTAGAGTGAAATGAGTTTGTAATCGAGAATATGGTTTTCTCCACGATGGAGTTTAAATATAGAGATCTAATCTGAAAAATATTCTCATTCAGCTCATATTTTTATTTTAGAGTGAAATGAGTTTGTAATCGAGAAAAAGGTTTTCTCTACAATTATTTTCATGTTTAGTTAACTTGTCCGAAAATTATTCTCATTAAGCGCAAATATACATTTTAAAGTGAAATGCGTTTGTAATTGAGAATATGGTTTTCTCCACGATGCAGGTAAAATAAAGCGAGTTAATTTGAATAATATTATCATTCAGCGCCTATTTTTAATTTTAGAGTGAAATGAGTTTGTAATCGATAATATGGTATCCTCACGATGCAGTTAAAATAAAGCGATTTAATTTTGAAAATATTCTCATTCAGCGCGTATTTTTATTTTTGAGTAAAATGAGTTTGTAATCGAGAATATCGTTTTATCCATGTTGGAGTTGAAACATAGAGAGCAAATCTGAAAATATTCTCATTCAGCGCATATTTATATTTTAGAGTGAAATGAGTTTGTAATCTAGTATATGATTTTCTCCACGATGGAGTTGAAATATAGCGAGCTAATCTGGAAAATATTCTATATCAGTGCATATTTTTATTTTAGAGTGAAATGAGTTTGTTTTCGAGAATATGGTTTTATCCATGATGGAGTTGTAATATCCTGAGGTAATCTGGAAAATATTCTCATTTAGCGAATATTTTTATATTAGAGTGAAATGAGTTTGCAATGGTGAATATGGTTTTCTCCACGATCGAGTTTAAATATAGCGATCTAATCTGGAAAATATTCTCATTTTTCGAAAATATATATTTAAGAGTGAAATAAGGTTGTAATCGAGAATATGGTTTCCTCACGATGGAGTTGAAATATAGAGAGCTAATCCGGAAAATATTCTAAATCAGCGCATATTTTTAATTTAGAGTGTAATAAGTTTGTAATCGAGAATATGGTTTTCTCCACGATAGAGTTGAAATATAGCGATCTAATCTGGAAAATATTCTCATGCAGCGCATATTTATATTTTAGAGTAAAATGAATCTGTAATCTTGAATATGATTTTCTCCACGATGGAGATTAAATATAGAAAGCTAATCTGGAAAATATTCTCATTCAGCGCATATTTATATTTAAGAGTGAAATGAGTTTGTAATCGAGAATAACGTTTTCTCTGCGATCAAATTCATAGATAGCGAACTTGTCTGGAAAATATTCTCATTTAGCGCAAATATATATTTTAGAGTGAAACGAGTTTCTAATCGAGAATATCGTTTTCTCCACGATGGAGTTGAAATATAGCGAGCTAATCTGGAAAATATTCTCATTCAGCGCATATTTTTATTTTACAGAGAAATGAGTTTCAAATCGAGAATATGGTTATCTCCACAATGGATTTGAAATATAGCGAGCTAATCTGGAATATATTTTCAATCAGCGCATATTTTAATTTTAGAGTGAAATGAGTTTGTAATCTAGAATATGGTTTTCCCCGCGATGGATTTGAAATATAGCAAGCTAATCTGAAAAAATATTCTCATTCAGCGCATATTTTTATTTTAGAGAGAAATGAGTTTGTAATCGAGAAAATGGTTTTCTCCACGATGGAGTTAAATATAGCGAGCTAATCTGTAAAATATTCTAAATCAGTGCGTATTTTTATTTTAGAGTGAAATGAGTTTGTATTCGAGAATATGGTTTTATCCATGATGGAGTTGAAATATAGCGAGCTAATCTGGAAAATATTCTCATTCAGCGCATATTTATATTTTAGAGTGAAACGAGTTTGTAATCTAGTGTATGATTTTCTTCACGATGGATTTGAAATATAGCGAGCTAATCTGGAATATATTCTTATTCAGCGCATATTTTAATTTTAGAGTGAAATGAGTTTGTAATCGAGAATATGGTTTTCTCCACGATGGAGTTGAAATATAGCGAGCTAATCTGGAAAATATTCTCATTCAGCGCATATTTTTTTTTAGAGAGAAATGAGTTTGCAATTGAGAATATGGTTTTCTCCACGATGCAGTTGAAATATAGAGAACTTATCTGGAAAATATTATCATTCAGCGCATATTTATATTTTAGAGTAAAATGAGCTTGTAATCGAGAATATGGTTTTGTCACGATTTAGTTGAAATATAGGGAGTTTATCTGGAAAATATTCTAAATAAGCGCATATTTTTAATTTAGAGTGTAATGAGTTTGTTATCGAGAATATGGTTTTCTCCACGATGGAGTTGAAACATAGCGATCTAATCTGGAAAATATTCTCATTTAGCGCATATTTATATTTTAGAATAAAATGAGTTTCTAATCGTGTACATTATTTTCTCCACGATGGAGTATAAATATAGAAAGCTAATATGGAAAATATTCTCATTGTGCGCATACTTATATTTAAGAGTGAAATGAGTTTCAATCGAGAATAACGTTTTCTCTGCGATCAAATTCATAGATAGCGAACTTGTCTGGAAAATATTCTCATTCAGCGCAAATAAATATTTTAGTGTGAAACGAGTTTGTAGTCTCGTATATGATTTTCTCCGCGATGGAGTTGAAATGTAGGGAGCTAATCTGGAAAATATTCTCATTCAGCGCATATTTTAATTTTAGAGTTAAATGAGTTTGTAATCGAGTATATGGTTTTTTCCACGATGGAGGTGAAATATACTGAGGTAATCTCGAAAATATTCTCATTCAGCGCATATTTTTATTTTAGAGTGAAATGAGTTGTCAATCGAGAATATGGTTTTCTCCACGATGGAGTTTAAATATAGCGAGCCAATCTGGAAAATATTGTCATTTTTCGAAAATATATATTTTTAAGTGTGAAATGAGTTTGCAATCGAGAATATGGTTTTCTCCACGATGGAGTTAAAATATAGAGAGCTAATCTAGAAATAATTCTCATTCACCGCATATTTTTATTTTAGAGTGAATTGAGTGTGTAATCGAGAATATGGTTTTGTCACGATTGAGTTGAAATATAGGGAGATTATCTGGAAAATATTCTGAATCAGCGCATATTTTTAATTAAGAGTGTAATGAGTTTGTAATCGAGAATATGGTTTTCTCCATGATGGAGTTGAAATATAGAGAGCTAATCTGGAAAATATTCTCATTCAGCGCATATTTATATTTTAGAGTAAAATGAGTTTGTAATCTTGAATATGATTATCTCCACGATGAAGTTTAAATATAGAAAGCTAATCTGGAAAATATTCTTATTCAGCGCATATTTTTATTTAAGAGTGAAATCAGTTTGTAATCGAGAATAACGTTTTCTCTGCGATTAAATTCAAAGATAGCGAACTTGTCTGGAAAATATTCTCATTTAGCGCAAATATATATTTTAGAGTGAAACGAGTTTGTAATCGAGAATATGGTTTCCTCCACGATGGAGTGTAAATATAGCGAGCTAATCTGGAAAATATTCTCATTCAGCGCCTATTTTTAATTTTAGAGTGAAATGGGTTTGTAATCGAGAATATGGTATCCTCACGATGCAGTTAAAATAAAGCGAATTAATTTTGAAAATATTCTCATTCAGCGCGTATTTTTATTTTTGAGTAAAATGAGTTTGTAATCGAGAATATGGTTTTATCCATGATGGAGTTGAAACATAGAGAGCAAATCTGGAAAATATTCTCATTCAGCGCATATTTTTATTTTAGAGTGAAATGAGTTTGCAATCGAGAATATGGTTTTCTCCACGATGGAGTTTAAATATAGCGAGCCAATCTGGAAAATATTGTCATTTTTCGAAAATATATATATTTAAGTGTGAAATGAGTTTGCAATCGAGAATATGGTTTTCTCCACGATGGAGTTAAAATATAGAGAGCTAATCTAGAAAAAACTCTCATTCACCGCATATTTTTATTTTAGAGTGAATTGAGTGTGTAATCGAGAATATGGTTTTGTCACGATTGAGTTGAAATATAGGGAGATTATCTGGAAAATATTCTAAATCAGCGCATATTTTTAATTAAGAGTGTAATGAGTTTGTAATCGAGAATATGGTTTTCTCCATGATGGAGTTGAAATATAGAGAGCTAATCTGGAAAATATTCTCATTCAGCGCATATTTATATTTTAGAGTAAAATGAGTTTGTAATCTTGAATATGATTATCTCCACGATGAAGTTTAAATATAGAAAGCTAATCTGGAAAATATTCTTATTCAGCGCATATTTTTATTTAAGAGTGAAATGAGTTTGTAATCGAGAATAACGTTTTCTCTGCGATCAAATTCAAAGATAGCGAACTTGTCTGGAAAATATTCTCATTTAGCGCAAATATATATTTTAGAGTGAAACGAGTTTGTAATCGAGAATATGGTTTCCTCCACGATGGAGTGTAAATATACAGAGCTAATCTGGAAAATATTCTCATTCAGCGCATATTTTTATTTTACAGAGAAATGAGTTTCAAATCGAGAATATGGTTTTCTCCACGATGGATTTGAAAAATAGCGAGCTAATCTGGAATAAATTCTCATTCAGCGCATATTTTAATTTTAGAGTGAAATGAGTTTATAATCGAGATTAAGGTTTTCTCTGCGATCAAATTGAAAAATAGGGAACTTGTCCGAAACCGATTCTCATTCACCGCAAATATATATTTTATAGTGAAATGAGGTTGCAATCTAGCATATGATTTTCTCCACGATGGAGTTGAAATTAAGCGAGCTAATCTGGAAAATATTCTCATTCAGCGCATGTTTATATATTAGAGTGAATTGAGTTTGTAATCATGTGTATGATTTTCTTCACGATGGATTTGAAATATAGCGAGCTAATCTGGAATATATTCTCATTCATCGCATATTTTAATTTTAGAGTGAATTGAGTTTGTAATCGAGAATGTGGTTTTCACCACGATGGAGTTGAAATATAGAGAACTTATCTGGAAAATTATCTCAATCAGCGCATATTTATATTTTAGATTGAAATGAGTTTGTAATCTAGTGTATGATTTTCTCCAGGATGGATTTGAAATATAGTGAGCTAATCTGGAAAATATTCTCATTCATCGCATATTTTAATTTAAGAGTGAAATGAGTTTGTAATCGAGAATAACGTTTTCTCTGCGATCAAATTCAAAGATAGCGAACTTGTCTGGAAAATATTCTCATTTAGCGCAAATATATATTTTAGAGTGAAACGAGTTTGTAATCGAGAATATGGTTTCCTCCACGATGGAGTGTAAATATAGCGAGCTAATCTGGAAAATATTCTCATTCAGCGCATATTTTTATTTTACAGAGAAGTGAGTTTCAAATCGAGAATATGGTTTTCTCCACGATGGATTTGAAAAATAGCGAGCTAATCTGGAATAAATTCTCATTCAGCGCATATTTTAATTTTAGAGTGAAATGAGTTTATAATCGAGATTAAGGTTTTCTCTGCGATCAAATTGAAAAATAGGGAACTTGTCCGAAACCGATTCTCATTCACCGCAAATATATATTTTAGAGTGAAATGAGGTTGCAATCTAGCATATGATTTTCTCCACGATGGAGTTGAAATTAAGCGAGCTAATCTGTAAAATATTCTCATTCAGCGCATGTTTATATATTAGAGTGAATTGAGTTTGTAATCATGTGTATGATTTTCTTCACGATGGATTTGAAATATAGCGAGCTAATCTGGAATATATTCTCATTCATCGCATATTTTAATTTTAGAGTGAATTGAGTTTGTAATCGAGAATGTGGTTTTCACCACGATGGAGTTGAAATATAGAGAACTTATCTGGAAAATTATCTCAATCAGCGCATATTTATATTTTAGATTGAAATGAGTTTGTAATCTAGTGTATGATTTTCTCCAGGATGGATTTGAAATATAGTGAGCTAATCTGGAAAATATTCTCATTCATCGCATATTTTAATTTTAGAGTGAAATGAGTTTGTAATCGAGAATATAGTTTTCTCCACGATGGATTTGAAATGTAGCGGGTTAATCTGGAAAATATTCTTATTCAGCGCATATTTTTATTTTAGAGAGAAATGAGTTTGCAATCGAGAATATGATTTTCACCACGATGGAGTTGGAATATAGAGAGTTAATCCTGAAATAATTCTCATTCACCGCATATTTTTATTTTGGAGTGAATTGAGTGTGTAATCGAGAATATGGTTTTCTCCAGGATGGAGGTAAAATATAGAGAACTTATCTGGAAAATATTATTATTATTCAGCGCATATTTATATTTTAGAGTAAATTGAGTTTGTAATCGAGAATATGGTTTTGTCACGATTGAGTTGAAATATTGGGAGTTAATCTGGAAAATAATTTAAATCAGCGCATATTTTTAATTTAGAGTGTAATGAGTTTGTAATCGAGAATATGGTTTTCTCCATGATGGAATTGAAATATAGAGAGCTAATCTGGAAAATATTCTCATTCAGCGCATTTTTATATTTTAGAGTAAAATGAGTTTGTAAACTTGAATATGATTTTCTCCACGATGAAGTTTAAATATAGAAAGCTAATCAGGAAAATATTCTTATTCAACGCATATTAATATTTAAGAGTGAAATGAGTTTATAAACGAGAATAACGTTTTCTCTGCGATCAAATTCAAAGATAGCGAACTTGTCTGGAAAATATTCTCATTAAGCGCAAATATATATTTTAGAGTGAAACGAGTTTGTAATCGAGAATATGGTTTTCTCCACGATGGAGTGTAAATATAGCGAGCTAATCTGGAATATATTCTCATTCAGCGCATATTTTAATTTTAGAGTGAAATGAGTTTGTAATTGAGAATATGGTTTTCTCCACGATGTAGGTAAAACAAAGCGAGTTAATTTGAAAAGTATTATCATTCAGCGCATATTTTTAATTTTAGAGTGAAATGAGTTTGTAATCGAGAATATGGTATCCTCACGATGCAGTTAAAAAAAAGCGAGTTAATTTTGAAAATATTCTCATTCAGCGCGTATTTTTATTTTTGAGTAAAATGAATTTGTAATTGAGAATATGGTTTTATCCATGATGGAGTTGAAACATAGATAGCAAATCTGGAAAATATTCTCATTCAGCGCACATTTATATTTTAGAGTGAAATGAGTTTGTAATCTAGTATATGATTTTCTCCGCGATGGAGTTGAAATGTAGGGAGCTAATCTGGAAAATATTCTCATTCAGCGCATATTTTAATTTTAGAGTAAAATGAGTTTGTAATCGAGAATATGGTTTTCTCCACGATGGAGTTAAAATATAGAGAGCTAATCTAGAAATAATTCTCATTCACCGCATATTTTTATTTTAGAGTGAATTGAGTGTGTAATCGAGAATATGGTTTTCTCCAGGATGGAGTTGAAATATAGAGAACTTATCTGGAAAATATTACCATTCAGCGCATATTTATATTTTAGAGTAAAATGAGTTTGTAATCGAGAAAATGGTTTTGACACGATTTAGTTGAAATATATGGAGTTAATCTGGAGAATATTCTAAATCAGCGCATATTTTTAATTTAGAGTGTAATGAGTTTGTAATCGAGAATATGGTTTTCTCCACGATGGAGTTGAGATATAGCGAGCTAATCTGGAAAATATTCTCATTCAGCGCATATTTTTATTTAAGAGTGAAACGAGTTTATAATCGAGAATATGGTTTTCTCCACGATGGAGTTGAAATATAGCGAATTAATCTGGAAAATATTCTCACTCAGCAGATATTTTTATTTTACAGATGAATGAGTTTCAAATCGAGAATATGGTTTTCTCTACGATGGAGATAAATATAGCGATCTAATCTGGAAAATATTCTCATTCAGCGCATATTTTTATTTAAGAGTGAAATGAGTTTGTAATCGAGAATATGGTTTTCAACACGATGGAGTTGAAATATACAGAACTTATCTGGAAAAAAATTCTCATTCAGCGCATATTAACATTTAAGAGTGAAATAAGTTTTGTAACCTAGTATATGATTTTCTCCACGATGGAGTTGAAATATAGCGAGCTAATCTGGAAAATATTCTCATTCAGCGCATATTTTAATTTTAGAGTGAAATGAGTTTGTAATCGAGAATATGGTTTTCTCCACGATGGAGTTTAAATATAGAGATCTAATCTGGAAAATATTCTCATTCAGCTCATATTTTTATTTTAGAGTGAAATGAGTTTGTAATCGAGATAAAGGTTATCTCTCCAATCAATTTCAAATATAGTTAACTTGTCCGAAAATTATTCTCATTCAGCGCGCATATATATTTTAAAGTGAAATGCGTTTGTAATTGAGAGTATGGTTTTCTCCACGATGTAGGTAAAATAAAGCGAGTTAATTTGGAAAATATTCTCATTCAGCGCGGATTTTAATTTTAGTTGAAATGAATTTGCAATCGAGATTATGGTTTTCTTTACGAAGGAGTTAAAATATAGGGAAATTATCTGGAAAATACTATCATTCTACGCATATTTGAATTTTAGAGTGAAATGAGTTTGTAATCGAGAATATGGTTTTCTTCACGATTGAATTGAAATATAGGGAGATAATCTGGAAAATATTCTAAATCAGCGCATATTTTTAATTTAGAGTGTAATGAGTTTGTAATCGAGAATATGGTTTTCTCCATGATGGAGTTTAAATATAGCGATCTAATCTGGAAAATATTCTCATTCAGCGCATATTTATATTTTAGAGTAAAATGAGTTTGTAATCTTGAATATGATTTTCTCCACGATGGAGTTTAAATATAGAAAACTAATCTGGAAAATATTCTCATTCAGCGCATATTTATATTTAAGGGTGAAATGAGTTTGTAATCGAGAATAACGTTTTCTCTGCGATCAAATTCAAAGATAGCGAACTTGTCTGGAAAATATTCTCATTCAGCGGAAATATATATTTTAGAGTGAAACGAGCTTGTAATCGAGAATATGGTTTTCTCCACGATGGAGTTGAAATATAGCGAAATAATCTGGAAAATATTCTCATTCAGCGCATATTTTTATTTTACAGATAAATGAGTTTCAAATCGAGAATATGGTTTTCTACACTATGGAGTTGAAACATAGCGATCTAATCTGGAAAATATTCGCATTCAGCGCATATTTTTATTTAAGAGTGAAATGAGTTGGTAATCGAGAATATGGTTTTCACCACGATGGAGTTGAAATATAGCGAGCTAATCTGTAAAATATTCTCAATCAGCGCATATTTATATTTTAGAGTGAAATGAGTTTGTAATCTAGTATATGATTTTCTCCACGATGGAGTTAAAATATAGCGAGCTAATCTGGAAAATATTCTAAATCAGTGCATATTTTTATTTTAGAGTGAAATGAGTTTGTTTTCGAGAAATTGGTTTATTCATGATGGAGTTGAAATATACTGAGGTAATCTGGAAAATATTCTCATTTAGCGAATATTTTTATATTAGAGTGAAATGAGTTTGCAATGGAGAATATGGTTTTCTCCACGATGGAGTTTAAATATAGCGAGCTAATCTGGAAAATATTCTCATTTTTCGAAAATATATATTTAAGAGTGAAATAAGTTTGTAATCGAGAATATGGTTTTCTCCACGATGGAGTTGAAATATAGAGAGCTAATCCGGAAAATATTCTAAATCAGCGCATATTTTATTTTTAGATTGAAATGAGTTTGTAATCGAGAATATGGTTTTCTCCACGATGGAGTTGAAATATACTGAGGTAATCTGGAAAATATTCTCCTTCAGCGCATATTATTATTTTAGAGTGAAATGAGTTTGTAATTTTGAATATGATTTTCACCACGATGGAGTTTAAATATAGAAAGGTAATCTGGAAAATATTCTCATTCAGCGCAAATATATATTTTAGAGTGAAACGAGTTTGCAATCGAGAATATGGTTTTCTCCACGATGGATTTGAAATATAGGAAGGTAATCTGGAAAATATTATCATTCAGTGCATATTTTTATTTTAGAGAGAAATGAATTTGCAATCGAGAATATGGTTTTCACCACGATGGATTTGAAATATAGCGATCTAATCTGGAATATATTCTCATTCAGCGATAATTTTTAATTAAGAGTGAAATGAGCTATCTGGAAAATATTATTATTATTCAGCGCATATTTATATTTTAGAGTAAATTGAGTTTGTAATCGAGAATATGGTTTTGTCACGATTGAGTTGAAATATTGGGAGTTAATCTGGAAAATATTTTAAATCAGCGCATATTTTTAATTTAGAGTGTAATGAGTTTGTAATCGAGAATATGGTTTTCTCCATGATGGAGTTGAAATATAGAGAGCTAATCTGGAAAATATTCTCATTCAGCGCATATTTATATTTTAGAGTAAAATGAGTTTGTAATCTTGAATATGATTTTCTCCACGATGAAGTTTAAATATAGAAAGCTAATCAGGAAAATATTCTTATTCAACGCATATTAATATTTAAGAGTGAAATGAGTTTATAGTCGAGAATAACGTTTTCTCTGCGATCAAATTCAAAGATAGCGAACTTGTCTGGAAAATATTCTCATTAAGCGCAAATATATATTTTAGAGTGAAACGAGTTTGTAATCGAGAATATGGTTTTCTCCACGATGGAGTGTAAATATAGCGAGCTAATCTGGAATATATTCTCATTCAGCGCATATTTTAATTTTAGAGTGAAATGAGTTTGTAATTGAGAATATGGTTTTCTCCACGATGTAGGTAAAACAAAGCGAGTTAATTTGAAAAGTATTATCATTCAGCGCATATTTTTAATTTTAGAGTGAAATGAGTTTGTAATCGAGAATATGGTATCCTCACGATGCAGTTAAAAAAAAGCGAGTTAATTTTGAAAATATTCTCATTCAGCGCGTATTTTTATTTTTGAGTAAAATGAATTTGTAATTGAGAATATGGTTTTATCCATGATGGAGTTGAAACATAGATAGCAAATCTGGAAAATATTCTCATTCAGCGCACATTTATATTTTAGAGTGAAATGAGTTTGTAATCTAGTATATGATTTTCTCCGCGATGGAGTTGAAATGTAGGGAGCTAATCTGGAAAATATTCTCATTCAGCGCATATTTTAATTTTAGAGTAAAATGAGTTTGTAATCGAGAATATGGTTTTCTCCACGATGGAGTTAAAATATAGAGAGCTAATCTAGAAATAATTCTCATTCACCGCATATTTTTATTTTAGAGTGAATTGAGTGTGTAATCGAGAATATGGTTTTCTCCAGGATGGAGTTGAAATATAGAGAACTTATCTGGAAAATATTACCATTCAGCGCATATTTATATTTTAGAGTAAAATGAGTTTGTAATCGAGAAAATGGTTTTGACACGATTTAGTTGAAATATATGGAGTTAATCTGGAGAATATTCTAAATCAGCGCATATTTTTAATTTAGAGTGTAATGAGTTTGTAATCGAGAATATGGTTTTCTCCACGATGGAGTTGAGATATAGCGAGCTAATCTGGAAAATATTCTCATTCAGCGCATATTTTTATTTAAGAGTGAAACGAGTTTATAATCGAGAATATGGTTTTCTCCACGATGGAGTTGAAATATAGCGAATTAATCTGGAAAATATTCTCACTCAGCAGATATTTTTATTTTACAGATGAATGAGTTTCAAATCGAGAATATGGTTTTCTCTACGATGGAGATAAATATAGCGATCTAATCTGGAAAATATTCTCATTCAGCGCATATTTTTATTTAAGAGTGAAATGAGTTTGTAATCGAGAATATGGTTTTCAACACGATGGAGTTGAAATATACAGAACTTATCTGGAAAAAAATTCTCATTCAGCGCATATTAACATTTAAGAGTGAAATAAGTTTTGTAACCTAGTATATGATTTTCTCCACGATGGAGTTGAAATATAGCGAGCTAATCTGGAAAATATTCTCATTCAGCGCATATTTTAATTTTAGAGTGAAATGAGTTTGTAATCGAGAATATGGTTTTCTCCACGATGGAGTTTAAATATAGAGATCTAATCTGGAAAATATTCTCATTCAGCTCATATTTTTATTTTAGAGTGAAATGAGTTTGTAATCGAGATAAAGGTTATCTCTCCAATCAATTTCAAATATAGTTAACTTGTCCGAAAATTATTCTCATTCAGCGCGCATATATATTTTAAAGTGAAATGCGTTTGTAATTGAGAGTATGGTTTTCTCCACGATGTAGGTAAAATAAAGCGAGTTAATTTGGAAAATATTCTCATTCAGCGCGGATTTTAATTTTAGTTGAAATGAATTTGCAATCGAGATTATGGTTTTCTTTACGAAGGAGTTAAAATATAGGGAAATTATCTGGAAAATACTATCATTCTACGCATATTTGAATTTTAGAGTGAAATGAGTTTGTAATCGAGAATATGGTTTTCTTCACGATTGAATTGAAATATAGGGAGATAATCTGGAAAATATTCTAAATCAGCGCATATTTTTAATTTAGAGTGTAATGAGTTTGTAATCGAGAATATGGTTTTCTCCATGATGGAGTTTAAATATAGCGATCTAATCTGGAAAATATTCTCATTCAGCGCATATTTATATTTTAGAGTAAAATGAGTTTGTAATCTTGAATATGATTTTCTCCACGATGGAGTTTAAATATAGAAAACTAATCTGGAAAATATTCTCATTCAGCGCATATTTATATTTAAGGGTGAAATGAGTTTGTAATCGAGAATAACGTTTTCTCTGCGATCAAATTCAAAGATAGCGAACTTGTCTGGAAAATATTCTCATTCAGCGGAAATATATATTTTAGAGTGAAACGAGCTTGTAATCGAGAATATGGTTTTCTCCACGATGGAGTTGAAATATAGCGAAATAATCTGGAAAATATTCTCATTCAGCGCATATTTTTATTTTACAGATAAATGAGTTTCAAATCGAGAATATGGTTTTCTACACTATGGAGTTGAAACATAGCGATCTAATCTGGAAAATATTCGCATTCAGCGCATATTTTTATTTAAGAGTGAAATGAGTTGGTAATCGAGAATATGGTTTTCACCACGATGGAGTTGAAATATAGCGAGCTAATCTGTAAAATATTCTCAATCAGCGCATATTTATATTTTAGAGTGAAATGAGTTTGTAATCTAGTATATGATTTTCTCCACGATGGAGTTAAAATATAGCGAGCTAATCTGGAAAATATTCTAAATCAGTGCATATTTTTATTTTAGAGTGAAATGAGTTTGTTTTCGAGAAATTGGTTTATTCATGATGGAGTTGAAATATACTGAGGTAATCTGGAAAATATTCTCATTTAGCGAATATTTTTATATTAGAGTGAAATGAGTTTGCAATGGAGAATATGGTTTTCTCCACGATGGAGTTTAAATATAGCGAGCTAATCTGGAAAATATTCTCATTTTTCGAAAATATATATTTAAGAGTGAAATAAGTTTGTAATCGAGAATATGGTTTTCTCCACGATGGAGTTGAAATATAGAGAGCTAATCCGGAAAATATTCTAAATCAGCGCATATTTTATTTTTAGATTGAAATGAGTTTGTAATCGAGAATATGGTTTTCTCCACGATGGAGTTGAAATATACTGAGGTAATCTGGAAAATATTCTCCTTCAGCGCATATTATTATTTTAGAGTGAAATGAGTTTGTAATTTTGAATATGATTTTCACCACGATGGAGTTTAAATATAGAAAGGTAATCTGGAAAATATTCTCATTCAGCGCAAATATATATTTTAGAGTGAAACGAGTTTGCAATCGAGAATATGGTTTTCTCCACGATGGATTTGAAATATAGGAAGGTAATCTGGAAAATATTATCATTCAGTGCATATTTTTATTTTAGAGAGAAATGAATTTGCAATCGAGAATATGGTTTTCACCACGATGGATTTGAAATATAGCGATCTAATCTGGAATATATTCTCATTCAGCGATAATTTTTAATTAAGAGTGAAATGAGCTATCTGGAAAATATTATTATTATTCAGCGCATATTTATATTTTAGAGTAAATTGAGTTTGTAATCGAGAATATGGTTTTGTCACGATTGAGTTGAAATATTGGGAGTTAATCTGGAAAATATTTTAAATCAGCGCATATTTTTAATTTAGAGTGTAATGAGTTTGTAATCGAGAATATGGTTTTCTCCATGATGGAGTTGAAATATAGAGAGCTAATCTGGAAAATATTCTCATTCAGCGCATATTTATATTTTAGAGTAAAATGAGTTTGTAATCTTGAATATGATTTTCTCCACGATGAAGTTTAAATATAGAAAGCTAATCAGGAAAATATTCTTATTCAACGCATATTAATATTTAAGAGTGAAATGAGTTTATAGTCGAGAATAACGTTTTCTCTGCGATCAAATTCAAAGATAGCGAACTTGTCTGGAAAATATTCTCATTAAGCGCAAATATATATTTTAGAGTGAAACGAGTTTGTAATCGAGAATATGGTTTTCTCCACGATGGAGTGTAAATATAGCGAGCTAATCTGGAAAATATTCTCATTCAGCGCATATTTTTATTTACAGAGAAATGAGTTTCAAATCGAGAATATGGTTTTCTCCACGATGGATTTGAAATATAGCGAGCTAATCTGGAATATATTCTCATTCAGCGCATATTTTAATTTTAGAGTGAAATGAGTTTGTAATTGAGAATATGGTTTTCTCCACGATGTAGGTAAAACAAAGCGAGTTAATTTGAAAAGAATTATCATTCAGCGCATATTTTTAATTTTAGAGTGAAATGAGTTTGTAATCGAGAATATGGTATCCTCACGATGCAGTTAAGAAAAAGCGAGTTAATTTTGAAAATATTATCATTCAGCGCGTATTTTTATTTTTGAGTAAAATGAATTTGTAATTGAGAATATGGTTTTATCCATGATGGAGTTGAAACATAGATAGCAAATCTGGAAAATATTCTCATTCAGCGCACATTTATATTTTAGAGTGAAATGAGTTTGTAATCTAGTATATGATTTTCTCCGCAATGGAGTTGAAATGTAGGGAGCTAATCTGGAAAATATTCTCATTCAGCGCATATTTTAATTTTAGAGTAAAATGAGTTTGTAATCGAGAATATGGTTTTCTCCACGATGGAGTTTAAATATAGCGAGCTAATCTGGAAAATATTCTCATTTTTCGAAAATATATATATTTAAGAGTGAAATGAGTTTGGAATCGAGAATATGGTTTTCTCCACGATGGAGTTAAAATATAGAGAGCTAATCTAGAAATAATTCTCATTCACCGCATATTTTTATTTTAGAGTGAATTGAGTGTGTAATCGAGAATATGGTTTTCTCCAGGATGGAGTTGAAATATAGAGAACTTATCTGGAAAATATTACCATTCAGCGCATATTTATATTTTAGATTGAAATGAGTTTGTAATCTAGTGTATGATTTTCTCCAGGATGGATTTGAAATATAGCGAGCCTATCTGGAAAATATTCTCATTCAGCGAATATTTTCATTTTTGAGTGAAATGAGTTTATAATCGAGAATATGGTTTTGACACGATTTAGTTGAAATATAGGGAGTTAATCTGGAAAATATTCTAAATCAGCTAATATTTTTAATTTAGAGTGTAATGAGTTTGTAATCGACAATATGGTTTTCTCCATGATGGAGTTGAAATATAGCGAGCCTATCTGGAAAATATTCTCATTCAGCGAATATTTTCATTTTTGAGTGAAATGAGTTTATAATCGAGAATATGGTTTTCTCCACGATGGATTTGAAATATAGCGAGCTAATCTGGAAAATAATCTCATTAAGCGCATATTTTTATTTTAGAGAGAAATGAGTTTGCAATCGAGAATATGGTTTTCACCACGATGGAGTTGAAATATAGAGAACTTATCTGGAAAATATTCTAAATCCGTGCATATTTTTATTTTAGAGTGAAATGAGTTTGTAATCGAGAATATGGTTTTATCCATGATGGAGTCTAAATATAGCGAGGTAATCTGGAAAATATCCTATTCAACGCATATATAAATATTTAAGAGTGAAATGAGTTTGTAATCTAGTGTATGATATTCTTTACGATGGATTTGAAATATAGCGAGCTAAGAAGGAATATATTCTCATTCAGCGCATATTTTCAATTAAGAGTGTAATGAGTTTGTAATCGAGAATATGGTTTTCTCCATGATGGAGTTGAAATATAGAGAGCTAATCTGGAAAATATTCTCATTCAGCGAATATTTATATTTTAGAGTAAAATGAGTTTGTAATCTTGAATATGATTATCTCCACGATGAAGTTTAAATATAGAAAGCTAATCTGGAAAATATTCTTATTCAGCGCATATTTATATTTAAGAGTGAAATGAGTTTGTAATCGAGAATAACGTTTTCTCTGCGATCAAATTCAAAGATAGCGAACTTGTCTGGAAAATATTCTCATTTAGCGCAAATATATTTTAGAGTGAAACGAATTTGTAATCGAGAATATGGTTTCCTCCACGATGGAGTGTAAATATAGCGAGCTAATCTGGTAAATATTCTCATTCAGCGCATATTTTTATTTTACAGAGAAATGAGTTTCAAATCGAGAATATGGTTTTCTCTACGATGGATTTGAAATATAGCGAGCTAATCTGGAATATATTCTCATTCAGCGCATATTTTTATTTTAGAGTGAAATGAGTTTGTAATCTAGAATATGGTTTTCTCCACGATGGATTTGAAATATAGCGAGCTAATCTGGAAAATATTCTCATTCAGCGCATATTTTTATTTTAGAGTGAAATGAGTTTATAATCGAGAATAAGGTTTTCTCTGCGATCAAATTAAAAAATAGGGAACTTGTCCGTAACCGATTCTCATTCACCGCAAATATATATTTTAGAGTGAAATGAGGTTGCAATCTAGCATATGATTTTCTCCACGATGGAGTTGAAATTAAGCGAGCTAATCTAGAAAATATTCTCATTCAGCGCATGTTTATATTTTAGAGTGAGATGAGTTTGTAATCTAGTGTATGATTTTCTCCACGATGGATTTGAAATATAGCGAGCTAATCTGGATTATATTCTCATTAAGCTCATATTTCAATATTAGAGTGAAATGAGTTTGTAATGGAGAATATGGTTTTCTCCACGATGGAGTTGAAATTTAGCGAGCTAATCTGGAAAATATTCTCATTCAGCGCATATTTTAATTTTAGAGTGAATTCAGTTTGTAATCGAGAATGTGGTTTTCACCACGATGGATTTGAAATATAGCGGGTTAATCTGGAAAATATTCTTATTCAGCGCATATTTATATTTTAAATTGAAATGAGTTTGTAATCTAGAGTATGATTTTCTCCAGGATGGTTTTGAAATATAGTGAGCTAATCTGGAAAATATTCTCATTCATCGCATATTTTAATTTTAGAGTGAAATGAGTTTGTAATCGAGAATATAGTTGTCTCCACGATGGATTTGAAATATAGAGGGTTAATCTGGAAAATATTCTTATTCAGCGCATATTTTTATTTTAGAGAGAAATGAGTTTGCAATCGAGAATATGGTTTTCACCACGATGGAGTTGAAATATAGAGAGCTAATCCTGAAATATTTCTCATTCACCGTATATTTTTATTTTAGAGTGAATTGAGTGTGTAATCTAGAATATGGTTTTCTCCAGGATGGAGTTAAAATATAGAGAACTTATCTAGGAAATATTATCATTCAGCGCATATTTATATTTTAGAGTAAAATGAGTTTGTAATCGAGAATATGGTTTTGTCACGATTGAGTTGAAATATAGGGAGTTAATCTGGAAAATATTCTAAATCAGCGCATATTTTAAATTTAGAGTGTAATGAGTTTGTAATCGAGAATATGCTTTCCTCATGATGGAGTTGAAATATAGAGAGATAATCTGGAAAATATTCTCATTCAGCGCATATTTATATTTTAGAGTAAAATGAGTTTGTAATCTTGAATATGATTTTCTGCACGATGAAGTTTAAATATAAAAAGCTAATCAGGAAAATATTCTTATTCAACGCATATTAATATTTAAGAGTGAAATGAGTTTATAATCGAGAATAACGTTTTCTCTGCGATCAAATTCAAAGATAGCGAACTTGTCTGGAAAATTCTTTTTGTCTGAAAAATATTCTCATTAAGCGCAAATATATATTTTAGAGTGAAACGAGTTTGTAATCGAGAATATGGTTTTCTCCACGATGGAGTGTAAATATAGCGAGCTAATCTGGAAAATATTCTCATTCAGCGCATATTTTTATTTTACAGAGAAATGAGTTTCAAATCGAGAATATGGTTTTCTCCACGATGGATTTGAAATATAGCGAGCTAATCTGGAATATATTCTCATTCAGCGCATATTATAATTTTAGAGTGAAATGAGTTTGTAATTGAGAATATGGTTTTCTCCACGATGTAGGTAAAAGAAAGCGAGTTAATTTGAAAAGTATTTTCATTCAGCGCCTATTTTTAATTTTAGAGTGAAATGAGTTTGTAATCGAGAATATGGTATCCTCACGATGCAGTTAAATAAAAGCGAGTTAATTTTGAAAATATTCTCATTCAGCGCGTATTTTTATTTTTGAGTAAAATGAATTTGTAATCGAGAATATGGAATTATCCATGATGGAGCTGAATCATAGAGAGAAAATCTGGAAAATATTCTCATTCAGCGCACATTTATATTTTAGAGTGAAATGAGTTTGTAATCTAGTATATGATTTTCTCCGCGATGGAGTTGAAATGTAGGGAGCTAATCTGGAAAATATTCTCATTCAGCGCATATTTTAATTTTAGAGTAAAATGAGTTTGTAATCGAGAATATGGTTTTCTCCAATTGGCGTTTAAATATAGCGAGCTAATCTGGAAAGTATTCTCATTTTTCGAAAATATATATATTTAAGAGTGAAATGAGTTTGCAATCGAGAATATGGTTTTCTCCACGATGGAGTTAAAATATAGAGAGCTAATCTAGAAATAATTCTCATTCACCGCATATTTTTATTTTAAAGTAAAATGAGTTTGTAATCGAGAATATGGTTTTGACACGATTGAGTTGAAATATAGGGAGTAAATCTGGAAAATATTCTAAATCAGCGCATATTTTTAATTTAGAGTGTAATGAGTTTGTAATCGAGAATATGGTTTTTTCCATGATGGAGTTGAAATATAGAGAGCTAATCTGGAAAATATTATCATTCAGCGCATATTTATATTTTAGAGTAAAATCAGTTTGTAATCTTGAATATGATTTTCTCCACGATGAAGTTTAAATATAGAAAGCCAATCTGGAAAATATTCTTATTCAACGCATATTTATATTTAAGAGTGAAATGAGTTTGTAATCGAGAATATGGTTTTCTCCACGATGGAGTGTAAATATAGCGAGCTAATCTGGAAAATATTATCATTCAGCGCATATTTATAATTTAGAGTAAAATGAGCTTGTAATCTTGAATATGGTTTTCTCCACGATGAAGTTTAAATATAGAAAGCTAATCTGGAAAATATTCTTATTCAGCGCATATTTATATTTAAGAGTGAAATGAGTTTGTAATCGAGAATAACGATTTCTCTGCGATCAAATTCAAAGATAGCGAACTTGTCTGGAAAATATTCTCATTTAGCGCAAATATATATTTTAGAGTGAAACGAGTTTGTAATCGAGAATATGGTTTTCTCCACGATGGAGTGTAAATATAGCGAGCTAATCTGGAAAATATTCTCATTCAGCGCATATTTATATTTTAGAGTAAAATGAGCTTGTAATCTTGAATATGATTTTCTCCACGATGAAGTTTAAATATAGAAAGCTAATCTGGAAAATATTCTTATTCAGCGCATATTTATATTTAAGAGTGAAATGAGTTTGTAATCGAGAATAACGTTTTCTCTGCGATCAAATTGAAAAATAGGGAACTTGTCCGAAACCGATTCTCATTCACCGCAAATATATATTTTAGAGTGAAATGAGGTTGCAATCTAGTATATGATTTTCTCCACGATGGAGTTGAAATATAGCGAGCTAATCTGGAAAATATTCTCATTCAGCGCATGTTTATATTTTAGAGTGAAATGAGTTTGTAATTTAGTGTATGGTTTTCTCCACGATGGAGTTAAATATAGCGAGCTAATCTGGAAAATATTCTCATTAAGCGCATATTTTAATTTTAGAGTGAATTGAATTTGTAATCGAGAATAAGTTTTCACCACGATGGAGTTGAAATATAGAGAACTTATCTGGAAAATATTCTCAATCAGCGCATATTTATATTTTAGATTGAAATGAGTTTGTAATCTAGTGTATGATTTTCTCCAGGATGGATTTGAAATATAGCGAGCCTATCTGGAAAATATTCTCATTCAGCGAATATTTTCATTTTAGAGTGAAATGAGTTTATAATCGAGAATATGGTTTTCTCCACGATGGATTTGAAATATAGCGAGCTAATCTGGAAAATATTCTCATTCAGCGCATATTTTTATTTTAGAGAGAAATGAGTTTGCAATCGAGAATATGGTTTTCACCACGATGGAGTTTAAATATAGAGAACATATCTGGAAAATATTCTATATCCGTGCATATTTTTATTTTAGATTGAAATGAGTTTGTAATCGAGAATATGGTTTTATCCATGATGGAGTCTAAATATAGCGAGGTAATCTGGAAAATATTCTCATTCATCGCATATATAAATATTTAAGAGTGAAATGAGTTTGTAATCTAGTGTATGATTTTCTTTACGATGAATTTGAAATATAGCGAGCTAATAAGGAATATATTCTCATTCAGCGCATATTTTTAATTAAGAGTGTAATGAGTATGTAATCGAGAATATGGTTTTCTCCATGATGGAGTTGAAATATAGAGAGCTAATCTGGAAAATATTCTCATTCAGCGCATATTTATATTTTAGAGTAAAATGAGTTTGTAATCTTGAATATGATTATCTCCACGATGAAGTTTAAATATAGAAAGCTAATCTGGAAAATATTCTTATTCAGCGCATATTTATATTTAAGAGTGAAATGAGTTTGTAATCGAGAATATCGTTTTCTCTGCGATCAAATTCAAAGATAGCGAACTTGTCTGGCAAATATTCTCATTTAGCGCAAATATATATTTTAGAGTGAAACGAGTTTGTAATCGAGAATATGGTTTCCTCCACGATGGAGTGTAAATATAGCGAGCTAATCTGGAAAATATTCTCATTCAGCGCATATTTTTATTTTACAGAGAAATGAGTTTCAAATCGAGAATATGGTTTTCTCCACGATGGATTTGAAATATAGCGAGCTAATCTGGAATATATTCTCATTCAGCGCATATTTTAATTTTAGAGTGAAATGAGTTTGTAATCGAGAATATGGTATCCTCACGATGCAGTTAAAAAAAAGCGAGTTAATTTTGAAAATATTCTCATTCAGCGCGTATTTTTATTTTTGAGTAAAATGAATTTGTAATCGAGAATATGGTTTTATCCATGATGGAGTTGAAACATAGAGAGCAAATCTGGAAAATATTCTCATTCAGCGCACATTTATATTTTAGAGTGAAATGAGTTTGTAATCGAGAATATGATTTTCTCCACGATGGAGTTTAAATATTTCGAGCTAATCTGGAAAATATTCTCATTTTTCGAAAATATATATATTTAAGAGTGAAATGAGTTTGCAATCGAGAATATGGTTTTCTCCACGATGGAGTTAAAATATAGAGAGCTAATCTAGAAATAATTCTCATTCACCGCACATTTTTATTTTAGAGTAAAATGAGTTTGTAATCGAGAATATGGTTTTGACACGATTGAGTTGAAATATAGGGAGTTAATCTGGAAAATATTTTAAATCAGCGCATATTTTTAATTTAGAGTGTAATGAGTTTGTAATCGAGAATATGGTTTTCTCCATGATGGAGTTGAAATATAGAGAGCTAATCTGGAAAATATTATCATTCAGCGCATATTTATATTTTAGAGTAAAATGAGCTTGTAATCTTGAATATGATTTTCTCCACGATGAAGTTTAAATATAGAAAGCCAATCTGGAAAATATTCTTATTCAACGCATATTTATATTTAAGAGTGAAATGAGTTTGTAATCGAGAATAACGATTTCTCTGCGATCAAATTCAAAGATAGCGAACTTGTCTGGAAAATATTCTCATTTAGCGCAAATATATATTTTAGAGTGAAACGAGTTTGTAATCGAGAATATGGTTTTCTCCACGATGGAGTGTAAATATAGCGAGCTAATCTGGAAAATATTCTCATTCAGCGCATATTTATATTTTAGAGTAAAATGAGCTTGTAATCTTGAATATGATTTTCTCCACGATGAAGTTTAAATATAGAAAGCTAATCTGGAAAATATTCTTATTCAGCGCATATTTATATTTAAGAGTGAAATGAGTTTGTAATCGAGAATAACGTTTTCTCTGCGATCAAATTGAAAAATAGGGAACTTGTCCGAAACCGATTCTCATTCACCGCAAATATATATTTTAGAGTGAAATGAGGTTGCAATCTAGCATATGATTTTCTCCACGATGGAGTTGAAATATAGCGAGCTAATCTGGAAAATATTCTCATTCAGCGCATATTTATATTTTAGAGTGAAATGAGTTTGTAATCTAGTGTATGGTTTTCTCCACGATGGAGTTAAATATAGCGAGCTAATCTGGAAAATATTCTCATTCAGCGCATATTTTAATTTTTGAGTAATTTGAGTTTGTAATCGAGAATAAGTTTTCACCACGATGGAGTTGAAATATAGAGAACTTATCTGGAAAATATTCTCAATCAGCGCATATTTATATTTTAGATTGAAATGAGTTTGTATTCTAGTGTATGATTTTCTCCAGGATGGATTTGAAATATAGCGAGCCTATCTGGAAAATATTCTCATTCAGCGAATATTTTCATTTTAGAGTGAAATGAGTTTATAATCGAGAATATGGTTTTCTCCACGATGGATTTGAAATATAGCGAGCTAATCTGGAAAATATTCTCATTCAGCGCATATTTTTATTTTAGAGAGAAATGAGTTTGCAATCGAGAATATGGTTTTCACCACGATGGAGTTTAAATATAGAGAACTTATCTGGAAAATATTCTGTATCCGTGCATATTTTTATTTTAGATTGAAATGAGTTTGTAATCGAGAATATGGTTTTATCCATGATGGAGTCTAAATATAGCGAGGTAATCTGGAAAATATTCTCATTCATCGCATATATAAATATTTAAGAGTGAAATGAGTTTGTAATCTAGTGTATGATTTTCTTTACGATGAATTTGAAATATAACGAGCTAATAAGGAATATATTCTCATTCAGCGCATATTTTTAATTAAGAGTGTAATGAGTTTGTAATCGAGAATATGGTTTTATCCATGATGGAGTTGTAATATAGAGAGCTAATCTGGAAAATATTCTCATTCAGCGCATATTTATATTTTAGAGTAAAATGAGTTTGTAATCTTGAATATGATTATCTCCACGATGAAGTTTAAATGTAGAAAGCTAATCTGGAAAATATTCTTATTCAGCGCATATTTATATTTAAGAGTGAAATGAGTTTGTAATCGAGAATAACGTTTTCTCTGCGATCAAATTCAAAGATAGCGAACTTGTCTGGCAAATATTCTCATTTAGCGCAAATATATATTTTAGAGTGAAACGAGTTTGTAATCGAGAATATGGTTTTCTCCACGATGGAGTGTAAATATAGCGAGCTAATCTGGAAAATATTCTCATTCGGCGCATATTTTTATTTTACAGAGAAATTAGTTTCAAATCGAGAATATGGTTTTCTCCAAGATGGATTTGAAATATAGCGACCTAATCTGGAATATATTTTCATTCCACGCATATTTTAATTTTAGAGTGAAATGAGTTTGTAATCTAGAATATGGTTTTCTCCACGATGGATTTGAAATATAGCGAGCTAATCTGGAAAATATTCTCATTCAGCGCATATTTTTATTTTACAGAGAAATTAGCTTCAAATCGAGAATATGGTTTTCTCCACGATGGATTTGAAATATAGCGAGCTAATCTGGAATATATTCTCATTCAGCACATATTTTAATTTTAGAGTGAAATGAGGTTGCAATCTAGTATATGTTTTTCTCCACGGTGGAGTTGAAATTAAGCGAGATAATCTGGAAAATATTCTCATTCAGCCAATATTTATATTTTAGAGTGAAATGAGTTTGTAATCTAGTGTATGATTTTCTCCACGATGGATTTGAAATATAGCGAGCTAATCTGGAATAAATTCTCATTCAGCGCATATTTTAATATTTGAGTGAAATGAGTTTGTAATGGAGAATATGGTTTTCTCCACGATGGAGTTGAAATATAGCGAGCTAATCTGGAATATATTCTCTTTCAGCGCATATTTTAATTTTAGAGTGAATTGAGTTTGTAATCGAGAATATGGTTTTCACCACGATGGAGTTGAAATATAGAGAACTTATCTGGAAAATATTCTCATTCAGCGCATATTTTTATTTAAGAGTGAAATGAGTTTGTAATCTAGTGTATGATTTTCTCCAGGATGGATTTGAAATATAGCGAGTTAATCTGGAAAATATTCTCATTCAGCGCATATTTTAATTTTAGATTGAAATGAGTTTGTAATCGAGAATAGGGTTTTCTTCACGATGGATTTGAAATATAGCAAGCTCATCTGGAAAATATTCTCATTCAGCGCATATTTTTATTTTAGAGAGAAATAAGTTTGCAATCGAGAATATGGTTTTCACCACGATGGAGTTGAAATATAGAGAACTTATCTGCAAAATATTCTTTAATCAGTGCATATTTTTATTTTTGAGTGAAATGAGTTTGTAATCGAGAATATGGTTTTATCCATGATGGAGTCTAAATATAGCGAGCTAATCTTGAAAATATTCTCATTCAGCGCATATTTTAATTTTAAAGTGAAATGAGTTTGTAATCGAGAATATGGTTTTCTCCACGATGGATTTGAAATATAGCGAGCTAATTTGGAATATATTCTCATTCAGCGCATATTTTAATTTTAGAGTGAATTGAGTTTGTAATCGAGAATATGGTATTCTCCACGATGGATTTGAAATATAGCGAGTTTATCTGGAAAATATTCTCATTCAGCGCATATTTGAATTTTAGAGTGTAAAGAGTTAGTAATCGAGAATATAGTTTTATCCATGATGGAGTTGAAATATAGAGAGCTAATCTGGAAAATATTCTCATTCAGCGCATATTTATATTTTATAGTAAAATGAGTTTGTAATCTTGAATATGATTTTCTCCGCGATGGAGTTTAAATATAGAAGGCTAATCTGGAAAATATTCTCATTCAGCGCATATTTATATTTAAGAGTGAAATGAGTTTGTAATCGAGAAAATCGTTTTCTCTGCGATCAAATTCAAAGATAGCGAACTTGTCTGGAAAATATTTTTATTCAGCGCAAATATATATTTTAGAGTGAAACGAGTTTGTAATCCAGAATATGGTTTTCTCCACAATGGAGTTGAAATATAGCGAGCTAATCTGGAAAATATTCTCTTTCTGCGCATATTTTTATTTTCCAGTGAAATGAGTTTGGAATCTAGAATATGGCTTTCTCCACGATGGAGTTGAAATATAGCGATCTAATCTGGAAAATATTGTCATTCAGCGCTAATTTTTATTTTAGAGTGAAATAGGTTTGTAAACGAGAATATGATTTTCTCCACGTTCGAGCTGAAATATAGAGAGCTAATCTGGAAAATATTCTCATTCCGCGCATATTTATATTTTAGAGTGAAATGAGTTTGTAATCAAGAATAAGGTTTTCTCTGCGATCAAATTGAAATATAGGGAACTTGTCCGAAACCGATTCTCATTCAGCGCAAATATATATTTTAGAGTGTAATGAGTTAGTAGTCGAGAATATAGTTTTATCCATGAAGGAGTTGAAATATAGAGAGCTAATCTAGAAAATATTCTCATTCAGCGCATATTTATATTTTAGAGTAAAATGAGTTTGTAATCTTGAATATGATTTTCTCCACGATGGAGTTTAAAAATAGAAAGCTAATCAGGAAAATATTCTCATTCAGCGCATATTTATATTTAAGAGTGAAATGAGTTAGTAATCGAGAATAACGTTTACTCTGCGATCAAATTCAAAGATAGCCAACTTCTAGATAATTTTCTCTTTCAGCGCAAATATATATTTTAGAGTGAAACGAGTTTGTAATTGAGAATATGGTTTTCCCTACGATGGAGTTGAAATATAGCGAGTTAATCTGGAAAATATTCTCATTCAGCGCATATTTTTATTTTACTGTGAAATGAGTTCTTAATCGAGAATATGTCTTTCTCCACGATGGAGTTGAAATATAGCGATCTTATCTGGAAAATATTCTCATTCAGCGCATATTTTTATTTTAGAGTGAAATAGGTTTGTAAACGAGAATATATATTTTTCTCCACGATGGAGTTGAAATATACTGAGGTAATCTGGAAAATATTCTCATTCAGCGCATATCTTTATTTTAGAGTGAAATGAGTTTGCAATCGAGAATATGGTTTTCTCTACGATGGAGTTAAAATAGTGCGAGCTAATCTGGAAAATATTCTCATTTTTCGAAAATATATATTTAAGAGTGAAATGAGTTTGTAATCGAGATTATGGTTTTCTCCACGATGGAGGTGAAATATAGAGAGCTAATCTTGAAATAATTCTAATTCAGCGCATATTTTTATTTTAGAGTGAAATGAGTTTGTAATCGAGAATATGGTTTTCTCCACGATGGAGTTGAAATATAGCGATCTTATCTGGAAAATATTCTCATTCAGCGCATATTTATATTTAAGAGTGCAATGAGTTTGTAATCGAGAATAACGTTTTCTTTGCGATCAAATTCATAGATAGCGAACCTTTCTGGAAAATATTCTCTTTCAGCGCAAATATATATTTTAGAGTGAAACGAGTTTGTAATCGAGAATATGGTTTTCTCCACGATGGACTTGAAATATAGCGAGCTAATCTGGAAAATATTCTCATTCAGCGCATATTTTTCTTTTACAGATAAATGAGTTTCAAATCGAGAATATGGTTTTCTCCACGATGGAGTTGAAATATAGCGAGCTAATCTGGAAAATATTCTCATTCAACGCATATTTTTATTTTACAGTGAAATGAGTTTGTAATCGAGAATATGGTTTTCTTCACGAAGGAGTTAAAAAATAGAGAGCTAATTTTGAAAATATTCTCATTCACCGCGCATTTTTATTTTAGATTAAAATGAGTTTGTAATCTTGAATATGATTTTCTCCACGATAGGGTTTATATATAGAAAGCTAATCTGGAACATATTCTCATTCAGCGCATATTTATATTTAAGAGTGAAATGAGTTTGTAATCGAGAATAACGTTTTCTTCTCGATCAAATTCATAGATAGCGAACTTGTCTGGAAATTATTCTCATTCAGCGCATATTTTAATTTTACATTGAAATGAGTTTGTAATCTAGAATATAGTTTTGTCCATGATGGAGTTGAAATATGGCGAGCTAGTCTGGAAAAAATTCTCAATCAAGTCATATTTTTATTTTAGAGTGAAATGAGTTTGTAATCCAGTATATGGTTTTCTCCACGATGGAGTTTAAATATAGAGAGCTAATCTGGAAAATATTCTCATTTTTCGAAAATATATATTTAAGAGTGAAGTGAGTTTTTAATTGAGAATATGGTTTTCTCCACGATGGATTGAAATATAGAGAACTTATCTGGAAAATATTATCATTCTACACATATTTTAATTTTAGAGTGTAATGAGTTAATAATCGAGAATATAGTTTTATCCATGATGGAGTTGAAATATAGAGAGCTAATCTGGAAAATATTCTCATTCAGCGCATATTTATATTTAAGAGTAAAATGAGTTTGTAATCGACAATAAGGTTTTCTCTGCGATCAAATTGAAATATAGGGAATTTGTCCGAAACCGATTCTCATTCAACGCAAATATATATTTTAGAGTGAAATGCGTTTGTAATCGAGAATATGGTTTTATCCACGATGGAGGTAAAATAAAGCAAGTTAATTTGGAAAATATTCTCATTCAGCGTGTATTATTAATTTTTAATTGAAATGCCTTTGTAATCGAGAATATAGTTTTGTCCATGATGGAGTTGAAATATGGCGAGCTAGTCTGGAAAAAATTCTCAATCAAGTCATATTTTTATTTTAGAGTGAAATGAGTTTGTAATCCAGTATATGGTTTTCTCCACGATGGAGTTTAAATATAGAGAGCTAATCTGGAAAATATTCTCATTTTTCGAAAATATATATTTAAGAGTGAAGTGAGTTTTTAATTGAGAATATGGTTTTCTCCACGATGGATTGAAATATAGAGAACTTATCTGGAAAATATTATCATTCTACACATATTTTAATTTTAGAGTGTAATGAGTTAATAATCGAGAATATAGTTTTATCCATGATGGAGTTGAAATATAGAGAGCTAATCTGGAAAATATTCTCATTCAGCGCATATTTATATTTAAGAGTAAAATGAGTTTGTAATCGACAATAAGGTTTTCTCTGCGATCAAATTGAAATATAGGGAATTTGTCCGAAACCGATTCTCATTCAACGCAAATATATATTTTAGAGTGAAATGCGTTTGTAATCGAGAATATGGTTTTATCCACGATGGAGGTAAAATAAAGCAAGTTAATTTGGAAAATATTCTCATTCAGCGTGTATTATTAATTTTTAATTGAAATGCCTTTGTAATCGAGAATATGGTTTTCTCCACGATGGAGTTGAAACATAGCGAGCTTATCTGGAAAATATTCTCATTCAGCGCATATTTTTATTTTACAGTGAAACGAGTTTGTAATTGAAAATATGGTTTTCTCCGCGATGGAGTTGAAACATAGCGAGCTTATCTGGAAAATATTCTCATTCAGCGCATATTTTTATTTTACAGTGAAATGAGTTTGTAATCGATAAAATGGTTTTCTCCACGATGGAGTTGAAATATAGAGAGCTAATCTGGAATATATTCTCATTCAACGCATATTTTTATTTTAGAGTGAAATGAGTTTGTAATCCAGAATATGGATTTCTCCACGATGGAGTTTAAATATAGTGAGCTAATCATTAAAATATTCTCATTTTTCGAAAATATATATTTAAGAGTGAAGTGAGTTTGTAATCTTGAATATGATTTTCTCCACGATGGAGTTTAAATATAGAAGGCTAATCTTGAAAATATTCTCATTCAGCGCATATTTATATTTAAGAGTGAAATGAGTTTGTAATCGAGAATATCGTTTTCTCTGCGATCAAATTCAAAGGTAGCGAACTTGTCTGGAAAATATTCTCATTCAGCGCATATTTATATTTAAGAGTGAAATGAGTTTGTAATCGAGAATAACGTTTTCTTCTCGATCAAATTCATAGATAGCGAACTTGTCTGGAAAATATTCTCATTCAGCGCATATTTTAATTTTACATTGAAATGAGTTTGTTATCTAGAATATAGTTTTGTCCATGATGGAGTTGAAATGTGGCGAGCTAGTCTGGAAAAAATTCTCATTCAGCGCATATTTTTATTTTAGAGTGAAATGAGTTTGTAATCCAGTATATGGTTTTCTCCACGATGGAGTTTAAATATAGAGAGCTAATCTGGAAAATATTCTCATTTTTCGAAAATATATATTTAAGAGTGAAGTGAGTTTTTAATTGAGAATATGGTTTTCTCCACGATGGAGTTGAAATATAGAGAACTTATCTGGAAAATATTATCATTCTACACATATTTTAATTTTAGAGTGTAATGAGTTAGTAATCGAGAATATAGTTTTATCCATGATGGAGTTGATATATAGAGAGCTAATCTGGAAAATATTCTCATTCAGCGCATATTTATATTTAAGAGTAAAATGAGTTTGTAATCGACAATAAGGTTTTCTCTGCGATCAAATTGAAATATAGGGAATTTTTCCGAAACCGATTCTCATTCAACGCAAATATATATTTTAGAGTGAAATGCGTTTGTAATCGAGAATATGGTTTTATCCACGATGGAGGTAAAATAAAGCAAGTTAATTTGGAAAATATTCTCATTCAGCGTGTATTATTAATTTTTAATTGAAATGCCTTTGTAATCGAGAATATGGTTTTCTCCACGATGGAGTTGAAACATAGCGAGCTTATCTGGAAAATATTCTCATTCAGCGCATATTTTTATTTTACAGTGAAACGAGTTTGTAATTGAAAATATGGTTTTCTCCGCGATGGAGTTGAAACATAGCGAGCTTATCTGGAAAATATTCTCATTCAGCGCATATTTTTATTTTACAGTGAAATGAGTTTGTAATCGATAATATGGTTTTTTCCACGATGGAGTTGAAATATAGAGAGCTAATCTGGAATATATTCTCATTCAACGCATATTTTTATTTTAGAGTGAAATGAGTTTGTAATCCAGAATATGGTTTTCTCCACAATGGAGTTTAAATATAGTGAGCTAATCATTAAAATATTCTCATTTTTCGAAAATATATATGTAAGAGTGAAGTGAGTTTGTAATCTTGAATATGATTTTCTCCACGATGGAGTTTAAATATAGAAGGCTAATCTGGAAAATACTCTCATTCAGCGCATATTTATATTTAAGAGTGAAATGAGTTTGTAATCGAGAATAACGTTTTCTTCTCGATCAAATTCATAGATAGCGAACTTGTCTGGAAAATATTCTCATTCAGCGCATATTTTAATTTTACATTGAAATGAGTTTGTAATCTAGAATATAGTTTTGTCCATGATGGAGTTGAAATATGGCGAGCTAGTCTGGAAAAAATTCTCATTCAGCGCATATTTTTATTTTAGAGTGAAATGAGTTTGTAATCCAGTATATGGTTTTCTCCACGATGGAGTTTAAATATAGAGAGCTAATCTGGAAAATATTCTCATTTTTCGAAAATATATATTTAAGAGTGAAGTGAGTTTTTAATTGAGAATATGGTTTTCTCCACGATGGAGTTGAAATATAGAGAACTTATCTGGAAAATATTATCATTCTATACATATTTTAATTTTAGAGTGTAATGAGTTAGTAATCGAGAATATAGTTTTATCCATGATGGAGTTGAAATATAGAGAGCTAATCTGGAAAATATTCTCATTCAGCGCATATTTATATTTAAGAGTAAAATGAGTTTGTAATCGACAATAAGGTTTTCTCTGCGATCAAATTGAAATATAGGGAATTTGTCCGAAACCGATTCTCATTCAACGCAAATATATATTTTAGAGTGAAATGCGTTTGTAATCGAGAATATGGTTTTATCCACGATGGAGGTAAAATAAAGCAAGTTAATTTGGAAAATATTCTCATTCAGCGTGTATTATTAATTTTTAATTGAAATGCCTTTGTAATCGAGAATATGGTTTTCTCCACGATGGAGTTGAAACATAGCGAGCTTATCTGGAAAATATTCTCATTCAGCGCATATTTTTATTTTACAGTGAAACGAGTTTGTAAATGAAAATATGGTTTTCTCCGCGATGGAGTTGAAACATAGCGAGCTTATCTGGAAAATATTCTCATGCAGCGCATATTTTTATTTTACAGTGAAATGAGTTTGTAATCGATAATATGGTTTTCTCCACGATGGAGTTGAAATATAGAGAGCTAATCTGGAATATATTCTCATTCAACGCATATTTTTATTTTAGAGTGAAATGAGTTTGTAATCCAGAATATGGTTTTCTCCACGATGGAGTTTAAATATAGTGAGCTAATCATTAAAATATTCTCATTTTTCGAAAATATATATTTAAGAGTGAAGTGAGTTTGTAATCTTGAATATGATTTTCTCCACGATGGAGTTTAAATATAGAAGGCTAATCTTGAAAATATTCTCATTCAGCGCATATTTATATTTAAGAGTGAAATGAGTTTGTAATCGAGAATATCGTTTTCTCTGCGATCAAATTCAAAGGTAGCGAACTTGTCTGGAAAATATTTTCATTCAGCGCAAATATATATTTTAGAGTGAAACGAGTTTGTAATCCAGAATATGGTTTTCTCCACAATGGAGTTGAAATATAGCGAGCTAATCTGGAAAATATTCTCATTCAGCGCATATTTTTATTTTACAGTGAAATGAGTTTGTAATCTAGAATATGGCTTTCTCCACGATGGAGTTGAAATATAGCGATCTAATCAGGAAAATATTCTCAATCAGCGCTAATTTTTATTTTACAGTGAAATAGGTTTGTAAACGAGAATATGATATTCTCCACGTTGGAGCTGAAATATAGAGAGCTAATCTGGAAAATATTCTCATTCAGCGCATATTTATATTTTAGAGTGAAATGAGTTTGTAATCAAGAATAAGGTTTTCTCTGCGATCAAATTGAAATATAGGGAACTTGTCCGAAACCGATTCTCATTCAGCGCATATTTATATTTTAGAGTAAAATGAGTTTGTAATCTTGAATATGATTTTCTCCACGATGGAGTTTAAAAATAGAAAGCTAATCTGGAAAATATTCTCAATCAGCGCATTTTTATATTTTAGAGTGAAATGAGTTTGTTATCGAGAATAAGGTTTTCTCTGCGATCAAATTCAAATATAGCGAACTTATCTGGAAAATATTTTCACTCAGCGCAAATTTATATTTTAGAGTGAAATGCGTTTGTAAACGAGAATATAGTTTTCGCCACGATGGAGTTAAAATAAATCGAGCTATTTTGGAAAATATGCTCATTCAGCGCATATTTTTATTTTTGAGTGAAATGAGTTTGTAATCGAGAATATGATTTTCTCTGCGATAAAATTCAAATACAGCGAACTTCTCTGGAAAGTATTCTCATTCCGCGCAGATATATATTTTAGAGTGAAATGCGTTTGTAGTCGAGAATATGGTTTTGTCCACGATGGAGTTAAAATAAATCGAGCTAATTTGGACAATCTTCTCATTCAGCACATATTTTTATTTTAGAGTGAAAAGCGTTTGTAATCGAGAATATAGTTTTTTCCTCGATGGATTTAAAATAAATCGAGCTATTCTTGAAAATCTTCTCATTCAGCGCATATTTTTATTTTAGAGAGAAATGCGTTTGTAATCGAGAATATAGTTTTCTCCACCTTGGATTTAAAATAAATCGAGCTATTCTTGAAAATGTTCTCATTCAGCGCATATTTTTATTTTAAGTTGAAATGCGTTTGTAAACGAGAATATGGTTTTCTCCACGATGGAGTTAAAATAAATCGAGCTATTTTGGAAAATATTCTCATTCAGCACATAGTTTTGTTTTAGAGTGAAATGAGTTTATAATCGAGAATATGGTTTTCTTCACGATGTAGTTGAAATAAATCGACGTAATTTGGAAAATATTCTCTCTCAGCGCATATTTTTATTTTAGAGTGAAATGAGTTTGTAATCGAGAATAATGCTTTCTCTGCGATCAAATTCAAATATAGCGAACTTGTCTGGAAAATATTCCCATGCAGCGCAAACATATATTTTAGAGTGAAATGGGTTTGTAAACGAGAATATAGTTTTGTCCACGATGGATTGAAAATAAATTGTGCTAATCTGGAAAATATTCTCATTCAGCGCATATTTATATTTTAGAGTGAAATGAGTTTGTAATCGAGAATAAGGTTTTCTCTGCGATCAAATTCAAATATAGCGAACTTATCTGGAAAATATTTTCATTCAGCGCAAATATATATTTTAGAGTGAAATGCGTTTGTAAACGAGAATATAGTTTTCTCCACGAATGAGTTAAAAGAAATCGCGCTATTTTGTATAATATTCTCATTCAGCGCATATTTTTATTTTAGAGTGAAATGAGTTTGTAATCGAGAATATGGTTTTCTCTTCGATAAAATTCAAATACAGCGAACTTGTCTGGAAAATATTCTCATTCGGCGCAGATATATATTTTAGAGTGATATGCGTTTGTAGTCGAGAATATGGTTTTGGCCACGATGGAGTTAAAATAAATCGAGCTAATTTGGAAAATCTTCTCATTCAGCGCATATTTTTATTTTAGAGTGAAATGCGTTTGTAATCCAGAATATAGTTTTGTCCTCGATGGATTTAAAATAAATCGAGCTATTCTTGAAAATGTTCTCATTCAGCGCATATTTTTATTTTAAGGTGAAATGCGTTTGTTAACGAGAATATGGTTTTATCCACGATGGAGTTAATATAAATCGAGCTATTTCTGAAAATATTCTCATTCTGCACATAGTTTTATTTAGAGTGAAATGAGTTTGTAATCGAGAATATGGTTTTCTTCACGATGGAGTTGAAATAAATCGAGCTAATTTGGAAAATATTCTCTCTCACCGCATATTTTTATTTTAGAGTGAAATGAGTTTGTAATCGAGAATAATGTTTTCTCTGCGATCAAATTCAAATATAGCGAACTTGTCTGGAAAATATTCTCATGCAGCGCAAATATATATTTTAGAGTGAAATGTGTTTGTAATCGAGAATATAGTTTTGTCCTCGATGGATTTTAAATAAATCGAGCTATTCTTGAAAATGTTCTCTTTCAGCGCATATTTTTATTTTAGAGTGAAATGCTTTTGTAAACGAGAATATGGTTTTCTCCACGATGGAGTTAAAATAAATTGAGCTCATTTTGAAAATATTCTCATTAAGCGCATTTTTTTATTTTAGAGTGGAATGAGTTTGTAATCGAGAATATGGTTTTCTCCACGATGGAGTTGAAATATAGGGAGCTAATTTGGAAAATATTCTCATTCAGCGCATATTTATATTTTAGAGTGAAATGAGTTTGTAATCGAGAATAAGGTTTTTTCTGCGATCAAATTCAAATATAGCGAACTTGCCTGGAAAATATTCTCATTCAGCGCAGATATATTTTTTAGAGTGAAATGCGTTTGTAAACGAGAATATGGTTTTCTACACGATGGAGTTAAAATAAATCGAGCTAATTTGGAAAATATTCTCTTTCAGCGCATATTTTTATTTTAGAGTGAAATGAGTTTGTAATTGAGAATAAGGTTTTCTCTGCGGTCAAATTCAAATATAGCGAACTTGTCTGGAAAATATTCTCATTCAGCGCAAACATATATTTTAGAGTGAAATGCGTTTGTAAACGAGAGTATGGTTTTCTCCACGATGGAGTTGAAATATAGCGGGCAAATTTGGAAAATATTCTCTTTCAGCGCAGATATATATTTCAGAGTGAAATGCGTTTGTAATCGAGAATATGGTTTCGTCCACGATGGATTTAAAATAAATCGAGCTATTCTTGAAAATGTTTTCATTCAGCGCATATTTATATTTTAGAGTGAAATGAGTTTGTAGTCGAGAATATGGTTTTCCCTGCGATGGAATGAAAAGATAGCCATCTAGTATGGAAAATATTATCATTCATCGCATATTTATATTATTGAGTGTATAAAGTTGGCCAATGGTTTTTCAGGTGGCTCTCCCGGGAAACCCTCCTGTTTTGCGTTGGATTTTCTTAGGGCATTAAATATCTCTTGTTTTTCCATAGCCGTTTTGTAAAAATGTTCTTTTAAAATGGTTCAACTTGGATGGGATTTTCACCTTATCCGATATTACCTCGGCTCTACGAATCAAAGTAGATAATACGGCGGCTTTTTGCGATGGATGGTGGTGGCTCTGTTCGTTGAGGTACAGGTCAGTGTCAGTCGGCTTCCGATTAACGCTATCACATAGATACAATATATAAATACAATCGAGAACATGATAAGGCAATATCTACGGACTGGTACCATTCTGCCGTAGCTGAACATAGAAGTATGGAATAGGGTCATACCATAGAGATCAAGTCCGCATAAAATCTATCAAAAGAAAGCAGCTATTATCCACGGCTAATCAGAGAAGCAATTGGAATAGAAATAAGACCTAATAACCTGAACAGGGATCATGGGTATAAACTTCCATTAACGTGGAAGAGACTTTTGGAGAAAGGAAAAACGGTCAGGTTGAGCCTACAAAAAATTAACAGCCGAAATTTAAGTTTTAAAGAAGACCATTGTTGTTCGGACCTATAAATGCCCAATCACCAACTGCATAGAAACAATAAGCTTTACGAAGCAGGCAGAATTGCATGGCGAAACTGTTGCTCTTAAAAAAATTCTTCGCAGATACCAAAAGATTTCACAAGATAAAATCATGAGCTGCGAAAATTTACGAAAAAAGATCACTGAGGAATGTTTTGACCGAGGAAGGTAATGTCGGGATTCGAATAATTTATTTTGCAAAACGTTCATCTTAGCAAATGACTACGATTTTTGCAGTCCACCAGTGTTCCTATTCACCATTCTTGAACATTTATACCGAAAAATTGAGGTACACACCAATATTTTATACTGCTACACTTTCCTCAGATCGAATGACGCCGATTGGTAAAGGTATCTGGTTTCTCGGTTGTTTATCTATTATTTGGTAGAAAAACTTACTTGAAAATCATGCCGGGAAGTTTAATAATTCATTTAACCTCGCGTCCACGTTTGATTGGTACAGATTTCAGCTCTCTGGCTTCCTTTTTTTCATTCAATTGGAGTCTATGATTTCAATCATTTATTGCCCCGCAAGTTCAGTTTGGCAAGAATCGCCCAATGGTAAAGGATTAACTTTCTAATCTTTTTTATAATTCTTTGACTTGAGATTTGTGACCAAAAAATATGCCATCGGGTATTTCAATCGTCCATTTTTCCAAGGCAGCGGCGATCCGAGCGAAGACAATTTGTATAGGTGTCAATGCTCTAGCTGGGTAATATGCAGTGTTGGGAAAAGTACTGAAAAAGTGTAATCATGCTCCATTAAAATTACACTATCAAATTTGTAATTAATTACAATTACAAATTACTCTTTGAAAAAGTAATCAGCAGGATTACAATTACTTTTAATGTTGTTCCTGTAAATGACGCAATCGCGGTCAATATTTTCTCAAACAGGGAGTACTAACATGAAAACCAACATTTTGATTATTCTTTTCATGTTCTGGTGGTGCTATGGTGCTCCCGTACTACATGTCAGTACTACAGTAATCATAGTGCCTAAATATTTATGTTCTACCAAAATTTACACCTGTGGTTGAGGATGTATTATAAAATCAACATCATGCAAATAAATAGCAAACACTCACATTATAATGAATATATATTTAAGGTAAAAACATCAATTTTTAAATATTTGGATTCGTATTGCAAAACAATTGCATTTTAAAATTTTCGTCTGATAGTTTGCCCCTCTTTGGTGCTAAAATGTCTTTGCTCACACTAAAAAGCCGCTCCACAGGAGTGCTGGATGGCAGGGAATCCGCCGATGACATGACGTACGTTTACGTACAAGCCGATTGTATTTGTATTGCCAAACTTGTGTTGCATAACCCACGCAATGTGGCTACATTGTAGAATTTACATTTTTACCCATACTCACGTATCATCTGACCCTTCTCAGGTTCTCTGAAGCAACTCCGCTCCTGGGCGGGGAGTAACCCATCACCTCCGTGAAATAGAGAACCGAAACTCAACTCAGCAAGCCGAGGACGCAGAAACTTATATTGCATAACCCGTGCCATGTAGCTACACTGTAGCATTTACATTTTTTACCGTATTCACGTATCGTCTACCCCATGGTACTACTACTACAGTACCATGGACTGACCCATCTCTGGTTCTCAGAAGCAACTCCGCTCCCAGGCGGGGAGTCACCCCTCCTCACCGCCACCCCTCCCCTCCCAAGAGAAGAGAAATTTGGCTCCAGGGTGAACAATGTAATTAGGACTGCCTCTCGATACGTTCAGCATGCGAGGAGTTCAAATTTTGACTCTCGATTACTCAAATGTAACGATTACTCGCATGAGCTTTGAAGTAGATTAGTAGTACCAGTAAAAATTATTTTTAAAAAATGTATCGATTGCTAGTAAAAATTACCAAAAATGTAATCGCTACAAGTAATTCGATTACTATTACTTCGTTTCATCACATTACTGGTAATATGTCATTCTGGAAAATTTTACCAATACCTAATTTTTTCCAATACTCTTAAATAAAAATGAGAGTAGATAGAATAAGATAGAACTGGACTTGAATAAAGTGAAGTTTCTCAAATCATAAAAAATACATCAGCTGCCGTCTAATTTGGTTTCTCTAGTCCGTTTGAAGGCCATTTTGCCACTGTTTCACCTCACACTTGGGCTGAAAAATCACTCAAAGTAATACCCATGCAATCGCTGACCCCACGAATCAACATGCCCACCAGATTATGGCATTTGGAAAATTTATTATCTGGATAAGGAAAATGGATGAATCAACAGAGCTGACACCTTGAAAAGACAATAGGCATTTCAAACTATGAACATTTATTCAAAACCATCGTTAAAAATTGATGTAATACACAACCTTGAAAAGAAAAAGTATGCTCTGCTTAGTTGGAACATAAGGTTGTAACTATGAGTTTGCTGAATTAATGTCTCATTGGAAGCACCAAAATATACATGACGTAACTTCCTGGTTTGTAGAAGCTGATGAAAAGACAGAACTGGATTCAACATTTACTTGCAAGTGCAGGATCCCTTTGGGCATTTGCACTCGCTACCTTTACTGCAGCAGCAATTTCCTGAAACAGAGAAAGTTTTTATTCATTTAGTAAGTCTACTCCTGCAGGTATCCATTTCAATTTATTTAAATTCATTTAATCTCAGGAGTATTTTAGTAGACCTATGTCATTCTGATAAAAACATGATGGCCAGTAAATAATACCAAAAACTTTTTAGCAGGACAATGCTGCTGACGTTAGCTAAAAAACTCCATCAAAAATATGTATCCATTTTAATTCGCATCAATTCTCAAGAATTCTCACTCAGCTATGTAAATGTGATGATCTTCTACGTTCACTACACACAATGGAACTAATTTCCAATCATTGCATTTAACAAATGATGTGGTACGAAGTCACTCGCACGGGTGCATATACACCGGGGTTGAAATTTGCCATGAAAAAATCATTTGACTTGACCGGGATCCGAACCCGGATCTCCCAATTGCCGGTCAGGTGTGTTAGCCAGTTACACCACCAAGCCATCTTCCTTCACACCCCCTGAACCACAGTTCTGATCACAATGCTTACATTCTCTTTCTTTACTGCATATTTATGTAATGATACAAAAATTATTGAAATAGTTAAAATATAAGCTGTCAAGAGGTAATGCACACTCTCAGGTTGGATTAGACTAAACATCTGTCCCAATGGAGACAAGAAATGGAATATTTTCCATGACTAATTCATGAAGCAATTGAGATATACAAAAGATGAACAATCTTAACTGGGACAATAGGTTCTCACTTCCAAATGTATGGAAAAGGTTGTTAAGAAATTTAAGTGGGAACAGTTAGCAGTCACAATTGTTGCAACTGTCAAATATATAAATACTATGTAAATACATAGTCCATCAGATTGACACAATTGTTAATGCCTACAGGCCAATTTTAGATCATATTTCCAGTCAAAAAAAGTGTCTTATATGCTAAGAAATACTGCATTACATTTTCACACTTCAAACCCTCAATGAAGTGCTCAGAGTAGAAGGACACTTTAGTGGTTAAATTGGTTAAAGCACCCAGAGTGAATCTGTTTGATTTATTAGGTTTGTACAGTGTATGACTAGCTCATTTGATATTTATTTATCATTGGTAATGGACATGACAGAGACATTCTTATACCTCACCTTGATCCTCATTTTCATCAACCAAACCACAAGTAAAATTAAACTGTTTACTTGAGATAAAACGATCAACTAAAAATACTATAAAAATTAGAATTGGCAATTTAACATTGGATCTCTTTCATTCCCCATTCAGCTTGAAAAGTAGCACTATATCAGTATTCAGTGGGAAGACAGCACTAAAAATTAAACATGAGGAAAAATGTTTATGAAAATGATATGATTAGACAGTGAATGATGCGCCTCCCTCAGAGAACTCAGTCCAAATAAATGGAAAACGAGAAACTCCATTGGACCATGAGAGCCTTTCAATGGCCATCTTTTGAGATCATTAACCTGACCAAAGCTGAATTTTATTTGATCCTGGAAGGCCTCACCTTGACTCACACATCTGAATCTTCCACACTAAAAAGGTTGTGATGCTAGGGTTATTAGGATGATGCCCAAGGGCAGGGGCCAGGGCGGGAAGTCAGGGATTCCCGCCCGGGCCCGGGTTTTGGCTCAGGCTCCGGGCCCCGGCTCCCGGGCCACACACAAGGTTTCAGGCTTGGGTCTGAAAGGCCAGGCCCCGAACTTTGAACAGCCAGCAGACGAAACATCTCTGAGTGAAAGTACAACTTTATCATACAGTACATAAAAACCTATGAAATTGTAGTTAAATTAGGTACACATTTTTTCAGAAGGGGGAGGGGGGTCACAAAAACCGGGCCCCTCAGGACGTGAGCACCTACGCCGCCCTTGCCCAAGGGTTCCATAAATAGAAGGATAATGGCAATGCTATGTCACTTTCTATATAAGTCCAAAATCTCACGGAAGAAAAATCATAAGCCTTGACCAGGACTCAAACTTGAATCCATCAGTGCTGAGAGCTTCTTCCAGTTAAGCCATTAAAGGAAACCTTCCAGGTGGTTTCTACTTCAATCAGATGCCTCAGCCGCTTGACTGGCTGAAGCATCAGAGCAATATTCAGAGATTCGGGTTCAAGTCCTGATCGAGGCAATCCCACGCAGAAGTTTGTACTTATTCACCTAAGCATGGGAGACTTTTATGGTAATAGGTACCATAGCTAGTCCAGGAATTCTAGAAATTACTCTCTTCCCTTCTCCCAATCCCATTTTAATGGTATGCTAACTGCCCTCCCTACCAATTCAATGGTGCAAATTAAAACACCAACCCAGCACCAACCAAAAATGGTGCAAATTACCTCACTTCCACCCAAATAACCAATCACCCAATCCTAATTATGGAAAAAAAACTGTGTCCCCATGCCTTATCTGTAGGCAACACAAATGTGAAAAAGCAATGGTGATAGACTGACAATTAGGCACTGCCATCAGTTCTGTATTCCTGCGCATTGTTCACATTTCCTAAGTCAGCGCCAAAAGTGATACCCACTTTGACCTATTTCTTGACCTTTCCTTTCTTATTTTCTGTCTTATTTTCCTCTAGACTCCTTTCTCATGGTTGATGTGCTCACGAGTCTCAACATAATACCTTGAAATGGCTCACAGGGTATTTCCCAAGTGAAAGTGTGGAGAATTAAAGGGAGCCACTCTCTATGCATGAAAACTAAATAAATTAGGATGTTTTATAACATTGTATAAATGTTAAAAATACGAATTACAACATCATCAATGGTAAAGTCAACAAAGAATGCCAATATTGTACTTTGACTTTCATGAATAAGAATACCCTTTGTAACCGAGATGATAAACCTCAAGTGCACCAGGCAGATAGCTTATTACCTCATGCTTGGATGGATACAAGTCACTGAAAATAATGCCACCTAGAATACTAGTATATGTGGAGTCAGGGACTTCAACAATATCACTGGAATCTATCTTTTTGTGGGAGCTCGATGGAAGAAGGGACTGCCCCAGCCTCAATCTCACCCCCAAAAGAAGTCAAATTGTAATTTTTTGTTTGCAGACAGTAATTATGACTTGCAGAGATTTCTGATGTATTCTCACCTGCATCTGCCTTACTGCAACACTTACAGTCAGATCCGCAGTTGCAATTTTCCGCACACTTTTTCCCCTCTCCCTTGGCGCATGTATCTGAAATGAAAACAGAGCATGAGAAATATCTTTGGACAAAAGATAAATTCCCCAAAAACATTTTCAGTACAATATTAGTCATCAATTCTTGTTTGAATTAAGCATTTGTAAAATAAAATGTGCATTATATTACATGACACAGTATAAAAAAGTGATTCCCTGGAGTACATTGAATTGTACAGATACTGACATGTAAGTGATATTGCATTTCACTCACATAAATAGAACCAAGTAGTTTTTTAGTGCTTAAATTATATAATAATAATAATGGGTCATCAAACATAGATAGTTTATTTGTATCACCACAGTAAATAAGTAATTATAATTAAGGGAAATTACTACAGACTCAGATGAAACAATAAATTTCATGTATGGCAATGAACTTGTCCACAATGCAGGAGAAAATTCTCGTTGAATCTAGTCAATGCCAGAGTCAAGAATCAACAACTTGAAATGGCTTGATCTACCTCCCCTCCAGTTTCAGCTAGATCATGGCCTCCTACCGATGGTATCAAATGGTGTGTTTCACCAGCTGCTACGTGCTGTAGCATCAGCATATATCACAGAGGCAAACATTTACTTCCTGTTTCTACAAGCTAGAGTAGAAACAACTAGATTCATGATCATAAGTTTCCCCTCACCACAGAGCAGAGGGAGCAGAAACTGAATTCAATGATGAATGTATGCCAATAGGCAGAGTTGGGCAGTATCGAAAATACACGTATTTTAAATATGTATTTTCGATACATTTGTATTTTGGATTTAAAATACATTTTAGGTGATTTAATTTGTTTTTCAATTGAAAATACATTTTAAGAGTATTTTGTATTTTCCAAATACTTAAAATACTTTCCACATCACTTATGAATACATATTGTCAGAAATCGGTTTTGTTACATTGGTTTCATCTTTCTCATCCTGAAGAAATTCCTGCCCGTGGTCGGGTTTTGGCTCGACCTTCTTTACCAACTCAACTCACTTCAACAACAACAACATAGAGGGTGGGTTCGATCATACGAATCAAATCTCCCCGATGGATTGCTGAATGGATAGGTTCAAGAAGACCACATACGATTCAGAACTGGAATGGTAGCAATCCAGTGGGTCAGCAGAGGAAGTGGAGAGGATTGGTAGAATCGAGAGAAGATGTTTTTTTTCTCGCACGGTTGATTCCTTGTCTTATAAATATATCAGTAATCCTTGCCCACATATTTCTTTTCTGCATACTCAGAACCTTTGTCATTATTAGTAATTTAATGGCATGTTTTTAAAGTGAGGAGATGGAATCCTGCATGATTGGGACTTGGTTTACCTAATTGCTTTTCATTCTTCATGATTTCATTGTCATGATGTGTGGATTTAGTGTAACTTTTGTTTGTCGAGCATGCTTGGTGTGGAGTCGCACCCTTCCACGAGCCATTGTCGTGGCTTGTATGGTATACCTATCCTTTATGTATTTTATACTTTCAAATGTATTTTGAAAATATTTTTTTGTATTTTGTATTTTCAGAAATTTTGGCAGAGTATTTTGTATTTTGTATCAAAATACATTGAGGTAAGTATTTTGTATCTAAAATACATTTTCCGAGTATTATGCCTAACTCTGCCAATAGGTAGCAGGTGCACAGTAGGTACACTTCAATAGGAATCAAAATTTTAATGATCAAATTAGTAATTAAGAAGGCTCAATTGATTCTGCACCCCTGATAGTATTTAAAAAAATTAACCCAATTTCAATAATAAAGGTAGTTGTGCTACGGGATTTACACACAGATATCACTCAAGAATAACTGCCTCATTTAACTTCATGACACAGTGTTTTTATCGCACTGAGCTTTCACTTAATAAAATGGAAAAAAAAATTACAGGTTACAGTAAGTACTTCAATGAGGGAAAATTTGATCTATCACTTCAACAAATTTGGTGTCCATACAGTATTTATGGCCATTAGACTTTAAGCATGCAGAGATTTGTTTTAATCCACAAAGAAATAACCCCATATCCAACACATGTCAATGATGAGTTCTACGGAATTATGATGATTCTTCAATCAGAAAAAATCATGGTTTAACCCTAAAGTGAAAAAAATATTCATGTCATGGCTATAAGCTCTGAAAATGTTTGTTTCTTTTCATACGATAGGAAGAAACAAAGGCGTTGTAGGAGCAAGACTCACCCTTGCAGGCTTCACAGCACGGAGGCGGCATGATGACAGCGGTTAGTGCTTCCGGTTAATCACTCGTTGACACCAATGACTCCTTCTGTGCTCCGATATTCGACAGGCAAGCCCCGCGGTGGCCTATAAATCTGGCTCGGGATCCGGGTAGTGCTCCTCCTTCTCCAGCCGGTATACGCAATTGTCTTACGTTTAGGAAGGGGGGGGTAAAGATCGATGATCCGACGAGACTGGCTGGGACGTGCGCGCGCCCGCCGAGTACAAGCCAATCGGATCTCGCCTTTGCACACGGTCCCGCTCTATTCAAACGCCCCACAGTGGTCGTAACTCAAAAAAAAGCCGGACCGAAGTCCAAAAATTGCTTTTTTTGTGACAGAGACTTGAGAATTCTGGCGCATTAACTCGCAAATGAATGCTAATTACGGCATGCTGAGTCATATAGGCGTTGGCCGTCACTAAGATAGGGGTGAAGCAGGCAGGTGGAGGTAGACGAGGGGGAGGCTGACATTACGCGCGCTAAATGTAGTTTGGTCCCCAGAATCGATCGTGGACCCTTGGTTTGGAGCCGAGTGGAAGGCATAGACCAGAGGCTGCGTCGCTTCTGCACGGACATCGGAGCATCCTTCGCTGCATGAATACCATGCTTCGTTGACCATCGGCCGGCAATCCGATCGTGTCGGAACCCACCTTATGAACTGTCCATGTCCATCAATGTCCATAACGACGTCTATTACACGGCCAAGACACATGGGTGCGTAGCGCATATTCGAGCACAATAGACCTTTCATTGGGGTAGAGAGTAGGACAGTGATAGGGATCATATAGCTAGTTTTCAAATAAAGGGTCGCCTTAAAAAAGGGTAGCAATGGAAGCTTTTTCCAAAATCAGACTACAATAGCTTAATATCCCATAGAAATAGTAACCGCGGCTTGGTTACATAAAAAACAACTGTTGTCAATGACCTTAGCTGCTCTAAACAGTGGAACTGTATATCGTATTCTCAAGGACAAGGGACTCAATTTCCATAGTGCTCGTCAATTGCCGAAGTACAAGTAATATAGTCGCTGATTTTCACTCTCTGAAATTAATCACGGGCGCTGGTGTAGTGATAGAATCAGAAAGTTGGTTGTCGAGTGAAATTACGGATGCCGAGATCGTTCCTCAATCATATACAATATATAGAAAAGACCCAGTTGCGAGAACAGGAGGTGCGTTTATTACTGTAAAGACAAGATTGCCAGAAAAGCCGAGTTATTTCCAGAAAATGATGTAGAAAGTGTGTGGTGGTACTAAACGCTCGACAAAAAAATTATATGCGCAGATTACAGGCCACTCAATTCACGCATAAACACAGTTTTGCAGGTGGAAAGACAGATGGAAATTTTCATACAACAAAATATAGGAAGTAATATTATTATCAGTGGTGATTCAACGTTCTCTGGATAGGCTGGAAGACATAGTTTCAAAAAAAGCGGCAAAGATCGTGCACTCTCTTCTCTATTTATTAACATCCAATCGTTTTCATAAAGTAGTGACAACACCGACCAGAGGAAACAACTTGCTTCATATTTTAGCAATTAACATACCTGAAAGCGTCGTAGTAACAGGCAACGGAATTAGTGACCACAGAGCATCTAGTAAATGCTAAATTTCTTATAGATACTGACGACAGAGTAGCCACGAATAGCTAAGTTTACTTATGCTACAAAGCGAATTTCGAAGGTTAAAAAGAGGAATGATCGGCCTGTAATAAACAGCTGAATGATGTTAGCCAAAACCATATCACATAGGCTGGCACTCTACATGGTATAGCGACCGTTATTATAGTCTGAATGCCGATTAAAGGTGCTGACGATGCGGGGAAGATTAGTCCTTAACACTATTTTGGGAAATAGCGCGGTTGCAATAATTTCAGAATGGCAACCGTGAAATACTTTTCGTAGCATCACACCAATAGCCATAAATATCGCAATACCAATAAAACCGAAAAAGATCAATACGGAACCTAGTTGGTATAGGTAATATGGACCTCCGTAAATCTCTCAAACGACAATGAATCTTGCACGCAAAAATGGAGAGCGTTCATCGGGATCCGACGAGGGACATAAGAGAATTTGTGAAAAATATAAGAGAGCTAAAAGAACAGCAAAAGTGGCCGTAAAGAAAGCATTAATGGCATTCAAAAGCAAAATATTTGGTGAGTTTGAGAAAGAGGATACACATACCCTAGTGGTATTTCGTAGATGTATACAGGGTGTGCAAAAAAAACACCGACAACGGAGGTGAGGTAGTACATTGAACAATATTTCTTACGAGTATTGCTCAATTTGTCGATCCATCATTTATATATTAATTTACGGTTTAGGGAGAACTATTACCTATGGGAGAATGTCAAATTCGGACGGTAGTCTGAATATATTGTACACCTGGAAAAATTTCCCCGATAAAATAGCGATTAAGTGTATGAATAGTAATAGCATTATCCCTTGGTAATTATTAGTGCTAGTTTATGGATACCCTTCCCCAGCAAATACATCCTACAATGTAAATTTTGATGCAAAACAGTTGAGAAGCGAAAATGTAATAAATAGACATCACTCGAGGTTTAGTTGAGTATGTAGTTCCAATTACTGTTTACAATTCAAAATAAGTGATTAATAAGCAAATGGGAAATTCTCTGGGCCTAACGTATCATGGCGTCTTGTTAACTAATCTCTTAGTGAAAGAACGACTTTTTTTTAACGACATCCTGATTCGAAGATTCCGCCCAGACGCCTACAGACGGTTACAGCAGCGCCACGAAACAGCCAATGGCGGAGGTTGCGCTGCGGCGGAAATCGTCCCTAATTTCCCCGCGAAACCTTAATCCTTTGGGCACTTTTAACCCTTTTAAACTCTTCTCCCTAAAATTCACCAACTTCCAAACTTTTTGTGAGAACGAAATTCTCCAATTTCCACGTGGAAATCGGCCGTTCAAGGTCAAAAGTGAGAAGGGTGTGGGGAATCTGCCGAGCGAAAAGTAGGCCAAGGGCGCTGCAAGGGCATGGAGAGGACGCTGAGCGAAGTCAAGTGGGCCAATGGGGATAGCTCCATACTACCGGAGAGGGTGAAACAAGTGACGTGAGAGAATTCTTTATTTACAACTTTCCGAGCGTAATAACTCAGCAACCAGGAATCGTAGACTCATGACATATAATTCGTTGGAAAGATAAAAATACATTCTTGCAATTGAAATGGTGCAAGACATGGCTGGCGCACCCTTTCGAAGTGAATATATTTTTTTGTACTTTAATACATACGCATGGATTTCTTTTCCGAGTCATAGCTACTTCGAGCGGAGCCGCCGCGCCGGACAGAGTAGGGACGAAAGAGAAAGTTGGTATCTGTCTGCTTTGCTTACGTCGGGCAAACCTGCAAATACGTAATGTGTCGTAATCAACTAAAGATTGCAAAACTATACGTCTCAAATATGCAAGAATGATTACTCCGCATATCCTAAAATTTGACTTTATTTTTTAGAGCTAATGAAAGCCAATTTTGAAGTAAATTTTAATCGACACTTTCCCCAATTAGAAGAACAGTTAAAATTCACATTACTCCCATTCGAAACAGGACGGTTTTAACAAGTGATCACGGCAATAAAGAGAATACTATGCCGAAAATCGCCTATCATTATCGCAGCGTTTACAGAATGGTTATCTGTATAAGTGATACTTGAGTGGAATTAAGTAAAATAAAATTGGACATAGTAGAAGTTGTCTCGATATAGGGAGTTAGAAATGCTTGAAAAATTAAGATTTCTTCAAGCTCTAATGCATGAACATCAAAGTAAATCCTTTTTATTCACGCCTTTCTCCTGAAGTCAGCCTGCTAAAACTGTCGAGAAACCCTGAAAATTCATTCTCTGAAGAAATAAACTCGAGAATTCCTGTTTTTGAGCAGCAAATATTAGGCTTACTGCGTTGAGTCGAATCATCGAATTCATCGACGATGATTTTAGTCATCGCGTTGCGATGAACCGCGTCGATGACAATGAATGTCATCGATCATCGACGTCGATGTATTCACGGATGTCGATGAGTCGATGAATTAACTGACGTCGATGAGTCGATGAAATAACTGATGTCAATGAGTCGATTAATTCACCGATGTAGATGAGTCAATGAATCCATTAGATGATAATTATTTGTGTTGCGTCACCCGCCCGTGCCTATCCCTACCTTTCCGTCGGCGATGAATGAATTCATCGACTTATCGAGATCGGTGAGTTACTGATATGATTTTTTTCCAAATCGGATAATATCTTCTGTTAGCATTTTTGCCTAACAATTTCGAAATTTTCAACGAAAAACGCTAAAATTGTCAATAATTTAAATAGTGTTCGAGCGATCACACTTTTTTGTAATGAGATATAACTTAGGGTTGTAATTGACATTTATGCCCAAGTACGCCTGCTATATTGCCCTTAATTATCGAGCAGATGACCTTTTATGGTGACCCTGAAATCACGTTTGTAAGGTAGGCAACCCGCAAATCGCGGCCGCATTTTACACCATTACTGCAATAAATGACGCGAAGAAGGCATTTTTTTTCAGTCAACGACGTGGAAATCAAGCAGAAAAAAACACAGAGACAAACAAAAAATATATTCAGGAAAGCTCCAAATACTTTGACGTAGCGTGCATCTTTATCAAAGGAGAGTTGAGGACTACGAAGGAAGAGATGACAGGGGGATGGAAAGGAAGGAGGGAGGGGAAGTGAGGAAAGTAGTGGGAGGGCAGGAAGGAGGGAAGAAAAGAAAATTTAAAAGAAAGAGGTTAATACAATAGGAAGTGATGGAGAAGGATAGTGTGATTTGTTGAGTCCCAGCAGAGAGAAAGCTTGACAAAAGTAAATGCATGAGGACTCAAGGTCTTTAAGTTAGAGGGGACAGGAGGAAGGGGTAAGAGAGGCAAGAATGCCGACCTTAAAAGTATTACTGAATGTAGAGTTGTGGGAAGAAACGTGGGTAGCGACTGGGAGGGACACGGAGAGGGAGGGCGGATTGTTGCAGCTGAGCGGTGGCCATATAGGTATTCAGAGAACAGGTACTGAGACCTCACCATCCGTCCCCAAACCTTCCTGCAACACAAATAATATTGTTTATATTCTCCTCTGCCAATTATGCCCTAATTTTGACATCAGTCTCGTTTGATACGGTACTTCAAAAAGTGGTCGGAAATCAAAAAATGCCGGACCAAAGTCCAAAATGGCTTTTTAAAAAGTTTTTTTTTAAATAAGCGACTCTATACAGCAGTCGGCCGTCTCTCGCATCCTCTTCTCCAAGCCTACTTGTCTCTCCAGTCTTCATTCTCTAATTGCCTCCTTTTCATATCTTGGGTGACTTGCTTTGTCTAGTCTTCTGATGGTCGTCCTCTCTTCCTCCCCCCAGGTGGTTGCCAATTTAATATCTTTTTTGGCCAACATTTCTCCTCCATTCTTTTCTCTTGTCCATACCATTTTAGCCGTCTTTTCTCTATTTCCTGTGTGATGTTTTCTTCTACTTGCATAATTTTTCTTATATTTTCATTTCTTATTTTTTGTAGTTTTGATTTTCTGCTGTTTCTTCTTAGAAAATCCATTTCTACGACCTCCAGTCTCTGCCTATCCCTTTTGGTCATTTCCCATGTCTCTGCTCCATTAAGGAGCATACTCTGAATATATATTTGCAATTTTGATTTCCTACTTATGCCTTTTGACCATAATATGCTATTCATTTTACTCATTGCGAGTATTGACTGATGTATTCTATTTGTTATCTCTTTTTTACTGGTTCCTTCTTTTCCAATCGTTACACCTAAGTATTTATACTCACTACAGACTTCGATGGCATTTCCTTCTATTTCCAGATTCCTTGCCTTCTCATTTATTACCATACATTACTTTTTTTAAGGTACAGACTTGAAACTTGCCACATATACTCACAAATGATAGCTGATTACCGATTAGTAAGCCTTTGCATAAACACTAAGCAGTTACTAAGATACAGAGGCTTAAACATGACCTAATTTCCAAGAAAATGCCCTTTTTCATTTCTCTTCGAAATTCTTAAAATTTACACCGCTGATGATGTAGTGGAGGGATTTTAATGAAATAAAAAACATTACTAGCTGGCAACATGGTTCTTTACCTGTACATTGGTAAAATTTAAGAGATTTTTGTCGGTGTGTGTGCTATTACGTCACAAAATGGCAGATGCTTTTTTCAGGAAAAATTTTACATAAAGCAGTCATTTTCTTCGGTTTAAGAAATATGGTCATCGAGATACTTCATCAGGGAATTTAGTAAACATGTTTGAACGTTATTATGCAAAATCTTGGAAAAACGTTCGCGACGCTGAGTGTAAGATCGATTTTTCGATCGCACGTTGCACCCAGGCTCAACACAGTGGAGCCTGGGAATTCTGACTCAGTTGGGTTGTTGAAGTTGTGTGAACCTTAACTCTTCGATCTTGCCATTATAAAGATAAACACATTGTCACAGATTAACAAAGGCTTTATATTGATGACATTACGAGGATATTATGCGCTATTTCATCACAAAATGGCGGATGTTTTCTCAGGCAAAATTTTATATAAAGTAGTCATTATTTTTTAGCATAATTCTGATTCAATCCAATAGAAGTTAACAATATCCTTGGACTCACTCAGGTAAGAGGAAATCAGCATGAGCTATGCTCGTAGACTCAGGATTCTTACTCAACATGCCAAACACTAGGCACTCACAGCATCACCACACTTGTTTTCTGGCTATTACCTCTTCAACAGCCACTTAACCATCAGGATTTTTCAGAATATTTCTGTGGTAATAATTTTGGCAAACAGCACAAAATTAGGAAACTGAAACTTGTGCAGTTAAATGGCAGAATTTAATTAAATTATGAAATAGGTCTGATTTATGCACCTGCTCAGCTAGCTCCTTATAAGCAATGCAGCCTCTGTCTACGACAGCTGAATGAGATTTCCTGGTGACACGGTGGACATCGTAACAGAACTGAGTCTTAGGAGACATTCACTAATGCTTTGTCTACATCGGACTCTAAAAATAAGCCATAAATGACTCCTCCAGTTAAGGAGCTTGAGTGAAACATGACAAGACATTTGAAATATTTTAGACATTTAAGGTTTCAACTACTCCCAGGCATTCATACATTAGCGCAAACAGGTTCACGCATCATGAAACGGGGACTATATCAGGTGAATTCATTGTGTTAATGATATACGCACAAATAATGTGCGAGTTATATCAAGGGGACCTTGGAAAGAACGCTGTCACAATGTTTCTCACATAACACTACAGTGGCCTTCTTCAGCATTTGTCAATCAAGCAAGTAAAATAATGTAAAATGGTCAATTACATGTTTCATCATATGATTGGGCTTAACTGAAAAAGAAGTTCCAGTCCTTAACCCATCATTTGTCAGATGGAAGGCCAGTAACATGAATAGCTTATGTTTTTAGAGGTTCATCCAAAGATAAGGGAAAAACAAATTTTACAAGCAAATAATCAAAACAAGATGTGTCAAATACATATCTTTTTAAAGGATAATATCAACTGATCTGAGCTTAAATGAAGCTTATTAGTTGAGGAAAATAAATCGGTAGGTAACAATCTGATTTCAAACTTATAAAATGTTTGATCATGGTCACCATTATGGACATTTACTTAGTGAAAGCTTTACTTACTTCTTGGCCAAAAAAATAAACACAAAATAAATATTTCAATGAAATTTATTGCCATTTATTCAAAAAAGTAAGTCCAAGTATATATAATTATATACACATGGGAATTCCTGACTTCAGCAGAGTTATTCAAAGAAGATATGACTTCCTGGCAAGAGAAGTCAGCATCCTTTGCATCATAAATAGCCCAATCAAAAACAGTGAACATCCTAGGCCTCTGCCTATCTAGAATAGGGATTGGTCCACACAACAGAGAACTGGTATTACACATAGTTTTTTCATTTGAGAATGGGTTAGAACACCAGTCAAAATGTTTAAAAGTTAGACCAAGACTGAAGAACAGTCTTTGGTGTGTCTTTCCACAAAGGCACTGTTAAACTGTCAACATTCTGACTACAGTGAACAATTCAAATTCTCCTTTCTTGGGAAATCCCCCCGTCTGAGCACTTGAAGGAAATAAGCAATTGGAACCACCACTATGTACTCACAATTTTTTCTCTTATCACTCTCTAAAAACATAAATAAACCTCTTAAAATTTCATCCTTCAAAATCCTCATCAACAGATGAAGGCTCATCAATCTTTAACCTCATATAATTAATAATGTACTCCATCAACTTCATAGATAAACAACAAATATTTTATCAGTCACTCACTTTCTCTGAATCACCTGTACAAAATACAGAATTTCTTCTTCCCACAAAGGAAAAACCACAAAATGATAAGCCTCAAATCTCTTTCCTATTATCCCTGTGATATCACACAAGTGATGACAAAAAAACATCACAATCAACACACCCTGGTTTATTCCAAAGCAGGAAATTCACAAAGGTTTTTAAAAATTTTGTTCAGACTTTCCTTCATCACAGGAATCAACAAAACCAAGAAACGATAAACATTCCTTCTACCCTTAACCACACACGACACAGCTAACATTTCACATGCAAGTAGTCCTACTTCACATAGCAAGTTTCATTTTATTCTCAACGGGATTAATCATTTGTACAAATTTGCAGATCGGGTGAGTATCGTCACCATTTTGCTGATCAAACTCATGACACGGTTCCACTCGCAGCCTCCCCCTCACCCCCCCTGACCCCTCCCTCCGCTACCCCCTCTTCCTCATCGTCCTCCTCCTGCCCCGTCTCATCTTCCTCCCGGTCTGACGAATCCGACGTGCTGCTGCTCTCCTCCCCACCACTCTGCACCTGGCGAACAATCGAAGAGAACAAACGACTCTCGACTCCTGTGCGCCTGACGCTCATTAGTGGGTGAAGTGCAGAGCGGAGGCTCCAGAACAAGCGAGGGAACAGTATTTCCTGCTGCGCCAGAAGCTGCTTTGTTCGATGTCGTTCCTGAAAAAGTGAATAAATTAAGTTTCCTCATACAAAACACATCACCGCTGAAAAAAATAGAAATGTTAATCTTGCTGAGTAAGCAGTTCATTTTCCAAATCTTAAGATGCACTTCTCTTCTCTAAAATACTTTCTACAATTTTCCTGCAGTTTATTGGTCAAGGATAAAGTTATGTTTGTACGAATCCACTTTTGCTTTAGTGTTGGAGGTGCCCATCTATCTACTTTCACTGATAACTGCATGGCACAATCATTGCTAGGAGTGATTTTCATCATCCATTTGATTTGATATCAAAGGGAAGGGAATGATGAGTAAATATGTCTTTAGCCTGTAATGCACTTGAGACATTATACTCCTCGCAATGCCTCAGTAGGTTCTAGAGCAGTTGATGGACCAATATGAAGGGGAAAATTCATTTAAATGCCATGAAATTAACCTCATGGCTTCAAAAGAAGTCAATTGAGAAGACTAATTGGGTTCTGATGAAATTTCATCCCCCTCGGGTGACTTGGCATAGTCATGATAAAGATGAATGGGTATTTGATCACTGATATCCCTTAGGGCCTCTGATTTGAAAAGTCCTTAAATTGACCTGTGATGAGTAAAGCCAAGCCTCTAACAGTCTCCAACAAATGAAGCAAAGTCCTGCAGGTATTTGACGCTGATAACCTATCTGAGGTGAGAACTAGCCTGAATGTTACACCCCATTAATTGAATTATTTTCCAACAGTAGGGCAAGCATCTGTCACAAAGGAAGAAAGTGACACATTAAACATAACTTGTTGAGAAGAGACTTTGTGGTATTGAATATTAATGGGGAAAGCAGCTTGCTTCTCTCACCTTTCCCCTTCCTATGATGTCACTAATCCACCCAGTACATAGCAAACCAGAGCAAAGCAACAAATGACATCAATAATACCACAAAAGACAAATTGTGGGTGTGAGTGCAGTTTAACATTTTACTGATCTGCATACAAATTTGTAAACATCCAATGCCACAAAGAATTTTTCTGAGCAACTTTTGCTCATTTAACATCCTCTCCTTTTTTTATATCGGTTGCCTTCAAAGTGGAAAGCAAAGGGGAAACCATCACATTAGTCTCCATAGAATATGCAGCCCTGCATTCTATTTCTGTTGACAAGATGGCATTCCTCCCAGTAAAATATTCTGGAGGTAAAATGGTCTCCCAATCAGGTCTTCGGCTGGGGAATACCAGGAGGGGTACGTCAGTCAGGAAGGACAAGTGCAGGACATGAAACGTGGAATGTGAGATCTTTAGGGGTGAGTGGGAAGCTGGAGAACATGAAGATACAGATAGAGGCTCGGAGAGGATATATATATAGGGAGTCAGCAAGATCAAGTGGGTGGGGGCATATGACTACTGGAGTGACAGTTTCCGAGTGATATATTCAGGAGAGGGCCAGAGGATTGCAGGAGTAGGCATCATACTGAAGAAGGAATGGGGCAGAAGAGTGAAGTGAGTCTGGCAGTACAGCAATAGGATTCTGAAGGTTAAACTGGAAGGTGAGCTGATGGGCACAGTGATCGTGGAGGTGTACAGCAGATGTCTAGCCTAACAGAAGAAGAAATAGAAGAAGTCTACGAGCAAATTGAAGAAGTCCTCAGAGTAGTGAAGAGGAAAAACAACCTCATAATCATGGGAGATTGGAACACAGTGGTAGGAGAATGAAAAGTAGGAAATGGTGTAGGATATTTCAGACTGCGAAAAAGAATGCCAAGGGAGAAAGACTGGTCTAGTTCTGCAATGAGAAGAATATGGTAGTAGCTAACACTCTCTTTGAGCACCATCGGCATAGGAAGTACACATGGAAGATGTCAGGGGATATTGCCAGATACCAAATAGACTACACACTTGTCGGAGTTTGATACAAGAACCACGTAAAGCTGCGCAAGAGCAATCTAAACTTGCTCTGCTTTGCAGATGAGATCACAGTCATAGCTGGAAATCATGACGATTTTCAAAGGTCACTAGATGTAATGGACAAAGCTCTCCAAGAATAAAACATGAAAGTAAATAAGACGATGACTAAAATCCTAGTATGCAGAAGAGAAAAGCAGAATGCAGAAGTCACACTGAGAAGAGAGAAATTAGAACAAGTGGAATCCTTCACCTATCTCGGAAGTACAACAGACATCAAGTGAAGAATAGCCCAAGCTAAGAAGGTGTTCATGGGAATAAGACATCTTCTGAGCTCAAAGGAGATAAGACTACAAACCAGGAAACTATGGATCGGAAGCATGGACCATTGGAAAAGCTGACCAGAAGAGACTAGAAGCCTTTGAAACCCTGTGCTGGAGGAGGATGCTGAAGATAAAATGGATGGACAAAATATGAAATGATGAAGTGTACAGAAGAGCATAAGAGGAAAGGACGACTCTGACACACTCTGGACAGAACTGTACACACTCTGAGGCACAGTAGGTTTGAGAAGAACATAATTGAAGGTAAAATAGAGAGAGAAAGTCCCCAGAGGAAGACCCAGGAATAATTTCATGGACCAAATGAGGAAGAAAGTACATAGGAAGAGCTACAAGAAAGTGAGAGACCTAGCATTAGATATGGAAGAATGGAGGGCTGCAGTCAACCAATATAAGGACTGAATTTAATTAATTAATTTATTTATTTATTAACGCCGTAGGGATATACATATCCATGGGTAATGACCAATGATGCCTATAAATATCAGAAATAAGTTTAGTCAATAAAGAAAAAATTATCAGTAAGTTTACATCTTCAGATACCTTACTCCCAAACGGAATAAATTACCCAAATACACATTGGGACTTCACTCAATTTGTCATGGACTCATTAAGGATGTTATGGACTCATTAATTATGCAGTCCTATAGGTATTTAACTGTGATAAGCCAACTGAAGGTGAGAACTTGCCTGAATGTTTCATTCCATTAATTGAATACTTTAATGAGGTTCCCTTTTAATTTTAAGGCAAATTTAAGGACTTTCCATTCTTAGTCACAGACCTAAAATGACATAGCTTTAGGAATTAAATACCCTTAAGTACTTTCCATGACCATAGAGTTGAAACAAAATGCCAATTCCTCATTTTTTTATGTAATCCATGATGAATTTTAAAGGATTATCTGATGGCAGTTTGGTTTCCTGAATTATAAGAGCCCTCAATCAAAGGCTTCTGAGGTGAAGTTTCATTAGCAATAAGGAAATAAGATGCATTGCATAGCGCCGAAGAGAGACACAATGCATGCAACATGACATATTATTCGTATTTGTGAGCAAAACACCATTGTCCATGAGGTCAAAGCTTGATTTGAACCCTTTCTCAAACCCAGGTATGTTTTGCATTGTATTTTTGACAATCCTACGACGACCAGCTCCTCCCTTATGCCCAGCTAGCATGCTCATTGATGGCAGGAACAGTCATGCATCATTAAGGCTCTCAAATTTTCATGATGTTAGATATCATGAACCCAATTAGACTAAACCTCAATACATAATAGCTATAGCCATCTGATCTGTGAAAGGGTTAGAACTAGACATGGGAAAAATAGTGATTCTCTCAAATTCGAATGTAATAAAAAACCACGAATACCTCGAATATTCGAATACTGGATTTGCTAATGGTCAATTGAATATTTTCAGAAAACTTATTCGCTAATGTATTTTATGGACTATAAGACGCACTTTTTTCATCAAAAAATTTCCTCCAAAATTCAGGTGCGTCTTATACTCGAAATTAACATAAAAATGTCCAGTGTTACATTTAAAATTCCCGCCAGTCTTAAAAATGGCCATATATTCAATGCCGCGGGAAACCTATCACCATCTGGCGACATTGGATTCAACTGGCAGCAGCAGTGCACTGATGCGACGAACATGAGTTGCGGGGATTCACAAGCTTGCTAACACTGTCTCCCTCCCGCCCTGCCATCACAAACCCAGGACATTGTCTAGCCTATGATGCGTCATTGCAGTCAACGGCGCCAGTGAACTTGAATTGATAGTGATTTGTGTTATTGGTAACAGTACAATATTTAAATTTCCATATTATAAACAGAATAGCACAGCTAGTCTAATAACAAAAATTGTAAAAATGTTATTTTAAAAAATGCTTAAAAAATAAGGTGCATCTTATAGTCCGTAAAATACGGTATCTGTTTTTGAAAAAAGCTCAAACTTGTATTAAAAATTTTTTACTCATTTGCTTTAAAATTTACCTATTATATAATCAAATAATAAATTTAGAATAGAATTCAGAACTAACTCTGCTGGGCAAATTATTCACTGAAGAGCATTGAGAAATATGAGCATGAAAGCTATTTTAGAACATTTTATTTTTCATTCATTCAAAATATTTTGTCATTTGGAATCATTTATTTCATATTTGACTTGTGTCTTACAGAGGATATTGAGCACTTATGAAAGAGGGGCATTAGGATTATTACAAAAATATTCAGTAGCCAACATTAGTAGCAAGCCATTACTTATTCAACCGAAAATTCTACTTTAATATGGCGCAGTTGTTATGTTTTGATTTAGAGTCAAAATAATGACATGATTTCCAATTTAGTTAGAAATGTTAAATGGAACAACACCAATTTGATGGACAGATCTTTCAACCAAATTATATGTTGTCAATATGTCAGAGACCACTCATGTCATGATTTGTCATGCTCTTGATATTCTCTTGCTGTGATAAAATTATCATAAACTTTATTTCATTTTGCCATGGAAAACTTTTCAATCTCTAGATTTTCCTCATACAAACTATGGGATAACATTGCGGAAAGTTTGCATGAAGCCTGCTGCTGCAAAGTTGTACATAAGGTGCGGCGATTTTTACAGCAGCAGACTGCGGGACATAAATATAGCCTAAATAGTTAGTAGATTTATGAAGAAAACAAATAGTAAGATGGAGTAGTTCACCTGGCATAAACTCTGAAACAAAAACGTAAAATTATCTGGATGATTGATAAACTGCAGATTTGGTAGAAATGACGCATTGTATCATTTCTCTAAATTGAAGAAAATCATTCATAGCGGACCAAAACCTTTTATTCACAAACGAAGCACGTACCAAGCAGTGACCGACTACGATATTTACAAGCTTTCTTCAACTATATTCACGACAAGCACACACTGGAATCTTTTGGCACAATGACTATATTCTCTCGTAAAAATTGCATGAAAGAATTGAGTAAGCAATGTTTAACTCAAGAACAAGAGCTAAAATAAATAAAAAGTATTTGCAAGGAAGAATGGTGTGTCCTCACGGTTCTTCCGGAGCACTCGCAAAGTAATTAGTTCATCAACTAGCCGAGCATGGTGCCACAGTGCGACATTCAAAGCATTCGAATTTCGCCCCTCAACAAAATTATTCAAAATTCGAGATCACGAATAATTTCCAGTATTCGAGGTATTTGAGTATTCGCGGATGGTATTCGCCCATCTCTAGCTAAAACACATTCATTTCATCTAAAATAGAATGTATACCACTGAATGTTTCCTGGTCAAATTATAGAAAAACTAAAACATGGCTAACTTTTCTCGGCTTAATAGATCTCTATGGACCTACTTTTAAACTACAATAAGAATAGAGAAATGATTTCTATTACTTCATACACACTACTTCACCATTTGTATCTGTTACAAGACTGTAGCAAAAGTATCAAAATCACGATCATCATTTATGAAAGCATAATTCTCACCATCATGGAAACAAAATCATCACATTATTTTTATCACTTAAAATGTTACCTATGTTGATTCAAATGTTATGTATAATAATTGGTAGGGCTTGAGAAGTTCGGCAGTATCAGCAAATATATATTACTCTAGATTTTATCAAAAAAATTACCATTCATCTTAAAGGATATTTTCCAAAGTTACATGCATAAAATGAATTTCCTGATCCAGGACATGGCCGAAAACATTTCATTAAAAGAATTACACTTTAATAAATCATTTTCCAACAACCAAGAATTTCAGCAAATATTTCACATTTAAGACAACAAATTTCAAGATTCAGGTAAAAGGAAACATATTTTAAAAATTTGGAGCTAACATCATTAATTTATCAGTCCATGGTTAAAAAAAATATTGCATCAAAAAGAATATCACTTAAAACATTGTTCTACAAAACATCCTTGTGTAAAATTTGTGCCCAAAGAAAAAAATATTAAAACACATGAAAATACATAACAATGCACTTCCTTTCTCATCCTTCAATAGACATGTTACAGTTTAGTTTGCATGCGAGTTATTTCCCTCGTAATACAAGATTTCACAGTGAAAGTACACACATCATACAAGAGTGAAAAAAAATCTGGTCATCAACTCACCTTGGGGGCCTCAAAGCACATGGGGCAGTTTTCTGGAATAATGGGCAGCCTTTTCCCTTCAGCAAACTGCCTTATTGTTTTCTCACGCACGTAAACAAATGGCCTTATGACTCGCAGGTCCCTTTCCCTAGGTTTGGAGAACATGCAATTCAATGTAACTAATCTTCAAAAAAAAGCTTCCACATTCACTTTTTTCCAATATGATCACCAACACCATTTCACCCGACACTTCATTCAATAGTCATGACAGACTGAGGGCAATTATAATTTAAGCACCTTGTTCAGAGAATGATGATGAATTTAAGATCATCTTCCAGTTTAAAAAAAATTCTTCACTTCCTTTTGTCTTCTTTACAATCGTCTTAGTAGCACCAAGTAAATGGTAGCCACAACTACAGAGCTTGATGACATCTTCAAAAAAGATCCTTATCCCCAATAATCAATTAAGAATTCAATGATCTTTTAGGTACATGACGAGAAGAATGAGGATTTGATGAAAGGTTACAGAATTATTAGAGCATTCGTAATATATAATAAACTGAACATGAGCAAGCTAGCATCAGCTCAGTGATTACCTGAACAATTACAGTAGAAGGCCGCTATAGCGAGTTCGCACAAAATTAGAAAAATCGATTGTTATAACGTGCCCTCGTTATAACCGTCCAGCTATTTTTGCAATGCTAACGCCTTGAATTCTTGCATCAAGTTCGGGCATAACTGAACTAATGAGCATTTGGTGTAATGCTTTCGTAAATGTGTTGAAACACTAACAAAATTTCAAAGTATATGGGGTAAAATTGTCAACTAGTATCCGATTTATTTGTATTCTGAATTTTCCATGCACAGAAAAATCTCTGGTGACTTTAGTAGGAAATTCCCATTGAACAATCAGCAGAAAAATATGGCATAATGTGGTCAAATAGCATCGAACGTATATGTATATAATGGTCGAAGGTGCTCTATGGAAGTGGTTGATATACTGGAGGGTAATAATGAATGAGAAAAGACTGCACGTAAGTAGTGCTACATCATTACTGTTATAAAAATTAGGAAATCATGTTACGTTGATTGGGAATTGAGAATGTATTGCAGAAATGGGACAAAACAGCACCTCTAGCGGTCATTTCCTGATAGAACCACAACCAATTGTACTAAAGACACAATCTGGAATGAGTTTTGTACGGTACATCACACAAAGGACGCCAATTTCACCTCGTTCACCATATGGAAGATCGTCCTTTGCGACTGTTGCGGAAATCGTGGCGTGAATGAATGTCCAGACAACAGCAAAACGTAGTCCTAATGATGTTTCTTTACATCAACATGGGGCAGGCAATACAGGAGAACAACTGGAAATATTATGCTCGATACATAGGGTAACGAGGAGGGTTCAGGGTTAATCGATTAAATAACGAGGAATGAGTGCTTTTGAAACCATTCTGAATACTTATTTCAGTGGGTGTCATAATGCTCTGACTCAAATTTCTTTGTCCCTCCCCCCCCTCCTGGCGAAGAGGTTCACACCCTTTCCTTTCCAGTGGAGGCCATCAGGATTGAAGATAAGATGGTCAAGGGTAGATGAGAAGAAGACAGAGATAAGGGGGAGTGATACTATCGGATTACACCCATCTCTTTCTAGCAGAATGAGTCTCACACGGACGAATTTTGCTGAATTCTTGAATAAGCAGTGAGAAAATTCCGGTGTTGACTGAGAGAGGTGTAATAGCTTGTTAAATTGTTGTACCCGAAGTAGGACCACTTAAAGAGTCAAATTCACAAATATGACAAATTGATTATTTCCGGAAATCAATAGTGAGAGAGGGATAAGGAGGTGACAGATTTGTCTTTCCGCTTGATTACAAGGTAGGCAAAGCAACTAAGTAGATACATGACTTAGTTGAAGAATAAGTCGCTATCCGTGTCGTGTTGTGAGGAATTTTCTGCACACTTTTAAATATGACTCACAGGTTTCAAATAACCAACATCATCATCATAAGAGTTACCTCATCCAGGATGCCATTTTAAGTCTTTGCGAGCCTCGCAGTCACAGTCCTCGGATGATCGCAAGTGGTGTCAAGGAATCACCCAAAGCAAAATACGAGCCGAGAGAGAGAGAAGAAAATGTCAGCCTCTGCTTATCTTGAAATGATTTAGCGCACCATCCCTCACTTGAGGGGAACCCAATAAAAATTATCAGGTTTCGACAGGGATGGGATTAAGAGCGAGCTAAGCCATGAAGACAGAAAGGTCGACTGAATCGGAAGCGACTATGTCACTGGTATTGTGGGAGAGTGCAGATAACAATGGGATGCACAGGACAGTGATCCACACTCAGTACGACTTTGCTATTTGTTCCTCCGCACTCTTACATCTAACGTCCGAAGCCACTGCTGAAAATCTGCGATGTCATCCATACTTTGGTATTGGACTCCTAAGTACAGGGAATAGTTCGGTGACTGCAAAATGATCGAGGATGAGCTGACTTACTGATTGCAAATGGCTTCATTTTGTTGCACTAGTAGCCCTTAACGGCCAATGTTTTCCAGAAGAAAAATTATGAAATAGACCTGTCTCGTCTGAATTGTACACATTGTAAATAGATGGAAAAACTACACGGATGGATGGAATAGATGGAAAGATATATGTTCCAAAATTATATTTTTAAAATGGGGGAATTTTATACCCGTGCTTCACCAAATTTCTCCCTTTGGCTCATATGGTGCCAGTATCAAATTTAGAAAGGGCATCCAATTCTCCACAGCTCGAGCACTCACATGAGTACTTTCGCCACTAATGCGGTGAGGAGAAATTCCTCTTCTTCTTTTAAATCGATTAACAGTCATCATCAGTAGTGATAAAATCTCTATGCTCATCCTTTGTGCAAATTCTTCAACCTCTGCTTTTAGAATTCTACTGCTGATGGGATTTCCATAATTTTTTACAGAGCGAGCCATTCAAATAATACCGATTCTAATAAAATGTTTTCTGTCAGTCACAGTTTCCTACTACTCCCCGTGACATTGTCAAGTTTAAAGGCATCAGTTATTTTGCCTTTGCTTTCTAGAATTATAAACAGTGTGCACGAAGTTAAACCATGTTGTCTGCCGATTTCCGTTTTATTGGCATTTTTTGTCACATTCTTGAATGAATTCGAATTTCTCAGCCAAATCCAATGACTTTCTTTTCCATTGTAACACTCGTAATAAAAATCAGCGAACTTCAGGAAGTAGATCAGGATCAAGCTTTCCTAAATAACTGTTGCGAAGCATTTCTGGCCACGTTTTCCATGGGAATGGCGTGCAGCAAAACCCCTCTTCTTTACTTCCCCTTTAAACCCCTTTTCTTCTTCAAAACCCCTTCTCCCTCCTCCTACTCCTTGATCTTCTACTTCTTCCCCTCAAAGACCCGGGAGTCACCATAACGCATCCTAGTGAAAGGTTATCACAAATTACCGAAACTTTGTATACTTGGAATGTATAGCTCTCGGGTTTCCAACTGTGTGATGGTGATTTTTGGCACCGACGTTTCGAAGGTGTAGTCTGCCATCGTCCTCAGGATGATTACGGCTCACCCTGAGGACGATGGCAGACTATGCCTTCGAAATGTCGGTGCCAAAAACCACCATCACTGGGTTGGAAACCCGAGAGCTATTCATCCTAAGCATTCGCCAGGAAAGCCTCAAATCTTATATTTGTATACCTGTCCTAGTCACACGCGACAAATGACACCTGCAGGTTATGCATCCCAGACGACAATTACGGCGAAACTGACTCATTTTGACAGTCCATCAGAAATGGCCACTCGTAATAACCAACAAATTCCATTGGTCACTGCCAGTGGAATTTAGGCATGGTAATCAACAATGGCCAAATAATCACTCGCTATAATGGCCTTCTCGCTATAAGCCCCCCTCGTAATAACGGCCTTCTACTGTACAACATCACAGCATGAATTGATGAAACTGTAAGATGTCATCTCAAAACTCAAACTTCTGCTCTGATTGAGTGATATTGTCTCATTTATCAGAGACCCTAGAGAAATTTATCACAAGAAAAGGAAAGGTTTCACAGTTATTTGCAAACATGTTCATTAATTTCACTCATGTCACAAGAGACCTCTGAATACAAAAAGCAGTGAATTGCAGAAGCATGCACATAGATTGGAGAAGCTACTTGAGCAAGTACATAAAAGAATACAGATGTACTTGATGGCAAAAAAACAGCAGAAGTCATAATGGATCAACATACTCCATACAATTATTATTTATGTATTAGGCACATGTAAAATAAAATAATTTACCTTTTATCAATCAATTAGAACCTTGGAAGAATTCCACGCAAACTAGTATTTTTTCACCTACCTTACTGTGACTATCTTAATAGAGTTATATAAAAAAGAGTTGGCGATGTGAAAGTTTATCTTATTCAAAAATGAATGTAATATAATGAATATTAATTGTGACAAATTTTGATCAACAGGTAGATATCTTACATTGAATAAACTATAATCGATTCAAGATTCACACTAAATCTGAATTATTCTAACATAGAAGCTCACTGTTTTTTATGCAAAGAGCACAAAAATGAAGCAAATCTGCCCATGCATCTGTGAGGCAGATGAGCATCAACATATGTAGTACGAATGGAAAGAAAGTTTTCATGCTTCTGAAAAACAGCTAAGCCACAACACACACTGAGGAATATACATGCATAACCAAAGAGAGAGGAAATGGAAATAAATATTAAGAGCCTATGGGTAATTTATAAATTAAACCTTTGGCAAAACCAATGAAGGCATAAATTTAAAGGAAGATACAATTTTTTACCTAAAATATAAAATAACTTATTTTTAGAATAGTCCCAATCATATTAAAAAATATTTGTGCTTTCTTTTTGGTAGCCATTCATTTTCGAATTACATAAATTTTCACTTTCAAACTCTTTTTCACATCAGTCTTCAAGAAGTTACAGCTATTCATAGTGTAGCCCAGATGAGAAACAATGAGTTACCCATTTTGCTCATTCCCCAAAATGCCATCAGCATGCCTTCATCCTACCATATCCTTCCCTTCCTTGGACAAAAATAAAATTCATTTTTCATAAGATTTGCTTCTATCCTGACAGCTGGTAGATGCTTCAGCTTTTGGCGCATGTATGACAACAGCCACTGTCCAATACATCAGCCAGCATCTTTTATGTTTACAAAATCAAGTCTGCTTACTTTCATTGTCTTCAAATAGTCCAAACATACCTACATATATAAGATGCAGAAATGTGTTAAGACTTTCAATCATTCTGAAGCCGTATGCTTCCGCTGCCTGGCCAAATTTCAAATGCAGCAAATCAGAATGGGCAGCACCATTCAACTTCATTTTTCTTCCAAATCATATATATGCTATAGTCTAAGCATTAAACATTATTTAAAAATTAAAATAATACAGTAGAAGAAATATGCACAATAAGAACCTCAAAACACTGCATCAGTACTAACAGAGATAGGATTGAACAGGTTTAAAAAGAAAGCTGTCTAAACCAGGGTGAGCAAATCAAAGTTTCACAACATAGGATAAACGATGAATGTCAAGCAACGATGAATTTCCTGCGGTGTCTAAAAAGCAAGGCAAAACCAACGAAAACAAAAGCCAGTAAACAATAACATTGAATTTTTCAGCTGCAATTGGTTAGCATGACGTGGAAATAAGTTCACAAAAGGTACTCATCATTGAAAGGACTTTGATGAAACAGGCAGGCACATACAATTGAAACACTAACCTGACACGATAGTTGGCTTTCATCGTCCTAAGGCGTCCATTGTGGAATATTGACATTAGAAAGCTCTCAACGAGGTCATCCAGGTGCTGTCCAAGAGCAAGGACATTGTAGCCTTCACGACGAGCAGAAGCATACAATCTACCTCTTTTCATTCGACTGCAAAAGCTGCAAACCGATGTGCCTTCTGGTAATGTGGAAGCCTTCTCAATTATCTCTGGAATGGAAAAGTTTCATACCATAAGAAATAAATACAGCAATGCACAAATGACTTGTAAACTTAATTTGTTCTTTCACACAGTTTTTATGTCTCTGAGCTCATACTTCAAAACCATATTTCCCATTTCCATGGATATCAACTAATTTTCAGGGAATCAGATTATCCATTCCCAGGTTCATAAATTTTGGAGAATATAAAAAATGCACGACTAAATGGCAATAATAATAATAAAAATGATAATAATTTATTTAATCTTGAGTCAATGCATACATACTGAATAGGGCAAGTAAAAAATACAAAGTAGACAAAAAATATATTCAATTACAACTCTTTTTTTTTAGGAATTCATTCACGGAATGATACAATTTTCCCAATAAAAATGCTTTAAGTTCCTGCTTAAAGGAAGCAGTACTGCTTGCACCTTTTAAATTCTGGGGGAGTTTGTTGAATATCCTCACATCTTTTTTTTGCTGACTGAGAAAAGATGTACATCATTTTTACTTCTGGAAGCATATTTGTGGAAATGACACTTTTTCAACATTGAATCTCTGTTTTCCCGAATAAGCAATGCAGTAAAAATGGTGTACATATTTATGGAAGAGGTAGTAATTTAAGCTCTTCACAAAGTGGTCAGCAGGGAGAGCATGGAGGTTTCCCAGCCAGGATACTTATAACGCTTTTTTGAATAAAAAATACTCTATGGGCAGCAGATGAGGAACCCCAGAAAGAAATACCATACGTAAGGTAAGAATAAAAATACCCAAAGAACATGGTATCTAATGAGGACATGAAGGTCAACAGTTTTCTTTAAGCATCTGAATAAAAAACAGGTAGTGCTTAATTTTTTAGCTAGATTCTGAATACGGGTTTTCCAACTGAGTTGGGTGTCACCAAAGAGTCCATGAAAATTTAAACCGAACACTTTTAACAAAATGATCGTCAATTCGACATAGCAGGCTCTCTGATTTGGATTTTGGAGAAATATATATTATCTGTGATTTAACAGCATTCAGACTAACGCAGATTTCCCACCAATTAGCAACCTGTTGTAGTGCAAGCTCACTTTTCCTTACCAAATTTCTAGCAGATGGATCAGATAACAAAATGTTGGAATCATCTACATATAGTATTAATTGGCTACTGTCTACAGTGAGGAAGTCAGGCAAGTCATTGATGTACACAAGGAACAGTAATGGACCCGGAATAGAACCCTGAGGAACCCCAGTGCTCATTATACAACTTTGGGATACATAATTCTGGCCATTAGACTGGATTGCCACTTTGTAGTGACTATCAAGTAAGTAGCATTGCAACCATCTTAGAGCAGGTCCACAAACACCATATCTCTCTGGCTGGGCAAAAAGAATACATATAGTGAAAAACATAATCAAAAGCCTCCAATAGATCAAGAAAAAGATTTCCAACACCTCTCTCTACTGGCCATTATATAATTAATTGCATTAAATATGGCAGAATATGTAGATCTGCCAGGTCAGAAATCATATTGACAATCAGCTAAAACATTCTGGTATCACTGGAAGTAAATCATATTATTCCTTAAGTGACTTTGAGCAAATATTACAACATTGTTGCTCATTCTATGTGGTGTCTGTGATGCACTGCATTAGGTAAAGCTACTTGATTTGACTTCTTCATCTTAAATATATGCTCATATCTAGAGATCAAAGGGAGGATCAAAGGAGCAAACGCTTGCTTGTCAAAAATACTGCTCATAGAGGGGCTTGCAAACTGAGGAACCAAAGTATGTGCATACAAGTATTCTTACTACACTGTTTGTAGCCAACTATAGTTGAAAATGCAAATCCTACCATGAGGTTTATATTGGGGTTTCATCAAGAAATGCTGAGTTCCATCACCATGTTGATAGTAGCAGAAAGAGAAAAAAATTACAGTTCACATGAATGAACCCACGAGTTTTTTATCACAGTAAAGGTACATACATAATTATGGTATAAGACGAAGAATGAATATGAAAATATCACAAACAAAGAAGAGCACGTGATTTGTACCATCAAGAACTTTCAAGCAACAGAGAACAAACTCACTCTGCTCCTCATAGAAGTATGGCACTCCCAAATACTTGAGGTAAGGAATTAGAGGTCTCGGGTCGTAGGCCGTGCTGCCAGGATCCACGGTGGCAGCTCCAAGGACAAAGTTAATGCCCTTTGCCCTTGCATGGTATTGGTATTGATGCAGAGTGTGAAGCAAGGTGAGCGAGTCCTTTCCACCAGACAAGCAAACCAGCACGTGATCGCCATTTCGAATCATTTCAAATTCTTGGATGGCCTGAAAGATTGAGAGGGGGTGAATTTTATACAATCAGACTTATGCCCACAAAACACAGATCATCTTGTCTACTTCATGAGTGACATCACATTTGAGACAATAGGCAATGACTTCCACAAGGTTTGGTCCACAGTAATTCAAAAAAGAAATTTCAAGATCAATAATAAAAAACCTGACAGCACAATTTCTTGATTGAAGCTTTCGCAGCTCATGTTGATTAATAAAATAAAATATTATTTAATTGAGCGATCTATTTGGTTGAGTGATCCAAAAAACTTCCCTGCAGAGAAACAAAAATAAAAAGATATCCATTGCTTAAACGACTAAGACAACAGAGCTATCTCACAAAATCTTATAAACTCAAGGAACACGAACAACGGGATCCCATCCGGAACAATGGACGTCACCAGCCAGAAGAAAGTATTCCTTCCGTACATCAAAGGCACTACGGACAAGATAGGCAACATTCTTCAGAAATATGATATCAAGGCAATTTTCAAGCTGCATGTGCAAGTTAAACACATAATTGGAAATGTGAGGGGCAGGACACAGCTGCAAGTGAAAGGAGTGTTATGAAATTTCCTGCAGAACATGTGGTGAGACTGGACGCACATTCAAAACAAGACTGGAAGTACATAGACTGGCCATTCGACTGGGGCAAACTACTAAGTCTGCAGTCGCTGAGAATGAAGCCTTGGGAAACGCGATTGACTTCGAGAAATCCAGAGTCATCGCTAAAGTGGAGAGATTTAAACCCAGAGTCATCCGTGAGGCCATCGAGATAAGGAAAAATAATAAACACAATTTCAATAGAGACAGCGGCTTAAAAATCAGCAATAATTCTATACCCCCAAACCCCCTGTCCTAACTTCCATCCTCCTTCCACCTCTTCCACTTGAGCCAATATATAAAAGCTAACAAATATAGTACGTTATATTCCCATGAATAAGTGACCAGCAGTGAGTCACGAAATGTTGGGCCAAACCAAAACCTCACCTGACAGCACAAATTTCAGAAAGAAAGATCAGGCCAAGTCCTCCACCTTAAGAACTTCTTGAGAAGAAAAGAGGTGAAAACATCCAGGAAATGTGATTCAACTATGCAACAGAATTTTAATATGGTGGTAGCAGGTGTATAAGGTTAGTGCATTTTGCTGACGTTGACAGAGGGTGGGTCATATAGCTGAAAGGTTTTAGCATTAGTTATGAACAATTATTGACAGCTGCAATGAAAGCTCTTCTTCCCGTAGGGATCTTTGAGGTGGAAGAGCTTTCATATTTTCTTTTGAAAAAGCCAAAGCTCTGTGTGCATTGAATGGAGAGACAAAATGCCTTCAGCAGAGGGAAATAAAACAGTTCTCTTCAGCACAGCAAATTTAACTGGAGACTCTAGTAACATTGTCCAGGAGACAGTAATGTCTTCTGTTAAAGGTAGAATGAGTACACAGAGATAAAAATGCCATACAGGTGAATTAGTACAACAATAATGATGAATGGCGAGGCTAATTTTTCCCACTCATGACAAATTCATCAATTGAACTAGAAACTTTTAATGCAAAGAAAACTAAATATAAAGTTCAGTGGTTCATCAACCATCTTAAGAGATGGGTATACTACCGTAATTTTCATTTGAGGAGAATTACCGTGGTAAATTATGGTAATTTTTGAAAATTCGAAAATTTCCATAAATATTCCGTTAATTGCTAATTTTCTGCAATTAATAACAATTAAAGGAATTAAAGCCAATAGCAATTATAAGTGGTTAACGGCATCTAAACTATTACTATTGCTACATTGATGTATTAGAAATGGAGAGAACTTCAAAACAGGCAGCCCACATGCAATTTGCCGCTCTTTTGTTGTTATGAGAAATTTTCATTAAAAACAAAAAAATGATAGCTCCACCAATTTTTCTCTAGTCCTCGAGTAAAAGTATTCCTCAAATGAGTTGTATGTGCCTCAATTTATAACTAACAATGTATGAAATATATACTGGCTTGTACTAAAATAATACACTCGGAATATATCAGTATGAACAATATCTGAGACGGAGGAGAATATTACAGACAATTACAGTAATTTTCATGGGCTGAGGTAAAGTACGTAAAATATAGAGGTGATTTAGGAAAATTACCACCATAATTTTCAGAATGGCCCACCTATTCATATCTTGCTTTCAATAAATTTCAAATTACCCAGGAATGGAATTGAACCAGCGAACATGAATGCCAGTAGCGAGTGTGCTACCCACCGAGCCAAACTCCTCTCCCAAATCCACCTGGATACATTACACTACATCCAGTACTCAGAGTATGGCCTGATAATGTTTGTCACCATCTTGAAGAGTTTTTGGTGCACACTGCTCAGTCAACATTCCTTGAAGGTAAAATTTGCAATAAAAACAATTATAAATAGCTCATTTATGACCCAACTTCATGCTTTGGGCAGTAGATGGACCGGGAATTATAAATTATGATCAATACTTGGATGGTGTACCATTGTCGCCTGGGATGTTTATGCATTGATATTAGTTCATAAAGTTTGTAATGTGCCTTCAATAAAACTGGTGTGCATCAAGCACAGTAGCAACGATATACAGAAATGAACATTTCTTGACTGCATGCTAATATGTCTTAGTGCATTGTCAAATATACAATTGACTCCACATGCCCGCCATTTGTTTCACGCTAACTGGCGCATAGCACACGTAGAATGCTGAGCAAAACTCAGCTTCGCTTGCATGTGTCCACGCATAAGAGGCAAAGCACCTCATGAGACGCTTAGCGTAATTTCAATTGAAACGCGTGCATCCCATGTATTTGTAACAGTTCTACTCTCCTGGCGAATATTCAAATTTGTATGACCATCTCCTCAGATAGTAGATCTTCATAGAATTCAAACACAGGAGGCTCATTAGAGTTGGTGTTAGAAAAAATTCCAAAGGATCACAAATTTATTTTCTTTCTCTTTTGGATAAGTTGGTGGAGGTGAAGGTTAGGGATGGATCCTACAGAAGGAAGAATGGGGGGAGGGAGAATTCAATGTAAAAACAGCAGCAGAATATGAAGAAAGGACAGATCCTAGAGTGGGAATCCGCCACTGAGTTTTTCTCCAGCCATTGTGGAGATGGAACATTTCCACCAAGTGACGCTTGGAAATTTTCCATGTTCATCTTTCATCCATAGGATTTTGTAACTTTGATTTGGACTTCTGCCCACGATCCTTCTGCCAATTATCAAATGCAGCACACACTATACAAGATAGTTGAAGAGTTGCCTTAGTGGAATTTAGACATGATATAATAATAATAACTTTGTAATATTCCACATTGTTTTATTACTACTAAATAAGCCTAACCGGTTTCACATTACTAATTTTAATCCCAATATTTTACATTTTTGTGACAAAGGTGACAAATTGGATTTTTTAGAAAATTTTGAAATTGTTTTAGCCTTTAAAAAATCTAGTCATAGGGTTTTAAATGATTTTATTCCGGACAAATTGTCACCCCTTTTTACTGTGCCTCTCCCCTCCTCTTTTAACTCTTTACTCTGTTGGTTTTACATTTCCCGTGTTCTTGCTTTGTTAACCCCCACCCCTCTACTAATATCCTCCCTCTCCCCTCCCAACCTCCTCCTTACTTCCTTCCCCGTGTGGTACCCTTTATATATATCAAGCCACCACCTCTGTATGCTGTATTTTGCCTCTGATGATGATGAGTATACATTGAAACCGGTTAGGCTTGTTTACTAGTAATAAAACAGTGTGGAATATTACATAGTTATTATTTTTATATCATGCAGCACACACTCTTCTGTAATAACAACATGGAACAATTGGAGCCTAATTAAATCAACTTACCTCAACAGCAGGCTTCCAAATGTTCTTAGGAGGGCAGTGCCACCGGGCGATAGAAAGGTTGTTGACACTCGCTTCATCTTTGTTTTCTGGCTCTTTATCCTTGGTGCCTAAACTGGAGTTCCGCTTGCACGTCTCCTTGCTCTCTGAATCAATCACAAGCAGAGGGTTAGCTGAATCCATGAGGATGTCCGGCAGTGCCAAATTGATCCCACTATCCTGGGAGCTGATACTCATTGTCCCCTTACTTTCCCTCGATATGGTTTTTGACAGATTGGACCGCCCACTCTCAATGGGAGGAGCTTTATTGCTCTCCTCTGGAGACAAGTCACGGGGTATGTCCGTAGGACTGACATCAACAGACTGCGTTGCACCTTCCCAATGGCTGCTGCTGGAGTTGGAATCTTGTTTCTTCATTGATTTTGTTTTAGGAATCTGAAAATAGAGAGGCAACAAGTGAAATCTCAGATACAGTTGAATTCAAGTCATGCTGGATATCCAGACTTGGTAGTTACAACTTCTACAAATTGTTGTCTATATGTACACAATCTTCCAAAGTCTACCACCAGATAATCATGGTTTGCAAATGAAACTGATTTACATGAAATTAAGAAGACAAGTAGAGCAATCGTACATCAGCTATCACAGCGATAAGTTGATTACAACTTCTACATACGACCATGTATGTAAAGTAGAACATACAACACAAAAGATTTTAATAGTAATACTCTGAACTACAGTCACCAGATGTATCGTATTAACAATAAGCTGATCATACTTTGGCATAATTCCATCAAAGAAATGTATCGTACATGGAAAATAAATGAGGTTCTATAAAACAAATGGAGCATGTGATATAAAAAGATAAAATATTTATCCATTATTCATACATATTAGAAGAAAGTTAGAGAGATAGTGATTAGTTGTTTCTAAACCTGATTCACTTCTTACCATTAGCTTTGGGAGTTAAATAAGGTGTTAAATCAAACAAGCACTCTAATTCGCTTCACTGTGAGATTGACAGCATTTACTGGCCATGCCTCCCCGCCCTTTTCCCCTCCTCATCCCACCACCACCCTCTGCACCCTTCCCTTTGTCCTCTCCCCTTCTCCTCTCCCACTGGGTGCAAGTAACGGATTCTTACTGCCCTCTCCCTACCTTTCACCAGAACGGGAAAAAAGAGCACCCCTCATGTATCAGTGAAGACAGATGCACGGGCAATGAGTGTGCAGCTTGGTGGGCAGTGGTTCTTCTGAGAGCAAGCTGTACCAATGTGACAATGAATGCATTATGGAGGAGAAGTTGTTCAATTCCAACTCATCCCCGCCATCCTTGACAGCACTAGTGGCAATGTGACATTACGTAATTATTGGCAAGATTAACTATCCTTGAGCTGAATCATCATTGTATGAACTTATATAAACATGAAATACCTTTTAAGATTCCCTCTTAATTCACTAATATCTTTAAGTGACTCTGCCTCTGTTAATAACCAAGCAATCTAATTAGTACAGGGCAACACTTCAAGAAACTTGTATCAGGATTACAGTACACAAAAATACCCTTGAAATGGGCCAAAAATTTCATCTGATACAGATTTTGACTTTACCATATCCATTATCTTGAAGATGAACAGGTCAGGACAAAACCTGACTCAGAAAAATAAAAATGATGGAAATATGCAAAGCAATTACAGTAAAACCTCGTTAATTCGAACCCGCTTTATTCGAAATACCGCGTAATTCGAAGTAGTGTGCTGTCCCCGGCACACTGTATAGGGAATTGCGTGCTAGTTGGTACGGATAATTCGAAATACCACTTAACATGTAATTCGAAGTCACATTTCGCCCCGTGACTCCCGATTTTATCGGTTAATTCGAAGTCGTCCTCGGCGGCGGCGCATTTTACTAGGTTGGAAGCGCTTATTTCAAAGTGATTAACGTTGTCCCGCTCTTGAAAACCAACCTTTACTACATATCTATTTGGAATTAAGCTGTTCTCCCCATATCACATATCTCATGAGTAGGTACTTCCGTTTCTTCGCAAGGGTCGTAGACCGTGAGAGTGTCTCCTTACCATACCTATATCAGGAATGGAACTTGAGTCATACCCCTTCAAAGTCTTCTTTTCACTTTCCCCTGCGTAACACGATACTGTCACAGCTGCAACCCTTGGTAATTTAGCCGGCTCATTTTTTCCCCGAATATCAAGTTACAAATGTCAGTTAATTCTAGTCAAGAGAGGAGGCTCTGCTCCTCTCCGTCACCCCTCCCTCCACCGGCAAGGGACGGAGCCTCGGCACGACTGTTGCGCCCAATACAGACGACTCCGGGAACTGCATCAGACGCCGCAGGCTGCAAACAGAGGCATCTGCTGAGAGAAGACTACGAAAAGCTTCCTATCCTGCCTGCTCTCAAGGGTTGCCAGCCTTCCCCTCTCTTGCCCAAGCCCAATAGACCGTTGCCCTCCCCTCTCTCAATCTGGTGCCTCCCTTCTCTCTGAACTGTCAAGACAGATGATTGGAGGTCATAATCCTTGACGACCCTGACTGAAGGGCTCCACACCTGACGACTTGAGCATCTCCAGGGAAGTCTCGTTGACCTCTTGACTTATCAGGTGAAAGGAAAAGTGATCATTTTTATCCACCTCTGCAGAGACGAGTATTGACCAGGTACAGTAATTTTAGCATTACACATTTTAATACTCTGCTGTCATATCATGTTAATGTTAGCGGCGCTCGTATCGAACGTGAGGAACTTAATAATGTGGTGATAATGATTGAGTCCAGTACTGTTTTTCGCTGTTGAATTGTTTTATTCGCCCAAGAAAATGCTTTAGCTTCATTCTCACTAATAGCCCGGCATTTATTCCTCCACTGTAGGTTTAAATAGCTTTGAAGATTACCCTTATTGACGAAAGACAGGTGCAGATATGTCTTCGAAAAGAAAACACAATGCACTGACTCTTACGGAGAAGATGAGTATTCTTCGTGAAGTGGATACTGGGGTGAAAACAAAAACGGAAATCGCAAAGCAATACGGTATTCCGCAATCAACGCTGTCGACTTACATTAAAAATTGCGATGCAATTGTATCACAAGCAGAAAGCGGAAAGGACGACGGTAGGAAGAAAAGAAACCGGGGAGCCAAGCACGAAAATGTAGAATGCGAGTTGCTAGATTGGTTCTGTAGGGCAAATAATAGTCCTCTGTCTGGTCCCTTAGTAAAAGAGAAGGCCGAAATGATCGCTCTTAAATTAGGTGAAGAATTTAAGTGCTCCAATTGGTGGCTGCAGAGATTCCAGAAGAGGAAGAATATTGTGTCTTTGTGCGTGTCTGGAGAAGGCAGATAAGTGGACGTCGTAGGTGCGAGGTGGCGAGAAAATGTCAAACACATTTTACGGGACTACACTCCAAAAGATAATTCTAATATGGATGAGAGTGGAATCTTCTATTACATTCTGCCGGATAAGACGCTCGAAGCGAAAGGAGAAAGATCCCACAGAGGGAAAAAAGCAAGGAAAGGCTGACTGTCGCACTGCGTTGCAACTCCGATGGCACCGAAAAACTTCAGCATATGGTGATAGGAAAATACGCCAACCCTAGGTGTTTCAAAGGAATTCAAACCCTTCCTTGCGGTTATCGTGCCAATAAAAATGCTTGGATGACCGCGGCTTTATTTCGTGAGTGGCTTACAAATTTTGAGAGAAGAATGGCTTGCCAGAATCGAAAAATTCTGCTTTTAAAAGATCAGTGCACTGCTCACAGTGTTGAAGGGCTCAATAAAAATAATATTTGAGTCATTTTCCTTCCCGCTAACATCACTATCTACATGTAGCCTCTTGATCAGGGCATTGTTTATTGCCTCAGGGGGTCGTATAGAAAGAACTTGGTGAGGTACATGATCAGGGAGACCGCAAGAAATATTCCCGTTCAAGACATTAGGAGGTGGAACGTGCTGGATGCGACGAGGAATATCTGCGCGTCTTGGAATGAAGTTTCATCTGTTATTGCAAACTGCTTCTGTAAAGCCGGTTTTGGGGAAGAAATGGCTTTAGCCCTTTCGCTGCGGTCAAATTACAGAGACGTTCCAGCCCCTGTGCGGCGAAAACATGAACGCTAACGTACGTCGGCACAGAAAGTATGCCTCTCGTTGCACCTGCAACTCAATAGTCACTCAAGCTCCCTGGATGGGATTAGTACAATGTATAACAATGAACTTGGTAAATGGCATTCGCAGAAAAAGAGAAAGTTCAGTAGCGTGGGTAGGAACAACCACTTGCCAACGGAACGTATGAGCTACGTTCACAGCAGTCAACCGGGCGAACGTAGCTACTACGTTCACAGCAGCGAAAGGGTTAAACATATGTGACTCAAGTGAAGATTTCGACTGGCCTGAAATTCATGGTGAAATTGAGTGTCCAACTAATTTTCCGGAATACGTCCGCTGCGATGACAATGTGATCACCACTTTCGAAGAATGCCCCATTGAAGAGACCACGGTTGCTAAGTCAAATGAATTCGATGGCGACAGATGCAGGATAGAAGTAAGTGATTCGTAGGGAGAAGAGGAGGCCGAAGAGCAGCTGATAAATACGCGAGTGACTCGTAAAGAGGCATTTTCTGCTATCTCGACAGTGGAAATGGTGCTACGAGAAAGACTAAATTCCGATGAAAATCTTTCCCAAGCCTTGGCCATTCTGTGTAAACATGTGCACGAACTCTACGAAAAGAACAGTAAACAAACGACTATAGATTCATTTTTTTCCAAAAAAATAACGTTAGTAATGTGTTTTTAGGTAGCTGGTAGCTAGAATGGTCATTCAAACATTTATAACCATTTGCATTTCCAATAAAACTTTACCCAAAAATCGTCAATATATTATTTGGAAATATGAAGAAATTTTTTGCAAAATCATAAACGCCATTTTTGACAGAATATCGAACTCAATCTTTGGGATTCTACTGGAATTTTTCGCTGACTTACAACATATGTATTATCTTACGGACAAGGTAAAATTTTTCATTCCATTCCTCTGAAATAAACGTGGTGGAGTAGTCCAGAGAGACGATCCTGATCCGTTTTCCTCTAGCTTACTTCGCTTTGATCATCAGATTCCTGTGTCTTCCCCTGGTCGCTGGTGAGCTTTACTTGCCAACTTTATCTGTATTCTTTTTATCATATATTTGCTCTTACCCCGCACTTCTTGTCAATCACTAGGTAAGGGAGGGAGAAAGGCCTGCTTATGAGGGGTGAGATTACGAAACTGCGTCCATAATTTTTTCCTGGGTTTCCCTGAGCTCAGGAAAGGAGGGGAGACCCTAGCTGACCTTCAGTCGATGCTCTACCGTTCTCTCCATCCAAAAGGGAAGAATACGTAATGCATTCTCGGAAAGCATGGGCACTTTCTTGACCGATTGAGACCCAGCACAGGTCCATGGAGCATCACACCGATGGTAAGGACGGATAAGCTGTACTATTAGGTCGATGCACGGTGCTCCTTTTGCCAAGAACTTGGATTATGAAGCATGAAACGTGGACGCAGAAGATCGCCTCTTCTGTACGTTGAAAAATTATCTCGCCAAATTTACTCAAGCCGACTGTACCCGCGGTTCAATTTGTGTGAAGATTGAGGTGATTGACGGGTGAAAAATTCAGTGAGGCAGGAAATTGTCTTAATGGACGTACTTGGCAGGCGTTTCAATATTTGCGGGCTGACACAACACGCAGCGCCATTGTTGGATGTTAGAAACAATTGACAGGTGAATCACCGCATTCAGATTCATGCCCGAAGATCTTTTCTTCGTGCAATCGCGTCGAAAAAAAAGCGTACCACTCCAAATTATCCTAGGTCGGATAACCTAGAAATATTTTATTCTCACGAAACTAAAGAATTGTGGTCATCAACTACTCCAAATAGCGTGTATTCTGTACCTGTTGATAAAAAATGTAGTTTAACAATGGTTTTCTGGAAAATTCGGAATATATTTGTTTATTTTCGGAAAGTACGTTTAATTCGAACCCGAATAATTCGAAGTCCAATTTTTTTGGTCCCTTCAATTTTGAATTAACGAGGTTTTACTGTAATTCACTCTACTTTTAGCTATACCGAACAAGAGAAACAAAATGCAAAAATGACAAAGCCTCAAAGTGGGATGGGAAGACATTTCATGACACTAATCAAGTTCTCAAAAGAAGCAACAGATGCTTTAATCTTACAAAATACTTCGTAAATATTCACAATTTCACCCCATCCTGTTTAACCTGTTATGGCATTAAATTATGCACCATTGTGATGAAATATCCTTGTTTTTACCTCTATATAATGGATCTGTATAATGCCTGTGGTACATATTTTATACATTTTCTGTGACATTGAGTCCTCTCAGATTTGAAACAGAGGAATGGAAATGCCATTGGTAAGAAAGAGATGGGGTTTACTATAAAAGTCAGTTCTGGAAATAATATTTTTCATTTTTGGAATCGATTCTAAGAGGGTTAGTGAAAGTTAGTTAGCAAAGTGTGAGAGAAAAAACAAACAAAATTAAAATACCAATCAATAAAAAATACATTGGGAAACTGGGGACCATCTTAATAAAACCTTGCATACCACAGTATTTTCACTTTCATCACTTGAAGCTATGTTGTCATCTTCTTCCATTGCAAGAGATGGTACGTTGTCAGGAGACGTCACCCCTTTCCCCAGCTCCCCATTGCCATCGTCAGGGGGACTCTCAGACATTATCCCGTCCACAACACTGACAACCTCCCGAATCTCAGATTTCACTTCACTCGCCAACTCTCTCGAGACTTCCATGAGGTATTCAGCCACCATTTCTGGGTTCATGCCCTGGGCAGGGCTCTGTCCCAAGGGTTGGCCTTGTGGCTGAGCAATATAGGATGTGCTCGCAACCGTATTGTTCATCGATAAGTCCGTGTCATTACCCTCTGAAAGCACATCTTCCACCTGCGAGATGACTTCCCGTATTTCTGACTTTATCTCTGTGGCCAACTCTTTGGTCATCTCCTCCACATATGCCTGTATGTCGCCCTCAGGCGTGCTCACTTCGCCTGTCGACTGGGAGACAGTGACTCCCCCTGCTGGCCTCATGTTCGGACAGCACTGACCTCCCACAGGTGATGCCCTTGACCCTGCAACATCCTGACTCGCCTCCTGGCTCAGCAAGATGAGCGAGTTGGCCGGAGACTGATCCCCATCCGTGTCTTCGGCAGTGATGCTCCTCCTCGCATTGAGACGGGCCATGGACGCTATGTCCATCGACCGGAACTCAGGTTGGCTCCGGCAGCTGCAGTGGCGGTGCCTGTGGTTCAGCCCCAAAGGACTGGCCTCTCTTGAGGATGGGGAGAGGGGAGGGAGGGCAGATGGGCCCCCGCTGCCTGAAATCATCGAGTTGAGGCTGTAGCAGCGACCCCAGCTGGCTAGGGAGTAGTGACCCCCACAGTGGATGGGCGGAGAGAAGTTGGAGGGGTCGACGCTGGCGCCCACAGCAAAGGTTGGTCGGGATTGGTGCTGCTGGACATTGGGAGGGGAAAAGGAGAGGCCATCGGGAGTGCTCATCCAGCCATTTAAGTGGTAGTTTGGGGGGCTGGGAGAGGGCATCGGAGGGTCTTCGCATGTGCCACTGCTTCCTCGGGATCCCACATATCCGGCTGGGTCAAACGGCACCTCCGTCTTCACGTTCTGAGAATTGGCCAGCAATAAGTCCTGGGCCTCACTTGGCAGCATGAACCATCGCAACTTCTCTGTCTTCTCATCAAACATGACAGACTGGTCAGCCAAAGGATACCTCTGGGCCATCTGTAAAACCACAAGAGAGTATTTAATAGTAAAGTCTTCAAGACAAAGATCAAAGTTCAGTATTTTTCATCCTCTATCCTCATAGGGTTAGGCATAATCAATGAAGTAGATTTTAATATGAGTATAAGTTTCACTATTAGTCCACAATGTATCTGAGTGGTTTGTGTGAGAATGAAAATTGAAAATTTGTGACGTGAATATTTGAAAAATATGAATGCATGTAAATGAGAGTAAGAATGAATTTTTTAAATAAGCCAACCAAGGATTAAGAATGGATGTGAGAATAGTACCCAAGCAGGAAATTTGACATTCTGAGGGACAGTATTTTGGAGACAACTGGCCACAATAGATGCTGAGAAATAAAATTCTTCATAAGGAAAGGTCACAGCAAAAACCCATTTTGAAAGAGATAGTAACTGATGACAGGAATTCCACATAGAATAATGAAAAAAAGGTATGTGAAAGTCAACGAAATGTAGCAGAGAACGAGGAGTAATGATAGTTGATGATGTCATCCCACAACAGTTTTTTTTGCTTCAAATTCATTCAAATTACCCAGGGAAATGACATATATTCCCAACAGAAGCACTCTTTCCTCAGTTTTTGGAGGCAATGACCTGCCACAATGCAAACAAATGTTCTAACCCAATCTTCAAAGTTCAGCATAATTGGGCAAGGCTCAAATTTGTAGGTGAAGAATTCATTACAATTACTGTTGCCCCACTTGGCTAGTGATACACACTAAGAATGAAATGATATTAGCCTTCACACACCTAACACAAGAACACCACCACTAAATTTCCTACAAGAAGACATAAGACAGTTTTATCACTTTTAGTACTTCACCGCATCCATAGTGATACCTAAACATGAAGTCGATTTAATGGAAAAGTGCGATTACATAAAATTTGGAGAGACGTTAGAAGCTTCATTCACAAAATACACAGCTACAATGAAAGACAAGAGCACCAAAGTATCATGGAGATATTTTTTGGAAATACCACTTAAGGAATCCATGACTATATACCACACAAATTCAAACTGGAGAGTAAAAAAACCTTGCAGGTATAACCACGAAATAAGGAGGAAGCTCAGGAGACAAAGGCAATTACATAACCTATATATAAATTCTATACATAGGTTGTAGAGTCGGGTAACAAAAAAATGGAACTTGAGGCTCGAGAAATTTAAATTGATCACAACTGATCAACACTCAAAAAAGAAGAATGCACACTTCTCCACAAAACTTCAAGAAAAAAATCCTAGGTGAATAACTAGAGGAAAATCCCAAGTCATTCTGGTCTTACACGAGAGAGCTCCAAGGAGAATCTTCTGTAGTGAAGTCCTCATTGGACACAAATGGCAAAGTGGTAACCAACAAAATTAACAAAACCAATTTATTAAACCACTACTTTGAAAGTGTAGGTATACACTATCCTGGCTTTAACGAGCCAATAGCTGACATAACAATTCAACATGATGGAATAATTAAACAACTGCATTCGATTAAAAGTAACAAGTCCCCAGGTCCAGAAGGAATACCTGCACATGTGCTCAAGGAGTTAGCGTCACAGATTTCACCGTTCTCAGAAATTATATTATGCAGTTCATTATCCAAAAGCAAGGTGTCCTAAGACAGGACAATAGCCAACATCATGCTGATATTTAAAAAAGGAAATAGAAATGACCAAGGAAATTAATAAATATAATTGCAGCTTCTTACATAGCAGTCAGTACGGCTTCTGTAAGGTCAGGTCCTGTGAAACATGATTGATTTCATGAAGGCATTCGACAAGGTTCCTCACAAAAAACTTGTAAATAAAAATTTGCATTTATGCGGAGTTAATAAAAAAATAGTGGATTAGATATGGAACATTCTCAGAGATCGACCCTCTTTTATTCATTAATTATAGTAATGAACTAAGTCCTCAAGTTAGCAGTATATTAAGATCATTTGCAGAAGATACAGTTCTCTACCGTGACATGAGCGGAGACAGACTCAGAAGTTCAGTCATCGGACCTTAACAACATTCATTTGTGGTGCCAGGAGTGGGGGGTTAGAGTTAAATATCAACAAATGCACCACAGTTTACTTCCTGCAAATGTCATAACAAAAATGCCATACCTATACTGGGGGTGGAGTAAACATAAAATCTTCAGATACATTAAAATATCTTGGAATTACCTTCACTTCTGATATATCATGAGGAACACACATATAAAACATATGCGGCCCAGCATTAAAGAAACTAGGTTTTGTTTAGCATATAATAGGAAGGTCCTCGGATGTAAAAGTAAAAGAGAGATGCCACTCCGCTCTGGTTAGGCCACACCTCAAATATAATGTGAGCATCAGGGACCCTGGTCATAAATATTTAACAAAAAAATTTAATAAAGTGCAAAGAAAAGCAGCATGCTTTGTTAAAAACTGCTACGAGCAAACATATGGTGTGTCATAACTTTTTGCTGGATTAATGTGGGAGCCCCTAGAGACTCGTAGGCTACGCACTGTGCTTACCTTGCTTGAAAAATTCATAACTGGTATATTTCAGAGCGACACACAGAATGTTATCATGACTCCTCACTACATCTCTAGGTTCCACAGAAGCAATTAAATAAGAGAGAGACATTGCCAAACAGATAGGTACAAAAACTCGATCTTTCTGCACACAATAAGCGACCACAGTAAAAACTGAGCTCCACTAAAGACCAAAATATATGTCACCATTTCATCTCCCATAACCTTATGTCTTTATATGGCTGGTGTCCTAACACCATATGCCACACACCCATATGGCGGCTCCTAGGGTAGTATGTAGATGTAGACCATTACAAATCCATTTGAGTTCATCCATTCAAATGTTAAAAGGGGTCACTCATGAAGAGAAAAAGAATACAAATGAAAATCTTAAATGTTCTCACCTTCCTAGCTTTGTTGAATATGCCTCTTGCTGTCTGTAGACAATCAGAATAATCTTGAGGCAGGGATGATATAGAACTACTGCCTCTTTGTTCTCCAAGGTTCATCTTTCCATCTGTGTAGCGTATTGAGCTTATCCACTTCCTGTCTTTAAAAACCTGCAATAAGCAATAAAAACACATCAGACAGGTAATAAAGAAGAAAGGCAAAATAATTGGCTGGCTGACTTAAAAAGTGCACTACTTTTCCTTCATTAATTTAAAAATGTTTTGAAACCCTCGATGCACCAAGTGACTTCATCATGACATAAGTATTTCCATGATCTACCTCCACTTAGGTACCTATACATAGTTTCTCAAACCCATAGGAGTGGAGAATCACAAGCAATAAATTTTTTTTGAAATATTGAAGAGTAATTTAAATAATTGGGAAGGATTTTTTTCCATTATCCCACCATATTTTTTCTTATAACTGACCTCATAATATATGGATTGTGTGAAACTACTTCTAAGAGTTTCTAAACAGAAGAGAAATTCTAAACAGGTCCAGCTATTGGTGGCATTAATTTATTCATCATCATACACTACTGAACCTCTTCCAAAACCAATGACTCAAAATTTGACGTAAATTTGAACTCTCTCATGGAGCTCTTTCTCAGATACTGCACTTCCTGGCCCAAAAGACACACTTTTTTGGCTCTAAAATCAGCCTGCATCTTATGCACTATGGGTACAACTGATATAACCTCATCCCATAAGATGCAACCCAATTCACTGGGAAAAATACCGTAAGGTATATTTTCCCACATCTGTCACAGAAAATTATTGAGACCTTCATTCACCAAAAAGACATTCATGCACTCCTAAAAAGCCAGAACTTGAGGAACATGTCAAGAGCAGGAGGGTAAATCACAGGAAGAGTGGGGATTATCATTTCAACAATTATGATTAAAATGAAGTGAGAAAATTCATTCAAATGGAAAAGTCCATTGCCAATTTTTGTGGGGAAACATCTTAGTGCGAGAGATTCATGAAGAGAAATGGTCTGTGAATGCCTACCAGAACTACATCAGCACATAAACTGCCATTAACATGTGAAAGAAAGGTTATAGAACACCACCAATATATCATGAACTAGAGAAAAAGGATGTGTTGTGCGATAGGACAAACAGGGAACATCGATCATGTATCCTAGACATTTGATGTGCCATCAAATAGAACAGTGAACGTTAAAGGGGCCATGACAATACTGATAAAGACTTCTAATGTGAAAAGATGCCCTACATTGTGTATTGTGCTAATGTTTCAAAACTCCCTTCTTTGTTAATCCTTAACCAAAAACCACGATTTAAATCTACAATTCCACAAGGAGTTCATATTCATGTTCATGCAAAAGGATGGATGGTGGGAGAGGGAATAAAGCTCTGGGTACAGGTGTATTCCAGGAGTCCACATGGCCTTCAGAAGATATTGTCTTTATTAGAGTTCAATGCCTTTTGTCGCCAATAATGGAGTCAGCAAAAAAGCCTTGCTACTGAACAGAAGACACATCTTGCTGGATTAATTTCTCAACTGTAGCCTCTGAATGATTCAGTCAATAAGCCATTCATTGGGATTTAACCATGAAGAGTGGATAAAGTGGATTGAGTGAGACACCAACTCATGATGTCACACTGATAAGAAGAATGAAATGGCTGTCGATTCCCAGGATTTGTGAGTGAATGAAAAAGCTGTGGCAGAAAATTAAAAGCCATGATAAAGTCTTTCAAAATATGTGGAAATAGTAATCTGCTCCATGAAAGCAAAGGTAACACTGTATAACAGCACATATGATTTTCGCAGCAGTGATATTTTTGAGATTTTACGATGAATAAACAATGATATATTAGCTAATCTTTTATTGAAGCAATTCCATTTTCTTCATATAGAGTGTTAAAATTAAAATACTCTAATCCTTTCCAGTTTGATTTAGGTATTTTTCATAAATTTTAACCTGAAAAATCACAGAGGATCTTATGCGCAGGTGCATCTTGTGGGTTAGGAAATATGGCATTTCAGTTTTTACGACAATTTTTATTCCTACTGTCCACCAACCATGTTTGAATGGTGTCTCCACTCTCCTGTTTCTGGACGAAGGATGTACTGAGGTAACAATTTCCACCCTTCCGTGGCAACCATTTTGATTGCTTCCAGAACAAATGCCACCTCCTCCTCACGCATGAAATATGGAAGGCTGATCCGAGTGAAGCCAGGACGGAGCATCTCATAGGTGGAACTCTCCTCATGTCTGCGGAGATGCGTCCGATCAAGGCGGCTGCAATATCATAGAGAAAGTGCAATGATTCCATTAATAGAAAAAAATTTCATGAACTTACAGTAAAATCATTCAGGTGAGCTAAGTGCCAAAGAAGATTCCAGACCAAATGCCTATTACAATTGAAACTTGTCCCGTTAGATCACCAAAGTAAAGAACTAAGAATTGGGTTTGGCTAGAATTAGAGAAGTTATACTTCAAATCACCTTATTAACTGTGATGATAAGTGGTGGACAGTGAGTCCAATACGACCTTAGCCATAGACGCATGTAAAATACAGCCCTAAAAGCAATAAGATAGAAGTAAAAATAATAATATAGTTTATTGGTCCAGGGGATGTTGGTACTAAGGATGAGTCAAATCAAAATGTCAATTCTCGATTCCACCGATTCTCAGGATTAGAATCGGTATCGAGAATTGATCACCTAGAGTCGATTCCGATGCCATTGATTCCAGATAGATAAATATTCAAAACAAATTACATTTATCACATCATATTTGTCTCAGTAATATCTCAGTAATTTTGAGTGTAGTCTAACAATTTGTACTTTTTATCTACCTCAATAAGCTGAGGATATATTTACTATTTGTCTATAAATATACTCTTTGAGCAACTTAATTGCCTTTGTTATTTTATTTCAGCCAGTACTTGACTTTAAATAATAGTCGTACGCTACTGGTATATCAATATCCCACCTGTTATTAGGAATAAGAATCCATGGAATCGGAATTGAGAATCGGGAATCGATTTGAAAGAATCGAAAAAAAGTGGAATTGACTCATCCCTAGTTGGTACATATATAAGACCCATCAGAAAAGTAAAAAAAATGACAATAAAGTACACAGATTTGGGAACAAAACAGAGCACATCATTTGTCATTTGACAAGAATTCACTTACAGAGTAAAAACAATTATCAAGAAAATATCTCTTCAATTTCAGTTTAAAACAGACTAGTCTGTGCTCATTTTTTATTTATAAGGGCAAATTATTAAATAATTTACAGCCCATGTAGATGGGCCCTTTGCTGTACAGTGATAGATTATGTGCAATTTTTGCATAATGAAATTTTTTTCTTACATGATAATTATGTACATCTTGATTGGTTATCAAGTTTAGTTTACCCTCAAAATTTTTATAGACATTATTACATGATACATATAAACACAATATAGGGGCATAATCTGTAATCCAGAGGCTATTTAGGAGGTAAGATAATCAATGTGAGTGTAGCAACTTAAAGATTCATTTATATACAGGCCAAGGAATTTAGTATCAGTGGTACTTCTCAAGCTGCAATCTGTAAATTTTATCTATGGACTGTGGTCAATTTTTTTCTATATTGGGTGAAACATCATGAATGAAGATTTACTCTTATTTATCAGGACCTTATTCTCAATACACCAATGTTCCATGTTCACCAGAAGTACCAGCTGCCTCTTGAGCTGGCATAACTATATTGCCTGTCTGCTTTAGCAGTTGATTAGTATCATCTGCATACAAGAAAATATCACAATTTAGTGACATTGATAGGTCATTAATATAAAGAATAAATAGCAACGGTCCCAGAATAGAGCCCTGTGAAATACCTCTGATAACTTCCTGGTAGGAGGATGAGCATTTCTTCATATTTCCCCATGATACAAGTTTCCTTTCAAAGGATGAATGCTCTCAGGCAATTTAACATTTCTTCTCTTGGACCGAGAGCAGTTTCATCGTGAGCACCTTACCTGTCTTCCAACAGCACTGCCTCATATTCTGCAGCCAGCTTCTCATCAATGCCCAGCAGGTCTTGAGCGTAGGGCCCAGCACAGGCACATCCCCCCCTCGCCTGCACACCAAAGACGTCATTCAACACTGCGCAGACAAAGTTGTGGTGGAGGAAGATGCCCCTGGGATGCCTCACGACAAACGAGAAGATGGGAAGGTGTCGCGGCGTGGAGGAGCGCACGAATGGGGAGGGGGAGGCAGGGCGCCCCCTCGCAGGCGACATGCACGGAGACGGTGATCCACAGGCAGAGCGTGAGAGGGCATTGTTGTCTGAGTAGGTCGGACCCAGAAGGTGCAGCTCTGGGATGGTTCTCACATGTGCTAGGAACATTCTAGAACCAGGAGAGAAAAGGTTACATACACATTCAGGTCAGAGGGCGCATGATGAAAGTAAAAATGGATGGTGGTCAAAGAAAGACCCATGGCAACAACCAACAAGGACAGCATTTGACATCCTCTTCAGTAATAGCAATTTCAAAAACTCTGTGAGCCTAAGTTTTTTTTTGAGAAATTACTTTATTCAAAGGCAAAGGAGGAGATCTGGGAAGACTTTCAGTGATCCACCTCACTGATTGTCAACAATTTTGTTGTCTGGAAAATGTCTCCCATATCCATCCATCCTGACTCAAACCCCAGACTTTACTCGAAGGTGTCCCCTGGATTACTCCACTTTGTATTGAGTACCTCAACCAGTTATACTTCTGAGGTGTCTTCCTACCCTATGGATTTTTGTGGGATATAAAGAAGCAAGGTACTCAAGATGGCCGGACATACAATATAACCAGCAGTCTAAAACATCTGCTAGGTGCCACAGTTCACAAGGTTGAAGCCAAAGTTTGGACACAAGAGGTGTTCCCTCATTTAGACAAACTTTGGGGATACCAGGACAAGCCACAGTTTTACTTTTACGGAATCACATTCAAGTTCATATACATGTCAAATTCCTCAGAGGAAAATCGAATTCCCCCTGATTTTTCCTCTCTGGAATTTTGGCTAACTCTGCAAAAGTAATGTCAGGACTAGTCTCAGATTTCAAAAAATTTGTCAGTATATTTGAAGTTTGAATTTCATTTCAATCTCAATCAAAACTACTGAAAGTGAATTCTTCACAGGATTCCCATTAGACCAGGTTTTCGATTGCTGCCTAATTTCCATGGCTTACACTGCCATTGTCTACCAGGTATCGATGCCACAACTTGCTTCACAGTCATTCAATGTACTAGTTACTCCCAGGCATGTTATTTCTCAATGATGCTCATCCTTCCTTGTTCTTCCCACCATTATTTTGCAGAGTGCTGGGTTCCATGCTAGGTTAAGCCTGTTTCTCCAGCCAATATTGAAATTCCAATTTCCTGGCCAGATTTCTATGCCCTCCTTAGCCAGATTGGCCCCAGCATTGTGTGTCATGTTAAAGGCAATGACATGGTCCTGGGCCAGGGAAATATCAGCAGCAACTGAACACTGGACCCAATGGGTATCCCGTGAAGACTTCACTGACATCATTTGCCATGAAAGTATCAGACTGCTTGTCAGTTAACTGACAAGCAGTCATCAGTTGTCACAAGTCAGTTGAAACATGTGCAGTATGAGTTGAAAATGAAGTAGACAGTACGATATCCTTTGTGTATCATTTGAAAATGCCTTTCTACAATATCTTGCCTAAGAAAGTGGAATTTAAAATAACTGAAACTTTACAAATATACCTCGTGATTCTTTCCTCATGAGACATTATCACTCTTGAAGTGACTGACTCCTTGAGCTGCATCACCAGGCCGGCTCGTATGGATTCCACCACTGCACCCGTCCCACCTTCTTCCCTCAGCTCTGTGTCCTAACGATTGAAAGGACAATAAAAGGGCATTAGAAAAAACAAACTTCATATTTATACAATGTCCTGGCACAGAATAATCAACATTAACATGAGATGAGGTAGAGAGGCTTGGTTTTCACTTCTTAATCCAATGCCTCTATTGTAAATACATACTTCACTATGCATTGAGTTTATGTTCCAAAGCTAAGGAGAGTTGCATGAATCTATACTGTAAGATTCAGTAAACTCACAGATATACATGGGTTCAGTTCCAATGCAGATGAAAAACCAGCCAGATGTAATATGCCATATGAGCTGTTTTTGGCAGCATTGGAAATATGTGAACATAAATAAACAAAACCTGTAGGAGGCTCATGCCCAGTGCTATGTGAGATGCAGTGCTCAGTGATATTCATGGCTCAGCTGGGAGAGGGCAACAGACAGGTGCATGAGCCACAAAACAAGTATAATAATCAGGTAGATATTTTCTTTAAAATGAATTTCTCTCTCATAAAATTTTTAGCACTCACGATAGACAAAAATAGGTTATCTAAACTGAGACTCTCACCTTGAGATAGCGATGACTGTCACGTGAGACAAAGAAGACTGATCCCCCACCACAACCATTCGGAACAGAATTTTTGAACAAGGCTTTCTTCGCAATAAGGACCCCTTAAAAAGAAAAAAAATATTCCACAATAAGTTTACTGATGAACCAAAACAATTAATTGCAGTGGGAGTTATAAAATAGTCAGATGCAATATTATACACAAGTTTTCTTCGGAGGCTTAATCACTACATATTCATCAAATAGGAAATTATTTGAGGGTATGGCTTAAAATCCAGGACTGTTTCACAAATATTTTCAGCAGATAGTGCAAACTTTGTTTTACTAATCACATATTCATAGCTCCAACAAGGATCAGTGCATATAATGAAACAGGTTTGCCCACCAGCGAAGCAAGAGACATGACATTAACATTATTTATTGATAATCACTAACTTTAAACAACTTAGGACATTCCCTAACCCTAATATTGACATGACTACCCACTCTGCAGTCAAAACATGAGAAATTCTAACATAGTTTAAAGCTATGGAAGGCAGCTACAACAATGGCTATGGTATATTTGCCAGACACATATCTCAATTAGAACATGTAGTGGAATAATTCTATATTATCCATACCAGGAGTTTGCACCCCTCCAATGAATTTATGGACTGAGAAGAACATAGCATCTTTATAAACAGATCTTTCTTCCACCCCCGGGATAACTGGATTCATGTCCAATTTGACATAAGGAGCTGGAAATAATATAAATATTTATATTAGCAAGATACAGCTAAAGAAGGAAAAATGTGACTAGGAATTTCATCATCAGAAACAATGCAAATCACACAGCTGAGTTATGAAAAGTAATGTCTCCTAAATGAGCAAAGCCATATCACTGGTAGATATCATTTACATGAACTGAAACTATTACCAGCAACTGCATTTTGATGATCTAAAGCTCAATTCATTAAACATCTAATTACCTATTATAAAATATTTTAAAAGCAACAAATACCTACATTTAAACATTTGTTCCAGCAATTAATTCATTCAAAACTGGACCTTTGTCCGTAATTCAATTAACAGACCTAGCTATCAGATTCCATGCCAAGTCAATTTGAGAGAATTACCTGCAGCAGCATAGTCCCAAAAAGCAAGGGCACCATACTGGTGCAAAAGAATTGTGGTGGCCACATCATCAGCAACAACACCAGTGACGTTCGAGGCCGCAGAAAAGCATCCAATGAGACACCTTCCCAGTCCATGATGTGCCTGCAGCTGTTGCTCCAGGTTATCAAGATCCAAGTGGCCTTCTTTTGATTCAGCTACACGAACTATCTATAAATTTCATGAACACATACCAAAAAGCCAAATTATTACTAAGAAACAAACATTTGTCTCAGCAGACATTGAACTTGATCATATTTTGGCTTCAACAAAATACTTCTCTACATAAAAACTATACAATTAAGTATTTTTTCTAATAGCTCATACTTTTTTAAACGAGGATAACTCATGGATATAATGCTGGTTGAAACACATCTATGGCTCCAGAGGGGTCATCATTTTCCCACAAGCCCTCAATCTCATTGGATCGTTGAAGGCATTTGTCTGCAGAGAGACAAAGTTTTGGAGAGGACGTCGACGATTTTCAGAGCTGAGGAAATCTTTGCTCAATGCTGACTACAGTGACATGTGCTGTGAAATTCTTCAGAAATTCTCCAGCCGAATATGCAGGACTTTAGGAGAGGATAACTTCAGATCAATCATGGTGGAGGTGATAACGAAATATTTTTAGCTTTATTAACAAAGATAGGGTATATCAAGCAAATTATGCGAAGTTTCTCCAATGAAAAATAAAAAGAGGGAGGCAACTTTGCTCTGCTTATGCCATATCTTAAACAAGCCCATGAGAATTTTGGATCCTGCACAGAAATATTTAATTTGGGAAGTAAATAAAATACAAAGGAAAGATGATTTTTTCAAAACTTCTATAAGCATATATGTACAGAGTATACTGCAGCTGATACAAGGACTATTTTGAGAGCCACTATAGTCACTGAGGCTACATACTTGGATTAGATTACTTGAAAAATTCAGAACAGGTGAGATTCAGGGAAATGTGGAGGATATTATTGTCACCACACGCTATACATATCCCATGCTGTCACTCATATATGCCACTAAATAAGAGAGATTTACAGCCTCGAGTGATAGGAATCAAAATTATTCCTTTTCTCACATCACTACTGAGTATTTCAAATGACATTGACATAATACACACTGTTAACGTAACATTCACCTTTACCCACCATTCCCCCTTCCTGCTTCTGTCTCATTCATGGCTGGTTTTTCTAACACCCCATTTAATCAAATTTTTAAGATTAATATTAATTACATTTAATAAAATTTATAATAATTAAAAAAAACATTAAAATTTGCTCATAACTTTATCTATAAAATTGAAAAATCTAAGATCTGAAGAGAATAGGACTGTCTCAAATATGTACTTAAGTTGGGACAGATTCTTGATTATAATAATAGTAAATACAGAAAATCAAGGGACCCATTTCGGAAAGAGTTCCGTGTCTTGATTCAGAGTAGGTACATACATAATTATGCTGGAAGTGATACTATTCTTGCTCCCAAATTGTCACTCTCATCACATCTCACCTTCGCTCCAAGCTCCCTCCACGGAAGGAGATTCGAATGGTGCTCCCATGGGCCAACAAACACAATGACTGCAGGCAACGCGGGGTCGGTGCACCCAGATGCGGCAGCATTTTGAAACAAAGACGGCAGGTCTAATGCCTGGATCAGCTTGTGGATGGCACCAGTGCATCCACTTCCCGCAAATATCACTGCGTCATGCTCTGATGCATTTGTAGCATTGCGGAATATGTCTCTTGCCTCATGCCTGCCGAGATATGTGAGAAAGAAAAGTTTAAAGCGAGTGACTGAGTTGACTTTGACTGCTCCACTCATCTCAACAAAAGGCCTTTGAAATGAAGTGTGGCTGTCGTCACCTATGAGTAAACTACCTATCACAACCAGCTAGTCCACAATACACTAGTGATGGAGATGAGTGGTAACAGCTGCTACTTTTACGACTTATGCAACTGAGGAACAAATTGAAAGATAAATGTTTTCGTGGATTCAATGGGTTTAAGGAGCTTGCAGATTGAAGCATAAATCTTCATTTTGACCAGGAATGTATTTTGCAACAGCTTTAAATAGGAAAAACTCAACACAAACCTTGAGCGTCTGAAGCTAAAACAGGTATCTAAACCATGCCACTAGAAACTGAATTAACAAAATACTCATGCCAATAAGCTTCTATCAAACTAAGCAATCGATGACATTACTCTCAAATAAAATGCTGGCTTGTCATGACCAAAATTAAGACACTCTTCAATTCAATTTCATTCAAAATTAAGTCATTATTCAATTAAGACAAGCTTCTAGTAAACTAAGCAATCGATGACATAACTCTAAAATAAAATGCTGGCTTGTTATGGCCAAAATTAAGACATACTCGTAAGATGTATTCGTTTAGAGATTAAAATAGTTATCTCTTCCATGTAAATGGACGAGGATGTAGCAAATCAATATAATTTCTATCAAGCAAATATAAACAAGGTAACAATCAACATAAAACTGAATTTCTTTCTTCATTGTTACATGCACAAGGCACTTTTTTAACCTCCTCCGCTTAGTGAATAAAACAAGGCGCAAAACCTACCTGAACAAAGTTGTTTGAGCTGATGTGGTTGACGTTGTGGTGTGAGTGTTGCCGTAGGTGGGCAGCACTTCCTCACGAATGTAATCCTCAATGAACTGCAATGAACGTCCTGAAGCAGTGTAATCGCAATAGATCACTGCAATGAGAAAACATAATTGCGCAATTTGTTTAAATAATTCAGCACTGATAACAACTCAACAAACCATAACGAGGAATCAACATTCCACCTATGATAAAAAAGGCGAGGAGGAAATGTATACACAAGTCTTCCTCATTACTCACACCATCTATGGATAGAAGTAGCATTTGTTCTGCCAAGGACACATGTGGCTGACAACATGAGTTATACAACAGTTGTAGATTTCAATGGCAAACGAATTGAAGGTTTTGAGCTGTTATGAGGCGAAGGGGAAAAGATTTTTCTACTTCTTTAATTAGCAAGGGCTCGTAGTCACTCAAACAAACACATCTCTTGTCAAATGGCACGAATCCATTAATATTACCCGTTCATCCGCCAACAAATTCTTTTGAGAGAAATGGTATGAGAAGGAACAGGCCACCAGCTACGAGGAGAAACTGGATACCAACCTACGGATTAACGACCGCTAATTCTGACGAATCCATGAATATTAGAAGAAAAAAACCGTGCGTCCACCGACGATTTGAAAATGCTGTAATTTGCGAAATTATATCTTCTCGAGGGGAAAGAGAATTTCGCTCGACTGAGCATTAAATTGAATGGTAGTGAGAGGAAATACGCGGCAATCAATCCATCTTCACAATGGAAGGCGCGTTCACATTGCCGACGGCAATTCGAGCGAGGACAAAACGGTAAGTGAATAATCATGCGGAACATTGGACGCACGAGAGGCGAATGAATCGGTAGATTGACGAACGGGGGGAGACGGAAGGGAGAATAAATAAAGGACAAGCGAGTGATCAAGGGACGTAAAGGACGAGGCACAGGAGGCCAGGGAAGGGAGCGGGGTGGAAAGGAAACGGAGATAGAATGGCTCGTGAAGGTCGGATCTTTCTATGAAATTCCTATGTTCTAGTCTTCCGATGAAAAGTGCAGGTTTTTCTTAAAATTTAAATTTTTAGAGAAAAAAAAGTTTTCCTTCACAACTGATTTTAAACTGAAGATATCGTCAACCGGTAAATTTTGAAATCTTTACTGGAAAAGTCTTAAGCAGGAGCCCAGAACTTACTCATCAGTCACCTCTCTTTCGATCTTTCTTCTCAAGTCTTCTTTCACGCCTCTTTTTTTCACGCTCTGTGGCGGTGTATCGTCGTGTTCTTTTCATCATGTCTCTGTCGTAGAATTTTTACATTTACAAAGAACCGCTGGTTATAAAAATATTTACTATAACACCAAACTCTGAAATACGCTCAAATCTTAAACTGCTACGACCGAGGGGTATTTAATGTGGTCAACTTTCTGAGGACGTTAAGAAGTTACGTGCCGAGAGTCTCTCTCGCCAAAATAATAAAAATCGAGCTTTCTTCGCAACGAATACTGATATAAAAAGGTCAGTCGAGAGAAACATTAAACTGAGGAAATAGACATTATTTCATGAATAAAAATTGAATGTGCTCTCATCGATTCCGAATAAACTTGGCAAATTCTTCCGTCATATCTTTCATCTTATCACAAGGAGCTCGGTGACCAGTAGTTCACTGTTAAAATTAATCTAGCAAATTTAGAAAACACGCGGATAGACATTCTGAAAAAAACTTCATCAAATTAGGTATAATTGTGGATAAAAAAATTATTTAGCGCCTGACGTGCCATGTATGTATCTGGAATACTAACAGAAAGCAGTAGTTCTCGGATTTTGCCTCATCCACCAAGGCCCTTCCAATCAAATGTCATTAGTTTCCATTGTACATGGGTTATGTGGCCGGCTAACATAGGTTTGAGATGAAGCAACGAGTAATCTTGTGAGACACTTGAATACCACATCATAAGGTTTCCCCGTAGCGATAGAGAGCTCCGTTCAAGACTGATCCACCCGAACTCGAAACGTATAATGTGCGTAAGACACTGATTTGGGGCATGAATACTCTTATTCGTCGCTGGTGGAGCATGCCTACCTGAAAAGATACTTGTTCACTGGTAGTCGGCCTTGAATAAGAGCGTATTTTCCCTTCGTGTCGCACGCTTATCTTTTCTGCCAAAAATCAAGATTCGGAGGCCAGTTGTTTAGTTCGCTGGAAAGAAGTGGCGTTCGACTTCTTTTGTCCTCTCACAAATATTTTACGGACGCCTCATTTCTCGAAGCGCGACGAGCCTTTTCTCTCTGCTGAAGCAGGCATTAGAAACCTACGCGTCATTCACAGAAGCAAACCACCGAGACGCGCGGCTCCTTAGCTCAGGCTCTACTGGTGGCTATTTCATTAAGAAGCGCGTCGATAGGCAAACAAGCAGAGCAGACAGCGGAAGCAGAGATAAATTTCAAAGTTTACAGAGGCCTCTCCACATTTTCTTGGAGTAAAAACGATCAAAGTGGCCTTCAAGTATGCCTCATATTCCTTCCAGGAGGTGGTAGGTGTGTTATATTACAGATATATTTACTGTTACGAAGTTGGCCGAATAGATGTTGCACCTTCGACTTTCACCCACTGTGCTATTATATAATGTTTGAATGAGAAAAATTCTATTTCTCACTCACATGAAACGGAACTCATTATACTGTCCGCTATCTGGAAAACTATGCTTATTCAAACGTTCATTAATATTCATTTTTTGTCTACAACCATGAAAATTTTACGGGCTCACAAATTCCTACTTTCTTGAGGGCGGTTGAAAAAAAAAAACATGCAACCCAGACGGAATGGGCTGCACGGAGCCCCTACCTCAACCCAATAGAAAGTATTTGGGCATACATTACAAGGGAAATGCGAGACACAACCGTTATACCCCACAATGAGGATACGTCGCGGAAAAAAGTGGAGGAAAATGGGAAAGAGGCCCAGTAAGATGATGTCAAATTGTGGACAACTCCATGTCTCAGAGACTTGTTCAGGAAATCGAGAGTGAAGGGGAACGGATTGATTACTAGGCCAATTAATATTCTCATCCTAGATGTCAATCCCGGCTTAATTCTTGATGATCAATCACTATGGTCACGTGCACACATTACTGAGCCAGAGCTGAGAGAATAATGAATACATTTGAGCATTTTACACTCGTTCTTAATAAAACTAGATAGTCTCTCTGTCGATAATTCATGATAATTTATCAGCACTAGGAAATGAAAATTTTGACCCTGCTAAAAATCTATATACTATCTACATATAGAGCCATATAAATGTAACCACCGCAGAAGCAATAACGTTATGATAATTTGAAGAGGAAAATATTCCTTCGGAACGTAGAAATCGTATAATCTCTGATGGTGCACACTCCCAACTTATAATCCATTGACTACTCAGCGGATTTAACAGGAGTATACGGATGAGTATGCTGAACAATCTTGATTACACCTTGGTTGCAACGTGAAAAAGATGATTTTTAGTATTTTATCACTTCCACCAGGAAAGATACCCTGCTGAAGAAAAAATACTGTCGGTATGTTACATACGCCTGCGTTTCAGGATTCTTCTCATAAAAATGGACTGCATAATTTTACGTCAAAGATTTTCACTATGGACATGTAAAAATGTGTCTCTCTCTATGTGTCGAAACATGTTGTACCAAAGAAATAAATCAGTGGAAGAAAACGAAGTCGTTTTTTCATTTGTGAATATCAACTTCCACATAGTTGAGCCTGATACCATTGAATGTAAAAATGTATTTATATTGTTATATAATTTGGTTTATCTTGGGAAAATTATTTAAATATGCACAAAAAGCTTCCCTTCTGAGTACGAGAACTGATAAAACCATACATTACATAATATGAACTGTTATCATAATCATAAGTAGTCGACATACGGCCAAATGTACACAACAAATGATTTCAGTGGCCCGTCAAACAGCGTGAAATAAGTAAAAAGTATAACTTGCAATAGGGTTCACTAGGATTCTCTCTCAATAGAATTTTGCAGACTGGTATTTACCGCCACCAGCATGCAAAAGTTAGTGGTGACAATTCTTATCACAATTATAATTCCTGAAATTCCCTTGGAAGACTAATCACTGAGTAGAAATGAAAAATTAATTTCATCTCAAGGATACTCGTAATGCTTTTCATTGGATAATATTTCACTCCTAGAAAGGAACTAAATAGTTGAAAATAGCATTGGTAGTTATCCACAGTTAAAAAATTATTTTAGACCTACATGTATCATCTTTTACGAGCAAGTATTTTCCTCCATCCTCTAATTTTAACTGTTTCACGTTCCTTACCGTAAATTAAAAAAAAAGGCTGACATTTTTTTTAAAAGGCTTACATCTTTTTTAAAAAGGCTTACATTTTTTTTTTAAAGGCTTAAAATCAGGAAAAACTTCAAAAAACCGATTAAAAGATATTTTCAAGAATTTTTCACACTTCTTTGGATCTCACACTGACAAAAATCGGTATTTACCAACTCGACCGATGGAGCAAAAAAATTTTTTCCATTGAAAATAATCTTCCTCTACTCTTAATCATGTAAACGTAATTAAAACTGCGAGAGTAGATTCAGGTAAGGTCACACAATCGAGTAATTGACACAGTCAGAGATCCGGCTAATTCCTTCACTCATGAATAACGCTCCATAGATAGGTAAATTATCGAGTGAATATGATTGTCATGGACGTAGAAATCAAGTGGAACCATGTACCCGAGAAAGGGAAGTTAACTATCTCATTTGACGAGCAAGGAGACCGCTCTATCCCTTTACAAATCGCGAAAAATATGTAAAACTCACACACATATAGTTGAGGTCAATATCCATTCCCCGGCCCCTGATTCCTGCGAATTTTTGGGTAGAATTGAGTCACATTCCATAGATTAAGGTAGTCCGATCGACAAATCATATTACTTAGAAATTAATTAATTAGGTCTCATTTTAAAGAAAAATATATCATCTTTCCAATGACATCAAAAATTCTACCCCTTACCTCATTACTTTCGGAGATATTTGCCATAAAATACCAGCCCTTTTATATGGGAAATGGCACGTGTAGGCGCTCCAGAGAGACATTATCTACAAAATGAGGTTTTTCTAACACTTAGATGCCGTAAAAAAACTAATAGTGTGTAGTTTGTATGTTTTTTCAACTATTTTTGAAAATTAATCATATTGTCACCGCAATGGGTTCTTCGGTATCACAAAAAACCTTCCGTATTGATGGAGTTTCAAACGCACCGCGCGAAAGAAAGGAGTCAAATTAAAGACTTATTTAGATATTTTCATTTAATTACTTACAATTTCTGTCATGTAAAATTATATTATTGCACCATAAATAATGCAATATTTAATTGATGTGTCCTCCAGCTGGTGAAATTAAAATGTATAATTCGAATATGGTCTCTATTATGACTAGGGAACTATCTCGCTCGGACTACCTTAAGTGTGAAGGCGTTCGAAGAGGCGTCCCCAAGATTTGAATCCCAGACCTTCTTGGCCGCAGACCGCTCTCGGCTACTGCGTCGACTACGAAAAGACCAAGTGGTTTGTACTATTCACCGAAAGAAGGAAATTCCAATGATTTCTTTGTGAATTAGACCAAATTACATGTCCTGGTCTTTTGATTTTTTCAGAAAGTGAAAAGTACTCTAGTATGACTGAAGAAATGTATGTATTTGAGACCTCCTGAATGTGCGAGGGCCGAAGCTTATTTAAGGTATTAAGACATCGGAAATACTCCAAGAGAAGAATTTGTTTCTCTTGGCAAGCATTCGATTCAACCATATTTCCAGTATTTCAACATGAAATTCATAGGACAATACGCTAAAATGTTAATTGTTAAATGCAATATTTCGCGAAAGTGGCTTGAGGCTTATTAAACGACGTTCATTCATAGTTATTTTCTGCACGCGGAAAAACTTTTCATCGTAGATGAATGTGATATGGAGAATAAAAGCATTCCGTATCACTTGTAATAATTATTTAATTGTATAATCTATCTAAATTTCAATAAAGAAAAGTGTTTCGAAAAGGTTTAAAATTCTAAAACAATATGGAAAGTATCATTACATAGTTGACTACGCCTTCGAAACCATGACAGGCTGCGGGGTGAAGCAAACTCATCCTATTTTTAACTCTGAGGTGATCTCGCGAACGTGGACCTAATTTTAAATCCGATTTATGTGACGCATAAAATCGATTTCCATTCATACAGAGTTTAAATATTCCCGGTTACAATGGGCAGTCTCAATGTTGTCAAGTTGTCGACGGAAAAGCGATTTCACTTAGTTCCCGCGTAAGCCGCTATCGGACGCCTATGGGTTTAGCGTTAATTTTTTCCGCCCCTGTACTTAAGTGAAGCGTGGTCCGAGAATGTTTTTCGATTTGTCTGAAAAGCCATCAAAAGGTGCAATGAATGACTCACGATTCGAGCTCCAACTACCTTAAGCCTCGCCCGCTCTCCCCTCTTCCCAGTACCAGGTGAAACAGCGTCACTTTACGCGGGACGAGAGTGATGAATGGCACTAGTTCACGCGACCGTGCAGTGTCTCGAATGCGGGAAAACAGCCACGGCATCCGACGCACGAGGAAATAGGCTTGTGCGATGAACGAATTTGCCCATCGAGGGTTGATAAAAAAAATCATCGAGATGATTCGGTTTCGATGATTGTCATCGACGACGATGAGTCGATGAATTCATTCATCGCCGACGGAAAGGTAGGGATAGGCACGGGCTGGCGACGCAACACAAATAATTATCATCTAATGAGGATGGATTCATTGACTCATGTACATCGGTGAATTCAACGACTCATTGACGTCAGTTCATTTATCAACTCATCGACGTCAGTTAATTCATCGACGTCGGTGAATTCACCGACTCGTCGACGTCAGTTAATTCATCGACGTCGATGATCGATGACATTCATTGTCATCGACGCGGTTCATCGCAACGCGATGACTAAAATCATCGTCGATGATTTCGATGAATCGACTCATCGCACAAGCCTACGAGGAAAGTCTACGCCCATTTCTCTCCGTCTCTCCTTCGGGCCACAGCGTAGTACAGGGATGGCGAACCTTTCGGCGATTGAGTGCCGAAGAAATAAATAGTGATACCTTGACTCGCGTGCCAACCTATCGAGTGAGATATCAATTATTTTTAAGCCGATAAGAGGCGTAGAATTTTTTTTAATAAAAAACAATAATTGAAAAAATAGTATTTAGAGTCATCGGTTTTGAAGTTTAAACATTCTATTAGAGTGCATAACCGAGGTAATTGAATGAATTAAACATCATGGGAAATCTTTATGGGTCATTCATTAAATTTTTGTAAAATAACATGATATAGTGATAAAATTATAATTTATAAGGAACAAAAAGGAAAAAATATGCGAAAGAATTAAATTACATTAATATACATTAGTCGTAAATTGCACAGACTTTCGATGAAAATCAAAGAATTCTTTGCCAACTTCGTTTCGTACACACACACACCAATTGGCCTCCTGTCGAAATAATACACTATGCTTCTTGGTCGCGCGATCGACTGGTTACAATGGCGAGGGTCTCACGGATTTCATCTTGAACTCTCCGGGGACAAACATCCTCGCGTACTCGAGATCCTGCTCTTCTCCACTTCACTAGTTTTCAGTCACATTGGCGCCTTTATTCTTCAATGGATGGGTGTTAAAAGATTTTACGCTAGCAACTAGAGATCGAGATAATTGCAAATGCACTTGGTTCCATTGCTACAATCATCTTTCATTCGCAATGATTTACGATGTAAAATGTTTTACGAATCGAGTTTTGTTCAGAGGAATTGACCAAAAATGACTCCTCAGTAAATTCCCGCATTAGTATTCATGAAAGGATGTCTATTTGGATTTTGCTTCCAAATCTCGACTCAAATCGAAAATCTGACGTTCAATATTTTTGTTGCCTTTTCAATGGCCTACAACGTCACGCAATCCGTTTTTATGCGACTCTTAGCTCTCTCGCTTCGGTTAAAGTCAGGATCAAGTAAAACTTTCCAATTTCTCATACATTTTGTTGAATTCTAGGTTCAATTGCGGCAAAACTTGAAATATTTTACCTGTCATAGGTCATATATCAATTTACCTTTTGTCTTGCGAAGTTTTATGTTTCTACCAGCACTTATCGCGTTAAAAAAATGAAAACTTTGGAATTTGTATACAATTTTTTAACATTCTCCCAATGCCCACACCCGAAATACGCTCCACAACAAACAATGGTCATAGTTATCTATGGCAAGGTAAAAAACGGCTTTCAAAGAGTATCAGTATTAAGCACGCCACATTCATTCTTATAATTGGGCACTATTCCGCGTGCGTAGTGTATAGCTCTTTGTATGGGAGGACGGGGAGTATTGAGGTGACGGGACCCACATTTGGACCATAATTGGACCAATTTAACCATCAATGGTCCGGCGGGGCCCAGATCCGATGACGTACTCCGGCAGACCACACGACGTCTACCCATAAAGGGAGCCGGCGGACACCCTATCCCAAGAATTCGGGCAATGGGCTTCGCCGCTTCTCATAAGGTGTGTGGTAAGTTTTCGCGTAAGCGAGACTGGCGGTGACTCGTCTAACGTTGTTGGGGGAACCCAACAGCTACGAGGACTAGGGGGAGGCGGGGGCCCATTGTCGTCCTTTTGACGGCAATCCACCTCATGTTGTCGGCCTCCGAGTGGCTGTGTTCGTTAACCCTTCCCATCCTTTTCCCTTCCTTCCCACCACTTACCATTCCCGGTAATAAGCTCGTAGCTTCAGACTGGGAGGTAGGTTTTTAGCTCGCGGGGAGACCCGAACCACCTGTATAGCTCTTTGTGTAGAATTTGGTGCATTTCGAGAGTCCCAGGATACAGCACCTATTTCACCGTAATTCAGGCATACAGCTCAAGAGGGCAGGTTGGGGTTCCGATGGGATATCAGTCTCCAGAATACCGCCCTCTGTTTAGTCTCCCAATGAATGATCTGATTAGCCATTCATCTTGAAACTAGGTACACGATAAATATTTAAAGCAATCAATCAAAATTTGGTGAAGTCTGTCCGTCAGTCCAATTCAACCCAAACGTGTCAAAGTGATCCCGAAATATATATAAGTAAAGATAATTATTACCGCTTTCGGACTCGAGTTATTTTTAAAATCCAATTTGAATTAATAATCGCACGAATTTAGATGCTGATTATTACATTTAAAAATTTTAAGCTGAATTTTGACTAGTAAAAAATAAAGATTATAAATGGTAAATTAGATTCTCTCTTGTAAAGATAGAGACACACTAATATTTCTTTATTCCCTTCCATTAAAAATGAACGGGCATTTGGGGTAACTGGACCCTTTCTCCACGTCAAACGGAGAAAGTGCCTTCACAATGGAGAAGGATTTTTGCGGTTCTGGAAAACTTACAACGTCGAGGAATTAATTTCCTTTTAGAGATTTGCTTGAGAAAACATACTAACAACACAATGTAAAACTTCGACGATATCTACATATTAGCTATTCTTCTTTTTTTAACACTGTATGTCAAGAGTGAATGAGCGCGTGATATCCCAGGGAAACAAGGTTTCTATTTATTGGCAAATACGTCGTAAAGTAGAGCGGTAATTGGTTGATATTTGGGCATCTTCGGGTAGGTGAGATATTTTATTTGAAATGAGGCAAAATGAGTTGAACTGCGTGAGTCATGAAATGTCGCTCTCAAACAACCGTTAATCAAAAGACGCGGTTGATGATGGGTTGACTGAGTGAATGGCGTTAGAAGGACATGAGCAGACAGGCGTTTCGGCTCTCGCCGCAGGATTACAACTCCCGTCCCCGGTTTGCAAGGTCTCGCTTATACCCAGGGACTTGGAAACGGTGGAAGGAAGGGATGGGAAGGGAAGGATAGCGGAACCGCGGCCCCTTCGAGGCCGACACCAATAAGGCGGATTGAGGTCAAAAGGACCTCAATTAGGCCTCCGCCTCCCCGAAGTACTCGTATTAGTTTGGTTACCCAAACAACAGAGACGAGTAGCCGTCGGTTTTGATTTTGCTAAAACCTACCGCACTTCTTTGCGAACCGAGAGAGCCCGTTACCCAAATATTTGGGATTAGGTGTCTCTCTGACTCACTTTATGGGTTGGCGTCGTGCGGTCTGCCGAAGTACGTCCTCGAGTCAGGGATCACCGGACCCACGGAGGGTCAATTCTGACCAATTCTGGTCAAAGCGCGAGTACAACCTTTCTCTCAGTAGTTCCCGCCAACCCATAACCCAACATGAGCAGACAGAAGAGCGCGTTCCCATCGGGACGAGGATGAAAGCGAGGAATTCGACCAATTAGCGATGGGCGTGGCCACAGGCAGTCGCAAGCGTCACGCATTCTCACCGTTCGACCTCACAAACATATGAAGACTCAGCGAAATACAGTTCAAGGCTGTCCTGAAAAAATAGCTAGAACTCCATAACTAAATTCGCCAAGCTTTCTCATTTGCAATCTAACCTCTCGATGAAGACTATGGATGCCCTCAATCTCGCCGGAATTAATTTTTTTTCAAATAAGTGACGCATTTGAAGGCAGATGACATTGAGAGATCCGATTAGTTAGGTCTACAATTTGTTGCGGAGAATTAACGGTTTTCCGGCTTTAAAAAATTGGCACAGCTTGAGAATGTGGACGCGGATTTTACGTGAGACGTCATACATCAACATATATTACAAGATAATTTACTAAAAGTGACAATAGCGGCAGGAATCGAAAAATTACAAACTGATTAAGGATTGAATTTGCGTTATTTACTCTAAAAAATTTGGCACGTTCAAATATCTTCAAAACAGGAGGGTGAATAGGAATCCCCAACGATTAAAAAGTAAAAGAAGACTAAATGATGAATCCATTAAGGACAATATAACCGATTCAGAGGTGTAAAAATTTGCGCCGGATACGACACAAAACATACATTTTCGTGCGTGCGTGGGAATACGAATATTAAATATAATTACGAAGATTTGAAAATGCTCTAAAGGTTAAGATTTAATTTGCTAAAATTTAATCATCATTGGATACGTACGTCAACGTAGCACCCTTAGAACCATAACAGAGGCGTGTGGCAAGGGGTACAAATGTTGCGTCAAATGAATGTCGTAGAGCGTCGCTTATATTTGTTTTTCTCTCGTGCGTAGAAAGAAGGAATGTTGGTTTCAATCAGCCCAAAATACATGTGTATTCTAGTGGGGCAACATGAAGCCTCCATGCACCATTGTATGTTATAATTAATGCGCCCAGCCGCCATATTACAAGCCCAGTCCTTCGGCGAAAAAGTTGAAATCCAGACAGCACGCTCTCGACAAGTTGTACTAAATGTTAAGAAGACGGAAAAATGAAAATAATGCTAATTGTTCCTTCGGACCTATCTAACTCCAAACATATCTGGACATGAAAAGAGACAATTCTTAACGTAAAAGGACACTGTAGTACCTGAAAATTCGATAATGTATTGAGGACGCTCTAAATTTGACAGTCTACGTCGAGTTCTCGTGAGAAAAATAATATGTTAAGGCAGAAAAACTATTTCATCAGTTCCATTCACACGCGCAATTTAATTATCAGGCGTACTGCCGCTTTTTCCTTCGCTATCCTGGCGTAGGATGACACAATTTTAGGATTGCACCAAAAAATATAGAAGAGAGATATGATTATGATAGCTGGACATTACTTTCGAGTAATATTTTTCTCGTCAAAATATCTTTTTTCCTCCATTGTTTACCGCAAAGTAGCTATCGAACGGTCAGGATGGCGATGACAAAGAGCATATGGCGGAAAGGGTAAAAACTTATCACAGACATTTTGGCTTTTTTCCCCTTTGTAGTCGGATATTAGAGCTATCAATTCGACTTTATAGTTTTCTTGAGAAATTTAGAACACGAGAGTTTCAGAAAGACACAGAGAATATTATTTAGACGCCACACTACACTTATAGGTCCGATAGAAGCGATAGGAAGGTGTTAGAAGTAATATGTTTTAAGGACAAGGATAGGAGGATGGTGTGGAGTCTTTATAAAGAAGAAAAGGCAGTTGTCAGATGCGGGGAACACCACAGGAAGATAAGAATACGACAAGGAGTGCGACAGGAGTGCTCTCTATCACCTACCCTTTTCAATGCATGCATACAGAATGGAATAGATGAGATGAGAGAAAGATTTGAGCACCAGAGTAGCCGTGAAAGTACAAGGCGAGAAGATTGACATGGCAAGGTTCGCAGACGATATCGCACTACTGGCGGAGAGCGAGGAAGAGCTGAAATAGACACTGGAAGTAATGGAAGAGATTTTTGACATCCGGTATAACATGAAAATAAACGAGAACAAGACTACAGTGATGGTGGTAAGCAGACACGGGACGACAGTAGAGGTGGTTCTAGGAGGAGAAGCACTAGAGACGATGGACGAGTTTGTTTATTTGGGAAGCAAAATAGCATCAGATGGGCGGAGCAAGAAGGAAATAGTAAGCCGCATTAACTAGGCCAAGTTATCCTTCAACAAGAAAAAAAAACTCTTCACCGCCAGCAACATTAATTTAAGGATTAGGAAATTGCTATTGAGGACTCTCGTATGGAGCGTTCTGCTCTATGGTAGTGAGACCTGGACAATTGGAGATAGAGAGAAGGAAAGAATGGAGGCATTTGAAAGGTGGTGCTATAGGAAAATGCTGAAAATGCCCTGGGAGGCAAGAGTCACGAACGAGGAGGTGTTTAAGAGGATAGGGGAAAGACGGTGTCTACTCAAAATGCTAAATAAGAGAAGGAACACCTGGATGGGCCATATTCTCCGACACGAAAGCTTTGTTAAGACCATACTAGAAGGTACAGTAGAGGGGAAAAACCAGAGGGGCAGATCTAGACTGGACTATATGGGACAGTTGATGAAGGAACTAGGTTGCAAATCGTACAGTGAAGAGAAAAAATTGGCCCAAGATCGGATAAAGTGGAAGACTGTTGCAGACCAATCCTAGGATTGTAACCAGAGAAGAAGAAGAAGAGAAGCGGTAAAATAAGAGAGAGATATTGCTGTTTAAGATAGTTACTTAAATCCGTTCTTTCCATGTAAAATAAGTGACCAAGTGCTAAAAACTGAGCTCCGGTCAAATACTCTCCCATAATACATACACTTCACCATTGCATCTCCCAAAACCTTATCCTTTACACGGCTGGTGTCCTAACTCACCCTGCCACACGTCCAAACGGTGGCTCACAGGGTTTGGTGTAGATGTAGATTCTATCCCTCCAATTTTCGGACCGTCTCTAGAGATAGTGTGCGGGGTTAAAATAACATCCTCGGCGCTGCCCTGAAACTCCCTTCATCTGAATTATTCTTCCAGTAATCCACGCCAAGGTTGTAATTATTCGAGTCTTAAGCATCTTCAAACCCAGATCTTCCATCATCTGATGACAATCCCTGTTCCAACGTAATAGTCTTCAACGAAATATGCGACTTTCCTTCATATAGTTTATTAATTTCGCGGATTAAATCTTTATTTGGACCAAATGCCCGCGGGGTATTCGATCCGCTTTACCACTGCAATAACGGCATCGCTTTTTCACTTGTTCATTCAAGGATCTTCGAACTATTCTCTTTATAAGTCCTTGAACCTTGAATGAAGCGCCGACAAAGACTCTCAAGTGTTTTCCCCAACACCTTTCAGCAGTTCTGGTGATTAAAAGGCGCATGCTTCGTCTGATGGGTTTGTTCTTTCCCAATTTTATGAATGTGGAGTTATTTCCATTTTTTCGCAAGAGTGAACAGCAGTACATTTATTAAGATAAGGTTCGAGTTCTCACTTTGACACCAAAATTAAATTCTGCAAAGATCCGAGAATCGGGCCTCTCACTCGACTTCAAAAGCAGTTTGCCGGTAAATGGCCGTATTATCAGCAAGCTACATAATTTCGACGCAAATAGTTTCCCAATATGTGTCAGTATTTACAAGAATAACAGAGGGCCGATCACACTCGCCTGTGGAACGCTTGAAGCCACTCTAACTACGAAGGCAATAGGGCAAGTAGCGTGTCTCAAGTGATATGAGCGTACTACCAACTAGCGTTAGTAAGAATCGAGGAAACTTTTAAATCCATTTTTGATCAAATTTATCGATAAATGACTATAGCTTTGGCAATTTAGCAGTTAGCAAAAACACACTAATTTGACGAGCAAATCAAGAAATAAAAAAGAAGTGAAAAAAGAAAAAAAACTTCGATGCAAAAAGCTAAACAAACGACATCAATACGCTCTCAATTGACACTTGTTCTGAATTTAAATCTCGTGACATGAATTCTAAGTTGATTCCAGCTTCGGGATAGCTAGACTCTGGCAAAGAGTAGGACCTCTCATTATTTTGGGGTTGTTCCCGTTAATCCCCGACACAACGCGGTGGGAGCTACGTAGTGGGTGATTTCCGACTCGTTCGATCATAATAACCATTCCGCTCTTTGCACGAGCGACTGAGATGGCGAAGACGCGTTGACCTCGCCCCCAACACTCCCTACTCCGGTCGACCTAGAATGAAATCCTCATACAGTGCACGAGGCCATCAATTCAGACATTATCGGCGGCTCTCTCGTGAAGTAATAGACCGTTCATTGTTCATCGGGAGTCTGCGGTGAGCCAAGACAATCTCCTTCGAAGAGTAGGAGTGAGAATTGAAATTCCACGCTGTGGCTTGATTATTAATTATTTTCCTTAATCTGGCCATCAACATTTCGGTGCCAGAGTTATGTCCAATCCCTCCAATCGCTGAGCTTAAGCCAAATTTCCAATCATTGCATTTAACAAATGATGCGGTACGAAGTCACTCGCACGGGTGCATATACACCAGGGTTGAAATTCGCCATGAAAAAATCATTTGACTTGACCGGGATTCGAACCCGGATCTCCCAATTGCCGGTCAGGTGTGTTAGCCAGTTACACCAAAAAGCCATATTTCTTCAAGGCGAATTTCGAGGGGGGTTTCTGCGAATTAGATATTCAGGCCTCAAGTCATCTAGTTCGCAGAAACCCCCCTCGAAATTCGCCTTGAAGAAAGATGGCTTATCAGTGTAATTGGCCAACACACCTGACCGGCAATTGGGAGATCCGGGTTCGAATCCCGGTCAAGTCAAATGATTTTTTCATGGCGAATTTCAACCCTGGTGTTTAAGCCAAATTGTTTCTCAAGAGGGAATCGCCTTCTTCAAGAGCGCTCGTCTTCTTTGACGTCCTTTGAAATCAGGTACGTGTTCTTGAGGGACGCAGAGACTCAGAAATACACGAAACTTATGCCCTCAACTTCTTCAAATATGTTTTATTTCACTTGTATTGCTTTTCAACCGCACATTGTGTGGCACATGGAAACTCACGAGCGCACATAAAAGTCGACGATTGGATCGGTCCACGCTGTACGATATTAAGCTCCTTCAAAGAAATAGTATCATCTTGTAATGGTATAAATATGGACGCAAGGTCAACCGAACAATAAGCGTCAAAAGCCGTCACTAGGGACGCGTAATTGGGAATACCAGAGTAAATAATGCAACAGAGGAGGAATCTAGCGACGCTTGGGAATACAATTAAGAAAAAAGTGAAAAAGGCACTCGAGGGTAACAGACGTGAAGGGAGGAGAGAGAGACGAAATTGAAGGAAAATCGACGTACGGAGATATAGGGCCGTATTCATAGTCGTTACCTGGGTGTCCCCCAGGTGTGGGGGAACCCCGTGGCTCAGAAATGGTATTCATAGTCGTTACCCAAGGGACTGCCGTCCCCTAACCCACCAGGCCGTCAATTTCCTGGGTAAGGCATGAAGCTTACCCAAAGCTCCCCTAACGCAGTACTGCTGCCCACGCGTGGGACAAATTGATACTACTGTACTTATGGTAGTACACGACAATATCTACAACTTTCCATAGTAACGTCTTCTGTTTACAAACACGGGTACTTATTGAACCACCCTCGTATTCCTCACCATTCATATTATATAAATACTTAAGTAATATCATAAGCATTCTCTCATAGTCCTTCAATCATTTTTCATCGACATCGTGTAACAGTATACTATATTATTGTTTATAGCGTGCTTGGTTACGGTGAAAAATGAGCATCGAAAACATCGAGAACCGTTCAGCGGAACCGTTCATATGTATTTTTCCGCGGGATTGTTGCCAAATATCTTACCCAGGCGTCCCCTGGCTGGGTGTTACCCAGGTAAGGTTTATGTATCGCTCAGCGTAGGGGACCCCTAGGTGTTACCTGGCTAGGGGATACCCAAGTAACCCCTAGGAATACCACTATGAATACGGGCAATACAGAGGAAGAAGACGGCATAGTAAGACCGCGGAAATAGCGGCAGTGGTTTGGGTTGCAGCGGAAGTTTAGGAGAGGACGAGAGAGGAAAAGAAAATATTGCCAGGCGGCAGCCAGGCAGGAACGAGACTGGCCGCGCACGCGGAGGAAGATCCGGGGAGGATAACTGGAAACACAACCAATAATTCAAATAGAAAAAGAACTTTCGCACTCAAATAGCCGTTAAATTCATAAGAAAAGAGTTTAAATTTTAAATTCTGTTACATCTCGCACTGAACACCTTTTGTCTCTTCCCGAAAACCTATAGTAACCAATTGCCCGTTTTTCTTTTATAACCAAAGGGATGAGAACCTATTTTTTAACCCAAATAAATTCAAGTTTGCATTGTAAATTGGGCCCAATATAATTCCAACTAATAACTGGTCGCTTATGATAATTTAAAAAGAGCCATACCTTGAAAATAAACGTATTTATACGTGTTTGATGTGTATAAATGTGTTGTTGCATGTGCTTGTCGCATGATTAATGCTTTCTTTTTAGTGGAGGTAAGTTGGGTTACGAAATTTGCATCAAGATGGAGCAGCCGTTGAGAGAAAGGATAAGTTATAGAATTGGTAGCGTAACATATAGAATTTGAAAAGTTACAATCTCTTGAAAGACCAAACTCAGAATCAATATTCATTTTTTTCAATAAAATATCACAATTGGGTCACAAATTGAGATATTGCTGTTTCTGTCAGTACGAATTTCCCCACCATTGCAAGTTTCGTCAACTAGCTCACTCGGCAATATATTGTGAAGTTATGTTTCAATCTGCTCACAGTGCAAATGATGTAATAATTGTCATCGGAACACGCTGTGAACGAACAGATTAAAACAACTGAAGGAAGATGGGTGATTGGAAATGGTTCCACCTCGTTCTTAAGTCTCGCAGTCTTTATAAACCCATTTCCCGACGTATAAACATTATTAAAATTTATTCAGCGACGCAAGTCAAGGGACAATACAATATTCCATTTTTACTTTCACATATCCTATATTATATATAAATGGATTTAGATGTTTGGAATTGTTGCCTAGGCTACGTGTTTCCTAAATTTACACTTTTAGTTCACCCAGTTATGTTTCAACGGGATTTCAGTCCAACAAGAGTAGATAATTATGCCCAAATACGGATAATATTTAGACAAAAACTACCTACCCTCAGCAAAATACTTTAAAAAGATTGAATATGACAAAACAAAATGTTGCATACTTATTAATAAAAGTGAATTCGCGAGCAACAATTAGCTTCCATCCACACTTTGTTTATCTCGCAAAAACACTTAGAAAGCATTTTAATTTTTTTAAAATTCAACCTTCACAATCTCTCTGACAAATATGTCGGGAGGAAACCTCTCGAGGTTGCGTGCATATTATAAAGATTTTTCAGAAAATGCACTGATTAAGTTATACTTATAAGATAGGGAGAAATAATTTCGTAGAATTCCTTCGCGAGTAGAATAGGAAACGAAATTATAACAGCGAATTGAATTATTTCCTACCGCGAATGAAATAACAACTAAATAAGAATAAAATTTAGCAACCATTAAGGAAGAATGATGTAGAAACGCCGCCGAAGTCGAGTCATGTCAAAGAATGTTTATTTCTCATAACATTACGTTAATGGGGCCCTGTTTTAGGAGTTCTCCTCTTCAGAGTGAGGTTAAAATATTTACAGATACAATTTTAGACGATGCTGATGCATATTCATAATACAAAAATAAAAAACAAAACAATGCAAGTAATAGGTTTCAGATATTTACAAAAGTGGTTTGAGATGTTTGACATTTGTTATGGAAATGGCGCATGGCCTGGCATTCGCCCTAAGTCATGAGGAAAACCGGCAAAACCTCACGCAGACCGCCGTATAGGGTTGTATTTAAGGATGTGTCGAATCCAAATGTCGATTCTCGAATCCACTGGTTCTCAGGATTAGAATCGGTATCGAGAATCGAACGCCAAAAGTCGATTCCGATTCCATCGATTCCAGATGGATAAATATTCAAATCAAATTTCATTCATCAAATCGTATTTGTCTCAGTAATTTTTTCGGTGTAGGCTATCAATTTGTACTTTTTATGTATTACCTCAATAAGGTGAGGATATATATTTGCTATTTGTTAATAAATATACTTTTTGAGCGACTTAATTGTCTTTGTCATTTTATTTCAGCCAATACTTGAATTTAAATAATAGTCGTACGATACTGGTATATCAATACCCCACCTGTTATTACGGATAAGAATCGATGGAAGCGAGAATCGGGAATCGATTCGAAAGAATCGGAATGGGAATCGAAAAAATAATTAAATTAGAATTAAAATAATTAAATAATAGTCGTACGATACTGGTATATCAATATCCCACCTGTTATTATGAATAAGGAATCGATGGAATCGAGAATCGGGAATCGATTCTTAAAAAATCGGAATGGAGATCGAAAAAATAATTAATTTATAATAAAAATAATTAAATAATAGTCGTACGATACTGGTATATCAATATCCCACCTGTTATTAGGAATAAGATCGATGGAGTCGAGAATCGGGAATCGATTCGAAAGAATCGGAATGGGAATCGAAAAAAAGTGGAATCGACTCATCCCTAGTTGTATTAGAGTATTATTGTGTTGATTTGGTTGACTTGATGTCCTCTATCCATGAGTGTTGTGCAGGTGTCGCGATGATGGAGTCGGAGATGTCTTGACGGCGTTCGGAGGACAAGAATTGCCTCAAATGTAACACCAGTGGCCATCGGAATGTCGCCCGACCAAGTCTTAAAGATTGTCTCCGTCACTGGTTATGCAGCGCGCGCATCATCCTCGCTGTGAATAAGAATAGAATATGCTTCATTTCCATTTATTTTCAACGCTTGTGATATTTTTGTCGAAGCGAAAGTTGAGAGCAACGTAAAAACCCAGTCAGTTGCTAATTTATGAGTTGTATGGGAGATGGATTTTTGGCGGATGTTTCACGCACGAAAATCGGTTTTAAAAAGAAAGAGACGGGTACACGCTGTCACATTCTCGAAGATGTAATGAAAGTATTGAGAGCGAGAAAGAAACCGAATCATCCTCATCGCAGGACGATTATAAGTTATTCATCTATTCTGCCATGGAGTAAAATTCTGCATCGTCGCACGTTGAATTCGTATTTTGCATTGTTCATTCTTAATCTTATAATAATAATCATAATCTCTATTGACAAATTTTAAGCTATCCGGGACTAGCCAAGGAGTTTCACTTTTACGGAGTCACCCGCAATGCACAAATGTGCGAATTTCCACAGAGAAAAAATTCGGCCGGAAATCGAGGGATCCGGGTTCGAATCCCGGTCAGGGCGGATGATTTTTTTCTCTGTGGAAATTCGCACATAATCTCTATTCATTACAGAGCATTACATAGTTCTATAGATATCGTTATAGAAAAAGAGATAAATAAATACACATTCATTGATACATTAAACCATATACTATCACATCAGAAATTGCACATCAGTGAAATTCAAGTCAAAGTACTCATCCAAAGAGTGCAGTGGGTTGTTTTTCAACCAATCCTGAATTACAATTTTAAATCCATTGAAGTCGACCAACCCTGCAGTCTGTGGTAATCTATATTAAAACTTTAACGCCAGGTTATCTGCCTGGTTAAATGTTTTAGACAACCTGCAATGCGTTATGTCTATGGTGTTTTTATGTCTGGTGTCATGGCCATGCACACTGCTTCTCAATCTGAATTTATCAAGGTTGTCTTTTACATGAGTCAAACAATGATAAATGTACAAGCTAAATATTGTCATTACACTCAATCTGGCAAAGAGTGGACGGCAATGGTCCTGGTGGCCAGAGTTTGAGATGATCCCAACTGCTTTCTTTTGTATTAAAAGTAAAATTGTCGAAATGACAACTCATCGTCATTCATCATCCGCTGCACTCTTGGATCATGAAGGGCTAGAGGTGTCCCAAGCAGAGAAAGTTTTCTCCACAACAGTTTCAAGGCACGTGGCATAAGACACGGAAAGTCAGCCCGTAGCTACCCCATGGTCATGACGCCTTCATGACTAAAATACTTCAACTGCAAGCGGGCGACCGAAAAAATGAAAAGAAGGGAAAATATTCTTACTAATGCCTTATTAATGCGCGTGTAAGACGAGAAAAACAACCTTCCTTTCCTCAGTGTCGACGATTAAGTGCATCTAGCACATCAGAACTTTAATGTGGCCTGTAATGTAAAGACAAATTCAACCACCCTCATTGATAACCCATGAATGTGATTTCAATCGGGTATTCCAGACATACCCATTATGAACTTCTGAAATTTCGAACATGTCCGGGGTTACAGCTCTTAAAATTTGCAAATATCTTGTTCGCACCAATTATGTAATATACAAGTTCGACACAAATCAGCACCAGCGGAAGTATTGTGCACGCACCCTTCAACTTTCTTTCGCGAGGATCATCACTTCCGGTTGCTAACCACAGAGAAAGAGAAGTGCTTAGAAGAATCCCGCTGACAGCTGGCGTTTGATAAGTGATGATGATTTGCCCATCTATCATTCTAAATCAGTTTTAGAAAACGAATAATAAATAATTGTCATTCTCTGCCTTACTCTTTACACTCTGTGCCATGGCTCCATGATCCGGCACATTTGAATTCCCCTCCCTAGGCCCCACGGAATGTACAGACCTTTTCAAGGCAAGGAGCTGAAATCGGCAACCAAGAGTTTTCCTGGTGAGCGGGCGAAGTCAACTCGTCAGTCCTCGTCATGGATTCCGAGAGTGGTGAAACGACTCCGAGCAAGTGAATTGTTAAAGACTTTGCTGGTGGATAGGGGGGGGGACTGTCTAAGTGGGAGACCCACAGAGATTTTGTATGTATATTGACTGTTCTTCCTTATTTTGGTAATATTTGTATTTTAATTAGGAGTTTTTATTTGGTTTGCCTTCCATTAACTGATTGAACGTGTCGTTACCCTCCACGGATCGCTTCAACTCGTATACCATTCGTTTGAATCGAAGTTGAGAAACCAATTTTTTCACGAGATTAATGTGTTAATCATTAATTAATCATGTGACCACTTTGGATAAAGCTATTTCACTTTATCTAGCCAATTTAAATACATCGTTTAAACGGATATTGAGGATAGGCGTATCCATTTTCTTGGAGTAGGTAACACTATTTACCACCATTGCTTGGATACGAACCGCCCTCGCGATGAATTATAATGAGCATTTTGTCCCCCAAACTAAATTCAAGACTGATTGCTGTTTCGGGGGGATGTGAAGTGGGATGGGAAGGGTTACATCCACTCCGCCTCCAGCCACCGCCAGGCACAGCCAATTAGCTGCACAGTGGGAATCACTAATGCCCAGCCAGGCGACACAAAACACGCAAACAGAGCACGGGGCTAACGCCTTAATTGTACGCGCACGCTCCGTCCCTAAGCGACTGACCTTAAGACGCGTCCCCACTGAGCCTCACTGAAAGCGGCGCACGATGTCATTCAAATGTCACTTCATTCATATCCCATGGCATTCACATTTTTTTCGCAGGGAATGCGTATTATTGCTAATTTAAATTACAAAATATACAATGAAGACAGCATTTTCAGAACGTAAATGCGGGTAGATTTAAAGAGAGTTATAGATAGATAGATCTATTGCTCCACTTCATAAACAATACATAAAAATGTTTAGTAACACACTGAAGGCGGCGCACGATGTCATTCAAATTTCACTTCATTCATATCCCATGGCATTCACGTTTTTTTCGCAGGGAATGCGTATTATTAATAATTCAAATTTAAAAATATACAATGAAGAAAGCATTTTCAGAACGTAAATGCGGGCAGATTTAAAGAGAGTAATAGATAGATAGATAAATTTATTACTCCACTTCAAAAACAATACATAAAAATGTTTAGTAATATAACTGAGGGGCTTTAGGTAGTCTCAATGGTTTACACCAGTGTAGAACCTACCAGCACTAATTCATGCGTTCAAAATATATCATTGAAAAGTATAGCAATAGCTTTTTTGATAAGACATGAGCAAAAAAATAAGAATAAACCAATAAACGAAAGCATACAAGGATAAAAATTAGCTGCTAATAATGTTTTAAGAATGTTAGAAATTTGAGAGCGGCAAAAAAAATTAAATTACAATTTTTTATACAATGCACAACCATGAAATCATAATAAATGTTCTATATCATTATGAGATAATAACCAATCTCTGACCTTTTTACAAAAAATATATTTACTCTTTACTTCCTTAGTGTCACTCGGTAAATTATTAAAAGTTTTTGGCCCAATGAACAAAAACGACCTTTTGAATAATGAGAGATTTGGCTTTGGAATATGAAATCATCGACGGAAATCATCGAGAAATCGCAAAATTAATGCGTCAGCCCAAAAGAGCTACAGTGAAACGGGGGAAACAAAGATGGGGGATTGGCATCGCATCTTCGAGCGTCGACCTCCACAGCAAGCGTCTTCTCCATCTCAGGGAATGCAAGATGCTCCCGAAATCATCTTGGCTTGGACATCTCTTCCCTGCTGAATATTCCGCCACGCACCTTCAGCATCCAGACCTTGGTCCTGTTCCATTCATAGATCTTTCCCCTCCTCTCTACACTCCTTGTTCGGCGGGCACATTACACACCGTGCTCCTTAGAGGCCACTAACGGATGGGAGCACCATCTATTCAGAATCGCACCTCTCACGTTTAGAGAATCGCATCGCCATCCGTGGAATAATTCGGTGACTCGAGTACCCATCGTATCCAGGGTAGAAACGGAGATGCCCAGGCGTCATAGTCGAAGGAAACGCACAAATAGTTCCATTGCGTAACTTCAGGCAGAATAATTTGTGTTGCCGCAAAACTCAAGACTTTCGAGTCTCGTCTCGAAAACGAGAGGAGACCTTAGTGGAGTCGAGACGAGACACTATTAGAGACGAAGAGATTTTTCGGAGACGAGAGATAGAATAGATTTCTACGAGACGAGACGATACCATTTCCAAGAGTAGCGCTGCCGCAAGATGAGTCGAGGCTAGACTACTTTACCTCACATACGAGTATAATCCATGATATTTTTTTCGTAGAAGTGAGTACTGACAATTACTGCTTCATAAAATAGTACATTTTTAGCCGGGTAAGTTTTCTAAGAAATTTATAACAAGTAATTAGGAAAAGTAGTAAGCCAATCACACTCCCTAACTTGGCTCCATAAGTCACGCTAGTGCCAACAGAAACATCAATATCGGAAAATAATAATTTTTAATAGTTAGCTAATTTATCGCAAAGTTATCATGCAAAGATCTTGCATATTTAATATTTTAGGAATACGTGACATATACTTCGTATTAGCAGAAGGACGTAGTTTTAGGGATAGTGTTACCCTAAATACCAATTAATCACATTACACTAAATACCAATTAATATCTGTATCTCTGGACTTTAGAGAGTCTCGTGGAAGTGGTATCGTGTCGTCTCGTCAAAAAGCGGTATTTTCTCGAGTCTCATCTCGAATTCTGCACTACGTCTTGTCTCGAAAACTAGACGAGACAGTCTCGAAATACAGATATTAATTGGTATTTAGTGTAATGTGATTAATTGGTATTTAGTGTAACACTATCCCTAAAACTACTTCCTGTTTAAAATCAGAAAATTATTTAAACTACTTTTTTCAGCAAAATGTTTATTCTTTACTTAACCAAATGCATAATTTTTACTGTTATATTCCTTAATCTTCTGTGGATTTCTACGTACTAATGTTGTGACTATCTAGCCATTTTCACCAATTTTATGTTTCATATTTCTAGTTTATTCATTAAGTAGAAATAAAATAATTGGTTGTACATGCAGTTTCGTGTATTTTGTGTCCAATTTAATATGTATTTAAAATCCATATAAATAATACTACACGCAGTGTATCGATTCACCGATTACGTACGCAAAGGAAACTAGGCTTTAATGGTTCTTTATTTTGGGGGAAACGAGACGAGATGAGAGTCTCGAACGGGACTCGAGACCGGACTGGGGTTCATGAGACGAGAGTCGAGACGATACCCGAGTTCAGACAACGAGACTGGCTCTAGTCTGGTTTCGTCTCGTCTCGCGGCAACACTACGAATCCTTTTTCTCTGCTTTCGTACTAAACGTAAAAAATACAATCCATAACCACTGAATGGCGATAAATCGCACCAATATCAAAATAAACCAATAAAATTTTCGTAAGACAAATTCGTAAGACAAGAAAATTTCCGCCTTCATGGATATTTCATTATTTGGCCACGAAAACATAAATCAGCTATATTATTACATTTAAAAAACGACCGGTTTCGTAACAGAGTTAAAACATTCAGGTCTTCCTCACTCTCATGAGATCGGTCGTATTAAAAAAAAATATAATAACAAAATTGTGGAATAGTAAAGTATTCACATTGCCCTGTAATAACATTTTGACGGCATAAAAGCCAAAGAATTAAACAACCATACTACCAAGGAACGTAACTCTTGAAGTCAATACATCTTGCTTCCGTCGTTTTTCGTTTATTCTTGCGAGAAAAATTGCATTCTGACACGTTTATTTCCCCATAGAAACGGAAAACTGTTTGCTACTTGATTAAATTTTATCGATCCCTCGTTTCGCCCATCACGGACTAGAGTTGCCTCATGGCAACGTTTGTAACTTAAACTATATCTAATATTTTCAGCAAAAATATTCAACTTTTTTCTTACACAATGGCATATATTACTGCAGTTAAATTTAGGTAAATATAATAAACCATAGAAATGGAGTCGGAAGTGAGAAGTTCTGAATAAATACACCAATCGTAGCAGATGAGTCGTCAAAATTTTGTCTTCTTAGGATAGGATAGGATTATTGATTCAGGGTGCGTCGACTACTGCGGTCATTTAGCACCACTCTCGTCCTTCGGTAATACAAAATTTATGTAATTAAAGCTAAATCGCTTTAGTACTTATGTGACATAAAATGTGCATAACGTTGTTTTAAATCAATGTACACTTTATTAAAAACGTTGATTTCTTTTAAAGAAGAAATCACTCGGGTGAGGCAATCGGGAGAGTCACCTAGGATGTGTCCTAAGGTACCGTTGACCTTGTGTTTATCTCGAGAATACCGGTATTTATCACACTCCGTCAGGATGTGTCGCACACTCAGTGGGGAGTCGCACTCACCACACCAAGGTTGTGTCTTCTCTTCTGTGAAGAGGTATGAGTGGGTCAGGTCAGTGTGCCCTATCCTCAGGCGTGTAACTGTGACTTCTTCCCTCCGGGTACACCTGACGGAAGAGGGCCACGCTGATACTACCGGTTTCACAGCCCGGAGCTTGTTGCTATTACTCCCATGCCACGATTCTTGCCATTGGTCCATTATTACTTTGTCCTTTGTTTTTTTAAGCGCGATATTCTGTTTGATGTATATTAAAAATGGAGTTCACGTTGACAAAGCTGCTGTTGTTTTCGACGAAATATGCCACTAAGAAAGTGAAGCATCGCTGATCAGAACAAATAAATTATTTCGTCTGTAACTCCGTGGTTACAGCATAGAAATAAAAGCTTACACAGCATCACGAAAAATATTTAAACAATAAACTTTTGTCGCTTTGATGCATATGCATGCATAAACTTTTGCCGCTTTGATGCATGCCACTTTTGTAGGCCCCGGTGGCGGCGGGGTAAAGTCCTCGCCTGCCAACCCGAGGGTCGCGGTAAAAGGCGGTCCCGCCTGGGTAAAATATTTTCTGCCCAGGACATGGGTGTTCGTGTCTCGTATGTTGTTACTGTTATTCACCCGACGTAAATTGGCACATTGTGCTGTATTCGGGGTAGTGAGGATAAAATAAAAATAAAATACATCCTCGCTTGATTTTAAATAGAAAATGGAACAGATTTACAGACGGCAACATTTCTTCAGTCACCGATAGATGCACCAAATATGTACACCATAGGATGGTTAACCCATTCATAAAACGAAATGGAGGATTTTTCGCATAGAAAGCAGACACCAAAGTCAAAAGACCTTTGTGCTGACCTTCGGGAGTAGACGAAGGAGCTGATCAGCGGCAAGAGACGCTATCCAAGTTAACTATTCATCTCTTGATCTCGTAGCAACGTTTTTCTACGTGGAATATACATCCACAGCATGTTACATCCAATCGTGCATCGTTAAAAAAATTCCGAGGCCCCAGTCTGTTTAAAAAAAATTTTTTATTAATACCCAGACTACTCGCAACGAATTTTAATGAACCGGCTGCTTAATTAACGAGCTCTCTCTCTCTCTCGTTTTCGTCTGAGAAAACCACGGAAAAATATTCAAGGAAGAGACTGAATGAACAGGAGGCGGGAAGCACAGCAGGGAAACATGCAAATGACTGACACAAGCCGAAAAAAAAACACTGGAAACACGAGGACATTTTTTCCCGTAATCTCTCCGCTTTTCCACTCGGGGGCTCTGACGAGTTACAAGTTCTTCAACACTGTTCTCATTCCTCAATTATTCCCGAGGGCCACATCATTACTTATCTGAACAACCTATGGATTCAAGTGAACGTCATAAATTTTCACAACACAATGGGCTTAAGATTTTCTTGAGCAGTACACAAGTCACATTTAGTTTTATCTATTCCTCCATATTCGACACTTCTATTCAACCAATAGTGATTTCCTGAAATTTATGATTGGCCTTAAAAGATTTAAAGAAATTACCAGCAACTTGCACAAGAAACTCACTCAAAGTAACAGTATTTTATATAAACTATGAGTCATTGTATTTACTGTCCAGACATGTAATGAAGTTATGAAGAAATGAAGTTTTATTACTCCGATAGAGAATGCTTACATCATAATATATTTGGTTAAATCGGGGAGTAACTTTAGGTAGCCGTGGAGGTAAACCTGAATTATGGCTACCACTGTTTACAGCATTACGTTGGAATGAGTGGCTATTGTTTATTTTCGGCCTAAGAAAGCAATAGTATTATGAAGTTTTTTTACGATTACCCTCGGAAGCTATTGATAGGTTCACAAGTTAAGAGTAATCTTGCGTACGTTGACAGAAATCCATGATGCTATCCTCCTCCACATATTTTTGTTAGAATTTAACGATAATCTACTTTTTGTCTCATACTGCTTTTTCGTTGAGTATTCAAATTAGTGGGATATTTCTTCTCAATTCACGAAGTAAAGGAAATCAGTTTGAATGAATAATACCATACATAATACTGAAGGTACGTATTCATGCCCTTATACGTTTCGCACAGTCGGACACTATAACTTTAGGTTGATTTACCATTTACGCAGTAGTGGAAGAACGACTATTGATTAATGAGGAAATGTACAAAACGGAATTTTCCGCTTACGGGAGGAGTTGCAGGAAATTTAAAGCGGGCATTGTGTACTCAGTTGTCTCAGGCGTGACTTCGTGGAATTTACTCAACATTGTAAATGAAATTAACCTTTTATTCCACATAATATTATGTGGAACAAAAAGTTATTTTCATGTAAAAAGTGGGCATTGTAGTTAATAAATGCTGCAACGAAATAAGTGTGTATTATGGGTAAATATTTATCATAAGGAATCCGATGGAATAAAGCATTCCCCAGTAGTTACACAGCCGGGAATATTCGCTTAAATATTGCCGTATGGCATATTAGGATACCATCATAAGTTTGATTTCTTTTCTTTTACTTCCCTCACTTGCTAATATTATTTAATGTTTAAGAGTTAGAAAAATTAATTAAGAATGAAGATAGTATCGAAAGCGTTGTTAAATACGCCAACGTATAAAACAATAGTTGCATTGTGACTCTTTACTTATCTAATTCTCCCGTAAATTAATAATAGTGATCTATGAAACATTACGGAAGGTAGCGTTTCGCATTAAACATCGGCATCAAAGTTTCATTCACAGGGGTAATGTGTGATCTCATACTTGGAAATATCACAAGTAGTATGAAAAAAATTCTTGTTGAAACTATTATTCGCGAAATGAGAGTTATTGTACATCCTAATTATTGACACGCTTCACTAGCCACAGGGTATCATCAAAGGCTTATTAATTTGGCCTTTTAATTAATGCACGGAACTGCAGTCGCATAAATCACCCTTCGGCTAATACAATTGACTTCTCCAATGGAATAATACTAATCTCGGCATTTCCATTGGTCGTAATAATTACAAATAGGGTAGTTAAATACTCTTTAACAGCCGCAGAAATCACTATTTACTTATGTCATATTTGCCATCAGCAGATAAAAATGTCAACGCTTCGACGCCATAGTGGGTGGTGATGGCAAGGGTGATGGGATAAGACCGGCCCCCCGATCGGTGATACCATATCACTCCATTTTGGGTGAAGAAAATCACCTCGTCGGCTTACAGAATCGGAAAGGCGGTGATGGGTGAAGTGACATCACCGGCGGTCGCTCATCACCGGTGATACGAGTTACAGAATACGACCCCAGGCCTACCTAAGAGCAAAAACCAGTGCAATGGACAAGGGGAGTAAATTTAGGCCCATAGCCAAGCCAATGAGTGTGTCGGGGGCGGCTAAGAGGTTCTTTCGTGCCCCAGCCGCAGTCTTCTTGACTTCCGATACTCCAACCGGAAGCAATTCATTTCTGGCCGGAACCTTGGGGCCTGGATCCCGGGGTCAGTTCAAGAAGTAGGCACTAGAGATTTGCTACCGTGGGTCGGGCCACTCGAACGCTACAAATTCCTGTTCCTATTTCGCCAATGGTGAACCCGAAAAAGATGGAGGGGCTTTCTTCTCTGTTCGGTCATCAGGCTAAGGGTGCTCTGATATGAACACCCTTTCTCCATTTCCATTGGTCCCTTGCTCCAGATCCATATCTCAAAGGTGCTCCCTCATTGAAATGAGCTACTGTGTTCACGGTCGATGTCACGCGATGACTGTAGGTTTCCGATGACCTTCATGCGTTAGCTTTCGCGATGGTATTCTTGTTGGAACTTAAAGATGCTGGCGAAGAGGCTATCCTTTAATAGTAGATATAGAAACGACAATTCTTCGTGGTTGGTGGATTACTTGTTGATTATACATTGACCAATCCGAAATTGGGAGCGAAACGAAAGCCATTGAATTGGAAATTAAGTCCGTTCAAGAAAACAAGTTGACAATAAACCTCCTATAAGTAAATGTCGATGTTTTCCACGAAATGAAAGAGAATTAGAAGTATAATAACCTATTCTAGAACATAATTAAATTTCCTTAACAGATATACATAAAAAACAGCACTTAAAGAAATCTTACAGGCATCACTATATTATGATATGAATAGTGACGTTTTAACATTCTAAAATTACTTTAATGAGCATGCAGTCATCTCAAGCTTTCCGAGCAAGCATGCAATCGTCCCAAAGCAATTGCGTCATTGTTTCTTGTCTTTCCAAAAGGAGTGAATAGCTTGCACTTACACATCCAACGCCACTTAAATAAATAAAGTAGGTTTGTCATTTGTTTTATCATTTTCAATTTCACTGAATAGTATTCTTAGCTCACTTAAAGCAAAAACAAATTTAAAATGCTAGTCTGACTTGAAACTCACCATTGGCATACGTTATGACAAACAATTACTTCCTCACCACCTCACTCTTGAAAAATGGAAGTATAATTGAATGGTTGGCACAAAAATTTTTTATTGTCACCAGGGGAACCAAATTGTAAAAGAGACAATCAGAATAGTAGCCACAGTCAATTATTTGACTCGATTTTCCGATTGTTAACAACTGCTATAAATCTCGTATGAGTTAGGTCACAAACTTCTCAATGTTTCAATGATCTTAATATTTCGACTATATGCTGTATTTATGCATGTCTTCCAAGTTCGTAAGCCATTCATGTTGAATAGCTTCCCCAATGACGACAATCAAGTCTAAAAATGGTGGAATTAGATCGCTAAGCTATTTTATGACAACCATCATTCTCTAACGAGTACAATCTCAAACTTTTTACCCATTGTAATACTTCAACACATCTTATGTTCTCTAGGCCATGTATTTCTAATAGCTCCCCCAACGGAGAAAATGAAATCTTAATTTGATTGATTTTAAGCTCGACGTTCTTTTGTAAATTACTAGAAAAGGAAGAGTTAATTCCACAAGCATGGCAAAAAATAGGATTATTACTTTACTTTTTAACCTCAAGTACAAAAACATTCAAATCTGAGGCTATCCTCCTTCCATTAGTTTTTTCGAGTCGAACACCCGCTTTTTGAGGGAAAAGATTTTGGTTTAAAGTCCTATTTCAACAATGATGCAATGTAAAAGAAGAGAAAACTGAATGAAATTTTTTCCAATGTTATTAAAATATTACGTTTTTATTATATAATTATATAATTCTGGAGATATTACGGATGGAGAAATCATCAACACTATAAAAAATTCGCATGCGCCACCCTGGAAAAATGGCTGCCCCGAGAAAACGAGGAGGAATGCATTTTTTTCAAATCATCGCATTTAAATGCCAATCCATGAGCTAAAATTGGTTTATTTAAATGATCATGCAACCATCAAAGGATCGTTTTAAATGGAATAACTCCCAACATATTCGCCGAGAAAGTTTCCAAAATCCTTCACGAGGCCACCAGTGCCTAGTAATACATAATTATGTACAAATTGAAAAATTCACGGGCATGTATGTAATGGCGTTGAATTACAACGCCATTACATACATGCCATCGGTATTCCACTTCAAGTTTTTTATGAAACAGGATCGCGACTGTCACACCTTGACCGTGAAACATCTCGCCGGTATTCACTCATCCTCTTACTTGGATGCCACCCAAGCAATGTCGCTCCATTAGGCGCGCTGAAACCAAGTGAGTCCCGGCTTTCCACTGACGCAACACCACGTCTACATTTGTTCGCCGAGAGACGCAACGTTGGTGCTATCACCAGTACACGTCATACGACGACAGAGTAATCAGAGCGTAGGCGCAGGACAACGTCCATTCGGAAAGCCCGTGGATGAGAGCTGGTTGGGATACTAGTCGAGAATACAGAGGAAAGAGCAAGTAAACAAATGCCTAACACTACACTTATGGGGAAATTGAGAGTCCTCCAAGACTTATCCGCCAGCGAGGCTATTCAAAGTAGGAAGCATGGATGCCATTCAAATCCTAGTTGCATATGAATCGAGAATTCCCCGTGTCCTAATGCAACATACAATGAGAGCTTTCCTTTCGCAGTAGAAAGTGGCTCACTTCGCAACACAACATCGAACTTGTTTTCCATTAGTCCATGAACTCGCCCACTTCTAAACAGATCGAGAGAATTGATAATGTGGGCTACCAAATAAAAGGACTTCGATACTCAAATTGATGAACACGAAAGCAACAGTCACGGATCCGCGACCTTTGATCTTCCCGTCGATTTTCAGTGATAGCATCAAACCATGAAACTGCTAAAGTTTAAATTTCCCTCTGAGGTAAAACTCTTGATCTTCTGCATGTATCGTGACCAGATTGAAACTATACACGGTGCATTCAGCCATGAATATTATGAGTGTACAAAGAATTCAACCGACCGATTGATTGCCAAACGTTTCACTTGCACACGTCCGTCTATTCATTGATTTTAGCGTACGATTACAGAAAGTGCGTAGATGTCTTCCTAATTGCAACACCTTAAATAAAAAGCTTTCCACATGCTGAAATAATAGTAGGATATGGCCTCGGAAATTCCTAAGAAAACTCGGAAATTTATAAGAAAACTCGAAATTAATAATTTACGGTACCTAGTCGTTAATTGATTAGAAAACGATAAAACCATCCTCTCATTTAATTAGCGTTAACTATCTCTCCCATACTCTCCACAAAAACTCCATACTCTTCACTACACTCCACACTCTTCAACATGGAATCGAAAGGAATCGGTGGAACTATATGACCTTAAATTTCTTTACGGCCATTTGGTGATTATTTTTCATCTATTGATGGAATGGAACATAAAAAATAGGAAAAGCAGACCAGGAAAGACTAGAAGCATTCGAAACCTTAAGTTGGAGGAGGAGGGTGATGACAAAAATGGGCAAACGAAATTAAAAATAAAGTAAATACAAGAGTAGGAAAGAAAAAGATACTGCAGAACACTATACTGAAAAAAGGACCATTAGAAGAATCATTATTTTTTTGTACCAGCATTGCCCAGACTCGCAAAAAATGTGATAAATAAACTCATCTCGTCGAGTCAATGTATCTATAATGTACTCGAACAAATAGTGTTCCAGCGAGGCTAGACGAGATGAGACTTGAGCCAGTCTCGGCTCAGACTCGTTTTCTAAACTAGGGTATCGTCTCGAGTCTTGTCTCGTGAACCCAAGCCTCATCTCGGTCTCGAGTATTGCACGAGACTCTAGTCTCGTCTCGAGTCGTGCACGAGACTCTTGTCTCGTCTCGTTTCCCCCAAAATGAACTACCATACAAATCCCAGTTTCGTTTGAGTACGTAATCGATGAATCGGTACACTTGAAATAGTAATGAAATTTATGTGAATTTAAAATATATATTACATTGGACACCGAATACATCAAACTGCATGTACAACACGTGATTTTATTGATACTCAACGAATAAACTAAAAATATTAAACTTAAATTGGTGAAAATGGCTAGATAGTCACAACGTTAGTACATAGAAATCCACAGAAGGCAAAAAAATATAACTGTAAAAATTATGTAATTGGCTGAAGAAAGAATGAATATTTTTGCTTAAAAAAATAGTTTAAATAATTTTCAGGTTGAAAACCGTTAAATCAAGATAGGTTTTTTATTTGACTGACCAAATTGCACGTCACCTACGAGTTCACACAGAGTAATCTTCTCAAAGATTCGTGGCCCAAGCGGTTTCTATGCTTTTAAATTGTCAATGCAGCCCGTGAGAACAATCTTACAATGCTAGAACAGATGTAGCGGGAATGTTAAGGAAGTCTCGCGCCATTTTTGCCAGCACTGGAAAATTTGGCTCATTTGCCGTCCTCCGAGTCAATATGTTCACATTACAAGGTGATATCGGCTGTTGAATATAGTCTTCAAGTTCTTTCCTTCATTCTTCACACTGGGATGACTGACTTGATGTAAATTCGGTAAAATAATTATCTGAAAACAAAAAAGGGGCGGAAACTATTAAAAAGTAAAAAAAATTTAAATAAAAGTTCAGATCGCCTCGTCTTGCGGAAACACTACTTTATTCGATAATTAGATAATTTTGCACTCTAATTTTGCATTGTACTGAGAGAAATTTTGTAAAAAGAGACTTGAGACGAATGGAAAATGATTGAAATCTACAGGAAACTGTACAATCAACAGTCAACTGGAAACTACTGAAAAATCTACTCCCCATTTTTCTACTTTAACAAACGCAAGACTGGCGTTGGCTGACTTCGACAGGCAGGGTTTTTAGGAAATGCCGGAGACTGGAAAAAGGACAACCTCACTTTACTCCTTACTTGTTTGCTTTTTACGCGCTTACTGGACTTACTCCTTCATTGTTTGTTTTTTTCACATTTGGCTAGAGATGTGCGAATGCTTCGAAGTCGAATCAAATCGATTCGAATCAGGCTTACTTCGATTCGGTTCGCCTGCGAATCGGGACGCTTCGAAAGCGAATGATTCGTAATATTCGAATCAGATAGATTCGTCTTCGAATTGTTACATGCATTCAAACATGGCGCTCATCCCCGAATCGCGCGCCGTCCGTTTAGAAGATGTTTTTCTCACTCGAAACGAAAATTTAAACGACCACACGTTATTCTGTGCTATTCTCTGCGCCACTATATAGATACATAAGCTATTGTAAGGCCCTGAAATATAGTGAAAATCAATACTGCTTCAACTCTGCATAAACTTCTGCATTTAATTTAGAATTCGAATTCGATTCGCAAGCGATTTTTTCAGGGTGATTTGATTCGCTAACGAATATTTTTTCAAAAAAATTCGTTTCGATTCGATTAGAAATATCTTTTGGGATATTCGATTCGGTTCGAATCGAATGAAAATCCCTGATTCGCACAGCTTTACACTTGGCCCAATGTCTCCTCTATCAGAATCCATTCCTCCTATATGACACCCAATATTCAACCATTCCCCCCACACCCCCAGCCCACGCTCGATCCCTGCCTTAGAAAATTCTCACTAAACTCTCTCCGCCGAGATTCCTTTTTTCTTTCGCCGGCAAGCTATAAGCAGGATTGAAAGTGCCGCTGGGGCGATACTTTACACCACATACATGAATATTTTTGTCGCAGAAGTGAGTATTGAAAATCACTGCTTCAGAAAGTAGTACATTTTACAATACATTTAACAAGAAATCAGGTACTCAACATTCTCCATATGTCAAAGGCTTCACTGAATATAAACAAAAAACAATAATCGTGGATGTGATTGCCGAAGTTCTTATATTGCCTATCGCGCACAAACCCTGCTCCCGATTAGTTTCGAAATCTGCAGGATCTGAAACGAATGGAAAGCGACAGCATCACAGCGTTGCAAAGTGAGCAGTGACCTCGAGCGAATGGAAACCATCTGAGACACAAAGTGGTTTGAAGAGGATATCGAGAGGGATCGCGGTATTGGGTGCATGGGGAATCAGACGCAATTGCAGACGGGGATCTTGAGCTGAGTCCTGAGGTTTTGAGAGGAGGCAAGGGAAAGAGGACAGAGCGAGTGAGGGAGGGTGGCTGGGAGCGTTATACCATAGATTAAGTACTATATAGAGTGGAAAAGAGATTCGGATATGAGTTTTTAAATAATACTTTGGTAGACTGATGGTACAGGTGTATTGAAGTTGCACGACAATCCATAACAAATGAGCTTTGGCACACGGCCACTTCATTTAGTGTCGCATAACTCACTCGATGTTCTTATGATGATTTCGGTGCCTGGATGTTTACTAATCGACCCATAGCAACGGAAAAAAATCTTGTTGAGTCGCCGAGACCGAATTAAACATGTATTTTAAGGTGCATTAATGAGCATCGTTTATAATGAATCAAATTCACGTAAATATGATAAGACACGCGATCACCAAACACGGAGTAAACTGTTTACCGATGTATCATAGGAACGACTAAACAATTGATACTCGATAAAAAGCACACAACAGCCATCGTAAATCCACTCTTCTGTATGTTGATGAAAAATCACCGAGTACCGCTAGCGCCTCCAAGTGGCCTTTTCTGTAAGCCAAAATTCTTCCTCCCCTTAGGTGGTGGCACCTGAGAAATTCTTCCCAAAGCTCTCAAAAATTTATGTCCAGTTTTCAGCATTGCTTTGCCACTCTATATATATCCTTACACTATGGTTCTACACAATGTTCTCTCGCGCCATCGTGATTCTTCGCATACGATCTCGACAGCAAAAATCGTGATCGTCAGCATTCAAAATTTGCCAGGAGCTTTCAACCAGTGTTTTTGATTGGTGGAAGGCCAAAAAACCACCAACGCTCTCGTGACTTTGAGCAGTACGAAACGCTATCCTCCTGGAAGAGGATAGCGTTTCGTACAACGAGAACGCGAGAAAATTATTAGCACAGCCTCAGCGAGGAGAGTGGTAATGACGCATACCAACAATGCCCATGACCTGAAGAACACCGAATAACAACCAGGGATCAGAGCGATTTCAGCAGATTAGCGATAACACCGCCACGGAAAACAACAATGCAACAATCACGGTGAGTCCAGCGATAAATGGCAGAAATATCATTCGATTCATAATATGTGTAATTGTTGAAAATCTCGTCCTCGATTTGACACGAGCCAAATAACAATAGAGGGTCAGATGTTACGGATCCAAGCTATTTTGTCAATTAGAAATGGAAAAAAACATGATCAATGGGGCGAACATGCACTATACGGATCGGAAACATGGACCATTGGAAAAGCTGACCAGAGCAGACTAGGAGGCGTCGATACCTGGTGCTGGAGGAGGATGCTGAAGATCAAACGGGCGGACAAATTAAGAAATGATGAAGTGTACAGAAGAATAGAAGAGGAAATTACCACACGGAACGCCATAGGCAAATGAAAAACCAGATAAACTGGACACACCCTGAGACAGGATGGGTCTGTAAAGAACATAATTGAAGGTAAAATAGAGGGAAAAGTCCCCAGAGGAAGACTCAACAACAAGTACATGGACCAAATGTAGAGGAAAGTATACATAGGAAGAGCTGCAAGAAAGTAAGAGACCTGGCATTAGATAGGAAAGGGTGGAGGGCTGTAGTCAACCAATCTTAGGATTGAACGACCAATGAATGAAGTGATGGACACGGGGAAAAGCGTTTTTCCATATAATGTGCTTTCCATTTTTACGGAAAACTTTTACGAAAAGACAACAGATAAATCGATTGAAAACAACATAAAGGCATGCGATTGCCTTATTTTGTGATTCATTTGTCAATCACTGCAACATTTTAAGTCAACATGCAGTGATTCCGAAGAAATGGCGCTGTATTCACCTCCTGTGCTTGACAAAAGTGCCCATTTTAAGTATATATTCACGATTCAATTTATCGCATATTTTGTGCCTTAATTTTGGTTCCCTACGGAGGTAACAATGGCAGGGTTTCCTTAAAACCAAATAAACTAACAGGCAGACTTCAGTACTCGATCTGACTCAAATTGTCGCGATAGCGCCTCCTTAACAATGTTCGTGAGAAGTAAAACACAAATAACACGAATAAGAAGAGACGATTTCAGGCGTAATCTGGTGAAATGACATAATTAATGAAATTTGGCAATCTGATGATGATGCAGTACATCGAAACCGGTCGTATTGAAGTTTAAATTGTGGAAAATTGCCAACTTTCATTAAATAAAAATAATACGATTGAGTCGAGGGACACTTTCGAAGCACAGTAACGCAGCGGAGGATAAAATGGCTGGCTTCGTGGATTCCTGTATTAAGGGGGCTCACTACCTCAGCTAAAATCGCCTCTGCAGACCACTTTTATTTTAATTGTCACCCTATTATTTTTTTGTGTAGGAAGTTTAAGTTTTCACATTTTTGTTAGGAAAGAATGTATCTGAGCTTTCATTGAGATACATTGTTCACTTCACTAGACATATTAATGATAATTAGTGTTTTCAGTGACCTTTTTCAGTCATTTTTCAGACCTCTTCATTGCCCTTTTTATTCACTAAAAGAAACATATCACGTAGTAAGATCACATAATGGTCTTTGGCATTTAATTTGGTGTCATCTACTTTATTATGCTTGTCACTATAAGGCCTCAGACTTTAAAATGCTAACGCATGTTTCGTGTTTTTTCGCGATCTAGTCACGGCATATGGCCGACTGCCCCCACCTCCTCTGCCGTCACCCCCTCCTCTAACTACTCCCCCCCCCTCGACAAGAAGATTAGGACTTTCCCATTCCACTCAGGTCTCGGAGGGGAGAAGCCAGTCGAGGAGAATCTGAGAAGTAGTGAGCCCCCTTAACGAGTCGTCCATCGTTGTCGGCGATATTTTAGAAGGTAATAATTCGTATTAAACCGAGTGTCTGGGAGGCATAAAGCCGACGCAGAGCGAGAACCTTAGGAAGGAAATGCTGGTCAATGTCGTGGACCACAGCCATTCGCTCAAATCATACTACTTTCTTAGCACGATGTTTCATCACAGTTATCCGACCCATTCAATGACGAATGGGCCGCAAACATCCAATATCCTCTCGTGCAACGATCAGATTAGCGTCCTACGTTAAATCAACGAACAGACACGTCCTAAAATTAGATTCAGAAGAGTAAAAAAGGGCGGAAATCAAAACATTCAAGTAATATTCCACAAATATTTTTATTATTTACGACCCGGGTTTCGTCGCGTAATGACATCTTCAGGTACACACACACACACACATTACGTGACGAAACCCGGGTCGTAAATAATAAAAATATTAGTGGACCATTACTTGAATGTTTTGATTTCCGATATGGAGAGGTTCCACAAAGTGAAGCCTGAATTTATTAGTTATATTCAGTAAAAAGGGAATTAAAAAGTTTTAAAATTCGCGGCAATTTCTGATTAAACACAGTAAGAGGAAAGCGAGAGACCTGAGAGTATCATAAATCAATTTAGTAAGGAAAAATATTTTAAAAACGTATAAAATAATGCAGCTATTTACTTTGAACAGACTATTTCAATGCATAGTGTTTTTAATGCTACGTTCAAAGCCCATTACTTTAAAATGCAGGCGTGAACAAAAAGTTCAGAGTATCACACATTGAAAAAAGATAGAGACAAGATTACATAAATAAAGAAACAAAAATTAAATAATTATTCAGCAATGATGGAACTACGAATGAAACAAACGCAATTCATATCGTTCGTTACATGATACATTCAATAATTTTAATGGCCAACTTATTTTCCAAACGAGGTTATAACTATTTGTATGACTAACATATTCCCTTAGTTGTGACTATTTTCTATAGGACCACTGATCACTCCAGCCAACAGCCGAGATCAATAGAAACGTATAGGTTTGCCACTTAGTTAATGATTTCACTGCAACGAGTATACTGGAGGCGTTGGAACCAAGGGGAGAGTCAAGGAAACTTGAGCTCTACGGCCTCGTAGAATTGACAAAATAGGGTGAGAATGAGCTGGAGTGTAGTGCTGAAAGGAGCAGAAGCGCGGAGTCGGAGAAAAGAGAAGATTAAGAATGCTTCGCAGGCTATCCAGATGTGGGAGTTGAGGAGAATGGAGAAGAATGATCGAAGGTTTTCCCGGAGAACTATGTCGTTGAAGATAATTCGGGATTTCCACCGAGTCAGCTTCTCCATTTCTGCCGACGTTTCGACGGACGAGTCGTCCATCAATCTAAGGGCAAGCGCCACGAAACGTCGGCAGAAATGGAGAACCTGACCCGGTGGAAATCCCGTATAATCTACAACGAGAATGGAGAAGCTTGATGGACAGAAAGGAAGACAAACGAGAAAGTGCTCGGCAGAGTGGGCGAAGAAAGGAAGCTTCTGGAGACAGTGTAGGTGGCTGGAGGAAGTAACGAGGGGCGATTGGTTGCCGAAGACAAGATAATGAGGAAAGGACGTTGGGCAATATCTGGGGAGGGGAAGAAAGGGATAAGGTTTTACATACGGGATGAAGGAGGAGAGACCCTGTACGCGGGGATGAAGAAATAAATACTTGAGGTAGATAAGACCTCGCAAGTCCTTGGAAAATCTTGAGGACTATTCTCACTTCCAATGAGAAGCTACTTCAACCTGTAGGTTACCGTAGTAATAATAATAAAAATAAAATAGTGAGTTGCTTGTCAATCAAAAAGAGACAATGGGAGGCGAGTGACATGCATGGTCACCACCATGATTGAGGTAAGGAGATTAGGTTGATAAGAAAAGGACTAAAAGCAGAATAGTAGATGGGTGGAGAGGGAAATCTAGCCCTTTGAGTGCGGCATGACGTGATATCACGTCATGGTTGTCTTTGCGCTGGTGCTGATGACGTTATATCACTTCAAGGGTACTGTGAGTGTTCCAGCTTTCACTACGGAACTTTCACTAGGCCCCCTGGTTAAAGCTGCAACGCACACGATACCCATGACGTGATATGACGTCATGCCGCACTCAAAGGGCTAGAGTCGACATTAGACATACGTCAAACGAATAGCCAAAATCTCACCCTAATTTCGCCAAAATCGAGAGATTTCCAGACTTTCCCCCAGGACGTGTAGAAATATTAAGGATTCTTCCTAATTTTCTCGGATTTCAAAGAGGAGCGGCCATCCTCTCTCGGCCCGAATCCTTTTCCAAAAAAAAAAGATTTTCCATTAGTTTCAAAGAGAAAGTTTCAAAACCTGGGAGGAGGGGAAGAAAAGGGGGGGTAGGGTTGGTGTGGTGGCTAGAGTACTGGCTAACCATACGGACGGCCGGGGTTCAAATCCCTGCAGAGGAGGATGTATTTCAGAGAAAACCCGATCCCTACTTGAGTGTCTTGTGGAGGGCACTTCAAGTACAGTACTCCTGTCTGTCGGATGAGACGTTAAACCGTAGTCCCCTTGGCGCCTTTCGTTAAGAGCAGGCTAATGCCGACGCCGGGTTTCTATACACCCTTCTTCCCTCTTCCCCTAAGGCGCAAATGACCTTAGAAGTCAGTTGCCTCCCCAAATATCCTATCCAGGAGAAGAAAATTGAGGAAAGGGAAGGGATAGAAGATGAGGAAAGGAGACGAGGATGTGAAGTGGGAAATGAAAATGGAGAGACGAATGAAAGCGGCGAAAGCCGACCATTGTCACAAGAACTCTTGAAGCAGGAGAAGGGGTCGAATCGAGAACAAACACGGGGCCAGACTTCTACCTCATCAAAAAATTAAAAAAATGAAATGAAAATAATGGGAAGACTGAACAAAAAAGACTTAAATGAATGAAACGTCAACTGGATACCCTTCCTCGACGTCGCACGCAAGACTCGAGACCGCAATCTTCCCATTTACCCAAAAGACAGAGAGACGGAGAGAGTAGGGGACTCCCGGGGGGGAAGGGAGGAGGATAAGATTAAAAGTCATCGCGGGGATTTCTTTTTTTTTGCGGCCACATCGATTCCCGACACTTGCGGGACGGATTAAAAAGGGAGGGGGTAGGGGATGAGAATCTGTGAGCGCGGGATTAAAAAAAAAACGGGAGAAAGAGAGAACGCAGAGAGATTAACCACGGGATTTCCAAGAAATCACACGTCACCCGAGATGTCCAAGAATCAAAAAACGTCGAGGACTGCGGATGGATCTTGGCGGTTTACAGGATTAAAATGTGAGAATAGAAGTGTTTGGGCGTTCAAAGCGATTTTCTTTCAAGCAGTGACGTGCGTGAAACTTCGCATACGTGTATTTTCTCGCAATATGTAGGGTTAAAAGTGAAAAAATACAGGTTACCGATTTGGTATCATGACAATTCGACGCTATTTCAAGGTGTAGTCCTGGTGAAATTGACTCACACTTCGAAACATTTACCTATCATTCGGAATCATTCGAACTAAATCATTTACCGCAATCGATACAAATAATTGAAAACAATTTCAGAATTAAAAGAAAAGGTAAAACATTGGCTATATGAAAACATGCTAACAGATTTATAAATGACATGCCTCATAAATTTACAATTTTAACTCGTAGAACTTATATTAACATAGATATTGATTTATATTGATGTATCAAATTGTCAAAATTGCGATTGTATAATGAAAATGCTACTAAATCACCTTGGATAATATATTTTCTGCTGTCATTGCACCATTCAGTACATTGAAAATAATGAATCTCTTTCAGTATACATATATGTACTAAAGTGTGTATGAATATATATGTGTGTGGGTATATATATGTATGTAAGTAGGTATATGTATATATACGTAGATATGTATATGCATACGTGTATGTATATATGTGTGTATGTATATGTATGCTGGTACATGTATATATATATATATATATATATATATATATATATATATATATATATATATATATATATATATATATATATATATATATATATATATATATATATATATATACACGATGTGGATAGGATGGAGGAGATAGACACACAAAAAAAGAGACGCCCCGGATTAAATAAAATACATTAATCGCACGCTCCCCGTTGTTTTCCATTTACCCCCTTCCCTTCCTTCTTCCCCCCCCACCCTCACTGCGACCCCTTCCGCTCTCTCCGGCCAAGACACGAGCTGGTAAAAATTTCCCCTTTTCAAGAACCGTTCGTCAACCGCTGGGAAAAACCCCTTCCCCTTCCCCCATCCCCACTCCCCTAACCTACCGCCCCTCCTACCCCTATCCTCACCAGCGCACACGACATTTGTTCCGTGATACGCCTTGAAGACGGACTAGTTCCGAAAGCTAGCTATGTAAGTGTGATCGTCTCTTTCTTTGTGTGTCTATCTCCTCCATCCTATCCACATCGTGTGTTCATCGCCGCATGGCTGACTCCAATCCATCAACGTATTTATATATATATATATATATATATATATATATATATATATATATATAAATTTATTATAATTTTTTCATGTTTAAGAAAATAATATTTGGATATTGTAAAATATCCAAAATGTTGCTAATTTTTTCCATTGAATGTGCGAACAAAGTATCCGATCACTCAATAAGATGTATTTGTATGTATATGCCGCTCAGCGGCATATACATACAAATAAATGTTCATACAGAAAGGTAGATAAAAAGTGGATAGGAACACATAAAAATAACGAATATAATGGTGGTGTGAAGATGTAAATATGGCCTATTCCAAGAGGAAAAAATTGGACTGTTTGGGCGCAATCGAACCACGGACTTTCGGCTTTCGCGTCCACAGCTCAGACCACTGAGCTACCCATTCTACTTAGAAACCATTGAAATCGGCGAGGGGTTAATGTGAATAAACACCCCCCAAGGCATAACCCATGAGAACGGCCAATAGATAGCACTGCGGCTGCGTTTCACCCACCGGCAGTGAGAGAATGACACACACACAAGGCGAAAGGATAGAATGACACAAGCACACAGACAAAGGTGAAAGATATGTATACTATAGGCGTTTTGGGGTACGCTAGTACGCGGGGTGCGCTAGAGTCTTACGTCTCTGCCCCACACAACGCTGATCCCCATTTCAGGTTCTTCCAAGTCAAAATTGGGCAGCTGTAAATCGGTAACTGATCGGCATCGCTCGGATTCATTCGTCATCGCGTCTGCTTCGTTTCCCGCCGCCACAGCCTCCTTCCCCACGTTCAGAAGCAGCAGCGCCAAAGCCGTGTAATGCGAACATCCAGACTGCGAGACGACGCGGGCTGGGTGGGAGGGAGGGATCATTGGCGGCGGCAAGAGCGCTGCTATATAGCTTCGCCGTCGTATCTTGCGTTGCGCAATATTCTCGCCGGCCCGGCGTCCACTCTCCGAGTCCCGCCCCCTCATCTGAGTAAGACGGGTGGAGGAGCGAACGAATGGTGGAGTGAGAGGGGAGGAAAGAGGGACGGCCACACTTGGACGGCAAACGAAGGACGAAAGAAGCAGGGTGGGGGAAGGGGGGGATGGGAAGAGTCTGTCTCAACAATCACTGACCTACTTTTCAAGGCGGGGAGGGCGGGGGAGGGTAGGCACGCAGAGGCGCCATGTTACGCTTTTTTCGAGTCGGGGATCGCGGAGTCTTCGCAAAGAGGAGAACTGAATTTAATTCGCTCGCATACCGTTGATTCGAAAAAGGCGCAAGTGGGCGGAGCAGACGGTCTAGTTTGGATCCCTTCTCATAGTGATGCCGAAGAACTACATATCTTGGGGAAAACAGATTCAGGAAATATGCGGTCAAGCATAGATACAGGAAGCTAGGCTTTATCAAGAGAATACTCGGAAAATGTGATGAGAAAGTGAAAGAACGTTGTTATTTTATAATCGTTAAGCCCTGGTTACACGATATATTAACCCGCGCGAGTTAATGTACGAATGCATGAACGCGTGAATGAACGCGAAAATTCATCGTGTAACCACACCGACTTGTACGAATGCATGAACATGTGAACAGAGAAATAGAACCTGTTCTATTTGGTTCATGCATTCGTCCATGAACTTGTAGATGAACACGTACGGGTTAATGTATCGTGTAACCAGGCCTTTAGGCTTCATCTGGGATATGCTGCCAGTGTATGGGATCCATATGAAGCGGGATTGATATCGGAATTAGATCGCGTGCAGCGAAGATGAGCTAGGTTTGTAAAACGATGCTATGATAAGTTTACTAGTGTGTATGGACTGTTAGAAGAATAAGGATGGGAATCGCTATCACGTCGTAGATTAAAATATAGGGTTAACCTCTTAGCTAAATTTCAGGAAAAAATTTCTCTGACGACGTAAAAAACATACTATTAACCCCCTCGTACTACGGCAGATTAGACCGCGCCAATAAAATTCGAGAGATAGATTGTAGAACTGATAGGTATAAAATGTCATTTTTTCCGCGCACCATTCGGGACCATAACAGCTGTGATCGTCGTCATGAATAGTACGAATAGTGACATTAGCCAGACTGTAGATATTTTTCTTTATATTTTCTACCTTCTTATTTATGCATGATGTAAATGTAGATGTTCTAATTTATGATATTTTGTATCTGTATTAGTAGTCCTTGTACCCCTTGCATGTTGGAACGATTGATGATAGAATGTTCCTTGATTAGTATATTTTAATGGGCTTCATCTACATCAGTGTTTTCCAAACTTTGGCCGTGGGTTAAGTTCTGCAGAGGAAAGGGGTCGGTGTCTCGAAAAAGTTTGGAAAACACCGATGTAGATGAAGCACGAGACGAGGGGCCTTATTCTGGAGGGGTATTCTCCGTTGCCGCGGCTTCCCGAGCCTCCACTGTGGCGGCATTTCCACTGCTTTTCAGGGGATCAACCGCGTCGTGTTCTTACTAAAAAAAAGACCCCAGGATAGGAAACGGGTATCACGTGGTTGTGCGGTCACAAGCCCAAACAAATCTCAACATTTACATGGCCCTAATTGAAATTTTCCAGGCGGCCACTTCGAAATTTCCTCATCGTCGAGGTTCGGACATTCCGGGACTGTACCGACTTACATCCTTTCCATATATCTTTGCGACTGGCCCTTCGTGCGCGTTCGGAACGGTTCGGGCGACATCGTGACAGGAGGTGGGGCCTCTTCGACACCAGTGAAGTGGGTTGGGGAGGGAGAGAGAGAGAGGAGGACGATGTTGCCATGTTTTCTCTTCAGACTTTGTATGCGAAAGGAAACGAAAGACCGCCAATATGTATCATTCCACAAGCCAGCATTGGGAAGGGCAATCCTTTCTCACCCCTGGGCGAAAATCCTTAGAGAATCATCCGCCTTGACCGGGATTCGAACCCCGGATCCCTCGATTTTCGCCCGAATGCGTTAGCCAGTTAAGCTACCGAGGCGTCCTCTCCCACTTTGGATGTTAGTGTCCTATACGGGACCAGATGTTCTCGGCTGCCGGGAATACAATGTAACAAGCAGACGCAATGTAACAAGTGGACAGCAGACGGGAGACTCAAAATCAGTCAAAAAGTGTGAACACCACCTTGTGTTCAAAGTAAGGCCTTTCCTCTTGGACTGTGGCGCTCAGCGCACGATAAGCGTCTGCTTGTTACATTGTATGCCCGGCAGTCGAGAACATCTGGTCCCGCAAAGATCACTAAAATCCACAGGGGAAGAGGACCCTTCGGTAGCTTAACTGGCTAAGCCGGAAATCGAGAGACCCGGGTTCGAATCCCGGGGAAGGCGGATGATTTTTCCTCTGTGGATTTTCGCACAATTGAGCATTGCGGGAGTCTCCGTAACGTTTAATCCGTGGATAGTCCAGGGTGACTCAAAATCAGTCCTTCTCACCCCTTTCTTTCCCCACTCGAACTCCTTATCTCGACCAGTCTCAAGGGTCGTAGACAGGATCATGCGTGGTGATTGCACAGTCAGTGACTCAGAAGTGAACTTTTGACAACAAAAGTCAAAACTTTTATTCGTGTAATCACTCTCACAAGCAAATATTAAACTCTTTTCCGTGAATCAGGCCGATTAAAACGAGAGTCCAAACACGAAGTGATTTCGTTGATTTCTCACTATTGCCGTGATTGAACGAAGATTATTTTTACAAGTTTTTGGCTCGATCTTTGGCTAAAATACGACAGAATTGTTTTCCGTCTGGTCTCAAATCAACCGGGAACTACTAAAATAGATGTTAAATTAAAAATATGTCCGAAAATAATGTTAAGGAAAATATATTTGCTAAAAATAATTCCACTTATGTGAATTAAAGATAATGGGGTAACGGAGAAAAGAAGGAAATTTAATAGGTTAATAGGAGAATGCGGGTAAAAGGTTGGATCGAAGGAAGATCACCACGGTACACTAAGCGAGCGAATGCAAATGGAGGTTTGGTAAAGCCGCGTTTACACTATGTAGCAAAACCTGCTATATAGCAGAAGTAATATAACAATGGCTACATATAGCAAAACTAAAAACGGAGAAATGTTATATGTAGCAGTTTTAGATGCTATTTGTAACTTTTTCTGCTGTATGTAGCAAAAATTATGTTACCTATTCGGAGTCGGTAAGATCAAAGAGAATTTTGGCTACATGTAACATTTGCTACGAATAGAAAATGTTACACGCGAGTTTTGTTTCTAGCATCTGCTACATGTAGCACTTCCTGTCAGTCAGTAGAGAGGCAACCACGTTGTTGCGCGCACGTGTTTTGCTTGAGCTGCCGCTAGCACTAGATCCTTCCACCTGGACATCTTTTATGAAACTATTTTGCTGCAATATTTTTCCAAAATGTAACATGGGTCAATTTGAAAAAACTTTAAAATATAGCATTTGCTATATAACTTAAGTTACACGTGACACTGCTACAAATAGCAAAAGTTATACAGCAGGTTTTGCTACATAGTGTAAACGCGGCTTAACACAGCTAACTGACCCGCGAAACGTACATTACGGAGGTCTGAGAGCGACTGAATTTCCAAGAGGCTAGGCTCCCCCTAGTACTGCATTCCGGTGTTTTCGCTAAGTCACGTGCCCTCTTCCCTCAACACCAAAAAACTTGAGTCTGCCTCTCAGTCGCAAAGATCTTTGAAAAGGATTCGAGAGCCGAGGAATACACACCAAACGACGTCAATTTCCCGGGTGAGAATCCTCCACCTTTACCTCTGAAAAAAAATACTACTCTTTTTAAAGATACTACTTCAGATGGAGAGGGTCACTACTGGATTGGATATTTGGGGAGGTGACCGACGGCTAAGGTCATTTGCACCATAGGGGATAGGTGAGGGAAGAAGGGTGGATAGAAACCCGGCGTCGGCATTAGCCTTTTCTTAACGAAAGGCGCCAAAGGGACCACGGCTTAACGTCTCATCCGACAGACGGAGTACTCCACTTGAAGTGCCCTCCACAATACACTCAAATAGATATCGGGTTCCTCTGAAAAACATCCGCCTCTGCAGGGATTTGAACCCTAGCCGCCCGTGTGGTAGGCGAGTACTCTAGCCACCACACCAACCCGATCCCCGAGGATCACTTATCCAGCCGAAGATGGGTTCTCACCCAAAAGCTTCCCTAAGCAGAAGCCAAAGGTGTCGCCATAGATCATCTATCGGTGAGTGCACACTGATATACCTTTCCATCTTCACACCACCATAGTGGTCGTCTGTTTTGTGTGTTCCTCTCCTCTATCTTTTTCCCTCTCTGTTTGAATATTTATGCGTGTATTTACCGATGAGCGGTCAGTGTGAATAAACGAATGATTGATCTGATTTCTGATTTCGCGTCAGATGCTCTGACCACTCTGTCTATTAAGAAACCACTGGAATCAGCGGGGTGTTGATATGAACAAACACCTCACAACGCACATCCCACAAGCTCGGCTAATAGGTGGTGCAAAGGCTGCAGTTCACCCACCGGCAGAGAGGGAGAGAGAGAGAGAGAGTGACAAACACAGAAGGCAAAATGAATGAATTACACAAGCACACAAAAAGTGCTGAAAGATATAGAACAGGTGTTTCGGGGCACGCAGAGCCCTAGCAAGAAATGAGACGTTCAGGCCATTCAATGATTCGTTCATTCTCTCGAGGAACATGTTCCCCAAGTAAGTATCTCATAAGTGATATTCGTCAAAGGGGTCATGAAAGTGCGGGAATAAGTGTTGAGTGGACAGGTGAGGCAACGGGGCTTGCTGCAAGGATTTGATCCAACGAGAGGGGGATTGAAAACACTTCCCTCAAGTGAGTTTTTTTGTCGGATTTCGCGTATCCAGAGACTTTTTTTGGAGATTGGGAGGGCGACGAAAGGAGAGCACGGGAGGTCTTCGAATAAAAGAAGAAGTTGAGGGGGAAGAGGTGAGAATGGAGTGTGCTGACTTCAGAAGGTTTTTCAATGCAGCATCTAGACCCGGATGAAAAGTAGTTGCAAAGATTTGTTCATCAGGGGAAAGATGATCGTCCGGTTGAGGCGTGGAGGGCGGTCTTCTTGAAGGCTCAATCGCCCTGATGAGCTGTTCCCTTACTAGGGGGATGGGGGGGGGGGATATCCCGACTCACGAAGGCTGTTTCCAGGTCTCACAAATGCCTAAATACGTTAAAATCGTCGGAGATAATACAGCGACCTCGACGTGCCAAGGAAAATGGGAGGGAACGTTAGCAGTGATCGGGATGATAGCTATCCCAATGCAAGCACTACAGCAGGTTGGTGGGTTTCTTTTGGACGGATGAGCTAATTTTATTATTTCTCTGCGTGAATATCTACATCAAGGAATGTGACTGAAGAAGTCGCAGAGTGGTGAGTGAAATAAAGGAAAGGATGTGAATTAATTTTTTGAATAATTTCATCAAGTGTTGTGCTTCCGTGGGTCCAAATTATAAATGCATCGTCTATATAACTCAGCCAAATGAGTGGCTTAAGAGGGGAAGAAGATAATAGATATTCCTCCCATCGCACGAGGAAGCAGGAGGCGTAAGAGGGTGCCATTCTCGTGCCCATAGCGGTACCTTTAACTTTAACAAAATGACGCCCACCATAAATGAAGTTAAAAGATCGTAGTCTTTCCCGGCGAATTATATTAGTAAAATCTATCTCTCTTTCTCGTCGAAGCGTTGGCCTTTAATAGCCTTACCCGGTGCCAAACCCGAGAAGATTTTACTAAAAATGAAGTTGTTTTTGGTGAGCACCATTCTCATGAGTTTCAACAGGAAGCTGGTGGAGGGGCGTGAGCCAATAGGTCTCCTATTGAAAAGTTCCTTTGCAGCTTCCAGGCCTTCATTGAGGGGAATATTGGTGTAAAGGGAGCACACGTCAACTGTGAGGAGAATAGCGCCAGGCGGAAGTGGAGAGGGGAGGGATTTAAGACGGCTCAGGAAATGCTGGGTGTCCTGAACGAAACACAGTAGGCGCCGGACAAATGGTTGGAGGTGTGAATCAAGGAGGGCAGAGATTCTCTCGGAGAAAGAGTCGGAACTGGAGACGATGGGATGGCCGGGGACACCAGTTTTATGGATTTTAGGGAGTAAGCAGAAAATAGGGGTGCGGGTCTTCCCGGGGCGATCTAGAACTTTTCAACAGGATTTATATGGAAAAGAACAAGAGTCATTATTAATAGTGGATACAAAACATTTCCACGAAATGTAGCCTGAAACGGTTGTGTGTAAATATTTCACTGTTGTGGAGGCGTAACACGGCGGAAGTTATGCAGGTGACCCTTATCGGCGAAAGGGTCCATTGCCGAAGAACATTGCTCTTATGTTCGGCGGAGTAAGATAGGATCCACCATGGAAAACAATACGACGTTCACTTAGAGAAGAGAGTAATGCAACTTTCCACTTAGATAAATTTTACTCGACCTATGTTTCGATGTACTACATTATCATCAGGCCCTCATGATCAGACCGGATCATGTAGTACATCGAAACTTAAGTCGAGTAAAATTTTTCTAAGTGGAAACTTGCATTACTTTCATTATTCATGATGGAAATCTTCCACAACATCAAGCCTGAAACTTCTCTTTTTATAGAGAAGAGAGTTCAACAAAAGTGGAGTGACGAAGATCAGGTGGTGTCATTTAAATCATTTAGACAGTCAAAAATCAAATCCAGATTGCCAAATCAGAACAGAAGACTGGTACACGGGATGTGCTAATGAGGAGTTCTTGAGTTTACAGCTTTAAAGAGAAATATTGGAGGAATGTAAAAACTTCTTGTTTCTTTTTACATTAATTGTATAAAATACAATAAACGGCAATGTCGAAATTCCATTATGTCGAAAAAAATGCTCACAGATGGTCCGATGCACTATTTACATACCGTGCAAGTGAGGCTTCACCGGAGGTTTGCGAAAAATATCTCAGCCTACATTTAATCCGCCTTTGTTTTTCTTACGTTAAACTTTTTAAACGTTACCGAGAAACGGATTGCTGACTCTTTCTTGTCTTCTCTTGTTAATAGCGGTTATGTTGGTAGCACTCGCTGAAAACCACCTGCACCGCCTCTTATCCCCCTTTCCACACTGGGCCTCTCCGTCGTCGACGCCACACACACTGTCTGTCTCCAAGATCCGCTACCGCTTTACTGCAGAAGAACGTCTAACGCGTGTGATTATGCCTCAATAATCATCAATAATCATCACGGCTTCACCAATTCACGTCCTGCAGCAGCCCCACACCTATTGCAGCAGCTATTGCGGTCTGCAATCCCGCAGCACTTTTCGTGCGAAAGCTTTAGCGATCGGCCACGTGTACACGCTCCACTGCATCCCAAGGATCTCAGTGTTCTTTACTTATTCTAGATTTAAAAATGTCCATTCGTCCGAAAAAAGACTTGGCCGCCTGTGTGGGTTGAATGCGACCCTGGCCACATCAAAAGGGACCGAGAGCATTGCCCTGCGGAACACTTCAAAAGCCTAGCCGACCAAACTCCTTTCTCTCTCGCTCTCTCCTACTCACCCGTTAGGGGAAGGAACCGGAGGGAGAGGAAGAGGATAGGAGGGGAAGCGGACACGAGGGGAAGATGAAAGGGAAAGTAGGGGAAAAATAGACACTTGTGGCCGCCGGAGGACGGATGGGAAAAGGCGACGGGAATGACGGGTGAAGGCACCGACCATCAAAACATTGCGAGTCTTCCATTCAAGATCACCCCACCGCAAATTGGCAGGAAAACTATTCTCTTCCTATTATGCCTACTTACAGACACGTTTCCACTTCTGAGCGTGACAAAAATTCTATCTCGTGACGCTATTTTTCTCGGAAAATGGTATTTCCCTATTCGATAAAAACACCATTTTCGCGGAAAACGGTAAAGAAGAAGGTAACCCCCCCGGAAATTTCATTAAAATATGGAATCAGCATCTTCTCACCTTCTGTCTTGAGTATGGATGAGTCGAATCCAAATGTACATTCTCGATTCCACCGATTCTCAGGATTAGAATCGGTATCGAGAATCAATTGCCTAAGGTCGATTCCGATTCCATCGATATTCCAGATAGATAAATATTCAAATCAAATTTCATTTATCACATCATATTTGTCTCAGTAATTTTGGGTGTAGGCTATCAATTTGTACTTTTCAATCTACCTCAATAAACTGAGGATATATTTTCTATTTGTTAATAAGTATACTTTATGAGCGACTTAATTGTCTTTGTTATTTTATTTGAGCCAATACTTGACTTTCAATAATAGTCGTACGCTACTGGTATATCAATATCCCACCTGTTACTAGGAATAAGAATCGATGGAATTGGAATCGAGACTCGGGAATCGATTTGAAAGAATCGGAATAGGAATCGGAATCGAAAAAAGTGGAATCGACTCATCCCTAGTCTTGAGATATTAAATAATTACTGCCATATATGGAGAAGGATGAGATAATTTCATGGAAGCGGCGCTGCAGTCCGCTCCCACGGCCATAAAAATTTGTTCATTAAAAATATATATTCGCCAACTTACCAACATATTATGTACCTTACTTTTGGTTTTAACGAGCTAACACATGTAATCAGTGAAAGCGGGATTTCTTTAAGCCAATTAAAGAGATAATTTAGAATGTGTACGGTTCACACGGCCGTGCAGAAATTGCCTAAAAGGTTTTGAAGTCAGCGCAGATCGAAATACATATCATCGCACATCAGCGCAAACGAAGGGAGTAGCATGGAGCAATGCGCGCAGGCGACACTATATGTAACTTGTTGGTATGACGCATTCCGTATGTATACATTAACCACCGCTGAATAATTCACTGTAGTCGTGGAATTACTTCAAATTAATCATCACCAGGGGCGATCCCAGGGGGAGGGATAAAGGGGATATATCCTCCCCTGAAAATTGAATTCCTCATATCGAAAAGAAAAACACACGCTCCCACTTGTCATATGATTGAACCGCGGATTCTAAGCTTTAACGCCATAATCGAGTCAGGATGTTATCTAGGACGCGGCGCAAAAAATTCGAAACCGAGCAGGAATTCCTGACGGAAGACGTTTCCTATATCCGCCGAAATTGTCCACGTTCCTCTTAACTATCACACCACATGGCTGTTCAATGTATTCTCTTCCCAAATATAAATGAATGAGATAGCATTCCTTCAAAGCTAATAATGGAGGTTAAAGAAACATGGTCAACTGCCACCAACTTTTTTATTTTCTTTGTTTTTAATTTGTGATTGCACACGATTTGGCACACTGGGTAATAAGCTAGAATGACTTCGGAGAATTGTCCAAAAATCGGTATACCAGGAATTTTGACGCGTCGAACCAATAATTAGCAATTAAAGTTAACCGTGAAACATCAACCACAAAAAATAAAACCACAGCACATAGCTCACGATTATGATGGATTGAGTATCTCAAATTGGTCGTTTGAAATACATTTTTACGTTGAAAACACTAACTTAATCCTCTTCGAGTAATAATCAAGCTACATTGAGCCTCCATATTCTTCCGAGTTAAAGAAGGCTCCACCGCAACAGTCTAATAGAAAAACAACATCCACCCTTTCTTAAATAGACTAACAAGTGATTCTCCCGCTATAATGACGTCACTTAGCCTTTAAGAAACAAAGTTCATATGCACAGTGTACGCAGATTTTTTGACAAATATAAGTATATATTGTTTATGCACACATGTTATCAGTCACAGCGCCAGACTGCAGCCGGAGTTCTCTTCAATTAAATAAATTGGACTAAATTAAAGGCAGTGGTTTCCTGATAATAAAAAAAATTAAGAGCGTTAATCACAGATATTTTATTTTTACCCGATTCTCTAGGAGCGTTAACTTCTAACAGTCAGTTTTGATTGGAAATAGCACTTATAGTTTACGCATAGAAAAATACTATATTCCTTCCCATTTTGTACTTATAATTACGTAATGAAACTTAGTTCAATTCAAATGTTTAACTTGATAATAATTAGTGAGAAACGGCGTGATTTTTTATGGCAGTGGTTCACACTAGGCAGAAGACATATTTATCTATAAGCAGCTAAAATATGACTCCATGAAAAATAGGCCATATTTATGGAGGACTCCACTCAAATCCAAAGAAACTGTATTCCGAAATTTAAATAGAACATTCATTCCACGTTCTCAAAGTAAGCAAAGTGGTTTTGACTCCTGAGCGTGCAATGCGGTCATTTTATGTGAGCATCGACACGAAACGCTAACATCTTGTAAACAACACGCACGTGTTCTCGTGACGCCCAGCACTCTCTGTGTATGACCTTATGGATGACCGATACGCTAGCACATGAATCAAAACTCCTCCGCTTTCACTGCAAATATTGGGCTTACCTCTAATTTAAGGTAGTCCGAGCGAGATATTTCCCTAGTCATAATAGAGACCATATTCGAATTATACGTCTTAATTTCACCAGCTTTAGGATACATCACTTAAATATTGCATTATGAATGGTGTAATAATACAGTTTTAAATGACAAAAATTTTAATTAATTAAATGAAAATATCTAAATAAGTCTTTAACTTGAATCATTATTTTCGCGCGGTGCATTTGAAACTCCTTCAAAATGGAAGGTTTTTTGTGATACACAAGAACCTACTGCGGTGACAATATCATTAATTTTCAAAAATAGTCGATGAAACATACAAACTGTATGCTGTTCTAGACATCTGAGTTTTAGAAATTCCTCATTTTGTAAATAATGTCTCTCTGGAGTGCTTACACGTGCCATTTCCCATGTAAAAGGGCTGGTATTTTTTGAAAAATATCTCCGAATGCAATGTGGTAAGGGGTTGAATTCTTGGTTTCCTTAGAAGGGTGAGATATTTTTCTTTAAAATGAGACCAAATACATTGTTTTATAGGTAAAATGATATTTCGCTCAAACTGCCTTAAATGCACTATTCGATTGCTCTATTCTTGAACTTCCCTCTAGATCGTCAAGTGGTGGTCTAGTTCTAATCGCAAGCATGGGAATAAAGAGATATTCCCAGAGGTGACCCTCTGGAAGGATGTCGTGCACTTGCAGTCCGATATGAGTCCGTCCCCCCCTCCACCCTCCCCTCCCTCCCCCGGTACCCCACTTTTGTCTCCATGGAGACGATCCGAAAGCACTTCCGAAAGCCACGCCCCCCTCCACACGTGGACATCCACCGCGAGCACTCCGTCCCGAGGCCAACATTCATAGCGGCGGGAAGAAAGAAACTTCAGGAGACCAAATTAAAGGTGCGGTCTCATACGTGCATGCTTCCACATCTACATCTACACAATACCCCGCTAGCCGCCGCACGGGCGTGTGGCAGGGGGTGTTAGGTCACCCGCCGTGTAAAGGTGTAAGTTTTTTTTTGAGATGAAATTGTGACATGAATTTTAGGAGTGTAGTTAGTGGAGCCTAATTTTTATTGTGGTCGCTTATTGTGCGCGGAAAGAACGAGTTCTTGTACTAATCTGTTCCGTAGTGTATCTCTCTTCTTTTACCGCATCTGTCAGACCTAGAGATGTAGTGAGGAGTCATGATAATATTCTCTATGTCGCTCTGAAAAATATCAGTTCTGAACTCATCAAGCCTAGCGTGTAGCCTCCGAGTCTCTAGGAGCTCCCACCTTAATCCCTATAAAAGTTTTGAGACACTATATGTACGCTCGTAGCAGTTTTTAACGAAATGCTTAGAGCAGACCTCGCGGAGGAGAATGTAATTGACGCGGAGGGAGACGAGGGAAGGCGACGAGAAAAAGAGACGAGAGCTTTTGGAAAGGGACAAAAAAGAGAGAGAGAGAGAAAGAGGGAGATAGATATATATAGAGAGGGAATTCTGGTTGGATGAGTCTCGACTATCCCTTGCCAGTCCGAATGAAGAAGATGATGATGACATTGGGTCACGAGGCATTCCTTGTTGCCCGAGAAACAGCCTCAATGTTCACGCTGTATTAATGTGATTCGATGCGTATATTTTCTCACCCGTCCCAACGGGTGAAGAATACTTAAAATATAACACACGTTACTTGCAATAGCCGTCGAGAGCGGATACGTGCCACTTTCATTGACATGAAAAATCATAGAGAAAACAATTTTAAAAATTTAAATTCTACAATTCGGCTAAGTTAATAACATAAAAAACGCAATTAGTAAATAACCACGATCAGGGGTGGGGTCACGATTATTTCTTTCGCGTTATCGTTATCCGAAACGCAAACCCCCTCTATTAAGGGCATTGATCTTAGTTACCGCTCTATGAGTTGTAACTAGAGATGAAAAGCAGCAGATAAGTTTCATGAGTGATGATCGCCCTTTGGCTCTGAGGAGAGCGATAAGGCGAGACACACAATAGGAAGCGTCATGATCGTACCCCAGCTACGTTATCTCAGTACACATGTCGGGTTCATTAAATGGAGAGGTGCCGTTTTGGTCTTACGAACCAAAATATCGGATCCATCGTTAACTTGAAGTTCCACTTTTTCCTCTATCTTAACATTCCTTGGACACATTCCTTTTTTATCACTGATGTCCCAATGGTCAAAGCAATACACGCGCCTGCGTTGGCACTTAAGGATCGAATGTAGATGTTAACTTTCATTTGCCTTTCATTCAATGAGACTGGAGATCGTAACACATGTATCTGGCATTATGGGTCTCACAGAGAACACTGTCGCCGAAACTATTCACCTCGTGCACACCTCTGAAACACGTCACAAAGGGACCGAGTATACAGCATGGCGGACAAAAACCTCCGAAGGTGATCTTTTGCTAAGAAAATCGATGAATAAGAGTTTCCGGGTTAGAAATTTGCGGATTTCTTGCGAAGCCACAGATAGTCGCAGGCAAGATAAAGAGAAATACGTTACGGATACCTAGTCCATTCAAAATCTGGCAATAAGTCGATGGCGACTCGCGACGCTTTTCCTTTAGGGACGGGAGCTTGAACGTCAAATTTTGATCGCTTGGGCAAGCAGTTGCAAGTGAGAGTTTATTTTCACATTCTTTAAGGTGGTTTGAGCGAAATATCATTTTACCTAGAAATCAATGAATTTGGTCTCGTTTTAAAGAAAAATATCTCACTCTTCCAAAGACACTAAAATATCATACCCATACCACATTACTTTCCGAGACATTTGCCAAAAAAATACCAGCCATTTTATATGGGAAATGGTACGTGTATGCACTCCAGAGAGATATTATTTACAAAATGCGGAATTTCTAACACTTAGATCTCGTCAAAAAATGAACAGTGTGTAGTTTGTGTGTTTTCTCAACTAATTTTTTAAAATAAGTCATATTGTCACCGCAGTAAATTCTTCGGTATCACGTTTATCCTTCCGTTTTGATGGAGTTTCAAACGTACCGCGTGAAAACAACGAGACAAGTTAAAGACTTATTTAGATATTTTCATTTGATTAATTACAATTTCTGTCATGTAAAACTATATTACTGCCTCATTAATAATGCAATATTTAATGGATGTGTCCTACAGCTGGTGAAATTAAATCGTATAATTCGAATTTGGTCTCTATTATGACTAGGGAACTATCTCGATCGGACTGCCTTAAACAAGATATGAAAAATCCGCTCACAATACTTAACAAAAACGCTTCAAAAAGCGTAGTTATATTTCATCTCAATTTAAAAAGAATTTCTGACGATCTGAAAATTAAATTAATCAAATATTGAAAATAAGCTCTCTATCCTCCACTGAACGAAGTTGACGAGGCGTGCCTGGACAAGGCAAGCCAATGGTCCGTTGACGGCGCCGTCAACGATTGGTCGTTTCAATCGACTCCAGTAAGTAACAATTTACCCTTTTACAGCGTATCTGGTATTCAACGAGCGTTCTTAGGTTATGTCATTTTACAATGAAAAAACGAAAGACATTGGTATTAATTTTTTCGTATTCGCATTCTACATGCGTTCACTTGGTTCAATTATATCGCACCAGAGATCGCCACAGCCACATTCAAATTTGGGGACGTAGCATGAGAGAGACTTCGGGCGTCTGTTGCGGCCAAAGAAAAAAGTTTTTACAGGGTCGTGGACTAAAGTCGATCATCGCGGTGAAGCACAAATATTTGCAGGTCGACTTATGTCGACTATCGCAGTGAAAGAGTTAACAACAAACTTCGCGAATTTCCGTCTCCTCGCGTCCGTATCCTTCGCGTCACGAAAGGTCGATCATAATCCCGCCCATGCGCCTTCGCGTCAAAAGGTGAGGATGAGGTGGAAAGAAGAGAATGTGAAGGTGGGCGAACAGTCGAGTTTCAAGACGAAGCAAGAGCGGAGTAAGTGGCGGTGGAGAGAACGCGAAGAGGTGGTAGACAAGGGTGCAATTCTTTCCGGGACCCGAGTAATCCGACACAAAAGCAGTGACCTCATTTAACCGCGGTCGCGTATCTGCCCCTACCACCACCTCCTGTTATATCCTCTTCCTCCCACCCTTTTGTCTTTCCCTCACGGCCATTTCCAACGCGCGAACATTCTCAAAAGCGCAACTGAAGAGTTTCGTGGCAGAAGAGAGTGAGCCTCGTACTCTATCTCTCTCGCTCTTTTAAGGCTTCAGCGCGAAAATGAGCCGCGATTTTTTGTGGTCGCGTTCAGTCAAGAGTCTTCCTCCGCACAAGCTCACGAGATGGTGAACCGTTGAAGAGACACTGGCTGGGAGCGCTCTAACGGCGAGAAAAAGAAGCTGAGAGCAGGATGACGAGAGATTCACGCCGGGTCGACTACTTCGTCCCTTTTGCTCTCCGCAAGCAAAAGAAAAACAGTTCTCAATTCCACCGCATTCTTCTTCTGTCTTCCATCCATTACACATACTACATTCCTCGGTTCATCAGCAAAATATTACTCCCGACACAGATCCCATCTCATCCACCGTGTTCCTTTTCATCCACCATGTACCCTGCCTCCGAACTCATGGCGGATGGACGCCGCAGACCCAATGAAAGGCGTTACCACTTCCACCTCAGTTTATGGCTACCGGCTAGAGGTGGATCGATCCTGAATGAACGGGTCCGAAGGAACGGGTCCTCGGATTGAACGGAAGGACCACAGATGTATACTACATATACTATGCATTATTCATTCAAATCTAATTTTCCTATATATTTAATTCTTCAGGTTTAAGGTGGCCAAAAAATGCGGGTGGTAATGCAGAAAGTTATAATTCTTGAAGATGAACACGGTCATCGCGGAAGAATACTATCGGAGATGTGTTTCTTGCTGTGATTTCCATAGAATTAAGCTTTTGATCTTTGTTTTGATATTTTTTATTACAATAAATAGTGATTTTTAACTCATCATTGTGTTTTGATGCATTGGTTGGAAGTTCTCCAAAATTCCCCAATTTACATTACTACAATATCGAAAGACTTCTTCATTAGTTTCATGTTGAAAAGGAATAATATCAGGATGTTATAAATATATATTTTTGTAAGTTGGAATGGGCGCCTTTCGTCTGCTTTGTTGGATACTACAAGATATAAGCTCCTTTTTGGAAGAAGTTCAGATGGCAGCCATGCGTCTGTCGCGGCTTCACACCCCCCCCCTCCCTTCCTTGCCGATGCCGATCTAATAGTATAGTATATCTGTGGGAAGGACCGATGACCGACTTCTACGGAACGACCAGTCCTTTCGTTCCTTTCGGTCACTCGTTCGTTTCGGTCCTCTGACGGAAAAGGAGTTAACGTATTTTTCCTCTAAAGTCGAGAAAATTAATTTTAAAAATATCAATACACGTTTTGAGTTTATTCATAGGTCCTAAAGTTTAAAAAAAAATACGAAAAACAACAAAATTTTAAAATGTTGGAAAAATGTTAAGAATAAAAATTTGGCGAAGTATTTGTATGCAAACACATATTTTAGCAACGATCAGGAATTAACAAAAGCTTTGTAAGTTTTACGTGGAATATTTATTGGAAATCCAATAAATATTCTACCTAAAACTGTAAAGCTTATGTTGATCCCAGAACAGTATGGAAAAGTTTAACAAAGTTAATGCTGAAACTATTGAACTTATTTTAGTTCCCAAAACTATAGAAAAATAGTCAATAATTCATATCGCTAATTCACCTTAATTATATCAGCTTTCATTGTTTTGAATTAGTTGTTTTTTCCACGATTTAATAATTGATTTGGTCCACTTGCAGCCAATGCTGTTTATGTCATTGCACAGTATTATATGTTATATTGTTGTACGTAAGCTACATTCCTGTCCATTCAAGGCGTTCATGTTATTCTCCTCTATTACGTTCGCCTTTTTTATGTCCTTACGATACGCAAACTGACGTTTTGTAACTGTACCATTTATGTGTACTGCTAAAAATTATTTAAGGTTTCTGTTTTCGGCTAAAATTGACTTTTCTTTGAAGCACTCCCAGTCATTTCCTTTCAGGAAGTATGTGTTCTTCTCTTCTGTTGCATGGCCTTCAGCGGTGAATCAAGGATAGTAAAGATATTCAAATCTCCTGGTGGATGGAGTTTAAATAAGAAGAAACCTATGCTACGGGGCCTTATGAAAGCGGACCTTCCCATTCTTCCGTGGCCAGCCGCCATGACTATTTTAGGAAAAGGAGATGGAGGTATGGATGATGGAGATAGAGAAAACGATACATGAGGTATGGGGATGGCAACACGGGGATGCGTGTTCACCGAGAGGGCCTCCGGAAGGTCGTAAACGCAGTATGCTAGAGTAAAGCCGCGCTTACACTATGTAGCAAAACCTGATATATAACCTATCCTATATGTAGCAGTGTTACATGTAACTAAAGTTATATAGCAAATGCTATATTCTACAGTTTTTCCAAATTGACCCATGTCACATTTAGCAAAAATAATGCAGCAAAATAGTCTCATAAAAGATGTCCAGGAGGAAGGATCTAGTGCTAGCGGCAGCCATTACAGTTATTTTGGCGGCTCACAGAAGAAAACGAAGGTTATGGGTATGGCCATCGCTACAAGCAGGGCAAAAGTACAGTGCGAAAGACTTGTTAAAGGACTTGAATGCTGATGATAATGCCGTAGAACCGTCATTGTGTTATGAAATCAGATGTGACGGTAGTTTTAAAAACTATTTACGGATGACAAGTGAAGATTTTGAGTATATTTTATGTATGATTCACCAAAGAATTGAGAAAAACAATACAACATTCAGAGATGCAATACCTGCCCGCGAAACGTTTGCGTGAACTTTAAGATTCTTGGCTAGTAGAGATTCGTATCAGTCTATCTATCTATTCGGAGTCGGTAAGATCAAAGGGAATTTTGGCTACAAGTTAAGTTATCTGTTCAAAATTTCAAAATCTGCCATTTCAAAAGTTTATTCCTGAGGTGTGTGAGGCTTTGGTTGATGAACTCCAAAACTAAGTTGGTTGGTCGTGGAATAGTTCAATTAAATTTATTATTAAATCGTTATCCCAATCTTTGTCACTTAGCAGCCCTTCCATAATGCAGCTCAAGCAAAACACATCCGCACAACAACGTGGTCGCCTCTCTACTGACTGACAGGAAGTGCTACAAGCAGCAGATGCTAGAAACAAAACTCGCGTTTAACATTTGCTATTCGTAGCAAATGATACATGTAGCCAAAATTCCCTTTGATCTTACCGACTCCGAATAGATAACATAATATTTGCTACATACAGCAGGAAAAGGTACAAATAGCATCCGAAACTGCTACTTATAACATTTCTCCGTTTTTAGTTTTGCTATATATAGCAATTGTTATATGCATTTTGCTATATAGCAGGTTTTGCTACATAGTGTAAACGCGACTTAAATGATTAAGTCGAAGTTAATCAAAGTTCACCTGATGTGAACATCTGGCCATTCGGAGCTCAGGCTATATGCGCTTTCCATTCGAGATGCTGAGATGCAATCGCCAGCGACAAGATTCCGAAGAGAATCTTGTCGCTTCAAAGCACACGAACGCTGACGGTCGCGGGAGAAAAATTTGGAAAAAACGCCGGTAAATTGGCATTCTCCACGTAAAAACCATCACGGCAGAGTGATTAATATACTATTGTTGAATTCGTTTAAAGTAAGCATTGAAAAAAAGTAATTTTTTTATCATATCGTAATTAAACCTTTACAATATCCATGTTACACGACTTTGCAGATTATAGCCATTCCAAGAGTTCTCCGTACTTCAACGTCACGCTTCAGTCAGACGACTGCCATAATATTTTTCGCAACCACGCTGACTTACGGTCATTTTTCCATCGCTGAAACAATAGTGGGAGCTTTCTATTAGCTTTAGAGCACTTATTACTTTGAGACATAACGGCGAACTTTCATTCCATTCGTCAAACAGACACTGCGCACTCGGACTTTCGACTTCAACATTTGATCGGAAGCAAAGTCGACGAGAGTTAAAAAACAAAAGAACTCGGATATTACATCCGTGATCGTAGTCAAGTTTGTTAATTTTCAATAAAGGCGTCAAGTATAGATATTTTGAAGTTTTTTAACTACGACGCAAGAATTTAACAACGTCAAAAGTCAAAACATTCGGCTGCAACTCCTTTTCACCCACAAAATATCACCCACCGGAAAGTTGCAAAATAATTCGCCGGCGCATATCATTCCGTTCCATGTCGTCCGCGCGCGCTTCAGGTAGTTTGAGCGAAATACCATTTTACTTAGAAATCAATGAACTTGGTCTCATTTTAAAGAAAAATATCTCACCCTTCTAATGACACAAACATTCTACCCCTTACCACATGACTTTCGGAGATATTTGTCAAAAAACACCAGCCCTTTTACATGGGAAATGATACGTGTATGCACTCCAGAGGGACATTATTTACAAAATGAGGTATTTCTAACACTTAGATGTCGTAAAAAAAACGTGTAGTTTGTATGTTTTCTCAACTATTTTTGAAAATTAATCGTATTGTCACCGCAGTAGGTTCTTGGGTATCACAAAAAGGTTCCGTTTTGAATAAGTTCCAAACGCACCGCGCGAAAAAAATGATTCAAGTTAAAAACTTATTTAGATATTTTCATCTAATGACTTACAATTTATGTCATATAAAACTATATTATTGCACCGTTAATAATGCAATATTTAACTGATGTGTCCCACAGCTGGTGAAATTGAAACGTATAATTCGAATATGGTCTCTATTATGACTAGGGAACTATCTCGCTCGGACTACCTTAAGTGCGCATATGTGTTCCGATGTGCGCCTTCAACGTCGACAGCTTGAAAGCGTGGAATGCTCCAAATGAGTTACCATGGGAACAGGATGTATCGCTAAGAGGCTGAGAACTGTCCCAAAGTTCTCATCGCCTCGGTTTCCCTCTCCCAAGGCGTTCGACCGAGGGCTGCTGCTATCTCGCTTGGCAACTGAGAAAGCCAACACCATTTCCCAACCGCTTTAAAACATTTATTGCCGGCACGATGTTCGATACAGCTGACCTCTACTTTCCCTTACGCACCAAAAGTCATTGTGTCTAGCAGCCTGATACCATTCCCCCCTTCCCTCTTCACGGCGCCGCGAGCAAATGAGAGCACGAAAGACGAAATATTCCCATGAATACTCGACTCCCGAGCCCGCCTTTGGGTGAACATTTGTCCTCCCCCATAAAACGAGCCATAAAACCGCGGGGTGCAAAGATGGAGAACATAAAAACAGTCGACTTGGAGGAACGGAAGAGAGGAAAACTGGAGAGGTTTGAAACGGGACAATCAGGGTTTGCAATTGCAAGACATCCAAACGAACGGCGAAAATGGACGTTTGATTCAGGTTGCTTGACCAGACCACAAATCTACTTTATAAAATCCCGAGGTGAGTACCATCCACTAACTGCTGAAGGTGAAGCGGTCGAATATCAAGGTGGCTCACTAGAAGTTACAAAAAGTGGCCTTTACAATTAGGGCATGCCACAACTAATCAAACATCAGAATGGCCATTATTCAAGCCCAATACAAGCCAAGGCCCCCCCCCCCCAACTCCCGCGATACGACCTTGAGGTGGCTTTACAGGGTAATTGTAGATCTAGATTCGCAGATGGCCAGCATTCAAGCCTGGTTCACACTTCAAGTAAGAAGCTTAAAGAATGGCTACTTACTCGTGGAGTATCCAAAAGCCGGGTTTAAGATTTAGACGAAAAGTTACACTAATGTTATTCCAGAAAAGCGAGTAATTAACTACCTCTTACTTGTGGTTATAAACCCCGAAATTAAATGAAAAACGAGATGAAATGTGTTTACTGTCCTTATAACCCAAAAAAAGGAGTCTGTTAAAAACATAAGGTGCTGGTCTTAGGGCGAGGCAATTGCCAAAAGGCCGTTTTACACGGGGCACGTAATCGCAAAAGCTAATGTATGTGCAATCGTGAATTTCAAAATGAACCGTGTAAAGCGGCGAAATTCAAGAACGCATGCACGAATGCATGAATGCGAGACGTCAGAATAGCCCCTGCTCTAATTTGCTGGTCGCATTCTTGCAATTTGTACGAATAGCACGCCATGTAGCGGTCGCAGTACTAACGACATCTAAGTTCGCGGGAAGTTGAGTGACGAAAAGGTTTGACAACCTGAGCGATGGGTGTTTACAGTTATTCTTTGTGTGGGAGGATATTTACAGTTACTTATATTGTTATTTATTTAGATAGATATTGAATAGCTCGTTAAATTTTTCCTCTGTCATCCGCATAAAATTGCGGTAGGCATTCCTGTCTTCTACAGCCAGCTCCTGTTGGACCATATTAAGAATGCCCGTTCCCTCCTCTCGCCTACGGATCTACTCCCGCATCCAAAGTGCTCTTCTGGCTCTTCTCCTGCGGTTACGCCTTTCTATGAGCTCTGCGGCCCCGATCATAATTCCCACTACTGCCAGCTCTGCAGCAATCAATGCAGCCTCCTCCTGATCCATTATTTTTCTCACAGAGAGAGAGAGTGACTCAATGTCAATATTACAGAATCCCACAATCACCACAACCTTATTTTTCACTGAATGTCAACAACGTCGTGTACAGAATATCGTATCTCTCCTGTTTGTACAAAACACTCGCTTTTGGCGTACTTATCAGACGACTGGAATTCACGAATGAATGCATGCTTACGACCACCGTGTAAAGCAGTCAAGCATTCGTTTTCGCAATAATTATTGCACGGCAGATTGCGGAATTAATGCAGTGTTAAGTTGTGCAATATCGTCCCCCGTGTAAAATGGCCTTAAGAATGCAATCGTTCCAAGTTTAAAACCCCAGGGTAAGAAATTTAAGTTCCATCTACCGTTTTTTTATGTCACCAGTAAAAAAGAGGCACTCCGGGAGTGCCGACAGAAGTGAAAACTTGAAATAACGTGAGCATTTTTTAATGTAGGGAAAAATTTCACTTTATTTTATAAAATTATAATAAAATCATTTTTGAATTTACCGCGTAAATTTTAAAAAATTAACAAATGTATTTTTTGAATATTTCAAATTTACCGCATAATACAAATTTTTATATATATCGTAATTTCAAAATTAACCATTTTAAAAAATTCCAATTAAAACATACATTTTGAATTTACCGCGCATAATTTGTTCTGTGTTTCTGGATTTGAAAGCACAGAAGGCGCGCATGCGCTACATAACAGTTCACGAGACAGCTGTCTATATGTATATGTATACACTAGCGATAAAAAAATTTTCTCCACGTGTTTCTTTTTTTATATTTCTACTATATATAATTGTAAACACTTCACATTTATAAATTAATTTTATGGCACAACATTCGAATAAGCTACTCAAATTGAACGTATTAAAAGAAATTGAGTTATATTGTACTAACCTTCACTATTCTTGTATCGAGTACACTCTCCTGCACGAGTATGGACTATTATATTGTCCGGCACAATATTTGTAGCAACCCAAATTGAATGAACTAAACCGTATATTAGATATATATAATGTAATATGAAGAAATTAAAATATACTTTATTTGACGGTGACGCGAGTCCAATGGTTTTTAGCCATCCACAAGTACTGTGTATATAGCGAGTATACTGTGTATATACAGAATATACAATTATACATATATTTAGCAGCAGTGACGGTGACGGTGACGCGAGTCCAATGGCTTTTACCCATCCACAAAAGTGTATATACAGAATATACAATTACACATATATTTAGTAGCGGTGATGGTGACGGTGAAGCGAGTCCAATGTTTTGTACCCATCCACAAGTACTGTGTATATAGCAAGTATACTGAGTATATACAGAATATACATAATTATACATATATGTAGTAGCGGTGACGGTGACGGTGACGCGAGTCCAATGTCTTTTACCCATCTACAAAAGTGCTCAACGCGACATAAGAAGTTTTAACTTCAAAAACTTCAAAATATTCAACTTTGTCCATCCTAATTGCGTTAAAACAATGATAAATTAGTAATTGCATAGACACCTTCAATCCATTTATCCGCGCAAAATTCGGCACCTTCCCTCTGGCCAATGCCCAAGTGATCTCATAACAACTTTGCCTCCTCTTATTAATATCAACGTATTTTATAGTATATAGACTCAGCGAAGTTTTCGACTGTGAGGTCCACCAAAGCAAGAAACTAGTAATACGTATCTTACACAAAGGTAACCACAGAAATTAGTCGACACTGAATGTACTTATTAGCATCTGCATAGGGGATGATTTGTTATTTTTTAGGATAAAAATAAATTCACTACAGTTCATTCGAATCCCTCCCAAATACTTTGAGAGACTTCTATTCATCAATGGAGGCCCATTTTCCCTTAGAGAGCTTAACAGTATTATGAACGAGATATCACCGAGCATAATATTCAACGGAATTCGTCGAATGAGAGAAAAGAAAGTTGTAATCCTTCAAATGAAACCAATATTCCAATCACTCCGGTCCATTCAGCGACACAAGACGACTTGTGTCGCGAATGGTACTATCTATTTAGTTTGCGTCGCTAGCGCCGCCAGACGTGAATAGACGCAAGGAGACAAACGAAAAAAACTGAGTTGAAGAGAAAAAAATACGGACTGCGTAATTTGAAATAAGTATAATACTTCATATTAGCCTTGTGTTTTTATGTAAAATATTAAATATTTACTTAATCCTAGATTCGTTTCCGATCTTATTACATTATTTACCGTGAAATAAGCGAAGGCGTGGACTTTGAAGTTCTGTCATCAGAACCTTAACAACGTTCATTCATGGTGCAAGGAGTGGGGTTTAGAACTAAATATTAGTAAAAGCACCACACTTTACTTCCTGCGAAAGTCATCACACGAAAGTAATACCTACACCATGGGTGGAGTAAACATATATCTTCAAATACAGTAAAATATCTTGGAATTACCTTAACTTCTGATATATCATGGGGATTACACATACAGAACATATGTGGCGCAGCATTAAAGAAACTAGGTTTTGTTAAGCGTATAATAGGAAGGTCCTCGGATGAAAAAGTCAAAGAGATATGCTACTCCGCTCTGGTTAGGCCACACCTCGCATATGCCGCGATCATTTGGGACCCTGGTCAAATAGATTTAACCAAAAAATCAACAAAATACGAAGAAAAGCAGCAAGCTTCGTTAAAAACTGCCACGAACGAACATATAGCGTCACACAAGTGTTAGAGGGATTAAGGTGGGAGCCCCCAGAGACTCGGAGGCTGCACGCTAGGCTTAGGTTGCTTGATAAATTCAGAACTGGTGTGTTTCAGAGCGACACAGAGAATATTATCATGACGCCTCACTGCATTTCTAACTCGTTCAAAAACTCGTTCTTTCCGCGCACAATAAGCGACCACAATAAAAATAGAACACCACTAAATAAACTCCTATCATAATAATGTCACCATTTTATCTCCAAAAAACTTACACCTTTACACGGCTGGTGACCTAACACCCCCTGCCCATGTGGCGGCTCGCCGGGCATTATATAGATGTAGCTGTACTTGTGCGCATTCATGTAGTTTGCAGAATACATAAATGCAATAGTATCTCCAAAGTTATTAGCAGGTATAGCGAGCATCACACACTGAAATTTTGCCTCCTATCGAGCAGGTCTTTTGCTAATTCAATTCTGGTAGTAGTTTCGTTAACTTTATCAGGGTATATTATGGTCATGCCGGAGATAACTCAGCCACAGCCACACACCCTTGATGTGGTTTGCAGGATTTTTTGTGGACAGAGATGATCCCAACATGGCGTGTGTATTTTGCACATTTATATTTAGGGATTTCTTTTCATCTTAAGCAACTAATTGAATATTTTCCCCTTCAGGTTGCATTTCAACGAGCACACTCTCCAAATCTCTTCTCAGTTACTCATCATTAACTGACTGCAGATAGGAAGCCAAAAGCTGGCGCTTTAAAAATAAATGGAATTTAGGAAGATTTAACAGGTTGTTTTTTTGGCGAGACACTCATAAGACCCCTCGGATCTATGTCCACACCTCTCGCCGATCCACGGACATGAATACGTGGTGCAGCGTCAGCGTCGCGCCACCTTTTCGAGTCGCATACGCCGAGACGAAGATGAACAACATCCAGAATGAATTTCTCTCTCACATGAAACACGAATGAAGATTTTTACTCGGCCCATTACGAAGAGTGAGACGAAGCGAATCGAAAAAAAGGAGAATGACACTGCATATTGAATGGAAGACACGGGAGAATGGAGTGGCAAGCTAGGGAGAAAAAAGTGAAGTATACAACCCGTATGAGTGGTCCTCTTGGGTTAAAATAAGAAAAAACTGGGAAAAGGCTCCGTAATGATCGCGAAAGACGAAGGGGGGAAAAGAGAGATACGTGGGGCGCATGCTGTAATATACGAGTATCGAGTGGGTGGACGGTTGAAAGAACTAATCTGGGGGAAAGACATCTTGGTAACACCGTGGCATAAAAGGCACGTGTAAGTAAACCAGCCGATTGGATTATAATAGATAATAATAATATTTATTCAACTCAAACAAGAAATACAAAAATAATAAATTAAACAGAAGTGTGAAATTAGGCACCCCTGATGGAAAGTTCCTGTGATGGAGTTGCCATTCCTTGGATATGGCGTCTTTAGGAAGTTACGAGAAAATATAAAAAAATAAAATATACAAAGGGCTATTCAACTAAACATACAAGTATTGTCCTCACATAATGTGAAAATATCATCTTATCACACAGCTGTTACAATTTATCTGTAGTAGTATAAATCTCAGATAATTAGAATTAATAGAATACAATGCATTTGGAGCAACTCTACATAAACTATATGGAATCCGCGACCATGGACAATAGAAACCTTATAGAAGAGGCTTAAGCTATAGTTTTGAATAATATTTCAACATCTTTTTGTTAAAATATCCAATTTAACAGTTTCTTTGTAAACAACACTTGGTTGTTACAACAGTATAACTCTTGTGGTAACTGCATAAACACTTTTGGTGCTATGTAATTCTAGCAACTGTTGAGCGGTGGCGAAGCAGGTAGGCGGCCGACAGGGCTCGAGGAGAGAGGCGAGACGAGTAGATGACGTCGAAGCACCCTAATCACCCTAATACTACTACTACGAGTAGATGACGACAGTCATTAAGGTTGGCAAAGTAGCAAATGGCAGGTGATGGAGGCACATGGTGTAGTAACATCCAGCCCATCCAGCATCGAGTGCACCCGAGGTCAGAAACGGCGGATGGAATTATTTGCAGCACGTCAAACGACAATGATCCGGAAAAGGTGCATCAAATTAATGCTCGCAACACATCGGATGTGCCCAATGAACTCATTGCATTACGGTGGATTGGTCCTGAAAATGGGAGTCGAACACTACTACAACTTATTACTTCAAGAAAGAGGAGATTAGATTCCAATCTTTTACTTTTATCCACTTTGATAGGATTTTTCACTTTTTATAACTGTTTTAATGGAAGGCTTCAGCAATCTCAATATTTCAGAGTGTATTACCGCGCAAAAACCGCGCATTGAAACCTTATTTATTGCTCATTCAGTTTGCAATACGAACTTCAAAAATGCTTTTTTTTCATTATTAAGTTTTTTATTATTATTTAAAAATATATTTAAATTTAATTATTATTAAATTTTTAATTATTATTAAAAATTAAAAAAAAATAATTGTTATTTTTTAAAAAATTATTAAGTTTTAAATTTTTGGAATTAGCGAAACTGAGGCCAGAGTCACCTTAAGAGTAGCATAAATGAGAATGAAAATTTTTAAATTGTTGGGTTTCAACTGATATTTTGCGACCATAGGGAACAGTCATGAACAGACTACACTATCGTGACCACTTTGACGTGTACCTCGGGGACCTTAACCCTTAGATGCGGTGCCAATTCGCAGGCAATGGGCGACTGAAAATTGTCATTCACGTAACAGCCACAATTTTTCCGCCATTATAACTTAATCGTCCTGAAGCTGGTATAAATAGTATCCGCGCATTGCTGTGAGTTAAAAAATCCTCTTGAGGAATCAAACAGTGTCTAATGAAATGCATGCACCTGGCTTTCATATGTTTTAGTCAATAGCACGTAACCGGAGAAATTGTAGGAAAAATGCGCAAAAAAGCATTATGAGTTTAACAATGCAATCGGCCCCCATATATGGAAAGAAGTGTTCATTAAAAATTTATACGAGGAATCATCGGCACATTTTGGTTCCTCATTTTTTTCATTTCTCACAGCTACGGCTAGTCAACAGTTATAACTATTTTATCGAACCATTATAACGATAAGCGTATGGAAATCAGGTTTCGCTTCGACTCACAGAGTGAGCTAGGGTAAAAAGAGCGTCCAGCCAAGCAAGCTGGAGGAGATCCTCCAAGCAAAAGTTGTCCGCGGGGAGCGACAGACAATCTTGAGACGCGGAAACCGTCTCTGAGTCACTGGGAGGAAAATGGTTTCGACACTTCCGACACCTTGGCTGAGGAGCCAAGGAATAAATGGGTCCCACGGCGGCAGCTATGTTCTCTCTGCATGTTCCGATTCAAACGTATTGACCTCAGCGGGTACCTCACCATTCCATGCCTGAGAAATATATTTTTTCACGTTTTAGAAAAGCCGTTTGCCAGTAAAATACAACTCTACGAAAGAGCCAACGAAAAATTCCATCACCTTATCGTTGTTACATCAGCGACGGTAATAAAAGCTCATGTCCGCTGCTCGTCTCGCTGTCTCGTCGTGCGATTCATCGCATTGGAAAGAGGAAAATGCACTTTCGCCCCGAGATTACTCATGGTCGACCGCGGAGCGAAGAGACGATTCAACTCCGTGAGCAAAAAATTAAGTTAACGAAGTTTAATCTTTCACTGGTTATATATCAGATGACATAGATTGATTCTCGATCTTCAATTGGAATGACCCGAGCGCTTCGCTTGCGGTTAAGGTGGTGCCAACACGACACCTGGAGAGAAAATAAACGAGATCTTTCACATTATGCTCGTAGTATTTTATTTCGATGGTGGCAAACCTTGGCCACAAACAAGAAAAATAAGGGGGACATGAATGAACCTGCAGATAAGCATCAAATATCTTTTTATTTTTTTCGTGGTGTTATTTCTAGCTCGCCGAATGTAAAGCGAATTGTATTGAATGGTATAAAATTTTGAACTTATAAACTACAGCAAATTATGCCACAATTATGATGCAATTATTTCAATACCAATCAATTTCCACGAACTATATCATTCACTTCTAAATATTTTTCAATATGTCATTGTAGTGTATGGCAGAAATACACTCCTTTTTTCTCAACTTGCATTACTGCTATCTCTGCTAGTTTACTTACGCTCAGAAATGGATACCTGATTCTCATAAAGGAAATCTTTTCCGTACATTGAAAAATAGTCAATATATTCATTTATTTCAAAAGCCCATCAATCACTTTTCACCAACATTATCGCTTAAAAGAGAGAGAAGGTCGTACAGTTCCAATATGCATTTAAATTACAGATTAATAACAATTAACATTAAATTACAAGAAAGTACGAATATCGCATATAGATGGCCATTTGAAGGGCGCGCGTTAAAATCTCGTAAACCTTATGCTTCATTTGCTTTATCTAATGTTTTTGATAAGTCTTTACCTTAAATTTACTTGTCAGTTACTCTCTCTGAGAATGCCAATTTATATGTCACTGTTCCATAAATGCCAGTAATTTCCCTGACAAATCATTACGTTACATATACTATGATTTAAAATAGGAAGTGTTTATACTTTACTTTGGAAAATAACTAAATTATACAATGATAGGGTAATGAATGATTTGCATTCATAGCTGCATATGAATACGGTGTCTTGGTAAACCACGTCACCACGCGTTTAAAAAAATACATACCAATCACGGCGTTCCCTTCCGGGGTACGCACAGTCACAAAGTTTCACTCATAAATACATATTTGTACACCTAACTCTGCTTCAATAATTTCCTCCATACTCACCTATCCTTGCAAACCTCTTTTGACTCATTTACCCCCATACACTGTTTCACACACGCCCTACTGTTTCTAAGACTCCTAACATTCCTCCTCCTAACAATTTCCTCAACCACAGCTTTCTCGGCCTACCTCTACCTCTCGCACCATTCATTTCACTCTTATATATCTGTTTCGTTATTCGACTCTCAGCTATTCTCTCAACATGGCCAAGCCAACGAAGCACACTCCTTTCATATATATCCATTACTGAAGCATCTAACCCACATTCATTTATTGCCCACTCATTCCTGACTCTAATCCGTCCATCTTTCGCAAACATCTAACCTAAGTACACAAAATCATCCCCTTTTTCAATTACTTCACCATTCGCCCTCAACAGACAGTTATTATCCCCATTCTCCTTATCAAAAACTACTACTATAGTCTTGCACGGATTTACCCTCAATTCCACTCTCTCTGTCGATTCACAAAACTTATCTAGGAACTTCTGTAATCCCTTTTGGCTCTCTGAGATCAAAATAGCATCATCTGCATATAGTAGAACTCGCACGTTTACATTTCCAATCAAAACACCGTCATTTTCACTACATGCACCTCTAACACATTTATCCATAAATATATTAAACAGCCACGGTGACATTACGCATCCTTGCTTTACGTCCTGTTTTATTACAAACCAATCACTCAGAACACCGTTAACTTTCACACTTACTATTATCATACATCGCCATTTACATTCAATAACTGCCCATTTACTCCATAGTCCTTCAAAACCTTCAATAACTTACTCCTTTCTATTTACCCTGTCATACGCCTTCTCTAAATAAAAAAACGCGCAATACCCTTTCTTTCGGACGCCCATATATTTTTCTATCACTTGCTGAAGCGCGAAAAGATGGTCACTATACCCTCTCCCAGGCATAAACCCACACTGCACACCCCATATTCTGTCAGAAGTAATATTCCTTACTCTTGCGATTACAATTTTGCTGAACACTTTTCCCGGAATGGTCAATACACTAATGGCCCTATAATTATTATATTCGGTCTTTCCTCCCTTCCCTATGTACAATGGAACGATGATTGCATTCTTCCAATCCACCGGAACAACATTAGCCTGTAAGCATAAATTATATAGTTCACACAGCCGACAAATGAGTAAATTTCCCCCACACTTCAACATTTCACTGGATATCCCATCTACGCCTGCAGTCTTCCCATATTTCAATACTCTCACAGCCGTTATTACCTCATTCTCACTGATCTCCTTTTCCATCATCACATTCTCGCATACTACTTCGCAAAGCTCATCCTCAGCGCCTGCAACATTATCGTATAATTCTTCCAAATACTCCCTCCAGCAGTCCCATGATATTCCTCTCGTCCCACACGATCTCTCCACTTTTGTTCTTTACCGCATTCATTCCCCTGCATTCACCAATCATAGCCTTTTTACCCATTTCCAAAAGAGCTTTTTAATGTCTTCAAAATCGCTCTGCATCTTGCTAGCTTCATCCGCACGCATTCTTTCCTGGCTATCTTTCACAATGATTTTGTATTCATTTTTTTCTCTCTGTAAGGAAATTTGCATTTAAAAAAACAGCTGCATAATGATGGTATTTTAAAGATTGACACGACATAATGGGATAAAGATACCGTCGATACCTGCCCGGTGACATAACGTAAACGAGAGAGAAATCCGAGATAGAATCAGATCACTAAACACACCCTCCGTTGATGCCCATGTGAGAGACAATATTTCTACAACACCATTGATTTCCAACATCATCACGACGTTCAATTTATTCAATGTAATCTCAAGTCTCAATAGAGATAATTCATCCTTCCACAATGGGAATGATAGCGAAGCCAACAGAGAAGTCGGTCTGGATGAAATCCAAGCATCGACCGCACGTTCTGTAGCCAACTCCTGGATTTAAACAGGCCATTAGTACGATGCTGTTCCGATCCATGCCAATGGAAATGGTTTAGCAATCTCGTAAAGGGTCAACTTCCACGCGGTTGACTGATTGCGGGTCATCAAAAGGGGTCACTGCGATAATTAATGCCCGTCTTCATGAAGACCACCATAGGAGAAGCATCCGGGGATGTGGAGAGACATAATACAAAAAAAACACTTAACCGTAAATTAAATATGAATCGCTGGAGCTACAGCCTCTGCAACAATCCGTACGAAAGGACGAATCCATCATTTTGAATCTCAAACGTGAGAAAGGTTTACAACAAAGTCAAAATTAAATCTTTTCCCTTTATATTTATTTGGCAGAAAATTTTCAAATTCAATACCAGCAGCAAACATGAAAAGCTACCAATTTACCAGAGACACAATCGCAGTAATATTGATAAAGCAAAAATACGATAATTCAAGGTTGGAGTATTTTTACACTGGTTCACAAGAAATAAACAAAAATTCACGTAGGTTTTTCAATTATCCAGAAAATACAAAGAAAAAACTAGACGGTATTGTACTCAAGGCTTTTGAAAAAATTCTCTAAGGATTTTCAAAAATCAACCCAAAGTTAAAATGTCACCACTCTGATGTGTATATAGTACAACTATTAACTAGAGGGACACCATATATAAATAAACAAATAAATAAAAGTAAGCAGAAAAATTACTAAGAAATTTCGCCAAACAAATTTACTCAACAAAATGCCGCAGAAAAAAAACCCACACGACGAGGAAAGGTAGCTGATGTACGATACCTCAGGATTTCAACAACCAGGACGTTTAAAGTATAGCTATCTTTTAAAGTAGACTATATCGTTTACTTTATCGATTACTATAAAGTAGACTATAGCAGATCGAAAAAACCAGGGAAGTAGGGTTATTAGGATATTAAACAGCATCCTGTGGGACCGACAAATATCGAAAGCAAATAAAACAAGAATATACACTGCCATTTTCAAAAGTATAATATCGTATGGATGTGAAGTCTGGCCAATAAAGGAACGTACTAAAGAAACATTAAAAGCTACTGACATGGATTTTTGGAGACGGGCTGCGGGACGATCAAGGATAAAAAGAGTTACAAATGAAAGAATACGTCAGATGATGAAAGCCGAGCACTATGTAACGGAGGGCACCTTGACCAAGCAGCTAATCTGGTACGGGCATGTAAAGTGAATGAACGACGATAGACTGCCAAGAGAGATTTTGGAGCTAACAATCCAAGGGAAAAGAGGAAGACCTAAGAAGAGCTGGAAAGAGGGAGTGGACAGAGAAATTAGAGCAAGAGGATTGGAAGAAGATCTATGGAAGGACAAAGAGATTTGGAGGCTAGAAATCGGAAGACGTCAGATGACGTTATGAACCGTTCCTACACTCATACATAAAGTAGAGCGCCGTTAAAAAGAGCGCAGTCCAATCCTCATTGTAATGCAACAGGTGATGTTGATTATCACTCCCATGTCTAAGTTCAATTGAAAACCACTGAAATGCTAAAGATCGAACAGCAACCAATGAAATATCTCCATAGAAACTTCGCACTGCCCAACTTCAATTTTTAATGAGGATGGTAAGTGCTCGAATACTGGCTAAAGTCGCGTTTGATGAAGATGGATCTTTTTCAGCTCCGTAACTACTGGTAAATTTTTGGGATACCGGACACAAAAAAATTAGTTTTTAAATTATTAAAAATCGGTGACCTAAAGTATGAATTATAAAAAAAAGACTCTTATGAATGAATTCCATCGCACGTTTCCGCGGCATTCAGATGAATGCTTCTCCATTTCTCCGGTTTCCACCGCTTAGGCACCCAGTGAAACCTGTACATGGAGACATTCGAACAATCGGCGATCGAGGCCTATGCGAAGATACCTAAACCATGACTTGGCTACGTCGACGATACGTTCGTGATCAGCCAACACGGTATCGAAGAGCTAAATAAATTCCTGCTTCACATCAACAATCAGCACAGGCGATACAATTTACTATGGAGTCGGAAAAAACAAGCAGATACCATTCCTGAACGTATTGGTGCAAACGAAGGAAGGGCCTGGACCATGCCGTGTACGGGAAGGCCACACTCACACTGATCGCTACGTAAATTCATCATCACACCACCACCCAGCGCTTCTCTAGCGTCTCCAGTAGCGACTCTGGTACACCGTGCCTACGAACTATCAGATGACGAATCTTTAGCTGCATAAAAGAAGCATTAATCGACACCCCTGAAGAGGAACGGATACAGGAGAGCAGTGGCTCTGAAAAGGGCCGCCAAAGGAAGTCAGACGGCGCCATGACACCACCCAGAGAGATGAAAAAAGGAGCGACACCGCAGATCCCACGGCCCATGCCACAATACCTTACATCGCTGGGACGAGTGAAAAGAAATCTCGAGTACTGAGGAATATCGTCACAAGATACAACTGCTTGACCAAAGTATCTCATTTACTACCACGGCCGAAGGACAAAATTCCTCAGCAACTCTCCGGGGGAGCAACTCTACCAGGCGCCACGCTCGTGCTAGAAGTCCTATATCGGCGAGACCTGAACATCCATGAAGAAACAACTGAAGGAGCAACTGAAAGGGCTACAAGAAATAAGCAGTGCAGTATATCGGCGATTGATGAGCATCTCCGGAGCGAGCCTGGGCAAAAAATTAATTTTGACAAGGCCAAATCCAAGGAGAAAATATATTATCCCAGACTGATTAGGTCCTGAAAAGATATTATCCCAGGCTGATTGTACCTGATGGTTGATTAGGTCAGCTAGCGATTGAAGAGACTTGTGTTAAATTTCACTCATGTTTATTGTTCCGATGTCGATACAAGACTGGCTCGAAGGTCAAAAATGTTCTAGAGCAGTCTAACAAGTGCGAGAAAAAAGCATTAACCAAGAGAAAACTCTGGAACTGGGAATCGGACCCGGGCCGCCCGCATGACAGGCGCTAGCCCACAGCCACCGGCCGCCGGTCGGCCGGGCAGGAAGCGACGGCGTTACTTCGCTGGCGCGCGGGCGCCGTGGAAACACATCGGTAGACGGGGTTGCCAAAAGGGAATCCATTGAAATAACTAAAGCATTTGGGATTGGTTACGACAGAGGAGAAGATAAAAGGCTATAGGAGTTTAGAGGAAGACAGACTGTAGAGTATTGGAACCAGATAACGGAGGATAAGGAAACTGGACGGTTTTTAGAAATGACGAGGATGGCTGAGGACAGAGAGAGAGGTGGAAGGCTGTCGTGAAAATAATTTTGATGCCTTGGTAACTGGAGATAAACCAATATATTACCTACCCCAATAAATCAACTGCCTGCTCATGACATCTTATGATGGAAAGTGAAGAAAGAACGATTGTGCGACTCACCTGAAATGAAAATAAAGAATAAAATTAGTTTTACGCCAAATAAAAGGCAAAAATATCCATGAACCACAAAAAATATAACCACAAACCCTAACTAGTATTTTCGCTTTTCTCTGCCCCACATGAGTGATGTGGGGGATTGATACTACCAACCGCATCGATCTGTATAATAATCATTCATGTTATCATTTCTCCACAGGCTACAGCTTGCGCCTATTTCTACCAGAGTCCTGAAACCCAGGCCCGACATCGATTTCCGACCGAGCCCGACTTTGTCCGACGACTGATAGGCTCGACTGGGCCCGGCAGCACGAGCAGGGAAGGGCTTTGGCCCGATTCAACTGCCGTGCCAGACATCGGGCCTCAGAAAGCAGGGATTGTAGGATTGGATTGGATATTTGGGGAGGCGACCGACGGCTAAGGTCATTAGCGTCATAGGGTATCGGAATGGGAGGAAGGGTGGATAGAAACCCGGCGTCGGCATTAGCTTGCTCTTAACGAAAGGCGCCAAGGGGACCACGGTTTAACGTCTCATCCGACATACGGAGTGCTGAACTTGAAGTGCCCTCCACAAGACACTCAAGTAGGGATCGGGTTTCCTCTGCTGGAAAAAATACCCTCCTCTACAGGGATTTGAACCCTGGCCGCCCGTTTGGTTAGCCAGTACTCTAGCCACCATACCAACCCGATCCCCAGCAGGGATTGTGTCCGACTGCCACGATCGGGGCTTAAGGAATCGCCGACGATTGTCCCTCAACATACTAGCATAGTAACAGCGTTAGCAATGGGGTTCCTTATAGGATTCTCAGATAGTTAGCTTTATAAAAGAGTAACAAATGGGCTCATGAAATCTTCTCGGGTTTTCATCCGTGTGAGGTCGTTATGGGCCGACGTTTTGATAGCTACCGCCGCCATCGCCCTCAGGGCACTAAATCATATTTTAGCAAAACTTTGGCTATCGTGCATCCTAAGACCGAATATCTTACGCGCGCTAGTAATATATGCCTTACAAGTCTTAGCAACAGGAACGCATAACGATAACAAATAATGTAAATTATGATTATAACTTATTAGGAAACCAGAATAATATTCCAAATTAGAAGTCCCATTAAAGCTTAACTTTAAGGAAAACTCCTGATTTGCAAGAATTTCGCCATTAAGATATATATACGAGAGTTCCAACGTAAGTCATTTTTGAAGCTTACTCTGTGAGCATACAATACATACATTAGGGACCCCATTGTCTAACATGTTACTGTGCTAATACCTTGAGTGCAATTGACTAATTATCTTCTAGATCCAAATTCAAGAACAATTTTGACAAGCGATTCGTTTGCTATGGGCGGCAGCGATAGGAAAATTTCGCTGAGTAAAATGAAATCGTCTGAATTTTTCTCCGGTTCACACGCCTGGGTGGGGCGTCTCGTGAACGTGAGATGGGCTTTGGGGAAATCGGGCCTAGTCGAGGGTGTCGGGCCAAATCGGGCCTACAAGTCGGGCTTTCACCCCATCGGGTAAAATCGGGTCCCAGTCCTGTCGGACTCATCCCTAATCGGGTCGTGCTTCCCTACAATCGGGCTTGGGATACAGGTCTCTGATTTCTAAAGTGCGTTCCACATTTAGTTGACAGTATGGGCTCTTATGGAGATTCGTTTCCCATGTTAATCCCCATAAGGCTGGAGATGCGCTGTTGCCAACAGCAGCAGAAAAATTAATATTGCACTATCCAATTTATCATAATACTTTCAATGCAAAGAGACACGCTACATTTACTGGTCGTAATAGTTTTTTCATAAAATTTATAATAAAAGTTATAAAAAATATTTTCATTAATTTACGCAACAAACGCGGCTCTTTTGACTTTGTCTTCTTCACTCAAGTGTGGGCAAACCGTTCCTCATACTGGATTGAAACTTATGCAAAACGTTCCGTATTCTTTTTATTTCAATAAAGATGTAAATTAGTTAGAATTTAATTGAGCTGAAATTTTGTTATACTGATGTAAATATCTTAAGGACAAAAAAGTTTGGATTTGTAAGGTAAAAAGTAATCGCCTGCTAACTTACGTTCCTTAAGTTTTAGGTCCGTATATCCTGCGTATAAAATTTGAAGAAAACTATTAATATGTTTTTAGTGAAAAAATCATTTAGTTATCTCAATTGTGAAGAAAGCTATAACGTTTTGATCTTAAGAAAAATTATTTCGGAGCTACGCAAGACAACAAGCAGCGCGCCACGGTACCGCCGAGGCGCGCTGCTTGTATCTTGCTAACTTCCACAGCGCAGACCGAAGATTATTCGGTGGAAAACGGGATTTATATATTTATATGAATGCATACTAAAATGCATGTAATTCTTCGTTAGATGTTTTTTAAGGAGAGTACTCATACGTTGTATTAGAAATATTTATATTTCAAGACAATGACATCCTAACAAAGCCTATCCCATGCACCTTTTGACGGCTTTGAAATAAGACGCAAATTTTGCCTTTACGAGTCTTGCTGTTGGAAACATGAAAGAAATTATTCCATAATCCGCACGAGGGGCATTCCTCTTCGGTGTAAGCCCTTAAGGAAAAGGGCACTCTAGGTTTTTCCGGAAGTTCCGTTAATAGGGTGCCATAAAACATCTGCACGGGAAGCAACCCCAGCGGAAGGGGCTAGGAAAAGAATTAGCGAGGACGTTCAGTTTCTTGTAGGATTTTTTAGAGTGAACAAGTGGTGTGTAGTCTGCTGTGTTTATCAGAGCTGTGGAGTATTTTTCATCAATATCTGCTGTAAGGTGCCCTATCACCATGTCCGATGCGAAGAGGAGGAGAAACGGGGGAAGCTGAGAAGCCGTGAAAGAGAGCTGGTGTTCAACGTCTTCTCATACTTCAACAAATCCCTCAGTATAACTGAAGCCTGCCGTGAAACTTCGAAGGCAACTGGCTGCTCACAGTCCACTATCTACAGAGTGAGAAAGGAAGCGTACCGTGGTCCATTAGTGACACCTTCAAAGACTAAAAAAGTTAACAGACTTACAAGAATTCGAGAGCGTTGATTTACGACGATTTTGTGAGATCTGGAGTTCGAAGGAAAGTGCATGAATTTTTCATTAAAAATATTCCTCCGACTTTAAAATCTATTTTCAGCTCAGTCAACATGGACAAAGATCTTCCAAATTTCAAGAGGACTACATTATATCGCCTTCTTGTTGACAAAGGTTTTGTGTACGAACGCAGGGGAAAAAGAAGCATTTTAATTGAAAGGGACGATATTATTCGTTGGCGACATAATTATTTAAGGCAGCTAAAACAATATCGTCGTGAACGAAGGGTCATTGCTTTCACAGACGAAACTTGGATCAATGTCGGACAAACAGTGAACATGACTTGGCGCGACAAAAAAATAGAAACTCCTCGTCAGGCTTTTCTTTCTGGACTTACAACCGGGCTGAAGGCCCCCACCTCCCGAGGTGGACTCTCTGCAATTATAGATGCAGGAACGGAGAAAGGGTTTATAGAGGGAGCAGCACGTGTTTTTGTATGCAAGAAAAACACCATGGATGAGCATGACGAAGTTGATGGCGAGTGTAATGAGAGCTGGTTTGAGCATTCACTTCTCTCAAACATACCCGAAGGCACAATTATAGTTGCAGATAATGCATTATACCATTCGTGGAAATTGGAATCCTTACCTACCACAAGCTGGAGGAAAAATTCCATTAAAGAGTGGTTGGTTAGCAAAGGAATTAGCTTTGATGAGGACAGCTTGAAAAGAGATCTTTTATTTGTGGTGAATCAAGTACGGGAAAAATATGAAAAATTTAAGATAGATGAACTAGCGAAGAGCTATGGCTGTAGAGTGCTAAGACTAGCACCATATCATTGCGAACTGAATCCAATCGAAATGGTTTGGGCTCAAGTAAAACATTACCTTGGGATGAAGAACACCACTTTTAAGAAGAAAGAGGTAGAAAAACTCATCGCAGAAAGCTTTGATGTCATCACTTCCGAAAATTGGAAAAACTATGTCGAGCACGTGAAGAAAGTGGAAGAAGACATGTGGCGTGCAGACAATTTGCAAGATGACATCGAAGAGTTAAATATTCGTCTGACATCGTCTTCATCCTCTCAGTCGACATATCCCTCAACGGAGGACGAGCCACAGCCGAGCACATCGCGCTACATGGAGGGAGTGGAATATCTCTCGGACTCATGAACAAGAAGGTATGGAGGCATTTTGTTTCGATAATAGTTAATCTTTTTTATGTTTCGGCTGATTACAGTGCTATTATACAATCTGCTTTAGACAAGAATTATTTATGGAGACTTGAAAGCGTAGAGTTTATCATCATTACTCATCATATGCGACACATAAGTTCATTGAAAAAGTTCAACTCATGAAGAGGACCGCTCTTTAAAAAAACTCAAGTATAATTCCTAGAGCATGCGTGTATTGGCATCGCGTCAAATTATTTTCCTTAAACTTTGCCAGAGAGGTTCTCACTTGATCGGTCTTAGAATTTTAAATATAAAAAATAGAAGTAAATCTAAATACCTTAGCTTGCTTAAAACAAGGGGAAAATAATTCTTGGGCGGTAGTGGATCATTTTGCTAACATTATTACGTATGCTTAAACTATCATTTAGTTGTAGGCGATGTTTTTCATCTCCTAGCATAAGTTGAAAGTGTTTTGGTAAAATATAAAAAAAAGCAAATTTCGAACAGGTAATTGAGGATATGCGATAAATGTTCACGCAAGACGTTGTTGTTCCAAAATTAATCGTTGGAATACCGGAGAAGGGCAGTAGAAAGCGGCGGCAATTTACTGTTCTTTCAAGGATTTCGCCTGGCGTCTTCCCCTTCAATAGGCTGCATTAAATGCTTGGGAGCTGGATAGGGTTTCGACGAAAGGGATAACTTCTGCGTCAAGTCACCCGCGGTGTCCTTCCCTTTGGTTTCCGCCTGTGGGGCCCTGTGGGCTCCATTGCGCGAGGAGTGGGAGGGACCCGCCTAAAGAAAAATGTATGTACAAAAGAACCTGGACGTCAGACCTCAGGCCTGGGTACTCTATAGGGACAACCTACGTGTAGGAATGGGCAGGGGGCTTAAGAAGGGTCGCAAGTAGAAGGGAATCCGGTAGACTCGCGAATCCTCGAAAGGAGGAAAATACGGCAACCAGATTGGGGATGGTTCGTTTGTTACGATTGTGGTAAGGTAAGGGGAAACGAGGTTTTAGGAGTGTTGTTTATTTTCTGCTTATTGTCTCAATGGAAAATAGAAATTACTCCACAGAATATGGTAAATATTGAGTGCTCTTTTTTTATTTTAGCGACTTCAAGGCTCAAAAGGCGCTGACCTGGGGCAAACTGCCCCCCTTGCCCTACCTCTGGGCGGCCCTGCGTATGCGGCTGCAGAGGGAAACGAATCATTCTTATTAAAGGGGACAATTTTTATACAATTGCTATACAATTAATGTAGAGAGCTAAAAATTATCGTGAAAAAAGATTTTGCGCTCAAAGAAGAGATATGGATCAATGTTAGGCTATTTGCAGACATGACTTGGAGTAAGAAAGAAATGAGAAATGCTCCTCAGTCTTCGTCTGCGCGTCAAGGAAGTAGAAGCAAGAAAATAATCCACAAAATATTGTAAACAACGACTCACTATTTTTTAATATTCGTTACTCGAGGCCCCAAAGACACTACCCCATGAAGTGTTCTGTTCAAAAATTACAGTGAAACGGTAAGAGTAGGCCCTACTTTTCACCTTTGGGTTAGTTGTTTCTCATGTACAAATCCCTTGATTTAACCAAATTGATTAACCAATGAATTCTCCTACTTCAGAATTGAATTTTCCCAAATTCCTGGGACATTCTCTGAATAAATACTTCCATCAATAAAAATTTCCATTAAAACTAATAAAATTTTCCATTCATATTCTAACAAATAGTATGTCTTTTCTCTTCATAATTCCATTTCTATCAATCTTTTTCCGTACCCGATTCCCAAGTCGGAGATGCGTGCTGAGGATGTGCGACGAAAATCCAATGAACGTAAAACAGAACAAGATATTCGTGACCACTTAAATTTAGTTATTTACCAGTTCTTACGTTCTTCTTACTCCTTTACTCAGAAAAAATATATTAAAAAGGTCTTTTATGATGGGATTAATGCATGTTTACAGTATAAACATAAAAATTATGATTGCGCGCTGTGGTATTGAATTTTAGAATTTAATAACCGCTATTTACGATGCATAATATAGAATCAAATATATATCGGATTGACGTGAATCGAGGGCCTCCATAATTACTTTTTAAATTTGACATTTTGGCGCGGTGTTATGAGTGGTGGCCTAAACCATCAGGATGTCGGATGACGGAGCGTAGGTTTGGCAACATTGTACTCCATAAGGCCTGTACTGTCAACTAAATGTGGAACGCGCTATACCTATTTATTACACCAATCAACCCATGCAGCAGTGTCCAGGATGGTCGGTTCATGGTCGCGGCCATTAACGAGATGGCCTTCGCCCTTGAGCACCCTGCTAAAAAAATCCTAAGAAGCTATTCTGTAGAACGTAAGGAATTCTACAGAAATTGACTCTTTTTCTTCAGAACTAGTTCCTTTTCTAAGGATATGTGCGGAACATAGGAGCCTGACTCTACAGAACATATGTTCTGTAAGTTTATTTCCTGCAGAGCAAAATAACTCCTTACAAGCTGTTCTGATGAACTTCAGCAACTCTATGGAAATATGTGAGGTATCCGTTGACCCAGTTCCATTTCTAAGGACCTATATGGAGAGTCGTAGGGAATTCCACAGAACGTCCTAAGGAATTCTGCAGAACGTCCTAAGGTATTCTGCAGAACGACGAAGGGAATTCCGTAAAATGGCGTTTCAATACTTAAAGGAATATCTACAGAACTTCTTACGAAATTCTGTAGAAATATTTTAAGGAATCTGTACAAAATATTTGTAGCAGGGCAGGAAAACACTAAATTCTCAACTAATTCATTTACTGAGCCAAAACACGGAATCGAAAGGAGTGCTGGTCCGTTCATACATATAATTTTATATTATTAAGCATTCAGCATCCGAAATTCCGAGATTTTTCAAGTATTTCCATAGAAAATGCGTACTACGATGGTTACAGCGGAAAAAGGTGAAAAATTAAAAAAAATTAAAAAAAAAAAAATACGCATAATCGATTCCGAAGCAGCATTTCGCAGTCACAATTACAATTTGTAAAGGCGCCTTGCGTTTCGACCACTCCGCACAGCACTGCATCCGCGAAAGAGACAGGAATGGGCGACAGTTGAGTGTGCGGAGCGTCGACGACATTAATTCTTGCACAGTGCGAACAAAAACAATTCTCAGCAGGTTCAAAAGAGCTCGAGTCCAAGTAGCAGAAGGAAAGATAGGGGGAGAGGCATGAGCGCCAGCGCGGGCAGACGGGCGATGGTCGAACTAACACAAAAAACCGAGAAACGAGAGGCGCACTCTTCTGTTCCGACGCTTTCTCTCTACGGCGGAGTGAAACAAAAAAAGCAGCAGCGGAATAACTAACAAAAAACAAAGAAGGACGACGCAGAGAGAGAACTGCCCTTTCGGTCGGATTCGGGGTTCGTGACTTATCGCACACTCAATGGTCGCGGAAAAAAATGAATGTGGAAGACGAAATAAAACAAGAGAAAGAGACGAAAGGGGATGAAAAACAGAAGAAAACTTCGCACACTCAGCTTTGGCACGCGTGTTATCACGCCTTTATTACACGGGGATAGGGGGATGATGGCTGAACCACCGAACGCAATTCCCTAGAAGGGCCTATTCTTCCTTCAAAACATTCACGAAAATACTCCCCACATTCTAAATCTACATCTACATATTACCCCGCGATCCGCCGCATGGGCGTGTAGCAGGGGGTGGTAGGTCACCAGCCGTGTAAAGATGTAAATGTTTCGGAGGTGAAATGGTGACATGTCCTATGAGAGTGTTTGGAGGAGCTCAGTTTCCATTGTGGTCTCTTATTGTGCGCGGAAAGAACGAGTTTTTGTACCTCTCTGTTCGACAGAGTATCTCTCTTATTTTATTGCATCTGTCAGACCTAGAGATGCAGTGAGGCGTCATGATAATATTCTCTACGTCGCTCTGAAAAATATTAGTTCTGAATTTATCAAGCAAACTAAGCCTAGCGTGCAGCCTCCGAGTCTCTAGTGGCTCCCGCCTTAATCCCTCTAAAAGTTATAAGACACTATATGTGCGCTCGTAGAAGTTGTTAACGAAGCGCGCTGCTTTCCTTTGTATTTTATCAATTATTTTGGATAAATCTATTTGACCAGGGTCCCAAATGCTCGCGGCGTATTCGAGGTGTGGCCTAACCAAAGCGAAGTAGCATCTCTCTTTTACTTTTTCATCCGAGAACCTTCCTATTATACGCTTAACAAAATTTAGTTTCTTTAATGCTGCGCCGCATATGTTTTGTATGTGTAATACCCACGATATATCATTATCATGGGGATAACGGGTCTCATATCACAGTACGTAATATGAGTACCGTTGGCCGTGAAATGAACGAGAAGGGAAATATTTGGAGGTTGGGATAGAAACATGGAATCACGCCGTGGTCGATTAGTTATGGGCATTAGAGCGAACCTTAAGGATAAGTTCTCGGAACAAATAGAGTTCATCCAGAAACTGGCATAACAATCGGCGGACCGGGAATCGAACCACGGGTCTTTGGCTTCCCGGACCAATGCGACATAGGCAATTTCGGAAAATTACTTCAGTAATTAGGAGGCACGGGTGGCACAGCTAAATCTTCGCATTGACCCGGCGAGGCAAAGGCAAGTGGCTTGGTGAATCCGTGTGGCACTGATCGACTCTTTTATTTCCTCGTGTCGACTTCAACGCATTTCATCGCCGTGTTCTCGGCAGGAGCAAATATCGTCATTAAGCTCACCGAATCGAGCAATTCAGATGAACTACCGTTGAGTCGGTCGCCTACCACCGAGGCTAAGCATATGGCGCGATATGAGTGGATTCCTTGGCTTGGCTCGCCACTCGCAGCTCGGAATAATCTTTGGGAAAAAATAACGTCAAATTGTTCCTCCAAAGTCACTCCCAACACCCGCTACCCAAACCCACTGTCTGGGGCAGTGAGCACTGCCTCAGACAGTGAGGCACAGTGAGGACTGGCTCACAAGAGTTTGGTGTTCGTTATGAATCGTACGTTGGCTAAATATCCATCTCCGAGGACAACAAAATGAAAAAAGAGATTTCCCGCAGTCAAGAACGACTATGGTAATATGGAAAATTGCCCATTGTTGGTGATGGATACCGATCATGTAAGCCACACTCCTTGAGTTTCACAGGAATTCGAGCAATTTATAAACACATGAACATCAGGCATACCTTTCATGATCACCTTTATGGGATTAAGTGGCTAATTATAGTTTTTAAGCCGTGGATATTCCACCTAGTTAGTTTTTCATAACACCATACCAGTTCGTGACTTTCTTCGTCAAAACGACCTTCCCTCACACCATTTACAATTCCACCAATTAATCCGTTTCACAATTCGAATATCATAATTTCTCTCAAAGCTGTAGTTTCCTTCGCCCAAACACGATAAGAGTTTCTTAAATCCTTCGAATGTAACATTTCTGGATTCCTTCAATTGGGATCAATATATATGAGATAACAGGAAATTGAAATTTGCGACTAGAGCATAATGACATATCTCCGTTTCTAAACCACTTGAAAATAAGGATTCATTAACAAATACGATCAAACGATAGCAAAGGAAGTACAAAATTAAAAGTTTTTCGAGAAAATAATAAAAAAAACTGTACTAAAACAGCCTCTCCACGGTTCTAACGAATAATTTCTCATGATAATAAAAAAGAGTAATACTAAGACTACGATTATACAGATTCAAATGAGAAAAACAAATTTCTAGCTCGATCTAGGAGAAAAATAATATCCTAGAGGCGAAAAGGTCGACACTTCAAATATCACCAAGCTGTATTGGAATATAGACGATTTCCTCCGGTACTATACGATTAAAGCGCTGGGTTTCCGACCTAGCTCGTTCACGTGGATATACCGAACGGTTTTAACGAGTGTATCCATTAAGCAGAGAGCTAGCAAATGCCATGTGCAAATTCGAGCTTAGCCCGATCTGATATATTGGGGTTGATAACGGAATTGGATCGCGTGCAGCAAGGAGGAACTAGGGACATAAAACGATTCTATGATAAGTTGGCTAGTGTGTTTGGATTGTTAGAAGAATTGGGATGGGAATCGCTATCACAGCGTAGATTAAATTATAGGCTTAACCTCCTAACTAAGTTTCAGGAAAATCATTTCTCTGACGACGCAATAAAACATACTATTTACCCCTTCGTACTACGGCAGATTAGATCGCGCCAATAAAATTAGAGAGATAGATTGTAGAACCGAAAGGTATAAAATGTCATTTTTTCCGCGTACCATTCGGGACCATAACAGCTGTGATCGTCGTCATGAATAGTGCGAATAGTGACATTAGCTAGACTGTAGATCTTTCTCTTTATATTCTCTACGTTCTTATTTATGCATGATGTAAATATTGATGATCTTATTTAAGCATGATATTTTGAATCTGTAGTATTAGTCTTTGTATCCCTTGCATGTTGGAACGAATGACGATAGAATGTTTCTTGGTTAGTAGATTTTAATGGGCGCATTTCATGTGTGGTATGCTGGTTTCAATGTATTTTCGGTGTTCTGCCGTATAATTCATGCATGTCTGGTGTGGAAGCACCCCCTGCCACACACCCATTGGGTGGCTTTCAGGGTATGACCAAGATGTAGATATTTCCCTTCTGTTTCGCACCCAGGGTGATCCCGTTCCGACTACGCGTGGATTTAAAATACATAACTCCCGAGGAGTAGAGATTAAACTCCATCTACATCGATGCGATCTTTGCAGACTGAGTTCCTTCATGCGATCCCCTCAGCGGAGAGAGCGGATCTTCAATCCGGCGCTTTCCATTCATCAAGAGATGCCACGAGATTGATGCCAGTAACCACTTAACCGAAGCGACAAGGTATTCCGAAATAACCGGAAGGTCTGGTTCAAAAAATTACATCTTTCATGACAGGAAGTGTTCCAATATTTTTCGGCGTATTTGATGAGGATTCTCAGTAATTTCAAATTCACCTTATCCCTGTGAATTAAAGGTGCTTCACACTTTCCAAATACCTCCAGCTTCACAAAGCAATCATTTCTCACAATCTTTGCCGCAAGAGAGGCCCGTAGTTGAAAATTATATCTCATTTCTCCGTATGGTGCGCCCGCGATAATAGCGCAGTCGACGCGCATTGACGGAAATGCAGCCAAACAGTGAACTCGCCCGACGCCAACGTTCGGAGAATGGAATCACGTGACCGTAGAGTCCAAGATGGTGGCATAGTTTTAATCATACGATCGTCAAAAATTATATGGTCATGAAAGAGTTATTTACTTTTAATTTCTTTATAAGCCAAATCAGGGCATTTCGACTGCGCCATTATATTGGGCGGACTACAGCTGGCCATTCTAAGCATGGTAGTTAGAGCGAAATATTATTTTACTGAGAAATCAATGAATTTGGTCTCATTTCAAAGACATTATCTCACCCTTCTAATGATACAAAAAATTCAACCCTTTATCACGTTACTTTCGGAGATATTGCCAAAAAAATACCAGCTCTTTTACATGGGAAATGGTACGTGTATGCACTCCAGAGAGACATTATTTACAAAATGAGGTATTTCTAACACTTAGATGTCGTAAAAAACTAACAGCGTGTAGTTTGTATGTTTTATCGACTATTTTTGAAAATGAATCAAATTGTCACCGCAGTAGGTTCTTGGGTATCACAAAAAGGTTTCCGTTTTGAAGGAGTTTCAAACGCACCGCGCGAAAGAAAATAGTCAACTCAAGACTCATTTAGATATTTTCATTTGATTACTTACAATTTCTGTCATATAAAACTATATTATTGCACCATTAATAATGCAACATTTAATTCATGTGTCCTACAGCTGGTGAAATTAAAACGTATCATTCGAATATGGTTTCCATTATGACTAGGGAACTATCTCGCTCGGACTACCTTAAAACAGCAATCTTCATTCATAGCAGCCGATATCCATATTACCAAAAATATTCTTAGTTATCGTATGGTAAATAATAATAAAGTTTATTTTACAACATATGCATTTTACAGTGACATTCATTCAACAAAAAGGGAATATAGGTAACCTCTTGGAGAAACTCCGTTTTGGGGTCACCGACTCGTTCTCAACCCTCTCAACGCTAGGGCATTAACTGTGTTTCCTTCCTGATGACGAAGTTCAATTTTTTGCATATTTACATTCATCACGATGAAATAAGACACACGTGACAAAAAATTTAAAATTTTGGAGCCAATTTGTTTTAACCATAACTGCTGAAAATTATGACGCTTCAGAACGTCCTGCGCCTGCGGCATGATTGTTTTGCGGGTAGCATAAATTATTGGTAATTTCCCGTCGTCGATTTCACGTGGTACAAATGAGTATCAATAAATAATACAAGTTCCTTAGTAACTTGAAAAATTTCGGATGGAGACTTTTTCAAGCCACCACCCGAAAATTTCATTCTCATGCGAAAAGGACTCCAACAGGACCATTAATATCCTTGACCTCTGTATTTCCATCACCGATGACCAGCACCATTTTTCCATCTACCGAAAACCGGCCTACACTAATCATATTATTCCGGCAGATTCCAGGCACTTACACGCCCAAAAGCTGATGGCTTTCCACTCCCTTATTCACCGCCTATGCAATGTCCCACTCAGTCACCAAGAGTTCAACACAGAAGTCCGAATTATTAAACAAATAGCGCCAAGAAATGGATACCCATCTCACTTTATAGATAAATTAATGATACAAAAGTCCAAAAACGGCCATAAACCGAGTATCCTCCGGTGACTTTTCCTCCAAAACAAGTGAAAAATTGTGTTTTCTGAGATACTTAGGTCCGATCAGTGAGAAAATCGCCAAGGTTTTCCCACGAGAAAAATATCGTGTGTCACTTAGACCCCCAAGAAACTTAAAAACCCTATTCGGCAAGAGCAAAGATCCGTTGAACCCGAAGAAGAGAAGAGTGACATAGTGCATGTGCATTAAAGTGTGGTGACTGCCAAGGTGTGTATGTGGGTCAAACTGCCGCGTAAAGGCCGCGGCTGGCGTAAACATTTTTTCTTGAAAAAACCTAAGCATCACGTTTATATTTGAATGAGAATTATGAAATGGAGTTTAAGTGGCGTGAACCATATGTAGTAAAATTTTAACGTTGAAAAGAAAATCACCAAATACCGAGGGAACAATCGAAACGAGATAGTTCCAGTTACGTCATTTTCCATCCACATTTACGGGCATGTAACGCGAATTAAGCTTTTGCAGCGAGGAATATGAAACTAACTTTAAGTGATAAAAGTAACGCAAATTAAGCCCATACGAAATTATAACATGTATTTCCATGTCCAAGGCCACAAGTATTTTCACCTACTAGTCCCATTCTAGGGATTAGACTAGGGATTGACAAGATTAGAGAGATAGATTGTCGTACCGATGGATTTAAAATGTCATTTTTCCCGCGTACCATATGAGAGAACAATAGGCAGCGTACCAAAGGGATAGGTAGGTGAAATATGGTTAGAGTAGTCTGTAGTGCATGATGCATGTAATAACAACCAATAATCTCTTTCTTATTATGTAGATACTAACCACCTAGCTGCATGTGACCCTGTTCTCTAGCATGCCTCCCTTAAATATCCTACTTGCATGGCAATAGTGCATGCTTGGTGATCTTCACCCCCTGCCACACACCCTCGTGGTGGCTCGCAGGGTATTACGTAGATGTAGATGTAGGGAAAAGCCCATGAAAAATCACGCGAAGACCCCACGGCGTTCACCTGGGTCGGTGGAAGGAACGAGAAAGTATATATACCGTTCATTCCCTTCAGGAGGACTTCAACAGAGAGGCAAGCGTGGACTCCACATGGGCACCGATAACATATCCCTCGTCATCGAATTTTCTCCTGTCACTGTCATCTTGCGGTATTGGTTTGCCTCCCAATGACGGGTCGTCAGTTATGGGGCTCGAAAGCCTCCCGCTCGATACGGGGGGAGGGGGGACCTTCGAGGAACACCGAAAATGACGCAAACCAAGGCCGCCGCCCTATTCGAAGGAAATAATAAGGGAAGCATGTCGAAAAGAAAGGTCCATTTTTATCTGATCCAGTCTGATTTTCATCTTACCACTCAAGCTCAGAAAATGATGGTGGTGTCAAAAAAAAAAATCAATCATTTCATTTCCGGTGACAATCCCTTCTTCAGGGAAAGATTACCGAATTCTACCTCACAGCAAAGGATGGACTACAGAGGTAATAGGGATTGGGATTGGTCCGACTAGTAATACCAAGTAGATTACCGCGCATCGCTTGGGTCGAACGCAGTGCTCGGATTACATCGAGCGATAGCTATATATACGGAGTACATTGTGGGCAAAAATTAATAGATTTTTCATTTTTTTAAGAATTTTTTGGGTTTTAGTATATATTTCGTTCCTTTTGATGAAAACAGAGCACATACGAAATTTGGAGTCAATCAAGCCCCGGCAACCAGTGCCGCAGGGGTGCCAAACTTTCATTTTTGAACGGTGAGAAGATCCGATATAAAAGGTAAATGCCGATACATTCCTCCCCCTATGATAGGTAAATGCTTAGTGCATGGGTATTAATAAATAGCCGTTTATGTTAACTAAGTAATGGTTATAAAAACAATGGGCGCCCCCAGTAGGAACGTAGTGAACCATTTCCGCTCTACAAGCGGAAACCGCGGCTAATCCCTAAAATACACATTCCCCATCACGTTTCGCATCTTGTAATTAGACATTTAAACTAAATCAAAGATTACAACACATATTACCATCACATCCAAGACATAGTTGATATCCTCCGCCAATAAGATCATTAGGTCGCAATCTATAGGTTATGCTAATGGAGTCTTCTCGGGTTTTCCACCGGGTCAGGTCGTTATGGGCCGACGTTTCGGCAGCTACCACCACCATCGTCCTCAGGGCATCGTTCTCATGCCCTGAAGACGATGGCGGTGGTAGCTATGGAAACGTCGGCACATAACGACCTGACCCGGTGGAAAACCCGAGAAGACTTCATCAGCATAATACGGCGGGAAATAACTAAATCATATTATGGGTTATGATTATGTAAAGTTTGCGATGACAGAGAGTCAAATGTTTACGTTGCACTATAATTTTAGGTTCAATCCATCGTGACTGTTACTCTACCATACATTTGTTCGCCAAAGAACACTCAGCAACACCACGGCTGAGGGGAAATTCCGAGCACAATGTTTATGGTGACACTTTTTCTCAGTTGAATAAATTTTTTGAGTGGTCACAACAATTTCGTTTCCCAAGATTTTCAACTTTCTGCCCATGCGTCAAATGTACCAAATTGCACACCATGATTCATTTTGTGGTCAGTAACTGAAATTAATCGTGAGTTGATTGAATTTTTTAAATGTTTCTTTCATTTATATACCATTTCCGGAAGTAGGTCATGTCAAAAGTTCATTAAGTGCATTTACGTGTTTCTTTTAACTCGCATGCTCATCGTATAAACGCCTAAGAGAACTTAGAAGATATAATTTACTACTCGAAAAGGCCATATTCTCGAAGAGATAAATCCACTGCCTGGACTAGGATTCCATTTTCAAATCGAAATTGTCTAGCGTAATCGCACATTAGCAGATGTCCTTCGACGAATTAAATGCTCAATAAACACTTTAATGGTGGCCGGGCTGTAGAAATGGTTAGTCACTATTTACACGTTCCAGTTTCCTTTCCATTCCTGTCCTGTGACGCGTCCTGCGCATGCGCTCTAATCTATTCCGGGTCTCGCCACCCGGAATAGATTAGAGCGCATGCGCAGGACGCGTCATAGGATAGGAATGGAAAGGAAACTGGGAGGTGTAAATAGTGACGACTGCTTGTGTGAAATTCCACAATGCAATGCAATCTCGTGACGAGCTGCGGCGTTACAATCCTTGAAGTTTCAGCGACAACCGTGTAGAAGTTCAAAGCGCTAGTTTTGCAGCAACAATGCATTCTGGCCGCGAATGTAATAATACGTGTTTGACACTCGTCGGAAAATGGCGGTTGAGCAGCGAGGCAACAGTTTTTTGTTAAGGTAGGCAAATCAGCCAGTGAAACGTTCGATATGATGAAAAGCGTTTATGGTGGTGATTGTTTAAGTCGTTCAAATGTTTTTCTGTGATATACTCTATTTCGTGACGGCAGGGAGGACATTACGGCCGCGCCACGAGCATCAAAGCCGCGAACAAGTCGCGCGGACGAAAATGTTCGAAAAATCGCTGAAATCATTGCATCAGATAATGTGTTCCTGCACGACTCATCGAGGAGATGTCAGGAATACCTTGAAATATTGTGCTTAGAATTTTGACCGAGGATTTGGGTAAAAGGAAGGTCTGCGCGCGGTTTGTGCCACATGCACTTTCAGGCGATGAAAAACATGGCAGAGTCGAAAACTGCAAATACCTGTTAAAGACAGCCCAAAGTGACATTTATTTCACGAAATCGATTGTAACTGGCGACGAGATATGGTCTTTCCAGTATGAACCTCTTAAAAAGCGGCAGAGTGCAGCGTGGTTGAGCCCAAAGAAGCCGAAACCAAACAAAATTGTGCATGCAGAAGAGTCGTGTGAAGACAATGCTAACAGTTTTCCTCGGATTCCAGGATTCCAAAGAAATCATTCACAAGAAGTTTGTACCAGAAGGGCAAACCGTTAGTTCTGAGTATTATCTCGGCGTCCTCCATCGTTTGTGGGCAAGAATTCTTCGGGTTCGACCCGAATACCGAGATGCAGGTTCCTGGTCGCTCCTCCACGACAACACGCTCCAGCCCACAGAGCGAAGATCGTACGCGAGTGTTTGGCCAGAAAAGGGAACGCAGTCCTGGATCACCCGCCGTATTCGCCGTATTTGGCCCCAGCAGACTTCAGGTTGTTCCCAAAATTGAAGTTGGCAATGAAAGGACACCGTTACGGCACCATTGAGGACATCCAAGAAAATTGTACCGCACTACTAAATGCAATTCCAAAAAAGGAGAACAGTGACTGTTTCGAAGCACTTTTAAATCGATTTCAGCTGTGCATTGATTCAGAGGGAGACTATTTTGAATAAATACAGTGATATTTTGAACATAATCCATGTCTTTTATTTTTTATAGCAAGTCCTTACGGAACTGGGAACTGTGTATTGTTTTCCATAATCCATGTCAAATTTTAAGCTATCCGGGACTAGCCACGGAGTTCCACTTTTACGGAGTCACCCGCAATGCACATATGTGCGAATATCCCGGTCAAGGCGGATGATTTTTTCTCTGTGGAAATTCGCACCTAATCCATGTCTTTTATTTTTTATTAACTGGGACACACTGTGTATTGTTTTCCATCATGAAGGGAATATTATGCGAAAAATTTGCCAAGGTTAAACTTAGCTACAATATTATCATCACACGCACACCTCAAATGAAAACAGGCTCGTTCCCCCTTTGTTCCCATACGAAAAAATCAATGTTCCCAATTGTGCTTTCTCCCTCATCCAATGATTTCCGTCAACGTGCAGCTCGATTATTGAGGAATAATCATTATGATTAAGCCAACTAAGAAAGGGGCGTTCATACCACATTGGGTCTCCAGCCGAAATCAAGATTCTGTGTCTTTAAGTCGGCAATAATTTTCTCCTGAAAAGGACGCTTCGTATTTTAACACCGTTGATAGAAAAGCCAAATTGCATAGTTGCGCTGTTACTATAAGCACACAAATGCGATGGGTCATGCCTATATTTAATGACATGCTAAAGTTGGTGGTTTCCGGTGATACTTTATGGAATTTACTAAACATTTTGAATGAATAGAGTAAACTTTGTTTTTCCACAATGAATGTAATAACTTACGACCATGGTTTCGACGATTAACGTCATCATCAGCTGAAAATGATTACCTCATGATGACGTTAATCGTCGAAACCATGGTCGTAAGTTATTAGATTCATTGTGGAAATACAGAGTTTACTCTATTCATTCACAATGAAATGCTTGCAAAAGAATCGAAACGACCGACTTAAGACTAACCTGTTCCAAAAATGAAACTTCCTCTCGTTGCTCACGATATCAAGAACTTCCTCGTTTGCCTTCCTTTCCGTCCGCGGCACCTTCTCCATCCTCCGCACCCACGTATCGAACGTCTGCACCCTCGTTGTCGTATCTCAGAGTCCGCGTTTCTGCCCAATGCAACACTGTACTCCATTTGAAAATATTCAAACATGGAAGGTGAATTTTTTTTTGAAGAATTTGCTATGAGAAAAATTTGGCCGGCTGTGCTGGTGAAGGATACTGTCTCTTGGTTGTGGCTCCTTTGAAGCCCTCTTCTCCTTTGCGTTGCCATCTTTGATTGACCGCAAGGGCCTAAGATCTAGGTGCCTTGTATCCACCAAAATTGCCAAGGGAATTAGGAAGCTTGGATAGCGTAGCGGTCTGCGCATTGGTCCGGCAAACCAAAGGTCCATGGTTCAATTCCCGACTATACTCCATCTCAATTCCATCACTAGCTTCTCCTTTATTACCTCACCCACACTCCTAGTCATCAACTCCCTTCCATTACTAATAGCCTCATAGTTTTGCGCTATCCCACTGATGATATTTCCATTTTTTTCTAGCTAACTACCGACACAATTCAATTACTCTCCTGGCCCTAGTGTACCCTTTCCCAAGGCCCCCTTCATAATATATGCAAAGTAGTCAATAATACGAAATATAATTCTCATATCATTCATAAATTTCTAATATACTCTTTTTAAATCCCAAACAACCTGTACCTACTGGCCACTTAAATGCCAAGAAAGGTAACGGAGAAGGATTCGATGCGAATGTCTTTTGCTCGATAGAAATAGTTCCAGAAAATCATCTCCCCCCGGTAGAAGGGATGATGGTGTCAGGAGGGCCATCCTGACATCCTCATCCCCTCCTCGTCCCCATCTCCGACCGCCAATCCCCCAAGGGGTCCTAGACCCCTCTTATAAGAGGCGAAAAAACCCTTTCAGGATTGAACAGCGACGGAAAAAGAACACGCCTTTCTGCGTCTCCCGCTACGGTTGACAGACCGGACGTAGCAGCGTCGCCGCGTCAATCCCGTCATTCTTTGCCAAAGACTGGAGGCGCGAGTGGGGGGCGGGGGGGAATAAGGCATATTCGACGCCAACCTTGCCTTAAACCCCCCCCCCCTTTCCCCACCCCTTCCCGACCTCCATCAATTCCCCGAATAGCCACAGAACTCAGAAACTCCTACGTACAACGCTTTCATATTGATTGGAGATTGTTGGACTATTGAAATCTTCTATTTCATAGTTATAATAGAATAGAATAGGTTTAATTATGCTCTGGGTTTCCCCATAATAGCAAAAAATAGAAATCACATACAAAATTCTGCTTTGAGCAAAAAGTAACACAAAAATATATACACCTGGCCAACATCTCACAGTGACGGAAAACAAAAAAAATCACAGTTAGAGATAATTAACACAAGAAACAATGGAAAATATAATATATAACAAAGGAAAACATAATATCAATCACAAAGAGATAACAAAATAACAGTAATTTCTCTAATCACTTTGGAGACGTATAAATCTATAACAGGATACAAATTTCAACTATTGGAATATATGCTGCTTATGGTAATAATTAAAAAGTTTTCCCTTAAAAACAGTCAGCGAGGAAGAATTTGTTATGGATAATGTCAAGGAATTCCAGAGATAAGACCCAGAGATGAGAAATGATTTAAGGAATGTATTTGTCCGAGGTATAGGGCGTAATATGTAGGAGGGGTCAGTTCTAGTGGTTCTACGAACGAGACTGATTTGGATCTGAACATGGAAAAGAGACAGACTGGATATTAATTGCAGAAAAGAGTGAAGAGAAATGACCCAAGTAAATATTTCCTCCGATAAGAGGTTTTAAGCCATGACAAGTTGTGAAGGGGGTGGGGGATATGCTCGTCTTTACGAAGGTCAAGGACTAATCTTGCGCAAGAATTTAAGAACCGCTGAAGCTTATTTTCTAACTCCAACGGAAAGTCATCATAGACCAAAGGACAATAATCAAATGAGGGAAATTTTAAGCGTTGAGACAAGCATTTTACGGGTAGAAATGGGAAGAAGAGATTTGAGTAATTTTAACTCAGATAAAGTTTTGTTGACCTTATTTGAAATTTCATTTATGTGATGATTCCACGAGAGGTTATTAGTTAACGTGATGCCAAGGTTTCTAACAGTGTTACTAAATCCAATATCGGCGTCCCCTCTTTAATGCAGGGGAGAAGGGAAAAATTAATTTTGATAAGAATTTTAGAGTTACCAAATATCATTGCCTGCTTCGTCTCTTTTAGTTTACTCTCCTTTAGGAGGAAAAAAACGAACAATCTGTGAGAAGAAAGATGCGCTCCACGTAGCGATCCACATAAAAAAATCGCACGCTCGTCACTTCCGCAATTAGCATATTTTCGATGTTAAGCCGCCTTCACTCGAGGCTGGGGCGATTCAACTTGGAAATCGACTAAGAAGCCTCGAGTCCTTCCTGAATTAGGCCATGACACCTCTTTGCTCCTTTTCCGCTCGTTTACGGGAATATACATTTACCAGAAATAATACAGATTACATAACTATAAAGTGAAAAATCAAATAGTTAAGGCGGCAGGAGCGGTAACCAAGAGTCACTGAGAACACATTTTTTTAAACTCTTGGTTAAAGTTGAAGAAAGATTCTTGGACCACACTAGACTTCAGTATACTTTTTTATACTGAGGACGTCACCAAATGTAGAGTGATATAAATGATTGAAGAGTTACATTTTCAAAATTTCTCCTTGGGTTACTAAAGAATTGGGTTTACGACGCGGAATTCGAAATTTTAGCAAAAATCGTGCGCAAAAACGTGTTTCCCACTCGTCATGATACTTTGGGATTTGATAACCATCATTACAATTAAATTAAATGTATTATTTCGCGTTAAAGGGAAAATCTGTCCATATGCAATCGAGTTATCACAAAACGTATGCTAAGTGCCAATAAGACAACGAGTTACAATAGCAATGAACTGCAAAAACTACATGGGTAATATGCAATTTTTTCACGCACATTTATACATGCCTATCGCTCTTAAGGTAGTCTGAGCGAGATAGTTCCCTATTCATAAAAGGTACCATATTCGAATTATGCGTTTTAATCTCAACAGCTGTAGGACACATCAATTAAATATTGCATTACTAATGGTGCAATAACATAGTTTTATATGACAGACATTGTAAGTAATTAAATGAAAATATATAAATGAGTCTTTAACTTGACTTATTTTTATCGCGCGGTGCGTTTGACACTCCTTCAAAACGGAAGGTTTATTGTGATACCCAAGAACCTACTATGGTGACAATTTTCAAATATAGTTCAGAAAACACACAAACTACACCCTGTTAGTTTTTTTACGACCTCTAAGCGTTAGAGCTACCTCATTTTGTAAATAATGTTTCTAATACCCTTTCTCACCCTTAAAATGACACAAAAAAGTCAACCTCTTACCACATTACTTTCGGAGATATTTGCCAAAAAATACCAGACCTTTTACATGGGAAATGGTACGTGTATGCACTCCAGAGGAACATTATTTACAAAATGAGGTACTTTTAACACTTACATGTCGTAAAAAACTAACAGCATACAGTTTGTATGTTTCATCGACTATTTTTGAAAATTAATCATATTGTCACCGCAATCGATTCTTGGGTATCACAAAAAATCTTCCGTTTTGAAGGAGTTTCAAACGCATCTCACGAAAAAAATGAGTCAAGTTAAAGACTTACTTAGATATTTTCATTTAATTACTTACAATTTCTGTCATGTAAAACTATATTACTGCCTCATTAATAATGCAATATTTAATTGATGTGTCCTACATCTGGTGTAATTAAAATGTATAATTCGAATATGGTCTCTATTTTGACTAGGGAACTATCTCGCTCGGACTACCTTAATACACTGATACGTATGATTGTTTGGCCGGTGAGTGGCGCCGATTGATAACGTTAGCATCCGTATTGTACGCAGCGAAAGACACTCATTTGCAACTTTAATTCGTTGGATAATCAGGGGTTCAGCGGTTCGTTCGCCGTTTCAAACTACTAAGCAACACCTAAGAGGCACCAGAGAGCGCCTCGGCTAAACGATTCGATCGCCAGAAATCAATAGTTTGCGAACGACTTCACGCCGGGGTCGTCCGTGCGATCTGCGTCACACAACATCTTCGACTGCTCTATTTTTTTCTTCCATTCCATCGATTCTTTACTCCTCCTAGCTCGAATGCGAACATTTTTTTATTCTTTGCGAGGAAATTTGAGAAATACCGAAATGTTCAACACTTCTGGCGCGAAATCGAACTAGCCTTAGTAGTACGACTATATCCCGATTTCATGACAACAAACGCCCTAAACTAGAGACTGGCAACTTTGACGAAGTGAACTAAGACTGAAATGAGTGAGATTACGATTCCACAGAGGTCATTTGCCCATCATCATCATCCACATTGACCGAGATAAGAACTCGAAAATATTTGGATATCGCATCGAATGCTTAAAAAGATCCCGTAATTGTATCAATAAAATCGGCCCGCACTTTAAAAAGGAAAACGTCGCATCTTTCCAAAGATTTTAAAAATATCAATTGCTAACCGCACTGCTTTCCGGGATATCTGTTAAAAAAATAGAATCCGTTTTCCATGGAAATACGTGCACACTGCAGAGGGAGACAATAATGTTTGATAAATGAGGTCGCATTTCTAAATGCAGCTTTTCACGGTCTATTTTATTGTACGAACGAATGTATCATAGAATGTACAAGAAACTGAATGGAATTAGAGCAGGTTCTATTTCCCGTTTAGTCATTCAGACAATCAATAAGCAATTCAGACAATTTTCCGCTTTACACGGTGCAATTTCCTTCATGACGGAATTAGTACATTCGTATGTACAATAAAATGTACCGTGTAAAGCGGCCTTAACGCATTGATATTCTCGAAAATTTACGAGTGTGAAGTTTGTGCATTTTTTCAATTATCATTTACATTAAATCCAATATTAACCGCAGTAATTTTACAGGGTCGGAAAACAAAGTCTTCGGTTGTGAAGGCTTTTTTCTCGGCGTACGGCGTGAAAATAATGAGTCTAGATACAGACTTATGAAGATAGTATATTGATTCACTCGCGGAGAATTTCAGTTAATCCAACTAAGCTTATAAGCCATTGAAATTGCAAGATTTTCTTCAAACTGATGAAAGTGCCTGAAATTAAACCTAAAATTCGACCGTGGTCTTCATTGTGAGTGGGGAAGAATCTCGCTCAAGCTTCCTTCGGCTAAAGTGAGACTGCCTCACAACGAGTGGAAATTACAAAAAAAAACTTCAAAGGAAAAATCTCTTCTATCGGTCAGAAGAGAGGAAAAAACAACAATTGAGGCGCGCAACACCCGCGTTCCCAACCACTCTAGTCCGCCGTGGATTAGTCCGCGCCACAGCATCCGACACACAGTGGTCTAGAAAGCCCTATTTCCGGACAAAAGTCGATTTTCCGAAATTGTTCAAATGACCCCAAAATCATGTGTAATGGAAAGATAAAAGATTTCACAACGTACGACACCTTTTTCTCCAATAACACTGTTATTTCCTAATATGATTCCATGGTGATGACCATGCAGATCAATATGTATTAGACACAAGGAGTGAATTGTTGAGATTGAGCCTGAAACGAAAAATGAAAATAAATCATAATGAATAAACTTGAATATAATTGACTCAATATTACAGAAACAATAAACGACCATCCCTCTGTGCGACCATAATTGTCGCCTGCCCGTTATATGGCGTTCGGGAGGCCCGGCGAAGTAACACAAATCGACGAGATCGAAAAAGGCAGTTAAAGGCAAAAGATTTTTACACATTAACTAAATACAGATTTTTTCTTTTCATTATGCCATTGCTTAACAGGGTGGTAGCGGATGGTTTTTTTGTTCTGCCAACCTTGCACACACGAACAGAATTAACGTCTGAGACTAATTAAAGCACTGTCATAAGGGACTTAAAGACTTGATTACAAAAAGAACGATAAAAACTCAAAGAATACAAGGGAAATATGCCTTTAAAACTCATTTTACACTTTAAATAAAGCGTAGACACATTCTATGGATGGAGCAAAAAAGCATTAAAAATGTCATAAATTGAATTACAACAAATTTCCCTTAAATTCAGCTATGTACATTGGAAAGTAACTGTGTTATAGAAGAAAAAAGTGTCGTACGTTGTGAAATAATCTTTTATCTTTCCATTAGACATGATTTTGGAGTCGTTTGAATAAGTTCGGAAATCGACTTTTGTCCGGAAAATCGGGCTTTTCAGACCACTGAGCAACGCACACAAATTAGAGGATCGCACAGCGAGAAATGCAAATGGTGCTTTCTTTAACATTCTTTCTTAACCCGATTAAACAGCCTTCCTCAATCTCAAGAGTCGAGCAAGTTGTGTCAGAGGTCGAACAAGCGATCTTTGCACCGCATAAATATGACATTCACACAGCGGTTACCAGTGAGTAGGTTTTTCAATGCGATACGTGAAAGGCCGTCTGTATCATTTCGTTAATGTTACTGACCTCTCGCAACAGCTGGGATGGGATACGTTTTCAGACCGTCGATTCAAAATTAGGCTCAATCTTTTAGGTGAATTCAAATTGTAAATTGAGATTTATTAAAAGAATACAAGGAAAATGTGACGAGAAGGTAGAGCGATGTTATTTTTCTCCCGTGAGACCCCACTTGGAGTACGCCGCTAGTATATGGGACCCTTACGAAGTAGGGCTAGTTTCAGATATAGATCGAATACGGCGGGGGCTGCTAGATTTGTTTAAAATTTGTTATGATGAACATAGTAGTGTTACAAAATTATTGAGGGAATTAGGGTGGGAACCTCTATCCAAACGAAGGGAGAAATATAGGCTAAATTTTTTACGAAAGTTTGATGAAGACTATTTTTGGCCAGACGTTCAAAATATTTTGCTAGACCCAAACTATTGTGGTAGGAACGATCACAGGAATAAGTTTAAGAAATAGACTGCAGAACCGATATATTTAAGATGTCATTTTTTCCACGTACAATAAGGGACCATAATAGTTGTGATAGATCAGTTCTAGGATACTGACTAGGTTAAATAGGATTTTTCCAGTAGTGCTCAGTATGTTAACATGAAGTGTAGATACTAACATCGCATGCAATCACCGGCATGATATACTCCTGCATGTCTTAGTGCCTTGTAGTGCTATTTATTTGTCGCATTAATAATACTCACCAGTAGTTATGTAGTGTACTGCATGGTAGCATGTTCTTCTTCGTATTACTCTCCTAGTTGTAGTCTCATTGAGTACCTTTGCCCTGACAGCTTTTGGTCTGCGCCTGGCAGTCGCGGGAACGCGCGCGGTTCTGATCGATCTGGGATGAGTGCTGCATGCCTGGTGTGGAATCACCCCGTGCCAAACACCTTTGTGGTGGCTTGTACGGTATTTCATAGAGGTAGGTGTAGATGTGGATAACTAATTTATTTTCTGACGAAGTTATTCATGTCTTACAAGCTCCATACGGTAGAAAACATCATGAGTATTAAATTTGGTAAATAGTCTGCAGAACAGATGGCTTTAAAATATCGTTTTTCACGCGATTGATAAGAAACCATAATGGCTGCCAATGAGACTTTGAAGTAGGTTTGTTGACGGGAAGAGTGTAGCTGATTAGTTGATGTAATCCCTAAAGCTTGCTTTCTAATCTACGACGCAGAATTAACATCATTTTTTGCATCGTGTCTGCGTGACTCTCGTATCTCGTTCACGTGGTCGCACTATACATTAATACAAATAGTTTCTGTAGCATATGGGTGGTATGGATACCAATTGTGAAATGTAAGTTGATGAAAGTTACTTACACACTACAGTGAATGTAGGTGATAGCTCACACCCTGCCACACACCCTAGAGGTGGCTTGCACGGTACTATGTAGATGTAAGTATGTGGTCGAGCTACTTTTTTATGGAGCACTGAATGTTTGATGTGCATGGAATCACACTCAATCGTGCAAGTAACTCAGAATTTCAATATGCTCAATATTCAATGTTCATATGTTCAATATTGTAAAATATCCAAAATTTTGTTAATTTTTTCCATTAAATGTGCGAACAAAGTACCCGATCACTCAATAAGATTGGCACCTGCTGACAAGCCTACTGCTTAGCAGGACCATAAAATTATAATATAAAGTTATTTTTAACATTCACGCCTTCATAAAGTGTACTTTTCCCCTATTTTCATGATACAAGTTTTTTTTGTATATGTTTCTTCTTCTTTTTATTCTTGTCTGTTAGTTTAAAAAATATACACATATATGTATATCTAATATAATATATAAAATAAAGTTCGTTGAATAGTTGGTTCAACGCCTCATTTGCCTCGTCCTCACGCTTCATTCATTTGCCTTTAGTTATCAAAGCAAAGTTAACCTCAAAAAGATAGATCAGCGGGGATAGCAACACCGACAAATAAGGGTTTGGTTCTAAATGCTAAAGACGGAAGACAAATAAATATGATTGGTGTTACTTGGTGAGGTACAGAACGCCAATCGCTAAATCGATATTGCTGCAGTTACAATCGGATGGAACGAAGCTCGAGACGGGCACACTAATAATAATAATAATAATACATGTTGGAAGAATGTTTTTAAAGACCAAAATGAGTCGGTTGGGCGCATGAAGTCATCCGGATGGCACTACAGCAGCAGACGACAACTCGAGAATTAGCATCATAGGAATAATAATGGATGAAAAATCGGTTGATTCAGGTTTTATAGTAACGACAGAGCGGAGTAAAGTAGATGTTTCCATCCTAAAGCACTGATATTCAATATATTTGATCGGACATATCTATTCAATGATATTTGTTTGAGAAAACAATCTTGCTCACGGCGTAAATTGACCAGACATACATTTATTTACGAAAGAAAGTTGAAACTTTTACAGGACCTAGCAATTAGAAGTAATGATTGGAAGCTAGGATATTTAGTTTTCGGCCTGAATGGAGTCTAAGTGGAGACTCGTATTGCTACTAAAATCAATGATTGGCGAGTTTACTTTGTGGAAGTTGCTCATCCTTAAAATGAAACCACTTAGTTTTTTTCCACCAATATATTTTTAAAAAATACAATTCGACCGACAGAAGAAGGCCAACATACAAAGAGTTACAATCAGGAGTGTCATACTTGAGTAAATATACCCGTTTTATCATTCATGTCAATGTGGTCAAACTGGTCGAAAATTGAATACAAGAATAACGGAACATTTTAAATACAGTGTCAAAGGTGACAAAAAGGTAAATTTTGCTGAGCATTTAATTGATGAGGGTCACAGATCCAATTTTACCCCTAATAAACTTAATGGTTGAAGGCGTAACTTTGTGGAATGACTCTACTGACATGACTAAAAAGAGAGAACTCTTAGTATTTTCCACACTTAAAACTTTAATTCCCGACCCAGGTTTCGAAAATGATAGCAAGGCAGTCTAAACCTGGGTCGGGAATTAAAGTTTTAAGTACTAAGAGCTCTCTCTTTTTAGTCATGTCAGTTTATCCCTAATCTCTAGCACGTTTGTGACAAGGAGGGGGAAGTTGGATTTCCTGGAAAATTTTGAAATTTTGTCATATTACAATGTGCATAGTGATAAACTACTCAATGGCATAATCCCTTCAACCGCCTCACCCTTGTTCTTTGTGCCAGTACCCCCACCTCCATCCCCGTTGTCCTTGAGCCTGGCGTCACCACCTGTTTTTCCCTTCCCCTGCAGTTTTGCCCAATCACTTCCTCAAATCTTACTCACCTCTCATCCCCCCCTTCTTTTAACCACCTCCCTCTCCTTGAGGATTCTATGTATAAACAATGCTGTCTCATGGTATTCTACTTTGTATCCTTGATAATGGCCTCAAAAGGGCGAAACCGGTCGAATTGTGTTTTTTTAATATACTGGTGGAAGAAAACTAAGTGGTTTCATTTTACAGTCGTATTTCCACGTAATGGTGTACAACATATTTGACGGATGTTAGAATAAATCTTGTTTACAGAGAAAATAACCCTAACAACGATTTATAAACGAATGATGCTTGGAACTCCGACCATTTCCAACACTTGGGTTGTCTCAGGCAAACCTGCGCCCACCACAGCCGCATACACATGGGGGTCAATGGCATATCGAAAAATAATAACCTCTGTCCACCTCAGGTGTCCCAGCACTGCCGTCTCATCCTAACAACACATGAACATCAAATACAAAAAGCGTTCGGCGTCACTCGGTCAGCTTCCCACAGCCATTCCAGGATCGGTTAAAATAGTTCGAGCGTAATATCATTTTGCTTAGAAATCAATGAATTTGGTCTCATTTTAAAGAAACATATCTCACCTATCCAATGACACCAAAAATTCTACCCCTTACCACATTACTTTCGGAGGTATTTGCCATAAAATACAACAGCCCTTTTACATGGGAAATGGTACGCGTATGCACTCCAGAGAGACATTATTTACAAAATGAGGTACTTCTTACACTAAGATGTCGTAAAAAAAACTAAAAGTGAGTAGTTTGTATGATTTCTCGACTACTTTTGAAAACGAATCCTATTGTTACTGCAGTCGGTTCTTGGGTATCGCAAAAAACCTTCAGTTTTGAATAAGTTTTGAATGCACCGCGCGAAATAAACGAGTCAAGTTAAAGACTTATTTAGATATTTTCATTTAATTACTTACAATTTCCGTTATGTAAAACTATATTATTACACCATTAATAATGCTATATTTATATTATGTATCCTTAAGCTGGTGAAATAAAAACGTATAATTCGAATATGGTCTCTATTATGACTAGGGAACTATCCCGCTCCGACTACCTTAAATTAAATCTATCTATGGATCTTACCGACCTCGAATATCCGAGCGCATAGACACACGTGTCTGGGAGATATTCACAAGTAAACCTCCTTATATCGACAGACAGATCCCATGGATGGATGCGATTTTCATCCCGATAAACCCAACCTTTCCCCCAAAACTCCCTCCTCGCTGCGTGCGACCCATATCTTTTTCCGCTCATTTTCTAGGGGGTGGGCGCATGATGGCGTGGGTTGGGAGCGGCGGGTGCAGGGGGGGGGGGTGAGTTGGTAAGGGGTTGGACGGTGTGGGTGTGGGGGGGGGCAAAGGGGCAAGGAGGATGGGAAGAGACAGGCATGAGTGAAATATCGACAGAAGCATGGCCTTTAAAGGCAGCGGTATCAGATATGCACGGCCACGCCCTCTAGTGACATCCCGAGATTCGAAATACTATAAAGAGGCCGTAATCAAATCACTAACTACATGCATTCATAGCCATCTCGTCCTTCGGAACAGGCCCTGGGAGATTTGTTAGAATAGAATAGAAAAAACGATTACTCCTCCTTATTACATAAGTACAGTTTTTCATCACAATATTGAATTTTGCTTAAGGTAGCCCGAGCAAAATAGTTCCCTAGTCATAATAGAGACCATATTCGAATTATACTTTTTAATCTCACCAGCTGTAGGACACATCAATTAAATATTGCATTATTAATGGTGCAATAATATAGTTCTATATGACACAAATTTTTAGTAATTAAATGAAAATATCTAAATACGTCTTTAACTTGACTCATTTATTTCGCGCGGTGCGTTTGAAACTCCTTTAAAACGAAAGGTATTTAGTGATACCCAAGAATCTACTGCGGTGACAATTTAATTAATTTTCAAATATAGTAGAGAAAACATACAAACTGCACGCTGTTAGTTTTTTACGACACCTAAGTGTTAGAAAGTCCTCATTTTTACTATAAGGACTCTCTGGAGTGCATACACGTATCATTCCCATGTAAAAGGGCTGGTATTTTTTGGCAAATATCTTCGAAGGTAATGTGGTAAGGGGTTGAATTTCTGGTGTCATTAGAAGGGTGAGATATTTTTCTTTAAAATGAGACCAAATTCATGGATTTTTAAATACAATGATTTTTCACTCGAACTACCTTAAGGGGAATATAGGTACCCCATAGGAAATACCTGTTTCGGTTATCTTTGTTACCATCATCTGGTAATAAAGAAGCAGCGGTTGGTGCAAATACATCACAAATTTTTCCTAGTCGCAAAAAAAACAAATACCATTCACAATTATCAGTGAGTTCACAACGTAACAACCTACACATAACAGCAAACACAATTTCAAAGATAATTTCAAAAGAGATTTAGATTCGCTATGTTGCGACAATCACTTCGCAGTACAACAGTCCAATTAGATTCCATTCGTCCGCAGACTCCGTGCAATTAAGGCAGTGCGAGCGAGATAGTTCCCTAATTATAATTCAGACCATATTCGAAATATACGTTTTAATTTCTCCAGCTGTAGGACACATAAATAAAATATTGTACTATTAATGATGCAATTCTATAGTTTTACATGACAGACATTGTAAGTAATTAAATGAAAATATCTTAATGGGTCTTCAACTTGACTCGTATATTACGCGCGGTGCGTTTGAAACTCTTTCAAAACGGAAGGTTTTTTGTGATCCCGAAGAACCTACTGCGGTGACAATATGATGAATTTTCAAAAATAGTTGAGAAAACATACAAACTACACACTGTTAGTTTTTTGATGACATCTAAGTGTTATAAATACCTCATTTTGTACATAATGTCTCTCCCGAGTGCCTACACGTACCATTTCCCATGTAAAAGGGCTGGTGTTTTTTGGAAAATATCTCCGAAAGTAAAGTAGTAAGGGGTTGAAGTTTTGGTGTCATTGGATAGGTGAGATATTTCTCTTTAAAATGAGACCAAATTCATTGATTTCTAGTTAAAATAATATTTCACTCAAACGACCTTAACATAAGTGTACATGTTGTTAAATCATACATGACCTTAACATAAACTATTGGGAGCGAAGTTGCTGTGTTCTGTTGCGACGGTATTTCGTCAGTTATCGCATCCGCTATTGTTGTGTCTGCATGGATTTTACGAACAGGTGTTAAACATGGATATTGTAAACTTTGTAAACACTCCGTGGAAAACTGCTCACCTTTAGAAACACTTATTTTCAACTAATTTGAAATTTCTCAAAAATCAAAATATTCGGCCGTGACTGTGGTTCTCGGACAGAATGCTACCGTTACAAGAATACAGCAAAACACTTAAACGTGCGCTCCTCTCACGATTCAACGCCATTCGTGTGCGCTGTGGTGTACGTGCGTGAAAAACATTTCTACATCTACATAACACCCCGCGAGCCGCCGCTTGGGCGTCTGGCAGGGGGTGTTAGGTCACCAGCCGTGTAAAGGTGTACGTTTTTTGGAGATGAAATGGTAACACGTACTATAGGAGTGTATTTAGTGGAGCTCAATTTTATTGTGGTCGCTTATTGTTTTAATCATAGCAATTTTGATTTTCTGGCGAGTCAATGCTATTCTCACACGTGCCTTAAAACACATGGCATGTATTTCGTCATTATTCGATACTATATTTTACATTTTATTCTGAGCGATACATAATATATTTGTCATTCTGAGAACTAACGATAGCAAATATCACTTGGCTACGCCGAGTCCAGCATTCTAAATCGACATATTTTGGAAAATACCGGCCAAAATAAAAGTTATAACACTGTTGCACCCTCAAAGAGCCTCCTGTGACGGAGGCGAAGCATCAATTAAAGATTATTTGAAAAAAATGCTAACACAAGCAAATAGATTTTGACTCCTTTGAAAGATTTTCGATCTTATAGGAGAAATCTCGCCAACACGTGCCTGGTTTTCCGTGATTCCCGTTCGTATGATTGAAGGAGCGAGAAATTGTTAATAAATCCCCCATTATGTTTCGACCTTTCACATTGACTGGAGCACCCTGTAGAAAAACCAACAGCAAAAACGGAATTTTAAAGAATTTCGAGCGAGATTTTTATCCCCACTCATAATGGAGACCATATTCCATTTTTGGCGGCTCTACGAAACATAAAGTTAATATTGCAATATTGAAGGCAAAAAATATCGTCTGGAAAGCTGCAAAAAATGCACAAATAAGTGTTAAACTAGACTCAATTTCTTACACAGTGCGCTAAAAACTTATTTAAAACCGAAGATTTTGTGCGACTTCGCAAAAATTACTGCTGTGAGTAATTGAGTTACCTAATGCAGTGGTTGAGAGATAAGACGATATACTCGCAATTAAATTTCTGGAGAGATCTATTCATAATATTATCCCCATTTTTTTAAAGAGTCCCTCTGGATCGTTTACCCGTGCCATTTCCCAATTAAGTGGCTGGGATTCCATCGGCAAATATCTCGAAAGGTAGAGTGGTCAAGTGAATGACATTTTGCTATCTTTGGGAAGGCGAGATATTTTTCTTCGCGAAGTGATGAAATTAATGGAATATCATGTGAAATGGAATTCCAGTCGAACCGCCCCGAGGCGCAGACTGAAAGAGAGTTGCGAGCGTAAAGCCTGAATCACTTGATACTTGACCTTGTACAAGTCCGAGGAGGCTAGGTAGCATATTAGGACTAGTGCAAGGTCAAGTATCGTGTGATACAGACCAAGCATACTGGAAATCCTGCATGAATGCTAGCATACTAGCTGGTATCCTTGCTTTCGTAATTGGTGCGGTACTAGTTTGATACTTGCTCCTAGTAGGGCCTAAGTAGCCGCCAACCAATCACCTTTGCTCTTTGCAATGCGGTAGTCAATTTTTTATGTCAGCGCCTCCATTGTCCCTCGCGACAATTACGATTTCCCGCGATCAAATAAACAACTCAAAACCTCACAACAAGACATAATGGCTTGGGTACCTGAGGCAATTGAGGTTGAGGAGCTGCAGCGGCTAAAAGCCGTCGTCTTCGTTCGAAATCATCCATTTCGCTCGTCAAACTCCTTCCGCGACTGTACTGGATCAAAGATCTACTAAACAGACCTTGTGCAAGTTCAAGTATCGTGTGATAGCTCCTAAGAAGATTTCAAGCGTTTTAGGTTTCGTACCATAAATCCAGTAATCGCTAGCATTCTCGGACTTGTACAAGGTCAAGTATCGTGTGATTCAGGCTTAAGGCGCAGAGAGGTGCGGGAGACCTGTGGGCGTAGTAGGCGCCGGGGAGTTCCCGGCGCCGCCGGTAATTCCCCGCCAATTGCTAATGCTCCTCTATTGAGAGAATCAAGCGACCGGCTGGAACGACCCCGCGGTCTGAGAAAAGGCGATAATTCGGGTGATGATCACAGGGGACTCTCAACTTCCGACGCACTTCCGTCGACACTCAAAAGCGATTGGCATTTCAAAGCTCCCGGTGTAGTTTGCTAATTGTCCATCATTTTTCCTCTTCTTTGGTGACATTTCGCCGAGAGTACACTAACCAAATTGGGGGCAAAGAAGTATGTGACGTCTTCAGCCTCCAAAGTGAAGACAAAAAACAGCTCGCACGCCGCAGCGTTCGTCGAGTCGCACGTTTGGCTGGCCGGTGGCGGCTAAGCAATCTAGGGGCCACTGTGCTACTTTGTGGCGTTCGCATAACCACGATAAATATTATTGTGTAGGATTTAGCCATATTGAAGTGGAGAAACATGTATTACTTAATTTAACCGAGTTTTCTCGCAATGTTACACTGTTTCTTGCGGAAAAAAAATTACGAGATATTTGCCGAGATCCCCCCTCTCCCCCACGTGAGATTGGGTGAGATTCGGCTCCCCAAAACGCCTCACAAAGTTAATGGACGCCCCCATAACTTTGACAAGGATCCCTATCTACTAGTCCGGCGACGGGCCGTAGGGTCCCGCTTGAAGTCTCATAGGATTTTTAGTGTAAATACGTAACTATGTGCTTGATTGCGTGGGATTGATTTAAAAAGACATAATTTGCTTAATTATTTTTATTTAAGACTAGTTTACCCACCTTCAACCATTGCGGTGCCATTTTCTGAATACTGAAAATAAGAGTGATACATAGGTGGGCGAAAGTATAATAGCAGACCTCACACTGATTGTGTGTATTCTATTCTCCTTCTAAGCTCTGTACAAAGGTGTAGACCAACACAGACAAGGACAATAACTTAGGGCAACGTAATATTCTTAGAATGCACCGTACATGTTAGAATTATTAGGGGGGTTCTTTTAAATTCCACGCAAATTTAATGAGATTAAATTTATGTTATTCGCATTTCATGTAACTATTTTATTGCTATCAAAACATTTCATTTTCTTTATTTGGTTAAGAAAAAGTCATTTCATACAAAATTTAGTAAAAGAATGATTTTCTAACCCGCAGTTAGTGCAGGAACATCGCTGAACTAAAGCTCACAAAAATTCACATCGTTACACGAGAAAGCCTATTGAGCTGCGACACGCCGCACTATCAATACTCGATACATTTCAGGGTGCTCCTAGAAACTAAAATCCCGCAGTTGAGGGCTTAATGAACAATGAAAAATGAAGGAAGCCTTCATAAAGTATTCGGATGATATTGGAGATGGTAAATAGGAGGGAGAACAATTGTTTTGGAATAGACACATTAAAAATAACACTGTTGATATGCCAAAGTGTAATTATTGTATTGATGTCTACGTCCGACGTACTGGGAGAAAGTTCTTCACCCAAGCGATGGAGCATGAGCGGTGTAGCATTATAAAAGACCAGCATTCAAGAAAAGCGTAGCAACTGATGGATCGGTCATCGAGGTTGATTATAAAACAAGATTCTACACTTTTTCGATAAAATAAAAAAATTATATATTTAAAAAAAACTGAAAATTTGATTTGAATAAAGGCACCCAACGTATTTTCAATTGATTTTACCGATTATAAGGATCCAACATTAGCCTCTTGATCTTTTACCATAGCCAAGTAACATTCCCCACCACGACCTTCTACTCAACCCGCTCATCCCCACCCCTCTTCCTCAATTCCATCCAGAGTTTTTACGGTCAAACGTAATCAAGTAAAACTGAGTCGATTGTTGTTATATTTACCAGGATATCGTTGTTAGTCCTTCTTGCCTGCGCTGGAGAAGCGCGAATTTTGGCAAAATGACATTAATTTTTAATGGAAACATTCAAGTGATAATTTTTGTCAAGAGACTAAAATGCAAGAACCCTTAGCGGGAAAAAATGGGATAGGAGATAATCACAGGAAATATTTAATTAATCTACGCCCTATAAACAAGGACCCAATTCTAGCGGATAAGATCAAATCGTATTGAAAAATGTTTTTCGACGGATGAATGTTAAAACCATAAATCGCAATGCAACAATTTAAAGACAACTTGAGCAGATGAATGCTTAAGTAGGAAAAGTGGAACAGTAAAAATATTACTGTAAAGAATTTCATAGATGATTCGTTGTAATTTTAACACCGGGAAGGCACCTTAACCTCCTCGGCTGCGGAGTCATCGAAGTCCAAATGCTAATATAGCATTGTATTGACTCCAATACTTTTCTTTCGTCGCGTAAAGTTACTGCTCTCCACCTGAATATTACCTGTCCAATTGCCTAATATTACTACGCTGGTTACTTTCATTTCTGAAATTGGGCATTTCATAGTAGGACCGACTATTGATAATCCTGACTCATGACGTGGTGAGGTCAATCCTGGGGGTCGATTTTCTAACTTGGCTTACGTCCGAACATTAAGGATCCGCTCACCTTCGATCGAGCCCACTTAATTTGAGTGACGTGTTTCGAGCGATTTTATTTGGGCGATCGCACATCAGACCGTCGAACGTTACTCTGTTGTCAGATTTATAGCATATTTCTCACTTGTTTCTCTTGAACGCATGCGCACTGAGCCTATTTTTGAATGATCGCACTTTTTAAAAATATTTTTGAATAGTCATTAAGAAGAATTTTAAAATTTTCAATGCATTCTCTACTTTCTCACGAGTCTTATAAATTTCCCTCGATGCCTTCATTTGATAATTTCAGTGCTAATGCCTAGCCATACTAAGTATTTATCGGATAAAACTATTTCGCCGGTTCTAATTGCCTGTTTATTTAAAACTATTATCTTTGTACAAATTTTAAAAGCAGAAAAATAGGATCCATCAGAGTTTTGCTGTACCTTAATCTTCATTAATGAATAATGATGGAATTAATTTATCAAACCGGCGAACATAATTTACGAAGATTTCACCAGTAAAAGTCAATGAATATTATGTATTCGAAGAGCATTATATTCTCATCCCGTTCATATCATATCGTATTCCACTCCAAAACCATCATTTTTCCCGAATACAGTATTCTGCGCATATAGAGATCTATAAAATTCTTCTGAATAAAGAAAATAGTTACTGCAAATGACCAATGGAACTATACTCGTTGCAAGAGCAAACTTTATTCTCATAACTATGCAATATCCCTACATCCTTCTCGTTATTTTTCATGGTCTAAATACAGCTAATTTAGGACTGTACAGTCCTCTCTTACAATTAACTCGAATTTGACTAACACAAACATCCATATCTTGGGCAGTGAATAAACTACCCAGGCGGGATTCGAACCCTCGACCCTCGGATTAGCAGGCGAGGACTTAACCCCGCCGCCACAGGGGCCGACACGGTACGGTAATGGGATAAGACGAAGTGGTTTGCACATGCCAACATTGTTAATGCATAATTCATCGAATTAGAGCGTTGGCGGGATCATTATCATTTCAGCGACGAGAAAGGATAAGGGAAAGATGGCAGGGGTGCGCATGCGACGGGAATGGAAAGTAGACGGAGAGACGGAAAGGGTTCGCGCTTCCAGCGGAAGTTGGGGGGGAGAGGGGCGGGGGCAGAGGTCGCGGGATCGATGTCCCTAGGGAGGGGCAGGCGTTGCCCCGTCCCTGGGGCGAGTACAGCCGCCATAACCGCGAGGTTACGCCAATATAAAGTGCCCTTCTCCCGATCGGGGTGGATGATGGGAGAGTATGTTAGAATACTCATGAGCCCTTCTGGCGGAGAGAAATGGATACAAACCATTTAAATGAATGATACATTGTCCACTTCTTACTTCTTCTACATCTATGTAATACCCTGCGAGCCAAAGGGTGTGCGGCAGGGGGTGAAGATCACCAAACATGCAATATTGACATGCAACTAGGATATTTAATGGAGACATGCTAGATAATAGGGTCACATGCAGTAAGATGGTTAGTATCTACATAATAATAAAGGGATAATTGGTTGTTATTACATGCATCATGCATTACAGACTACTCTAACTATATTTCACCTACCTATCCCTTTCCTACGCTGCATATTGTTCTCTCTTATGGTACGCGGGAAAAATGACATTTTAAATCTATCGGTACGACAATCTATCACCCAAATCTTGTTAATCTGATCAAACCTAGCACAATACGCAGGGGTTCATAATATATATCTAACGTCATCTGTGAACAAATCGGTTTCGAATTTACTTAAAAGGTTAACCTAAATATTAACCTGCGTTCTGATAGTAATTTTGATATTACTTCTGGCGATACGTTGGCCAAAAAGTGGTGAGTTCACCTCTCATGACTATGCAGTTTCGAAAACACCAAAGAGACATGCCAATGACCATTTTATTAAAGGGATTTTATTTTATGAAAACAAGGCAGGCACTAATTCACCGTTTTTTATTTGACCAAGGTTTTGATGTCCTAAATGATCATCACCATTGACACCAATGACTCGTTAAACTAAATTTAATCGGAGGTAATTTTGGAATTTCCCCCTCCCTTACGTTTAAATCCCACCACATCACTACAATTACTTCACTTTTCATAAGAAATTTTACTTCATGATCACTGTAAAAGCCTAGAGTTATAAAACAACGAAGAGATGGCTAATCCTTTAAGATTAAAGCGACTTTGACATTATACCATTCACCCTACCACCCTAAGACCTAACTAAAAATCTGTTCATAATATATGGAGGAAGTTTCAACGTATGACTGGAATGTCTATTCATTCATATTACATAGCCATACTTATACTGTGGGTGGAGTAAACGTAAAATCTTCAGATACAGTAAAATATCGTGGAATTACGTTAACATCATATATATCGCGGGGATTACACATACAAAACACAAGTGGCGCAGCATTACAGAAACTAGGTTTTGTTAAACGTATAATAGGAAGGTCCTCGGATGAAAAAGTGAAAGAGAGATGCTGCTCCGCTCTGGTTAGGCCACATCTCGAATGCACCGCGAGCATTTGGGACCTTGGTCACATAGATTGAACCAAAAAAATTAATAAAATACAAAGGAAAACAGCGCGCTTCATTAAAAACTGCTACGAGCGTACATATAGTGTCTCACAACTTTTAGAGGGATTAATGTGGGAGCCCCTAAAGACTCGGAGGCTAAACACTATGCTTAGGTTACTTGAGATATTCAGAACTGATATTTTTCAGAGCGGCATAGAGAATATTATCATGACTCCTCACTGCATCTCTAGGTCAGATAGACGCGATGAAATAAGAGCGATACACTACCGAACAGATAGGTACAAGAACTCGCTCTTTCCGCGAACAATGAGCGACCACAATAAAAATTGAGCTCCACATATTAAACTATATAATAAATGTCACCATTTCATCTCCAAAAAACTTACACCTTTACACGGCTGGTGACCTAACACCCCCTGCCACACGCCCATGCGGCGGCTCGCGGGGCATTATGTAGATGTAGATGTTCAAATGCCTCGAGGAAAAAGGTATTCTCTGTCCAATGATACCAACAAAAGTATCTGCATCCACTAACATAATCGATATGGATGCTCCATTACTTTAATTAATTTTTACTGGCCTATACACGTCTTTTTTTACTCGGCGAAATTTTCATTCACTGCATATTTTCCCAGCTCTGCCAAGGACTCTCTCGTGGGCGACTTTTACAGACCACTAGGTCGTTATCATTCATCAGTAGAGGCAATAGGTTCATGGAGTGTGCAAATAAAATTGATGACCATGCGATGCTGTCCAATAGTATTCCAATAAAATCAACGTACTTTACAAGGTTTAGGCGCTACGCGTATAATTTTTTCTGTGAATTCGCGAGCGTAAACATTGATTCCCCGCAATCGGTATTGGCAAACAGTTGGCCATGATATCAGAGCGATTGATATTTTTCGAGAAAGCAAAATGGACTCTAGAATATCTCGGGTTTTGAACATTATAAAAAAAACTTTTAATAGGTTTGTCACTAATTTGTGGAAAATAGGGATGTTTAATTGACAAATAGTATAGAACTGATCCTTATTTAAAATTTAGATGTATCAAATTCTCCAAAAAAAGATTAGTACAAATCCAAAATATTCTTTTTCTTAAGGAAAAAGCGTGTTGCCATGTTTTACGATGACATCTACATAATACCCCGCAAGCCGCCTCAATAGGCGTGCGGCGGGGGGTGTTAGGACACCAGCCGTCAACAAAAAAAATAAAATAAAATAAAATAAAAGTTCCGCCTAGCATTTATTAAAGTCCTAAATTGTTCGGGGGAAAAACGAATTCCCATACCTATCCGTTCGGCAAAATATCTCTCTTAATTTATCGACTCTGTCGGACCTGGAAATATAATGTGGTTCTAATATGATGTTCTCCGTGTCGCTCTGAAAGATATCCATTCTCAATTGCTCAAGCAATCTTAGCCTAGCGCGTAGCCTCCGAGTCTCTAGCGGCTCCCACCCTAAATCGTTCAAAATCTGTGTAACGCTTTCTGTACGGCCGTAGCATTTTTGACGAATTGCGCAGCTTTCCTTTGTATTTTATTAAGTTCATGGACTAGGTCTTTCTCCGCCGAATCCCATATGCTCGCTGCATATTCAAGGTGTGGCCGGACGAGTGCAAAATAGCACCTCTCTTTCACTTTATCATCCGAAAATCTTCCCACAATACGCTTGACAAATCCTAGCTTCTTCAGGGCTCTGCCACAAATATTTCTTATATGTGTCCCCCACGATAGGTTCGAAGTTATCGTAACTCCCAGGTATTTAACTTCATCTGTCGCATTTATGCTAACGCCATCCACAACATATACATGGGGATAGTTGGACGACCTACGCAAGAAATGCACCGCGGTGCATTTGCTCAGATTAAGTTCTAGTCCCCACTCTTTGCTCCACGCATGAACGTTATTTAAGTCCGATGACAGAATTTCAAAGTCAGAGTGATCACTAATTTCGCGGTATATGACAGCGTCGTCGGCAAATAAACGTATTTTACTGCTAATTCGGGAGCAGAGGTCGTTTATATATATAATGAACAAAAGTGGGCCAATAACGCTTCCTTGCGGGACACCTGATGTCACTTTAACTATATCAGAGCTAATTCCGTCAACAAAATGACATTGGGCAGTGTCGTGTTAATTTGTTTGTTCGCACAACTCACAATGGAAATTCCGGGACTCGTACACACGTAAGCGAGGAAAGTAGTTTCACAATACTACATCGTAACGGCTTCGAGAAAGGCAAACTGTGGTATAGATAACCATTCTAATGATATTCCAAAATTAGGTATATGGTGACAGAGTTCATAAAACAAGGCGAGCAATTTAGCATTGCAAGGATAAGAGGAAGTAAGGCTAAGTCACAATTACAAAAAAAATATTATAATCCACCCGCATGGGTTATGTTCAACATTGCAAGCTTTGCGATATGGCACCACCTGCTAGGTGACGACACAATTAAAGAATACGGCGGCGCGCCCTTTCAGGGAACGATCAAAATATGTCCTTTGAGACAATTTTAGCCGACTTTACGTTTCAAACATTGCCAAAGTATATTTATTTTGACATGAAATATTACCTGAAACAATATAGAGTATATAACCGCGTTATTAAGAAAATTACCAATGTAAGCTTCACTCGGTGCGTGCGAAGGCGTGGCTCAGCTACGTCATTCGTATATTATGGTCCAAATTACATTAGATACGTAAGGAGTAAGAGATTGCGTTATTAGTATGTAAATGAAATGCAAAAAGCGTTTATTTTGACGATTATAAAATTTCAAAATGCTACGCACAATGTAATCTCGCTCATGTAAGCATGACATTGCCGTTGTAAACTACGCCGGCATATTAGGTTGAAACAAAATGATACAGACGATTACGTTTGAATTTTATTTACACCAGCAGTATTGATATTGGGTCGGAGGCTTCTGCGGTGATTTATTGAGGTCAGTCTATTCGGGTTTTTACCGCGTTGCTTCATTTTAACGGACTACAGTTTCGCTCACATAAAGCAACGCGGTAGAAACCCGAATAAACGGACCTCAGTATTGGTAATGCTTTTCTTCAAAGAGTTTTTTCTCTCCTTGGAAACATATAATATTCATAACAGACGCCGTCGTAACACCGATGGTTGCAGGTGGTGGTTTTCACTACCAGAGTAGAATATGAATTGGATTCCGGATGGCGGAAGACGAGCGACGACGGTCGCCATCGCACATTTCCATCCTTCCCATGAACACGAAGAATGTTACACCGGTCGCGACACGGAATGAAAATGATTCCCCCGGAAGATGGAAGCACTTGAACCGGCGATGAAAAAATAAAAAAAACAAACAAATGAAGGCGGTGACCCGGATCAATCGGCGCAGGAGGGAATGAGCCCGGCGACGAGGGGATACGATTAGTTAGCGAGAGAGCGCAAGCTCCGATTTTAGACCCGCCTCTGCTATCAAATCCAGCCAGAAATCGGTTCTGTGGACACAGATTCATTAAAACACATCCGACACACACCGAAAACTCCGATGCATTCTTCCCGGTCATCCCGGAGATCCGTAAAAGAGGGCACTATCAACATGGAAAGAGAGATACTCCACGTTAAGGCATTTTTGCACGGCGCTTCCTTGCAGAAAGTTAAACTGAATTCCGAGCGTATGCCAACAATCATCAAAACACTTGAAAGTAAGGCCAAGGACAACCTGTACGAAATAATGAAAGATAGCTAACATAAAAAGTAATACAGTATTGAAAAATATACAATCTTGGTTATTTACTCAAGAAAAAATAGAGGATACCTTGCTATAATTGTCAGTGATAAACTTGCTAAGTGCGCTTAAAGTACTGATAACCTCATGTAATATTGTGTATCTATGTCCATGTTCAATTATGTAAAAGACTAACGCATAACTATTGACCAAATGATAGTAGTCTTAATAAAGGTCCTCCTTTTAGGCTACGTAATATTAATCATGCTGTAAAGATTAATGCACGTCTAATTGTGTTAAGTAATGAATCATATATATTATTTCTCAAAGGTGTTTTTTTGTCGCAACGCCATAACTCCCATAATTCTGCATCAAAATTAATGATCCAAGCAACGTTTTAAAGCTTATGTTCCCCGCTATTGATGAAAAATATACAAATGGTTTAAAATTAAAGTTTTAGTTTAAAAATTTGAAATTAAAGTTTTAGTTTAAAAATTTGAAATTAAAGTTTTAGTTAAAAAATTTGAAATTAAAGGTTTTGTTAAAAAATTTTAAATAAAGTTTTTGTTAAAAATTTGAAATTAAAGTTTTTGTTAAAATATGGTACAGTGCCACCTGTTGACTATATAATCATTTAATATGTAGGCTATGGTACGTGCTTAAAAGACTGTAGGATGCGCCATCTATTAACACATCGTTTAGTTAATTGTTTACATTCTACATGAAATCAGTGTGACCATTTACTGTTTATGTTATGTATCTTTAACACAAACGTAAATAACATATAATCGTCCATGGGAAGAAACAGGTAGAAGAACAGGAAGAAAGGAGGAATAAACAGGAAGAAGCTGCATACTGCGAGAAACATTCGACAGGTAATTCGACAGGTAGACGAACAGGAAGAAAGAAGGAAGAAATAGGAAGAAGTTGCATACTGCGCGAAACATTCGACAGGTAGATGAACAGGAAGAAAGAAGGAAGAAACAGGAAGAAGCTGCATACTGTGCGAAATATTCGCACGGGTCAGCTAGTATTATATTATTATTATTATTATTATTATTATTATTATTATTATAAACCGAGAAAATAAATAAGACAATGACTAAAATCCTAGCATGCGGAAGAGAGAAGATGAATGCAGAAGTCACCCTGAGAGGAGAGATATTAGAGCCAGTTGATTCCATCGCCCACCTCGGAAATCCCAACTTGTGGGACGGAAGAAGTACAACGGACATCAAGCGGAGAATAGCCCAAGGTAAGAGGGCTGTCATGGTAGAAAGACAACTGCTGACCTCAAAGAAGATAGGACTACAAACCAGGAAACATTATGCGAAAACATTCGTGTGGAGCGTGGCACTCCACGGATCGGAAGCATGGACCATTGGAAAAGCTGACCAGAGAAGACTAAAAGGCGTCGAAACCTGGTGCTGGAGGATGATGCTGAAGATAAAATGGAGGGAAAAAATAAGAAATGATAAATTGTATAGAAGATTTGAAGAGGAGAGGACCATATGGAACACCATACTAATTGTTGTTCTAAAAAATATCCAGACTCAAAAATAGTACAACCAAGATATCAACATGTTGATAAATTATGTTCAACTTTTAACCACATAAGCAGCTAAGGTATGCCTCGAGGTAAACATGATGCACAGACGGATATCCGTGCAGGATAACTGTCTTCTATAACTCGACTTCCTAATTTGTGTTCGCATTCGATCATCGAGTAATTATTAAAACCTATTAAAGTTATCATCCGCGATCTTCTTACGCAATAGAATCGGGTCCAAAAAAATGATGATTCGTCTGATGTACGTCTACTTACACACGACGTCCACATAAGTATTTATACCTATCAATAATAATTATTACAATACTATTCGCATAATAATGAATATTAAATTCATACCAATGACCGCAGTCATATCGGCGCGCGGATTCACACACACACTATTAAATATACTCTTGTCCAGCGAAATTTCCTCCACGGCTGCGACCGAAGCCCTGGAATGGAAGCACCTCTTTCTCCTCGTTTTGTTCGTTATATCATATTACCGCTTAAAGCCTTATCTACAGCCTCGGCTGTGAGCTCGGCCAAGCGGCCCCTGGAATTGCCACTGTTCGCCATGATTGCAGCAATAATCGTTTTGCAAAAAAAAGTGCAGGAATTACGAACCTTCTCTAAAGGACTAAGGGCACTTATCGCAAAAGTAGGACATCGCGAGTCGCTTCCGATAAAACAAACTTTACAGTCCCATTTTATAGATACGACGCCAAATGTGCGCTCGTGCGATGAGAAGAAAAAGGACTCTACAAGGTTTTCGAGAAAACAACGCCAACGATTCCTTACATCGAAGACAATACTACATCGTAATAAAAAAAAGAGGAACCGCGACTTACGAATCTCTCAACATTCGAACTTTACGAGTTACGAACTCATTAATGCATTCCGTTTTGGACGATGACTATAAATATTAGGCTCAAATACATTAACTGTGAGGTTTCAATGGTTCAGAGAGTTGTAGACAATTTATTGCAAGCAATGGCATAGAAAAATTTCTTCACGGCCTTACATCTTCAGCAACAAAAAATTCACTTTTATATTATTTCAGAGAGAGGGAGTCTGAGTAATGATTCTTTCCTCATGATCTAAAAAAACAAACTGGGGTTCAAGAAACTTACCATAGAAAGGAACGAATTTAGTTCTAAAGTGGAGTTCGGTATCAGCAGTTTAATTTTGACGCCATGAAAACTTAAGCCTATTCGGTGGTATAATAGGTATAATGACTCGAATTTCATTTTGCTGATCACCTGGCAACGAACGAATTATTTGATATGAAAACAAATCTATACTTAAGCCATGAATATATATTATGGAATGTTATCTCGTCGCCAAAAACTTTTGTCTAGAATTCCGTAAACAGATAATTTTTTGGAAAGTGATGCCACCTAGTGATGAAAGGCGGAAGTTCAAATGTAAATACAGTCGATAGTTTGTAAATAAACACGTCGTACTGGTTTTACCATGAATATACATGGGTTTTACTTACAATTAATCATAATGCAGTGGATAAAAAATGTAGTACTACACGCGGGACGTAATTATACACTTTTTCATATCGTCCGGTTTACTAATATATTTAATTCCTCTCCAAATTTAATTACACAAATGCACAATTAACTTCTTAGCACTTCGTGAAAATTTAATAATAATGCGAGGTGACTTCATGAGTATTCCCAATGGCCGTCATTGCAGTGCAGGGAAAAAGAAATGCACTTACCGCCGCCTTGAACAGATTCTTATTTTTCAATCCAAGTCTCCTGTTTTGGGTCCTCGTAGACGCATACCCTGTTTTGCAGCCTGGCACGAAGCAAGTTCTGTTTAAACAAGGTATTTTGAATTTATTTAAGCCGTACGGGCTTAATGCATTCAAATTAGAATAAGAGTCTGGCAAACATCGTCGTCGGCACACGATGGACGTTTCATAAACCTCTTACACATTTCCTCTAATAGATATTTCCTCTCTAGCATTTACAAAGTAACTTTTAGGTCACAAAAATAGCAAGACATTATTCAAAGCATCAATAATTCATATCTCCTCAATCGTTATCGAATATTCACCACAGTCTCACGTTGGCAACAATGAACTACGTCTATTCACAATAACAACTGAAAAGACTCTACTCGAAGTGGCGCCAAGGACTGGGGCAACTAAAAGTGGAAATTTATGCGACACTTAGCCTACGCAACAATTCCAAACATCTAAATCCATAATAGATATTAATGACTTAAGCTCTCGCTACTTATATTTTCCAAATGGATTTGAAATTGCATGGCGTAAAAAATGCCTAAAATGAACTCCGCCAATAATTTTCATAACGATGCGCAATATGTCCTCCAATGAAGTGCAGTATTAATTATAAGATACACTCACGTTTTCTTCACAAATGAGAGAATCCCAATCGATCACGGGAATACTTGCTAAGATCTCTCGTACTACATAGTAGTTATCGGCTCATTTAGACGAGCGAAAGAGAATTAAAGCATGTACTCATATTATCGAGAAGACACATGTGCACAAAAGGAGACTTACTTTGTGCAAGCTTATTCGAGAACAACAAAACATTCACAGAAAAGCTCACCATCCCACTCTCATCACATCATCATCACTCGCGAATTCCATCGTGCACCACGCTACGTGTTTCCCAAAAACGAAACGACCAAGTCTTCTGCATTGTATGACAAGTATTACGCGTCCCAGTGGTCAACGCTCTTTCTCACTTCTTTCTCACTTACGCACCGGGTGGTTCAAGGAGTGGTTATACCAAAGCGGTCGCCATCCATTACGATTCTGAAACCTCAGGCTGTTGAGCGGCAACGTTTCAAATGTAATTTACATCAATGTGTACTAAGATAAGATAAGATAAGATTTATTGGCTCTAGGAAAGAATTCCTTTGGAGCAGGCATAAGTAATTACAACTCAGGCAAAAAATAATAACAATCACATAGAAAACATGTCACTATTTAAAAGAATCTTATCAAATCACAGCACTTGCCCACAGAAAATATTACAATACCATACTCAATACATTGTAGCAATCACAAAGGTAGCATATTCATGAATTTAATCCAAGATATTTAACAAAATATTAACTATCACTGAGATAAAAAGACAGCAACAATTTAAAAAATCTTTCGGTTGACTTAATATTTTTCAGCGTTTGCGGAATAGAATTCCATACAATGCATGAATTTACATAAAAAGAGTTATGATAAATAGACGTGCTGTGGCAGGGTACAATTAATTTGTTATTATTTCTGGTGTTTTTTGTTTTTTTGACCAAATTATCTTTATATGGCTGATAAATGTAAGAAGGAGTTTCAGTTTTTAATAATTTGTGCATAAACACACCCATTTGCAATTTTCTTCTTCGTTCAATTTAAAGAATTTTTAATTCATAAAATATTCATTAAATTCGTAAAAGACTCAGGCATCCAATAGGATTACTTTCTGCAGTCACAAGACTGCAGAGAATAATAATCAACTTATTCTTCAGTAGATCATTACGCATGGTAAGATATAGAATTCGTCACAGATATACAAATGTACAAATGGTTTACATATACAAATACAAAAATTACATGGTGACACTAGATAATGCTAACTTACGTCCAATTGTACATATGGGAGTCAAGTGAAGGGATCTTTGTCCTTCAAAAATTCATCTAGAGTATAGTACTGTTTAAGTAACAAGAATTTCTTCAACTTACTCTTAAATTGGTTCAAGGAGTGTACATTAACAAGGAGAGGAGGTACGTGATTGTACACTTTGGTACCCATTGAGACAGGACTTCTTACAGATAGTCTTCTCTTGTGACGGTCAACATGAATACTAGCCCGAACTTCTTTTCGCATAGCAGTGTAACATGCTATTAGTTGTTAAGTATTTCAAATTTAATCTAATGTAAATACATAAAAGATAAATATAAATACATGGGAGTGTGAGTAAATTCAACTTTATAAAAAAAAGTTTACAATGTGCTTGATAATGTCCATCTGCCATGCATCTTATTATTTTAATACGGTTGTCTTCGGCATGGCGTAACACATCGTGACATCTAGAATGTCTGGATTGTTAAAAATTATGAAACATAAAAAATATGAATATCACATTTCGGTAGAAAAAATCCCCATAATGAAATCATCTTATGCGTAGCATATTTTAGTTCAAAACTGCATAGAACAAGACAATTGAAGTGAACACGGGTACAATATCTGCCCACTTAATAAAACATTGTTGGCAACAGGAAAGACTGGAATGGTTATACACATACTGAACCCGGAGTCTTCTTCTTCTTCTTCCTTCCAGGATTAGGCTTTCAGCTTGTTCCGGCTTCACATCACCATCTCAACCTTGGCGTCCCAACACTCCTTTTCCGTAATGGCTTATATTCAAAAGCCTGCATTTGAAAACTACTCTTTAGGCATTCGCTGTACATGCTCTTTTCACTTATTTTTGTAATCCACCAACCTATCTGATATTGCCCGAACACCTAGTTCCTCTCTTATAGATGTACTCCTCAATTTATCTCTTCTTGTACCTACACCCCTTTACTGTTCGAAGAAATTTCATTTCAGATGACTCTCTGTTTTGTTGTCAAACATTCTGACCCATACAACACTGCAGGGACTGCCATCACCTTATAGAACTAAATTTGAGTTTCTTTTCTTGTTTTCCCTTTAAAAGTTCTTCTTATTGTCCCACTTATCCTCTGAAAATTGTTTATTTTATTTGTGAAAACTTTATCATCTTCAGAAGTTATATCACATCCTAAATATTGGAAGTGGGATACCTGTTAAAGTATTATATCTTCTATAACAATTTTTGTTCTTATTGGATTATTCCCTAAGAATGCCATTGTTTTGGTTTTTGCTATCGAAAGTTTTAGGTTATATATTTTAATCAATTGATGTGATTTGTGAACCGCCATTTGTAATTTATATTCTCTATCTAAAATAATAACCTGGTCGTCAGCGAATAGCAATGTGTTCAAATACTCAAGAGGGTCCTAATTCTATGCCTGGCGCCAATTCTATGCCTGAACCCGGAGTGTAGAAAGGAAATCGAACGAATCATTGTAATGACAAATCATTTAATTTAAGAAGCAAATAAAGGCAATATGAACGTTTCATTATAAATAACTGTACAGAATTTTAAATCTTATCAACCTAGACAATCACAATGTTCATGCCCACTTGGAAAGCCGATTTTTGAAGTGATCTTTGACGGTTCATAACAGCGCAGAAGTTCACGTCTAACGGAGGATAAAAAGTTGGCCTCTCGGCCCCATAGGCATTCCATGGCAAATAATTCCTTCAGCATGGCTACTGATCGAAAGTTCTCCGAAAACGTTAGGCTCATGTGATGCTATGTTTTCCTAGTGGGGCACCTTCGGTGTCAATGCCGCCGCAAGTAGCCTTGGGACCAAGAAATACTGATTCATGTTCCTCTGTCCTAATCTCGAGTACGAATCGAAAACTCGATTCTTGGCAAGTTTCCCGTCCTTTGAATCATTCGAAATCCATTACCTCAAAGATATTTAACTTCTTGCATCCACACTCCGGTTCGTGGAATCTTCTTAGAATCCAACAGGATCATTAGTTGGTATTTAATTAGTTTCACAGCGAATTTTATTACATTTCACCCTGGAATAAATATAGCTAAAAAGTAACGTAGCTACAGCAAGCGACTGAAATAGGAGCTGGGCGACAAAAGAACATCGGAATTTGCACGCGCGATTGTTGTTTGTGTTGATTCTCCGTAAAGGGGTCAAACATGGATAATGTTAAGTTATTAATTAATTCTGGGTCATCAGATTACGTTTCAAATGCTTATTTAGAAAGAATTCAACAGCATTGCTACAAGTATACATTAAAACAAAGAGGAAGGTCCTAGTTTTCAAGGATTTCCTATGCAAAACAGAACTCGCATGAGTCTAAAGAGGAAAGGTCGATCTCCATGCCCACATATCATGAATAAATTATAGACCGTTGCCGTGCGCATGATTTTTAAATCATTTTCTCTCTTAAAGCATGAATAAATTCATGCGTTATTCATGGCGATGGGAGACTCACAATGGGAGATGAAATGGGGGCAGACGGTAGGTATGGCATGTCATGCACTTAAAAAAAAAATATTTTAGCGTTTTCTAAGTACCAATTGATATTTTTAGGTGCAAATAAATGAGAACAGGTGCTAGCACGATCATACGATGTCATCCCGACTAAAGGAACTACTATACATTCACCATAGGACGCAGTAACAACAGGAGCTTTGGTGACAGCTAAAAACCCTTACAGTTCTCTGTAAGAAGGAAATTCCTTCAGTTGAGCGAAATATTATAATTTGTACAATTTCTCTAGGTTGGCAATACCTAATTTATACTACTTATTGTAGAGATAGACCACCAGTATTTTATGATGGTCAGAGTTATCATCAGAGGTAGCAGCCATAAACCCAAGGACTGCTTGCTCCCCATTTTAATTTGTCTTTTTCAATAACAGCATCACTCCTCCGTAACTCCCCGATTTCGCATTTATTTTCAGATTTTCACGATAGTTTAATGGTTTTCTGGAGATCCTCGCAAACTTGTTCGATAGTCCTTTCACTCATGTATGAGGGAGATTCTGCGTATCAGGCTGTGTCCGCTGACACTAACATACGATAGAGACCGGAAAGTTTCATGCAAAAAATATCTCATTGGATTCTGTAAGGCTGTGTTTCCCAGAATTTTCTTCGGGTCCATTCCAGAAACAAAGATATTTTCCCTTGGATATAAAGAGCCTTTTGACTGCTTTCCTCAAATCTTAAGGGAGGGACTTTTCACTTCCGACTGGTCCACGTATACGTAAAAAGACAAATTATATGAATCCTAGGAATATAGAAGTGCAAATCATAAGAGTATATTGTAGTTTCCGGTTTTACCCATTGGACGGACACGTTAGGCTGTACGGTTAGTCTGTGATCCAAGTGATTCCAGCAAAAGAGTTATTAAAGCGAATGAGGAAAATGTACTCATCGAACACTCCCGACTGTGTGATGTCGACAAATAAAACGGCACGGGAGAAAAGCTAGCAACGAGGACACTAATTGAATTCTCGAAGCGAAAAAATGAAATGGAAAAAACGAGAGAATGACAAGACGGATAGGTTAGACGGCGAGATTTCCTCAAAAACAGATAAATCCATTAGTCAAGCGCTCGAAGCATTTAGTGGAAGACTGAGCCCTCAAGGAAATCCGTCAACATTTGCATTAATTAGCATTACGAATATCGGGAGATTCAAAACCTACGTTTACCCACGAGTTCCTTTAATGGTCATACGTGCTTTATTGGTGATATCTACTGTTAAAAATGAAAAAACCCAATCATGCCCATTTATTTTGTTATTACTTTCATTGTACTTCTAAACGTTCAGCTACGGGACATGGCATACCTTTGGTTCGATAGAATTTTAACATATTTTATTCTACACGCGAAAAAATATATTTCTCTACGTTATAATTGTCACTAAAAATATCAAGGTGTCTCTCCGAGTCATACACGCGAAAGAACATATTTCGACATAATATTTCTGCCATTTCGAATACCGCTCCTAAAACTCTCGCTATAAAACCCTTTCGCCAAGGAAAAGTGTAAAATACAACGCTCGTATAGCTTCCAATACTGTCTTGAAGATGAGTTCGGGGGCCGAAAAATATGTGCTTCAGTGAAATGGGGTGAAGGAATTATACTTCGACTCTCTTATAAAATAATTTTTAAAAACACGTAAATGACACATGATTATCGCTCCAATCCATGGCGATCAACACATATCCATGACGAATTCCCGTAATCTGAGACATTGTCCTTCGAAGTGAATCTCCATCGTCCTTAAAAGATTTTTCCGGTGAGTCTCACACAGAAAAGTTTCTCTGGTGCAGCAGCGGTTGCAACGGGCTCCTCATCATTGCCAACATTTCGAGGAGCAACTTGTTCTCTCCACCATCATCACGGAACTCAAAAGGCCCAGAAGATGAAAAGCAAACCGCTCTTTGAAACGTGGCATGGAGAAGAAGCACATCGCAACCGGTGGAACACCCGAGAAACTTTTCTCCAATGTATTTTTCCAGCGGTTCGTTTCCGGCGACGGGAATTGAACCGAGGCCTTACGAATCCCACGCCGTGACGGCCGTGGCTCTGTTCGTTGGTTGAAGGCATAAGGAGAGTAGCCTACGTCCGCAAGGACTTTCTCTTTACTTTGAAACCGAAAAAGAATCATGCTTTAAGGTAGTTTGAGCGATATATCATTTTACCTAGAAATCAATGAATTTCGTCTGATTTTGAAGAAAAATATCTCACCCTTCTAATGAGACCAAAAATTCAACTTCTTACCACATTACTTTCCGAGATATTTGCCTAAAAATACCAGCCCTTTTACATGGGAAATGGTACGTGTATGAACTCCAGAGGGACATTATTTACAAAATGAGGTATTTCTAATCCTTGGATGTCGTAAAAAAAACTAATATCGTGTAGTTTGTATGTTTTCTCAACTATATTTGCAAATTAATCAAATTTTCACCGCAGTAAATTCTTCGAGATCACAATAAACCTTCCGTTTGGATGGAGTTTCAAACGCACCGCGCGAAAAAAATGAGTCAAATTAAAGATTTATTTAGATATTTTCATTTTATTACTTAAAATTTCTGTCATGTTAAACTATAGAATTGCACCATTAATAATGCAACATTTAATTTATGTGTCCTACATCTGGTGAAATTAAAACGCATAATTGGAATATGGTCTCTATTATGACTAGGGAACTATCTCGCTCGGACTACCTTAAGGAGTATATTCAATTCGTATGCTTTACCTTGTGCAACCACGTAACGATGAGTAAAAAATACACCAGTAAAATTCCACGGTTTTCATTTAATCCGACGCAGGTTTCATCATTACAAAGTAATTGTTAAGGTGACCTTGGGCCACTGCGAGCCCCTTAGATACAAAATGTTGAGGGTACGGAGAGAAGGGAGAAGAGAAGGGGGCCAAGACAGGAAAATTTGGGGTGGGTATGGATTGTTGTTCGATGAGAATTAATTCACAGAGGGGGAGGAAGGAAAGGTAGGATGAAGAGCCCGTTAGCAAACAGTCGGCAAATCGTAAGTAGAACAAGATAAGGAAATACCACGTAAATTGGGTGGTCGTAAGCACCGATAAAAATTCACTAATGCGACAGACGGTGAAATACTGACGGTCAGCTAATTCATGACTCAGTTTCAGCTAATTCGCGATTTGATAGGCAAAAATCGACATGCTGCCTGATACAGGATATTCATCCTGAGTATTTGGTTCAACGCAGTAGATGCAGAAAACGCATACACCGGTCGAATCAAGGAATGTTCCGCAACCATGCGCAGACTGCTACTGATCATAATATCCCACCCCAGTCTGAGTACATTTCCTCTGATCCAGAGAGTAGACTTTCGCAGCTGATAAAATGATGCTGGTGAGGCTGATCGAGTTTGGTTGCGTTGAGAGCATTTTTGGCTCGACGTTTCCCGTGTTGCACCTACTGGCATCTTCAAGATTGACTGCCCAAACGCAATAAAACTTCAAAGTCGTATTAACATCGAAATTATTTCCGACTTCTTCATGGTCTAGAGTTGACAGACAAAAGTACTCGACGGATTTCTCTTTCATACCATTTTTACAGCAAAGCCACTAATTAATTAATGGGCGTTCGCTGCTTTCCTTGTCATCTTACTTAGATCGCCTCATTTTTCAGACCCTCTATTCCTGCAAAGTTTCCTCTCGCGGTTGACGACTTCTTTTTAGCTGCAGAGCGATAACCTTTTAAGAACACAACGAAAACAGAAGGAGATCCCAGTAGGTCAATTGCGAGGAATCAAAACAGAGGTGCACAAACCGATGAAGCGGTCAAAATCCGATGAAAGAATCTAGCAAGATGAGGTCCAGAGGAGACAACCAGAGCACCACGACGAAAAACGTCAAGGACGAGAGTAACGACGAAAAACAGAGTGGGGGTCAAGAAGAGGAGAGGAGGGGTGGGAGGGAGGTGGTGTCAATGGGGCCGCTGGCATTTCGCGTGACCGAGGACCAGAACTCGGAAATATCTCGAAAGATGAAAATAGTTCGCTCTATTTTGAGATCAACACTTGAAGTGGTCCCTCCGAAAAATCTTACTAATACATATAAAAATCTTGTGATGTCTATCTGTCTGTCTGTAACTCAATCACTCATAAACCACTGAATCGATTGAAACAAAATTTGGCAGGAAGATACTTGATATATTTGGTTCACGCATAGACTATAGAGCAAGGGCCTTGGGGCCCTAGAAGGCCCTCAAGTGGACCCTTTTATCGCCAAAAATTGGCCCTGGAAGATAATTCTTGCCTGCACACGTAAAATATACCTATACTGAATGTGCAACAACCATGGGGTCGTAAGTCACACTGGCGCCCCAGAGGGCCCAAAGTTCAAAAAGAATGCTTTCTTTAAAGCCCCATAAGTATTGAACGAGTGAACCGATTTTAGTGAAATTTTCACACGTGGAATGAATAAAACTTTTTTAAGGAAATTGGGATTATAAGGAAGGTCCTTGGGCCCCCAAGGCAGCGTATTGGGCCGTCTGGTGTCTCATGTATTTGAATAACTCAAGTCTAAACATTTTGGTTCAAGTGCAGAGGTTTCTCTTTTTGCATATTTTAATTAGTTCTACTAAAGATGGAAGGCTATAGTTTTCGCCATTAGATGGATAAAAGATTGTAGTTTCTTATTCTTTCATTCATTTTTTATACAGATAAAATTTTCCTAGAAATCGCGTTTTTAATGTCAAAATCATGAATTTTACTTCTGTCAACAATAGGATATTTCCTTGGTAACCGTGGAATTAGCACTAGCTTTAGAAGGGAAAAGGGACCTTCACAATGGCGGCTGGATTTTATATCTTGAGATAGGTAGTACAGTGGAAATCTAGGCCGTATACTGAAATGTTGCTGATTACGATATTTTCAGGGATATTTTTGCCTAAAATTGGCAAAATTAATCACAGTGGAAATCTAGGCCGTATACTGAAATGTTGCTGATTACGATATTTTCAGGGATATTTTTGCCTAAAATTGGCAAAATTAATTTCAAGTGGGCTTATTTAAGTTGTACCCATGTAAAACAGGAAGTGTCACGATGTTATATTAATGCGGAAATCCTCTGGAATGCAAATGGCCTGTAGTTTAGTTTCCATATCTTACTGCAAAAGAATGTTGAAACTCGGTAAACAAAATGTAATGCGGTTTTCATCTGCTGAATTAAAAAATAAAACTAAAATCATAGCTGAGTAAAACAGGAGAATGCCACGATGTTATATTAATGCGACTAGCCTCTTGAATGCAAATGGCCTGTAGTAGGCCTTAATTTCTGTATGTTACTGCAAAATAATTTCGAAACTGTGTAGGCATAATATAATGCGGTTTTCATCTGCTGAATTAAAAAATACAACTAAAATTATAGCTGATTTGCCTAGAAAAAAAATACACCTCATAAGAGACTCGAACCTACAACCTATATGCCCTGTCTTTCTTTCATCCCCCGTTAGAAAAGCGTGTTCTCCGTACGATGATTACAAGAAATATTCTACCTTGCATCCTATTTGTTAGCAACTAAAATTTGAAATTACATGGAGTCAAATGTGAGGATGGATGGATAAATGCACACACACACACAGACACATTTTAATGCGTACGCTTTCCCTTTCGGGGTTGGCAACGTCAATGGACTTTCTCATTGCCGTGAGCACATTTATAAAAAAATGCTCCCCCCCCCCCGCCCTCCACACTCAAATCGCTCTTCAAATGATTGTCTCTCCTGTCCTATGCCCAACAATACAAATCACTTTGTGCCTCCCTTACACTCCAGGGGGGCTATTCTGTTTCTACATACGCTAACATAACGCGGTGATACAATAGCGTTTGCTGCCATTTGCGAGGCGCCGCGCGCGATTCTGTTTCTTCCAACGTCACGACCATTGCAACAATACGATAAATAAGCGTTGCTAAAGCTAAAATGGCACGAGATCCGAAAAACAGATTTGCATTGTGGCGAGGTTATTCTCTATTTTATCGTATGGTCGCGGCGTTATGGCGTTATGAAGAAACAGAATCGCACCCCTGGTGTTAGATGGAAGAAGGAACTGTCCCGGTCTCAATTTCGCTCAAATGAAGACGCATAAGAGCGTGCATGAAAGCAAAGCATGATGATAATTATAATTATTATTATTATGCTTTGCTTTCATGCACGCTCTCTTACTTTTAAAACTGATAATGTTCCCTCCTCTTTGAGAGTCCGTTTCTTTCACTTTCATCCATCACTTCCGCCGTCTATCTCCTTCTCTCGCGCCGTTTGCTCCACTTTCATTCATCTCTTTAGTTAATAGACCCCGTCCCATTCTCTCGGAATGGTCAAAAACACCTACCACGCCCATTTTAAGTACAGTACCGCCCGTGAGGCCCATTGATTCTCAACGGGAGGGATTTGAGTGAGAAATAATATGCATGGTAGTTCGATGAATACAGAAAAGAATCTTACTTCCCATTTATAATCTTTAACTGTGACCGCTTCGACATTCAAACGCATATGGATAGCTTATAGCAGCAACAATACCGCCTCGAAATCGCTGCCCGTCCAGTGGCACTTCGCAGAATCAATTTAGTAATAACTCAACAATGGACACGCGGATAAAGCTAATACCACAGTTATAATATTAAGCTGTGCTTGTAATTAATCAGCCATTCGTTTGAAGGCGGCGACTGAGAAACTGCTTACAATTAGATTTTTTTTAAATCCTAAATAAAATAAAAAGCCTGCTGAGTTGATGTCTAAAAGTGAATAACTAAAAACCAAAAGGTAATTAATGATATTTAAATGATTCAAATTAAAACGGCAATTCGGGCCAGAAAATGATGTTTTATATTAAAGACCTTACGGCATTTTCCGGATGGACTGAATGACTTCAGCAAGAAGTAATATAAACTTTGTAATAAAACGACAATAATTTATTTTAATGATAAATGATATGAGAAGCAATACATTAGCAGTAAAAAAAATTCTCGTTTGAGCTTCTTCCTCCCAAAACATACACCAGATTTTAGAAAAAAACCTTTTCGCAAAATATGAAGAGCCGGAACCACATTACGATGATACCAAATAATACTCTTTGTGATCTCAGCCATGAACATAGATTAAAATGTTAAGAAAGCTTATATTGACCTAATTAATCTCAAAATACACACACAAAGTATTTCTAATATTTTTTAACAATTTCAAGGCATCAGGGAAGTAACAACCACATGACAAGTCAGAGCATTAAGCGACACGGAAATGAGACGTATTAAATATAGAAATAACAGGTATAAAATTTGACTGATGCAGGGTGTCACCATGGTTATAAAATTTATGAGAAAATTTGGCACATAAACAAAAGAAGGATACATTTTAACTACATCTTAGGAAAAAGGAGCAGACATAAAATAGTAAACATAAAATCTTCAAATACAGTAAAATATCTTGGAATTACCTTAACTTCAGATATACCATGGGGAACACACATACAAAACATATGCGGCCCAGCATTAAAGAAACTACGTTTTTTTAGCGTATAATAGGAAGGTCCTCGGATGAAAAAGTAAAAGAGAGATGCTACTTCGCTTTTGTTAAATCTCAAATACGCCGCGAGCATTTGGGACCCTGGTCATAAAAATTTAACCAAAAGCAGCACGCTTCATTAAAAACTGTTACGAACGAACATATAGTGTTACACAACTGTTAAAGAGATTAAGGTGGGAGCCCCTAGAGACTCAGAGGCTGCACGCTAGGCTTAGACTGTTTGAGATATTAAGAACTGGTGTGTTTCAGAGCGACACAGAGAATATTATCAATACGCCTCACTACATTTCTAGGTCCGACAAATGCGACAAAATAATAGAGATACACTGCCGAACAGATAGGTACAAAAACTCGTTCTTTCCGCGAACAATAAGCGATCACAATAAAAATTAAGCTCCTCCAAACACACTCTTACAGGACATGTCACCATTTCGACTCCAAAACTTTTACATCTTTACACGGCTGGTGGCCTACCACCCCCTGCCACACGCCCATGCGGCGGCTCGCGGGGTAGTATGTAGATGTAGGAGCGACTTCTCAGTGTTTCCGAGATAATCCGCGGTTAAATCCTTCCCTCCTCCGAAACATACAAGCAATAGCCCTTAGAGACAATAAGAGTGAAAGATGAAATCATATCTATGCATCGCTCATCATAGGATAACTAGGACGCACTATGCAACTCATAAGTAGGGTACTCACTAAACTCCGTAGGAGGTCTGCTATATCCACAGCCCTCTTAGCACTCACCTGTAAAAGAGGAGACATGATAGGTTATGCGTTGAAACTATGAGGAATAAAACAACATACAAAAAATTTTTACGGGTGAAATTGTATCATTGCAGCGTCTTCAAAACTACTGTCTGCATTTTGTTTTCAACATCCGCTACGATGAACACGTCACGCCTTATTACGAAAAAATTAAATGGCTGAAATTGGAAAAACGCCGAAAATTGCAAAAGGCTTTATACGTGTTCAAGGTCCTGAAATCCAAAAACCCCACCTATTTGTATTAAAACGTTATATGTAATGTAGATACAGGAAAAAGATCAACTCGTGTCACTGAGTTATTTTTAGTCCCTAAATTCCATACCTTATTATTTGAGCACTCTTTCCTAATTTCCTCCTGCAAGTTATGGAATTGTTTACCGGTAAATGTTAGAACCTCTATCACAATTTCAATGTTCAAGAGAAACATGACTGATTACCTATGTAAAATTGCTTAGTTTTTTGTAATCTTTTATGTTGCGGCATGTATTTATTTCTTTTCTATGTTCCAGGGGACTTAAAGTCCCAGAACAATAAAGACTATTTTCTATTCTATTCTATTCTATCATGTGCAAGAGAGGATATAAAAAAGTATCGTACCAGAGAGTGTATAAATTAATTTTCTTTCACCAGTCATAAAGGAGTAAAAAAGTCAAATCCCGTTAAAAGTGAGAACAGGGGCCTCGAACGGCGAATATATGACGAACACCGAAATCGATATGAGCGACAAACAACCTCGGTAGATTCAAAGTAATTTTTCCTCCGGCAATAAATGCCCTACGCGAGCACTAAAAAACATTACGACAAACTGCTCGTCTATATCGGTATGCCCTCCTTTGGAATTCTGCCGAGAAAAAGACAGCGGTTAAAAAAAAAAACTTTAAAAAAAAGTTTGCTTCACTCACTGACGACACCCACGAAACTTCGCTCTCTTCCGCTCGAAGAGGCTCACGGGAGCAAAGTTTGAGGCAAAGTTCTTCCTCTGCGACAAATGAAAGACATGCACTGCACAAGGCCTAAATAGACCCACAGAGTCTGCTCATATCTGACGTCATCAGAGAGCAATAAGCTCCATTTCGAAAAACAACCGACTTCCTAATTCGGTTTCCAAGAATTAGTTACCCGAAGACTCCAAGCAACTTTACGACTGTAAAACATGCTTATTATTAATTCTTTCATCGCTCATTTTTCTACTTCTCAGAAAGAATTAGCGAATTTCGACAGGATGACTAGGTTTCACACTGCAAAATAATTAGAATTTTGTCTCAAAATCTCCGGGGATAAATAGGATATCTTTTTACGATTAGTTGACGAGATATACAATTAGATTACTAGAGAGTAAAAGAGAAAACTAATATAGAGCATTATTACGAAGCAAACTGATTGCCTTCCCACGACTTCATTGATATAAAATACCTTAATGCAGCTGAATATTTAGGAAATGTCAAAACTTACCATGGGGGTGATTATTGTCAAAGCATTCAATGACCCTTACTCTACGCCCTATATAAAAGTAGGTACGAAAGTAGAAAGTTTTAACATTTTAATTCCACCATAGCATAAAATATCAGAAACCACAGGGCATTCCGAAAGCGACTAACAAGAATTTGTAAGTGGCACCTAAGCAACGCACAACAATTTGTTAATGGCAGCTAGGCGACGCCTAACAATTTGTTAATGGCAGCTAAGCAACGCATAAGAAGGGCAGAGAAAGGGTATTTAAGGAGGCACGCTGAAGGGCACGGGGGCAGTCTGACAATAATCAAGGACTCTTGTGGAACTGAGCAGATGGAGTCATTTTACTTTTGTGCATCAACGGGGACAAGCTGCTAGAGGAGCAACCGTATTTCAACGCAAGGTGTATCCGGGGAGCAACGGGAATATCACCAGAGGAGGAGCCGTATTTCAACGCAGGTTGTATCCGGGAAGTTAGCTGGCAAGGAACACAGCATCCACCCGTGCGGATATCGATAAGGAAATTTTATGTATGATTTTCAGTTTTTTTTATATGTTCTGCGATGTGAAGAAGAAGAAACGTGAAGTGGCTCGAGTGAGAAAAAGCGCATGGCCTGTACAATTTTATGAGCCTGAAGAGAAGTGATACAGTGAAGGGCATAATATATGTTGTGTATTTTAATGGTATAACATATTTATGGTGATTGGTAATCTTTTGTGTAAAGGGATATTCATTTTATTTCTCGTAATATTTTGTGAATGAAGTTCATCGTTCAAAATGTGAAGGAGAGTCCGGGCAATTTATTAGTTGAGTGAGGTTTGCTGGAGAGTTCAGAAGTAGAAGACAAAATCAGAGTCGCGCACACGTAAGAGAGTGAAATTTTTATTTTGTTTCAAAGTACCATATGTAATGTTCATTTGAAAAAGCTTTCATGGAACTAATAAACACTTCCGACTCGAATAGAAAAGGGGCCATTCAAATTATAGAATACATCTAACTTAGATGGCTGCCCTCACCCACCAAAAATAAAAGTTTTGCCACGGCTAAGAAACATAAAAGAGTTGGGTTTAGCAGGAATATTAAGTATTTCATAAAATTCATAAATCTTGGCAAGTAGTAAATTTTACAAATCCGATGGTGTCTGAATTATTGATCTAATAAATACAATCAAAAGAGGAACACCATCACAGGGAACTTCCAATTCCAACCGCTGAAGTTGGCGCTAATTAACCACACTCCAGGGCACACGAACGGAGTTGATTGGAGCGAATTTTGCGCCGGCCAAAATGCTGGTTGGGAGCATTCAGAGAATTCGCAACAGTCTCGCCAGAATTTTTTCAAAGAGGCTGTTGAATCCGTTCAAAACAATCATTCAATAACGTAAGCTATCGATCACAGACCAATTAAAGACTTTACAATATGAAACTAAAAACTTTACTCTAGCTGAAAATAAACGAACGTGATAACAATCGTGGATGCCACGATGAACATCCTATTGTCCTTCGGCGCTCATCAGCTTTCATCTCGATCTGATATCTCCAACGATGGCAACCACGCGCCGTTGCGACGCGAAGTGATTTATGCCGTGGAGCGAATGAGAATTCTTTCCAACCAACCTAATGATTTGCTCCACGTATTCCACCCAAGGGGTCAACCGGGTACTCTCTTGATTCGGTGTTCTCTCCATCATTTTTTTTCATTCTTTGTAACACCGATTGAAAGAAAAAACAATGATCGTGGCGCGCAAACATTCGACGTCTCTTTCAATCATGCCACTCTACTTGGGGCTTAAATACCGCTCTACCGACAGATGAAATTCGAGAGATGGAATAAAGGATCCGAAAATTACAGCATCCCCATTGGCTCAAAAGAGTCACCATTTTAATTAGGAAATTCATCACAGCGAGCAACTAACTACAGCGATTGCAGAGTTCCAAGTATCCTCAAAGGAAAGGCAACTGAAGGATGGAAAGTTCGGATATCGCGCATTCATTCGGCCGAAACTCGATTCCACAATTCCAAGCAACCGGAGAACATATATGTAGCTCTTTTCATTTGAGTAGATAATCGACCTCTTCGGTCAGTCGATAATCGACGGTTAAGCAAAAACACAAACAGTATTATCAATATTTTATCAAAGGTCTTAAGATTTCAACCTGTTCACGAAATTCGCTCACGAACTACATACGTGCATTTCCTAATGGCAATTTGCGAGCAGAGAGGCAGAAAAACTTTGCTTTGTATATATTCATACACAATAGACGCAAGCGCATGGCGCAAATATCTTCACAGAGACAGTCGCCATAGGCCTCTCAGTATGTGCAACAATAATGGGATTGGATATTTCGGGAAGCGACCAACAGCTAAGGTCATTTGGGTGTCATCAAGGGTGGATAGAAACTCGGCGTTGGCATTAGCCTGCTCTCGACGAAAGGCGCCAAGGAGACCACGGTTTAACGTCTCATCCGACATACGGAGTAGTGTACTTGAAGTTCCCTACACAAGACACTCAAGAAGGGATCGGGTTTTCTTTAAAAAAACATCGTCCTCTGATGGGATGTGCAACAATAAGCCCAAACAGTAAGGGATAGGAACTTCACAGTGATATAAACATCAGTTCCTACGCAACCCACTCCATTTAATAGTTTCATTTGCATGAGATGGTTCTATGGGTTCGGTGGTACTAGGTCCTCTCAAAGTTCTCCACCGAGCTCTTTGCCAGCGTTGAAAGTACGCACGACGATGCATATTTTTTGTGTATTTGGGTCAGATTTCGAAGGAGGACTTGGCACAGTTCGGGAAGAGAAGAGGGATCCTAAAGTGCGAGGGTGCGCGAATCCGAGGAACGCTCCTTGCATCGCGTAATCTCAAGTTTCACATGAAAAAAAGGAGACTCGAGTGCCGAAGTCGAGGGCGACTCTTGAACCGTGAAAAAAGGCGCCGAAGAAGGCACGACCGACGCCGGGGACTATGAGGACCGCTTCCCGTGGAGAGGAGAGGGCGGCGTCTGTATCTACGGAGCTGCATCTATGTTGCGCCGCTCCCACTGCTGCTCCTCCGAACGAATCGGATTCCGGAACGGAAACTTGTACAAAAATTTTGTACCGCCCCCCCCCCCCTCTCGACCTACCTTTCCACGTATTCTATAGCGTGGAATGCGATTTCCAAAGTGTGAGTCCCTTCTTTCTTCCTCTTTATTCCACAACATGAACTTCACAAGCTATGATCTTGCCGGTGTTCATGTCGTATGGGGTCTCCGGCTGAAATCGAGATTAATTACGCGGTCTCCAGGAGTAAATGGATTTATTATAATAACTTTTACAATCCACTGTGGTCAAAAGAAACATGCACGATCCGGATTTCGAATGCTAAAGCATTATCGTAAGGTGATGATGATACTTTAGCATTCGAATGATGATGATGCTTAAGCATTCGAAATCCGGATCGTGCATGTTGCTTTTGACCAGTGGATTGTAAAATTGATAATAAGAAACCCATTTAAAATGGAATTCCACAACGTTTCCACAGATCGCATTTCACTCGTCTCCAGGAGATTATTCTGCTGAAATGCAACCATATAAAGAACCATAATGCAAATCACGAGCATATTTTTCATCCCCAGGGATAGTGCTCCCAAGCATTCTGCTCGCAAAGAAAACAGTGGACTTTGGCAGAGTTTCAATAAAGGTGAACCCTCTTATTGCCTATTTATTAGAGGTACACTATCTGCTAGCATCATTACGCGCCCGGGTCATACTTGCGAAGTGCTACGGCTAACTGGCGTTAGTACTGAAGTGTGGTCGAAATATGCGTCAAACAAATGAATGACCGTAACAGTCATCTAGGCATGATGAAACAACTTAAAAATGAAATTTACCAGAAATTTTAAGAGAATCAGGTCAAACAGGAACATAATTTCAGTTCTTAAACTTAATAATGACAGATTAATTACTATGCATTCAAATTAGCCATCACCAATTTCGCAACCCTAGCCAAAGCGGACACCATGTCTGATGCGCCGATGGATTAGTACCTACGACTAAATGGAACGGCAGATTGATTAAACCTTTACTCCAACCATTGCCCGAGCCATCCGACTAGTACACGTTAAGTTGGTCCAAAGGTTGAATAGGAGACGCCACTTCCTGAGTGAGAGAAAAATTAAGAGCAGCAAGTACGCCTTGAGGTTGATTGGTGGCACGGACTTTGTAGATAGTTGCGCCACCACTCACGGGTGCATAGATTGGTGTCGCCATGGACAATCTATTTGTGAGGGTCCATTGATATACCTTTCTACCCTTCCCCAACCTCATCACATTGTTGTTAGCATCTCCAAAATAATCAGCTATATGCTAGCAGCTGAAGGTATATCAGTGGACACTCACAGATAGACGATCCATGGCCGAAATTCTGGCGAGACTGTTGCGAATTCACTGAATGCTCCCAACCAGCATTTCGGCCGGCGCAAAATTCGCTCAAATCAACTCCGTTCGTGTGCCCTGAAATGTGGTTAATTAGCGCCAACTTCAGCGGTTGGAATTGGAAGTTCCCCGTGATGTTGTTCCTCTTTTGATTGAATTTACTAGATCAATAATTCAGATTTCAACCTGTTCACTAAATACGCTCACGAACTACATACGTGCATTTCTTAATGGGAATTTGCGAGCAGACAAGTAGAAAAACTTTGCTTTGTATATATCCATACACAACAGACGCACTGCCGAGGGAAGCTTTCGGGTGAGAACCCTTGTTCAGCGGGAGAGAATCACTACTGAAGAATGTCACACTGGAGATGAGGGTAGAGGGTCTGAAGTTGTGCGGGGTTGGGTTTAAGTGAGAATGGATTGGTTGCAAGGAAGTGAGAGGGGGAGGAGTAGGATGGCAAGGGGGAAGGGAGATACGCGTTGATGGAGATACGCGATTTTATTGTAGAGATGTTCATGAAAATAAGCGTTTGTAGAATTTCATTGTTCATTCGAACGCTTAGCACGCAAACAATTAATATTAAAACCTTGCTAAAAATTCTGTATAGTTTCCTTATAAATACCTCTACAGAATTTCTTAAAAAGTTCTGTAGATATTCCTTAAAGTATTGAAACGACATTTTATGGAATTCCCTACGACGTTCTGCAGAATACCTTAGGATGTTCTGCAGAATACCTTAGGGCGTTCTGTGGAATTCCCTACGAATCTCCTTATAGGTCCCTAGAAAAGGAACTGGGTCAACGGAAACCTCGCATATTTCCGTAGAGTTGCTGAAGTTCTACAGAACAGCTTGTAAGGAGTTATTTTGCTCTGCAGAAAATAACTCTACAGAACACCTGTTCTGTAGAGTCAGGCTCTCATATTCCGCACAGATCCTTAGACAAGGAACTAGTTCTGAAGAAAAAGAGTCAATTTCTGTAGAATTCCTTACGTTCTACAGAACAGCATCTAAGGAATTTTTTAGCAGGGAACACCAAAAGATTCATAGTAACTTATGCTTCAATTGAGCCAACACGCAGAACCTCAATCAGCAACAATAATGGAGTTAGGCTCGACAAGGTGTCAGTTAAGACGTAGTCTATCGTCCATGGATGTGTTATTGAATGATTTAAAAGAAAAAGAATACAGTGTGTTCATTATGGCGGCATGTAATGCATGGCGGTAATAACATTAGTTTCCGATTCGGTTTGGATGGCTCTGGATAATTCATTAGCGAGTACTCATATCATATTAGCTAGGGATATTTATAAAGTAAATTTTTTAAGCACCATTGAGGTATATGGAGAGGGCACTGGCTATGCTGGCCAATGCTAGAGGCTGAAGCCAGTCCGCCATCTTCGTTAACCCTCATTCCCCTGTAGCGCTTGCTAGCTAACGCACTAATTTTGCTATTCAACTATTTTTTTCCATCGATAACTTACTAGAAAACAGCATGGACTTACTTCTTCAATGTGGAATCTTAGAATGTATTTTGTTTATTAATTTATTTTAAAAAACATCCGCATTCCCGATGAAAAATATCGCAAAACTGAGTAGAATCCATAGCAATAAGTGGTCAATATATGATTCAAGAGCTACTTGCCTTAAATTTCAAACAGATGGTGGATATTCTGGCTGTGCATGCAGTAATTCGTCCATTCCGTTACGCAAGCAATACGAAAGGGTGAGGAAAGAGCAGGGTCAAACAATATGGTTGTTATTTCGGTTGCTAGGCTTCAGTTTGATGACGTAACGCCCTCGCCACATGCCTCAATGTTTAACAGAATGCAACACATCACACGATATTACCAGCACAATGGTATAATCGCGAAAAATTTTAAATTAATGTGATATTATTAAACGTTGCATTAAAATAATCGAATTTCCTGTAGACCACATCGACGATATCTTAGTTTCCGGTTTCGAATGCATTCGGAACAAAGTCACAAATGTATATACCCCGAAATGAAAATAGCCAACCAAAACCCTATTATTTCGACAAACGACAAGTTTTGTGTCGCTTAAATAAACAATTTAAGGCATCAGCCATCTCAGAGCACGCAATGGAGTGAACCGGGGGACACCATAAAATTCGAAGACGCAAAAATAATAGGCAAGGAAAAAAGGGGCTTCCCGAGAGTATTAAGAGAAGTTATAGAAATCATCGAAACGCCAATGAATTTCAACAGAGAAGATGGATACCCCTTACACAGTGCTTGGAAAAGATTAATAATGCCTGAATCACGCGATCATTTTTTCCTTTTAAGTTCCTTTTTAAGGGATAGCTCCAATGATAGCTCAAATGATCGCTCGAAAATGATCGTGTGACTCGAACAAAGTCAGGGATGGCTCCAGCGATAGGGATCCCTATCGCTTTTTCCATCCCTGGCCACGTCCCTTTTTCCGTACCTGGAGGCATCGCTGACTCAACCATTTAGCCAATCAGAGTGCTCGGCCGCAAAGAGCGACTTTAACGCCACGTTCGGCTTTCAACGGAATGAGAGTAGTTAACATAGAAATGATGCGAAAAGGGACGGAAAAAATGATGGAAAAAGGGACGGCCAAAATGACCGTGTGATTCAGAAAATGATAGCTCGAGCTATTATTGTCACGGTCCCTGAAAAGCTATCATTGGAGCTATCCCTTAAAAGGGACGGAAAAAATGATCGTGTGATTCAGGCTTAAGACTCCCGTGCAATCACGACGCTGCTCCATGATTGGACGAAGTATTGGCCGTTTTTTTGGCGCCAAATCTCTCCTACATAAGAATGAGCCAAAAACCTTCCAGCTTATCCTTCACCTGAGGACGCCAGTAGGATAACTGGCGAAACTGTTGAGATACCCAAAAACATACGCGGACGCAACCCCGAAAAAATGTTGACATCAGCTGATGAACGCCGCGGAAACCTGCGAGCAAACAGTGAAAGAAAACTTGATTCCAACGCAGCCGGCGAGGATTAGACCATTTGTTCCCATTCATACTGTTTGCTGTTTGTGTTTCATTTGCAGTTATTGATGGTGAAACATTGGAAAGTGCAGGTGTTGTTGGAACGTCTCCTGTGCGCAGTCCGCCGACCATGAATAAAGTTACGAAGCTCAGTTTCCGCTCGTCTCGTTCAGTCGTTCCTCAATCTCGTTAATCCGTTCCAGATCACGAGGCTTCCTTCGTGTTTTCACCGTCGATCGCAAACACATCCGGAAAGCGTACGGTGACAGCAGAGATAACCGTGGGTCACGGAGCGCACATTTTTATTGACTTTTTACTAATTAACAAAAAATCTTGTACCACAAACCACTCAGGTGCATATATTAAGGTAGTGCGAGCGTGATAGTTCCCTCTTCTCATAATGCAGACCATATTCGATATATACGCTGTATTTTCACCAGCTGTGAGACACACGAATTAAATATTGCATTATTAATGGTGCAATAATATAGTTTTACATGACAGGAATTGTAAGCACTTACGTAAAAATATCTAAATAAGTCTTTAACTTGACTCATCTTTTTTTCGCGCAGTGCGTTTGAAACCCCTTCAAAAACGGAAGGTTTTTTGTGATACCCAAGAACCTACTGCGGTGACAATATGATTAATTTTCAAAAATGGTTTATAAAACATACAAACTACACACTGTTAGTTTTTTGACGACATCTAAGAGTTGAAAATACCTCATTTTGTAAATAATGTCTCTCAGGAGTGCCTACACGTACCATTTCCCATGTAAAAGGGCTGGTGTTTTTTGGAAAATATCTCCGAAAGTAAAGGGGTAAGGGGTTGAATTTTTGGTGTCATTGGATAGGTGAGATATTTTTCTTTAAAATGAGACCAAATTCATTGATTTCTAGTTAAAATAATGTTTCACTCAAACGACCTTAAAACAAACTATTGGCAGCGAAGTTGCTGTGCGCTGTTGCGATGGGATGTCGTCAGTTATCGCATCCGCGATTGTTATGTCTGCACTGATTTTACAAAAAGGTGTAAAACATGGACATTTTAAACTTTGTAAACACTCCGTGGAAAACTGCTCCCCTTTTGAAACACTTATTTTCAACGAGTTTGACAACTCTCAAAACTCAAAATATTCGGCCGTGACTGTGGTTCTCGGACAGAATGCTATCGTTACAAGAATACAGCAAAACACTTAAACGTGCGCTCGTCTCACGATTCAATGCCATTCGTGTGCGCTGTGGTGTGTGTGCGTGAAAAACAATTAAGTAACAAACATATACGTCTTTAACTTGACTCATTTTTTCACGCGGTACGTTTGAAACTTCATCAAAACGGAAGGTTTATTGTTATTTCGCAGACTTTACTGCGGTGACAATATGATCAATTTTCACAAATAGTTGAGAAAACACAAACTTCACACTTGATTTTTTCCTGAGATCTAAGTGTAAGGAACGCCTCCTTTTTTAACATAAGGTCTCTCTGGAGTGTATACACGTACCATCTCACATGTAAAATCGCAGGTGTTTTATGCCAAATATCTCGGAAAGTAATGTGGTAAGGGGTTGAATTTTTTGTGTCAATGGAAGGGTGATATATTTTTCTTTAAAATGAGACCAAATTAATTGATTTCTAGGTAAAATGATATTTCGCTCAAACTACCTTAATGCGTTGGAATTAACCAGGAACAGGAGGTAGCGTAGTTGATACAAGAATTATGCTTCAAGTTATTCCCTCTATGTTATGCACGTTATGAAAGGAGTTTACAGCACGGTATTCGAAATTTAGACGAAATTATAATGAAATATGACGTTTTCATACATTGAGCCAGGCGAAATACAAGCAATTTATGCAATAATAATACTTTCGCGATTATGTGTAAATCTGTGCTTATATAACTGAAAAAGTTATCAAAATATCCCATGCTCCACAAGGCTTAATGTTAAAATGGCATTATATAGCCAAAAAACTAAACGATAGCATCCATTTTTTTCAATTTTATCAGTAGATATCACAAAAGAGAAAACGCATGCAAGGTTTCAAAAAAGTCTGTTAATTAACAACTATCACTCTAACCATATTTAGAAAAATATTCCACATTTTCAGTTCGTAGCTAGTGGGCACATCTTGACCTTGTTGTCCGCGGACATTGTTATACAAGTGGCTACTCATCGTGTCGTTAACTGACTCTCGTAGCTGACACGACGACGAGCGAGAAAGCGTTGGGCGCCACAGTTGAAGCTTACGTCCTTATCATGGAGAGATACCTCGTTTTGCATTCAACCGGATTGCTCCAGAGAAATTCCATTCTTTCCCTTTTTAAGAGGGTCTCCTGCCATCGAAATGCTCTGCACATACCAGTAGGGAATTCGAGGCTAGGAAGAATATTTCTTTTCGCTCGGCCATTTTCATTTGTTTACATACAAGTTTTTTTTTCCCCTCAACAACCCAGAGGTAGAGCCCACCGCTATTTTTCCTCGAGTCTTTGTCACTTTTTTTTTAATTTCTTTAAAATTTCGGATAGGTATTCTTGAGATTTCCCGTCCCCCTCCACCCCCTCGGATCCCATTACCGTGCGTTTAGGCACTTCATTGGACCCCTTTCTTTAAAAAAAAAGAACGCAAAGGCGTATTTTAGGCTCTCCACACGACTTTAAAAATTAAAGACCCCCCTTTCACAACGCTGCGTTTAAAAAGAATGTTGGCGCCGTTCCTGCGCGCTAACGAAAGGACTTCTTTAAGCCTTAAGAAAAATGTGCGTTTTTATCTTTAAAAAATTGAACTAAACGTGGAAAATTGTCGGCCGTTATACTTCGCGCAAAATTCTCTGCGACGTGAAATTGAAAATGCCGCGTCACAATTCTGTTTTGATCGGTTCCCGCGTCGCGATTGATTCAATCTGAATGACTTTTAGGGTATCAGTTGTGGAAGACATTTTTCGACACTGCACTAACTGGGCGCCGTGCGTTTAAGCACTCCATTACCTTAAAAAAAGAACAAGAAAAAGAAGGCTCTCGACGCGACTTTAAAAATTAAAGACTCCCCTCTCACAACATTGCTTTTATAAAGAATGTTGGAGCCGTTCCCGCGCGATAGCGGAAGAACTTTTTTTTAGCCTCAAGAAAAAGGTGTGTTTCCATTTAAACAAAAGATGAACTAAACGTGGAAAATTGTCGGCTGTTATACTTCGCGCAAAATTCTCTGCGACGTGAAATTGAAAATGCCACGTCACAATTCTGTTTTGATCGGTTCCCGCGTCGCGATTGATTCAATCTGAATGACTTTTAGGGTATCAGTTGTGGAAGACATTTTTCGACACTGCACTAACTGGGCGCCGTGCGTTTAAGCACTTCATTACCTTAAAAAAAGAACAAGAAAAAGAAGGCTCTCGACACGACTTTAAAAATTAAAGACCCCCCTTTCACAACGCTGCGTTTAAAAAGAATGTTGGCGCCGTTCCTGCGCGCTAACGAAAGGACTTCTTTAAGCCTTAAGAAAAATGTGCGTTTTTATCTTTAAAAAATTGAACTAAACGTGGAAAATTGTCGGCTGTTATACTTCGCGCAAAATTCTCTGCGACGTGAAATTGAAAATGCCACGTCACAATTCTGTTTTGATCGGTCCCCGCGTCGCGATTGATTTAATCTGAATGACTTTTAGGGTATCAGTTGTGGAAGACATTTTTCGACACTGCACCAACCGGGCGCACCTGACTGATATTCTCCAGTACGTAATTGCTCCGTTTGTAATTTGGTGAAGGCGACCTTCAGAATATTTCTTTTGAGTATTTTGTGTGCCTTTGTGGAAATGCAAGTTTCACCTTTCTAGCTTTTTACAACTGAGAAATATTGATGTTAAATCACAATTCAAGTAAGCATTTCTAAGTAGTGTGTGTTTGCCGAGAAAGTAACATATGTTAACGATCTTCTTTCATAATTCTCAATTCTGTGGAACGTTGGCCATCAACGATAAATCTTTTACTTGCGAGTAAGTCAAAGACCGCAAACCGAAGAAACTTACATAACGGTGAGAATTTTGTAAGTAGGGAATTAAGAACAAGCCTCTGTTTCTCCGTATCATGTTCGGACCTAAAATAATGATGTACAAATGTAAAAGAAGAACTTTCATTTATATATTTTCTATTGCCCTGCCAATGCACAGGAACGGTTTCATTGCGAGCTCAGTGCTTCTTCTTTGGTTAAAGGCAATGAATTACACAACTGTGTGAAATTCTCCGTGGAAAAATCATCCGCCTGGACTGGGAATCGATTTCTCGCCAACTAAAAATAGTAAGGTATATATAATCAAATAGTAGTTATCTGCTAACATAATCGTCAAGGTAAGTTGCTTGTTCTTTGTAAGGGGCTTGTTCTTTGGTTACAGGCAACGAATTACACAATTGTGTGAAATCCTCACCGTACAAATCATTCGCCTGGACTGGGAATCGTACCCAGATCCCTCGATTTCGCGCCGAGTGCTCTAACCAATTAAGCTACCCCGGCGTCCTATTCCACTGTGAATCTCATGGTGGATTTAAGGAGCAAGTAGTCCTCACAGGTACCGTGCATATGATGCCAGAGGTACGGCGGCGATATTGCGGCGATATTGAATCCAGTGAAAGAATCTGCAGACGCATATCTGTGGTAAATCTGTTTTTCTTCGGAGACTTTCCGAAATGATGCCGCAAATTACGAACGCCTTAAACTCCTTAGTATGAGCGTTTTCGGGCCATCATGCATGGTTTCCAGAAAAGGATAATTGTTGGATTATTCTCCCCTCCCACCCCCCTATGTACCTCAACCCCCCACGCCACCTACACCCTCTGCCTAAACTCAAAATGGAGGGTCGCGAGAAAATGGACTTTTAATGACACCGCACACCCGCGAATTTACTTTAGGCGTCGCAAACTTTTTCCCAATATTTTTGCATGATGATGTTAAAATATGTTTACTTAAAACATTCATGAGGTATCTCGGAGTACATATTTCCCAAACCAAAGATAATGACTACTTTATTTTGCCTAAGAAAACATCCGCCACGTTGTGACGAAATAGCGCTCAATATCCTCGCAATGTCTTCAATGGAGAATCTTTGGTAATACGTGACAATGTGTGTTGCTTGATAACGGTAAATTCAAGGAGTTAAGGTAATTTGAGCAAAACAACAGTTTACTTAGAAATCAATTAATTTGGTCTTATTCTAAAGAAAAATATCTCACCCTTCTAATGACACCAAAAATTCAACCCCTTAACCCTCGGAGATATTTGCCAAAAAATACCAGCCCTTTTACATGGGAAATGATACGTGTATGCACTCGAGAGAGACATTATTTACAAAACAAGGTATTTCTAACACTTAAGTGTCGTAAAAAAAACTAGCAGCGTGTAGTTTGTATGTTTTCTTAACTATATTTGCAAATTAATCATATTGTCACCAAAGTAAATTCTTCGGGATTACAGGAAACCTTCCGTTTTGAAGGAGTTTCAAACGTACCGCGCGAAAAAAATGAGTCAAGTTAAAGACTTATTTAGATATTTTCATTTAATTACTTACAATTTCTGTCATATAGAACTATATTATAGCAACATTAATAAAGCAATATTTAATTGATGTGTCCTACAGGTGGTGAAATTAAAACGTACGATTCAAATGTGGTATCTATTATGGCTTGGGAACTATCTCGCTCGGACTACCTTAGGGTCCACACAACTTCAACAATCCAACGGAGTAAGTATTCCCAGGCTACGCTGCGCGGAATCGGCCCGCGACGCGCGATCGAAAATTCGATATTACACTCGGCGTCGCAAACCTTTTTCCAGTATTCTTGCAAAATATCGTTAAAATATGTTTACCAAATACCCTGATGAAATATCACGATGACCATTTTCCTCCAACCAAATTATTACTGATTCACGTAAAATTTTGCCTGAAACAAGCGTCCGCAATTTTGTGACGTAACAGTACATAAATATCGACAAAAATCTGTTATCCTTGACCAATGTAGAGGAAAGGAACCGATTTGACCAATGCTAATGTGTTTAATTTCATTACAATCCATCCACTACATCACTTTCTGTGTCAATTTTAAGATTTTCGAAGAAAAATGATAATGGGCATTTCTTTGGAAATTAGGTCATGTTTAAGCCTCTGTATCCAAGTAACGGCTGAAACCTTTGGAAAATGGCTTATCAATTGCTGGAAATGGCTTATCATAATCAGCAATCGTTTGTGAGTATATGTGCTAGATTTCAGGTCTGCACCTCAAAAAAAGCCATTTTGGACTTTTGTCCGGCGTTTTTTCGATTTCCGACCACTGTGCGGTGCTTTGTTTCTTTCGCATTGCCTGTGTCTCGTTTGGGAAAACTTTCCCGTTGCTGCGATTGTCGAAATAACAAGTCGGCCAAAATTTTCATTTTGCAAGAAGCGGCATATGGTATACATAAGTTAAGGAAATTTCGATGAAGGAACTTAGGCAGCAGAGTTTTTGAAACTAATATAACTTCGTAAAGTTCGAGGTTCCCCTCGAACTATATGTGCGTCTGTGCATTCATAAGTTTCAGCGACTTATGAGATTCGGACTTGGATTCATCTGCCGAGTTGTTTTTTCGTCTAGTTCCTCTGGCATTCATTCTCCTATTTCACCCCAGCTTCGGTGGATTTAATAGTTTCTGTGACCGCCTGTGAACAAGGTTAGCTGTGCGATTTCCACCTCTTTGGAGACATGGCTTACAACACTCTAGGTCGGTTATTAGAAATAATTAATGACGATATAAGGTATTTGTAGACTTAGCCTGGGTAATAGCTCTAGAATAAACTTGATGGCTGAAGGCGTAACTTTGTGGAATGTTACCGCAGACATGACGAAAAAGAAAAATCTCTTAGTATATTCCACACTTCAAACTTTTATTCCCGACCTAGGTTTCGATTGCCTTACAATCATTTTCAGAGGTCTTTGAAAGACCTTGATGATTGCAAGGCAATCGAAACCTAGGTCGGGAATAAAAGTTTTAAGTGTAACATAATGGAGAAGTACATTCAAGAAAATATTATTAATCGGAACGGTAAAATATGTACAAAGGCTAGAGGAAAGACTATCTTGATCCAGGGCTGAGGCGGATTCTTTCCATTGAGGTGCGGCGAGTTTGAAGGAAAAAATAGGAGAGGATCTCTAAGGAGGTAGTCTAAAAATAGAAATAGAGATTCATGTCATCTATTAAGCGTTTAATTAATATTGATTGTAACGTCATTACATCCCTTTCCTTTGATATAGCTATCATACAATTTATTCTCTCAAATCTCTGTTTGCAATAATTGTTCATATGAAAATTGCTAAATGTGCCTAAAAAATTATAGAATGATTTGCAAAATGGCTTACCACATGAGCATGTATCGGTGAAAACCTTGCACAGATTAAATCTTTCTTTACCTTATCTTCAATTAATTTCACGAGAAGTTTGTTCTGGTTCCTACAGCTTATTAATATCTCTTCATATATTTGGGAAACCAATGCTCAGATGATGGCGTGAGCTAGAAAACCCAAATCTACTAGAGATCGGATTAATCCACCCCGATTTAATGCTGTATCATAGGGGTCATCGTACGAGGAAGCCACCGATCAGGTCCCCGCATTGATCACATCCAACTTATTTATCCATTTTGCTAGTGGCACATCCACAGACATGCACGTTTTTACGACTTGGAAAACAACAGTAGATTCCACTGCAAAACCCAAACGTAAAGCGTACTTATTTGAAAAATGCGACTACGAAACATTCAGAGAGACGGTAAAAGCTTCATTCACGAAATTCGTAGCCACAACGAAGAGCGAGAGCACCGAAATATCATGGAGATATATTTTTGAGTTACTACGTAAAGGAATCGATGAATATATTCCATACAAATTCAAATGGGAGAGTAAAAATCCGCGTTGGTTTAACCACGAAATAAGGCGGGAGCTCAGGAGACAAAGTCAACTACAAAATCTATATAAAAATTCTATTGAGTTAAGTAACAAAACAACGGAGCTTGCGGCGAGAGAAATATACGTTGCTCAAAGCTCAAAAACGAAGAAAATAATGCGCGCTACTCTACGAAACTACGAAATGAAACTACACCCCTATAAATAATGTCACCATTTCATCTCCAAAAAAAGTTACACCTTTACACGGCTGGTGACCTAACACCCCCTGCCACACTCCCATGCGGCGGATCGCGGGGTATTATGTAGATGTAGATGTAGAAAAACACTTGAATCTAAATTGAAATTGGGTGTATAGTGATACTACATTGGTATCACGGCCGTAGCGAGCGGGGGAGTGGGGAAGGTCAGGGGGTTCAACCCCCCCCCCCCTCCTCGAAATTTAGGGACAAATGAAAAATGAAACAGCTTTTTCTAACGATTTAAAAAAATTAATTAGCGGTTAGCACGGCATTTAAAGGAACACCTGGCAAAAAATATTCAAAACTCAATGAAACATATTTTATTGCAGTTATTTCTTTATTGCATACTCGCAGTAACGATAACTACCAGTCAGAGGCGGTTTCAAAGGGTTTAGGTTGGTGGAGCAGGGGGTCTATAACTATCTTACGTCAAATTTTTTGGCCGTCACGAGACAACATTGCAACCATTTTTTTAAGGAATTTATCAGTGAGATGGAGAACCCACTCGCTAATGGCGTGTCTTACGCAACTCCATTGGGGCATATCATATCACAAGGGCCACACCATGCTCCTATTTCGACGCTTGACTTGCTGCCTAGTCTACCTCTACACTCTGATAGCGGGGACGGTAGCTCCTGCCACTGAAGAGCCCCGTCAGCTACTTTGTTGAAAGGCAGGTTCCGAATGGGATTTTTCTAATAATGAAGGTATACCTGGCGTCTTACGTAATAATAAGAAGGGAGGTGGGGTTGCCGAAATCTTACATTGTCTTGCATGAAGGGGAGGGTCGAATAATGGCATACCTCGTCTCAAGTAATACATGAATGGGCCCTTATCACTCAGACGGGAGTTCTCTTTTTCATCCATCGTCCTTACAAAGTTTTTCAGTCCTGCTCAAACGAGAGATACCTTTTTGAGAGCCTGTGATGTCAGATTGGGCGGGCTGAGGGGCTCTGCTGGCGGGTAAAAATTTCATTTGGCGGGTTCCCGCCAACTTGGGATGGTTGGCCCATTCTCCCCGGAAATTGGGCGGGTACCTAAAAATATCCTTAACTTCCCTATTTTATACCGATAGATACCGTAAAACTCACGAAAACTTAAGAATAAACAATAGTTCGACCGTTAACAATAGTACGACCGTTTCCCCCGGCCAAACACCCTTAAGGTGGCTCGCAGGGTATTATGTAGAAGTTAAGTCAGATTGAAGTGCAAGCACACCGGCTGTTATTACTTAACTGATTTGGGTGGTATTCTGAGTGCAATCGGTCCCACGGTCGGCAGATTTCCCCGAAGAATATCGCTAGTACGTAGACTGGAGTGGCAGAGAGCAATCAGTAAATCAGAAATAAATAAGTGTTAACGAGTTCTACTAGTATATCATACATTATTTAAAGAAGGAAAAGAAGAAAGTAAAGATAACGAGAATACTGGGTGCATCACATTTGAAGAGATAGGTTGTTCCCAGGAAAGTTTTACACACTCCATTTCAAATTTAGAACTACTTGAAAACTGTTTTCTGTTTCTTTGGAATGATTATTAATACTGTCAATCAGCTTGAGCCAGCAACAGCAAAGCGTCACTGACTTGAGTCCTGACGCGAGTCCCTACCAAAATGATTGAGCAGTTAGCAATATTTGTAATTTGTTGTGAATTGTAAAATTAAGCACTTCTAAAATATTTTTTGTATTAATGCAATGCTCTTCATTTCCTGTACAAAAAACAACAAATTTCAATGAAAAAAACTACTTTCTAATGGAGCATTGCAACATTAGAACTTACAATGAAGTTATTCCTCCTTTAAAAAAGAAAATTTAATGAGGTAAAATTCGGTTTTCAAATAAAGTATTTGATCACAAACATGTCGCATGTTTAGAAATCATTAAAAATACGAATATTTGTTTTTCACAACACTTCCAAAACTGCTCATCGCAGCAGTTTTATGGAATTGATTATTTATAAGACTTTATTGTTATTAATATAAATATTTTAAGGGCAAAGAGAAATATAGTGAGAAGAAATGAAGAACTAAGACCTGTGAACTTCAGTCTTCAACACATTTTTGAAAATGCAGTTGCCACAGGTTTCAGGCACAGGCCTTTTACAAGATACACTGTACAAATGTGTCGTTTCTACTCCCACCCATTAGACACATAAGCAACCAGTGATTTCATATCGTGTTCCCGTAATTCATTTCATTTTCGTCGTGACGGCGCTCAGACTCGTCGACCATTCACATTCTGGTCACTATCTCCGTCAGTCGTCAAATCCGTCTTTTTGGGCGACACGAAACACACCGAGGACACTTTCATGCACGCGTTTCAGATCCGTGCGCAGTTTTGCGTGCCACTTCATCTTTCCTACGGTAAACAGCTAAGCGGCCATATATTCGTTGCTCCCGGAGGGCGTTAAACGCGGATTTAACGGACAGAATTAGCAAACACCACACACTTGCAAGCGCGACTCGTGTCGCCGCTCGTTGGTTCTCTTTCCTTTTGAATCCTGTACATGACATCAACGTCCCTTTCACCTATGAAGAGGCATGCATTAAGTCGATGTAGTCTGATTCAAAACAAGTTAGCAAAGGTGGCTAAAGGGTATACGGACGAATGGGTAAAATTCAGGGCGGAAGTAAGAATACTTGCTTGGAATGGGATGCTAGTAAAATTATCAAAACTTTCGCGGTCCATGTTCGTCAAGCAGTGATGATTTTGGGATAACCCGCGTCAAGATTTAAAAATGCCAACGTTTCTTCAACGTTTCAAGACAAGAATCTTCCAGGAGGCCTTGGAAATTGAAAAGCATGGCAAGAATTTCAATAAGGACCAGGGACAAAGAATAAGTGAATCATGACTACCAGTAATTTCCAGAAAGAAGAGCGACGTCCAGAAGACTCTCCGCCAACACCCACCCCCTCCCCCTCTTGCACCACCGTGACGATATAAATCGATGCACAATAAAGGCAATTAGGTCATTCAGCCCTGATGAGGTCTCCGGCAAAGGAGAAAAAACGTTGGCTTTTTAATCGCTTTTACTTAACTTCACTCGTGTGTCAGGGTCTTGTGTGTCAGGATAACATTTTGTAATCAATTTTTTAACTACCTTCCTGACTAGCTAGAGATTTGAAATTTTGCACATAGGTTCATTTCTGGTGACAATACAATATTCAGTCATAAAAAAGTCGAAAATAAAACGAATATTTAGGAAATGTGTTAATAAAAAAAAGAGCTTTTTTATATCCTGTAGTGTATGCAATATTGTAACCTTGTGTGTCAACCCGACGGAGTAAAAATGTTTCTGAGGATCCCATCGAAGACAATTTTTTCAATCCCTAGCAATGGGTGTATTTGAATGAAATTTAGTGCATTTTTTTGTTAAACAAAAGCGACTTTTTTAAAAATATTTTTTTATATTTTTTTTTATCTTAACGCGGGTTATCCCAAAACCATCACTGCTTGCGGGACGCTATTATCACGATGGGCGGGATGAATTTGTTTGTAATTTGTTTTGTTTTTATGACCGAATGTTTTTCTGATAAATAAATACTGATGGTAATAGGTAAAACCATTTGAAACGTCAATTTCGTAATGGACCGCTTTAAAAAGAACTTATTATTGTAATAAAAGAAGGTTAAAGCCGAGAGCCTAACAGTAGGTTTTGAGTTCTTTAATATGCTGATTTGTTAAATTAATGTCAACCACCATTTCTCATTGGATGGTAAATATACCCATATAAAAAAATAAGAATCTGTTCAAGGCGGCGGTAAGTGCATTCCTTTTTACCTACACTGCAATGATGGCCATTGGGAGTACTCATGAAGTCACCTCGAAATATTATTGAATTTCCGTATATTCACGTAGTGCTAAGAAGTTAATTGTGCATTTGTGAAACTAAATTTGGAGAGGAATTTAATACATCTGTAGACCGGACGATATTTAAAAAGTGTATAATTACGTCCCGCGTGTAGTACTACATTTTTTATCCACTGCATTATTATTAACTGTAGGTTAAACCCATGTATATTCATGGTAAAACCAGTACGACGTGTTTATTTACAAACTATCGACTGTATTTACATTTGAACTTCCGTCTTTCATCACCAGGTGGCACTACTGTTTGTTTATGGAATTCTAGACAACATTTTTTGGCGACGAGATAACAATCCATAATATACATTCATTGAGCAATATTTCACCAATAAATTCTCCCTCCGTCAACAATTAACGATTAATAAATATTACTTAAAGTAGCAACGATATGTATAAATTCTGAGATCAATATAATATACCACAATAAACTACTGAAAGTTATTCAAAAATATGAGCTGAGAGATTGTTCTTGTTTTCCTTTCGTCGCTTGGAATATTTCATCGTTCATTTATACCATAATAAACCTCGCATACCTAACAAACACCTTTGATAATTTAAAAGACAATGGCATAAAAGTTTTCAAAAGTGTATGCATCACACTGAACGATTACTATAGTATTAAGTAATATTATGAAAATCGAGGTGCTTTCGTATAGAGCTTACACTCTATGTCGGTCATCTTACGTTCGACAGACAGATCCAACCCTATTGGTCGATATGGTTCAAGACCATTCATCATTCATGATACCATAGAGCCGTTCAAGACAAGACGAATTTGATGGCTAAAAAAACTTTCAAGAGCATTCAAGACAAGATGTCCGCCGTCATGACGTTTCAGCTGACGTCACGCCCATTCGAGAAAGCTTGATCGAGGAGTCTTGAATAGTGTGTGACGTGAATTTGATAGCGTGAAACGGGCATTAGAAGTCCAGTGACGTTCACATGTCGCAAGGTTGAAGAATTCTCGCATTAAAAAAATCGCGACATGGGTCATTTCATATAATTATTTAGCATTTTAAGACATGTTGTCGAGACTATTAAATATTTTTTCACACCTCCTTGCATTTGACTAATTCTCTCCCGTTTTGTCTTTACTTTGTTTCCCATAACATGAAAGCATTTCATCTCGGACGAATCACTCTGAAATAAGTGCACTCCACGTTTATTTCCATCTCGGTGCATGTCTTTTGGGATTAAATAAGAGTTTTCCAATTGTGACTGGGACATCACCGTAATCAAGCACGTTTGTTGCAAAAGAGTGCGAATCGGGATTATTCGAATAACTCCCCCATCTTGGTGAGTCGGAGGCGAATGACTTGCTTATTGATTATCAGCTGAGTAGGCAGTCGGCAGGGCACACCACGAAGGAAAACTCGACCTCGGTGCGTCTCCACGCATCAAGAGTTAAGCGGGAAAATGTGGGTCAGGCGTGGAAAATTTCACTCGGCATCTAACGAGGGCAGACATATTAGATGATCCAGAGAGTAAGATCTCATGGAAATGTTTTCCGACTGCGAAATTTTTTCTTGACAACCTGAGCTTTGGCTATTGGCGGAATTTTCCTCTGGTCGTTTCCTGGCTTACCTTAAATTTTAAAATAATCAATATATTCACATACGTGTGAACTTATATATATTTATAAATCTCCTCTATCTATCCACGCTCTTATGATAAAAAATAGCACGTGCAATTTGTGCGGAATATAGTTGCGAACAGGCGTGTCGGCTCTCGCCGCAGGATTACAACTCCCGCCCCCGGTTTGCAAGCTCTCGCTTATACCCAGGGACTTGGAAGAGGTGGAAGGAAGGGATGGGAAGGGAAGGATAGCGGAACCGCAGCCCCTTCGAGGCCGACACCAATGAGGCGGATTGAGGTCAAAAGGACCTCAATTAGGCCTCCGCCTCCCCGAAGTACTCGTATTAGTTTGGTTACCCAAAACAACAGAGACGAGTAGCCGTCAGTTTTGCTTTTGCAAAAACCTACCGCACTTCTTTGCGAACCGAGAGAGCCCGTTACCCAAATATTTGGGATTAGGTGTCTCTCTGACTGACTTTATGGGTTGGCGTTGTGCGGTCTGCCGAAGTACGTCCTCGAGTCAAGGATCACCGGACATGGAGGGTCAATTCGGACCAATTCTGGTCAAAGCGTGAGTACAACCTTTCTCTCAGTAGTTCCCGCCAACCCAGATAGTTGCGAACAGCGTTACTTGGTCGGATCGTGCACCCAGCGCCGCCCGCGTGCGTTCTTCGAAATTATACCGCACTCGTCATATAATTTACTCCTCCCGAATTTAGCCCTCACCTCCTTCTCTAATCTCCACACCCCTACAACAATCTTCGATTTTATTACTTCCTCTATCGTCATCAAAGTGAGAACTTAAAGAGAATTATCTCATGCAGAAAGGCTTCTCGGGATTCCAACCAGGTAGGAAGGTCCACGACCGACGTTTCGGCCGCTTACTCTGCAGCTCTCCTCAGGGTGGTGTGATGCCGATGAGTTGGTCGTCTTAAATTTATAGCAGTCACAGGAGGGCAGAGGCCGAGCAATTTTCCCGCGCTTTCTTCTGATTGGCTCGTTGTTCTCGGGTAGCCTCTATTGAGTTTAGAATGGGTTTCCGAGAGTGGCTTCTGAAGAGGCGACAGCCTAGAACGGGGTCCACACCATTGTTTTTGTTTTTTGTTATACTTGTATTTGTTTTGGTGTGGAATAAACGTATTTTGACTTGACTTGTGGCTTGGGTGGAAACCGCTGTCCCGGTTGAGATTTTTCTTTTCTAGTCGTATCTCTATCGCTTCCTTGACTAAACGGTCCCAATAGCCTATGGCGCGGGTTCCATCTTCCATGGTTCATTTTGTTCATTATGAATGATTTAAAAGAACGAGTCATTGTCGTTAATCAAATCGCATGAATCGAATCTTCGAAATTAACCGAAATTCCCACCTCTAATAAACACCAAGGTGACCAATAACGCATCCTTGTGGGACACCGGATGATACCCTAACAATGTCGAGACTAATGCCGGGAATGCCTTCTATTTACTTGCGATGAAACAAAGTCAGAGATCCAATCATTATTTTGCCGTTCAAAACACACGAGTACAGCTGGTTTGATGACCATCGGCTGCCCGTCGCCTCCCAAAGTAACCATCCAACATCCCGTCCTTTCCCCGCCACGCGGATAAAAACTCCCCAGGGAACGAGACCGCGACCGAAGGGTGTGGATTAGGGCGGGGGCTAGGGGGCAGTAAGGTCCCCGACGTGACCCCAAACACCTCCGCGGGTAGACCTCCCACGTGCGCACGCAGATCGATGACGTCCCGTGTCAGATGACTCCAGACCAGACTCGTCCCGAGGCTCACTCACACATCGTGCCCCGGCCGGAGACGCGATCGCTACCGGCATTAAGCCGGTCGACGAACAATAGAGCGTGTTGAAGCGGAGGTGAGCTCTTGAAGCACACATCCGCGGTGCGTACGTATTATTCTATCGTTCGTCATACTCCACACAGCTACAGCCAACAAGATCATACAAAAGTCTTTATTCATTTCCAATTTACCACGTCAAAAGCTTTTTCATAATCAATAATGCATGCGAAAAAAGTCCTGATTATACTCTTATTTCTTTTTGTAAGTGTTCTCATCACCGCAATCGCATCCCAAGATGACCTTCCCTTCTAGAACCCAAACTGGTCATCGCCCAAGTAGTTATTGGCCTTACTTTCCAACCTTCAATTGATTATTCGAAGAAAAACTTTGGCTGCGAGTGAAATCAAACTGATTGTTCTAGAGTCCTCACCATTTGATGGATTCTTAATTTTCTTTTTCAAGAAGTCTTCTGGCCATACTTCATCCTCGTAGATACATCGTATAAGTTCGGAAAAAGCTTGCCTACCTTTCTCTTCTAAATTCTTTAGCAGCTCCGAAGGTATGTTATCTACTCCTGCAAATTTTCTTGCCTTTATTTCTTTCAAAGCTTTTTTTATTTCACTGTCGAGTATCATTGGCCCGAGGTCGAACGTCGCACGTTCGGGTAATGTCGAAAACAGTTGGACAAAGCTATATTTAAAATAAACTTTTTTTTAAGTTTAAACTTCCTATGGCGGTTCTAGATTAATTTGTTCATTGTGCCACGAATGTCATTTGTTTCGGTTACAGCGCATCAACAATAGGCGAAGGCTAGAAGATCAATATTTTCGTAAAAATGTAAGCCTTTAATTTCTCTGAAAAATGACCGGTTAAACTCAAGTTCACGTAAAACCTGTCGTTCAGCCGCTGATCAAAAAAGTATTAACACCAAGTCATAAAACAGTTTCTTGACTGTAACGTTTCATATTTATTCTCTATTTACTGCTCCTACTATATGTGTTTCTTCTACAGTAGAAAACAATGCCGGAGACTTTTTTCAGTAAGTCATTTGCAATTATGAAGGAATAAGTTAATTTGGACATCTACAGACACGGAGACCTTCCCATAGGGGGCACAATATGTATAGCCGATAGAGTCTCCGACTCCAAAGAGATAAACAGCAACTGTGAGTGACTCCGGCACAAATTCAATACATCTCTCGTACTTTTGAATTTCAGAGACCATTTATTGCGACTATCATAAAATTTGATGAAGGGGTTCCAGCGGCTTTCGTTTACCTCAGCACAAGTTTTTGTCCGACACCATTACCGAACTACTTCAACTCGGGTACCCTCTCTTCATGACGAGACATTTACACCCTTCACAAGAGCAAATTTCTGTAAGTCAGAGTATTTTACATGCCCAGTTCGCAGGGACTTCAGGTAGTCCGAGCGAAAAAGCATTTTACTTAGAAATCAATGAATTTAGTCTCATTTTATAGATAAATATCTCACCTTTCCAATGACACCAAAACTTCTACCCCTTACCACACTACTTTCCGAGATATTTACCAGACAATACCAGCCCTTTTACATGGGAAATGGTACGTGTATGCACTCCAGAGAGATATTATTTACAAAATGAGGGATTTCCAACACTTAGATGTCGTAAAAAAAACTAACAGTGTGTAGTTTGTATGTTTTCTCAACTATTTTAGAAAATTAATCGTATTGTCACCGCAGTCGGTTCTTGGGTATCACAAAAAACCTTCCGTTTTTAAGTAGACTGAAACGCACCGCGCGAAAAAAATGAGTCAAGTTAAAAGCTTACTTAGATATTTTAATTTAATTGCTAACAATTTCTGTCACATAAATCTATATTATCGCGCCATTAATAATGCAATATTTAATTGATGTGTCCTAGAGCTGGTGAAATTAAAATTCTATTATGGTCTCTACTATGACTAGGGAACTATCTCGCTCGGACTACCTTAAATATTTTGCGTTACACGATGATTCAAAAAGTTACACATTATGATCTCAGAGGCTATTACAATCACTTCCTCATTACGTTTTGGCGTAATACATTTTCAAATGAGAAAACCCTCATTCTCGACCGAAAACATCTCGCCTAATAATTTTATTTTTCGTCGACAACGAATTGATTTTGCTAAATTTTTATTCCATCTCCATAGAATTTCAATCAAACGTCGCAAAGCGAAGGTCAATACATTACGGACTATTCACCTTTTGCAATTATTTTAAAGTATACAATCGATGGCATTCAGGGGACGGCTTAAAAATGCAACCTCATTGAGACTTCGCGACGACATCCTTAAAAACTGATGATTTATTCTTAGCCACGTATAAAACTTCTTCAGTGAAACTTCGAATTTCAAAGCTTTACCACACATTATCTCGTTAAAATGAGCCGATAGCAACTTGACGAAAATGACAGAATTGTTATCGATACGACCAGTTGATAATCAATCAGAACAGCAAGACCTATTGAAAATTTGCCCAATAAATCTGAAGGGATTAAAGAGACACCTGAACATCGACGCACCATTAGTCGGATAGATGAAGAAGAATACTCCCACGAAGAAATCCAACAGTGATTTGAGACTTCTACAACATGAGAAAGCAGAGAAGGACAAATAGAATTTTGACCGATTTTCCTAAAAAATGTACATCGTCTTCCTCCACCATTTAATAACTCGCGTACAAGTTCATGGATAAATTGCTAGTTAAAAAATTTGCGCAACGAGTCACCAAAACCACTATCGTAATAAGAGCTCTCAGATCGGACTACCAATGTTTCTTTTATGTATCAAATATTAATGCACGCCTGTGAAGTAAGCTTTGAATTAACATAAGGAGAACGAGTTCGGAGGACCGAAAGGTACAGAGTGGATTTGACGTAAACCAATAAGAGAGAACGTGGAATTAAAGCTCGGGTAAGAGAAAAATATGCAAACACAAACATGAAGTCACGCTCCCGTACATACGTGGATGAAAATTTACGAACGAAAACTTTACAGAAGATGAACACGAATAGGATTACTCATGAATACGAATGAAGAGAACGGACACGAACAAACAACTCGCCACTGAATACAAATGGAAACTGAGGATAGTCGTCCACTGGACGCGACAATGCGCCGCTACGCGCTCACGCGACACAAGAGCCACAAGGCGGTTATGCGCGGCATATCCCAGGGAAATGAATACAATATAATCTCGTCCACTGCAAGCGACTTTGAGCGGGTGGCTTCAAGCAGACATGCGCGGGCAGCGTGGACCCCGACAGGATGGGATCTGCCGCATGTAGCCGCCTCGAAGTAGTTAGTTTTGCGCTGCCTCCAGCCTCCGTCGAGTGTTTGCTAATTGTGTGTTCCGCTTATTACAATGGACGAGGAAACGGAAAATTTCCTCAGTTCCTCAGCAGGGAGTTCTTTTAATTCATTGTGCGGATGGATGAATTACCCAAAATAATTCCTCTTTTCCAAACTTGGGCTAACACAACAGGCTCCTTTATTTTGAGCCATCCGACGCTTCCAAATTTAGGTGCTTTCCAGGAAATATATATCCTCTGCATCCACTTTTAAAACACACACCGGCCTGCTCAAATCGACAGTTCATTACAAACTGAACAGTGCGAAGTCGCGCTCAGTGTACGACCCCGGGCGCTCGGAGCCGCTTGTCTTGTAGACGCCTGTTGATGCTCGTGACTCATGAGCTCGTAACCGCACATTTTCGCCTGCAGTGAACGGCTTTCCTTAGGTCCATGAACGAATGTACGCGTTCGACAATATTTTAAAATTATAATTTACCAACGAACTCTATGGGAAAGACAATGAACAAACGCGAGCGACATATTCATGAACTAGGACAAACGAAACGTTCAATTTCATATGAAACATAGGATCTCATATGTTGCCAGGAATCGTTTTACATCTCAGATTCGAATCATGGCCAATCTTTGACAAAAAAAAAACAATGAACAACAGGGTGTAGTTCAACCGCGTTCATTGCGAAAGGCAACTGGGAGATGAGTTCAGAATCTAAATTGTAGATGGACTTGTCAATAAATAGACGTCTATGGCTCTGCAATCGGAAACGACCCATTCTAGGAGGGAGGGAGCCGAAATCCACGGTCATTTAGAGCACTATTTAATATTTTTTAAAAATAAGTTGGACAAGATTCTTGGACCACATTTCATATGAATTACACACGTGTTCGAGTTAGAATTCAACAACAGAGGCAGTACTGGAAATGATGATTAAGAATTATGCTTTCTATATTTATCCTTAATTAGGGCTGGTTACCACTCGTACTTTCCACACCATTATTCGAAATGAAGACAAAATTATTCTGCAATACGTTGACTTCATACATTTTACTGGGCGTGACACCTTCATACATGCTGGCAACAGTAAAGAAATTGATTACTTTGCGTTCAGGAGAAAATCTGTGCATAAGCAATAGAATTATTGGGAAATACACGTCGTGTGCCACAAGGCACTGAGATGCCGAGAAATCCGATCGGAGCGACTCAATTTCTTTAACTCAAGTCGTCCGCAGACACCCTTCAAGAGGACACATTAGCGATGTTTCACCCAAACCTGAAAACAACAAAAATCACCCCAACTAAGTTAAGACCCAACCCTTAGCGTACATGATCGAGCGAATTTAAAATAATATTAAGAAAAGGTCGGCACGGAAACTGCTCTATTATCTAAAGGATCTAATATCAACCTATTTTCAACCCTAAAGGGCTTATTATCAACCTATTTTAAGACTCGCGTGTAATCTAATAAAGTTAAAAAGGATTCTAACTTAGGCTGAGTCGAATCCGAATGTCGATTCTCGATTCCACTGATTCTCAGGATTAGAATCGGTATAGAGAATCGATCGCCTAAAGTCGATTCCGATTCCATCGATTCCAGATAGGTAAATATTCAAATCAAATTTCATTTATCACATCATATTTGTCTCAGTAATTTTGGATAGAGGCTATCACTTTGTACTTTTTATGTACTACCTCAACTAGCTGAGGATATATTTGCTATTTGTTAATAAATATACTTTCTGAGAGAATTAGTTGTCTTTGTTATTATATTTCAGCCAATATTTTAATTTTAATAATAGTCGTACGCTACTGGTATATCAATATCCCACCTGCTGTTAGGAATAAGAATCGATGGAATCGGAATAAAGAATCGGGAATCGATTTGAAAGAATCAGAATCGAAAAAAAGTGGAATCGACTCATCCCTAATTCTAACCCTAAACGCACTATCTCTACCATAAGGGTGTGAACCCACATTATCTCTCTCTCTCCCTCTCTCCACAGAAACCCGTATAGGAAAATGTAAAAATCGACGGATATTCTTCCACGGATACGTAAACGGAAACGGCCCTTTTTCACCTCCACTTCATCCAACTTCTCTCGCAAGAATGAAAGGAGGAAATTTAAAAAAGGATGCCATTCTCCAACCACTCCTCTACCGAAAGGGTGTATACCCTGACGACCCCATGTGCACCGACGCCACCGCAAACCGTCGATCAGTCCCTCGCAGGGGGGGGGGGTAGCGCCTCCCCACAGTGTGGAGGGGGATTTTTATTGCCGTCTTTGAGTGCGGAGATTATTGGGCGCACGTTAGAGATAACAGGAGTGGGGGAGGAGGACCCCTTGCTGGGCGCCAAAATGAATTCTCTGCTGCGGAGAGTGGGAGGGGTGGTGATGGTGGGAGGGGGATGGGGGTTGCGAGAGCGGGCGGTGGAGGGGGAGGACGAGAAAATCACGCAGAGCACGGCCGACCGATATATCTTCGCGTTATTCAGAACGGGAGGCGTCGGAAATGGACGGTGGCTCCGTCGGAACGCGCGTCATTTCCGGGCACTTTAGGCCGTCGGAATCAAAGCACAGTTGCGCTGACGCATTACGCAATGCCCTCTTGAAAAAATGCTTGATGGTCTACATTAAAAGCAAAGCCACTTCTAACCACTTTCGAAAATATCGGGAATACATTATCATTAGAGGCCGCCCAACGAATGGCTTGCAATTTCTGGGAAATTTGAGGTCATTTGCTGCTTCAAGAATAGTTGGAATGGTTTGGAAGGGACGGATTCTTTACAGGATAGATTTACGAGATTCCACTAGGACAGCGTGAGTGAAAATAAATGCTGAATTCCAGATTTTAGCCTTTACTGAAAAAAATCACAGCTTTGATTCATGACCCTTAGCTATAAAAAATATTTTTTAAAATGGTACAAAGTAGGCAGACCATCCATTAAATATGTTTTTATGAGCACTGATCCTGTCCATAAAAGCCAACTACAGCCCCATTTCTTTTAAATGATCAAAATTTAAATTAAATTTTGGCAATAATTTCCCATTCACTCAAAACCTCAACTTCTCTGGACGCCTAAATTTTACTACCTTTTTTTGGCGAAGAGATTTAGCATTAGCGATTTTTTTCGTAAAATTGGCATAGATTCAATTTTCTCCCTCGATGCACTCATTTCAGAAAAATGAAAAAAAAATAATTTAAAGCCAAGTATACGTAAAAAAAATAGCGCGGTAAAGCAAGGGTTTCACTAATTCAACAGTTTCCATCTTCCCTTAGCAAAATTTTCAAGGAGAATATTGAGAATAACAACCTTACACTTGAATGGATAGTGAGAACTTCTGATACGACACCAGTACCGTCGAAGATTAGACATCATCCAGAGATGAAATCCCCACGATTCATCGATATGAAAACCTGATGACCCTGAATATTCGATAGAAACGGTATCAATATCATCGCCTGATGACGTCAACAATTCGACGGAACCAATGTCGTAGCACGAATTTTCCGAGGATTTTACAATGGATTTCCAATTTGTTATTCCATGATTTCACAGCTCAAAGGACGTATGTTTCTTTCAATGTTTTAATAGTAACCAGATCAAGAATCATTTGATGTATGAGTCATTACAGGATGGAGCCACCTCATGGGTGGAATATTGGTCGACTATAGGTGGAAGTCAACTATGGGTCAAACAGTTTAACGTTTTACCCGACGTACGGAGTAATGCACTTGTTACACAGAGCACCCAAATAAGGATTTGTGTTTCATTAAAAAAAATCAATAACTTCCAGGAGTCAAACAGTCGCTAATCGGACTTGGATACCCATACTAGGCCCATCAAACCGATCTCATACCTTTGCCCGAAAAATAGGAATATTTTTCTCTCTATACTTAGCAATCTGGGGATGGATTTGGCCGTCTTCATTCCTAGCCAAGGCCTTCTTTTCATTTTCATACACGTAGTTGGAGCAGTTATCATCTCTCGTTGTTGACGGAAGTACTCAAGGAATACATGTGGAAAATATTTCTTTACGTAATAGCCTTGTCTGAAATTTAATTCGATGTTCATCGGCAGCTAAGTCACATGACATCCACTGTCTACAGCACCCTCCTTTACACACGGCTTCTTTGAATTAAAAGGAGTGTATAAGTGCGAGCGTCACGATATCTCAAATTGCATCGCCATTTGCATCGTTTTCTTTACACATTAATTCAAGGAAAAAACCCCAAAGAAATCAGTCGGATAAGCACACAATGATTATGTTCCCTTCGAAAATCGCTTTACTTTGGCAATCATTGGGTTAATAATTCGCCGTTTGATACAACAGGTATTTGTAGGTTAATTAATGTTTATAAACCACATTAAATGTGTATTATCACAGCAAAACATGTAAGAGAATTGTTATAATTTTTATTATCACTATCAAAAACCTGAAGAGACATTATGCTTACTGGTAGTTCTTAAATATATTTAAAACTATTTTTATTTAAAAAATTACCTAGCACAAAAAATATTTTCATATTCATTCCTACTAATTTATTCGCTGTTTATACGAGGCGCATCCAGAAAGTAAGTTTCCCTATTTAAAAATAAGAAAACATAGTTACATGAGAAAACTTTATTGACAACACGTAGAGAAATGTTCCAGCTATTTTTCGACATAACCACCACCAGAATTGAGACTTGGATAATGAAACAGCTCCCAGCCGAACATGCTCGTCCACATACGGCTTGGCGCACAGCAACTGTTCTGCAGGAGTTCCACTGGGAGCTGTCTCATCATCCACACAGTCCTGATCTTGCTCCCATCGATTTCCATCTTTTCTTGCGCCTCAAGAAATTCCTGTCCACCGGTCAGCGTTTTGACAACGACGAAGAGTTGAAGACGACTGTCACACGCTGGTTCCATTCACAGGCGGCAGGCTTCTACGACACAGGAATACAAAAGTTGATCCCACGATACGACAGGTGTCTCAATTCTGGTGGTGGCTATGTCGAAAAATAGCTGAAACATTGCTGTACCTATTGCCAATAGTTTTTTTCATGTAACTATGTTTTCTTTTTTTTAATAAGGAAACTTACTTTCTGGATGCACCACGTAATTTAAATCTCCGTCTGCAGTCACGTGATCACCAAGATTTCACCGTAAGTGAAGCCATTTTATCGCATAATCGAACAGTATCTTGCAGGCAAAATAGATGCCAGTCTATTTACCTAGCAGGTGCGAAGCGCGGTCGATAACTCACACTTAATCGACCCTCCCCCCACCCCTCCACCACCCAATCGGCTGTGTTGGAAGTTCGCGCCTTTACGCATCAGACTGTCACTCGCAAGCGACTAGCAAGACTACTTTATTGGACGTAAATTCCACATATAAGGCCCTCTTATCACTTGCGGAGGGGGAAAACGTCACCTCATAAAAATAGGACGAGCATACGTCCAAACCTGGACCACAACCAACGATACAGAACTTCGTACATCCAGCAGAGTGTACAAAGGGGCGGTCCATTGCACAAATTTATAACCCATGGAGTCATATCACAAACCTCGCTAATACGATTATTATAGAAGGTAAGTTTCTGTTGATAGAGTAATACCATGATCAGTCCTTTTTCTGGACATGAGGGTTTTTACAGTGTATTTTAAAATATAGAAAATATGCGGCGGTACAGCACTGAGGAATATACTAAGGATGAGTCGAATCATGATTCCACCGATTCTCAGGATTAGAATCGGTATCGAGGATCGATCGCCTAAAGTCGATTCCGATTCCAGATTGATCAATAATCACATCAGATTTCATTCATCACATCATATTTGTCTCAGTAATTTTGGGTGTAGGCTATCAATTTGTATTTTTTCTCTACCTCAATAAGCTGAGGATATGTTTGGTATTCATTAATAAATATACTTTTTGAGCGAATTAATTGTCTTTGTTATTTTATTTCAGCCAATACTTGAATTTAAATGATAGCCGTACGCTACTGGTATATGAATATCCCACCTGTTATTAGGAATATGAATCCATGGAATATGAATCAAGAATCGAGAATGGGGAATGGAGAATCGATTTGAAAGAATCGAAATCGTAAAAAAGTGGAATCAATTCATCCCTAGAATATACAATAATGCAAATTCGCATTATGCCGAAGGAAAATGCCATCCTTTAGAGCGAACTTACTTTTGTCGCTCGTGATTCACAAAATCCGGCAAACTGTTGTGTTAACTTTCCCAAAGGGGGAATGAGGGCGAGACAGGGTAGGGCAAGATGCATATCTCGGCGGGTCAGACAAGGAAGCTCTCCCTCCTTCCTCCTTACCCAAAGTGGACGGACATTGCGGCCAAAAGGAGCGTCATTTCCGCGCTTCCTTTCGTACAAATGCGTCGTCCACGCGGAGGAAAGTCTTGATGGAAACGCATCACGCGAGTGCTTTGCGGGGGCAGGGGGGGAATGGCACATCTTGGCGCGGCCGTCTCGGCGCGGGCGTTTGGGCGCGGCCGTCTTGGTGCGAGGCACCTTGGCGCGGGACGTCTTGGCGCGGGCCACCTTGTCACGTGGGTGGGCGCACAGTCGTTAATTTTTCTTTTTGACGAAATATGATGGTGGTAATCAGGTTTTTCTCATCATACACTAAAAAATATCTAAATATAATAATTTTTATAAAATGCAAAGTAAAGAATTTATATGTATATATTTTTCGAAGTTTAAAAAACAAAACCAGATGAGAGAATTTAAACTCTGGGGTGACATTTCCCTAGGAAGCTCTCCCTAATTTTCCTTCAAAATATTATTTTGAAGTAATATTTATTATTAGTAATAAGAATGCTTTCCGTTTTTGCCCAATTTTTTACTCATATTCTGTAGTTGTTTTTTTCCGAGAAAATTTCAAACATCCCACAGCTATGTCTTTTGTCAGACTAAAACACCTCCGAAACGGCCGCGCCAAGATGTCCTAGGCCCTTGCGGTGGGGGGAAGGGGTCGGAGGGGAAGGAATCGCGGGAGACTCGTTTGAGTGCACGGTCGTGACCAAAATCCCTCGACCGAAAAATTTATAAACAACGGTAATCAAAAGACTCCGCTAGTTTTTGAAGGGATCATCCCGTGCGACCTCCTCTTAGGTATCGGGTTGATTTGATGGCAAATACTACTTAACTTCTGATATATCGTGGGGTACTGCACATACAGAACATATGTGGCGCAGCATTAAAGAAACTAGGTTTTGTTGATCGTATAATAGGAAGGTCCTCGGATGAAAAAGTCAAAGAGAGATACGTACTACTTCGCTCTGGTGAGGCCACACCTCGAATACGCTGCGACCATTTGGGACCCTGGTCAAATAGATTCAACCAAATAAATTAATCAAATACAAAGGAAAGCAGCGCGCTTCGTTAAAAACTGCTACGAGCGTACATACAGTGTCTTGCAACTTTTAGAGGAATTACTGTGGGAGCCCCTAGATACTCCGAGGCTGCACGCTAGGCTTAGTTTGATAAATTCAAAACTGATATTTTTCAGAGCGACATAGAAAACATTATCACGACTCCTCACTACATCTCTAGGTCTAACAGACGCGATAAAATAAGAGAGATACACTGCCGAACAGATAGGTACATGAACTCGCTCTTTTCGCGAACAATAAGCGATCACAATAAAAATTAAGCTTACTAAATACACTCCTATAATTCATGTCACAATTTCATCTCCAAAATAAACTTACACTTTTACACGGCTGGCAACCTAATACCCCCTGCCACACGTCCATGCGGCGGCTCACCGGGTATTATAGACGTAGATGTAGATTCCTAGATGTAGATGTATATTCCCATCTGAAAGACTGGATTCTGGATCTATATTCGTATTTAAAGAGAGAATGAGAGACATTTTCTGCGAAACCATGAATAATTCTACTTGGATGACTTGTAGCGAGCATTCCTCCGAATTTATTCCGAAGATTGCAGCGAAATTTGTTGGCAGTTAGCTGCGCGAAGAGAGACGTTAGGGAATATGAAATTCGCGTGGAAGGGGTAAACCAAGGAGCAGAGGGGGGTGACGGGGGATGGTTGGAAATGATGTCTACATGACAGCATTCAACTTGAAAGAGAAGGGAAAAAGTGTCAGAAGCGCGTAATACGACAAGGTTTATGATCCAAACAAAGAAGGATCAATATTCGCTGATTTAGTCCGCACCCTATCGTAGAAGCCCACCTGAACAATTCATTTCGAGCCATAAAGAGACAATAAGTTTTTTCAAAAAAAGGGAAAAGAAAGACGTAGACAACATTTACGTCAATTGCCTTAATATTACCTATGGAAAAATACGTATATATTCGCAACGGATCGCCCAAAAACGTTACAACATCGCTTCCGTCCCAATACCCCATTCATGGAACTAACTAGAAAAATTAATGGGTGAATAAATCCACGTCAAAAATCACGGAAAATCTCACAAAATAGACTGCGAAGTAATAACGTACTTAGGCGTACACGGCAGAAAGGTTCTGGACTCGCAGCAATTTTAGCAAAATTGTATCGGTACCAGAAGAAAAGAACAAAAATGAAGCAGTCCACTTTGCCAATTTCGAAATATATACATAAGTATTAGATTTCGTCCTGGAAATTCAATTTTGTTCGAATTCATTACGCTGTATTTAGAAAGGAAACTTTTGTTGCCAAATTTCGCGAATCAACATTAGTGCACCTACATGAAACCACTGATAGCCAAATAAATTTGGCAACAATGGACTTCACTCGATTACGCTCGAGTCGACTCCCCGAAGAGGATAATGATGCATTCAACTCAATGCATCGTATAATGAATTGTTGAAAACGTAAATTATTAGAACCCCTCTTATCTAGAACAATTTATCGGAAGCTTGAAAAACAAGCATCCTAGATAAAACAAGGGTTTCAGAGAGCCGATTTTTGTAAAAATGAGGCTATGAAGGGAGTGTAGTCTCTGAACTGCAGCTCAGTCAAAGGTATAATAATTCGCCTTCTCCAAAAGAATACACGGTGGAAGATAACCCCGAAACTCGCCATACACCAGCATAATGGACGCTTTGTATTCGCTCTTTTTCCTCTGCGACAAAGCCACGGCGCACCACCACGTGGAGCACCAGACTGGCCCCGCAGGCGAGATATCATCGCCAGCCAGAGACCACCCATACGGACAGAGACCAGCTCATTCGGCGACGACATTGTCGCTGCGAAAACATTGGGACAGTCTAATGGCGCAGGGGAAATGGCCGAGGTCCAAAGAGTTGACCGCGGATGATGGGACTGACACGAGCGATTACGACAGGGTGACGTTCGCTCTTTGCCCCAAAAGCAGGGAAAAGGGGGAAAAATTAACAACTGGCGAAAAAAAAAACACGACGGAGATATGCGAACACGTCAGGTTGAAAAAATCAACGTTTATGCATTCACTGAAACGACAGACGAGCAAAGCAGTGAACGAACCAGAAGAGAGGAAGCGTTCCTATCCTCAATGGACCTCATGAGTATAATATATATAGTTCCATTGAATATCGCAGAAAAAAATTCCATGAGAGATCGGTAGCCAGTGAAAGGCATTGGATCGCATTAAGGTGATTTCCGACGAAGTTCGGGTAAAATTAATTTGCTCAAGCACGCGTGATTTCTTCAGACTCCTCGAACGAAAAAATGATAGCTCAATCGCCCTCTAGATATTGACATATTAATAGATCAGAGAGCTCCCATGGGTATTAACGTCATAAAAGGTTACAGCGACCCGTTACATTACAAAATTTTAACATACTCTTCGATTTTCATCGAAAAGTTACGCAGACATTAACTCGTGGCATCATGTAAATAAGCTATGCTCGTTAACTATAAGTTTTGATTATACTTAAAATATAATGAAAACTTGTGTATACTAATACATTTTTTTAGCCTTTTCATAGAAAACTTTTTATCGATCTGTAAAAAAGGTATCCTATAAATTAAAAGGAGAATAAAATAATAATAACTCAAAATGTATCCAAAAGTGTTTACAAATACGTTTTTAATTAATAAATGAATGCTTCCATTCATACAGAGAAGATTTTTCTCAGAAATGGGACCCAAACCCAAGGGTTTTGCACACCGCAAAACCCTCAAATGCCAATTTTCGGGAAAATCGGGCGAACAGTTTCCGATAAAAACATTACATAACACAAACTTATGTACGATAATTGCCCGCTTCAAAGAACATGATAGGAATACACTATTCATTCACGTTCCTTATCTTTACCGGTAATTTCCTTCTCTTCTTCCTTTACCCCTCATCTTCCTTGGCCCTTGTATCCTGTGATGACTTTTTTGAGCAAGGATTTCGTGTGATGACGACCTCGGGGGTCTTACCTCCTCCGATCCCTGCCCCGACATCCGCCCCATTGGGCGGCTTCCCGTAGTTGCCAGGATTCATTTCTCTTTGTTCGACATTCATTTTTCTGGGTAGTAAACGGCTGGGAGGGGACTCCCCCCCCCCCCTTCCCGACAGTGTTTTTCACATGACACCACCATTGGACTACCATTCTTCTGGCTATTACCCTTCGACCTATCTGGCATGGGTGGCCCTACCGGGAGTATTATTAATTGCTCCCGCCAGTTCAGCTCTAAGGGTCATTGGAACGCGCCACCACGTTCCACCACGTCTAGGTAACCTATTTCATTCCACCACGTCTATTCCACCACGTCTAGGTAACCGTCCGCGGGAAAGGATATTGCCGTTACAACGTAGAATACATCAAAATATGCTAATTTTAAAAAAAAATTACACGTGGCTGAACGAAATAAGCACAGAATCAACTTCATACCTTATTATCGCCTAATTTAGAAATATGATGTTATTTTTATTCCAGTTAGTGGAGCATGAAAATTATACTATTCGATAATATAACGGAAAGGTTCAAATGAGTCACATAAAAAGATAATTCCCCAAAATCATACATGCAATGCTTCCATTTACGCAAATAGCTCTCAAATTTACTTCATTTTAAAGTTATGAAAGGTAAACGGTGATGTTTGACAAAATATGGCGACGCAGCTTTTTTTGTCCACACGCATCATAAATATTCCATCCTAATATTTATAACAAATGCTTCGCGGTAGCAAGTTCCTCAAAGATGATATGATGAAAGGAACTACCGGTTCATTTGGTTAAATAAATGTGACGTTTAACACAAGGCACTTCTCCAGGCTAAAGATGATTCACAAGGCCGCAGAGTCGCCAAATAGCTTTCCAATGTCTCCACGGAAACAACGTCATAAACCACGTCAACGTCACGGAAACTTCGTCGAAATAAATCTGTTTGAGATGCCCACTGACCGATGAAATTAAAAAAATATATATAAACTTTCATTTAGACTTTATTTCAGGAAGTATTAGACCAAAAATGTTTTCCCAACTAAGAGCTAAGTTTTCGCTGATTACATAGTACACTGACATAGTATAAGAAATGGGATCTAAAAATTAACTGGAAGAAAACTCAACATCTAACCAGCAGCAATGAAGATGTAGAAATTGACGGGAATAAAATAAAAAATGTATCCCATTTCAGGTATATAGGATCACTAGTACAAATTGATGGATCCTCAAAATTGGAAATTGCGATTCGGATGTGCCAGAGTAGAATTGGAATACAGAATCCCTTACTATGGAGCAGCAACATACTCAATAGAACAAAAACAAATAGGTATATAAAGCAATAGTAGAAAGTATAATAATGCTTTATGGAGCCGAAGCATTGACTACAAATGAAAGAGAAAAATGTTAATTACGAGCCACTGAAATGGACTTTTGGCGGAGGTCAGCTAGGAAATCACGAATAGAAAGAGTTAGAAATGAACAGATAAGAGAAATCATGGAGGTAGAGAAGGATGTAGTGGAGACTATTGAAGAAAGAAGATTACGATGGTATGGACACGTCCAAAGAAGGGGGGATGAAAGAATACCTAAAGCTGCTCTAAAATGGGTTCCGGAAGGCAGAAGGAGAAGAGGAAGACCCAAGAAGTCATTGTTGGATGGAGTGAGGGAGGAAATGGATAGGAGGGGGTTGGATATGGAAGATGCATTTGATAGAGACTGATGGAGAGAGGTTAGATTGGGTGATGGACCCGATGAGTGGACCCTACTTACGGAAAGATGTGTTCGGTTTGGGGAGGGCAACTGCTGTAAAGTGGAATATCCCTGATAAAAAAACAGCACGCAATCGCCTACACCCGGGAAACATTTATACTTCCAAGGGATGGAATTCACTGAGTAAATAAAAATGATTTGAACCCGGAGTTTCTTCTCACAGGTCAGGAACGTAAGGCAGTTACATAACCTGGGTTTGAATCCCAGATAGGTCAAAGGATTTTTTTTACTCATCCCTCGGCTGTATGAAAATTTGAAGCTACCAATCATCAACATAGTAATGGCATCTTCAATAAAAACAAGAATTCTTCAGAAGTAAGATCTCTAGAATATCCCTGCTCGAGTTCGTCCATGTTAATGGCACAAGTGACAAAAAAAAGTAGCCAGTCAATTGACCCCTGGAATGCCGTTTGTGGAAGGGAATCACGTGACCGAAGAATCCACGACGGCAGCCTTTGCTTAAATCATACGATAGTAAAATATTTGTGTGCTTTGAATTTCTGTCTGAGACAAAAATATCGCAACTGAGTGATAATCTTGTACGGACTCGAAACACCATCAAACATTTACATCTGCAGAGCACATATCTCCAGAAATAGCCCACCAACATGATCAAACGGTAACACGCAACGAATAAGGAGAAATTAGGCGCTGACCAAAGTGCAAGAAAAATGAAGGTAGTCCGAGCGAAATATTATTTTACTTATAAATCAATGAATTTAGTCCCTTTTTAAAGAAAAATATCTCACCTATCCAATGACACCAAAAATTCTACCCCTTACCACATCACTTTTGGAGATATTAGCCAAAAAAACACCAGCCCTTTTACATGCAAAATGGTACGTGTATGCACTCCAGCGAGACATTATTTACAAAATGAGTTATTTCTAAGACTAAGATGCCGTAAAAAAAACTAAAAGTGAGTAGTTTGTATGCTTTCTCGACTATTTTTGAAAACGAATCCTATTGTTACTGCAGTAGGTTCTTGGGTATCGCAAAAAACCTTCAGTTTTGAATAAGTTTTGAATACACCGCGCGAAATAAATGAGTCAAGTTAAAGACTTATTTAGATATTTTAATTTAATGACTGACAATTTCTGTCATATAAAACTATATCATTGCACCATTGGTAATGTTATAGGTATTTAATTCGTGGGTCCCATAGCTGGTGAAATTAAAACGTAGAATTCTTATATTATGACTAGGGAACTATCTCACACGGACTACCTTAATGCAGGTATTCTAGGATGAAACATTTTAATGAAGCAGGGAAAGATAAATCCCGCTTAAAATGTTATACCGAAGGAAGAATGGATAAAACAACAAGTGTTTATGGTAGGTTTCAGCATCAAACGAAAAACTTGACACAGTCGGTAGTCCAGAGGAAACAATAGGTGTTGATCTGAATGTACGAGAATACGCTCTGAGTTGATAATGAGACATATATGAGAGAGCCGCCAGCATGGATGGAATTGATTCGGAGCTGATAAAGTACGAGGGTAAAATCACAGAAAAAATCCTCTATTTTCACAACATATGCTGGATGAACCATGGAATATCAGATGAGCGGAGGGTTTCCCGAGTTATTTCGTCCGTTTCCAAAGGGACGCAGGAAAGAGCAACCCATGAAACTACAGGGGTGAAAGTCTTCTACGTACTACAAACAAAATATACGGTAAAATATTCAATGCTAGGCTTCAAACTATCTCCAATAACGTTGTATTAGAAGAGCAAGCTTGCTTCAGGAGAGGAAGGCATTGAGGACATTTACACATCAAAGCAAATCATAGAGAAGAGAAGAGAATTTAGCGCTGAGATTCGTTTGGCATTTATGGATTATAATAATGAACATTTGATCGTGCCAACAGAAAAATTTTATGGTCAATCATGAAGAAAAGAGGATTTTCCAAGCATCTAAGAAAAGTTATTTTGAGCATATACCGTGGCACCGGAATGGTGATTGATACGAGATAGACCCTGGCACAGGAAATTGACATTTACCGAGGTGTTAGACATGGTTGCAGCGTATCGTCGACATGGTTGAATTTATACATTTATGACCTTTTGAGTAAATGGAAGGAGGAAAATGCAGCACCACCCACAGATTTAGGTCCTTCTGAGTGCTTAAAATAAAATGTTATTCGCCGATGACCAAGTTATTTAACAAGAAACAGAAGATAAATCACAAATGACGGTTCAAAATTACACAAATTGAGTAATATGTATAACCTAAAAAGAACTAAAAATATGAGAAACAAAAGAATGGCATTCTTAGGAATAAATCTAATAAGAACCAAAATTATCATCAAGGATCAAGTTCTGAAACAGGCGTTGAAATATTAGGGATACGAGATGACATACGACGAGTAAAAAACTATCGAAAACAAAATTAACATTATCCAGAGGATGTGTGTGGCACATCGAAGAACTTTAAAAAGCAAAACTAGGTAAGAAGTCCAGTTAAAAATTTTGTAAATGAATGTCCATCGGATGTCCATCGAATGTCCTAACCGGTTTACATGGCTCCGAATGTTGGATAGAAAAAAAAAGAAATAAGACGACCAGAGTCACCAGAAATAAATTTTCTTCGAACATTGAAAGGGTGCAAAAGGTTGGAAAAAATTAAAGACTTCTTCAATAAGAAAATAACTAGGCACTAGGCCTATTACAGATAAGTTAGTAGAGTGAACTAAAATATGTGGAAAGAGCATGAACAACGAATGTCTTAGGAAAGACATCCTACTAAGGCTTTGGATTGGAAGCCATTAGGAAGAGTAGTGTCGGAAGGATGAGATAGTTAAGTGAAGCTGGATTAGGCTGATAGCCTAAAACGCGTAATAAGAAGAAGGGATTCACGGATGCAGAGAAAAGGGTTTTCCCAAGTTTTGTTAGCGGCCGCGTGGGCCTCAGCTAACCGTTTAGCACCTAAAACCGCATTGAACACACGTACGCCATTCTACTTCGTCTATCGCTAACTCAAATCCATTTCTCCTTGACGTAAGAAGGTCAAACACCTCTGCGCCGAATGGGTACCAGAGCGGGAGAATTACTTGAGAGTAGGGAAATGGAAAAAATATATATATATAAGGGGAGACAAGAAAAAATAATTTTTTTATAAATTACGAAGAAAAGTTTCTCAGTACTTCATTCGGTCGGCAAATGTCCTGACCGTAGGGAAGTGCACGCATCGAGTTCAATTGATTCGCATCTTTCTCCGTATGCACAGAATAATTGGCGACACTGGGCGAAAAAAAATCTAAACGAACGCCAAATGTAAGAATATAATGAAGATTCGAATTTCTCCAAGCGAACTTCGTTGACAGTTCAAAATTTTGAAAACTTTGATAAAAAGGTTAGGTACTAATGTTACGTATTGTGTAAGCCCTGCCCTTGAAGCTTTCCCACGGCATTGTATTACCGTCCCCATTAGCATTGTTGAAACTGTCCCATAAGCAAAGGAATAGAATATGACGGCCCATAAATGATCAAATGTGAATCTAGAGTAGCTTAAGGTAGTCCGAGCGAGATAGTTTCCTAGTCATAATAAAGACCATATTCGAATTATAGGTTATAATTTCACCAGCTGTAGGACACATCAATTAAATATTGCATTATTAATGGTGAAATAATATAGTTTTATATGACAGAAATTTTATGTAATCAAATGAAAATATCTATATGTCTTTAACTTGACTCATTTTTTTCACGCGGTACGTTCGAAACTCCATTAAACGGAAGGTTTATTGCGATCCCGAAGAATTTACTGCGGTGACAATATGATCAATTTTCACAAATAGTGGATAAAACACACAAACTACACACTCTTGATTTTTTCCTGAGATCTAAGTGTAGGAAATGCCTCATTTTTAATATAAGGTCTCTCTGGAGTGCATACACGTACCATCTCCCATGTAAAAGCGCTGGTGTTTTTTGGCAAATATCTCGGAAAGTAATGTGGTTAGGGGTTGAGATTTTTGTGTCAATGGAAGGGTGATATATTTTTCTTTAAAATGAGACCAAATTCATTGATTTCTAAGTAAAATGAAATTTCGCTCAAACTACCTTAATTTGCCATAAGGGTAAAGAAAGTTGAAATTTAATTTGGTGTAGAAAACCTTTAGAAAAATACAGTATAATTTAAAAAATGTACAAATTATCAATATAATTTCGATTAAAATGAAGAATCATCGAGCACCATGGGGATGTTAAGCAGTTACATTATACCCGACTACATCGGGTGTGAAGACAGGAGAACACGCGAAAAAATGACAGATATTTCTTTCTCCGAGGATAGCCATGAGCAAATGGCCATGAGATGAATTGCCAAATGGATAACAGAAATAATCTTCAAAAGTTTCTCTTCAAGGATAAGTTAATGGAATGCCTAAGCTTCAAAAACGGCGTCAACATACACCGAGCTTTTATTCTATCCACAAAAATAAATAGAAGATGGCTGGCGTTGGTATACATACATAGGTACCGTCGCGTTGACGCCCATTGCGAGACCTGGAAAATGGAAGGAAAAACAACGACCAACTCACAGGTGGATACACGTGCGGGTGCGAGATCGTCTTTCATTTCGGGCGTCCTACTTAAGTTTCTTAAAACAAGAGCGACAGTAAACGAAAGGCTTAATTTCATACGAGAGTTATACCTGCGCGAACGAAGGCTTGAAATGCATTGACGAGGGTCAAGGAGAGTCTCTCGGAGAAACTAAATCAAAGGAAGAATAAAATTGTAAATACAGATTTAGATTTTATCTCTCCACGATGCACAGAACTTCACCTTTGCTGATGCGATATAAGCAGGTGTCTCCTTCTGCATAAAACCGCAGCATGCTTTGCTAAATAAAACGCAGCGAAATAGAAAAAAAAATAAATAACAATCTGTTCAATGGTCACGACAGTTGGGAGATTTTCGTTGGATAAAAGCAAAATCTCAAAGGGTTAGTATCATCCGGAGAACCTTCGAAAATGGGCTTCCAGAGCAAATTTCCCCACATCGCGTTATTGTTTTCATTTACTCCTGACGTTGGATTAGACCATTACGATTCGTGATGATGCCCAGATATTATCTCGATACAATTTAATAATTGTTAAATAAAATTAAAGGTAAACAAAAAAAACAATAATTCCCGAGCAGAAAGTTTTGTTCGCCTGGAGATGCATACATTAGCACAAGGTGAGCGGTCAGGGATGACTATATTTTACAATGGAATTATGTAACATAAATTTTCCATTCAAACAGAAATCAATTCCCTCCGACAACTAAAGTTAAATTTTCGTATGTATTCAAAAATATTCTGATGACCTACAGTTAATGACAGTTAATTCTGACCATCGATTTGAAAACTCGGGGAAAACAAACCAAAGTATTCAAACACCATGCGTTTAAAAAAAATCAGAAAGTTTATAAATATGTAATCTTTCTCTTCGGTGCCGTATCATGCTGATACTGCCAGTAAAACTTATGCCTTTAATTGAACTAATAGTTAACAATTTAGGAAAAGTAATACAGATGTCGTAGTGGTAATACATTTACATTTTACACGCTTCCATTAAGTGTATTGAGTTATATATTTGTTCTATCGTCCACAGTAAAGAGGTCTAAATAATCTTATATGGTACCTTTATTTAATTATGTACGTATTTTATTACCTTGGAAGAAATAAGTAAGAGTACATACAAAAGGTCTTGGGATCAATTTTGATATTTTAGCAATAATATTAATTTAAAATGAGAAATGTATGCACATATCGATAAAAACGACAATCATTGAGAAGATAAAAGCGTTCCCGACTTAGGAATCGGGAGGGCGTTGGTTGCTTCGCGACCGCTGTTCAGCCTGCTCCACAGACGTCGCAACAATCACGCGAGAGAAGCGGGTTGCGCGGTCACAGGCAACACGCTGCACAGTGGTCGGAAATCTTGAAAAGACCGGACTCGAGTCCAAAATGGCTTTTTTTGAGTTACAAAGTTGAAATCTGGCGCATATACTCACAAATTATTGCTAATTATAGATCGGTAAGCCATTTTCCTAAAGTTTATGCCATTCCTTGGATACAGAAGCTAAAATATGACCTTATTTCCAAGGAAATGCCCATTTTCATTCTTATTGGAAAATCTTAAAATTTACACAGATGGTGATGTAGTGGAAAGATTTAAATGAAATTACAAACATAACCATTCGTCAATCCGGTTCCTTACCTGTACATTAGCAAAAGGTAAAGTATTAGGGATTTTTGTCGCTATTTGTGTGCTATTCCGTCCCAAGGTGGCGGACGCTTTTTTCAGGCAAAATTTTACAGAAAGCAATCATTATCTTCGGTTTAAGAAAAATGGTCATCGTGATATTTCATCAGGGTATTTATTAAACATATTTTAACGATATTTTGCAAAAATATTGGAAAACGGTCAGCGACGCCGAGTGTGAGATCGATTTTTCGATCGCGGGCTATTGTTCGGACTAAGCGCGTGCGGATTACCCTGAAGGTACGATTTCATGAACGCGTTTCAGACGAAGAGACGCGAAAGCGAGATCTTCAGCCAATCAGGAGCCCAGATTTTTCGCGCGAGTTCGCGTATAATGGCGTAGAGTCGCGTCGCCCGAGTTGAAATATTTTCAACTTTCAACGCGTGGAACGAGTAGAATCACGAACATGGCTGACCGGCGAAGTTTAGGTTCCTATAATCAGGATAATTTTCATGGATGAAATTATCGAGAGAAGTACACGTACCTGTACAATTGTGAGGACTATCAATACAGGGATAGAAATCTAAGGGAGAAGGCGTGGAGGGAGATAGGAGTATCCATTGGAGCGGAAGGTAAGAAAAACTTCCCTTTCCGATGATTCTCAAAGCTTACATGTGTTGATGCATTGGTGGTAATATCATTGTGTTTTACAGCAAAAAATGTGTCGGCTCCGTGGAAAGCCCTCCGGGATAAGTATGCGAGGGACAAAAAGAAGCCCAGAAGTGTCTCAGGTTAAGCTCCTACGCGTAGGTTCGCTTGCATGCGAACGGTTCACGCGAAAAACTGAGGCGTCACGTCGCGCGCGTGCGCGTCTGACGCGTCCATGAAAACGTAGCTTAAGGCGAAAACACACGAAACGAAGCATGGACTCTTGCACTCCGTTATTTGAGAGACACTCCAGCCTGGTGGAGAACACCCGAAGTAAAACTCACTGCCCGTCTCTATCTCTGTCTCACTCTTTCAAAAATAGTTATGGACGGAAAAATCGCCATTTGGCGGCGCGAGTCGTGAATTGAGTCACTTCTTTGCATCATCGCCTTCTGCAGCACGCACATGCCGTGATGCGATTCACACAAATGATGAGACGGAGGCGTGTCCAAGACATAAGGCCGCCTGCGACAGGCGCCTCCGACCAAGAATAAACCGGGCTACTCTCACATAGCATCCCCGCATGTCAGGGCAAGAAACGCGAGTGGCTGATGTACTGCACACACTAATAAACTGGACGCGTGGGACAACGATACCAACGCATTTCCAGAATCGGAATCAACATTCCGAATCCAAAAGATATTTTATAATCAGTCACACAATACCAAGGTGTTCTCATACGAGTGGTAATGATAAAAAGAGAACAATGTCATCGTATAAAATCCGAAAATAAAAACAAAATAGACACTTGACGCGTTCGTGCAATTTGACGCGATTAAAAATCAAACGCAGACCCAGGTTTCAATGTTAAAACGTAAATTTGAAGGTGCCAAACGGCGACGATACATCAAAAATGAAACTCTGGTCGAAAGTAAATTTCTAATATTGAAAATTGCCCGATTTTTATTTTATCTGACGTTCCCCTAGAAATACTCGTGTCAGAATAATAATAAAATAAAATATGTTAATGCTTACTCTGAATTACAAGACTTTTCCAAGAAGAGCAACGTTACAACAATTAAATCAGTGAAACACGAGTTCATAAAGATTGGCTTCTCAAAATAAACGCATAAACATCCAAAAGAGATACAGATCAGCATTCATAAAAGACAACCACTACTAAGTCACTCAATGATTGACTAATCTCTGGAATCCATGAACGAATGGCAACGAAAGTTTCCACTATGCTCCGCCATATATACGCTCGAGTTTTTCACCGCCGGCATTTGAAGCATTTTCTACTCAATTAGGACTTCATTTTCAGATAAACTTTTATTACACTACCGTGGAAAAATATACCGGAAAATGAGATTAAAAACTACAGGATTTTTTTATGTCGACCATCTGACGAAGCCGGATGTGCGTTACAATTAATCAGAGAGGCATAGGGAGTTTAAATAGTTAAATTTGGTATTAAAGACTTCGTTCTCCAATCGATTGATGGCAGGTCTCGACTCGGAAAAATTGCTGGAGTAAGATATTATTAGGTCTAACGAAGAATATTTTTATTACACATTTAAAGTGTGCTCGATACGACTTTACTTACTGCCTTGATTCCTTCAAAAAAAGACCTTGCAAGAAACTACCAATCAAATAAATGAGGGAAGACGTCTCGTGCCACCAGTGGAATACGATTGAACTAGTTACAACAACTAAATTACTTATTTACAAATAGTAAAAATCGAAATTTATTTCCACTTTCAAATATATATTCCTCGTGATTCAGCTGCGTAGCGGCTTTTGAGTTTTCTGCGTGCGAGTTAAGCAAAACAATTCTGTGGAAGTTGAGAAAGTTGATCACTGATGCGTTCCTTAGTAGAGTGGTATCTCCCGTATGATAATTAACGGATTTCATGATCGATCCTCGCGCGCTCTATAAGCGCTTGGCGAGAAATAAAATTTTAAGGTTTAAGAGAAATGAATTATTTGATATAATATTAGTCGAGTGAACAATTGCCACATAAAATTCAAATAAATAACAGCAAAACATGCGGACAACATGGTTTAAACAAATCAATTCGTTTTCTGAGAGACGTACATTAAAATATTAACTATGCTACCCATTATTAAGATAAATACATAACTGAAAACAAGACATAAGTAATAAGTTACATTAAACCAGACCATCACTGAATTTACCGGAGGGAGGCATTGCAATAGTTTCTATAAATGATAACCTCTTTTAACATTCCATTAACTTCAATGATAAAAATGGAGAACAAGTGTTCCTGCCGAAAGCAAATATAATTTTAAATGTTAATTGGCGTTGATTTTACGTTCGGCGCTGAAATATATATGTTGTCACAATGTAATAACGTATGTTCTAAGTGTCGATAAAATATGTATGCAGTGTATAAATTAAATCAATGGATAATGCTGAACAAAAAGCATCTTATTTCCAAAGGAGAACATGCGTTTAGCTTCATAAATATTCTCTATAGCAGTAGCATCAATCAACAGTACATTAATCTCCTTTCCTTAAATGGTCAACTGCGAAAGATTGAAGCTATTGTATATTCACAGTTTACATAAACCTATTTAAAGTTTCCACTAACATTATTATCGGCTTTCATGAACAAATATTGGTCCATAACCGGACGCGGATATTGTAAGCTTTCCACTATCTCTAGTGCACCGAACACTTTGCAACACAAGAGCGCACACGAATTGTATTCGTGTTACAGACCCTGCCTACTTCAAAACAGATCGGGAGCCCAGTTGATGCGCATTTAAAAACAACAGAATGTCGAAACTGGCATCCGCCATTGCTGCCATTTTTGTTTATTTTTATAATTATTACTACACATAAAACTAAAAAAACTAAGCGATTCACCCATTCATACACTTCCCTGGGTATATCGAGCCAAGAGGATGAGATTTTTAGTGGAGGTTCATAATTTTCATTCGAGTCAGAAAAAAATCGAAAATCTCCATATTTTGTCTTTGGTTCGAGCCCAGATAGGATTTTGTTTTATAATGGGTTTAAATGGTTAAAACGAATATCCATTAAAATATAAAATAATTAAGTTAGGAGACTGATTCTTACACAAAAATGAGGCCAAGGCTTTGAAAAATTACATTTCTGCAATCATTTTTTCTCTATCTATCTATAAACGGAATATATTGAATTTTGCGCGGAAAGTTCATGCAAATTTAGAGCTTTTTTCCCTTTTGCTGATAAGGAATTTGCGAATTGTCACCGAGGCTTGGCTGTATGGGTAATATTGAATGGAATTTCACTTTCGCGACGCGAGCTGTAACGGCTTTTGAGAACATAATACCTAGGCCTTTTACCATTAAAAATGTATTGCGGAACCCTTTTGTAGACTTAAGACTTAAACCAGCTTAAAATCAACCACTGCTCTCTTTACTCGCCCATACATGCAACCATGAAGAACATTCAAAGCACATTGTCTTTGCATTACATATATTACACTCCATTCTTCTTTTATTACACTGCGTAATAATACATTCTTGAACTCCCCTCGCACGCAAACTGCAAGTGCCCGTTCACTATCGGGGAAAACGAAATATCTCCCAGAAAAAAACAATTTTCTCTCCCTTACAAAAATATGGAAAAAAGGACCTACAACAATGACACTAACGCAAAATTACGCCAAAGGGAACCGAGTTTAATCTTTTTGCGATCATTTTAAAAGTATTTGTCCGTATTTGGCGACATTTTTATTAAAAGCAAGGTAATACCCATTTTCTTCTCCTTTTAAAGCCTAAAATTTTCGGCACTACCACTATTTACTTTGAAATTAAAATTTTTGGCCGAGAATAATTGATTACGCAGTGATTAATGATTGACTTATCAAGAAATATAATCAAATTATTTCTATTTACATTATTATTATTTCAAAGATGTATAACATTTTATTATAAAAAAGTGTAAACTGTAATATCTACACAAGTAATTCGGCCGATATCCATATGAACGATGCTAGAATATCGTTGTGTTCACGCGCTCATGCTGGATTAATGTTCGCGTGTGAAGGCTATTTTCGATTAAAATCTGCTTAAATGATTTTTAATTTCACCTTTTTTAATGCCTTAACATTCATTCATTCAACCATATTCACCAAAATGGGCTTTAGAATTCCATCCTTTTACAATTTTCTTTAAAATCTATTTTATTTCTCCGTTGCCTGACCTATGTTTATTAATAAATTCACTGGAAGCAAACCCGAATGTCATCGAATACGGCATTGAACTTAAGGCATAGTTACTTTACGCTGACCATCGCGTAAAGCGTTTTCATTTACATAGGTACTCTCACATATCGTACATACGTTACACAGCGAATACAATCGGTGCGTACCTTTCCTTATGATATTTCGTGATTACGATATGATGAATTTGTTTTTTTTTTTTATACGCGGAGACAGGATCATGTAAACTTACAACTTTGTCTTTTCATTCTCCTTATAAAAATATTACAATTGACATTTTATTAATTCTCATTCCTATTACGCCAACGTTCCCCACAGAATATTTGCAGCGGTACACGAATGAAGCTTTTGCTGGTTAGCTGTCCGTCTTCCCTCTATTCGAGTACTTCAGGTAACAAGTCCATCTCCAATTATCCCACCTTATATCACATTTTCATTCTAATTCAGGCCAAATAATGTATCGAGCATTTACGAGTAAAGTGTAACAGGCGATAACTGTTGTCAAGATGTATTAATATTACACAGTACGGTAGTTTTTAAATTTATTTTGGCTAACTACCCAAACATGACTATATTTCTCGATCGCAAACATAAATATTCACTGTTGCTCGGTGGCTTTTACAATGGATGAGAAATATAAAGAGCACCAACGTACACCTAAAAAAAGGACTATATATCTATTATGGACTCAGTAACTCAGGTAAGGATAACATAATTATTATTTTATCCAGCCATTCGCGCCCAAAATTTAAGAATTTTCGTGGGCTCTAATGACGATTGCCCTTGCTTTTCATACTTTACAATGCAGTATTCTATACTTAACCCCAACCCCTCGCTTGCATACTCCAAGGTCCCATTTACTATATTTCAGTAAAGGCGTCAAAGAAGCCAATTGTAAAATTTCTAATTACTCGGTGACAAAATTTTACATTTAAAAAAACTCGTAGCTAACAAATTAAACAAGTTAACACAAATCATTCGGCCGTGACAGTGGGTCAATAATAAGAATGCCACTTAACAGCTGAGTCACAAAACGTTTCGTCAGCGGTCATCGTTCCGTTCAACGCCGTAAGTACTCTTAAGGTTTAAAGATCGCATTTGTGTTCCGATAAGCACTCACATCAACACCTTGAATGGAAAGATCCAAAAATGACTTTCGAAACCCGTCCGGCATGCATCAGTCTTGCTTGAGTTCCATTTGCTAACAATGGAAATCGAAAACATTCGAACCCTAAACTAAAATGTCAAGCGGATGACATGCTGAAAAGTTTAAGCTAGCCATTAGGGAAAGAGGCTTGAATCGAGGTCAGAAGCTTCGCCCTAAACGACACCTAACATTTAGAAAATAAATATTTATAGAACGAAAATAATCTAACCCAAAAAAAAAACAAAGGCGACGCGAGACGGCAAGAAGGATTCATTTGCGAAAATGAGAGCGGAGCTAAACTCATCCTCGGAAGAAGACACACATGGAATGGCAGCGGGGAAGAAGGGAGACGGTTATATACGAAACATTTCATTTATATCTTGGCGTTTCGACTATTTCGCAATCCTTCGTTTTATCTTTATTTTTCTGCGCTAGGAGCGGGCCAGAGGCGAAAAATAACATCGCCAGGTGAAATGTTACGCCCTGATTGGCGGACCGAATCACCCTCCCGCTCAGGAAATCCGGCAGGGTTTGGTGGGTGGACCGAGAGTACACAAAAAGTGGGGAAAAAACTATAAAAAAAAGAGAAAGAAAAAAAAAGGTCTATCCAAAGCGTTCCCTCCCAACATTTCACTCACAATGACGCGGGCGGGGACACAACAAGGCGGAAGGAAGAACAAAAACGGGGATAAGAGAAACCCTGTAGAACCCCGTGAGGTGGAAAGGGGGAAGGGTATTTCCCTGATTCCCATTTCGGATGATGGGGATCTTCATCTCACTTCACCCCCCAGGGTCACGGGAACAACCTTCATATCGAAGAACGACTTTCCCGAGTTTTTTCCAGTCCCTCAGGCAGTCATCTTCTTCGCACGCCCCAACGTAATAACTTTTTTTTTAGGTGCGGATGAATTTCCTAAAAATGAAGATCAGCACTGACTGAGAGGGAGAATGAAAATATGCTCGGGAGCATTAAATGTGGTGGCTAGAATACTGGCATCCCATCCCAAAGTTCAAATATCAGTAGTTGCAGATATTTTGTCGGTTTATTCCAGATATTCACTTGATTTTCTAGTTTATAGAGTGATACACAAAAGATCTCGTTCTGTCTACCTTTTACAACAAAATCGTATTACACGTGTTTCGACTGTCTTGCAGTCATCATCAGGTACGACTAATCTTTCATATAACCAGACATGTGCATACTGAGAGGTACGTTGGCCAAAACACAGTAGGTAATGGGGGAGGGGAGGTGGGTTGTTGTAGGGGTAAAGGAGGAGTATAGGAGGGGAAGACTAACATCATAATTGGGATCTGATCCTTTGTTCGTCCAAACAAATTACGTCAACACTCCAGACGATTTTGTAATAAAAGGTAGACTGTACGATATCTTTTGTGTATCATTAAAAATGCTGTTCTACAACATTTCGCCTGAGAAAGTGGAATTTATTAGTTTACAGAGCTTAAAAACGCAGTGCTTAATCCAAATTTTACTTGGTACGGCTGTTGAGGAAAGGAAAATTTTGCCAAATAAAATGTTTGTGATGAAAAGGCCGTTTTGTACATAGAATCCGATCAATCTCTCTTCCCTACCGTTCCGTTTCCCCGTATTATACTGCCTTACATCCTTAGTCCTTGATCTGCGACCGCATTTCAGTCTCCTAGAATGGTTATAAGAGGGGGTATCTTGAGGCGTGACGTTGTGAAAATTTCAAACGTTCATGACGACCAATTACGACTCTATACTACTGTCACCCTTGATTCATGTGTTAGCCAAGGTTTGAACACATTAATGTCTTCATCAATGTTAAAACATCTCATTCAACGAGCCATAATAGGAGAGGGGAATATAAGATGAGGCTAGTCTAACAATGGTTGCCTAGTTGCATGGCAATGGTGCATGTTTGGTGATCTTCACCCCCTGCCACACACCCTCGTGGTGGCCCGCAGGGTATTACGTAGAGGTAGATGTAACACCAGAGAAAGTGTAGGGGTGATTGGCATGAGTCAAATGTCTCAAAAGGGAGGATAGCTCATGTCACAAAATAAGCAAAAGACCAAGAGAGGAAAAAAACCGACTTTAGCCAAGACGCAAAAATAAAGATACGACACCAAATACGTCAGACGTGCACCATGGAGACTGTCACACAAGAAAGGAATGACCCATTTGCCAATATACATAAATATAAGCATTGGTGTGTACACACAGATTATTTTTCATGCTTATGAAGGGATATACTGTCGTCTTCGTTGGAAAATACAACAAAGAGAGAATATTGCACGTAGTTATATCGTCCATCATGAAAGTAAGAACTTTTCACAAACTGACGCCTCGAGTTACTACTTATACTCTTCCCAATCACCGGAGACGTCAAAATTGTGCGGTCCTTAACGCCTGGCATTGATTGATCGAACACGGTGAATTATCGGTTAAATTAGGCTGAAATGAAATATGAGACTAACTCTCTGGATTTCAACAGGCCAGCACACATACATTTCCTTCACCCTCCCACTTACATTTCCTTCACCTAGGAGTACGCCCTCCATTTCTTCATCCAGAACATAGATATTCCGCAACCGTTCTTTATTTTCCACTCCTGTCATATATTTTCATAAGTTCCCACACGCCTTGGAGTAATTATTCATTCAATATAATTGTAAAGAAAAGTGGAGGTGGCCAAAAAGCATTTAAGCATAATGAATTCTTAATGGACTGACAATGCATCACGCATGGGATTTTTATACCCAACGAAAGTTTCTAGAACATTCTTTCGAACACGAGTGACATGGAGTCATCGGTAAACTCTTGATACTTCTGGATGTTTCTCCAACAACGATCCGACGAATGCATAAAACAATTAAACAATAAGAAATAAAATTCAAAACATAATTCTCCAAAAATCAAGAAAACGACAAATTTGACTCGTATTATAAATGTCCTGATTAATTATGTTATGTTGCGATGCCATTCGAAAGGGAACAGAGCGTTGTAACAAGTCAAAATTCATTGAGAATTTCATTTAATTGACTACAGAAATAAGGGGACATTCTCTTCAGTTATTTGGACTTTTAAAGAATCGATTTTTTTTTAAATCTCGAATAGTCACCACAGAATCTTTAATACATCTAAAAAAAAAACTTTAATGTAACCTCGCGTCCCTGGTGAAACTCTTTAGAACACACGGGCGATCCCATTCTCTCCCCTTCACCATTTACATCCTTCCCTCTATCACAACCCTATTCCCCCTCGCTCCCCGCTATCACCTCTCTATTTTACTCACTCCTACCCCTACTTCTTCTCCAGAAATGTCCTCTCCTATGCACCCATCCATCATGAAACACGTGACCGCTTTCCTCACCTTTCATTCCGTCCATTCGCCTCGACAACCACACCGTTAACTCCGCAATCTTCCCAGTGCAGTCACCAGGTGTCTCTGAACCACGCAAGCCTACATTAATGAATAGAATCGCCACAGTGTTTATCACAACATTTAAGTAACGACTTTTTCCCTGCAGCCGGTAACCATGCGTTCATTAAAATTTTAAGTCACCCAAATCGAGGTCTGTTTCGCCACGAGTGCAAACCGAGCTCACAAAAAAAGACGCATCGTCAAGAAAAAAGTTAATAATTCTTTATTTAGCGCTCTTATGATGATGATTTACCATTGAAATGCTTCGGCAGACCGTGGCCCTCTCATTGAAAAGACTGTGAATAACCATTTGCTTCCTAAAAAATCTTTTATCGCGTTTATTCTCATAAAAATACGCTTGAGAAACAACCTCCGTGGAAAACAAATATGTTATTCGAAAATACTAATGAATGAATGTAAACAGTCATTGCATTCATCTACGTTGAAATACGTGCAGCAACGGCTCAATAGAAATCAGAAGGGTCATTTGGGCAAAATAATAATGCGTAAACCTAACGTCATTTAAACGATGTATTTTGTACGTCGGACCAGAAGTGTACAATCTATTGCCTACTTCATGTGTTAAATCCAAATCTGTTGATACAGTATTGAAAAATATACAATCTTGGTTATTTACTCAAGAAAGAATAGAGGATACCTTGTTGTGATTGCTTATGGTAAACTTGCTTGATTATCAGGCAAAAGGTTAGAAATTTCAGCCACATTGAGACTGAAGCCCTATCGTAAGCTGAAACTCTGACTGGCCTTCCAATCCAACCATCCATATGACTGGGCTATTTTGAATTAGAAAAAAAATTCTACAAAATGTCTCTTACTCCCTTGTTCACGGAAACATACGTAACAAATCGATGTTACTCTGACGGCCAGAGCACGGTGATTGCAATGACGTTAGATGCGACTATATTCGTGTAATCCGCCAACCGGCACCCAAGGAATGTCGAGAGGTCTGATGAAACCAATCAGTGGGATCTTCAATTCTGAGGGTTCCTGGAATTCCTTCCACTTCTGCGACTCACTGAGGAGCCAGCCTAAATCATTCCTCATGCTACATGAGGATAAGCGCATGCCCAGTAATTTTACAAACTTTTTATTTTCCTAACCAGATCAACCTCGATTCACATCATTATAAAAAGATTGAACCCTTTGTTAGTGATTCGGAATCATCTAATCCAGTCTGGTCAGAAAATTAAAGGTCTGATTAAAGTAAAGGTCTCTTTATCATCTTGGTAACTAATGCATCAATTCTGTGAAGTAACATAGCCAAGAATAGCTTACATTTCCTATACTACTATTTACTCAAGAAAGAATAGAGGATACTTTGTTATAATTGACGCGATAAACTTGATAATTCCGCTAAAAGAACTGACAACCTCATGTAATATTGTGTATCTATTTCCATGTTCAATCATGTAAAAGACTAACGCATAACTATTGACCAAATGATGGTAGTCTTAATACAGGTCCTCCTTTTAGGCTACCTAATATTACTCATGTTGTAAAGATTAATGTATGTTTAGTTGTTTTGATTAATAAATTTTATACAAATATGTTATAAAATTAATGCGTACAGTTGGTACCCATTCCATCCATGGTTCAGATGATAATCCAGCCGAGTTCAATGAAACTACAATCTCGTACATGGTGTCTCCGACACTGCCGATTTCACCCCCTCCCCCTCATCACCTTCACCCTTTCTCGTTTGCTTTCGCGCCTTTTTGCTCCGGAGAGACTTTTAATATTTCTCGTCTCGAGGGAATCTTCGATCGCATTCGAGCCTCGACTCCCCTGGTCCATCGCTGCATCGTCTCCAGATCCATTTTTTTCTCTTCGCGCACAAACATACAACAAACAATTGGTTCCCCTCCAAACCATTCTCCGGACAAAGGCAAACCGACAAATCACTCCCACTATAATACCAGCCTGTTATCAAGGAATGTAACTCTTCTACCCTACTCCTCTATTGTTGGATACATCGCATTTTTTAAATTTGTCAATGCACACCTACTCATACCCCGCGACCCAACTTTTCTATTTCGCCACGATCAAGATTTAAAAGAGCCTATTGAAAACACCTGGAGGAGCTCTCTTTTCGCTCGAAAGTGATGCTCATTTGTCATAACAACTGCGCACTTGTTCGCAGTTGTTCGCAGTTCGCACCATTCGCTTCAAACCCTACACAGTTAAAAACAAAGATGAGGAGCACTAATGAAAGTTAGGTTGGGCTGAACGCTGTGACGTAGTTTCTTGATTAATACAAGGAGCAATTAAACGAGCAATACATATTACATGTGTGTTTTGTATATGCAGGTACGCAGATATTTTCTCGAAAAATATCGAACTTATTCTTCTCGGAAAAGGCTTATTTTAAAGAGTTTTAGGGTATTTGGAATCTATTTGACTGCGTTTAATGGCCGTAAAAGCGCGCTGTTGGCTTAGAAATTACCAATTACGTAGGGCCAAATTTTAAGCTATCCGGGACTAGCCACGGAGTTTCACTTTTACGGAGTCACCCGCAATGCACAAATGTGCGAATTTCCACAGAGAAAAAATCATCCGCCTTGATGGGGCCCCGGGTTCGAATCCCGGTCAAGGCGGATGATTTTTTCTCTGTGGAAATTCGCACAATTACGTAGGGGTTTAATAGCGACGATCACATTAGCTATTATTACCAAAAACGATGCTAAAACAAACTATAATGTCAACGGGCTGTTACGTAAACAACTCGAATAATAATACCAGCGTTTAGCAACCCTTCCTCAGTCGGACGCAGTCGGACTACTTCCTCTCTCTGAAAAAGACCAGAGAGATCATCGCAAAATTAAAAAATGTCTCGATATAGTTGTTATTTGCTGTGCTCTCCACTTTTGCGCACTCTATCGACAAAGAAAGATGCGCGCGCGAATGAAACGCTCTGGTCAAACTTTCGGTAACCAGCTAGTACTTACCATTTCGGAGTGTTACAATGTTCAGGGTAAAATTTGTTTTAATTAGTCTACGAATTCGCTCACAATATGCATTTTAAAATGTAATTTTCGCACCAAAAGGCAATTAAAAACTTTACACAATCCATTTTGAATTTCATCACTTAAAATAAACGCAAAGACAACTATGACGGCGGTGATTATCGATGTTATTTAACTGATTAACGTTCAACAACAGTTCTCCTCAGTTGTACTGAAATGTGCTGCCCACAGCGGAGTCTGAAGCGATTGCAAAGCCACTGCTTTGCTGTGTTACGAAGCGAACATTATCAAAGAAGACCGAACGGAAATGTCGTTCCATTCCGATTCTAGTGAAGGAAAGAGGAACAAAAATGGAACAAAGAAAGAGTAAGGGAAGACCGAAGGGAGGGGACCACCAGACGAAAAGGGAATCGAGGGAACGAGGGAGAAAGTAGAAATGGAGGAAGGAAAGAAAAATAAAGAGGAAAAGAACATGGCATGGCATGGGTGAAAGGGGATTGGAAAAAAATGAAGGAAGGGAGGAGATTGGATGTGGTGGAGGAAGTGAAAGGGATGGAGACGGAAGGGAAGGGGGGAACAGAGTCGTGTGTGACGTAGTGGTGACGAAAGTAAATAATGCCACAGCACCACTACCAGTCACCAAGCGACGAGGGTGAAAATGGGGGGGGGGGAGGAGGGAAGGGAGTTACAGCGGCGCACATTCTGATTGTCGAGAGAAAGAAAGAAGTCGCTTTGGGGGTTAGGGGTGCGCGGGGGGAGAGGGGGGGGAGGCACGGAGGACACCCGACGCTACAACCTGGGGCGCGGCAGAGAATCCGCGCTCATCTTCATTCGCCCTCTCCCTCTCCCTCTCTGCTTTCATCACTTTTATCGACTCTCCAGGGTTGCGGCAAGGACAGGACAGCTATTGCGTGTGGTACGTGGAGGAACATGAAGTGGAAAGAGAGGAAGAAGAATATTGGTGCGGAGAGAGCCCCTCCGGATGCAATGAAGGAACTTCATGTCAGAGAGCACATGACGGAGAGAGAGGTGGGGGATTCCAAGGGAAGACATGATAAGTTCTTGAGTACAATTTCTGAAGGGAGGAATTCGGACACGGGCAATGGCGAGAAAGAAGTTAATAGGTCGATTAAATAGTTTCAAGGTTGTTGGGCAGGCGGTTGACCAAATTGGGCCACATTATTCTAAAATGGGGAGGACACAGCCAAAGAATACCGTCCGGAGAGCAAGGGGATCATGAATGTCGGTCTGGCAGTAAAGAAGGCTGACAACTGACATTGCCTTCCTCCAAACGTTAATACGAGGGTGGGTCAATAAGTCCGTGACTTTTTCAATCAAACATAGGTTTTTGGATTAAAAATTATTTTATTTTTCAACGTAGTCTCCTTTTAGCTCTATACACTTGGTCCAACGTTTTTCCAATTGTTTTATACCTTCCAAAAAATAAGATTTGTCGATGTCATGAAAATACGTATTTGTTTGTGAGATGATTTAATCGTTGGAGTCAAATCTCATTCCGCCGAGCCATTTCTTCAGGTTTGGAAACAAGAAATAGTCGCTCGGGGCTAAATCCGGAGAATAGGGTGGATGAGGCAACAATTCGTAGCCCAATTAATGGATTTTTACCATGGACACTGCACAGGTGTGCACCCTTGCATTGTATTGGTGGAAAAGAACTTTTTTCTTGGCCAAATGCGGTCGTTTTTTTTCAAATCCTCATTAAATCGACCCAATAAGTTGACAAAATATTCGCCATTGATTGTTTTACCCTTTTGAAGGTAGTCAATGTGGATTATACCGCGTGCATCCCAAAAAACGGTCGCCATGACTTTATTGGCTGACAAACCCACCTTGGCCTTCTTTGGCGCCGACTCACCCCGAAAAACCCACTGTTTTGACTGCTGTTTGGTTTCTGGTATGTTATGGTGGATCCACGTTTCATCCACAGTTACAAAACAGCGCAAAAACTCGTCCATATTGCGGTTAAACAAGGCCAAACACTCCTGCGAAGTTGTCACACGATTGCGTTTGTCGTCGATTGTGAGCAAACGCGGCACCCATCTTGCGGAAAGTTTTCTCATATCCAGGTGATCTTCCAAAATTGAAACCAATGAGCCATGTGAGATGCCTATGGCTTCCACAATCTCTTTCACATTCATTCTCCGATCGGCCAACATCATATCGTGAATTTTTTCATTTGTTTCGGGTGTAGAGACCTCAACTGGACGTCCAGAACGTTCGGCATCTTCCGTGCTTGTACGGCCACAACGAAATTCTGTAAACCACTTCTTAATCATTAAAACTGATGGTGCAGAGTCTCCATAGTATTTATCAAGCTTATTCTTGGTTTAAGTGATGTTTTTTTCCGCAAAAAAATAATGTTTAATAAGCACACGAAATTCTCTTTTTTCCATTTTCCTCTCAAATCACGAGGTAGTCGGCTATTAATGCGTATTAAACACAAACTAAAAGATGGAACTAGCTCAGAATTTTACAGTTGTTTACTAATAGATGGTAACTAACGAGGGTATTGTTGTAATTATAGCGACTACGCGGGAAATTCAAAAAGTCACGGACTTATTGACCCACCCTCGTATGCTCGTGAAAGCTAAGTTGTGAGTCAAACGCTATGTCTAGATCACAGTGGGAACTGACATAAGGGATTGGGTTTTGTGATAGAGTGTAAGAATATGATAGGATTTTGCGTTTCAAGTTCCGCCAGAAGGAGCGTCAACTCGATGGCTCGAACAAACGATCATCTCAGAGAACAGGGTATGGGGTTGGAATGAAGGAGGAGGAGCAAGGAAGGACGGAATGAAAAAAAGAAAAGGGAGAGGAAGCCTAAACAAAGTGAACGAGACCAAATGACAACGAATCGGCCTAAGTCTAATATCGGGTAGAGATTCTCCCACTCGGGAGCTTGAAATGCCAACTGCCCGCTTTTTACGCTCGGCCGCCCCAGAAAACTTTTACCCCACCTTACACCTTCCCTTCCGCAACAGCAGCGGACTCCACGGCTGTCTATGGCATAACAAAAGAAGAAGAATAACAGTGGGCGCACTCCTACGAAAGCAAACGGACGTCGCACGCCCACCACCGAGTTAAAAGTATCTCATTTGAATTCACTTCAACCTGGAGTTCATTTATGGATTCAATTTCATTATTTACTTCGTCGAATACTTATAGAAATCTGAAGTAAAGAGATGGGCATCTCGGGTTTGTTCATCACTGAGTCCAGCATCAATTATCGGCCATAGCAATTTAAAGACACATGAAGAACAAAATAAAGGCTCTTATTGCTGAAAAATTCAACAACAGATAATATAACACTACCTTCTGACTCCACGCAGAACAAGGATAGTGCTGGTGGGTATCCAAAGGCTTACCTGAAAAAAAAAGAAAGGTGAATTAGAACACAGGACCCGTCAGTAATAATCACATATAAGTTACCTTGTTTTCTATATACTTCAACGTTTAATCTATATCTACGTCATACCCTGCAAGTGACCCAAAGGGTGTGGCAGGGGGTGCTTCCACACCAGACATGCATGAATTATACGGCAGAACACCGGAACTAGGTACATTGAAACCAGCGTACCACACATGCAACGCGCCAATTAAAAATCTACTAAACAAGAAACATTCTATCGTCAATCGTTCCAACATGCAAGGGGTACAAAGACTACTACTACAGATTCAAAATATCATGCATAAATAAGAACATCAATATTTACATCATGCATAAATATGAGAGTAGAGAATATAATGAGAAAGATTTACTGCCTGCCTATTGTCAATACTCGAACTATTCATGACGACGATCACAGCTGTTATGGTCCCGAATGGTACGCGGAAAAAATGACATTTTATACCTATCGGTTCTACAATCTAGCTCTCTAATTTTATTGGCGCGATCTAATCTGCCGTAGTACGAGGGGGTTAATAGTATGTTTTTTACGTCGTCAGAGAAATGATTTTCCTGAAATTTAGTTAGGAGGTTAAGCCTATAATTTAATCTACGCTGTGATAGCGATTCCCATCCCAATTCCTCTAACAATCCAGACACACTAGTAAACTTATCATAGCATCGTTTTACAAACCTAGCTCCTCTTTGCTGCACGCAATCTAATTCCGATATCAACCCCGCTTCCTATGGATCCCATACACTAACAGCATATTCCAGATGAGGCTTAACGATTGAAAAATAATACTACGTTCTTTCACTTTCTCATCACATTTACCGAGTATTATCTTGGTAAAGCCTAGCCTCCTGTATGCTTGACCGCATATTTCCCGAATGGGTAAGGATAACGGATATCTTTCGGTGGAATGTTGCACGTTTAGCCGGAGGGTGTTGGGTTGGCAGCCCTTGGAGTAGAAGTTTTGTCGGTTGGAGGTTCTGCAGCACGTGGAAAGTTTGGCTGAGAGGGGGTTGTTGAGATTTGGGCATGGAGTGGTTGAGGAGAAAGGGGAAAAATGCTAACAATGAGGTATACTAGTAGGTTATGTTTGGATGGGGGAAGTCACTGTTCACCTTTAGTGGGAGGCAGACACTTAGTCTCGAGTAGAATTCACATTCATATCTTAGAAGAAGAAGTTGTTTTTTACGACAGTGGTCAGGAGTACGTGAAGTTTCTCTGTCGGACCTGAAACAACCGAAGGGGTTTGTCACCAGCCGTGGCCGACAACTCACCGCGGTTTTGTTCCGGGCACCGGAGGGAAAACGAGGATCAGAGCAAGGTGGGGACCTACCTCCACCCGCGCATCGCCTTTTGGGGTTTGTAAGTTGTGTGTAACCCTAGCATGATACTTTGAAGTATAAAAGAGTTGAGCGAAACTTATTAGTAGAAAAGTGCTGCTGTAAACTGTTTTACAAGCAGGGTACACGGGTGTGATCAATAATTTGTTTAAATAAGTAATCTAAAGATGGATTCATTTGGCTTATTCATACAATTTTATATGTTATAGATTTTTTGTGTAACAACTTAAGTCAGTCAATACCATACATTGCATATAAAATAAGTACCTATAGCAATCGGTAACTATTTATATAGTATATCTTGGCGTCAGTTGTGGGGCGATTTTAGAAAAGGAAATTAATTAACATTGGTTTTAAGAAATTAAGTGATGATTATTTGATGTGCATATGTTACACCCGCTTAATTAGCAATACACTCGACTCATCTCTACCTGAAAAAACTATTTGAGAAAAACTAGACCAATTCACTCCAAAACAGCGATTTAAGGTAGTTTGAGATAATATAATTTTACCCATAAATCTATGAATTTGGCCTCATTTTAAAGAAAAATATATCACCCTTCCATTGACACCAAAAATTCAACCCCTTACCACACAACTTTCCGAGATATTTGCCAGAAAATACCAGCCCTTTTACATGGGAAATGGTATATGTATGCACTCCAGAGAGACCTTATTCAACAAATTATGAATTTCTAGCACTTAAATCTCTTCAAGAGTGTGTAGTTTTTCTGTGGTCTCAAATATATTTGAAAATTAATCATATTGTCAACGCAGTAAATTCATCGGGATCACAATACACCTTCCGTTTGTATGGAGTTTCAAACGTTCCGCGTGAAAAAAATGAGTCAAGTTAAATATTTATTTAGATTTTTTCATTTAATTACTTAAAATTTCTGTCATGTGTACCTATATTATTGCACCATTGATAATGCAATATTTAATTCGTGTGTCCCAAAGATGGTGAAATTAAAACGTATTCATTGAATATGGTATTTATTATGAATAGGGAACTATCTCGCTCGCACTGCCTTAATAAAATTTCAACAATACTCTTGTTCTGGATTAAGTATCGTTTGCTTAGGGCTCAAAAGTAAGGAGTAGACGCTAAAAAAAAATATATATTGGCAATCTTCACCGACTGAAATAAGGCTGAGCACGAAGTAAGAATAAATGTAATGTAACCAATCCCCCCCCCCGCGAGCATGGTACCACCGAATGTTAAGCATCAAAAGGAATGAGATATTCAAGCGAAAGAGTACCCTTATGGGTGGAGAGGGGACACGCACCGGCAAAAAACGAAAGGGGACATCAAAAGAGACTCCGTCGCTCGGGCTGTAGTAATTCGATAAGTTCGACTCCCGCCACTCTTCGCCTCCATAGATTATTAATCGCACATCACAAGGGAGCTCATTTTTGATGAGATAACTCAAAGTGGCCGACTTGTGGAAAATTATACGACACAGACAGACCGAAAATGCCGACAGGCACATTGTGGAGGGCTAGAGTGCAAAGAATATTTTAATAAACGCCATCGAAAGTTCATGTCAACATGTAAGCATGAAAGATAGTCCGGGGTCAGTTTTGAAATAACTCAACAATAAAACGGTTCAGACGTATGTATTTCGTTAGACGTCGCCCTGTTATTTTGAATGTTCACATCATCTGACATCATCATACCCCAATGATTTAAATTGAACTACATTTTCAATAACTTGAATAGGCTATGAGACTACGCAGACGGATAGAACAAGCTATCTAAGGCGAAAGGATATCACAGTGGCTCCATCTTAAAATTACTTAAACATAATTTTTATACGAATTCCGTCTGCGTGTTTAAAACCGTGCCCTCTGCTGGATACGAATAGCGATATCGTAATTTTCCACACCAACGCGATAGCCTGCGCCGACAGCCAGAGCATTCTAAACAGCCAAGTCTTAAAAGTTATTCAGCAATGAAATGTCTGCAAAGATGTTATGATTAAGAAACTGCGACTCAGGGAAAAATGTATCATCTGTTTGACATGAACGAAGATATCATAGCTAAAGACAAGTTCCTCACGTTAAAGTTGACATTACACTAGGTAAAATGCGAAAATGCCAGAAACGTGAGGGATAATAGTATATTACTGCCGAATATAAATTATATTTTCGAGGAAAACTGTTTTTAAGCTGCAAAATCTTCCACAACGTAGGAACTCTTAAAATTCAATGCACCAAGTATTCTAATTTTTAGGGTTAAGAAGAGAAGGGAGCAAAAATAAATAGAAAATATTTCGGAGAAATAAGTACCTAGAAGAAATTAAGTGAAAATGCTTTAGTGCTATTTTACACAAAAAATGCTATTTTACACTTGTCAGGCCTCATTTAGAATATGCCGCTAGTGTATGGGATCCGTACGAGGAAGGTTTGATAAGAGAATTAGAGCGTAAGCAAAGGAGATCCGCTAGGTTTGTTAAAGGCCGTTATGATAATTGTCGAAGTGTCACGTATTTAATAAAAGAACTAGGATGGGAATTACTATCAGAACGCAGGTTAAAATATAGGTTTAACCTTTTAAGTAAATTCGAAACCGATTTGTTCACAGATGACGTTGGTTATATATTAAGAACCCCTGCCCATTATGCTAGGTTTGATCATATCAACAAGATTAGAGAGATAGATTTTCGTACCGATAGCTTTAAAATGTCATTTTTCCCGCGTACCACAAGAGAGAACAATAGGCAGCGTAGCAAAGGGATTGGTAGTTGTAATATAGTTAGAGTGGTCTGTAGTGCATGATGCATGTAATAGCAACCAATAATCCCGTTCTTATTATGTAGATACTAACCATCTAGCTGCACGTGACCCTATTATCTAGCATGGCTCCATTAAATATCCTAGTTGCATGTCAATAGTGCATGTTTGGTGATCTTCACCCCCTGCCACACACCCTCGTGGTGGCTCGCAGGGTATTACGTAGACGTAGATGTAAATGTAGTGCAACAAAAATGCAGTTGGATTCTTTGTACGGAAAACTCGTTGATTACAAATATAATCGCCACCTAATCTGCAGTATTTTGCACCTCAATCTAATTGTCTAATATCTGAGGAATTTCATCACAGAAAGCGATATTTTTCAACAGTACTGACGAAAAGGTGGAGATCAGTAGGTACTTTGTTTTTGACGTTAACAGCCCAAAAGACCTAGAGACAGGTTGCTTGCACGCCCTTGCACGTTGCGCGCATGGCACACATCATGAGAGCGGACACTGGAGGAATTCCCCGGGAGCTTAATTCTTCGGGATGAACTGCACAGTCAGCAAACACTGAAAAACTAAACAGTTCCCAGAATTGATAGACTTTGATGTTTGACACTGCGTTGAAACCTGGTCGGTGAATAAAGAAGTGTGAAAATAAGAAAATTGTTGGTTTCCGGCGATACATTGTGGACTTTGCTAAAAAATGTTGAATGAATAGGGTAAACTTTGATAATGGAAGAGAAGAGACGGATTGCTTTAGCAAAACAGGCATTTATGACTAGGAAAAATATTTTAACCAGTAAACATATGAATATGGATATTAGAAAAATCCTTTGCAAAAACATTTGTAAGGAGTATACTGCTGTGTGGAAGAGAAAGTTGGACTGTAGGCAAATTAGAAAGGAGCAGACTTGAGGCTGCTGAGATGTGGATATGGCGGAAGATGACAAGAACAAGCTGGACGGAAAGAAAAACAAATCTGGAAGTTTTAAGGGAAGAGCAAGAAGAGAGAAGATCATTGGCGGAGATGGAAAAGAGAAAAATAAAATTTGTTGGACATGTCTTCAGACACAACGTATTTATAACAAACATTCTTGAAGGGAAAATACTAAGAAAGAAAGGAAGAGGACGGCCGAGGAAGAAATATTTGGACGGAGATCAAGAAGATAGGATGCAGCAACTACGTGGGACTGAAGCGAACGGCAAATGAATGGTTGCATCGACAAGGCATCAGCCTTTAGGAAATTGATTGAGGGTAAACTTTGTTTTCACACAATGAATTTAATGACTTACGACCATGATTTCGACGATTAACGCCATCATCAGGTGAAGGTACATTTTGGTGCCACAACTTATATACTGGAGAGAGTGGGGAGGGGACTGTGGAGGTGTGGGGGAGGAAGGTGGAGGGTAGAAGGGAGTGAGTGAGTAGGGTAGGGTGAAAGGGTGTTCCCAAGAGGGTGAGCCGAGGGTCTGGAATGTGGGGGTGAGAGTAGTGATGGAAAAATGTCGGTCAAAATCGATTTTTCGAACAATCGATTTTTAATCTAAATGAAAAGCTCGACTTTTCAACAAAAATCGAAATTTGAACCAAAAGATCGATTAATCGAAATAATTTACGGTTCTTTTTTTGAAGAAAATACAGTTGGTACAAAAACATGTTTATTATCCATTCGAAAAACGCTCATAATACATATTTGAATAGTATAAAAATCCCTAAAAATCTACTTAGAATACATTCTTGAATTATTAGTAGTAAAAATTTACAAATGCACGCACATTAAAGTTTGGGCATCACCGCTTGGAACCATTCGGCTTCACTAACATTTTTGAAGAAAGATCAACTGATTGAGATGCTTTCTTGATGATCTAGGGCGTGCCTTTCCAATTTTACCGGCGTTAGAGGAGTCTTTCACATGGGACGGATGACGTTATCATACTCAGCACTCTGATCGCGAAACGGTACGAGAGTAATCGGTACGGTATGCTGAGATCAAACGAAATGGTCAAGATCGAAGTTGAAAAATCGAGTTTGGATCGAAACTCGAAGATCATGGCTCGATCTCGATTTCCTCGATCTTTGACTATTGAAACTCGATTTTCGATTTTAATCGAAATCGATTTTTCCATCACTAGGTGAGAGGTAGAGCTAGCGCCTCCCAAGCTGACTACCTTCGGTGGTGAAGAGAGGGCGAATGTTGAAGGATTAGGAATGAGGTGAAAAAATCCAGGGTGTGCGAAGTTAATGGAAGAGGGAGAGGGTGAGGAGGGGAGAGCGGGAAGTATACAATAGATCATTCACAATTACACAATTAGCATTCACAGATTTCAAAATTTCAACTTGCTCTAGAGCGTCTAGCCGGAGGCCTTTACTTTCAAAATGCAATATTTCTAGGGAGAAATCACTTCCGTGTCCCATGTCCAACAGGTGTTTTGCAAAGTTAGAATTTGAATGACCATGTTCATAACAAGTAATGTGTTTTTTTGAGTCTCTCCTTGAACTTCCGAGCAGTCTGCCCAATACAGGCTGCTGATCATTCGCACTTACGTCTGTACACACCACTCCTTTCCAACATCGGGATGATGTCGTTGGATTTGGAGAAAAAATTCCTTAGGGTCATATTCCTCATCTTCGACCTGAAGACGCTGACATTAGTGTCAGCGAAACTGTTGACACTTACTACAAAAATACGCGGTAGATCCCGAAAAATGAAGGAGATCAAGAATTCCTTAGGTTAAAGATATTTTAAAAGGCAGTTCTAATAAAAAGTAAAAGAAGTTCATAAACAATAGGTTCATCATGGACATAACTTTTCCCAAAGTGACGCCAGATGTTACTTCTTATTCATAATTCCCATTTTCTACACAATTAAAATTATTATCAAATAACAGAAGAAAACTAAATTCGTGAAACTAGCATTATTGTTTATGCGCTACGTCCTCAACAATGTCGGACGCTGAAACAAGAAAAAAATAACTTACTATGAGAAACCTTAACCGACTCCGAAAGATGAAAAGAAGCACGTAAATAGAATTGATACAGAAACGCGCACATGGATACCTCAAAAGAAACGGAATGACAACAGCCAAGACAAAGCCCTCAACTACTGACGTCAGAGACTCTTCCCGGTGTAACGCCCTCAATTCTATAATAAGAATAAACGATGAGTCGTTCTCGGAAATGGCAAAGGAAACATCCTAATTAACCCAATTTCTTGGAACACATTTCGGTACTATGCGATTCAAATCAGCACAATGACTAAAATAAAGCCAAAACACGAGTCAAAATGTTTAGAGATGAAAACCTACCGCCACCTTCAAGGAAAATCATACATAAAACGAAAAATTTTTCCACCGAGTTTGATTCACCTTGCCATATCATTTCTAACTCATCTGCCACTACACAGTACGGATTAAATCAGAGCCTTGTGAAAGCGGATCCCATCACTCTGTCGAGATGAAGCAAATTGGAAGTAACAAATGCTATATTAAGGCTGCGGTGGACACGGTGACTGCCTGAGTCGAAAGAAATGCTGCCTTTCAACTTTGTTGGAGTGGTGAACAAAATTTCCGCTTTCAATTACAGCATGCGTCAGCGGTCAAAATATTGCGACAAGGTACAAAATACGGATAGATATATATTTGATCAATGTACAAAAGGACTCACAGCCCTACGAGAGTACAATACAAACATTGGAATATATAAAAAAGTAATTTCAGTTCAGTTCCATCAGCAAATAAGAAGAATTAGTCAAAAATTAATTTCGCCATAGTGAAAACAGAAAAATAATCAAAATATAATATAACAACACAATCAACAGGAACCGAGAGACATAAAATATTTTCGAGCATGGTGTTGGAAGGTTTTGACAGAGATGCAGTTAGTGACTGTGGATGGTAAACTGTTCCACAAAATGACAGTAAATATCCAGAAAGCACCTCTTTCTTTATCAGTCCGGTGTTGAGGGACTCCAAGCATATCTGAATTCCTGAGAGGGCGACTGCGAATGGTGTGAACAAAAGAAAGCTTATTGTACAGATAGGAAGGCGTCTTAGTGTACATAATCTTTTTTAAGAGTAGTACAGCCTGATAATCATGTCTGGTGTTCATTTTCATCCCGTTTAAGGAAGCAAGGTGTCCAGAAATGTGGCAATCACGAGGCAGGTCAAGGAAAAATCGAGCGCAGGCATTTTGGAGGCGCTGGATACGAATCACACATACAACTAACATGCCATCACAGACCAAAGCCCCATAATCAATAATAGGAAATGCAATACTCTCAATCATATGTTTTCTGACATTAATTGGTAACAAATGTTTATCGCGTCGCAGTTGGAGTACGGGCAAACTCTTTTTACAAATAACATTTGCATAGGGTTCCCAAGTTAAGTGCTTGTCGATTACAGTACCCAGGTTGGTAACAGTATCAAGATAAGGAAGGGTCACATAATTAACTGTCACCGTTGGTAGATTATGAGGCAGTTTCTCGGAGAATACTACCACATGACCATATATTATAGATTAATGCTTTGGAAGCCGGTTGCAGCACGTTTCATCGGAATCACCGTGTTCTTCCTTCAGTTATCGCAGCAATTATCAAACAGCTCAGAGCATAAGTCGGAGAGATGCGTACATTAAATTTCCACTCCAGTTCCCGGGAGCTTTCGGTTTTCCGCCCCATTATGATCATCTCGGAAAAATCCGTCGGTGACTTTCCCCGCTCGGCGAGTAAGGGCGGTCGGTGTTAATCCCTTGAAGGAGTTTCAAAACCGTTCCGCCAGGCGGGGGTGGAATATGAGAGGAGCGGGTGGGAGTTGAGGGATGGAAGAGAAAAGGGGTGACCGAGGAACGCAAAGCGCGCAACACGAGACTCCGTGACGGGATGAGAAGGAAAACACGAGGAGAACGACACAGGAGAGAGAGGAGTCATGGCACGCACTAGTTAAGAAGGAGATTGGGAGGGGAAGCAGGGAAAGAAGGGGGAAACAGGGTGACGACGACAAAGCCTATGGACTGCTCGGATCACGCCTCACGAAATAAGGAAGCGGAGAAATGTGATGAAAATGAAGCCAATCCACACGGCCTCAGGCTCCCCCCACTTCTACGCAATACAAACACGTAAAAGACAGTTTATTCGGGTTTTTCCCGCGTTGATTCATGTGAACGGACAACAGTTTCGCTAACGTTACAGCTAGCGTCGTCAGGTAGTGAAAAAATATTTCCAGGACCAGAAGTCAGGGCCAGAGAAAATAAATATTTCCCTCGGCTAATACGAGAGGCGATTGAAATAGCCAAAAACAAAGAAAATTTCAACAGGGAAGACGGTTATCCTCTCTTCTCTATGTTCAAACGTATTTTACAACAATTGAATTCAAAGGTACAGCCGGCCAATCAACGTGCGCCTGACTAGCTCAGGCGTTAGGTATATAAAGGAACATGAATCTCTGCAGCTCATTCAGGATCTGACCATAGATAAATTATTTATTAGATGGGGATCTTCCGTGTCAAGCTATGGGCATCTCAGCGGCGCCAAGTGTTTGGACTCGAACTAAAAGGTTTGCATTCCGGCTCTCCGTACTTATTTCATATATTTATATATATTTTCCGTGTGGGCATTACGATTGCTGACCCGGCAAAGGATTTTTGCTTCAATTATGAATAGATATTTTAAATATTTCTGAGAATGACTTTTACTTAAGCAATGGATTACCGTTTATTCCCAAATACACTGAACAATTAATATTATTACACCTGAGCAAAATTGAGAAGATTTTATCCATATTATGTTAAAGAGAATCACAATTTTAAAATAATTTTAGGCAAAAAATCTACGGGGAAATTTTCTGGGGAAAATAGTTATTAAAGAAAACGAAAACAACTCAATGAATTAACACACATGGAAGTTTATTTTGGCGTTTACATCAGAAGAAAGTAACTATATTATTGGAAAATTAAGTTTGAATTTAATTGGTACAATATTCCGAAAAGTAACAATTTTGCCAACACCTGTTAACAATAGAAGTAGCATATGTATAATCACATCGCATCGAGCCCATACTTCATTTAGTCTTCTGCTGTAACATTACCACTTTAGATCTACAACACGCCATTAAATACAGATAACAAACCAGTGAAATGAAGCATTGGGTGAGAAGAGAGTAAACTCTGATATGGGAGAAATATAAATTTCGATACAAGAACGATAAGAGGACGAAAGTGGTGAGATTCTCTGGAAGTAAGAAGACAGGGCTGAATATAAGGGTGGGAGGGCACAGAATAGAAAAAAATCGAGTAGGTTACGTATCTATGTGGTATTTTGAAGAAGGGGTTTAGTTGCAGGGGCAAAAGATGTTGCATTGCCATGGTTTAGTAAGCATTTTAAAAGAGGATGCAATTGATGATTAGGGTCTGAGAATAGACATAAGAAAAGGCTGGTAAAATCTCTGGTATTTAGCGTGGCGCTATAAGGGTTGGAGACTTGGTCATTACGGCGAGAGAATTTGCGTATACTTGAGGCATTCGAGACGCTGGATTGGATGAGGGTGGACAGGGTGAACTGGGTGGCGAGAAGGATGAACGATGAGGAATTGGACATGGTTTGAGAAGAGTGGAAACTAGTGGCGGAGGTTCGGAAGAGGCAGAAGAATTGATAGAGAAAGAAAAGACGTTTTGAATAGAAAGGGAACATTGAAGAGGAGAGATCACTGAGAAAGCGTAGGAGATGTAGGAAGGGGATAGGAATTCTGTACAAAATAAGAAGAGAGCTATAAGATGAGGAATTTAGAAGCGATGTAATAGCGGGTTAACCATAGGAGTAAAAACTGAGGGATGTGCCGAAAATTAGGATTTAAGGAGAAAGCTACTTATAAGCTGGGAAAATATGCAAATGAAACGCCAAATAAATGGGTTAGTGTTGGCTAAGCAATGTCACCTACTCAAAAGGAGGGAGTAAGAGAGACTAGGATAATAGTAAGGGTCACACCATAATCGATAGACAAATGAACTCAGAAACGGATTGATAAAGGTTTATAAGTAATGGTGGAGGGGCACGGTAGAGATGGTGAATGTTATCAGAGCAGTTCATACTTATAGACATGTGGCATACCTGTAGGAAGGATGGCGAAAGTATCTTGTTGGCGCTGAAAGAGATAGTTGCATTAAGGATTAAACTGCAGTAAGCTGGATATTTGGCTAGGTGTAACAAGAAATGAGGAATGGTTTCTGTCCTCGGTGAAAACTACGACGATGGAGGGAAAAGACTGATTCACAAGGTTAAGGATCTCAGGCTTACCAAGAGTGCCAAGATGACTGCGGAAAGGAGGTCGAAGGAGACCCATAACTTAGAGTGAAAATCGAACAGAGGAGGTAAAAGGTAGTCATATTTAAGGAGCCTGTACGGCCTTACAGCCTCCTTAGTCATACTAGTACAGGGAAGGCCTTGAAACTTGAAAGTCTGACTCTGATCTACAGATGATGGTAGTTAAGTGCAATGTTAGAGAGGAATGATAATCGTGGAATCGTTATTAAAAGTGACCTAAATATTACAAATGTCCTAAATGAGGAAGGAAAGTAGGAAAAGTCTGACGAAATTAGTTGTGAAATGAATATTTTGCAGGATATAGGAAATAGCGGAAAGGACTGATAGGATAGAAACCGAAAGTAAGTAAAATACATGGAGGGGGAACCTGCTGAAAGTTATCATTTGGAAGACGAGGCCTCATGCAAGTTCACTGCATTGTGTTTATAATACATAAAGAAGAGGATCATTATGAGAGAGAAAATATTGGACGAACAAATTATGGAATATTTTAACACTTGGTAATCATTAGTCATTCATTCCATTCGTTGTGCTATACATATCGCCATGCACAAAACATTTACAGATCCGACCACGTTTACTGGTCAGATAAACGGGATATTTGCAACGTCCATCAACTAGGGAGCAATGTAAACCACAAGTGGTTGAATAGCACTCATAGTAATCAGGATAAAGGCTAATAAATTGCTATTTGCCTGAAAGTAACCATGTCGCGTTTTTTCTTGTTCTCAAGATGTTATACATCCATGAAATCCAATGAAAGTTGCAAGTCTGATTGCTCACACTGATAGTTCATATAGTTTGTCCTATGGAGTAATCATCTTTGTCCTATGGAGGAATTTCATCCACATACATTGTAGACTTGGCTCTCGGATTAATCGTTCGCTCTATGGAAAAAACATTGCTAATTAACTCTAAATTAGACTATTTAATTTAATATTACGTAAACGTATAATAACAAATAGCACAAATACGAATGAATTAAGTGAAATTATGTCCATTAATGGAATTCGTTTCTTTAAAAGATTGCCAAATATGAATAGTAAACTTAAGGCGAATTTTTGTAATTTCTATCATTTCATGCGAACGACAACATATTTTATAGTCATTACCAATAGTACAAGCTATAGCATAGCGAGTACAAGCTATGGCATATATACTTCCACGATTGGATAAGAAAGCATTTTTGATCTGCGTAATTAAGCGATAGTTTATAGGGAGAATGTCGTCTACTCATTAGTTAACATTAAATTAATAGTTTATTCCCATCAATATTTGAATGATGCGCTGTCCTTAATTAAATACATAATGACGATTTTAACTTCTATGGTAAAGGTAACGCACTTTATCGCTTCATCATAAAAAGCTAGCCATAAAGCACAAAATATGACATTATATTGTAACACACCATTGGAAAATTTTCTGCATTTTTAAGATGGCAAGACAAGCTTTTCTTTATGCATCGGATCTTTAATGAATTCGAAAGATGATTCCCAAATAGCTGAATACTTTTCAAATGCCAATTTTTAAGAAAAAAATCAATCCTCTTGGCGTCATTCTAGCTTGTTAACTTAATCAGAGATCTTTGAAATGCAATCCAAATTGCGCGGCAATAAAGATTTGTAATTATTCTTATGGCAAAATCACTGAATTGTTTATACTGATTGCCACAACGGCGCTACGACTTATGTCAAGTAAACCATAGACTAAAGAATTTACCACGTACGACTCTCGCGCCTCGTAGCGTTTGGACTCGAACCACAGAGAATAACTTCACGTCCGACTCCCATAAAAGATCGCCGGGCCTGGACCTGACGACGCTAGCTGTAACGTTAGCGAAACTGTTGTCCGTTAACATGAATCAACGCGGGGAAACCCCGAATAAACTGACCTCAATAAATCACCGCAGAAGCCTCCGTACCAACGTAAAAGACAGTAATGACAATTAAAAGAGGATGCACTGGCGAACTCCTATCTCCATAATTAAAACGGGGACACCTGCTTGAATAGAAACAAAACAGATACGACCGAAACTATTTTGGTGAGAGTCGAGAGGGTGTCAACGGCCAGTCATCTTATGGATCTGGCAAAGCTGTTGAAGGAAATGAAACATGAAAATCAGAGACTATAGTCCACCCAAGATTAAAGCGCAGTTGACAGAAATCTGGCCAATCAGTAAATACGTTGAATGGCGTTTGAGGAAGGGAATCACGTGAAAGAAGTATCCGTGATGGTAGCCTCGATATAAATAAGTGGACAAAAATTCGTACTTCTCATTTCTTTCTGAGCGAAATAGCAGGCTTATACTGCGCTATTATCTTCGACGGTTACTAACGGGAATAAATTCTTTAATATTAGCCATGTAAGCAATATAAGATAAGTCTTAGAAAAGGGTAAAAATAAATATCTCCTAAATTAAAAATGGGGTTAACATGAATAAACCGGGGCATCACTTTCTATAAAATTTCAATATGCGTATCCCAACTTCTTATTTCAATCACTTTCCTATTCCACATGCCACAGGTCCTCTTGGTAAGACACTGATGCATAATCTCCGGAGGGAAAACAAGTTTATGGTTGTCATTCCTTTTCCACGTCAGATCAAAATATTTTTCGGAATAATATTTGAAATTCTCAGTAAGAGACAAGGGAGTATAGAGTTAAAAAGACATTTCCTATCGTACATACTGCGCAAATCACCGATAATAGACAAAAACTGCTGCAATAAAAGCGTTGAGTAGACAAACCTGATTGAAATCGATGCCCAACTGAGATGATTCATCCAAAATAATCCGTGTGCATCAACGAAGTACCGATCAGGCCACGACCACTGAGTGTGGAGAGTGCAATACATAATCCACAATGAGAGGGACTGAAGGATAATTATTTCACCTAAGACAAGGGTTAAAGGATTTTCACGTCACGAAATTAAAAATTACCTCCAAACCTAGCTATCAGCGTGAAATTACGCGGGTTTTCTTTGCATGACGGGGTCGCCGTTCAACAAGAGGAAATGATTCGGAAATAAGGAAATCGGTTATCTTCCACATAACACCAGGGGATCCATCGTATTGAGCAAAATCCGTCTTTTCAAATGGAAAAGGCTAAATTAAACCAAGATCACACTTTGGCAAGACTTCTTTTTCTAAGTTAAGTTGGCTCAATGCTCTGTGAAGAAAATTTTCCAATATGTTTCTAGTCGCTGCTTTTTAAATGAGTGGTAAAAATATAAAATAATTACATTTCAGTGGTCAATATAAATACATCTTAGCTTATTGAAGAGCAAAATATACACACAAAAATATTGGTGTATCTTATTTCGGAGAATTAACCACTAAAAGATAGAGCCAATAAGATATCAGCCTTGGAACGCTGTCCTTATTCGCAAAAATTATTCGTAAAAATTGTTCCGCTTGATAACAAAACTATACCGCCAGTAAACCTTCCGAAGGGTAATTCTGCACCGACTCTAAATAGCAAATAATTCCGTAAAAAGAGTCGCGGAAATAGCACTCCTCGCGTTTACGACTTCATAATGAAACGAATAAAAAGTTTCTAGCATTTGGCACCGCAGCCAGGTTTGAAAGTTTTCCTCGAGCAACAGCGGTAAAAATACAAATTCTCGGAATCCTTCTTCTAAACATTCTCCTCTCCCATGTAACAGCAATACAACTTTATCCTCAACGCCTAAGCACAGTCTAATTTGTCACTCCACCTATTTTCACTTACCTCGTGTAATAATCAACGATAGATATTCGGAGTTTTTTCAGAAAAAACTTCCCAAGTCACGGAAACTTTTTAAGACACTGCGAAGGCCCACGCTTGCTTTAACATGGAAAGTCAAAATAAATTCCAAAACCTCTCTTTGTGGAAGCACAAGATATTAAGAGAATAGAAAATTAAACGATTCAATCCATTTAACAAGCCATGTTTTTTGATCGGCAGTGCTCCTAGAGGCGTCCGGGCACTAACCTCTGGGGCACGGAATTCTCTTTATCTCCAAGGAGACAAAAGCGGGCGCAAATGGCGGAAGCAGGTGGGGCAGGGAGAGAGGTCTATTCGTGGACATGCCGGCAGCTCTGAACAAAACTATCGACGAGGAGAGAGAGAGAGAACGAGAAAAAAGTCTTGCTCCGAAATGAAATTCCAAATTAACGAAAGAGGTCCCGGGATATCTCCCTGTGGTACCCCACCTCAGTTCTTCGAGCGACGGTAGCCACGCTCCCAACTAACCAACTATTCTTCCTCCCCGGCGTCTCCGACGGCTTAAAATGTTAACTCCCTTTCGCGGCACCGTACTCGCATGGTTTTGGGTGCCTTGTATACTTAGGGTACGTACCCACCGAGCCGGAGAGAATTCCAGGAGAGCTAAGGGAGTCACGAGCGAGCGAATTTGGGTTGCGTGGGAGGTGGCTTGAAAAATTCATTCCCCCTCGCTTACCTTCCCAACTTCCTGGACCACCACCGCTTTCTCTCCTCCTCGCTTCTTTCGGGCACACCCTTCCCTTGGCCAGCGCCGCAATAAAAAAAAACACCTTTTCCACTCCCGCCACTCTTCCACCTGGCACTCTCGTTCTCAACTTACTCTCCTGTGAGCAGGGTTCCACAATGCGTCGATATTATCGATTCTGAGCCGTTATTACATCGAATAAAAAATTTCGTGAGGCGTTTAAGAGGGAACCGGTTGATCCAATGAGGACAATTGAAAAACAGGACGACGCTGGCAGTTTTGTCACTTATAAAGTATTATTGATATCACTCACATCGGACTCTTAAGATTCCACTGATGTTCCACACAGTCATTGAAACACATTTACTTATACCTAATATAATATTTTCTGATCGAGCATTAAAACACAATTTTGGATGCATGAATGTAGTCCTATAATATTCATTTTACGCTTCAAAGGCCTCGCTGATTGACTCGGGCGCACAGAGCACATACGGAGAGGCTAAAAGCGACATAGGCAGTGATGACTTTTCCTGCAATTAAACGTTTTCTAAGAATGTCAAAACAAGGACAGTCCATTGTTTAGTAGTAGTGGGAATGACTATAAAAAAGGAAAAAGTTCGAATGAAATTCCTATTGTAAACATGTTCTTTAACATGTCTTTGAGTGTTATCTAAAACTTAAAGGACTCGAACAGAAGTTTATCAAAGAAAGAAATGATATGCAAAGGTGGTTAGTGCTTAACTGTTGCTGCTTGGTCCAGTGCAAACCTTGAATGCTGTCTCGTAAAACATAGGCGTCATTTTCCGAAAACTGAAATTCCACGAACCAGCCCAAGAATCAATTTATGTTAAACATTCCTTAAGTCTTCGGTCTTATTTTTTTAGTTTAATGATGCCATTAAAAATTCATTGTTAATTATTTATTTTTATGCGGACGATCTTTATAAATATCAACCATTAAAATTGCTACCATCTATTTATCACATTGTACTATGCATGTTGTCAATCACAAGATAAAAACATTGTTTTAAACATCTTCAAAGTTGGTATAATTTCGCTCACAAGTTTGATATTTATGTGATAACATTTGTTGTACAATATAGCTCTAATAATGACGAAATGAATCCATGAAACATTAGCGACAAGAGGTGAATGAATGCATAAAGACAGCCAAGACCAACCCCCGAAAACAGCTGTGTACCAATACTATTATTAACACAAATCTGACATCAATAAAAAGTTGGACTAAAACAACGGTGCAAACAATGGAACAACCGCATCAACAGAATGACGAACGGGATGATAGTAAACACAACGAGATCCCGTATAAGGAAGAAAAAGGAATGCTGGATGTCCCAAGAAAGAGATAAAAAGACGGTATGTGAGGAGACTGAATAGGTTAAGAACAGTATGAAAGCCAAAAAGAATGAGAGGGCATTTAAATCGACTAAGAATGCGTATCTCACGCTGTAATGGCCGTTTGCACGAATATTTTGCAATGGGATCGATAGTTATGAAATCCATAAGAATGTGGACCCCATAAAAACATCTGAGAGGCAGGAATCGGTTGCTTTTCGTAACACGCGGCCCACCGCTCCCGATTTTTGGTATGCTATCATTTTGTATCGTAAAATTTACGCACGCAAATGTTATGCGCATAAAGGTAGTGCGAGCGAAATAGTTCCCTAGTCATAATAGAGACCATATTCGAATTAAACGTTTTAATTTCACCAGCTGCAGGACAAATCAATTAAATATTGTGTTATTAATGGTGCAATAATATATATTTATACTAGAGAAATTGTAAGTAATTAAATTAAAGTATCTAAATAAGTCTTTAACTTGACTCATTTTTTTCGCGCGGTGCGTTTGAAACTCCTCCAAAACGGAAGGTTTTTTGTGATACCCAAGAACATGCTGCGGTGACAATATGATTAATTTTCAAATATAGTTGAGAAAACATACAAACTACACACTATTGATTTTTTTACGAGACCTAAGTGTAGGGGATGCCTCATTTTTAATATTAGGTCTCTCTGGAGTGCATACACGTACCATTTCCCACGTAAAAGGGCTGGTGTTTTTTGGCAAATATTTCGGAAAGTAATGTGGTAAGGGGTTGAATTTTTGGTGTCATTAGAATGGTGATTTTTTGACGAGATCTAAGTGTAGGAAATGCCTCATTTGTTAAATAAGGTCTCTCTGGAATGCATACACGTACCATTTCCCAAGTAAAAGGGCTGGTGGTTTTCTGGCAAATATTTCGGAAAGTATTGTGGTAAGGGGTTGAATTTTTTGTTGTCATAAGAATGGTGAGACATTTTCCATTAAAATGAGACCAAATTCATTGAACTCTAGGGAAAATGATATTTCGCTCAAACTACCATAACAAACAGTGCAAAAGATCAATTCTCGAGATAATTATCTACTTATTTCATCGCTGTATTTGCGTCTTTGAAGAATGAATATCTTCAATAGGAAGAATATTCCACGACTTTTTAAACTTCCATTTGAAATTAGAGGAATATGAAATATTTCCTCCACTTGCAGGCGGGAGGTGTCAAATTTTTATGGTCCACTTCTAGGGGCGTATCTCGTCGAATTACGGGAGAGTTGGCAACCCTCGAGTGGTGCACACCTTGTGGCCACCCACGGACACTCACCTTCATCACTATACTAGTCTCCAACTCGTCCTCTTCTCGAAGGGCCAACAACAAGGGAGGGCAGGGAAAGAGAACCACCCCGTCCCCGAATCCACAAGCCCGCACCGCCCCCCCAATCAGAGATAGGACGACGATGATGACAGAGGGCCCTGCTAAAAAATTCTGTATAGTTTCCTTAAAATACTTCTACAGAGTTTCTCAAAAAGCTCTGTAGATATTCCTTAAAGTATCGAAACGCCATTTTACGGAATTCTCTAGGACGTTCTACAGAATACCTTAGGATGTTCTGCAGAATTCCTTAGGACGTTCTGTGGAATTCCCTACGACTCTTCATTTAGGTCCTTAGAAAAGGAATTGGGTGAACGGAAACCTCAAATATTTCCGTAGAGTTGCTGAAGTTCTACAGAACAGTTTGTACTGAGTTATTTTGCTCTGCGGATAATAACTCTACAGAACATATGTTCTATAGAATCGGGCTCTCATGTTCCGTACAGATCCTTAGAAAATGAACTAGTTCTGAAGAAAAAGAAAATTTCTGTAGAATTCCTTACGTTTTACAGAACACCTTCTAAGGAATTCTTTAGCAGGGGGGTGGAGAGGAGTTTTCCGACGGCGGCAACAATGCGTCACGTGAGTTCGTCCTCTTCTCAAAGACGCACGCAAACACAAACGCACAATGGCGCTTATAAAAGTCGCTCCGGCCGCTGGTTAAGGGGAGCGGAACGAAGCGCTCCCGCTTACGCCAGGACACACTCCGTGTTACCTTAAAGTAGTCCGAGCGAGATAGTTCCCCAGTCATAATAGAGACCATATTCGAATTATATGTTTTAATTTCACCAGCTGAAGGACACATCAATATAAAATTGCATTATCAATGGCGCAATAATATAGTTTTCTATGACAGAAATTGTAAGTAATTATATGAAAATATCTATATAAGTCTTTAACTTGACTCATTTTTTTCGCACGGTGCGTTTCAAACTCCTTCAAAACGGAAGGTTTCTTGAGATACCCGAGAACATACTGCGGTGACAATATGATTCTTTTTCAAAAACAGTTGAGAAAACATACAAACTATACGCTGTTAGTTTTTTTATGTCATCTAAGTGTTAGAAATGCCTCATTTTGTAAATAATGTCTCTCTGGAGTGCATACACGTACCATTTCCCACGTAAAAGGGCTGGTGTTTCTTGGCAAATATTTCGGAAAGTAATGTGGTAAGGTGCTGAATTTTTGGTGTAAATGGAGGGGTGATCAATTTTTCTTTAAAATGAGGCCAAATTGATTTATTTCTAAGTAAAATGATATGTCGCTCAAACTACCTTAAACACCAACGTCAAACGGCCGAAATGTCACTTAATTCATATTATGGGTGCTTAAGAGGAAAACGTGCCATCTATCTCAGTGTTTCCCAAACACTTTACAGCCGCCGTCCTCCCGAATCCACAAACCTACACCCAGCTTCCCCCAACCGTAACTTTCAAAGTCATAGACTGTATAATCACGTCAGGGAGGTGGCAAAAATTAAGTTAAAACAATTCCCATTACATAAATGTTCGTTTCTAATGACAGATGATGCAAATATCACAAGGGTATTTGTAATGATGGCGTTTCATAAGGCATCTATCCGCCTCAAGCCTGTCCCCCCCCTCCCCACCTCCCCGTTCCTTTGTACCTTGTCGCACACTTTCGGCTGTTCCATCTGATATGAAAAAAATATTATCTATTTTATTCATATTCCACCCAATTTTTCTAGTACATTGAGTTTGAAAATACATGGGACATTATGCCTCGTCTACACTAGAGGTGTACTTAAATATGGTTTACTAAAGCAACATTTAAATGCAGGTGGGTGTCTGCATTTAAATGTTGCTTTAAACTGCATTTAAATGTTGTTCGCCTTGTATTTATGGAAAGAAATTTACATCGTACGAGTCTGCATGCCTGTGATTATTTTGGTGATTTCTAGATACGCACAACAGCAAAAACAAATAAAACAGAAGAACATCACGTACACAATCATTCAACTCCCCATATGCAAATTTTGTAAACACAAGTATGATGGGTATCAAAACTCCTCCACCTATCTCCGTTAAAGAGGCCTCGATGGAATACACATCCAAGTCCACTCAACTAACGGTCCACCCGAGTGGATTCGTTACTTAAGTACTAAAAAGGGCGTCGGCACGGTTTACTAAAGTGAAAGGTGCATTAAAGTGTTCACTTAAGTGGCCGGTGCAGACATGCCATTATGTTGCGCTACATAAATCGCAGGGACAAAGGGCAAAATACAATTTTTCCGTTCAATAAAAACGAAAGTTTTCATGGGCAAATGTTCATCAGATGCGAAAAAACGGGATTTGACTGAAATACAGACGAAGTATTATTTGCGTTATTCAATAAGTTCCAGCCAACTACAGCCAAACCCGAAGTCAAAGTGAGGTAGTTCCATGGCAATGGCGCTCTAGTTGGCTGCTGTGGCCATAAAAAATCGTTCGTAAACAATATATATGTTGAATAATCTATTAATATACTTTAAACCTCAACTTTGATTTTCCATGGCTAACGCACGTCATCGGCTAAAGAAGGATTTTTTTTAAACCAACTCAAAAAAACCGTTGGACTTGAGTGTTTGTTTCGACTAGCGGATGTACCTCTTTTTAAGGTGGTCTCTTTTTAAAAATTTTCTCCTCAATTAAAGAACAAAAATATCGTAAAAGTTCGTCAATTCAACGGGAATGAAACCGCAGTCGCGGCTTTATATCTCTGGAAACAAATGCACGCTGAAAATATATTCGACGGATAATGTGCACACTTCTGATTTATTTCCCTTAAATAGGAATTAAACACGTCAGGGATTACGGAATTCCAAGACTTATTCACGTTTTCCAGTTCAAAATTCTGATGTTTTTTTTCCGGGTGGAAATTCAATTCTTTCACGCGTACTTCATAGAAGGCGTGAAGGAATGCTACACGTTAATGCATTCGTTAACGAGTTGCATTCGTATAATCCTACAAGTGTGAGGGAATAAAGTATTCAAAACATACAGAACAACGCCACTATCGCCCGGCGGTAAAATATGATTCCTTTACATTCAAGGTATACTATTCTTGAGTTCCGACCGCGACGAAGGATTTTACCCGAGCACGATTAGAAGAAAGCATTTTTCCCTGCTTTTTTATTGCGTCATAATTTTTGGTATCAATTTAAATGGATGGAACCAGAAAATTTCTTTTAAGGGCACAACTGCTCAATAAACAACAAATAAGAGAACCGATGCCTCGTTCACAAGAGGTACCAAAAAACTAGTCCCCACACCGATAATAGACAAGAGGCTGAAATGGTCCTTATCACTTATTGACCTCGACCGTAATTGGACGCTGAAGACGCTTTGTTGGTAACAAACAGTCTGCTTTTCCCAAACCTTCGAATGCGTCAGCTGAGGCCCATAAAAAAGCATTCTCATGCATTTTCTCAACAACCTTTCATTTTTTTGGCGGTGTCCAAAAGATAATTCGTGGAACTCTTTCGCAAGAATGTCACCCAGTGTCGGCAGGGTCAATTACGTAATATTTTGTTCGTTCATATAAACAATGCAACAGTACACATACACTTCTATAAACAGGTAAAAGACATAAGGGCATATTAAAGTTTAACAGCGCTAAAATAATAGGCAGTATTTTGCTAAGGAAATAAATTGCAGCAGTTTGCAGACGGCATCCTGATTTCGGCTGTATAGAGCGATGTAACACGAATTCCAAACTTCAATTTGAAAGAGAAAAACTCGGAATTTCGCACGGTTGTATTTCAGATTTACTTCCGCCGAGGCTAGACCACATCATTCAGCCCCTCGGTAAAGAAAGGCCCCTGGCATTGTAACGCCGCGCTCCTTTCCTTCAGTGGTTGTTTGTTTTGTGTTTTTTGGATGTTAATGAGTTTGCTGTTTATTTTGTGTGCTTTGTATTCTCTTTTTCCTTTTTTTTCTGTTTTAACTGTTATTAGTTTATTTTTTATGGTCGTAGTTGGTTGTGAGGGAGTTGTTTAAGTTTGGAGAGGGGGGATTGTTGGAGTTGGAGAGAGAAGAGATAGAGGTGTATTAAATAAAGGTAAATAAAACGCAACCAAAGAAAACACTAAGGCGTTACAGCATCGAACACCGCAATCGATACAACGAAATACAGCCGAAAAAGAAACCGCCAGTCAGGCTGGATGCGGGTGGCAGGAATAAGAAGGGAGCGCGCGCGAAGAATATACGTGCAAGAGGAGTGTAGGGGGCGAGAGGTAGAAAATATTTCAAGGGTTTTTTTTCTGGGGTGTAAAGAAAAGGGAGAAGAGAGAGAGAGAGAAAGAAAGAAGGTGGGGTCGACCGCTGTTTTCTCCATCGCCTGCTCCTCTTGCCCGAGGATACCGCCATCTCCCGGGAGAAAGTAAAAACATAGGGGGGGTCCCCTCCCGTGACCCTTAAAAACAGTCGATTTTTCCGTACGGGCTGCGAACGCTAGTGAACCCTGTAACACGATATCCCTCAGGGAACAAGGCGAGATATAATTCACCGACAACTGGACCATGTGGTGGTCCATTGCGTGTTGCCAAGGCAGGTTACTTCTCGCGAGACGCTGGAGAGGATGCCCTATGGGGAGCGCCATTTCTAATCCGCCCACGTGCCAAAAAAACCATCGGCTCACAAAAGTAATTGGACGAAGCATCGCCCACAGGAATATCGACGGCTTGCCCCTGCGCCCAAGGCACGCACCAGAGATGCACAAGGTGGGATACAGCAGAGACCACAAATGAGTCCCCGTTCTGCGCATGACGTCATCCGGATTACACAAAAGGAGCGGAAGACTCGAGAATTAGGAGAACTAGCGGATGAAAGCTCAGATAAGTTAGTTTTCCTTTTGTGTAACGTCCCAAGGACTTATCAGGAGGCTCCATCCGTCAGAAACATAATTACCATTGACAGCGGTATAGTCCAATAGAGGAAAACGATAGAAATTTAAAATTCGGTGATATTCCAAGACGTTGGTTTGCGCTGTTAGCAGAATGAATTGGAGTGGAACCACTGGCTGTATATCTGTGCCCCAATAGAACAACCGACACTTAGCCACCAATTCGTCCTCCCTGTCTTTCCTCTCAGAGGAAACAGCCCTGTCTGCTTCACCAAGCATATCGCATGCTAAGAAATATTTCGCAGCGTTTAGATATCATCAACTGTTGTTCACCATGGTCAAACACATTGTTTTCACAAACAAAAAACAAACATTATTTTCTGTTTAATAATTTACTTCACTCGTTACTCTACAACTATTTCTTTAATATTTTAGTCTGTTTCTACAGACTTTTCAACTAGTAATTATATAAAAATAGCATAAGCAATGACAACGGATGCGCGCTAGAGTCACTAATGAAGGAGCATGCGATCCACCGAAATATTTAAAGTCGTGAGCATTTTTTTTTGTGTTCAGTGTTTTTCCAGTCACCCTGTGACGAAGCTATATTTTATTTGTATGTACACATATGTTTTGTACATTCTCTCCGAGAGGCCAACTTTCCCCCTTATCTTTCGATTTCCGTTCAATACCAGAACTCGTATGCCTACTACATCTATTTCGGTTAAAGGAACGACTTTTTTCGTCCCGAGTACTGAAGGAGGAAGATAGGGGGTGGAAGGAAAGGTTGCGAGATACGAAACGAGGCCCCTCATTCGCACAAGGTCCTTTTAAGGATCACGCGAACGGAAAACTTCGATCCCCTGTTTTCTTTTCTTTTCCCCCCAGCGGGCTGTGGGAATGGAGGCAAAATTAGGTCATGTTCCATAAGATTGCTTCCATGTTGGAACAAAATCTTGAAAATCACTCACTTGAAATACAATTACGAATTAAAAGACCTCATTTATATTGTCGAAGAAAGATTCACATGTACACCAGGATATTACATAAGAATTACTATCCCCAAAGGAATGATTCAGAGGTAATATCTTTACAAAACATAATCTACATAGCCAACTACGGGTGTGTACGAAACTACAGTACGCAGTAACGGTGTTCATTATGGGATATGGAAGATGCCATCAAGACAAGTGTACCAGCATGATCTAAGATCTAATATACATTTGTATTGCCTGAAGGCGTAAAAGACCTTAGACATAAGAAAAGTACACCTGAGATTGAAAGTGTCGTAATCGAACGTAACAAGAGGGTAACTCAAAGAAAATTGTTAAAAGCAAAATGTTCGCATCACCTTAGCAAATTTTATGACACACGTATCTTGTATTACGTCATTTTAGAGTTATATTACCTGGTGGCGATGCCTAGAAAGAAAGCAAGTTATACTGACAAATCTTATAAGGTTTGGCAGGATCGTATAGTGAGTGAATTATTATATTTTATTATGTATTTGATTTCTGAATTTCTCTCTCTTTCTCTTTAACTCTTTAAGGTGGTTGCTAGCAAGATAATTCCCTAATCATAAAGAGACCATCCTACTAATGTATTATAGTCTAGGGGATGTCTATCTGTCAGTTACTCAATCACTCATAAACTACTGAATCGATTGAAGCAAAATTTGGCAGGAAGATACTTGATATATCTGGTTCACGCATAGGCTATAGAACAAGGGCCTTGGCGCCCTAGAAGGCCCTCAAGCTTACATAAAATAGAAGAGTTGCCCCGGGAATAACTTGCATGAAATCAGTCATTCTTAATCCGGCATGACTGGAATCCCAGTCCAGTTGGATGTTGTATATACGTCCATAAAACGGAGAAACACGTCGTACTTGTAAAAAAACTGTACGGAAAAGTACGTAGTATTTCTCTTCATTATGGACACGAATGTAAAATATTTCCTCGAAGTGACAACTGAAGCAGTCGAGTTTATTTGTGGTTAAGTTTATAGAATTTATAGAATGTGGATAAGTTTATAGAATTCTCGGCGAAATGATATTTTCGCCGAGAACTTGACGGACACAATTTTCACTGATAATAGAGTGAAAATTGTGTCCGGCAGGCATCAGGGACGAAAATTCCGAAACGGAACGAAGAGTCTTCCGAGGCATTTCGCCATTCGTAGCATGCGATGCCCGGTCGCAAACATTTGACTTCCGATCGGATTTCATTCCCATGCCCATCGGATTGTGGATAGGACCGCACACGAGGAAGGGGGAGCATTTCATCATCGGAACGAGGAGAGGCTGGGGCTTCTTAACTGATTGCTTGAACCCTCTCCAAGGTTATCACCACTCATCCATCTAATGCATGCTCAGCTTCCTTCCGTCCTTCCTTAAAAACTTCCAGTGGATGTATACAAACAATAGGCATGGAGGTATAACAGACGTTGTGTAGAAAGGCAAACAGTGTCTCGTAATCAGAATCGATAGGAAGCGATAAAAAAAACTGGGTCTCAACGTCTCACCTTGGGAGTATAATCAGATCCCGAGGGCGTTAAAAAAATTGACGCAGATACGGAGATTTCCCTTAGCTCCCGTTAATGAATCGACCAATCAGCAACAGATGGCGGAAAGTTGTGGTCGCATGAACATGACCGCGAGGTGCGTTCCGAAACAGGGAATATAACTAAGACTTTCTTTTCCTCATTCGAAAGAAATATCAATATTCACGTACTGTTTGGTCAACAAACAAAATCCAGACGATGTGTGCAGTAAGCAAGACTTTTATGGAACGCATGCACTGGTGACGCCATGAAGAGAAATTACATTCCATACAGTGATTTTTCTCTATATTATGAACTGAAAACGTACTTATAATTAAGTTTGGAAAAGAATACATTAGTAAGTACGCCATGGCTCCCGGACCGCGGAATTTTCACGCTGTTGATAGTAATAGGCAATCGCTTTGTATCAGCCATGAATATATATAATGGATTTGGATGCTTGGAATTGTTGCCTAGACTACGTGTAGCCCAAATTTCCACTTTTAGTTCACCCAGTCCTTGGCGCCACTTCGATTAGAGACTTTTCAGTTGTTATTGTTAATAGACGTAGTTCATAGTTGCTAACGTGAGACTGTGGTGATTATACAATAACGATCGAGGAGATATGAATAATATGATGCTTTGAATAATATCTTGATATTTTTGTGATCTAAAAGCTACTTTGTAAATGCTAGAGAGAAATATCTAACAGAGAATGTGTTAAAGGTTTATAAGACGTCCATCGTGCGCCGACGACGTTTGCCAGACTCTGATTCTAATTTGAATGCATTAAGCCCGTTCGGCTTGAATAAAGAATTTAGAATGTCTTGTTTAAACAGAACTTGCTTCGTACCAGGCTGCAAAACAGGGTATGCGTCTACGAGGACCCAAAATAGGAGACTTGGATTGAAAAATAAGAAACTGTTCAACGCGGCGGTAAGTGCATTCCATTTTACCTACACTGCAATGATGGCATTTGGGAATACTCATGAAGTCACCTCGTATTATTATTAAATTTCCGTATAGCGATATTCAAGAAGTGCTAAGACGTTAATTGTGCATTTGTGTAATTAAATTTGGAGAGGAATTAAATATCTCTGTACACCGGACGATATTAAAAAAGTGTATAATTACGTCCCGCGTGTAGTACTACGTTTTCTAATGACTGCATTATGATTAATTGTAAGTAAAACCCATGTATATTCAAGGTAAAACCAGTACGACGTGTTTATTTACAAACTATCGACAGTATTTACATTTGAACTTCTGTCTTTCATCACTAGGCGGCACCACTTTCCAAAAAGTTGTTTGTTCACGAAATTCTAGACAACATTTTTTGGCAACGAGATCACAATCCCTAACATATGTTCATGGTTGCAGCGCTACTTCCATTCAATTCATGGTGTTTATTTCCACATTTACATTTCCACACCTTACATCTACAAAAGCTGTTTCTAGAGGGTAGGCCACACAGCTCTTTTCTTTTGGCAGATTCTGGGCTTGAAGTGAAAAATCAATGTGAATACACAGCTCATAGAGTAATTAGATCGATTGTGCGATGAATAATGTAGCTGGTAATTTTGATCCATGGAACTTTGGTAGATAATCGAAAGTGTGCCAGATCTACTCATATACTAATTAAGGTAACAGGGAAAATGAAAAAAAATTGACAAAATAGTAAATAATAAGAAAAAGGTGAAAACATACCAAATGCGGTCCGAGCTATAGGCATATGCGTCAACAATGCATGCGGTTTATGTATTTTTTTTCCTTCCACAGATTGAAAATCATAAAAACTTCAAACTACTATCAGAGCAATAATTTCTCCTCTTTAATCACCGACTTCCCATTTTATTGGAAAAGAAAACCTTGGCAACGAATTGTAGGGGGCGTAATGGTTTACCCATACCGAAATAACCAATGAAAGTATAACCTCCATGGCAAGTGATGATCTTAATTTTAATCATGAATTAAATTTGCCTATTATGAACACTTATAGCCATTATCTAAGAATAAAATTACCGATTTAATATTGAATGTCCATGTACACAAATGAATGTTCACAAAGTAAAAATTGGTAAATTGTTTCACAACGTCGGAGCTGAGTACACATCATCGGGCCTCACCTGTTAAAAGTAGTAAACATTTGTATATAAGCACGATCAGGGAATAACTTGAAATTGTCAAACCTAGGAAATATCCAAGAGTCCATCCATCACAGTTTAGGCAAATTATAATATTCTTAATTCAATAGAACGGATTTTCGGTTGCTTTTATGCTCAAGTTCGCAGTTCGACTGCGCAATATCGGAGCGGTGAGCCTTTCCCGAAGATGGTTCAAGGAAAGCTATCAGGTAAGTAGGAATCTTGGACTTCACAAAAACATTTAGAATGCAAAAGATTTCCCTTATTGGCTGAGAAAGAGAGTCTATGAGATTCCCAGAGCATCCTCTGTTTTCATTTCTTTCAGAGGAAATAAAAACAATCTCCTAAGAATTAAGGAATATGGCAGCATTACTTATTATTTACAGCCACCAAATCTAACCAACCACAAAACCAACAACAAACAAGGATTGATATCATGGCAACGGAGAAATATATTTACCCGCAGTTGTCTTAAGTGGAAGATGATATGAGGACCCCAGAAGTCAAGGGGTCTAAGTAACAAAACCATTGTTTGGAGATAACTTAAGTCAAAGTTGAAAATGTTTGGTACAACCCACTAAGTTGTTAAGAAGCATTACCCTAGATAGCAGCACCTGACAAGAAAATCACTTGGATCCCTTTACCACCTAAAAGATAAATATTTTCACATCCCATTCCTGTACCTAACTTATTTTTTCCAAAATGTTACTTAGACCCCTTGACTTCTGGGGTCCACATATAACCAGGGGGCGACGAAAGTGCGATATCTCGTATAGAAATACCTATCGATAGTGGTCATGGTTAACGATCTGTGATACAGTGGCGCTGCTGTAGCCTATATCTCGAGACGGGCACCTTATGCGCTTATATTTACAATTTCAAATCATAGGGTAGATAGCGTATACTTAAATTAATAGGGGTGATTAAATTGTTGGTTAGCTCAGAGGCTGGAGCTGCGTTTCAAACCACACGTCCATTTGTGTCAGTTACCGTCCTGAGGCACAGGTGGCGCTGGTGCGAAATTTATACGCAGTGGGCTTACGGAGCTGTCGCCCCCGTGATATAACACACTCAACTGAACTTCCCATTGGGGAAGTGACACTAATCCACGTCTTGTAATATAAAAAAAAAACTTGGCCTCAAACACTAAAATAGGATTATTTTCACGCGAAGGGTAGATCCCCCTCTCAGTTCCAAAATCCAATTAACTCGGCGCGCCTGCACGCAAAATTTCTCCACTCAATGCACACAATGGGGAAAAATTAAGGAAGAATTGGGTCCCTCCCATATTCTCTAACCCCTTGAAGGTCGAGGAGACGTGCCAAGAGTTCGGGAGAGGGAAAGAACCTCCCCGTCCTCCTTTCTTCCCCATGAAGGAAGAGAGTAAAAAAAGACAAATAAACCCTGGTCACTTCTCCTCGCCACCTCGTTCGCACCTTCCGGCGACGATCCACGCGCGCTTCCCGATTCCCATCTTTCAGAGCAGCCATTACTTAATTTCGAGTAGAAAAAGGGGGGAGTAGAAATAGGCAATCAAGTGGGAGCGAACTTCCGAACATAATCCATTTTTCTACTGAATAACGACGCATCGACGAGAGGAAGATAATGGATTCGGGCTCGTGAATAACATGAATCTTACGATCAATGATTGCTACGGTTTTCAGAGCCACCATCAAACCGTCGCATGAGACTGTCTCTTCCCTTCGAGACTGCTCAACTACAACGCACGTCGGTAGCTCCTCCGGAAGATGACTCCGCCGTCAAATCATTCATACTCTGGACATATATCATTTTACTTAGAAATCAATCAATTTGGCCTAATTTTAAAGAAAAATACCTCACCTATCCAATGACACCAAAAATTCAACGCCTCATCTCATTACTTTCGGAGATATTTGCCAATAAATACGGAAGAATAAAGATACCAATGAAAACAATGTTTTGACAATGGATGTTTTGAATCAAAAAGTTAACGCTCTAAAAAAATCCATAAATACATCTCCAAAAATTGGTGACAAAGGAGAACCCATGGCGAGGCCATGAGTTTGTTTATAAAATTGCCCATTAAATAAAAAATAATTTTGCCTTTTACACAAATTCACCAGAATTTTAACTTCACATGTAACAGCATTAACATGGCCTTGTTTTCTAACATGTTCAACTGCTAACTCTACCGCTCCCGAGGAAGGGACAGAAGTGGAAAGGTTGGTGACATCAAATGGTACTAGTAGAGTTTTTGCTAATTCGATAGATTTTTTCACACCATACTTCGCTTTGAAACCCGAATATTTTCTAAGTAGCAAATTCATTTCAGTGGACAACTTATGACACGGGGTCGTGACATGCGATACAACTGGTCTTATTGGGCAGTCAATTTTGTGAGTTTTTAAGAGACCATATAATCTGGGAGGAAAAGGATTCATATCAACAAGAGCATATTTGTCATACTTAGTAATAATTGTTTTGAAGGTTTTTAAAGTTAGTTTTAAATCAGCTTGGTACCTTGTTGTAGGGTCCTTCGATAGGGTACAAAACTTGTTATTGACTAAGAAACTATGACACTTCTCGATATAATCACATTTGTTAAGCACCACGATACTATTGCCTTTATCTGCCTTCGTAAAAACAATACTGCTCACTTCGCTGGATCTCTTGATATGACGCAACTGCTGCAGCTGTGATGACTCCCGGCTTCGAAGATCTTGTTTGTGGTTAGACAGGAGTAGTATTCGTTGGTATGTTTCTTAGTCGGCTCCAGTGGCGGCGGGGTAAAGTCCTCGCCTGCTAATGCGAGGGTCGCGGGTTCGAATCCCGCCTGGGTAGAATATTATCTGTCCTGGATTTGGGTGTCTGAGCATGTATGTAAACTGGGCTGGGAGAAGAAGGGACGGTTCTGTCCCATCCAACCCAGGGTAATTAAATTACAAATTATAATAATATCTCTGAAAACCCTATTTTGAACCTATTGACAGGATGGATGATATCGTGTCCGCTGCTCGAAGCCAAATTCACTTCAGATTCAACTCAAGTGATTACTTGGAAAGAGCTACCTCGCAATCAGCAGCCAAGTTCAGCACAAATTTGTTGGACAGATGACTGAAAGAAGCAAACTTATGCCCTTGTGAAGCACCTCGAGCTCCTCCTCCGAGAACTCGTGGCTGGTTAAATTCACAAACTTGGGATGGAACTCGGCATCATTATCACTGCTTTCACTGGAAATCTGCGCACCAACAACTTCAGCAGCGCTAGCACATAAGTATTTTATGAAAAACTGATAACATGCGAAAGGCGATATCACTTGAAATGTTTTTTTTATGCAGTCCTGAAGTTCCAGCCATTCACATCAGTGAAACGAATTGGTCAATTCTAAATATAAATAACACATCAGACGTCGTTTTAGATAAACTCTCACAGAAGTGGCAAGGGTAATTTTTAAAAAAGCAGCGCATGCCACAGAAAGATAATCTTCCATTTCTTTGCACTGTTCCTAACGGAAGTCGCCCTTAAAAATAGCATGGTACTCTGCCGTGGCGCCTCGCAGGCTGCTTAGAAAGAAACGAAGAGAGGGGAAAAAACGCCAGCCTTCAAAGAATTTCGCGCCGCAGCTGGCCCAGGATGCTCGGAGAGATGATGTTCAAGGCGGTAATTCCGTCAGACAGAATGGATCCTGGCCAGCGTCCCATGAAACGGCAGGCAGCTTCCTTGGGCCCTGCTGACAGTACGCAAGACTTGAGCTAATTTTCTGAATGACTTTTTATCCGTTCTCTCGATCGATTCTTCAAACGCTGGACACAGAATATCATTGACTAGTGGGCTAGGTTTAGCTCGGGCTTTTCAAATGGTTTCGTCACCCACGTATCCTTATTTACGTGTTTCACGTTTCGTCACTTTAATTCGGGAAGGGCTTCCATGATGGAAAGTGTGAAACAGTTGTCTTAGGTCTGGCTTCTGAAAGCGGTGTGTTTGGGAGGCGGTTCAAGAAAAGGTGGAGCATTTTGGTGGCATAGGCGGTGATTATTCATTCGAATATTTAACGGTGTCTGCATTTGCCTACGTAACAGGCAGCGTAGAAGTTGCATGAAAGGTGGTCGAGTACGTTACTTGTGATACAGTTGGCTGTATAAGACGATCTATTGGGAGAGGGGGGGAATCAGACGGGCGGCGGAGGGAGCAGAATTTGCACCTAGGGTGCTTGCAAGTTGAGAAAACTGGAGGACAGGGTCCGGTGGATTTTAGAATGTCTCGCAAGTTAGGTGGACGTTTGTATGATATCTTGGGACAAGATGATAAAAGGAGGGAAGTAGAATTATTGAAGTGGAGGTATTGGTCATGGTTGCTAGGTGTCTTTAGGGGACCAACGTGATAAATGTATTGTCTTTAATTTGGATATTGATATCTGAGAATGTTGTTGGACGTTATTCGGGTTTCCCACCGGGTCAAACTCTCCATCTCTGCCGACGTTTCGATGTACAAGTCGTCACTCATCATCGGGGCATGATGACGAGGCGCAAACAATACACAACTTTCACCATCCCTCTCGGGAAGACGGCCGCCTCACTGCCAACTTAACCCCGCTACAATATTTGTTTGTTTATCAACTCGTTAAAAGTATATGTCTCAATGCGGGTTAACGATGGCAATTGATTTTAAATACTATTGAAAAGAGCATCTAAACAAGGCCAAGACCTTACTGCCAAAACTATTCATAACCAAGAACTTGTTTCATAAATTTCCAAACATTGCATTTAACAAATGATGTGGTACGAAGTCACTCGCACCTACTAGGGGGTGCATAAACCCCCTAGTTCGCATAAACTCTAGCTCGCATAAACCCCCCTCGAAATTCGCCTTGAAGGAAGATGGCTTGGTGGTGTAACTGGCTAACACATCTGACCGGCAGTTAGGAGATCCGGGTTCGAATCCCGGTCAACTCAAATGATTTTTGCATAGCGAATTTCAACCTTTGTTTCATAAAGTTGATAACTTTTTTATGGTAAGTCTGAGAGAACTGAAAGCTTGGCGATACATTTAAATATGTTTTTGCTACACAGTAATACGGTCCCATGTCGATTAGACGTCAAGTTTCTTCATTATTAAAAGGCCAAAGAGAGCGCTTCGTTAGAAAACGATGCAATTTCAGCACTTTTTTTGTTCCCACCGCGATGAAAAATCGGAGGTGTATGGACAAAATAATAGGAAACAATGGTAAAACGCAATACATAAAATGAGCATAAGTTCAATGTACCTCGCACTTATTTAGGTACTATGGTTCATTTTTATTCAGCGTCGAAACTTCAGACTACATAACTTTTGCACCGACAGTGGGTTCTTTCACTTTAACTGCCATCAAAGGCATTAGCGTGATGGGTATGTATGTAATTATTTCTACTTCTGGCGAAATCACCATCCTATTCTAATCCTTCCAGGCAATATTACACCTCAAGTGAGATCACAAGTCAAAACAGATGTCACCTTCACACATTTTTACCGGGAAAGAGAAACTCAAATACTGAAGCGGTGATGCCAGCCGCTGAAACAGGGATGGATGGAGGGCCTCTGATATTTCGAGACCATTTAATTAACAGCAACCCCTTCTAAATTGCGAAAATTACCTCATTTTTTGGTTGCTTTTCGTTATCAATACGACTAACAGTGTATACTACTATGAATGACTACGAATATGTCCATCTAACTGAAACGAAAGACGAGGTTATTCACCAAACAGTAACCTAAACATACCATTCTATCAAAAAAGTCGAGTAAAACGCTGTAAATATCGAAAATACCTCGAATGCTGAAAAGATAGGCATCGATAACGTACCATTCAACCAAAAATAAAAGTTACGCAAAGTGCTTCAAGTGTCCACAGACGACTCGAATTTTTAAAATAATGAAAACTGCTAACGTGGCATGACAGGCGAAAAAACGTAACTCCCAAGGGAAGGTAGACGCCTCTTCCAGGAATCCCGGCGAAAAAAAAATAAGTAGATACATCACTCGCGAGGGGACGCGGTGAGCTGTCTTCCTCACTGTGTCATTTAGGCGAACCTGTCCATTTTATCAGAGAAGGGTGCCCATCGAGGAGTGAATCAGGGCTCATTAAAGGGTAAAAGGGTTCGGAATGAAAAGAGTTAAAAGGTGTGGGACGTGCGACGAATGCATGCATGGGTTTCATCCCATTCGGTCCAAAACCTCTCCCCCCAATAAGGGACGACAGCCAATAATGGACCTCTCATCCTCTTCCCAACCTACCCCACACCCACAAACTCTATTGTAATTCCGCAGGTGATCTGACGACTAATGACACAATTCCCACGGACCTCACTGTCCCCTCACGAGGACAATTTCGCCGAAACACATTGGCAAAAAAAATGGAGCAATTGAAGCCAGGCCATCGCTTCGTAAGAGGCCTATAGGCTTCCATAGGTCACTACACACTATAAAAACTTCATAAAAGAAGATTGTAAGAGAAAAACTTCACTGTAAGTGCTAGTCACATAACTATTTTTCTGTTGCAGCAAAAAATTTATTTACCTATTTTTATTTATTTCTGGTTGCTATTGAAATTTGGTAGTCAACATTAGAAAATGTAACTTATACCGTTTAGGTAATACTTTATAAATTCAAGTTTATAATTTAACATAGTCGAATGATTCCTCGAATGTAAGTTAAAATTTAATAAATGATACAGATATAAAATACGCCAAATATAATTTAATATAACAAGGAACGCAATATAAGCGGGAAATATTTCTCGAAAGATTGACGACTTTGTAATATTACGCCGCTAGCACTCAAAATGAGAGTAAGCTGGTCAGCAGTTCACAAGGTATTCCCTAATCCACTTATATTTCTCCTTTAAACTGCCCTTTTGTGATATTTTTATCACCGTCCGTAATCAACCTAATGGTGCTGGTAGACTAACATATTTTTGTTTCCTCCCACAACTATTGAACTTATAATTCCGTTGTATACTTAAAGTTAGTTTATATCGAAAGCTAGAGAAAACTCACCTGGTTTTATACGCACCAATAGCATTTCCTTATTCATCTTAGCAACCGATCCACCCATCTCCATCCCGTCCATGAAACCTATTCCCTTTCTTCCCCTTCCCCGCTCGCCAAACACCCTTCCCTCCCTCCATCACAGTCTCTTGGAAACCTATCGACCCTTGGATTAAGTTCTGTAATAGGAACTTCATAGAGGAGAACTTTAATCGGCCCTTTGCTACTCCCTTTCGGCCACCACCATTTCCCTCCCCCTGACGCGTTTTTACTGAGAAGTTTTTACCTCCGACAGCGGAGAAAATGAAGAGGAGGGAAAGGACCCGAAAAGAACGCTTCTTCTCCAATCCAAAGCTGTCAGAGGAAATTTCTGGTGCGTAAAAAACCAATTACTTGTATTAGTTTGTGTTTCATAATCTTTGATTCAAATCAGCGTGCTCAGTGAAAATTGCATAGAAATAATACCTGGTCGTCATATTTTTCCAGGTATTAATAAGGAGTTAATTGAGAGGTTTTCGATCATTCTGAAAGCCTTATCTAGTGGACTTCCGATTGACGTAGAGCGTTTCCACGATTATTGCTCTTCCACTGCTGCCCTTTATGTGGAGTACTATTCATGGTATTTTATGCCCCCAACTGTACATAAGATTCTTATACATGGAGCGTCTATTGTACAAGCAGCAGTGCTACCTATTGGACAATTGTCGGAGGATGCACTTGAATCGAGGCATAAGGATATTCGGAGGCTCCGGGAGCAGCATTTCAGAAAATTTTCAAGAATGGTGTCATTCGAGGATATTTTTCGAAGACTTCTTTTATCTTCGGACCCGATAATGTCATCGTCAACAGATTAAAATCAGGGAAATGTGAAAGTACCCAAAGAAGCTAGGAATCTCCTTCTGATTGATGAGAACACAGAGTCGGAAGGAGACAGTGACAAGATTGATTCAGATGACGATGACCTTTAACTGTATTTACTCATGTATGTATTATTTCCATGAATTAGTCATTCATTTCAGATACAGAAATATGTTTCAATTTCTAATGAAAATAATAAAAAAATTACTTATATTAATTTCCGTGGAATATATTGATAAAATTCCTATCCTTACTATATGGGATATTGTATCGATACCGCGTATTGATACATCACGTAAAAGTTGTTCAGGGTTATGTATCGATGTTGCTAACTCTTTGATAGTACTTGTAGGAATATTATAAGTATCTTACATGCAGCGCTTTTAATATTTAAAGAAGGGCATTTTACTGTTTCCGCCATATTGTTTCAGAGAGGCCCCTGATTGGTCTACAGCAAAAAAAACATTATATTCGGATTTAGGAGGTAAAAATCACCAATTATGGAAAAAATCGTGGATCTACGTTAAATAATAACGGAGATATTAGTTTTGACAAGTTTTTTTCGATTTCCGCCCACTGTGTGACGTCCCCATCGAAAACCTAACTTTCCTTTCGCACCACACCAAGCACTGCCTCGTTTGTCTTCCTCTTGTACATTAGTGGATCTAACTTCAACTAAGTATTCACTTTTAATTTCGAAATATATTTACAAAATATCACTAGTGATCTCCTATTTTATGATTCTTTCTAAACCCTATACTGCTCTATTCGGAGGTAAAATATAAGCACCTTGGAGAAAAATTCAGGCGCCATTTCTATGTCCTAATCGCATAAGGCCGAGTGTCGCCAGTGTATGCGCAGCTCACTTATTCTAGCAGATTTATCGTTCGACAAAGAGTAAAATCCCATGCATCGGATATTTGGAGAAAAGCCAGCATGGAATGGAGAACCCCGAACACACTGCAGTCTTTGCTCGACTTCCAAACGACTTACAAACGACATACAGCGTTGAAATCTGGAGAACTGGTGGAAAAATTCTGGGAGATTGGCGTAACCGAAACACGACCAGTTCCAGCGATATTCAACCACTAGTAATTTATGGGATCACGCACGTTCCATAAATACTTTTCACTGGCCTCTATCACGACATCACATTGTAGGGGTTTCGGGTAAAATATTCCCGAATATACCAAATAACTATAGACTTATATTGCAACTATATGATATACATGCACACTATATTTGCATTAATCAATTTCAAAAGAAAAAGGTCATTTTTTCAAGATTTTTGCGATTTCGGATGAACAAACTAACCGATTATGATGCAGCTAGACTCATTCAGTGGGCTCATTTTAATGTGCACACAACTATTGTTAGAAACGCTTCACAGAAAATCCAATTTGTTTTATGCTACTCGTAGAAATGATTTTGTCACATCTTAGTGCATACATAAATAAATATTATTTAATGCAACTTATCTACGAGGCCAAATTTAACATTTATCACCCTTACCATTGTGAATGTATTCCCTTCATTAGCTGTCGGATAGCAATAATTTCAAGTCAAAAGACTTATGTGACTAGTCTAATTGCTTGCAATTAATCAGAAGAGCACATGTAAGCAGTTAAATTAAAAAGCCATGGTGAGTTAGAGAGTATATGCCAATAAAAGTCAGAGCATTTTGTATAATGTGACTTTGGAGACCATGAACGCTTTATGCCATTAAGTATTCCTACCACTATATTCTGTTTAACTGAGTCTAGGCGTTCCATTCAAATACGCCAAAGGCTACTCCTACAGTGATTTCACATGGAAGAGTTAACTCTAATATTCAAAGTGCACTCGCTCGGTGATTGTATTTTTATACTCCGGAAAATCTACTGCGTATTCGCCTCCGACATCAAATTAGAACACGAGGGGAAATAATTGAAAAAAAGTTTAACTCTTTACCAGAGCTAAACGTTTTGATGCATAAAATGCAAGCTAACTGACTCGCCCTGTTATTCCACTCCTTTTCGAACAGTCTTCGAAGGCAGCGAAGCGAAATTCGCATTCGTAATCGATGCTGTCATGAAAACAGAATGCACAGCCTTTTGAATTCAACGAATGCCGCTAAAGGGATATTTCAGAATATAATATAGACGTTAAGAACCCAGGATAGGTATGCAGGCTTGTTGAGTTATTTACATGACGACACAACTCATGAGCATTGGTATAAATAATATAAGCCGTGAGACTATTCCATTGGTCACATAATGACTATTAACTGATATAAGGGGGAGATCATATTACAATTGAATGTTGAGAAATATTTGTAGTTACTAACAAAATACCTATTGAATCATTATAATCAGTATGTTAAAATCAGACGCATAATGCATTGGCCACAGCGATGATTCGGAAACTCTATTTAAGACGCGAAGTTCGCATGTACCCAGGGCAAAATTTTCATAAGAATCCGTGAACAATGAAGACAATAAAACTGTTTATTAGGTAGCCAGGTGATGAAACATTTTTTCCGCATTTCGCAAAACCGCACATATCAAAATTATATATGCGGTAAATAGCACGGAGTTCTTCTTTCCCTAAGTACAAATTCCACCACATCAGTCCTAAGACAACATAATTATAATTGAAATAACTGTCTAATAACATGGAGAACTCATTTCCCTCAAATTCCTCAAGCGTTTAACAGAAAATGCGTACGATTTAGCCAATCTCTACGTCCATTAAGACGAGATCGGTGTATTTTCACTGCGACGACCTTTCTTAAATACGAAAGAGGATAACTTTTACTACTTTTCAACATTCCCCTGAACGACTCCGAGTTCGAAAAAGAATACCGAACCATCTAACAGACTGCAGCGAATAACGGCTATCCACCTTCACTAATAGACAAATTAAACCGCAAGAATAGGAGGAAAATAGCCATGGCCAGTTAGTCTAGCAAAACTGAACCCCTTGTTCAACAATGGCGTTCAATTACCTACTATGGGGAGATTTCCTCTCAAGTGGCGCAATTGTTTCCGAATGACCGTTTTAAAGTGGTATTTAAAACACCATATACTATGAAAAAACTGTTACTGAACTGCAAGGAACCCATTGAACCCCACAAATTAAGTCATGAATACCTAATGGAATGTAGTGAATGCGGTGGACGGTATGTTGGACAGACGTGCAGAAATTTTCAACTTAGACAAATGGAGCATAAAAGGGATTTTAGAAATTTTAATTTTAACGGAAGCAACTTCGCCGAACATCTTTTAATCCACGGACATAAAAGTGATTTTACCATGACACCCTCTCCATTTTACCAATGACAGACGCAAGCTGAATGCTTTAGAACAGCTAGAGATTTTTAAAAATCAAGTTGACTGTGATAAATTCCTTGTTAATGAATGTATGATCACCTGCCTATTCCCCCATCCTCAAAGCCTCAATCCCCTCCTCTTCGTCCTCCTAGCCCCTCCCCCCCCCGCGACCACCCTCCTCCTGTATGTCTTCTCCTCCACCTCCTCTCCTCATCTGGTAATATCTAATATATAAGGCCTGCGCTTCGGCTTTCATTTACCTGAAAATGATGTGAATGCACATCGAAACCCGGGTCTTTTGTAATAAAAATTAGTGGTTTTAGTAAAAGTTGTCCTCTTTCTTATTTAATGATGGAATACCACCAAGTGATACAGACGAAAGTGAGGGACGACCTTTCTAGTCTGATAAACGAAAAAATAATCGCTGGCGTCGATTCCAAACGGTTAAAATCAGTTGCACCGGTGACACAATAAGAAAGGAACGTTCGGGTCAACTCTGGCCCGCACGGTACTAATTGAGCAGGGCGAGGGGGAAGGATTGAGATGAAAATAGTTGGAGAGAGAGAGAGAAGGTGGCTGGGAGGGGAATGTAGGCTCATTTGGCGTCTTCGGGCGGAAAAGCGACGCTAATTCTCGTGGGAGAGGGAGTACTTCATGGGTTTCGCGACGGACATGTTGCTGGCTGACTCAAACAAAATGGAAACTTTCCAGCGAGGACTGCACCCTAAGGGAATGCAGAGACACGCGAAATTTATTCCGCCGCGTGTAGCAACGCATCTACGTACGTGAAAATGTAGGTAAATAAGCGGTTCCACAGATTATCACGCGAATTTAAACTCAAATCTCTTGAAGTATATTACGTTGGGCGCAGAAAATGATTCGCAGATGCGGCAACCTCTGATTTAACCATGCTTAGAATCAATAACACAATCATTATTAACATTTTTCATACACTAATTAACGAACTATGGAAGCAAAATCGCCTAAGGTTAAAAACAGAATTTAGCCTAATAAAATGACTAGCGGTCAATGATTCCAAGAAAATGGAAAAAATATGACCACCTTTTGAGGGATAACAAAATGAAAAGAATTTCAAACAGTCGGATGATGAGTTTAAAAGGGTAAATTTTTCGATGCAACCATGAAGTAAGATATTACATGTTGTTTCCAAGGCAATCCGAGAATAACAAATGCTGACATTCATATCAGAGTAATCGGTGTCAAATATTTTTCGCACTTTTAAAGACTCACCTATAGCTAAATTATATATGAAAATAACTCATTTAATTACCTCTTAAGATCGATCTTCAATTGTTAACTCCTACTGAAATAACTTGGAACAAAATGAAGGCTTATTTCAACTCAAAATTTACATAAAAACCATTTTCTCCACAGATCGAAAACAATGAATGAAAAAACACCTGGTTATGAATACACACTTTATTTGAAGCAACACGACTTAGGTTTCAGCATCAACAGGTATACAAGCAGTTGGGTGGTATAGACTTACATAGGTATATACCCATCAGGGGAGGAGGGGGGAATTTGAAAACAAGGAGGATGGGAGCATAGGAGAATAAAAATAAATTTTTATAAAAAGAAGTTGAAAATTTTTTTAAGCATCACTGAAGCAGAATGACTTTTTCGGCTTACCTAATATTTATAATTCAAATTGGATTTCCAACTATTTATTCGGGTTTAATCAAGTCAAATATAACGATAAAGTGAGACCTTGGGCCACCATCTCAAGTTAAAAATGGGAGCAGCTGATTATTAAAGCTCCCGCATTAATGGGCAAAAGCTGGGACACAATCAACGTGTACGTGTAACGTGAGCCGTTAACGGGAATGCGCGAAAAGATGGCTGACGGGAAAGTATAGCGAACGGACACAATCAACGTGTACGGGGAGTACGTGTACGTGAGAGATGGGCAACTTTCATCTCTTCCCGTGTCCCGTACACGGAAAACCAATCAGAATAGTCCTGAGAATCCGGGAATGGGAGCCATCTGTCGGCAGATTCACCCAACTGCTGAAGATAGCTCTTGGCGAAGACAACTTATTTACTTTCACACTTGTTTACACCTGATCTCTTAGCTGCGCCTGAGTTAGTCATTTGTTACTCCGGGCCGCGTTAACGTCGATTGTGTCCGCTGCCTTGCGTTCCCCGTCTCCCGTTGTCCCGTTAACGTCTCGCGTCACACGTACACGTTGATCGTGTCCCTGCCTTAACTCTAGAGAAAACATTCACGCCATTAGGTGACTGAGGTAACGAATTCCTTCAACTATTTAAAGTAATAAAGATTTTGGGCAAAATGCACTTTCAGGTCAGTTTGGAGTCAAATCTAATACCACGTGCGTGACCTTTTAATAAGGGCCTATAAACCCCAAGAGTTCGTCCTTAAAAGTGTTCTTTTGCCAGATTTAACTCTCTTTCATATTGCATTTCCAAATGATTTCAAAATTCTGGAAGCTGATAGCGTGTCTCCACGGATGAAACTTGAGAACGGAATTTTTACTCTACAGCTAAAAAACAAAAAATGCTGTGCCCTTATTTGCAACCAGTAACAGAGCAAATACTTGGGTCCAATACATGGAACCATTAAAAAATCACATATGAACTCATTTCATGAACAAAAATTATAAACTGTAAATAACACGAAGATGTAGAGTTTCACTTTCTCCCGGCGAACGACTGCTGTGAATTCTTCTCGGGTTTCCGTCCGGGTAAGATTCTCCATCTTCTCGAACGCCTTAGAGAAGATGGCGTTAGAGAAGATGGAGCATCCTACCCGGACGGAAACCCGAGAAGAATTCACAGTAACACGAAGATGTTTGCGACACTCAGTCCGCAAGAAAGCGCAAATATTACCGAAAGATATGGGAACTCAGTCTAGGGACTACGGGAACAGTCGCCAAGTCGTGACCAGCACAAGGATCAAACTGAACACACAGTGTAATCAACAGCTTCTCGAGATAAAGTTTACGATCGCCATGCCCCATTCACTGATAACAGATGGCGTAGTAAAAGGATCATTGAAAATGTCACGCTCTGATCGAATTTTAATGGACTTACTTTCTTATTTCGCATTCGTCTCGTGAGATGACGAATGGCATCCAAATGAAAGAAGGAGAGGACTCCTGACCCTTCCTCCCGCGGTCAACTCCTCGCCATATAAAAAAGAGGTTATCAGCCATCTCAATCACATCAACTCACACAAAGACACGGCGAGAAGTAAAAAAACAAAGGATTGAATAGCTGCGCGGTGAGTGATTGCAAGCACCCAGTGCTACGGAGTGCATTCACGGGGATCCACATCGAAGGCAAAGTTTGGAATATTGAAGGAATGAAAACACTTCATTTTTCCCTCCGACATTGATCGCATTACTTTTAAGCGAGACAGAAATCCAAATTGAACCATTTAAGAGCCAAATAAAAAGAAGACATACGCTTTTAATTAATTGAAGTAGAGCAGATGGTTATGAAACTTGGCGAACGATACTCAAAGAGTCTAATCTTGATGGGTATGCAAAACTTACATTCTTAAACTCTATATACCCTTCATTTTTCAAGTGTTGGCGTTATCGAGCTTCGGGACTGTGCGTGCTCACGTAGATTTGACTACGCTCCGCTCGCTCACCACTTGCTCTCCTAGCCAACTCTTGAAATATATCGGGTAGACTCAAATGATCTGGAGAAGATTTATTACCTTGATAATCATCTATTGGAATATTTATACGTGGATTTTTGGAAGTATAATCTATAAGAGCAAAAACCCTTTCCGAAGGTATCGCTCGAAGCATAGCCGCCCGACAGGTATAGCAGAAGTTGTCCTCAGCGCCAGTAACGCCATCTATAGTTTCTGTGGGCCATGACTCAACGTTCTATGCGTATTTCTTAAAGTAAAGTAAATCCCGCGAATCATTTCTTTTTTATTTTACAATTAATTCTTTCATCTTGTGATAAAAATTGTTCAGGAACAATTATTGTTACGGTTTGACGGGTTTTCGCCAACATCTGACAGCACCGTGCACACCGTTTCCCTCTTTCTGTTTCGGTCTGCGCTTCAAAGTCCTTTTTTTATGGAAAGAATGCCGTGTCTCCTTATTTGTGAAGTTAAGAAGGTGCTTAACTTCACGGGAAACTTTGAAGAAGTTTCAAGATGCGCGATAGCTGTGCAGTTAGAAGTTATCAATCTGCAGGGTTAGGTTTTTTTTTATGTTTCCCCGGACAGTCGCCAGGTAGGGTTTGGCGTGCTATTTCGTAGATTCAACGAGTGATTTCATTACCTTATCTTTCTAAATACCTGCCTACATCGTGCAAGTTGGACATCCATAAGTTGAGTTTCCCCGTGTGTCGTGGGTGTTCCTTAATATTCTCTTCGTGTATGCGGGCAGATGATTATCACCGTTGGTGCGCTGTGTAAGTTACGCTCATGACGATTCCACAATATACCCCATGTGTCCATTACAGCAATTGTTCGTACGTCATTTGTGAAAAACTTTATGGAGTAGTCTCACAGAACCTTGTAAAGTCTTGTGCGAAATTCTTCTTCACCTATGAAGCCCTGTATTTCATGGCGTTAAAACCCACTATTGTGTAAATGACACAGGGTACAAATGTTAACAGTCGTAATGAAAGTAAGTGGAGTATGATAAATAGGAGAAGATATTAATGATGACCTAGGTTTAATATCGAAGTTATCCAGTGAATGAGATTGGGAATTGAGCCACTAAATTGAGTTCAAGTATTAAAATAAATGAAGTATCTCTGCATTAGCGCTAATGCATACAGACTTCATTTATTTTTGCATATTTTTTTGAACACTCGTATTTTCATTCACAATGGCGTGCATTTGCTGCGTGAGGAGTTCAGCTGAGTCATGTAAGTATTTCACATGCGTTAAATTCATGCAATGGGACAGGTGGTTTGGAATAAATGATTGATTGCTTGAAAAATTTATGCAGTGGTAAAGGTACTTCACTTTGGATTGGGATGTTGATGAATGCCTAGGGAATGTGCAGCATGTTAGCTGTATTCATTTATTGAGCCAAACTGGTCAGCTCCAAACTTTCTTGCACGCCTTCTCAATGATTAGTGCTTAAACAGGTGTAGCAATGGGCTCAAAAGGCTGTATTCGTTGGTAAATGCTTGATTTCAGCCCCATCAAATGTTTTTACAGCCTTTGCAGCCCATTGTCACATTTATGGCGGTTTTTCAGCCTGGGGATCCCGTGGTTCTACTTCTTGCTTGATTTCTTTCTTTCATGCTTCGCTTGCTGATTAGCATTACAGCTAAGGAACGGCGAGAATTATGTAAAAACCCAGATTTGAACGGGCAACATGTTGCAAAGCTCTGTAACAACACCTGCATTTGTGAAAGACATTCCACAATTCCATTTTACAATTAAATCACATTTTTTTGCATCGCAAGTGCCATTTTGTCAGATGATCGCTGGCGCGTATTAAAATCTAGAAGGGAACACTATTTTATTCCGACAGGGTTTTGCTTAATCTTATCGTCGGAAAATCGTACCCGACGAACTGTTCCGAACGAAATGTGCCGATAGTCCGTCGATAAGCAGTGGCACAGAAGGGCGTTTTCGCTGTCAGAGATTCGTCATATCCGAGGGATTTAGGGGCTGACGACGAGCTTCTAACGTTTTACAGAGCGGGGGGGGGGCTAGAAGTAAGAATAAACAGCGACAATATTTAAAAAATAAAAATAAATTCAGAGCAAGGCACGTGAGAGAAAAATATCGTTCACAGCAAAAAGTTTTAGGAAGATTTTCTAAAATAATAAACAATTGAAGTGCTACTTGAGGTTTCCTCGAGGTCACTTTATTCGCTCAATTCAATTTACGGAAACTGAATCGCGTTTTTTTTGCTCGTTGAACAACGTTCCGCCTCGAATCTCGGGAGGTTCGACGGAAAAGAAACAATTCCGTAGCCACGCCATTATAGAGCACACGCGGCCAGAACAGGGACACAAATTCGAGTTTGGTGCAACAGTAGTGATGGCGATGGAAAATCGTTACTTTCCCCGGCGACTCATAAAAGAATCCGTGGAAATAATGAAGAATGAAAAAAATCCAACCTAGCGGCTAAAACCCTCTCAACTGGACAGAGGAAGCAAGGAGGTAATTTCAACGCATCACGGAACGGCCAATCAGGGCGCTCGAAGAAAAAAATGCTCCAAAGTAGCCAATCAGAATGATCCTGAGCAGCCATCTCCCCGATATTGCCATCTACCCAGCTTCATACCTCAGCGCCAACGGGCTGACGAGCCAATTTCGCAATTATACCCTACACAAGCGGTTCCCAATTTCTTTTGCCTAAGGATCCACTTATTGATCCACGTATTTTTGGCGGAACTCTATCTCGAGAGATGAAAATTAACTCGACTACAATGTTATTTTTAGGTGCGGTAGGTACATGGTGTATGTATGAAATAAAGTTTTGGATTGTATTCTTTTAATTTAAGAAAATTCAAAATGCGTGTAAATGCCTGTTTTCTAAGACAGTAGGGCCTTATTCGCGGAACCCCTGTGACCCTTTCACGGAACCCCAGGGTTCCGCGGAACACCATTCGGGAACCGCTGCCCTACACCACTACGCTGTCAGGGTATATTGATGTTGTCACAGCAGAAATTGAGAAACTGGGGAACGGAAGAACATTAATAGATTTTATGGAGGGGATGAAGAAGGGTAGATCGAATGTCATAATGATGAAAGGAATGTTGGAGAATTATAAAGGCCTGCGCGAGTAGGAGACAGGAGGATTTTATGTGACAATCAATATAACCTAACCTTAACCGGTAGATTACTTAGAAATAATAAAGACCTGGCCTCCGATAATGGCACAGGGCATAACACTACTACTACTGGCATATGAGTTTGGCAGGTATGGAAAAATATATACAGGGTGTAGCAAAAAAACACCGACAACGGAGGTGATGTAGTACATTGAAATATGTTGACCATTTTTTAATAAGGTACCAATGCCCGGAAATGATGCGTTTTCACACTTTGAGTAGCTAAGAGTTCCGTTTGAATACTTGAAAATACTGCCACAGTCACATCAAGTTCTCAGAATATCCACCTTCCACCTCATTGCAGAGCGTACATCGGCGGTGTGGTGATAGGCGCACACGTTCAAACAATCCTGGCCTCGTTTGAATTATTTCTGCAGCAGCGTATATTAGGGGCTATTAAGATCCCTACGTGACTCTACTGGAGTCTGATAAACAGACTGCTTCATGTCGCCCCACAAAAAGTAGTCGAGAGGGTTAAGATCAGGTGATCATCGGATCTCCTTCTGCCAATCCATCGACCCGTCATTCTTTCACGTATAACGGGTTCCGTACCTGTGAGGTGTTGTCAAGTAATGAGTCTTCAAATCCTTCGAACTAACACTGATCTTAGGACGTCTTCAACTAGTCATAGAGTGAAAACGCATCATTTCCGGACATTGGTACCTTATTAAAAAATGATCAACATATTTCAACGTACTACCTCACCTCCGTTGTCGGTGTTTTTTTGCAACACCCTGTCTAGAAATGATCAGAATCACCTTACGATTCTATCTAGCTATGTCCGTCTGTCCGTCTGTCTGAATCTTCGCTGGATAACTGCCGTAAAAAATGAGATATTGAACTGAAATTTGGGTCATAAGCCTCTAGTAGTTCACAGACGGCACGGTTCTCAAATGGGTTGGATCGGACCAAAACCACGCATTTTTAAAAACAAAGTTGAAAGTGGTGGTGTAGGGTATTTCAGCATCGGCGAGGCCGAAGATAATTTCTCTACCAGTTTTACGGTGTGTTCAACCGACAACTAACTCGAAATTAGCGTACATCCGCTTTTCGACAGCGCATTCGTCACGCAATGAAAATCCGCATCCCTCGAGGAGAATCCATTCTCTTTGCTAGGTAATTACTTCAATGTCACCAAATTTTTTACTCAAACACAAATAAATTACTTTATAGTTACCAATTTTAAAGTTACATTAAATTTTCAACAAAAGCTAAATATCCTTGTTTTACGTTCGCCAATGGATCCACTCGTCCGTCTATCTTCAGAGGCAAGCAAGTGAAGAACAGGGGTAAGCAATATGGTGGATGTTTCGGTTCCCGGGATACGGTTCGATGACGTCAAGCCCTCTCCACCCATGACATCAATGAGTCTCACTCATTTCATCCCATTATTGGGTTGGATACATTAACAGTACACCTCGGATGAATACCAGGATTCCCAGTCACCGCGCTTAGCTTGATCCACGGTGCGTATGCCCCGCAGACATTTCGGTTGTCAGGTTACAGTCAGTTGATGTCACGCCCATCGCTCCATCCGTGAATATATATTATGGATTGTTATCTCGTCCCCAAAAACTGTTGTCTAAAATTCCGTAAACAAACAACTTTTTGAAAAGTGGTGCCGCCTAGTGATGAAATACGGAAGTTCAAATGTAAATACAGTTGACAGATTGTAAATAAACATGTCTTATCTGTATTACCATGAATATACATGGGTTTTACTTACAATTAATCATAATGCTGTGGCTAAAAAATGTAGTGATACACGCGGGACGTAATTATACACTTTTTTAATATCGTCCGGTCTACAGATATATTTAATTCCTCTCCAAATTTAATTACACAAATGCACGATTAAATTCTTAGCACTTCGTGAATATCGCTACACGTAAATTTGATAATAATGCGAGGTGACTTCATGAGTATTCCCAGTGGCCATAATTGCAGTGTAGATAACAAGGATTGCACTTACCGCGGCCTTGAACAGATTCTTATTTTTCACTCCAAGTCTCCAATTTTGGGTCCTCGTAGACGCATACCCTGTTTTGCAGCCTGGTATGAAGCAAGTTCTGTTTAAACAAGACATTCTAAATTCTTTATTCAAGCCGAACGGGCTTAATGCATTCAAATTAGAATCAGAGTCTGGCAAACATCGTCATCGGCACACGATGGACGTTTAATAAACCTCTTACACATTTTCTGTAATAGATATTTCCTCTCTAGCATTTACTAAGTAACTTTTAGATCACAAAAATAGCAATATATTATTCAAAGCATCAAGTGATCTCCTCGATCGTTATTGAATATTCGCCACGGTCTTACGTTAGCAACAATTAACTACGTCTATTTACAATAACAACTGAAAGGACTCTAATCGAAGTGGCGCCAAGGACTGGGTGAACTAAAAGTGGAAATTTAGGCAACAAGTAGCCTAGGCAACAATGACAAGCATCTAAGTCCATAATATATATTCAAGGCTCCATTTATCTCAATAGTTATGATACCAATTACCCCAGTCCATCGGCGGAGGATTTACGTGCCTTGCTTCGTCCTCGAGTGACACCCAAATACCTGAGTTTGCCAATCACGCCGAAAAACCGAGCACAGTTATCTAATTTTTTCGAAAGAAGAACGCCAACCCAAACCATGAGGCCTAAATTTAGGGAAAATATCACGCTTTTTCGTACTTTTGCAACAATTATCGGCTGAAGAAAGAGAAGTTGCATTTTAAACGTGTGTCTTAATTTCTCGCTCGGTTTATGTGATACTCACTTGTTTTATGAAGAAAGAAGGAACTTTGTAACTACCAGTTCTACAGTGTCTCTCATAATTACCTCTTCTATTAGATCAATAAACATTATACGAGTACAAAAATATATATGTGCCAATACTGGCACTCCCTTAGTAGTCAAAATTTTTCAAGTAATCAAAGTCTATCCGGTAGTATATGATTCTATCCAATTCAAACTGAGGGTCACAAACAACTCAGTGCAGATCCTCATTCTTTACAATTCTCCCACGTCCTGTCCCCTTTGTATTCACCCATTACACTTTACAACACAATTGCTCTTACACTCCCTGCCCCCCGCCTCCTCTGCGGCTCGCAAGGTAGCAAGTAGAAGTAGACTCTCTAGCGGCTCCCAACTTACTACTCCCAAAAGATGTGCTATACTGTCTTTTCACTAGAAGAATTTTTTTAACATCAGATACCAATACTTGTCTAACTGAACGTTAAACTGGCAAAGTTCGACGAGCAGCGAGAAAGTTTTGTTTTCCTTCAATCGTAAGAGAGTTATCCAGCGAGATATCAACTTTGAGACTTAAATGATTCCTCACTTTCGACCATTTATGATGGAGGAGTGGGACCGAAAAACAAGCACTTCAACTGAATCAGAAGATATATATCACTAATCATTGATAAGTCCACCGAAATTCCCGAGCCCGTCTTTAAAAGTTGGAGAGCTCAGCTTCAAAATAAGTCACTCCACAAAAGTCTTTATCGACTTCCAACTGCTGAACTTTCTCAAGTCCATTTAACTCCCTGGATGCCACAAAGAGGAAAACGGCGGAATAGATGAAGAAACGATGCCGGAAGTGGAATCCAGAGCGAATTCGCATCAAGTAACCATTAGCCCTCCTGTTCTCCTCGGACCATTACCACCCGAAACGAAATTTACATCGACATTACTTTTCATTGCATGAATATTATAACTTTCTACTTCGTGACTTTGTTTATTCTCGTACTTCACATTTAATAAATTATAATAACCCATTATAACTTCTTATTGTTGGCGTTTTAAACTCCAGCTCGCGGGAATAATAAAAATAAGGCGTCTTTATTGGGGCGAGATTGAGACTAGAGCAGTCCCTTCTTCCATCTAACCCTTCGTCAGATAAATACATGAAATAAGTGGGAAGAAAGATGTATACAATTGTGGGAAAAGCGTAAGGAAGTAAGAAAGAGAATATCCTTGACGACAAAACACACTGCAGGAAAACACCCACACATGAAGGGGAGTGTGGAAAACCTGCGAAAACCTACAGACAGATTAAGCTAATGTAACACAAACAAAACAAAAAAATCCATGAAATACACATGAATGATAATAATAATGTAAAGGGTAATTTATGCATAACTAAAAAGTTAAAAAAAAAACTAAACAAGTAATAAGATGATAAAAATAAATAAATTATAAGAAAGTAAAAATAATTTTTTTTTAAATCATGTGAATGAACAAATAAAGTGAATGGTACATGCATAAGAGCGGGAAGGAATTCGAGGAGAAATGCGGCGAAATACACGGCACACGTGAGTGATCCCTCCGCTCTCATCCACTGAGTTCAAACATACACGGCTCAGCTCCGAAGTGAACGGTTGAATAAAAAACCAGCGCAGAGGAGGAGGAGGGGGCGATTTCGAATGCGGAGGGAAAGTTCGTGAGTGAATGACCGACCCCTGCCGCCCTGACTCTCCCTTGACCGCCGACCCTCGGACACCCTGGCAGGATTACGACTGCGGCGGCTGGGAGAGACTACCCACGGGGTTGTGTGGTCGGACGAAAGAAATGAAAAAGAAAAAGACCAGGAAAGGGAGAAAGGGCCAGACGACCCAGCCGACCGACTGCAAACTCGGCCTCCGGAGATCGACTCCCGCCGACTTCCCCCCAAAGGGCACCGCCATTGAACTCGCCTATAATCCCCAATCACACGGCCCAGTAGTACCGCATTTACCTGGAAGTTTTTCCCGAAAAATATGTTTCAAAAGTGGTTGGGGTGGTCTTATACGGGGAGGATAAGCCGGAGGGGGTATCCATACTGATATTTAAAGTTATGAAAACACGATTATTCGAAATTCTAAGCGCGTTCAAACTCATCGCAAAACAAATGTGAACTTCAACCCGAGTTTATACACTCAAAGCATCACACATTCTTTCCAAACTGGCTCGGTACTTCCCTGAGGCCTCTCCCACCGGATTTATATTTTCCCTGGAATTTAAGCCTCAAAGGTGGGAGAGGTCTAATATGTAGGGGGGTCTTATATTCAGGTAAATACCGCTCTAGCCGGAGGTCAGTGTTAGGTCGATAGATGATAATAAGGATGCAATCTGGAGTGGTCTGAGGCGTCCCAAAAGGTTTCAAGCGATCATTGAACTTGCACTGGCGAAAAGACGGTATTTTCATCCATAAGGTGACCCACGTCTGCTCAAATAGTAATATTTAATGGAGTCGTTTCCATTTAAATGTACACTCGAAAGACGGATCAAATGTCGTCCGTAAAAATTAATGCAGACTGGATGTGTGATTGACATTAATAACGTTTCTGCTGAGAGTCCAGAATGACATATCTGATATATCATGGGGATTACACATACAGAATATAACTGGCGGAAAATTAAAGAAAATAGGTTTTGTTAAACGTATAATAGGAAGGTCCTCGGATGAAAAAGTCAGAGAGAGATGCTACTTCGCTCTGGTTAGGCCACATCTCGAATACGCCGCGAGTATTTGGGACCCTGGTCAAATAGATTTAACCACAAAAAATTAACAAAATACAAAGGAAAGCAGCGCGCTTCGTTAAAAGCTGCTACGAGCGTACATATAGTGTCTCATAACTTTTAGAGGGACTAAGATGGGAGCCCCTAGAGACTCGGAGGCGACACGCTAGACTTATGTTGCTTGATAAATTCAGAACTGATACTTTTCAGAGCGACATAGAGAATAATATCATGTCTCCTCACAACATCTCTAGGTCTGACCGATGCGATAAAATAAGAGAGATACACTGCCGAGCAGTAAGGTACAAAAACTCGTTCTTTCCGCGAACAATAAGCGACCACGATAAAAAATTGAACTCCACTAAATACACTCCACTAATTCATGTCACCATTATATCTCCAAAAAACTTACACCTTTACACGGCTGGTGACCTAACACCCCTGCCACACGCCCAAGCGGCGGCTCGCGGTGTATTGTGTAGATGTAGAAATATCCGGCCGAAAGCAATCACGCTGGGCACCTTAATTCGTTACATTAAGTTGATGCAATAAATACCTTGCAATTTCCAACAACGTGAATTTACTTTAGCTCCAGTATTCACTGTAGGTACAGAATCTACAGGGGGAAGATAGCCATCAAAAGATAGTGCTTCAACATTCAGTCCCGGTAGGAACGTAAATTGTTAATTGTGAAATATTGTACGGTTTTTATTTCATCATGTTTAAATTGTACTATATTTACGTGAATCATCTCATTAAATGCTTACCATAAAGGATAAATTAAACAAAATATATAAAAAAGACAGTCTCTGGCTTTACACAGTTGGATTGGATATTTGGGAAGGCGACCGACAGCTAAGGTCATTTTCGCCATAGGGGATAGGTAAGGGAGGAAGGGTGGATAGAAACCCGGCGTCGGCATTAGCCTGCCCTTAACGATAGGCTCCAAGGGGACCACGGTTTAACGTCTCATCTGACAGAAGGAGTACAGTACTTGAAGTGCCCTCCACAAGACACTCAAGTAGGGATCGGGTTTCCTCTGAAAAACATCCTCCACTGCAGGGATTTAAACCCTGGCTGTCCGTATGGTTAGCCAGTACTCTAGCCACCACACCAACCCGATCCCTGGATTTACAGAGTGGATTTCCTTCACGAGGAGGGAAAAGCTAATACTGCAATCCACAAACTGAGGTACTTATAGGACCAAAGCGCACGCGAAGATGATCTCATTACTGAAAATGGTGTTCTGGAGAAACTTTTAAAGAGAAACCGAAGGATTTTACAACGTTCATTCATTTATAATTTTGAAACGTGTCTCCGCGTTTTTTGAAAGGACGTATGGTCTGGAATTATAAATAAACCTAAAAATATCGGATTTTTTTCAATGCTTCAAAAAGAGCACGGTTTTGTTTTTCTGTTACCTTGCGGCATATTTAAAAGCTTAAGCGAATCAAAATACGTTGAGGAGCTGAAAATAAGTTTTTTTTTCCGAATAATGACACACACAAACTTCAGAATGAGACTATTTTTGAATCCAAGATACTGATTGAAATAAATACAAAAAAAAAATTCCAAGTCATCGTAGCCCATCAGAATCCATTCATCTGATAAAGATTGAGGAATCGCAGACGCATAGATTCCAGTTATCTCGACTGATTTAAAAATGAGTATTTCAAAATGTTATCAATGAATGCGTTATCTTGGGTAACATTTATATAAATAGTTGTTGTTGGTTTGAATGATTTACTTCGCATTCCTATGGTAATATTTGTAAAATAAGGGCATCAAGTATTGTTGTTCATCAGTAACCTATAATGGAATTAATTATTTGAATCCGAAGCAATGTATTCAAAATTTGTGTTCCTAATGGCCGGTTCCAAATTTAGTTATGTCATCAATTGTTATGAGATCCATAAAGTCATAGATCTCATAAAAATATTCGGGTTGTAGGAACACAATTACGAGTTACGTAACATATTTACCGATAGTCAATAGCTTCAAATATTTTCTCTAATCTTCCACCGCTGGATAAAATTAATGAAAGTTTAGCCTATGAATAATTGCTAATGCATTAAATAATTAGTCAGTAAGAGTAAATAAACTTCTCATTTGTCTCAAAGCAACTCTTTTATCTAGTAATTGAGTATCCAGGCGGTTCATTGGGCATCTGTCATCTTGGCTACGTACGGGACTCATAACTCATGCCATAAGTTTTGAAACCAATAAATTTATCGAATGTTTCTGCAACACTTATTGAATGGTTGCCATGGCTTATGGGTCCCATAACTTTAAAGAATGCATACGTGTCGTTCCTGAAACTGGCCATAAGGGATGTAATCGTCCTGGAATAATAAAATAGTATTCTATTCTAATTATGCGATTGAGGGGGGGGTGATGGGGTGGGAAATGGGAGAGGGGGGTGCACTATAGGGAATGAGCGGCCGAGAGAGGGAGAGAGATGAGGCAAGACGGACACCAGACCACCAGAATGGATATCGACGGCTGACGGAAATAGCGTTCGCCGTCGTATGTGATAACACTCGGAAGCACCAACTTAATAATCTGAACGACGCCCCAAGCCGTCGATTTGCTATCAGCGCCGCGGCCAAATGCACAGCGACAGCTCGAGATACGACGATTCGATTTCCGATCGCTACGAATGATGGATGCCAACCAAGTTGCAAGCGGTCGAAGGAAGTCAGCCATTTCCCTACAGCCAATCGATTATTTTATGAAACAATCTATAATCATACAGGAGATGGCGATGCGTATTAAGGACATTCATTGCATGGTTTAACAAATGCGAATAATCTAGATTGTAAACAGAAAACAAAAAGGCCGATCCAAGAAAAAAGGTTATAAAAAGAGTCGCATTAACAGTCACACAGAGATATCAAAGCATTGCTGATGATATAATTCGCACAATTTCACATTTTCAAAAGAACCTAATCGACTTCTAAGTCTAAAGCATCGTGGACTTCTACCAAGAGTCTCATCAAAAATAGTAAGATTTGTGAATCTCTGCAAGGTCTAACGCCTAATACAATCAATACCTAAATGAACACTGTAGGCTTTCACAGAGTCCTGAAAATCATGAAAATTCCCATCGCATGCCCTTCTGTGAGCGAGCATCGAGGGAGTCAATCTGTAGAATAAGTTGATCGTCACAATGAAGAATAAAAACTCACCGAGTACACAATCCGCACAGTTTAACAGAATAAAAACGACCTAGGTTCGGACATATTCCTTCATCTTCAAGGTCGAAACAAAGGTCGGTTTTCTTCCATTAAATAGTTTGGATACAGTACACTCTGTGATTTTTTTATCCCTCAATATGGATATACCTAACACTCTAACACTCTCATATTAAACATTGTCTAAAACTCTCATATTAAAAGACGAATAGTCTATTTTCCTGGTACTGTTACAATTTGGGGATGGTTTTTTCCACCAGTCAATGAAGGATGGATTGGATTGGATATTTGGGGAGGCGACCGACGGCTATGGTCATTTGCGCCATAGTGGACAGGTAAGGGAGGGAGGGTGGATAGAAACACGACGTCAGAATTAGCCTACTCTTAGCGAAAGGCGCCATGGGGACCACGGTTTAACGTCTCATCCGACAGACGGAGTACTGTACTTGAGGTGCCCTCCACAAGACACTCAAGTAGGGATCGGGTTCCCTCTGAAAAACATCCGCCTCTGCAGAGATTTGAACCCAGGCCGCCCGTGTGGTTGGCCAGTACTCTAGCCACCACACCAACCCGATCTCCGCATTCATTCATGATATTAAGACTGAACAAAGCGAAGGAAATATGATTGGCTGCATTCGAGGGGTTTGAAAGCAATGCACAGTGGAGGATGAAAAGAAATATGTATGGAGTGGAGATGAATGACAAACAAATCTTTGGTTTTCATGACTGCTTATAATGTTTTTAAGTAATCATATACCACTCAGGTTTCCCCAAATTTAAACAAACCCGTGACTATCGACCGGCATCAACGCCATCCGTGGCAATGTAATAGTCAACAGAACTGTCAAGAGAATGTCAATAGAACTTTCGGCACACCTGTCATGGTGAGTGCTGATGCTTCAGGTGAATGACCAAATTTCTCGAGGTTGGTGAGAAGCACGGGGTTTTCCAGCAATCCATCGGAGGCCCTGACGGAGCGGAGGACACTTACCTCGCCAACTCTCCTTCCAAGATTCTCGAAGGAAGTTTGCTCGATTAAATTTCTTGGAACAAAGGTTTGAGGGGATCTGATAAGTATTGGCGAGATTTTCCAATTACCAATCATTGGTTTACCAGCCAACCAAAAGTATCAGACGATGACACATGCGTCAGAGGTACGGTGCAAAAAGGTACGGATGAAGATAATCGATAGAAGACGAAAGTGACGGTATTTTCTGAAACTTAGAAGACAAGGTTGAATATAAGGGTGGGGGGGCCAAAAATTAGAGCAAGTAAAATAGTTTACGTATCTCGGTAACATTTCGGAGGATCAGAGATTGATACGTAGGGACGTCGTACCTACAACAGCCCCGGCCAAAGATGCATTTTCGAAGACAGGGAATCGACGATGGTAAGTTTAGGGACACTAGTTGGTGAACACGAGGTGAAACGGGTGAAAACTCGAATGTGGAGCGCGGTCCTGAGGCGCGTAGACTGGTGGCATTTGAGATGTGGGTTCGGAGAAGAAATGGAAGGTATGCGGCAATGAAGACGAACGAGGAGAAGTAAAACATGGAATGAATGAATGGAAAGAGAGAGAGGAAAGACTGGGACATAATCAACGTGTACGAGCGACGCGAGACGTTGACGGGACAAAAGGAGACGGGGAACGCAAGTCAGCGGTCACAATCGACGTTAACGCGGCCCGGAGTAACAATTGACTAACGCAGGCGCAGCTAAGAGATCAGGTGTAAACAAGTGTGGAAGTAAATAAAGCTGTGTCCCAATTCGCCATTTAGGCAGCTAAATCGGTAGATTTAGGGAGGACGCCATCTTGAAGTGTGTCCCAATTCGTTAGGCATCATGGGGGAGCGGATTTAGGTGCCTTTCTCGGGGGTGAAATTTAGGGTAGATGGAGTTTATCCTAAATCCGCCTCCATATTGAATTTCCCATCATGCAAAGCGCAGCATGCGTCGTACAAGGAAACTCGCACCGCTCGTACCCAAGGAAGTAGTTGAAAAGTGGCAAACATGGCAAGTGTTTTGTCTGTTGTGAAAGAATTCTCTAGAATTTCGCAAACCAACACCCGACTATAAAAGAAAAATTTTACTTAGTACACTTAAATAAAACGAATTTAAATCCCAGAACACCTACACAAATTTACATACCCCAAAAACTAACGAATCTCTAGACAACGAAATGGATGAAAAAATGTAATTTCACTTTCCAAATCTCACAACGCACCCGAAGGTAGCCACAGGCGTCAAAAATGTCTTTATTTCAGGTTTCATTTGTTTCATTCAGTCCTTTATTAATTACTCATATGTTTTTCATTCGTGTCCAGCTCGGTAGACGGCAACACTAGCAAAGGATGTCCCAAATCAAGCTCCCTTAGCGAAAGGCATCTAAATATTTCGCTAGCTAACCGCATCCTCCCTAATGCCTAACGAATTGGGACACGGCTTAAGTTGTCTTCGCCAAGAGCAATCTTCAACAGTTGGATGTATCTTCCGACAGATGGCTCCCATTCCCGGATTCTCAGGACTACTCTGATTGGTCTCCCGTGTAGGGGACTCGGGAAGAGATGAAAGTTGCCCATCTCTCGCGTACACGCTGATTGTGTCCGTTCGCTATACTTTCCCGTCAGCCATCTTTTCGCGCATTCCCGTTAACGGCTCACGTTACACGTACACGTTGATTGTGTCCCAGTTTTAAGTCGTCGGCGGGTTTTAGGTGAAGGCAGAATAGGTGGATAAGGGAGTCCATTTAGGCAATGACAAGATGATGAGAGCGCTACAAGAAGGAGAACGCTGTGGTATCGAGGAAGAGGAAGGAAAAGGATTTATACGGAGTGCGGAGACGTACACGGAATGAGAAACTTAGGTCTTTCTATTGAGATGTGTGCCTGGTTATGGGTTTCGGTTTAAGTAAACGAAGAAGTTTAAGTAAAAGAGTTCCAAAATGAGAGACTTGGGGGATGTGTCATATTTCTTAGGTATTGATATGTCCCATCCAATTCCAGTCTACGAAGATAATGAGTCATGTATAGATGCCCTACAGTCCTGGGAGGCCAAACGACTTCAACATGTTGATAAAAAAATACAACTTTGTTGAAGATCTGCATTTCAGTAATGTAATTATTGTCCTTTATATTCCATCAGGTGACCAAAAGGCTGATATTACGACCAAGGGGCTTCCTGTTGCAGTTTTCTTTGAGCACACAGAAAGAATCTTGGAATGTGTGAATTACAATTGGAATGATCCTACAATTTCATTTTGTCCCTTCAGCTTGAGAAACTGAGGAGGGGTGTTGGAATATGCATTTTCCAACACTTTCTAAGCCAACTAAAATAACCATTTGAGAGCAATGAAAATAAGAGTCAATTTTTTATCTAATATCTACGTTAGAAATAGAAAAAATATTTTTTTGTCTAATCCTAGGAGTGAATACTTACAACTACTCATAAATTTATAGTCCTTCACCAATGATCATTTGTAGGTCTTAGTTGTGCGTCCATTTAAATATATATACATTATATACGCATATACATTAATCATTGGAAAAAATGTATTAACTATTTCATAAATCACCAAACACAATTTGTACATATTTTATCATGAGGTTTAGGAGCGGTATTCCAAATCAAATTAATTTTTTCTCAGATTGAACACCTTGATATGTGTTCGCAACGATTAAGGCAATATGAAAAGTATTTTTTCGCCTTTAAAAGAAAATTTCCACCTATGTAATCGAATAATTACACACTACGTGTCATGTGCCATAAAAAATAAGGCAATGGATAAATTAGTTAAAACTTTTACGAAAACCAAAGAGTTGAGAACCGAACTCGTGGTTTTCTAAAAAGTTTTAACAAATTCATCCATTGTCTTATTTATTAAAAATTGACTATCACAAAGTCACCAAAGACAACATTTTATTTATGTGCCACAATTTTTTCACGTATTTTAGTAACGCAAAATAGCCAACAAAACCAGTACGGTAAAAATGTTTACATTTTTCCCTTTAGGCATTACTAACGGGTCACGTATGAAATGTTTTACGTAAATCTGCGCGTAAACATGAATCGCTCCGACCCTCTTAAGCAAAGTGAGAAAAATGAAAAAAAAATGAATTGCCAGTTTATCGTTATTGCAATTAAATAGGAAATAAATGATTCTTTCTTCCATGAATATATATAATGGATTGTTATCTCGTCGTCAAAAAATTTTGTCTAGAATTCCGTAAACAAACAACTTATTGGAAAGTGGTGCCGCCTAATGATGAAAGACGGAAGTTCAAATGTAAATACAGTCGATATTTTGTAAATAAACACGTCGTACTGGTATTACCATGAATATATATGGGTTTTACTTACAATTAATCACAATGCAGTGAATCAAAAATGTAGTAATACACGCGGGACGTATTTATACACTTTTTTAATATCGTCCGGTCTACAGATATATTTACTTCCTCTCAAAATTTAATTACACAAATGTAAAATTAACTTCTTAGCACTTCGTGAATATCGCTACACGGAAATTTAATAATAATGCGAGGTGACTTAATGAGTATTCCCAATGGCCATCATTGCAGCGTAGGTAAAAAGGAATGCACTTACCGCCGCCTTAAACAGATTCTTATTTTTCAATCCAAGTCTCCTATTTAGGGTCTTCGTAGACGCATACCCTGTTTTGCAGCCTGGTACGAAGCAAGTTCTTTTTAATCAAGGCATTATTAATTCTGTATTTAAGCCGAACGGGCTTAATGCATTCAAATTAGAATCAGAGTCTGGCAAACATCGTCATCGGCAGACGATGAACGTTTCATAAACCTCTTACACATTTTCTGTAATAGATATTTCCGCTCTAGCATTTACTAAGTAACTTTTAGATCACAAAAATAGCAAGATATTATTCAAAGCATCAAGTGATTTATATCTCCTCGATCGTTATTGAATATTCACCACAGTCTCACGTTGGCAACAATTAACCACGTCTATTTACAATTACAACTGAAAAGACTCTAATCGAAGTGGCGCCAAGGACTGGGTGAACTAAAAGTGGAAATTTAGGCAACAAGTAGCCTAGGCAACAATGCCAAACATCTAAGTCCATAATATATGCTTATGCTTTCTTCTTTTCCACGGGCTGAGAGAAAGAGAGTGCCGCGATTCGGATCTTCGATGAAATAGGTAGGAAAGCCGAAGTTTGGTTCTCCAAGACGAAATGAATCAAAGGCAGTTTCACACGATACTTATTTCGTAAATTCATCGTCGCTCAAACACGCTAAAAATGCGCTGATGTGTTCCGATCTGTGCTAACTTCGAAAGCCCCAGTTACCTCTTTAAAAATTTCCACCATAAAACTGAATTCCCACCACATTCGAGTACAAAATAATAATGGTTCATAAAGATGAAGTAAACGCACATAAAACTCAGTCAGAGAGACATATTTCGGTCGCCGTAGACGGAGGGATGACGGGAGACGCCGAATTCTTATTTTTTTATTTGATTTTTTTTCGGATGTTACAAAGAGGATGTTCGATTTTTCCGACCGCCGGAGAAGACAGAAAAAACAGAAAGCGAAAGAGAGATATTACGAGAAAGACGTGACAGAGAGGGACTGTAGAAAAAGGATGTAAAGAACTGGGATGGTGAATGCAAGAGAGCAGAGCTTCCCGAAAAAACCTAAAGGGGGCCGTCCCATCGGATTCGTCGCTCGATTGGATCGCGGACCCATCTCTATCCACCTCTCGCAAGTCGAAACTGGGACGACACGCTCGTCGCTCTTGTTTTTTTGTATTATATACTTCGGGTCACAGCGGACGCCGAATACATGGGTGCTACCGATGAGGGATCTGCTTTTTTTATGATACATTCAACGAAATGGAGCAGGAACATTGCGATAGCGAATTTAAGCCAATGATGCTCGGCAAAGGCGAAAGAAGGGGGGAGACGGGATGATTGGCTTGGGAATTCGGGACCGCACTTAATGAGGTCGGGGTCTACATATTTAAAAAAATATATCAAATTTGCCGTTAGTTGTCCTTGACGATTTTTCACATCATCAATGGTCGTTCAATCCTAAGATTGGTTGACAGCATCCCTCCACCCTTCCCCATCCAATGTCAGTTCCCTTACCCCCTGGTATCTCTTCCTATGTAGTTTCTTCTTTATTTGATCCATTAACTTATTCCTGGATCTTCCTCTGGGGACTTTTCCCTCTATTTTAACTTCAATTATGTTCTTCACAAACCCATTTTGTCTCTGGGGGTGTCCAATCCACCTCGTTCTTCTTTTCTATACATGGTGTTCCATATAGTTCTTTCCTCTTCTACTCTTCCCTACACTTCATCATTTCTCATTTCGTCCGTCCATTTTGTCTTCAGCTTCCTCTTGCAGCACCGGGTTTCGAAGGCTTCATGTCTGTTCTGGTCAGCTTTTCCTACGGTCCACACTTCCGATCCATAGAGTGCTAAGCTCCACACGAATGTTTTCACATACCGTTTCCTGGATAGTTGTCCAATCTTACTTGAGCACAGCATTTGCCTCTTCTCAACGAACGCCTTCTTAGCTTGGGTTAATTTCCGCGTGATGTCCGTTGTATTTCTTACGTCCAACGTTTTGGTACTTCCGAGATAGTTCAAAGTGTCCGCTTTCTCTAATTTCTCTCCTCTCAGTGTGACTTCCACATTCAGCCTCTCTCTTCCGCTTACTAGGATTTTTGTCTTCGTCGTATTTACCTTTCTGTTGTATTCCAGTATAAGTCGGTCCATTACGTTAAGTGGCCTTCGAAGACCATCGCGATTTCCAGCTATGACTGCGATATCATCTGCGAAGCGGAACATGTCTATTTCTTCTCCGTTCATCTTTATTCCGCTCAGTTCAATTTATTGTGCTTCTCTTATGGACTCCTTCAAGTACATCTTGAACAGTGCTGGTGAGAGGTTGCATCCTTGTAGGTATTACTCCTTTTTTAATTTTAGCTTCTATCTGACTTCCATCTCTCATTCTCATGGTGAGGATGTGCTTCTTGTATAGTAGGTAGATTATTCTTCTGCCGTCGTAATCCACACCGAGTTTTTCCAAGAGTCTGAACATCTTGTTCCACTCAACAATGTCGAAGACTTTCTCTAGGTCCAGGAATGCGACAATAATGGCTTGTTCACATGTGTTGTTTTCTCTGCCATTACTCTTAGGCAGAGAATGGCATGCCTGGATCCCGTTCTAGCTAAATCCTAACTGATTTTCCGAGAGGTTGTTTTAAAATTTTCCTTGCCATTCTTCCGCTTATAATTCGAGTGAGCATTTTGATGCATGTGACACTAGACTAAAGGTTCAATGTTCCCCGTATCACTCAATCCTTGCCTTCTTCGGTATAGCAATCATTACGCTCCTTCGAAATTCCTCTGAAAGTCTTTCGCTTTGGTAACTATTTCTGATTGTCTCGTACAGGTTATCCTTGGCTTTACTTCCGAGAGATTTTATGATTTCTCCATTGATGTAGTCCTCTCCGAGTGCTTTGTTTTTCTTGAGGTCTTCTACTACTCTATCGAATTCACTCCTCAGTATGACTGGGCCCCGATCTTCCCCATTAACCTCACTTTCGTTATTCATTAGGGTTTCTTCCAGCGGCGTCGGCCCTTGGTAGAGTTCGTCGATGTATCGCTTCCATCTATTCCCCATGTCTTAATCCTCTATCAATATATTCCCGTTCGTACCCATGATACTGTTACTTCTCGTTTTCCTTTCTCAGAAGTGTTTCTTTACTAGCTTGTATGCTGTTTCAGTGTTTCCTTCCTCCATGTTCTCATTGACTTCCTCGCAGCAGCTTTCGATCCAATCCTCCCAGGATCATATAGAAATATATCATCCTTCTAATGATACCAAAAAGTCAACCCCTTGCCACATCACTTTCCAAGATATTTGGCAGAAAACACTAGCCCTTTTACATGTGAAATGGTAGATATGTGTATGCACTCCAGAGAGACATAATGCACAAATTGAGATAGATACTAACACATAGACGTCGTAAAAAAACTAACAGCGTGTAGTTTGTATGTTTTCTCAACTATTTTTGAAAATTAATTATATTGTCACCGCAGTAGGTTCTTGGATATCACAAAAAACCTTCCTTTTTGAAGGAGTTTCAAATGCACCGCGTGAAAAAAATGAGTCAAGTTAAAGACTTATTTAGATATTTTCATTTAAATACTTACAATTTCCGTCACATAAAACTATATTATTGCACCATTAATAATGCAATATTGAATTGATGTGTCCTACAGCTGGTGAAATTATAACGTGTAATTCGTATAAGATATCTATTATGACTAGGGAACTATCTCGCTCGGACTACCTTAAATCGTCCAATCTGGGTCGGAGGAGACCAAATCAACTGCGCGTACATTTCCGTCCCTCATCGGTTTCACAGCATGGAAATTACTAATGGTTGCAAAGGTGACGCCGATTTCATTGAGCGCATATCACACAGCGACGGTAAATGCTGACGTGATTGGTACAAATCAAATCGATCCATGAGAGGGCGAGTGTGAAACTGGAACCGCGTCAGTTACGAAATCTAGCAGCTCCAGGGACTGTGGTGGCGATCACGCTTTTGAGCCAGCGTGATGGTTCAGCATAGATAATGGGAAGCTATCGTGCTGGCGAAGTGCCCGTGGATGGATCAATTATCGTTTGAAACGGGCTTCAGGAATGCTTAAAGCGATGGAAGTCTTGTTTTGACACTCATGCATAAATGGATGGGAGTAACTTGCAAGGTTTAAATTACGCAATATTGTGTCTGACCGTACTATTTGAGTCGAAGAGGGGCGGATCGCAATCGAACGGGGCAAGAGTCGCCAGCAATAGCAAGAAATACAACAAGAGAGCTAACCCTGGGTAACGGATTATGATTTGGCTTTGTTTATGGACTTGTTCTTCATATTTTCATTATGTTTTATAACTTTGAAAGAGTTTTAGTTTTCTAAACTGTTGCAATAATTTCTTGGCTGGTTAGTAGTGCGGGTTATTTAATTTTTATTATTTTAAAAAGGTCTCTTTATTGTAGCAATTTTATGCTGGCTGAGTCGCTGTGAGGAGTGTGTTTAACGTGGAAAATGAGAGTGGCTTGGTCGGAATAGCTGAGACTGAGAGGAGGGTGTGTAAGCGCGGAGGAAGAATGTCGATGTGCAAGAAAATGAAGAAATCGTTAGGGAGTGGTTTCAGAATTCGTTGAAAGTAGCTCTACGTCACATCCGCCGAAACAATCAGCAATTCAGCCATATCGAAGGAGGAGACATAAAACTTGATGATATTTCTAAAATTTTAAATACCACCGACCGAGGTTTCGGTGCTCAATGTCATCATCAGGGTATATCTGTCCAAATATCTCGACCTAATACATCGTAACATCATGAACGGGGTAGGAAGTTGAAAACAGGAAAGGTTGTGTCATTCCGAGGGAAGACCGAGTTACGGGAAAGACAAACGAGCAAAACACAACATAATTTCAAGGTAGAATCATGCATAGTATCACTTTAAATAAATCAATTGCCCTAAGCACATCACCGTCTACAGATTCTGAATAGCCTAGCCCAACCTCCAAAATGTCCTCCACAGATTTTTCTCTCAAATCGTGTCATGAAATAGGAATGGATGAAGATAACCCGCGCCCACGATTAAAATTCATTTCATTTCGCCCGATCTTCCTCCAATCGCAACGCCATACACGGCGACGGCCATTTTTCTCCACGATCAGCGGTCGTTCTACTGATCAGCGACCACAAGGCCGAGAGATGAAGAGTCGTCAGCTTAAGCCGCAAATGATGTCGATGGAATTGGCACGACTCCTTCTCTCGGCAATTTATACTGAAACCACTGGCCAGGCAAACGATTTCCCCGTCATTTTCTCTGCGGTCAAGCTCCATTAGTGGTGCAAGTGGAATGTTTTCCGCGGCATACACATAAAATTGATTGATCGCTACTTCCACAATGAGCTCAATAAGAGTCTGAGGGATGCGGCGAGGGATGGAGAGATGGAAACCCCCCCCCCCCCCCGCCCACACCCACTCAGCGTTTTTCTATTTCTAAATTATTCTCATTACTCTTTATTATTTTGCTCATTTTTTGAGGGATGACAGATGCTGCATGATCCAGCATGGCAAACACTCTTTGGAATTTGGAGCGTCAGTACAGAAAAGACGCTTGAATCGTGTCTGTTGGTCCCGTCCTGTCCCGAGACTTGATTTTGGTTTCGTAACAATATGTTTTTACTGTGTCAAGGGGTTAGCCTCACGCCAAACCCCCAACCTGGAGGGTCGCACAAAAGGTGGCTGGATGATAATAATAATAATAATAGAAAAGGTTTATTGTCCAAGGAGCATATGCTCCTATGGGGCAAGGTTTTACATCTGAACATTAAATTAACACATAAAAAAAGAAGAACAATAGCGACACAAAATGCATTAACACAAATGAAGGTCTCAGTTAACAAAACTAAGGTGCAAATCAAGTTTCTACAATGTAAACGTAACAAGATATACAAATTAACAGTTAAGCGATCAAAACAATTACAATTACAAGAGGATGTGGAAGAGGATCTGCAGCGAATGGGTGTAAGGAGATGGCGACCTCTTGCTTTGGAGCGAGAGACCTGGAGAGGAATGATTTCAGGGCCGTAATGCCAGTGGGTAGGTAGGAATAACAGAAAAGATAAAGATAATTCGACCAAAAATATGAGTAACAGGGGTGAAAAAGTGAAATTTCAACACAGCGGAGATATTGCGATTTTCCGTCGGTATTATCGATTAATAACGGCCTAGGTTTCAATGCACTATTTAATCATGCCTATTGACGATATGGCGCATTGCAAAAGATCTATTTCATTGGTTGAACACTGCAATTTCTGCATTGCAATACTGATTGGTAACAGGTATATCGAATAGAAGAAGAATGAGGAAGGCAAAATGGACGGAGACAGTCACCAATTAAATCTGAAAAAGAATAAGAGAGAAAAGATAATTGGTGGCAATCTGACGAAATAGAAGGGGCTAACGAATCGTATGCATTCTCAATCATGGAAAAATTTAGCTCCAGGCTAAACTTTTTGAAAATTTACGGTCACTGAAGGAATAAACTGTGTATATTTGCACACACAACTTTATTCACGACTGGATTCGTCACATTTGTACCTAAATGTTTTCTCCGAGACGAAATCGGTCGCACATACATTATATTAATCTATTGAAATAACCACAACAGTATTCACCTACAGGCCCCAGCACGCATTCATTGGATTGGATTAAATATTTGAGGATGCGACCGACGGCTAAGGTCATTTGCGCCATAGTGGACAGGTAAGGGAGGAAGGGTGGATAGAAACCCGGCGTCGGCATTAGCCTACTCTTAGCGAAAGGCGCCTAGGGGACCACGGTTAAACGTCTCATCCGACAGACGGAGTACTGCACTTGAAGTGCCCTCCACAAGACACTCAAGTAGGGATCGGGTTTCCTCTGAAAATCATCCGCCTCTGCAGGGATTTGAACCCTGGCTGCCCGTGTGGTAGGCGAGTACTCTATTCACCACACCAATGCCGATCCCCGCACGCATTCATGATATTAAGACTGAACACAGGGAATGACCGCGAAGGAAATATGATGGACTGCATTCGAGGAGTTTGAAAGCAATGCACAGTGGAGGAGTAAAGCGATTGGTTGAAATATGTATGGAGTGGAGATGAATGGCAAACAAATCTTTGGGTCTGATGACTGCTTATAATCCTTTAATGTGATTTTATACCTTATTGATATCCATTTCAAAATGAAAGACAATGGTAACTTTGCACACAGAATATTTAATGATTACCGACCATGGTTTCAGCACCTAGTGCTATTATCAAGGTACAATTTATCAATAACCTCCACCATATATACCCAGGAATGGAGGGGTAGGGGGTCAGAGAGAGAGGGGGGAGGTTAGGAAGGGGGAGGGAAGTGAGACGAAGAAAAGCCGTTAATGGTGAAGGTCAGGCAGCATGATCATGGAGTTGTCGAAAACAAGGAAAAACATAGTTCAAAAGAGGTGACCTGTCATAATAAACCACATCATAGCATAACTTAGCCGGGCTATGAGCAATTTCATATTGCTCAAAGAACTCAAACTTAGCACCTTTGTCAAAATGGCGTAAAACAGTCACGTCATAATTACGAAAATGATTAAAATCACAGAAATGTTTAGCAAAACAGGATTTATCGTCACCATTAATAAAACTTAACCTATGCTCCTTCACTCTGTCCTTAACTTTTCTGCCTGTTTGACCAATGTAATTCATGCCACAATCATCACATTTTAATTTGTAAACACCATTGTCTTTCATTTTCAGATGGATATCAATATTTATTGCTTCCACTAAGTTGAGCCAGATACGCTTTTATATATGATTATATTATATACCACCAGGTTTCCCACAATTTAAACAAACCCGTGATTATCGACCGGCATCAACGCCACCCGTGGCAATGTATACAAAACACGCTCCAGCTGCGAGTTATATTTTCGGTTTATAGTGAATCAAGGTTCTTTTTTACCGAAGGTTGAAGAACACTCCCCTTGACTGAGGAACACAATCTGAAATCAGTCGAAAGTCAATACCAAATCAATCGACTGAGTTATTTTTTTCCAATATTTTGCTCACGGTCAGTGATTGAGGCACAATTTCAATGCCCGAGTATTCAAATGACTTTGAATCGATATTAATTTCGGTATTTCTTCCATTCTCAAGTAGGTATGTTGACTCACATAATAAGTAAATGTAAACAATAGATGTGCCACCGATACGGCCACTGCCCGGTTAAAAACGTACCCATATGGAATTGATCATTTACTTATTCTTATAATGATAACACCTAACTTTGTTATTCCACATATCTTTATTTTCCACGACCCGGGTTTTGACGTTCGACGTCATCTTCAGGTGTTACCCCTGAAAGTTACGCCAGCCACTACCAATTAATTACTTATTCACTGAGTGTTCGTAAAAGAAACGGTGGCACATCTACCTTACTACCAAGTGTAGCCAAAAAAATGAAAATAAATTGCCGTTGAGTTAAAAACAATAGAAGGCTAACGTATTCGAGGGGGTTAAAAATCAATACAGCAATACTGTCGTACATTCCCATCAACATCGCGAACAAAACAAGCGTGAATATTTATAAACAGCTTTGAAAGTGAAATGGTAATGGTCTATTGGATAGAGAAGAGCCTTCTGTGCACCGCATTAGACGCCATAATTTCGGCGGTACACCACATGCATTCCTTCCTCCCTCCACCACCTTCATCCTTATAAGATAAATTATTTATTGTTTCCCTACTTCCCTTGCACTCATCAAATGAACTTCCAGTCATTGGATAGTATTGTATTGCTTTCTCAAGTCCGCGTTCTAGTCACATATGCCATGTTTTATGAACTAAATTTCGGAGTTATTTTTAAGTTGTGCGAGAGACGTAGTTATATCAGAGCCATAATATATTCGCATCAAATTGATATCGTTAGTTCAACTTCTAAACATGAGTTTGCGATCGAAGGATGTTTTTAAGTCATCAAAAAGTGAAATTTCTTAGGAATTATCATGAGAAATAATCAGCCTATATCAGGTATCGAACCACGGACCTTGCTGCTTACCGGGCCTATTCGCAGAACACGCTACCCAGGCATCCTTATTCCCGCGGTAACTTTGGAGGAGAGAGGGGAAGTAGATGTCATACCGTTACGGTCTATCCGAGTCGTCAACGCAAGGAAATAGAGAATTTTGCAAGAAGAAACAACTGACGAGGTATCATCCAATACCGGCACTTGTTCCACGGTAAGCTCGGATATTTTTCCCGCGGCAATTTCCACAAATTACATGGCCGAATCATCAGAAATATGGATTACTTTATCTCTATCATCTCAGGCTTAACTTTGTGGAAGTTCATTTCGTAAATGAAAATGACAAACTTTGTTAAATTGGTGGACTTTTACAAAGTTTATGGATTAATTTGCCAAAAGATGACTCATTTTATAAATTGTATGCGTTTTTTGTGTAATCTATCTAAAAAAACATTGGAAACAAACTGCCGCAACCTTCCCCAGACGCAGGTCTACTTCGCGCAATACGTGAGTGAATGTACGCCCTTGATTTTCTTCCACTCCGGTTCCGCGATTGTTCCTGGAAGAGCAGGAGGAAGGAGTCAACGGATTCAGTTTAGGACGACTAGATCACTCAAGAGTAGCGATCACAGCTCGAGAAAGACCGTGGCGAAACGCCCGAGGGCGTATTCAAACACCTTCAAGCTTCTAGCTTCAAGAGCGAGCAGCAATCCACAAGGCCCAACGAGTCACGATGACTCGAGATAAAGAGAAACCTGACGGTCCATTGTCGAAGCGTTATGCAAATTATCGCCAGCGAAAAATCATGTTTTCATCGCGTCGTTTCTCAATTCTGCATTTCCGAGTCGACGCAATACCGGGTGGTATACAATCACATTAAAACATTAAAAGTAGTTCAATACTATTTTAATAAGCCTCCGTCGCGGCAAATGACATATAGTTCATAATTATTCGATTAAAAAAGTGCAGATTTTCTTTCCAACGCCAAACAATAACATACATACATACCCATCACGCCGTTCCCTTCCGGGGTAGGCACAGTCAAAATGTTTCACTCATTAATACCTAATTGTACACCTAACTCTGCTTCAATAATTTCCTCCATTCTGACCTATCCTTGCAAACCTCTTTTGCCTCATTCACCCTCATACACTGTTTCATACACGCCCTCCTGTTTTTAAGACTCCTAATATTCCTCCGCCTAAGAATTTCCTCAATCACATTCAACCACAACTTTCTCGGCCTACCTCTACCTCTCACACCATTCATTCTACTCTCATATATCTGTTTCGTTATTCTACTTTCATCCATTCTCTCAATATCGCCAAACCAACGAAGTACACTCCTTTCATACACGTCCATTACTGGAGCATTTAACCCACATTCATTCATGACCCACTCATTCCTGACCCTATCCATCCTAATTTTGCCACAAATACTCCTCAGATAACTCATACCCACGGCGTTTAGTCTACTCTAATGTCTATCCTGACATACCCATGTTCCACTACCATATAGCAAAGTGGGAAGAAGTACACATTTGTACAGAGCAATTTTCGCTTTCTTAGACAAGCACTCATTCCTTGATATGCTCCACATGCTACCTACCACTTTCCTTCCAGCATTCGCACGTCTCTTTATCTCCTCATCTATTCTTCCATCTTTCGTATACATCTTACCTAAGTAAACGAAATCATCCACTTGATCAATTACGTCACCATTCGCCCTCATCATACAATTATCCTCCCCATTCTCTTTATCAAAAACTACTACTTTAGTCTTGCACGCATTTACCTTCAATTCCATTCTCTCCGTTGATTCACAAAACTTACCTAGGAGCTTCTGTAATCCCTTTTGACTGTCTGAGATCAAAACAGCATCATCCGCATATAGAAGAACACGCACGTTTACATTTCCAATCAAAACACCGTCGTTTGCACTACAAGCGTCTCTAACACATCTGTCCATAAATACATTAAACAGCCATGGAGACACCAAACAATAATTTATTTTAATTATAGTTTTCGTGACAGATATCAAGGAGTCACTCCCAGTCCAATATTCGAAAACAATACATTTCAATATAATTTTGTATAAATTTCGAATACCGCGCCTGAGCTTAGTCATATCACGTTATAATTAAGAAAAAAAGATAAAATGTAATGCTGGCAGAGTTTCCATTAATGGCCATAGGGTGAGCTCCCAAGCACTGAGAGATGGTCTTAAATATGTCCCAACACTTTTTTTCCGACATTCTTAAACTATTATTAAAATGATCACACAATGACCCATGATCGCAGCCAACTAAATATCCACACATATACAAATTGCGGGGCTACGTATTGAAACGAACATTTTAACATGCAGCAAAATACAGAGGTACTGCAGAGATACGACATACAAAACTCATTGCAGGATCTCAAACAGGCGATGAGTTTACTTTTTTCAAAAGAAAATTCCGAGTAACCACTTTTTTTTTGGACGCAAGAATTTGGGCCAAGAGTGGAATATTGCGAACAACTGCAATTATAATAAACTGCAATAGAGTTTATTACTCTTTGAAATCACAGCTTATATGAATTGCTCCTTATCCCACAGATCCTCTCACTTCAAAAATTATTTTTGTATTTATTATTTATTTTAATGGCAACATAAAATCAGAGGAATTAAAATATTTCAAAATTTTATTTTTCTCTCTACTCTTGGCAAAATTGTTCATCAACCTTAATATACAGCTGAGGGATGGCATCCTCAGCGATATTCCAGAAAATGAGGTTGTTGATACTGAAGTATGTCCTCCACGCTTGATTTGGAAGAAGCCGACATTCAGAAGGATCAACCGCAAAATGACATGTTTATCATTTAATTCATATTCTAGACAATTACAGAAAAATCTGACCTAAATTTTGCATGGGTAATAAAATAATAGCCTTCCGATCTGCGTTTTTATTTAGCTTAACTTGAAATTGCATATCGTTAAACGTGAAGAAGAGAGAAATAATACGATCCACCCAATATAAAATATATTACGGAAAACTGTGCTTAAGAATCGTAACCCCGGGTAAAAATGGCTAAAAATAAAATATAAGGAGAACACGTAAATGTTTAGGATTTTAAAAAAGAAATGACGAGAAAAGCAACGCGGTTAGGAAATAATCCCGTCTTTTTTTTTTTAGTGGTCAACCATCTGCTTTTCATGTTTGGCGATTATTTGAACACCTCTTCGAACACAATGGAATGGAATTAATGAAAGTTGGCAATTTTCCACAATATAAACTTTAATACGACCGGTTTCGATGCACTAAATCATCATCAGGTGGCAAATGGTGGCGGACGATACCATCCCTAAGCTATATATTAAGGTAGATGAAAAAAAATTTGCCAAGAGTAGAGAGCAAAATAAAACCTGATTGATGATGTAGTATATGGAAACCGGCCGTATTAAACTTTATATTGTGGAAAATTGCCAACTTTCATTAATTATGTCATTCCACCAGATTACGCCAGAAACGTATCTTTTTATGGAATGGAGTGTCCCGACTGACAAGGGTCCACTGTGCGATCATCAACAATGCTTCGCCACCCCCCCAATGGACACACACCCGCAAAGAGACAGACAGATGAACTCTTACTCCCGCAAGATGACAAAAGAGAACCAGTTGCGCCACCTTTGAGTTGCCGCTCCCAGAGACCATCACGCAACGTAGCGTAATCGCTCAGATCACGACCTCGCCCATGGACTTACACGGAATGCGTGCTATATTATGCTGACGATATCTAACAGATGCATATAATCACTGCCAGTGGGCGGATAATACGAGCGAACATTCAGCAAAGGCTTTCACGTCAACGAATCCGTAATGTCAAGGATCTATTCCGCAAAATAATAATCATTCCCCGCGCATTTAAATGACGACGTAAACAGACTGAGATACGTCGCCCATACGTCACCTTGTAAAATATCTTGGAATTACCTTAACATCTAATATATCGTGGGGATTACACATACAAAACATTTGTGGCGCAGCATTAAAGAAAATAGGTTTTGTTAAACGTATAGGTCCTCGGATGGAAAAGTCAGAGAGAGATGCTACTTCGCTCTGGTTAGGCCACACCTCGAATACACCGCGAGCATTTGGGACCCTGGCCAAATAGATTTTACAAAAAAATTAATAAAATACAAAGGAAAGAAGCGCGCTTCGTTAAAAACTGCTACGAGCGAACATATAGTGTCTCACAACTTTAAGAGGGATTAAGGTGGGAGACCCTAGAGACTCGAAGGCTACACGCTAGGCTTAGGCTGCTTGATAAATTCAGAACTGATTTTTTTCAGAGCGACATAGAGAGTATTATCATGACTCCTCACTGAATCTTTAGGACTGACAGATGCGATAAATTAAGAGAGATACAGTGCCGAGCAGTTAGGTACAAAAACTCGTTCTTTCCGCGCACAATAAGCGATCACAATAAAAATTAATCACACTAAATACACTCCTATAATTTATGTCACCATTACATCTCCAAAAAAAACTTACACCTTTACACGGCTGGTGACCTAACACCCCCTGCCACACACCCAAGCGGCGGCTCGTGGGGTATTATGTAGATGTAGATATACGTCACCAATGCTCGGAATAAAATTAATCATAGCTGGTTCAACACGACTGATATGCGTCGCAGGTTGAAGTGCCTTTCCCAAGAATGCCACCGGTTTAGTTAATGTATAGTGTAACGAACTGAATTTTTAAAAATATTAATTTCATCGGTTAACCTTCACATTATTTCATTGAAGATACTTCAGATAGCTCAAAAAAGACGCTTCTAAACGATCAGGTGATGAATCTGTAGGGGATTGCGTATTTCAAGAAACAGATGCACCCATGAATCAATGGGTTGTGATGCACATGGATACAGATCCGTACACATGCAAGGCAGGCGAGGTGCGAGAGAGAGCGAATGAGCCTTGTAACACACAAGACTCGTGTTGCGGAAGTAGGGCGCAACGCTACGTAGTGGCTGTTCCTACAACTAGTGGAGCAAGAGGCGCCCATTATGAATGTGCATGCTCCGCTGACGACTACAGAATCCTCAGTACATGAATATCCACGAATAATATATAACAGAACAATTTCTCGTTGAATTTTACAACAGGATGATAGACAAACACACTTATAGCATTTTGAACAATGCTTACCACGCGACATATTTTTCCAGACATGAAAGATGTCTTTGTTTGTTGAAGTACGTTTGTTTGAAGATGTCTTTGAACCTGTATTTCATTACCACTCAATTCCCAGAACGTTTTTTCTTCGAAATATTAGATTTTTGCGAAAATAGCATTATAATTAGAATGAGAAATATTATTTTTCCCCGAGTTCAACCAATGCCCGGAATTTATCGCCAAGCTATGATGAGTTAAATTCGCGGATAAGCAGCGTGCGAAGGTAGGATTTTAGCTTTTCTTACCAATCAGAGGAAACTCCTATCTTTGGGTTGCCAATTTGATGAATACAATGACATTTAAGCAATATTTCATGAGAACCTTGGGAGACAAACGAGTTAAGAGAGAAAAATGTAAAAGAGAGACGCTGAGGAACAAGAGGAGAGTGACGGGTGGATTTCCGCGACGACTTTTAAGAATGAGGGAAAGCACAAAACCTATCCACGCGAACGCGGCAGAGCGTGATGTAGGATGGCAAACACGCGGTGTTGAGCACGAGCGAAAAACAAAAGTGAAGCGCGGCGCGATACACGGATGGACGCGTCCCGAGAGAGAAAGAGAGAGCTTTCTTAACCCTTTCACCGCGATAGTCGACAAAAGTCGATCTGCAAATATTTGTACTTCGCCGCGATTATCGACTTTTGTCCACGACCCTGACAAAACTTTTTCTTTGGCCGCGACGGACACTGATCTCTCATGAATCTCTCATGCTACGTCCCCGAATTTGAACGCGGCAGTGGCGATCTCTGGTGCGGTATAATTGAACCACGTGAACGCATAAAGAGAAGCGTGAGCGGTGTGTACGTCGTCAACCAGTCAGCGTCGTAACAGTGGATGCAAGGAAGAAACCAAGTCAGTGCTGTGTTTACTGATACGTTCATAGTTCTTTTTATATATTATTTAAGGCTTTCCCAGCGAATGCTTAGGATGTAAAGCTCTCGGGTTTCCAACCGGGTGACGGTGGTTAGTGGCACCGATGTTTCGAATGCGTAGTTTGCCGTCGTCCTCAGGACGATAATTTTGGCCAGGAGAGTGCCATTTTATATATGCTCTATGGATGGGCTCAGCTTGCTTGTGATTGGACCTCTTTTCCCGCTCTTTTTCTTACGAGTCTCGTGATTGGCTTCCTCGCATTGCAAATCTGAAAGCCTCTGTCTCTGTTGACGCTGTCTCTGTGGTTGGACGGCGTTGGACATCGACTCGTCCAACGTTGTTGGGGGAACCCAACAGCTACGAGGACTGTGGGGAGGCGGGGGCCCATTGTCGTCCTTTTGACGTCAATCCGCCTCATGGTGTCGGCCTCACAGTGGTTGTGCTTCGCTAACCCTTCCCTTTCCTTTACCCTTTTCCCACTACTATCCTCCCCGGTGATAAGCGAAAGCTTCCAGACCGGGAGGAGAGTTTTTAGACCGCGGGGAAACCCGAATCGCCTGTCTCTGTGGTTGTTGATTTCCACCGCCTCCTTCACAATCCGGTCCCAATAACTAGTAGCGCGGTGAAGGATCTCGGTCCCTTTTAAATTGATCCTGTGTCCATTCTCAAGGCTGTGTTCCACTACTGCGGATTTCTCGGGGTGGAAGAGCCTGATGCACCTTTCATGTTCTTTCAGGCGTTTTTCTATGGTGCGGCCAATTTCGCCGATGTACACCTTCCCGCATTCATACGGGATGCGGTACACGCCTGGTGTTTTCAATCCCAAGTCGTCCTTGGAGATCCCCAGGATGTCTTTAAGTTTTCCCCTTGGCTTGTGGATCGTTGCAATGTCGTGTTTGGCCAGTAATCTGGCTATCCGGCTGGAGACCTTAGGGATGAAAGGAAGGATGGCCGGCTCTACTCTTCGGTTTCTTCCGTTTCATATCCATTTCTCTCCTTCAAAGCCCTTCTCAGGGCCATCTGGATATCTCGTTCTCCACATTTCCACCCTATTCCATAGAGCCAAAGCAGTGTCAGATATAGACAACCTTGACGCCGAAATCAAGCATTTGAGGAGGACCTTTCTCGCCAGACATTTGTGGCAGTGGAAATAGTTATGGGCTTACTTAACAAAGGAAACCTGGAGGACTATTTCAGTGATAACTTTTGGCTGGATCATACTCCAGGGTTTTCATCCATTTTTAGCAGGGATCAGTATACGTTGATTCGCTCGTTCATGCACTTTGCAAACAACTCTGATTAAGATTTAAATGATAGGTTGTATAATATCAGGCCTCTAATAAATTTGGTAAAAGATTTGTACAACAAAATATATGAGCCTCATAGAAAAACTACTGTCGACGAAACTTAGCTGAAATTCAAAGATAGGCTTTATTTCAAACAGTACCTACCGTCTAAGCCCTCAGCAAAATGGGTTATAAAATTGTGGTCTTAGTGTGATTCCCAAACGTCCTACTCACTACAATTCAGCGTATATACTGTTAAGGAGTCCTCAAATGTAAAAGAAAGTTAGGCGCTAGAGTGGTTCAATCGCTAGAGGAGGGATATGAAAAATAAAGAGCATATTCTTTACGTGGACAATTTTTTTCCAGCGTTTCTCTTTTTGAAGCACTTAGACTAAAAGATATTGGTACATGTGGAAGAAATTCGTTCCAAAAGGGTAGGTTTAGCGCTTGGTATAAAATCGGGTAAACAGAAGCGAGGTTAACTTCCAACTATTTGGAAAAACGCAGACAGTACTATGATTGCATGTAACAGGCAAGATACAGGGAAAGTGAACATGCTATCTCCAATTCGTGATTATGATACAACGAAAATAAAAATTGGGTCAAAGAAAGGTGATAATTGGTTTTGCAAGCCAAATATTCACTTTCTATACAATAAGCATATGGGAGGAGTAAATAAATTTTATCAGCTGTGTTCCACATATCCGTTCAATCAGAAATGTCAAAAATGGTTCCACCCAATTTGGCCAGTTTTTTGATTGAGGATGCATTGATGAATTCTAGGATATGCTACAACATTCAAAACTCGACAAAAATGAACCAGAGGCAGTATAGGAAACAAGTCTTTGCTGAATTATTGGAAGGTTTTACGAAAAGAAACATTCTGGGAAAGGGTCACCGAACACTTTCACCCACAACTGAAAATAGGTTGACTTAACGGAATTTCCCATCACAGTACGATGAAAAAAGTCATAAGCCAAACTGTACTGTTTGTTCAGTGTTTCCCTCCAAGTGCAGTAAAAAAGGATGGGTGAATGTAAAGGGAAGCAGACAACATATATTGTAATTCATGTGACACCAAGGCCTCCTTGTATGTAGCACCATGCTTCGAAATACATCACAGACAGAAAAGGTATAAGACAGTTTATAAAGTTAAAGTAAATTATGTTAATATTATTTATAGCTAAAGGTATTAGTAATTCAAATATATTCCCACTTCAAATTGCACATTTTTTTGTAAGCTCAGAAAAATAAATTGTTCAATTGTGATGTTCTGTCTTCATTATTGTACAGAATGCGTGTAATTTATTTTGTCGTTAAGTAAATCGAATTTCGTTAAAATATCATGATGCAGTCCAGAATATGTCAATTTATCGAAAAATAAAGTAGTTTATGCATGAATACCAAAATCCTCGCCTGGAAATGTAAAAATCTATAATATTTCAAAAAATGTTTTTGAAATACGAGAAAAGTTTAAATTATTTCCATAAAAATTAATGTTCAGCGACAAAAAAGGCATGAACTTATTTTGTAGATTTTCGCAGCTCATGATATATATCTGGTAATCTTTGGGTTCTGCGAGTATTTTTTGCCTTATTTTTGCGACAGTTTCGCCGTGCTCTGCCGCCGGCTTCGTCGGGCTTTTTAGACAACAATGGTCTTCATTTTTTATAAATAAACAAATTCGGCTGTTGATGAATTTAGAATTGATTAAAATAAATAGAGAGGATGGCTACAAACTCTCATATAAGTTGATGAATTTAGAATTAATTAAAATACAAATTAATTCCAAAGAAGTAATTTCCATATATTGTTATATCAGTTATTGAATTTAGAATTAATTAAAATAAATAAAGAGGATGGCTATAAATTCCCTTAAATATGGAAATCACTTCTTTGTAATTAATTTTTACTTTAATTAATTCTAAATTCATCAACTTATAAGGGAGTTTATAGCCATCCTCTCTATTTATTTTAATTAATTCTAAATTCATCAACAGCCGAATTTGTTCATTTATAAAAAATGAAGACTATTGTTGTTTAAAAAGCCCGACGAAGCCGGCAGCAGAGCACGGCGAAACTGTCGCAAAAATAAGACAATAAATACTCGCAGAACCCAAAGATTACCAATAAAAAAGGCATGATTTTAATTATAAACGTCAGTTACAGCTGCCTCATAACATTATATGACTTATAGTGCAGATAAAATAATACGAATATGACTTTCGTTTGCTCACTGTAAAATAACATTTTGTCAGAACGCTTGCTGAAAACCAGATGTTTTATGAAAGGGTTAAAGTTAACTGCGCCACACGAGCGTCCCAGAGCGCAAAGGGGGCGCTCGGCGGAAGTCGTCGACGGCACACACAAATACAGAGATTAACTCAGACCAGGGCGACGCGAAAACCACGACTCCAACACATTCCTCGCTCCAAAGAAATGGCGATAAGGAAGAGGACACACGTAATGCTTTCAACGCTGGGGACCGCCGGCATTCTTAAGGACAGAGAAAGAGAGTGAGCGAGAAAATAGTTCGTTTGTCAACGATCGAATCAAATTTTTGCGATTCATGTCCTAGGCGTTATAAAACTTAAATCAAGGTCTTAGAAAGCTAAAATCGTGGGGATTACACATAGAACATATGTGGCGCAGCATTAAAGAAACTAGGTATTGTTAAAACTGTAATAGGAAGGTCCTCGGATGAAAAAGTCAAAGAGAGATACTACTCCGCTGTGGTTAGGCCGAACCTCGAATACGCTGCGAGCATTTGGGACCCTGGTCAAATGGATTTGACTAAAAAAAATTAACAAAATACAAAGGAAAGCAGCACGCTTCGCTAAAAACTGCTACGAGCATACATATAGAGTCTCACAACTTTTGAGGGATTTAGGTGGGAGCCCCAACAGACTCGGAGGCTACACGCTAGGCTTAGTTTGCTTGATAAATTCAGAACTGATATTTTTCAGAGCGACATAGAGAAATTATCATGACTCCTCACTACATCTCTAGGTCTAACAGATGCGAAAAAATGAGAGATATACACTGTTGAACATATAGGTACAAGAACTCGTTCTTTCCGCGAACAATAAGCGACCACAATAAAAATTGAGCTCCACTAAATACACTCCTATAATACATGTCACCATTCCATCTCCAAAAACTTACACCTTTACACGGCTGGTGACCTAACACCCCCTGCCACACGCCCATGCGGAGGCTCGCGGCGTATTATGTAGATGTAGATTCCGGCTGCAGAAATGTTGCTTGAGTGGGACTTTGAATGAGACAAGAACTGGTGTGTTTCAGAGAGAGCGACAAAGAGAATATTATCATGGAGCCTCACTACATCTCTAGGTCTGACAGATGCGATAAAATAAGAGAGATACACTGCCGAACAGATAGGTACAAAAACTCGTTCTTTCCCCGCACAATAAGCGACCACAACAGAAACTGAGCTCCTCCAAAAACCCTCTCACAGGACATGTCACCATTTCGACTCCAAAACTTTTACACCTTTACACGGCTGGTGACCTAACACCCCCTGCCACACGCCCAAGCGGCGGCTCGCAGGGTATTATGTAGATGTAGATGTAGAAGAAGCCGCACAGTGGGGCCTCGCCAATAGAAACTTGGGACATTCAATGAAAATGTTCTCCAAATAATATGAACATTAGTGCTCATAGGTCTTTTGGATCACTAAACGTGAATCTGACGCCAAATTAATTATGTGACTTCATCATGATTACATTATTAAAAAAAGAGGTTGGAAAGGATAGGTCAGTATACATAAACATACCAATCATGCCTTTCCCTTCCGTAAACGCCGTGAGTATGAGTTATCTGAGGAGTGTTTGTGGCCAAAGTAGCACGAATTGAGTGGGTAATAAATGAATGTGGGTTAGATGCTCCAGTAATGGACATATATGAAAGGAGTGTGCTTCGTTGGTTTGGCCACGTTGAGAGAATCGATGAGAGTCGAATAACGAAACAGATACATGAGAGTGAATTAAATGGTGCGAGAGGTAGAGGTAGGCCGAGAAAGTTGTGGTTGAATGTGCTTGAGGAAATTCTTCGGAGGAGGAATATTAGGAGTCTTAAAAACAGGAGGGCGTGTATGAAGCAGTGTATGGGGGTAAATGAAGCAAAAGAGGTTTGCAAGGATAGGTCAGTATGGATGAAATTCTTGAAGCAGAGTTAGGTGTACAAATGTGTGTTTGTGAATGAAACTCTGTGACTGTGCCTACCCCGGAAGGGAACGGCGTGATTGGTTTGTACGTATATTATTAAATTTCGAAAATAATTTTTCCCTGTATCTGCATAGTGTCCGGTTAAATTTTCTCTGCTTTAGGCTAATAATCTCCTCTAACATACACAGATTCAGTGGCGTCCGTTGGTTTTTAACTCTTCTTCTCAAAAACTACAGACCCTACTAAACAACATGTTTCCATAATTCAGGCGTGTACGCTAACTTGAGCTCTAGACTACATAAGAAATGGCCTCATGGACACAAGGGCCCGAAAGATGGGCCCATTTGAAAATGTTGAATCTGTACAAAGGCTTGCATCGAATGACTGACCAGAATGAGATATTCAATTCTTGCAACAGTTGTAATCATACGATTCATTTTAGTATATAAATACGTTTTAAATTCCAAGATTATCAATTTTTCCCTGAGTCCATCAATAGCATATTTCCTGGGACACCTGATAAATGGCTAAAATCAATGGTTGGCGAGTTTACTTTGTGGAAGTTGGTTACCATCTTTAAAATGAAAACACTCAGTCCTTTTCCACCACTCTTAGTATATTGGTGGAAAAGAACTAAGTGTTCTCATTTTAAAGATGATAAATGGCTATTAACAGCCACTTTCCCCAGAGCCTTTTTCGGCATACATTAAATTATCATTATTAGAAAACTTGAGTGAGCTTTAGGGCGGTATATTTTACAACCCAACCTCTCTTGGTGCACCTAACGGCTTTTACAGTGTATCTACGTTTTACACGTCACATAGATTCATTTACTTAGGGCCCATCGGGAACGCGTTGTATATCGCTTGCTACGGAGAAATTTTGACTCTGCGACACACCCACGGCGGTGGTGATTATTGACGGACAAAGCCTAGGAGAAATATAATTTTTTAGATACCTCGGGGGTGTCACCACATAGAAGGGAAGTTTCCAGGAGAATATGAGAAGTAGAATCACTTAAAAGGAAAGTAGCTTTAAGTAAAGCTAAGCAGCCTATGTAAGCCAAAATAATTAAAAATAGGCTCATACACAATATTTGCAAAATGTTTTGCTAGGACTGTATAGTTTAAAGAAGTAGAAAAATGGATATAGATATGAGGAAAGAATATGAATGAGATTACTTTACTTTGCTCTGGGTGCATCACCCCTAAGAGCATTACGAAAATTATCAAAAACAATATACAATAAAACAAGCTTAAAAAACCACACAGAGAGTACAAAAATGTGAGAAATACTTATTCGATATTAACAGTAAGAAATCCAAAGTAACAAGTTCGGAACTACTTCGCAAGCAGGTAAAAAGATATTTTGGCTCTGGAAACAATAAACAATAAAACAAGCTTAAAGAACCACAAAGAGAGTACAAAAATGTGAGACAAACTTATTCGATATTAACAGTGAGAAATCCAAAGTAACAAGTTCGGAACTAAAAACAATATACAATAAAACGAGCATTAAAAAACACAAGGAGAGGAGACGTCCGGAGGGATTTGAAATGTGTCCATGCCAAAGAGATGAGAGGATCAAATGGAATGATAGGGTGAGAAATGAGTAAATGATAGACTCAATGAGTGAAGAAACATCATGAGAACAGTAAGAGGAAAACGAACCAATGAGGAATATTTTGAGAGAAGAGTGAATTTACAAATAATATTGGAAGGAAATATTGAGGGAAAGAGGGAAAGAAGGAGGAAGAAGACATAACATGACGATGATGGACATAATGATGGGCAGGAGACAGGATGAGCTGTCGGCGGACAGAGGGCTCGTCCTTAATGGCGATCGTGAAACTGGAATACTTGACAAAAAAAATTCAATTATATAGATTCATACAATGCATCCGTTTGGCGAGAGAGCATTTCCTATGTAACAGTAACTTAATGATAGCATATACCGGGCAACGGTTTTCTACTGCCGGCCATCTTGTTAGTTTCACTGTACACATGGCACCGCAACTGACGCTACGCAGAGATCGGGTGAGTGATACCATGGAGAAATGTATAAGGAACAACATCTTCACACTCGCAATTTTTCGGACATAAATATATGATCGATAGAATAAATGAACAAACTGTATATTGCACTGCACTTGACGATAGAAAGGATTAATTTTAAAAAATAGCGGAGAATCGATTTTTTTTGGAAAAAGGGAACTGCTAGAAAGTGGGGTTTATAAAAGGGCGTGTGCGTAAGAGGTACCACAGCATGTTTAACAATTAATTAATCACACTGGAATCGTATATTCCCAAATTAATACGCCACAAGTGAAAATATATTTCGAGACATGGTACGAAAAATGTGAATTAACAATTTTTAAAATAGAGAAAATATTTATATAGGTCGATGTCGGAGTGTGATTCCAATTTTTTTAGCTAAATTGTAACATTACCCATAACTTATTATAAATTTTTTCCTGGCACCGCACGGCACCGATAAACTTTTCATTATTTGGAAATATATTTTATCAGGAAATTTGGGATAATCTTCCCGATTTTTATGCTCTAAATTGGAAAATATTGAAACAAACTATTTTTATATAAATAGATGAAATGTACTTACTTTCCAAAGATGAATCCATTAATTAATAAATTAAAACCACAAGTCAATGCAATCGATGTAACAATCGATCTTACGTGAATCAACGTACAATAAAATAAATCCGCTGCTCGGTATCGAAAATCTTTCATTATCATTAATTCAATTTACATGTTAACAGCTGTGTGCTACACTGCAGTAGGTTTGGGATTGTGATATGCTATTCCTAACTTTAACTAATGATACCACTCGAAAACCCCAGGCAAAGACTTCATTTTTCTTTCCATGTCCAAATGTCTCATTTACAGGACCCACTGTGCGCAGCAGGTGCGGTTAACAGGGATTTCTATCACCCTAAATAGAAATAATATTCTCACGCTGTTGTTTTAAATATGCAAATTTTTGTACTTCAAAAAAAAGATTAGGCACGAAGGGTAGTGACCGGCTGCAAAGATATACACCAGTGGGATTAATATCGTCATGGTAAAAATTTGACTGGTTTCGAACCCAGATCCCCAAGTATTAGCCGTGATTTTTTCGCAACATAATCACAAAACCTATGACGCATAAATACGCTATTGTATTGCCACGTTGTTCCTTGAAACATGCGTCTGTCTAGTCGCTATGTTTAGGGAAACAGCAATATAACTGACCAAGCCTATAATTGTTGATGCGCTGGAGAATGCATTCTGCCACTAAAATGTCACATTCAAAGTACCCATTCAAGCAACATTTCTGCAGCCGGAAACTACATCTACATAATACCCTGCAAGCCGCCGCATGGGCGTGTGGCAGGGGGTGTTAGGTCACCAGACGTGTACAGGTGTAAGTTTTTTGGAGATGTAATGGTGACATGAATTTTTGGAGTGTATTTAGTGAGCTCCATTTTTTATCGTGGTCGCTTATTGTTCGCGGAAAGAACGAGTTTTTGTACCTAACTGCTCGGCAGTGTATCTCTCTTATTTTATCGCATCTGTCAGACCTAGAGATGTTGTGAGGAGACATGATAATATTCTCTATGTCGCTCTGAAAAGTATCAGTTCTGATTTTTTAAAGCAACCTAAGCCTAGCGTGTAGCCTCCGAGTCTCTATGCGCTCCCACCTTAATCCCTCCAAAAGCTGTGAGACACTGTATGTACGCTCGTAGCAGTTTTTAACGAAGCGCGCTGCTTTCCTTTGCATTTTATTAATTTTTTTGGTAAAATCCATTTGACCAGGGTCCCAAATGCTCGCGGCGTATTCGAGATGTGGCCTCACCAGAGCAAAGTATTATCTCTCTTTGAGGAATGAGGAATTCTAAGCCAATATCCATTATGAAAAGATCACAATGTTTAGTGGCGGATTTAAATACAACCGACAGCACGTAAATTTTGATCTTACGTACACACTTCACACACACACACACACGTGTATATATTTCTAATAGAAAAATAGGACTTCAAATAGGGAGAGAAGAGCGTACGACATGAAATCCTTAAAAAAAATTTCTTTAGCAAAATGACACTGATGGTATGAAAATAAGAATAGTTTTAATAGAAACTTACGACAAGACTCACGATTAACAATAAAGGTTTTTGAAAATATATAACATCCAGAATTTTTTTCCATGTTTTATCAGTTGTTTATACTTAATGTGCTAATAATATGATTCGAAATTTAACTATTCTCCCTCAAACCACCGAGCGAAATACCACAAAATAAACACATGCACAACAGCGGTAAAGAATACACACTACCAACGTTATCGGCAAACGTAAAATCACACAGAAATATAATCAAATGGGAATATTGTTTCAAAAATGGATATTCTTAACTTCGAACCCACGTTAAATCAGAAATGACGCCTTTAATAGCAAAGATGAGTGACAAAATGATTCTTGACCATCATATCGACTTCTATGAGAACGGATTGACCTTTTCTTTCATTCGGTTCTTCAAACCTAAGCAGTGTCCATTAGGGTGGTCCAAAAATAGGCGGCGTTTTCAAATTTTTCACGCCGTCCCCCAATTCGATGACAAATGACCAGGAAACTATTTTTGTACAATATCAGTTCAATACGATCAGTAGAAGCAGTGACCCACGCATTTTAAGTTTTGGCATTAATGCCCCCAAATCCCATAGGTTTGGCAACACGGATGAGAAAAATTTCTTTCCTCTTCCTCGTAGGCACGCGTTATGGGTTGGGAATCGGTGGTATACTTACTAAGATAGTTTGTTATGTTTACTTGGCTAACAAATAAAAACATTGTCCGTTATGGATGCTTGCTTCTTTATTTTTTGGCATTGTCGAGTTCCTCTTTTTCACCCTCATTTTGTATAAACTTCGGTTCAATTTTTTTTGGTTCCGTTTTTCAGTACTTGCCGTTTCAATGGAAGTCTATTCCCCAAAATCTGTTCCGAATGAAAACCAATGGGTGGAATCGGAACACGCAGAAAAAATGCGACCGGAGGCTTTTCCACACTCATCGCGGGATCACTTATGGCTGTGCATGTTGTTCAGCTATGACTGCTACTAGTCAAAGGTCTTTTTCATGGAATAAAACTATTGCATTTATATCATTCACTCCATACCTGAGTAGGGGTTATAAGAAGATATTTCTTTTAGTAACGGGGCTAAGGTTTCGCCAAAACAGCAGAAGTGAATTTGCTTTGGGAATCGTAATATTAGCATTATTCACTGATAAAGCAAATTCTCGAAGGCACTCAACATCAAAATAAAAATGATTAATCCACAACCAATAAATCTGTAAAATCATTATTCATGAAATTCACGAAGAAATGTATCAGAGGCCATTGATAAAATTACATTGCACAGTGCCTCATTTTACAAGAACGTTTTCTGAATCATCGCTAAAAATTGATTAATTGCGATTACAGCACACCACTGAGTGCTCAACACTCTTGAGTAATGACCATTTACACCTCTGCGGGCGGCAGTAGAAGTACTCGCTAGTTTTACTCAAATGTAGGCATTCAGTAACATTTGCCCCGTAATTCATGGGAAAATGCAAATGAAACTGTATTTCAGGGTTTATGAATCCATCATAGTCGAATAGTTCCCCGAATATGAGTGAAAACTTTTTATGATGTCTACATAATACATAGCACATATGTCCAACGGATTATGACATTACGTCACAAGCAGTCCTTGCGAGATTGACGGCAACGCAGTACGACGTCGTTAGCACTAGGAAAGCAACTCCGATTGGACAAAGGTTTAAAAAAGCCAAGATGGTGGACTTTTAACCACTTACACACTGGACAGTAATTTTTCGACCTCTCCTCGCTAACGTTTTCTTTGAGATTCCACGAGAGGGGGTGGAGGAGTTGGGAGGGGGGGGGGGGGAATACCTTATATTATCACGATACTTTTCACGTAAAAACCAATTCCTTAGGACACGCAGCCAGCCAAGCCAAAATAGCTAACACGCTTATTGATGTCCGAGGAAATATGAAAGAAACCCTCGGACACGAAACAATATCTTGACGCGCTGCGCACGAAAAGATTGCTGGCCGGTGAAAAAAAAATCCACAAACAGTCATGCTTAAGTATCCGATTGCTTTCATATCAAGAAATAATGTCGCTGGATTGTGCCGAGTCCATAACTCAAAGGAATTCAGATTCATGATAAAAAAACAACTTCGTTTCAATCCACACGTTCATTATAAATACGACCCGGGTTTCAGCAACTTCATGCCATCATTATCGGACCTGATGATGGCATGGAGTTGCTGAAACCCGGGTCGTATTTATAATTAATGTGTGGATTGAAACGAAGTTGTTTTTTTATCATGGATTGCACTCACTTCCACCAAGTTGAGCCGGAGACGATTACTTACGAACTCAGATTTTTCGAGAAAGGAGTTGAAAAAAGATTACAGGATGGGTTCCGATTTAAAGTTTATAATTCATTCCATTTCACACAAACTATATCTTTCAATCTCAGCGCCATAAGACTAGGGCAAACCACCTCCTCAGGTACAGCTCACGATGTTTGATGTTTCGAGGCGTTACCTCGCTATAAAGAGAGCAAATGTTAAAGTTTCGGAACTTAAGCGATTTTTGAGACGATATTTCTACCAGAAGAAGGGACTGCGGACAGCTAGAATCACACGCCTGGAAATGACGAAACATCGCACGAGAGTATGCGAAAGTGTGGAGGACGCTTTTATAAAGCGTCGATGCCGAAAAAAAAGAACGGATGATGAGCAAACGAGATCGGAATCATGAGATGATGGGGGTACCGAAGTATGACGACGCTGAAATGGACGGAGATATTCACTGACGAAGAAGTCCTACGCACAGCTGGGAAAAAAAGAATCCTCGAGAAAACCCTGCGAAGGATAACAGACGAACTTATTGGACACATTTGAGAGAAGATAGCAATCGTAAACAATAAAATAAGGTAAATGAATGTGTACGTATAAAGTATGAAGGAAACGCCAGATTGGAATCATCATCATCTGGTGTTCTGTCTGCTGACAGGTCCCGTACACCACTGTCGTCTCCATCCGCTTCTGTCCCGAGCTTCCTTCTTTGTTTCATCATAGCTGATGTTCTTCACCTGATCCGCCAATTTAATTCTTCTCCTTCCTCTCTTTTTCTTTCCTTCAATTGAACCTTCAATTGAACCGCCAGATTGGAATATATGAGGCAAATGACGAAGGAATTCAAAGTGAATGACTAGGTACGTGGGCATGAGGCGATTGGCAGAAAGGAGAGTTGAGTAGCGGGCAAGACAATCTTCGGATTAACGATTGAATAATTATGAGATAATATACGCTTCCAAGATCCATAGACCCAGCCAAGATTCCAAAATTCATAGACCCTCTTTTGGATTAAAGGCATTACTTCTTCAACTCCAGAGACCTATTATGTTACTTGTTCATTCATTGGTCGTTGAATCCTAAGATTGGTTGACTGCAGCCCTCCACCCTTCCCTATCTAACCCCTAGACCCTAACCTGCTGGTATCTCTTCCTTTGTACTTTACTCTTTAATTAGTCCCCGAACTTATTCCTGGGTCTTCCTCTGGGGACTTTGTCCACTACATTTTCTTTCAATTATGTTCCTCACAAACCCATTGTGTCTCAGGGCGTGTCCAATCCATCTTGATACTTGTTTACAACGACAACAAACGTTCTCGAGCAGTGGTAAAAAATTTCACTCCAAGTTTTCAGCAAATTTTTTGGTATCTTACGGAATTTGGCATGCATTGATAAATAAAATAGATTTTCAAAATGTATAATACATTTCCAGAGATATTTTTTATAAAATGAGTCATATATATTCCTACATACATGCATGTTAAGTAAATACATACGTACACATTATTTTAATTTCCTTTGAACTTAGCAAAATCCAACCAAAAAATGACGCAAATGTTGCATCGATGAGTTAGAAAGATATAAATATTGCCGGAGAATAGCACAGCGTTTTCTAAAATCAGTAGAAAAAATAGGCGCCCATATACATTTCGGATATCAAATCTAAAATAACACTGTCAACGCCACTCTGTGGTAGTCGCATAATTTACATATACCAAACGAGTTATCTTTGATTCTGGAATGTGAGTCACAACCTTCAAAATACTGCTGATGGCAGAACAACTATTTTTTTGCATATTCATTAAAGCCAAAGAAAAAATACAAGAAAATAGACACGGTTATCGCAACGTACTTGGTGGATGTGGCCGATACGTAGTGGAATTTTTCTCATCCTTAGAACGCTTTACTAAGTTTAGAACTAAAGTTTCGCTACATTGTAACAACACCAGGTATTACACGAGTCGTCAATGAATACTATTTTAAGCTTTAAGAAGAAAGGAGTACTAAAGCTTTTTTGGACTACCTCTCCACTGTTTCCGTAAACACAATTTTCGACATCTTTGAAAATAAATGATTTGTAACTTCATATAAAATACGAGACAATTTTTTTAAAAAATCTGCAAATTTTACATTCATTCTTACAGTTGACAATCGATTTGGGTGAGGATCAATATATTTTTCGCCTAAACTTAATGGTCGAAGACCTAACTTTGTGGAATGTTACCGCAGACATGATGAAAAAGATAAATCTCTTATGGCCGGTTGCAAGAACATTTAGTTATTTAGTCAACAGTTATGCGATCAATAAAGTTACAGATCTCATAAAAATATTCGGGTTGCAGGAACACATCTACTAGTTACATAACTCATTTACCAACAGTCAATAGCTTCGAATTTTCTATCTAATCTTCTACCGCCGGATAAAATGTATGTAAGTTTAGCCTATGAATAATTGCTAAGCACATAATAGTCAGTCAGTAAGAGTAAATTTACCGGTCATTTGTCTTAAAATGACTTTTTAAACTAGTAATTAAGTCTCCAAGCGTTTCATTGCGCATCCGCCATCTTGGCTACTTACGAATCTCATAACTACATGGTATAAGTTACGAAACCAATAAATTTATCGAATATTTCTGCAACACTTATTGAATGGTTGCCGCGGCTTATGGGTCCCATAATTTTATGGAATACATATTTGTTGTTTCTGCAACTGGCCATTGGTAAGTAACCTTTGAAAATGATTGCAAGGCAATCGAAACCTAGGTCGAGAATAAAACTTTTAAGCGTGGAGTTTACTAAGAGATTTTTCTTTTTCATCATATTTTGCGCCACTTGGAATAAATAACTTTCTGTGAGCAAAGTTCGTGTAAGCGAAGACTGTTCAGCCGGATCGTACGTACCCGGGAACATGCATCGAATCTCATGGGGCAGATGTCTTCGTCGGGTCTCTCACGAATGAGATCTCCTTCCAATCGAGTGGCGATGGAAACAAACGCGCCGCGTGGCGGCTCGGGTATAAATCGCTGACGATCGCAGGAGAGAAACACACGGACGCACGACGACGACTCATACTCCCGAACGAATTCCTTCGTGATGTGCTATAATTAACCTCTTCCCGCGGCCGGATGGAAAAACGCATCGCGTCCACGGATAGCGAAAGCGCTGACACGGCCGCACATCTATCCAACAGCGGCGCTGTCTAGGACGGGAAGAACGCGACCGACAAGGAGACAGTAGATAATTCATTGCTACGCGCTTGGTGAGAATAATCTTCCTCCCACGTTCAGCCTAGTAGGAGTTGACAAAGGAATACTTCCAAGCGGCATCGGCCTCGCTGCAACATCCTACTCCTCATTAATAATAATTATAATAATAATAAATATTTATCCCACTCCAACAAGAAATACAAAAATAAGAAATTAAACAGAAGAGTGAAATTAGGCACCCCTGATGGAAAGTTCCTGTGATGGGGCTGCCATTCCTTGGATATGGCGTTTTTCGGAAGTTACATGAAAATATAACAAAATAAAATATACAAAGGGCTATTCAACTTAACATAGAGGCTATTCAAATAAGCATACAAGTAGTGTCCTAACGCAATATGAAAATATCATCTTATCACACAGATGTTACAATTTATCTATAGTAGTATATATCTCAGTTAATTACAGTTAATAGAATACAATGCATACGTAGCAACTCTGCATAAACTATATGGAATCCGTGAACATAGTCAATAGAAACCTTATTAAAGAGGCTTAAGCAATAGTTTTGAATAATATTTCAACATCTTGTAGTGAAAATAACCAATTTAACAGTTTCTGTTACTATGACCATGGCATATCTTTAAAAAAAATATATCCAAAGAAGGACAGAGAAATTTCACCGCAGCCGTTAAACTACGGATAAATACTGTAGACTGTCGGCGCCGAAGAAAATTTCGTCAGCCACCGAAAAATGTTTCGACTGCTCTGGACCTCGATAATATCTATCTTTCGAGGATGACAGACGAACCATGAGGAGGGCAACCACTTCTTTAGTTGACATCGAGAAAAGGAACAGAAGACTTCTCAAAAGCGTAAAAATAAACATAAACCTCCCCGTATTACCCAACGGCGTTCACTTCAAGAAATATCTCGTCCATGCAAAAAAGAAGAGTCTAGGTGATGACTAAGCGCAGGAAAAGCCTATCGTTTTATAGTGAAAACCCTCCATCCAGCAAGGCTATCCGGCGAAGCTTGTGCGGATATGTTTCACTGAAGCCGATATTTTGTACATTTTTCCACTCACTTTTGTTTAAGAGAAATCATTACGGTAAGGCGAAAATTCTTAAAATAAACTTCGGCGTGGAAGCCGCACAACAGGTCCAATTCCACCAAATTCTCAACAGCGTATACATTGTGGACTTCAATATTTTCCACTTCCATTTCGCAGAAAAGGTTCCATCCATTCTATTCATTGATATGAGAACACGCGAAAGTGGGCTTTCATGGTCTTCCCCTTACCCCTTCTCCCATAGTCTGGAATCCATCCAATTTCCAACTCAGGTGTATCGAATTATGATTATGATTCCCCATTACTCGCGTTTAGGAATCTCATTCTTAAGCAATAAGGAAGTGCATCCTTAGGAACTGAGACGATAAATCAAGGCTCTTAAGGAGATGAATGCATTGTAGATGGGAGATTTTCTTTTCAACGATAACGACGAATAAACGAAGTTTTCACCAAAATGAACCAATCCGAGAGACGAGAATAAAACGGCATAGGTGAGCCACTATGTTACATCGAACGACAAAGTTTATTCACTTTTCCATAGTGAGAACGTCAATGCGTACATAACATACTGATACTGATGAAGTCTTCTCGGGTTTTCCACCGGGTCAGGTCGTTATGGGCCGACGTTTCGACGGGGGTGGTAGCCATCGAAACGTCTGCCCATGACGACCTGACCCGGTGGAAAACCCGAGAAGACTTCATCAGTATAATACGCCGCGAAAGAACTAAAACATACTGATATTTATACAAACGCACGTATGGCATACCTACCTATGGTATTCTCGCCTCCCTTCCTCCCTCCCTCCTCCTCTCCCCTCCAACTTAAAGACCTTGAGTCCTAGAATGTATAGCTCTCGGGTTTCCAACCAAGAGATGGTGGATTGTGGCACCGACGTTTCGAAGGCGTAGTCTGCCATCGTCCTCCGGGTGATTCCCCAAGGGTCATCATCCTGAGGACGATGGCAGGCAACGCCTTCGAAACGTCGGTGCCACAAACAACCATCACCCGGTTGGAAACCCGAGAGCTATACATTCTAAGCATTCGCCGGGAAAGCCTTAAATCTTACACCTTGAGTCCTCATGTATCTATTTTTTTCAAGCCTCCTCTCCACCAGGACTCAATAAATCACACTGACCTCTTCCATTTAAAATCTATTTTCTTCCCGCCTTCCTGCCTCCCCCTACTTTCCTCACCTCCCCTTTAGTTTTTTTTCCCTTTCCCCCTCCGTCCCTCCCCTCCTTCCTTTCCATCCACCCACCCCCCCGTCCTTCCTTCCCTCTTAGTTCTTCATTCTCCTTTGAAAAAGACACACGCCTGGTCGAATTATTAGGAGCAAGCCTGCCTCCCTATGGCATTTTCATATCTATACGTCGTCATTCGAGTGATGTTCAATGAAGTTTTTTTTGGGATATAAAGACGAGTTGGCACCCTAATCATTAACTGATGAATTTCAATCACTTTGTTTAATTAAGCATTCCCCACGCAGTCCACCAGAATTTATCACTCTTTTACATTTTTGAGTCACTGTAAACGACTGATTTCGTCAAATACATGCATTAGCGCTGTACTAGTACGCGTGCTATTAAAATGATAATGGTAAATTCACTTGGGAAAGTGGTTAAAATGGCTATTTTAGCACTATATTTTATTGGGACACATCCTATCATCATAAAAAGTCAACAGAAATACACAACTTAGCACATTTTGCCAAATATTTTGAGATACCTCATCATTACCAAACTTATGCGCACGAAATGAGTAAATTTTTAGACGTCTTTCATGTAAAAGTGCCTCGCTGTCAAATCGCCGCCAACGACCAGAAGTTTTTGAGAATACGCATAACATTTCTCGAAAAAAAATATTAATATCGTAATGTATAGTGATTGATACCTCCTCTTCGAGGACAGACAACACGAAGAAAAGTACGAGGCGTGGAAGAGCTAATAACCCACAGCAGTTTAGAGACAGCCTTCACCCGGAAGAAGGAACCAGTAGGCTGTTGTCACAAGGAGAAAAGGAACGGGAGTCGGGGTCTGTCAAAGGCAGTCGTAAATTATCGCCCTTAATGTGGGTCTAGGCTGAAACTGTTTAGTCTCCCTCCATCCATCCATTCCCATTAATGATCGCAATGGAGACTCGAGACTACACTGACCACCGGAATGGAATAAGACGTTTTTAATTAATAGACCCTCCCACTAACTCGATTCGCTTTGAGTGTTAGAGCGCTCTGAAATATATATGCCATGACCAAACTAATAAAACCCATTAACTGGGCGCAATCGACACATCATGGACGTATTGGCCGTAAGAGAAAAAATACATCTAGGTATATTTGGTATTTCAAGAGTTCCAATGTGAAGTATAACTTGAAAATTCCAATACGAACCATCCTTCCTCTGGTTTGTAAGAACACTAACTAATTCATATTTATTCAGGGAGTTAAAGGTGTTTTACCTCACGTATTGCAAATAACCCTAAGTCAGAAAAAAAATCCTGATGTGAAAAAACTTCCATTTAAAACATGCATCTCTTGCTTAAGTCCAACATGATTACAGTGTCATATACTCGAGTCTAAGTTATTCTTCCCTTCATCCGATTACATCACAAGTACAATGAGCATAACAGAACTTTTAAGCAGAACACTTTATAAGCTGGTTATTAACTCACAAAGACCAAGGACGTGATATTTTGTTAGACTTAGCGGAAACAAACAAATTACAGTCATTTTTTGGATTGGGGATTTGTGTTCATCAAAGAAAATGTCATCATTGAGGTTCCACTCGTTTTGTGACTTTCGGCGTCGGAAATTTACACATTCGGCGATACAATAGACCAAGAATCCTTTCACTGAGTCTCCTACAGTTCCCCTGATAGTTCTATAGCCGTCGCCCTGAATAACAAACCACTTGGATCAATCCATTGGTTCAATCAGCCCAGCTCAACACAATCGACAAAAGTTATCCAGACTCCAGATTTCAAGGACTAACGTCGATTTTCTAATGTTTTCGCCGGCCTCATCTTCTGTTAAACATGAAACTGCTGACTGTGGATCACCCTTAAAAAGATAGATCATTCACAAAACTACAACTTCACCGATTAAAACGTTGGTGGAAGTGGTTGTCCAATTCCAAGACGGGATGACTGCAGCCCTCCTTCCTTCCCTGCCCCAGACTGATCTTTAAATGTATTTTCCTCTATGAATTAAGAGTCACAAATGATCTACCTGCAATGACCTATCAAATAATGAGATGTACCACCACTGATAACAAGAAGCATCTTCAACTGAGGTCGAAAGTGTAAGAATTGTTCCCTGAAATTAAAGGTGTGTTGAGCGATATATTATCTCTCATAGCATTCAATGAATTTGGCCACATCAGGAAAAAAGGTACGTCACCTTCTAAAAGATACCAAAATATCATAAACCCGCCAATTTCCAGCTATTTTCCAATAAATACCGGCCATTTTAAGACATTTGCAAGGAAATAACGATTACTGTGAATTTTTCTCGGGTCAACGGCCCTGATGACAATGAATAAGTCATTCATCGAAACGTCGGCGTTGGAGAAGATGGAGCATCTTACCCGGACGGAAACCCGACAAAATTCACAGCAGTCATTCGCCGGGAGAAAGTGAAACCCTACAAATAACGAATAATTTACATTGGAAATGGTACGTCTTGGTTCTCCCGAGAAAATTGTCACGAAGGCTTCCGCGGTTTTCTTCCTTATTCGTATTTTTCGGGTTCCTGCCGTGTTGCATCATTTTTGTGGACGAACGTTTCGCCGGCATTCCAGTCAGCTTCCTCGGGTCTTAAAGGCCTGACTAATTAGGACCTGATAAAACCGACTGGTATGCCGTCGAATGGGCCGTCCCAAAAAAATGGTGCAACGCGGGGAGAACCCGAAAAATGCCAATATACTCGGGAGAAACCGGAAAGAATGACATTTTTGACGCATTGACAATTTTTTAACGCAAGTATCAAGCCATAAATTTTACAATATGTAGTTTGTATGTATTATCAACTATTTTTTCAAATAAATTAAACAATTACTCACAGCAGGATTTTCACATAAATACATCAAATATTTGGCTTGTGAATGCGTTTCCTCTGCACGGCGTTAAAGTCAAAGATTTTAGTTGAAGACTTATTCAGTTATTCTTACTTAGCGACTGAGAGAGCAAGTCATCCAAGCAATACTTTGGAGCCATTAACATTACAATATTTTATTCGTGCTTCGCAGATGCTGAAATTAACCAAATAAATTAGAAAATAGTGGGCAATGGCAAGGGAAAAATCTCGCTCAAACTACCTTAAATGAGTTCAAAATGAGACGGAGAAGTCCTCGAGGGCACTATAACCTATTTTGAGACCACAGGGGAGGAAGAAGAGTGGAAGAGGAAGTTAAAATGAAAGAAGAGAAGGATGCCTGCATCTCTCTCCCTCTCGTTCCGTAATTGATTAATGGAGAAAGGCAATAAAGCGAAGTGCACGGAAGGAAGAAAGGAGGGAGGGAGAGAGACGGAACGGGAGAAGGGAGAGAGAGGGAGGATAATAGCAACAATGCCGCGGGCAGATGGCGCGAGGAAGTGGGTAGCGAAGGAGGAGAATGGTGGTTGCCAAGGGAAAGGAGGAGGGAGGGAACCCAGAGAAAAGAACTCTGCCAAAAAATTCTCAGTAGTTTCCTTATAATACTTCGACAGAATTCCTTAAAAGGTTCTGTAGATATTCCTTTAAGTATTAAAATGCCATTTTACGGAATTCTCCACGATGCTCTGCAGAATACCTTACGATGTTCTGCAGAATACCTTTGGACGTTCTGCAGAATTCCTTAGGACGTTCTGTGGAATTCCCTACGACTCTCCATATAGGTCCTTAGAAAAGGAACTAGGTCAACGGAAACCTCACAAATTTCCGTAGAGTTGCTGAAGTTCTACAGAACAGCTTGTAAGGAGTTATTTTGCTCTGCAGAAAATAACTCTACAGAACTTGTGTTCTGTAGAGTCGGGCTCTCATGTTCCGTACAGATCCTTAGAAAAGGAACTAGTTCTGACGAAAAAGAGTCAATTTCTGTAGAATTCCTTACATTCTACAGAACAGCGTCTAAGGAATTTTTTAGCAGGGAAGAGATGGGGATGGAATGGAAGAATACGCAGTGAGAAGGGGAAATAAGTGAAGGGGCCGAGGCGGGAGGGAAGTGGAAAGTGGGTGTGGCTGCGTACGCTGTTAGGGTGAAAGGGTCGAGCCTGAAGGGGATGGTGCGAATGAAAGGCAGACAGGGTGGAGGGAAGTTTGGTACGCGAATGATTCCCACTACATTCGATTCCAAAGGTGCCGCAATGTTTACGAGGGGTCTCCCCATTCGGCTAACATTAGCGCGCCCCCCACGCACAAGTCTTCGGTCCCGAGTTTTGAAGAGGTAGAAAGTGGCCAATGCCACTAGATGCACGAAACCGCCTCCGGAAGGCCGATCCAAATGCACTACGCCATTGGTGCAAACAAGTCCCATCACTCAATCGTTTCACCATCCGAAAGAAGGGAAAAACACCATCGAGGACTAAACATGGTCGACTGGGTGAATACCCTGCCTCGATGGCACGCTCTCCTGCTGATTATATGCCCTAGCACGAGGAGCTGAGTAAGCTAAGGTACGTCGTGAAGCAAGTTTTCATGAGTCTCATAGAAGTGAACGTCAAATTGCCTTACTCTACGATCAACTGGTTCCACACGGTAGAGTTCGAGATGCCAAAAGTCACGGCTTCACTTAGGGTATTCCGAGGAAGATAGTTCCCTAGTCATAATATAGACCATATTCGAGTTATACGTTTTAATTTCACCAGCTGTACGACACATCAATTAAATATTGAATTATTACTGGTGCATTAATATAGTTTTACATGACAGAAATTGTATGTAATTAAATGAAAATATCTAAATAAGTCTTTAACTTGACTCATTTTTTCGCGCGGTGCGTTTAAAACTCCTTCAAAACGGAAGGTTTTTTGCGGTACCCAAGAACCTACTGTGGTGACAGTATGATTCGTTTTCAAATATAGTTAAGAAAACGTACAAACTACACGCTGTTAGTTTGTTTACATTACATTTTTACATTTTACAGTTAGAAATACCTCATTAGGAAATAATGTCTCTCTGGAGTGCATACATGTACAATTTCCCATGTAAAAGACCTGGCATTTTTTGACAAATATCTCGGAAAGTAATGTGGTAAGGGGTTGAATTTTTTGCGTCATTAGAAGGGTGATATATTTTTCTTTAAAATGAGACCAAATTCATTGATTTCAAAGTAAAATTATATTTCGCTCAAACTACCTTAAGAATGAGTCGATTCCCATCAGTTCTGCCATGATGCGCAATAGGCGATGCGCTCCATGGTCGTACCTTAAAAATGTCGGCGGAGTTTTCAATCAGGAGGAGCCATCATTGAAGTTTTCAAGGGACGGCCGCAGGCGGTCTCCAGACTTCTGACTCATGCAATACAGAGGAAGAACGTATCCCAAGTATCTTACCTGTAAAAGTTAATAAATTGCAACATTAGTAACCCGAATACTCAAAAATCACAATAGTAAAAATAAAGCTATGATTTAACACCGAGATCGCCAATTATTATAGGGAGTTCGTTATTTAAAACTAGGTTTCCATGGATGTATCGAAGCAAGTGGTTAAAGCAATAATTTTTTACCCTGTCCACTATTTTAATCCTTCACCTAGAATTTCTTCAACATACCAAAGCCCAAAAATAGCCACCAATCTCTTTTTTAGGTCAGTTGGCAAACTACAACAATTCACCAGAAACTTATTGACTTAAACCAATAGCCAAATACTAAATCCCCATCCACAAAATCATGCTCTCTCTGTCTACCCCAGAAAATTCCTCGTCTTTCACTGGCTCGCCAAACACGTCTTCGTTTCTTGTGTTCATATTCTCCACTTAATCCAGCTCTCTACCAGCACCCACATCTAGAAGGCCCACATTCTATTCTCATTATACTCTTTCCTCTTAATTCTAAGTTAAAGACACACAGTAAACAAGGATATGTAGCTAATACTTAGTTGTCTCCAATATACACCATAAATTATGAATAGCTGCATTAGATCTTTTCCATTTGCCTCTTTAACTTACGCCAATGCCATCCACCTCCTAGCCACATGAATATTTTATTTGCCTTTTTTTGAAGATATTTCTGTCTTCGTATAACAGACATACTAGGCAGTCAAATCGTTCCGTCAACTCTAAGTTGTGCGACACCCATTCACTAATGAGAGAAAAAAATGTTCAAGGAAACTTCAAAATAATGAAAATTCATATAACGTTGCATTGAGGACGTGTTCCAATCCTCGTCGCAGCACTTCCGCCGTAATAAATTTTCCTTGCATTCAGAGCGCGACGTCACATTTTCAACCTTTGGACCAACTTTTCTCTCTTATTATTTTTAGTATTCTTTTCAGGGGCCCCTTGCCCTGTGCTCATGATATATTGAAGATTCAAAAGAAGGCTGTGAGACTGATGTGCAATGAATCCCTCAGAGCTCCAGGTCACCCTCTCTTCAAAATACTCCGTACTTTCCCGCTTCCTGGTGTGTATATGTTCTGTGCAATTGTTTATGCAAAGCTTGATATTAGAGATTGTACCACCAATGACAGTGTACACAACTGTAATACCAGAATTTGTAATGATCTTCACCAACATTTTCTGAGAACTACAAATTCTAGTTAAGCCCCACAGCACATGGGTCTATTATTGTGTAATAAAATCCCACGAGATGTTAAGTGTGAGAAAAAAATTTCCATATTTAAGTGTAAACTTAGGTGTAAACTGTAATTCTTCATGATTCATTAATTTTATTCCATTGACAAATTTCTTAATATGTAATTTATGGTATGTATTTAAGTTATATCATGTAAAATTGACGTGCCTTATATCATGAAACAAGTACGTACCAAGATCTCCACGCAAATAAATACTATTATAATTATTAACTTGACGGATACTGAACGGCTAGCGCGAGCTAGTTAAGTGTGCGCCTGGGCTTACTAACCGGTCGAACATTATTATTCCATCTTGTCGTCCTCGCGAAGCCACGGAAAACATTTTAGTTCATTTTAAAACATATTAAATGGACATGATGAGGATTGATTCTCAAAGTTTTGTGAGTAAATACCATGCGCGTATCATTTACTAATATTACATTGAAAACTTATTTGTTAGTAATGTGTTAACGGGTTAGTTTAAAAAAATCTGCATAACGTTTGTGATTAAAAGGTGAGCAATTCTTTGTGTCTGCGCCTGATACTATCATTTAAATTACGACTCCGGCCTGGTTACATTTATATGATGGAGGTTTTAATTCTCTTTGATATTCCTTGGACCAGATATCGGTTCAAAAAGCACTTTTTGAAAAATTCGTTTGCCCGCTCGGTTTACGGAAAATATTACTGATAATTACTCCTTGTTTCACAGGGCTGTGCTTTGATTTGTCGAGTACGCAGTCACCGCAATAGCGATTGCGGGCATTATCAAACGCTGAGGACTTAACATCATTCATTTACCAGTAACCTTTCACCGGGTTGTGCCTCCGAATGATCAGAGCTTGAAATTAATGTGCCAAGCGATCGAGTATATGGGCTAGCATTTCAAACGCATTGGAATTGCCTTCTCTCTCTACGAGAGTACTCTCCATTTAGCGTTAGATAGACTTGCATAATGAGTATAAGTAACGAGTGATTACTATCCGCTCCAATTCGTAGGTATTAACCCCAAACATAATTGTCCCTCCAGTATACGTGGAAAGAATATAAGAGATATAACTACCTTGTAACATGACCTCAAATCGAGAAAACATTGGGGCAGGCGGCAGTCCTCCAATACTAAGTTTTTCGAAGAAATTTGAAGTCAAATTTCAATATTTGTCCAATACACTACAGTTATTGTAAATAAGATGGAGTTGACATTGCTTTTAAGAGTACACTGTACCAACCCTTAAAATACTACACCAGTACATGGGAAATAGGGCGCGGAATTCACAAAGAATCTCTCGCAATAATTTGCCATGTTTTTCGGTATCGCAAAAGCTCTCGACCTGTAAACTGAAGCAAGGCGATATTACAAGTATAACGTATCAAATGCGACAGGGGAAGCAAATGCAATGCTCTCCAAAGCAAAAAAAGGCGCATCAAATGCACACCCCCTCCTCGTGCGCACAGAAACATACATGCATAGAGAGAATAACATCGATAGGTACAGTCGGATTCAAATGTATTGCAAAGAATCACTTACGCTTCTCAAGGAAATTGAGTTTCACTTACGGCGCTGTTATTCTTTGCTATGCAACGCTATCTATTCAGCTGTTTATTTGCACGTATTTAAATTGTAACAGTTGAGCAATTGCTTGTTTTGTGCTACCTTGTTATTACATAATATGATCAGCCCGAATAACAATGACATGCTGCGACGTATTGATTAATTGAAACACCAAACTTTTTTATTAAACACAGATCGTTCCTGGCATACAATATACCTACGGCAAATACTACGTAATGTATCATTTAGAGTAACAGTTGTGATTAAAAAATAATAATTATCCATGCTCAAATCGTAAATCCAAACCAAAACGAAAGTGTAATAACAAATTAGCACAATATAGGAAATTGGTCAACTAATACCATTTGAATACGTGCAAATAAACAGATGAATAGATAGCGTTGCGTAGCAAAGAATAACAGCGCCGTAAGTGAAACTCAATTTCCTTGAGAAGTGCAAGTGTGCAAGCGCTCGATTCTTTGCAATACATTTGAATCCGACTGTACATTATACAGTGGAGTTAAATGAATAATTCTACTGTTGGACGCCCTGATGGACAATTGCGTCACAAATCAAGCCTAAAACTGTTTCGTTCGTAACGTCTGTGCACTTTATCCGGATTTGAACAAGGAAAGCATATCAAGGTGTCATAAAAATCGGAACGCGCACGTTTTAACTCTCTTGCGATGCCCCACTTACATCGCAGTGCTAAAGATATATCAAGTGGTAGTGTTTCATAGGACACCTGATCGAAATGATACGATACACCTATTTTCGCACGCGATAACGACCACGGCTCATAGAGAGGTGGACACATGGGTGGCAATGACGACAAAAACGCAGCACTATCAAATATACACGGCAATATTCGACGTTATGTCGCGGGCACGAGCATAAACAAATGAATGCCTTTTAGAGGGGAAAGTTTAGGATGGTAATTTCAAATAGGTTTCAATGTGCTATGACTTCCATTTCCGACACTATTTTCGACTCCGAAATTCTTTAACTCGGTTAACCGAGGCTATAGGAAGGGCGGAAGGAAAACCCAATATATAACGTAGTGCCGAAGAATAAAACATCCGTTTTCATACACTTTCGGGCCTAACTTCCACCGACACAAACTCGAAATCGATATCAGAATAAAAAGAGAAACGCTATAAACTAAGAGGAACTTGTTTCCCGCGTGACGCCGCGGCAAAGCCATTAAAAAGAAGGGCGAGAAACGCAAGTTACATCCACGAGCAAAAAGGAGCTCGGAAGTTGGAAGACAGGTAATGTAAAGTAGAGGCAAGAAGAGAATAAGAACTGAACGGAAGGGAAAGATGGATGCGGAGAAGAGTAGAATCACAAGGTTCCGTGGCTCTAATTAGGCAAAGAGCCGACGGCATTGGTGGCATGCTTCAAAGCCGCCTAACAACTAGACACGGTCTAGGGAAAATTAAAAAGGAAATAAAATAAATGAAAAACATTCCCTGAGACAAGGAAAATGAGAAGGGTACCTCATTTATTTTTTAAATACACGAACAAAAGGATTTCTTTCCGGAAAGAGATAACAAGAAATGAACTGATAAAAGAATTAGAGCGCGTGCAAAGGAGATCTGCTAGGTTTGTTAAATGTCGTCATGATAATTGTATTAGTGTTACGAGTTTAATAGAAGAACTAGGATGGGAATTACTATCAGAACGCAGGTTAAAATTTAGGTTAAACCTTTTAAGTAAATTCGAAACCGATTTGTTCACAGATGACGTTAGATATATATTAAGAACCCCTGCGTATTATGCTAGGTTTGACCATATTAACAAAATTAGAGAGATAGATTGTCGTACCGATAGATTTAAAATGTCATTTTTCCCGCGTACCATAAGAGAGAACAATAGGCAACGTAGCAAAAGGGATAGGTAGGTGAAACATAGTTAGAATAGTCTGTAGTGCATGATGCATGTGATAACTACCAATAATCCCTTCCTTATTATGTAGATTTTAACCTGTACTATACCGTAGTAACTAATATTCTATTGTAATAACTACTGCAATTACTTGCAATAACTAATAATCTACTGTAGTAACTAATAAACTATGACCCTATTTTCTAGCATGTCTACATTATATATCCTACTTACATGGCAATAGTGCATGTTTGGTGATCTTCACCCCCTGCCACACACCCTCGTGGTGGCTCGCAGGGTATTACGTAGATGTAGATGTAGATGAACGTTGAGTAAAAATAGCACACACGTTCGTCATGAGAGAGGGCATAAGCGCTGATCATTTGATTCAGTCTCCCTACGCCACACACTAGACAGTTTCCTTCTCCAGATTGGTGCAATCCCTAAAGCCCTGATTACACGATACATTAACCCGTACGAGTTAATGTATGAATGCATGAACGCGTGAATGAAGGCGAAAATTCATCGTGTAACCACGCCAACTTGTACGAATGCATGAACGCGTGAACAGGAAAATAGAACCGGTTCTATTCGGTTCATGCATTCGTTCATGAACTTGTACATGAACACGTACGGGATAATGTACATCTACATCTACGTCATACCCTGGAAGCCACCCAAAGGGTGTGTGCAGGGGGTGCTTTCGCACCAGGCATGCATCAATGATATGGTAGAACATCGACATTACATTAAAACCAGCGTACCACACATGCAAAGCGCCGATTAAAAATCTAATACCCAAGAAACATTCTATCGTCAATCGTTCCAACATGCAAGGGATACAAAGACTACTACTACAGATTCAAAATATCATGCATAAATAAGAACATCAATATTTACATCATGCATAAACAAGAGAGTAGAGAATATAATGAGAAAGATTTACTGCCTGCCTATTGTCAATACTCGAATTATTCATGACGACGATCACAGCTGTTATGGTACCGAATGGTACGCGGAAAAAATGACATTTTATACCTATCGGTTCTACAATCTAGCTCTCTAATTTTATTGGCGCGATCTAATCTGCCGTAGTACGAAGGGGTTAATAGTATGTTTTTTACGTCGTCAGAGAAATGATTTTCCTGAAATTTAGTTAGGAGGTTAAGCCTATAATTTAATCACCGCTGTGATAGCGATTCCCATCCTAATTCTTCTAACAGTCCAGACACACTAGCCAACTTATCGTAGCATCGTTTCACAAACCTAGCTCCTCTTCGCTGTACGCGATCTAACTCTGATATTAACCCCGTTTCGTATGGATCCCATTCACTAACAGCATATTCCAGATGAGGCCTCCAGATGAGATGTATCGTGTAACCAGGCCTTAAGAGAGGAATTTCCAAGCTGGATGGACCTCTCCTTCCGCGGTTAACAATTCAAAGGGAGATCGAAAGAAATGACATGGATTTCACAGGGGGAAAAACATTCGCTTCGGCCGGGAATCTAGACTGTACACTTTGATATCACACCGAATGCTTTAGGTAGGTACGTTACCATACGCATACAAAAATAACACATATATAATCGATCGCATTTGAGATAACCCTCAGGTACTGATTTAGATAGTGTCATACAGAAAAGTCACCCCGTTTGCTTCGCATGCTTTTTTATGAAGTGACGGTTGGGCGAATCCACTCCACGTTGCGACATGATTCCTGAGGTACATAGCTTGACATTCTCAACATGAGGGAAGTTTTATTTGGTGAATTATATACGTTTGGAATTATTTGAAGAGGAAGGATTTGGAAAATTTTCAGCTAGACATTGCATTAGGCAATTAATTACGGGTAAAACTCTGGAAGCGAACATGATGGTAAATTTGTTCACTGGCTATGTTCATGAACTATGCACAATGTCGTTCTTCCTGAAACAATGAGAATGGAAATGATGGCCACCATATGCATCATTCCCGAGCAGTAGTATGTATCTCTTTGAAAAAGCTCATCTCTCTCACCGCTCGACACAACTTAAATATCGACAGGCCGAGATGGAACTCGCAGGAGGAATATACTCTTCTGGGGTACTGGCCTCTTATTTTGACGAGGCCGATGGAAATCTTTCAATTTGGCGGGGAGCTTTCAGCGGAGTCCAGAAACCTATTTGGACACCCTGAGGAGAGCACTTAGAGATCAGGTTTTGTGACCCCGAAATGCGATCGTAATTCTCCAGATATACAGGGTGTTGCATAAAAACACCGACAACGGAGGTGAGGTAGTACATTGAAATATGTTGATCATTTTTTAATAAGGTACCAATGTCAGTATAAAGTAATTTATTTGTGTTTGAGTAAAAAATTTGGTGACATTGAAGTAATTACCTAGCAAAGAGAAATGGATTCTCCTCGAGGGATGCGGATTTTCATTGCGTGACGAATGCGCTGTCGAAAAGCGAATGCACGCTGATTTCGCGTTAGTTGTCGGTTGAACACACCTTAAAACTGGTAGAGAAATTATCTTCGGCCTTGCCGATGCTGAAATACCCTACACCACCACTTTCAACTTTGTTTTAAAATAGGCGTGGTTTTGGTCCGAATCAACCCATTTGAGAACTATGCCGTCTGTGGACTACTAGAGACTTTCTAGAGACCAGAGACCCAAATTTCAGCTCAATATCTCATTTTTTACGGCAGTTATCCAGCAAAGATACAGACAGACGGACATAGCTAGATAGAATCGTAAGGTGATTCCGATCATTTCTAGACAGGGTGTTCCTTCGGAAAACGGTTCCTTCTGTCGCTTCACCTTTATTCCATGGCGCAACTCCTAGCTAAACAGGGTGTTGCAAAAAAACACCGACAACGGAGGTGAGGTAGTACATTGAAATATGTTGATCATTTTTTAATAAGGTACCAATGTCCGGAAATGATGCGTTTTCACACTATGACTAGTTAATGATGTCTCAAGATCAGTGTTAGTTCGAAGGATTTGAAGACTCATTACTTGACAACACCTCACAGGTACGGAACCCGTGATACGTGAATGTTTGACGGGTCGATGGATTGGCAGAGGGGGGTACCACCAGTCCCATGGCCTCCGAGATCACCTGACCTCAACCCTCTCGACTACTTTTTGTGGGGCGACACGAAACAGTCTGTTTATCAGACTCCAGTAGAGTCACGTATGGATCTTAATAGCCCCTAATATACGTTGCTGCAGAAATAACTCAAACGAGGCCAGGCGTATTTGAACGTGTGCGACTATCACTACACCGCCGATGTACCCTCTGCAATGAGATGGAAGGTGGATATTTGGAGAACTTGATGTGACTGTGGCAGTATTTTCAAGTATTCTAACAGAACTCTCAGTTACTTATAGTGTGAAAACGCATCATTTCCGGGCATTGGTACCTTATTAAAAAATGATCAACAGATTTCAATGTACTAACACACCTCCGTTGTCGGGCGTTTTCTTTTGCAACACCCTGTTTAGCTAGGAGTTGCGCCATGGAATAAAGGTGAAGCGACAGAAGGAACCGTTTTCCCACCCACGGTCGTGAAAAACAAGTTAAACGTGAGATTGCACGGTTATTTTTACCAAAGCCTTTATTTTCAGCTCGTCGATATTTTTTGCATCGCTGATCGATTATGTGAATAGAGTGCCGAAGGGCACGGCATCCGGACTGAAACTCGGTGAACGGGCGAACAAGTGCGGCGAAGTGTGCTTCGGGAGTCCAAGCCATTACTACGTGGCTGCTCACACGCCCCGACGCAGCATCCCGCCGCCGACTGCGAGTCTGTCAGAGCTTCGAGACCGTCTCACTCACCCAGCGAGAGGGAAAAAGAAACAACATCCTCGCCTCCTCCCTCGAAAGGCCCCGACCGCCAGAGAAGAAGCAGTCACGTGACGAGGGGAGAAGGGGAAGGCGGAGAGAGGCCCCTGCCTCAACGGAGACCCGTTTGAACCCCAGCCAAAGGAAAACAGAAACGGGAGGAGTGTTCCAAAGGAGGGGGGTGTGGTGTGGTGGGGGGGGGAAGGAAACGGGGGAGGGGACGAAAAAGATTGATGGCCGAGGGAAGGTCTTCATTTCTGGGGACTCTCGTTGAGCCTTAATATTGAGGTCGTCCTTCCTTCCGACTTAAAACCCTTCGTGACAGACATCTGGGCGGTGAGCTGTCGCAATGGATTATATTCATACAGATACACCGTTCTTGCCGTTCCCTTTCGGGGTTGGCACCGACAAAAAAAAAGTTCAATTTATTTGAAATTCAGACTCTAAAAAGAAACGACTCTGCGTCAATAAGAATGCGAAAGTTGCGCCACTTTAGCCTCTCGACGGTCTATTCGCAAAGTTAAAATTTATTAGATTCAGATAACTCAGATAGCCAAGCGCTTTTGATGAGATGCTTTATCTTAAACTAGCAAAGTTACCCGTTGATATTCAACGGGGGATGAAAGAAAGACAGGGCATATAGGTTGTAGGTTCGAGTCACTCATGAGGTGTATTTTTTTTCTAGGCAAATCAGCTATAATTTTAAGTTTATTTTTTAATTCAGCAGATGAAAACCGCATTATATTATGCTTACCGAGTTACGACATTCTTTTGCAGTAACATATGGAAACGAAACTACAGGCCATTTGCATTCCAGAGACTTTCCGCATTAATATAACATCGTGGCATTCTCCTGTATTACATGGGTCCAACATAAATTAGTCCACTAGAAATGAATTTTGCCAATTTTAGGCAAAAATATCCCTGAGAACATCGTAATCAGCAACATTTCAGTATACGGCCTAGATTTCCACTGTAATTCCTATCTCTAGATATAAAATCCAGCCGCCATTGTAATGGGTCCTATTTCCCTTCTAAAGCTAATGCTAATTCCAGGGTTACCAAGGAAATATCCTTTTGTTGACAGAAGTAAAATTCATGATTTTGATATTAAAAATGCGATTTCTAGGGAAATTTTATTCTTATAAGAAAATGGAATGAAAAAAATAAGAAACTGCAATCTTTTATCCATCTAACGGCGAAAACTATAGCCTTCTATCTTTGGTAGAACTAATTAAAATATGCAAAGAGAGAAACCTCTGCACTTGAACCAAAATGTTTAGACTCGAGTTTTTCAAACACATAAGACACCAGATGGCCCAATATGCTGCCGTAGGGGCCCAGGGGCCTTCCTTATAGTCACAATTTCCTTAAAAAGCTTTACTGATCCCATGTATGAAAAAGTCACCAAAATCGGTTCACTCGTTCAATACTTATGAGGCTTTAAAGAAAGCATTCTTTTGGAACCTTGGGCCCTCTGGGGCCCCAACATGACTTACGACCCCATTAATCCTGTTACTTCAGTATAGGTATATTTTACATGTTTCTAATACAGGCAAGCATTATCTTCCAGGGCCACTTTTTTGAGATAAAAGGGCTCACTTGAGGGCCTTCTAGGGCCCCAAGGCCCTTGTTCTATAGCCTATGCGTGAACCAGACATATCAAGTATCTTCCTGCCAAATTTTGTTTCAATACATTCAGTGGTTTACGAGTGATTATGTAACAGATAAACAAACAGACAGAGACCACTAGATTTTTATATATTAGTAAGATGTGACCGGAATTTTCCATTTATTTCAACAACACTTCCTTCACTAGAATGTTTAGTCCGTTTCAATTGTCAAATGAACGTTCGTCTATCCAGTAATTAGAGCGTGGCAATTCCGCTAAAATTCTATGCTAAAAAGGTAGCAGTTTGGCATGTTATTGTCCTCATAAACGGGAAGTTTTTTTTCAATTGTTCACATAGCAATCAGTTATAGATATCATCGTTGAAAGTGGAGCTTTTTACCGAAGTTTTACTCATTTATATACATACTCTACGAAATCACTTCGTTAACCCAGTTAAGTATAACGAAAAGCACATTTTCTTAGCTAGAGTGACATTAAAAGTAACTCCGGCAGCCGATAACTTATTGAATGCATCGGATTAACGCCCATCAACTCTGACAATAACAGCATGAGGGCGATGGGATGAGACTAGGAATGATGACGCAAGTGGCGAGGAAGACAAACGAGAAAACATCATCTACAGTGACAAGAGAGAAGAAGAAACTGATGTGGGAGACTCGGAGGAGACAGCTGAAATATGAATAAAGAACGTGTATATATATGCAAGGCGTGGCATGTCGAAGGGGATAATGGAAGGAGAGATAGAGCCAGGAAAAAAGCAGAAAAGGAAAAGGTTAATGATGGAAATGTCGCACGGGATTAGGGAAAGTAGACAGTACGAAGAGTTCGGCAGACACTACAATGGAAACAGAATTTAAAAACTTGTTCAGAGACAACATTTTTGCGCAAAAAGGAAATAAAAGTTTTCATTCCAACTCGTGCACAAACCACAGACGTATTCCACATCCTCTCTTTTCAACGAATAAGCAAGCCTACCACCTCATGATGATTACGATTGTTCATCGAACCCGTGGCCGAAAAAGAGTGTGAAAAAACATGTCGCTTTCATAAAGGCTTGAATTAAAATTAATGGAAAGAGTATATATTTTCATGAACAAGAAACTTTGAAGATGGCCTAGAAATGGAGAGGTTGACCTCGAGACAATTAAAAAATCTACCAATCAATGGGTTCCACATCAATAAATGATAATCTGGGCAATATATTTACGGAGACAATGGATGGAACCATACCGTACGATAGCCGAGTGGAATAGTAGCGGAGTCATTAACATACACATGAGGCCATATTGAATGAATTAGTATCGCATTTAATACGATATTACTCTAGGTATCAGAGGAGAAACTGTGGCGCTACTGGGGTGATTTATCAAGAAAATGTAGTTCGGAAATAACTTTCATAAAAACTCTGTATTGAACTATTTTCATTCCAGTTTTAAGGCGTAAAATTTCAGGTTCCTAGAAACTGGGGCTCTATTCACTAATTCCACGTTTTTGTTACCGTGGTTTCGACGACGGAACTACCGAGACCGTGACCACGGCACGGAGCCTCCAGTAAGTGATTCGGTAAACAACTCGGAGTCGTGATCTCGCCTCGGCGTCGGAGGTTGATGCGAAGAAACCCGAAGTTTCGCTGAAGTACGTCACGGATTTCATGACATCGCCCTCCGAGCCAATGACTGAATATCACCAATCAATTGTTTTTTTTAAAGAGTGAAAATGGAACGGGATGGATGTGAACACCTTTGTGATTGTTATTAGGCAATGCCGGTATGTAAGATTATTAACGGATCATTAACTGTATTAAAAAATCAATAGTATTGCATATCCTATACTATCGATTAACAACAGTTTTAAATTATATCAGGCATAAATTTACTTTGTATAAGCATCAAAATGTCTTCTAAATTGACTCCATCGCCTAAGAATCATTTATAACAAGACATTTTACTATGCATTACAATGACATTTATAAAATAAACAATATACATTAGGACTGTAGAAACAAGTAGTTATAATAGCTCATTTTGAACAATGACAAACTATTATTTTTTTATCAAATCATTTGGCATATTATTCCACAACTTTATGGAAGAAACTAAAAATGAAAGTTCATACACCTTACTCTTGAAGAAGGGAGCGTAATATAACTGATTCTGACTCCTAATTTCTGTTGTACACTCAGTAGGTTGTCTTTTAAAAAGTATATCCAATAAATAGGTTGGCGGCTTACTTTGCGCACATAGGTACCATATAAAAACCCACCCATAAAATATGTTCTCCGGAGAGAGCCTGAGAGAAGCCAACCAAGTTCACGAAGGGGAGGGCTAACATGATCGTATTTTCTTAAATCAAGAATAAACCTTGCGCATGCGTTCAATAATCTCTGCAGCTTTCCATTAAGTTTTTCAGTAACATCATTATAAACCAAACAGCAGTAGTGCAAATGGGGAAATATTAGTGAGCATACCATTTTTTTTTCTTATAGATTTTGGTAATAAATCCTTGTTAACTTTCAACCGATACGTTTGGTTAATTTTGTTTGATATTTATAAGACATTCTCTCTCCATGACAGATAATACTTACTCCTAGATTCCAAACATATGTGGAATATTTGATTTCAGGAGAACCAACTTTTATTTTTGGTGTTGTATTAATGCCAATACGACAAAACGTGTGAGATTTCCATGATTAGGGCCTTTGTTTTTGTAGAATTTAGGATGAGGTTGTCGGACTCAGCACTTTCATTGTCTTTGTACATGAGAGTCCACATTGCTGATGGCGTGTATTAAATCCTTCGGCTTACGATGGAGGTAGATCTGTAGATCATCTGCATAAAGCATCTAGCTGCAGTTTTATAATTTATTAAATAAATGTAGAATATACAATGAAAATAAAAGTGGACCAAGACCCGTGCCTTGGGAGACACCTTGGGTGACAGCACTCCATTTAGATAACTTGCCATCATGACCCTTAACTGCTTGCTTCCTTTTATGAAGGTAGGACATCAACCACTTAAGTGCACTACAGGATGGATTTAAGGACTTCATTTTAAGAATGAGCTTTGCATGATGAACACGATCGAAAGCCTTACTAAAGGCGTACGGCAAGAATAGTTATCATTCTATTATTTATGGCCAGTCGCATGTCATCAGTCATTTTATGGAGTGTAGTTTGAGTGATGTAACAATTCCGGAAACCGGAATGAAAAGGGTCATAAAGATTCGGATGCTCAAGGTAATTGATGATAGAGTATTTTTTCTAAACATTTTGATAGAAAACAGAAAATTGAAATAGGGCTATAATGGGTTACATCTGATGGATATTTTATCATTTTTTCAAACGAACGAGGCTGAATTTCCATACTGTTGGAATGACAGACCTTGTTAAAGAAAAATTAAGGATAACTAATAAAGCTGGAAGATGAAAAGAACAAGCTGGACGGAAATAAAAACCAATCTGGAAGCTTTAAGGGAAGTGCAAGAAGAGATAAGATTATTGGCGGAGATGGAAAAGAGAAAAATAAAACTTATTGGACTTGTCTTCAGACACAATGTATTTATAACAAACATTCTTGAAGGGAAAATACTAAGAAAGAAAGGAAGAGGAAATGGCCTAGGGAGAGATATTTGGACGGAGATCAAGAAGAAGATAGGATGCAGCAACTACGTGGGACTGAAGCGAGCGGCAAATGACAGAGATGAATGGTTGCATCGACAAGGCATTAGCCTTGAGGAAATTGATTGATTGATTGAATAAAGCTGGGAGAATTATTGGCATTGATATCTTAAAATAGCCTGGAGGATTATTGTCACTCACAGTTGCTTTTGAACTGGATTGAAATAGATACTTTTTCAAATCATCCAGTGTTAAGAGGCGAAAATAAAAATTTTTATCATCAAAAGTCACTACAGGATCGATTTCACAGTATTTGCTGGATTACGCAGTACTATGAGATGATGGTAACGTAAAGAAGTCATTGAGTTCATCTAATAATAAAATATTAGGAATGACAGTATTTTCTGCGCTTTGAACGACCCCAATTTGTCCCAATTTCCGCCATATTTTACAAGACTCTGATAGAACAGAGGTTTTGCTTAGTTATGTGCACGTTCTGCTATTTTCAATTGACCAGAAACGTAATTTCTGAGAGTTTCAAAATTACTCATAGATGTCCCCATTTCTAGTTCCAATATACGCATAAACAACCTGAGTAGCTATCATCATGGTGAGACAATTTCGGGGCTTCCCTTCCTATTTCGTCCCTATGAGAATAACAGAAATTTAGACGAAACTATGATGAAATGTATTGTTTTCGAATTTCTGACACGACGAGACACCTTTTGGTATTTGAAAGCACAGATGGCAACAAAAAGAAATGTATCATTTCGCTTCAAGAGGAAAATCTGCACACTTGCAGCCCAATTATTACGAAAGATGCTTCAAGTACCATAAGGTCGTAGACTAAATTATAGGCTGAATCTCTTAACTATATTTCAGGAAAAACATTTCTCTGGCGACATAAAAAAACATACTATTAACCACCTCGTACTACGGCAGATTAGATCGCGCCAATAAAATTAGGGAGATAGATTGTAGAAACCGATAGGTATAAAATGTCATTTTTTCCGCGTACCATTCGGGACCATAACAGCTGTGATCGTCATCATGAATAGTGAGATTAGTGACATTCGCTAGATTGTAGATCTTTCTCTTTATATTTTCTACCTTCTTATTTATGCATGATGTAAATATTGATGTTCTTATATATGCATGATATTTTGAATCTGTAGCAGTAGTCTTTGTATCCCTTGCATGTTGGTACGATTGACGATAGAATGTTTGTTGGTTAGTAGATTTTAAATTGGCGCGTTGCATGTGTGGTACGCTGGCTTCAATGTAATTTCGGTGTTCTGCCGTATAATTCATGCATGCCTGGTGTGGAAGCACCCCCTGCCACACAACCTTTGGGTGGCTTGCAGGGTATGAAGTAGATGTAGATGTGAAGGTCTACCATTTCAACATAGGATTACTTTGCCAAAAAACCCAACTGGTTTGGGCGCAATTTTTTTCTCTTATATCTGTTGATATCAGTAATGAGGAGACACAGTTTCATGCGAATTTGCACAAAAATGAAAATCACTCCGACCTCCTTGAAGTGAAATATCCTGAAAACTGTTTAAAATGCATTGAAGCGACGACAACTGGTGAAGAGGACTGGTGAACAGAAGACACGAATGGCCGACGCTCACGGTGACTAAGAAATAACGATCACGTTAAGAAAAATGCCGGAGCGGCTGGTAATCTGTTCGGTTTATTGTGCTTTGGTGAATTCTAGACTACACTATGGCATAACCGGCTGGGGTGGAGCCTACACTTCTAATATCCAGCCACTATGAATTGATCAAAAGAAGATTATCAGAGTAATATTGCACAAAGGAAAATTTTAGCATTCCTTTCCCCTTTTTAAAGAGCTAGGTATATTACCCTTGAGGCATTTATTTGTTTATAAGGTATTTAAAATTTTCTACAACAGAGGGGGAAATAGAATAAATCCCAGGGAATATGCAAGTAAATTGAGAGTGAAATTTGGTGTATCCATTCCTAAACCTAATAAGCAAAATTTTAAGCAATCATTTACGTACCTTGCCCCCAGAATTTTCTGTTCCCTACCATTCCATATTGCGGCTTGTACCATAACAGGTTCATTTTTAAAATGAATAAAAGATTGGTTATGTTCAAAGAAAAATATTGAAAATTTATTTATATAACATACTGGTAAAATTTTATTAATTGTTACTCACGTCAACTATGTTTTATTTGAATAACTGTTGTCTTTTGTTGCAAAGTATATTTTTATTTCATTGTAAAGTATTTTATGGCTGAATGTATATACATGTATTTAATCTCTGAACTGTCAGGTGTTTACATGAACACACTTATATTTTGTAAGCTATTCTTTATATGCTTTTCTCAGGATTTATTTTCTGAAGTTTATGTGCTGGGAATTGATTTTATTTGTGTTTAAATTTTCATCAGCCTCAAATGCAAACTTGCAGGTGGTACCCCAAAACAGATGCAAATCTGAGGGGTACCTAATTTCACACGGAAATATTTTTTTTTTATTTTTAACTGTAACTTACCATAGTGTGAAATAAAATTTATTATTATTGTTATCATTATACTGCTCGCACACAAATCAGTTAAGGTCGATTGGCAGTGGATTGACTACAATCGAAGCCGGCGGAAAATTGGCCTCGTAAGGCGGAAAACCCGTGGGAATGAAATGCTTGCCTCCCTCTCTCTCTCCACGACCCCCAATATCGATCACGACGTTTTTTGTTCGCCGTTCGTGTGGGCACGCACAACCGGGTCAAACGAATTCAGCCCCATTCACATCGGCCACGACGACATTTCGGCGCACGACAAATGGACGACATTTCATTCAGCAGCAAAAAAAGCAGTTTAAGGCAGTTTTAGCGAAATATCATTTTAGTTAGAAATCAATGAATTTGGTCTCATTTTAAAGAAAAATATCTCACCTATCCAATGACACCAAAAATTCTACCCCTTACCACATTTCCTTCGGAGATATTTGCCAAAATATAACAGCCCTTTTACATGGGAAACGGTACGTGCATGCACTCCAGGTAGACATTATTTACAAAATGAGGTATTGCTAACACTTGGATGTCGTAAAAAAACTAACACTGTGTAGTTGCCCAAACCAAATGACATGCTGGGTTAACGTTTGAAGTTCATTCCGAAGGTTATCCTGGTAGTTTGAATTGGTTCGGTGGCTAAAGCGCAACGGTTCGTCTCTCGAACGTCTCGAATCGTCTTGATAATTATCGCAAGAAAAAACGACAGATAATTGAACAATTTGTCGAAATATCAAATGTTTCCCTTCAACTTGAAATTTTTCAAGCAGCAATGGTCGTATAAGGACTGGGCGTGGCAGGTTAGCAATACTGAATTGACGAATCCATGCGATAATACCGTTAATTCGATAATGAACGCAGTGTTCGAGAATCGACACCCTGCACTCAAACCACCGCACCAACTCAACCTTCAAGTATTATGTGTGCGGTAAAATAAAACTTAAACAATGAATTTTTCACACTTTATTTGGAATACCAAACCCTACCGGTTTCGACACTCTCGTGTCATTTTCAAGGGTGAAGCTGACATTCTCCCGCGAGGTGAAAATTACACGAGAGCGTCGAAACCGGTGGGGTTTGGTATTCCAAATAAAGTGTGAAAAATGCATTGTTTAAGTTTTATTTTATCATGTCACTTTTTCACAAAGTAACGCCTGACTCGACCCAGCTTTTTATGTGTACGGCTTCGCAACACTATGAACTGCAAACACCAAACCCAGTATGACCTTTGGTTCGGACCTAAGAGTAAATATAAGTAGAGAGCGGGTGACGTCACCACCCATGTTCCAACATACCACCAGGCTCTCGCTGGTCACGTGGTGTCGTGTCACGTGACTTGCGGAGCGTTAGCCAAATTGTGCATTATTACTGTGCTTTTGGGTGCCAAAAACAATCGTTCAAAGGAAGCTAATGAGACCTTCCACAGGTAAGTTATGTTGAAATATTATACTGCAATGCATTTCGTAGTGATATAAGCCTAATTTGCCCTCTCAGAGTCATTAATATGTTAGCAATCATCGATAAACCCCACGTGGGTTTTAGCTTGCTTCTTCGTGGAAACGTAATATCACCGCATTACGATCGAGATATTTTGTCATCCGATAATATGCTTTCATCACTTATAGCTTCCCCAAGGATCCTCAGAGGAGAAAGCTATGGGAAATGAAAATTCGCAGAGAAAATTTCAGAGGAACAAATTATTCGAAAATTTGTAGCACGCATTTCAGGTCCATGCTGAAATTCTAGACTACACTATGGCATAACCGGCTGGGGTTATGCCATAGTGTAGTCAACCATAGTGCCATAGTAGTAGTATTAACAAAACCCTAATGTTCGGACCAGTTGGACTGCTGTCTCCCGACGACTGAAGCTTTTTTCCATTCGACGTCACGAGAATCGATCCCTTCGATCTCCTCGAGGTCGTCGAGGGAAGATTCGGAACGGAACGAAGGGACCACATGTGAAAGAGAGAGAGAGACGAAAACACAGAGCTCGCTAAAATTTAATGAGGCAAAAAAGATGCGCTCAACATTATTGAGAGACCGTCACCTTGCCCCGCTTCCTCAAGTGAACGCCGCGAGGTGAAAGTTATCAAGCCTCACGGTTTATGGCGCACAGTATTCATACAGTAAGCCCCTCTCGTGGCGCGGTCTCTCTAGACGCGATTTTGAGAAAACGCGGTCATAGTTATCTAACCGATTTAAGGTAGTTTGAGCGAAAAGTCATTTAACTTAGATATCAATAAAGTTGGTCTGATTTTAAAGAAAAATACCTCACCTATCCAAGTACAGCAAATATTCGACCCCTTACCACATTACTTTGAGAGATATTTGCCAAAATATACCAGCCCTTTTACATGGGAAATGGTACGTGCATGCGCTCCAAAGAGACATTATTTACAAAAAGAGGTATTTCTAACACTTAAGATGTCGTAAAAAAACTAACAGCTTGCAGTTTGTACGTTTTATCAACTATATTCGAAAATTAATCATATTGTCACCGCAGAAAATTCTTAGGGATCACAAAAATCCTTCCGTCTTGAAGGGGTTTCAAACGCACCGCGCGAAAAAAATGAGTCAAGTTAAACACTTATTTAGATATTTTCATTTAATTACTTAAAATTTATGCCATATAAAACTACATTATTACACCATTAATAATGCTATATTTAATTGATGTGTCCTACAGCTGGTGAAATTAAAACGTTTAATTCAAATATGGTCTCTATTATGACTAGGGAACCACCTCGCTCGGATTACCTTAACAAGACGCCGTCGAACTTCTAGGTAAGACGCAGTTTTAGATTCCGAGGTCGGAATAAACTTGTGGATCACGCTACCATTATCATTTACGATCCGGTGTTAAGGATTTGGAACAATGTTGAAGTGGCACACCTGTGAAATTCAAACTATATTGTAAGAAAAACTGCTACAAGCGAACACATTATGTTTCACAACTTTTAGAGGGTTTAAGGTGGGACCCCTAGAGACTCAGAGGCTACATGCAAAGATTAGCTTGCTTGACGTTCTTTCCTCACACCATAAAAGCTGAGCTCCACTAAATGCACTCTCAAAATACGTGTCACCATTTCACCTCCGAAAACCTTTCATTTTTACACGGCTGGTGTCCTAACACCTCCTGCCACACGCCCATGCGGCGGCTCGCAGGGTAGTATGTAGATGTAGATACGATCATTTTACTATGGCAAACTATAATTACTTCTTCCTCTGTATTAGCGGTGGCGACATCTAAATTACAGGTAACGGAAGTTACATTGTGCGTGAACTGCGAGCCTTTTACGCTAACTTTAGCCTGGGTATTCCCCTCCATTTCTCTCCTCTTGTTAAAGCCATAATCTTCTCACTGATGACTATAGTAAACTCACAGCTCAAAGACGTGCACGCATTACGGAAATCCGTCAATAACAAAAAAAAACGGGAGAAGACAGATCTCCGTTCAGGAAATAAAATGGAAAGAAGTAATGACTGAGCCTCCCACCTTTGGCAAACTACGCTACTTAAAGAGGGAAAGATGGGGACTTCCCTTTCCCCGTGAGAAAAACCTTATAAAGGTCAAGATAAGGGAATTAAACGATTCGTGGAGGTTAGAGTCGCTAAGGTCAAAGATCACGCGCGGAAAGAACCAAGCTCCGAGATAAAAAGGAATATCCTCAGAGAACGCGTTTTTTTTTTTTTTGAGGGTCCCTATTTTTTATTAATACTACCTCAATTATATCAAATTGACGTTTGCTTCTGGCTACCTCTTGCGAATTATTTTCTTCTTTTGTATCGTGGAAATTCAATTTTACCGGAGAAGCAAAACTGAAGCGAATGAAACGAAATTTATCGTAGGCTTAAAGGGACGAGTCATAGTTCAAAGGGACAACCCATGCTTGCATATGTAAGAGCCCGGCAGAGCATGATATATCGTCCCAACCCTTGAAAAATATCCCATGCCGCCATTTTTCGACATATTTCCCCGTCGGTCCAACTTTCTTCCAACAGGTTTTCGGTGGTATATAGCGCAGGGTACGGTAAATCTTTATTCAAGAGCCTTTATTATTTCATCTTTCATTTTTTATAAGCCCTAATGTATTCAAATTCATTCTCTACCCTCATTTTTAGAGTGAAGAAGTCAAGTGACTTTGCGACGAACATCGCGGAAAAACGAATTGACACGGTGGGAAAGGAGTCTAAATGACCAATACGGAATGATTTCCAACAGTCACACTATATTTAACATAGTAAATTACAATTAGGATTACACAACAACGAGGCCCGCAGGCTAGCGGCCGAAACTTGACGAACGACGGGTGCTGTCGAGGTTCACACTCCGGTAGTCGGCAGGAGAGAGACCCGCTGCGACGAAGCGTCCGGTCACCGCTGTCAAAGGAGGGGAGGTAGCTCTGGATCAGTGGAGAAGGGGGAAGTAGGGGAACTGTTCGTCCAGCCATTGGTTGGGACGGCGGCGTAGAGGATCACTCTTGCCATAAAGTTCCGAAAAGAGGCCGCTAGATGCGAGTTCACTATAAAAGTAGGGCACCTTGTTCTTGTCGCGCAATATCGCCGACAACGCGCAATATAGCCGACAGTGCGCACTTTGAAATCTCCCTACCGCACTTAGAACATCTCGCGTTATGTCCGGCTCGCGACGATGTCCGCGAGCGAAAATGTCCGCGGCGAAATTATAGCCAAATTTGTGCAGAAAATTCGGCACAACTTCACTTAATCACCATCACACTATAGGCGTCTTCTGAAATGATATTAGAAAGCTTTTGACAGACCATCAGAGAAACATATACGCAGAATAAGAACTGTTAAAAAAAATTCCATGCGTTGATACACAATTTCAGTTCTCAAAATTCAAATTGAAGATGCAAAATAAAGATGAACTGCACTGCGATACAGGGATGAAGTGGAAATAAAAGCAAGACAAACGTGACTGCCTATTTTACATTGCAAAAACAACCTGAAATTTACTGGAATTCTATTTTTCACCAACTCCTTCGTAATAACAAAGTATACTTGAAAAAACAATAATCGGTAGCTTTAATAAGCCTTGAGGAATGTACCCTTGTTACGGCTTCCTTTTTAATTATTAACAATACGCAGCCATAATTACGAAAATCGTGAAAAAGAGGCAAAAAGTTAAAAATGAATGAAATAAAGGAGCCATATCTCGATTTCTTTAATATTTTTAAAAAATTTGCCATAAAAGATGTCTTCCGGAGAAACAAAGTTTTTTCATAAAAATAAAAATTTATGAAAATTTATTTCTAGTTTAATACTTCGGGGTAAAACATTCTAAAATTTCATCCCCACACTAAAAAACGATCTTTTAAACATTTCGAAATAGGGTTTCGGCAAGTGCACCAGCCACTTGTTTCTCATAAAATAAACATGACATTCAGATATAAATGGCGGTGAACTAAAATATCAGCGATTAGCCATCACAGACACACAAATATGCAATACTTCATGTATATGCAATATATCATGTATTGCAGATAGGACACCAGGAAGGCAGGAGTTCAAGAAACAAGAGGGTCGAGTTTCTATGTCTCCTTTTAAACATAATTTATATTACAAATTTTACTGTAGTTTCTACGAGCTTAAAAATCATCTGCCGTATTCATAGATTACTTAGTGAGCTACTATCGGCTTAGTAGCGCACTAACAAGTCGCCAACTAACAAAATCGTATTCAAAGACAGCTGCTAAGGTCAGCAGCGCCAAGTGTGCCACTATTGTAGTTGCCGATTCTTAAACACTCTCTCGCCTGGTTTAGACGCGCTACTAAATATGGCGGTTGTCACAAGCGGTTCACCTCCGGTGATAACCTGAAGCCATAACGGAGATTTTAGGCAAAAATACCACAGATACCGATGGTATTGCTTTTCTCAAGTATGGCGGATGCGACGTGTTGTATTTTTGCTGGATCAAACTCAACATTTAAACTATTTTCTCTAAGTCTACGACGCCGTGTTGTGGTACTCAAAAACGAAGAAAATAATGCGCACTACTCTACGAAATTTCAAGAATAAAATCATCCTTCTCCTAAAAAACCTACGACTAGTTTCAACCTAAAGAGGCATTCTTTGAGATATCGTAGAAAACAGGATAAACAAAGAAACTACATATTGCAGAGAGCTTCCCATGGTATATTGACTGCATTTTTATTCCTTGTGTGGGGATATTAATTTACACTTGGCTGTGATACATATGTAGTAAAAGAGTTAAATAGCAGAAAGTGTTCGATTCTAGGAATCATCTATTAAAATACAGTTATTAACATACTTCAAAGAGAAATGTCAGCGAAGATTTTCTTGGGCTATGGAATAAATATACATTTATTAATTATGTAATGCAATAACAACGGCTTTTTATTTATTTTTTAAAATTGGCATTTATTAAATAAGCAATATCAATGCATGACATACGAATTCACACACAATGAAGCCAGTGGCAGTGTAGCCAAATGTTGCTTCATTGCTTCTTGGACACATTGGACCTTCTTGGACCTCATTGTATAAATTTTCAGAGAGAGTTGAAAGGAGGAGATAAGGAGGCAGTATTATTGGGAAAGTAATCGACAGTCTATCGAATTCCTCGCCCTTATTTCCCTCATATTTACTTCTTCTTATGAAAATATTTCGGCGCCATATACCCCCCAACAACCAAAGCGTCGCTATCTCTGTGATTTCTCCACTCAACTATCATTTACCTCTCACTCTGTCTGTACTCTTCAACTTTCAGGCTGTAACATTACTCCACCACAAGCATTCTTCACCGCAAGCACATTTTTAACAGCCAAAGTCCGCACCCGCATTTTACAGCGGAATAAGATGGCTTCTTTTTAAATTCATTCCTAGAATTTCCCCTTGATCATACTGAAATAAAACATATTTTAACAGCGAAACATCGGGTGCGATTAGTGTGCTTCAGTAATGGGCACACAGGAATTAAGTGTTTGTCTGGAGGGGGGGGATCACTCTGTACCAAAGTGTTCTCCTCCTGACGTCATGAATGGCAGCGAAACCTGAGTATGCCATGGGATAAGCATAAGTCAGGGCTGAAAGCAGTGGCAATGGGGTATCAGACAAGGGTCTGAGGGCAAAGTAGGAAGGATAGGGTTACGAATGAGTGGTCAAATGGAAGAAAGTGGGTTGGATGCTCCAGTAGTGGACATGAAATATGAGTAAGGAGTGAGCGGTGTCATTCACGCTTTGTCGAGGGAGTGGAAGAGAGTCTGGAAGAGAGTCGAATAACGAAACAGATGTTCGATAGTAGTGAGATAGGTGTGGGAGGAAGAGACAGTCTTCGAAAGACACAGGTGAATATTTCTAAAGAGGAGGAAGATTAGGGGACTCCAGATCAGGAGAGAGTGCTTGAAGCAATACATGAAAGTAACAGAAGCGAAAGAGTTACAAAGGAAATGGCTTTCTGGAGGAAATCATTATAAGAGGCCTCACAGCCTCCTAGAGCTCACAGCAATAAAAAAATTTTATTAACAATTTCCACCTCGAAAAGGAATGGCGCGATAGTCGCACGTGTACGTCTAATGGCCGGTTAGAGGAACGACACACTCGTATTCAAGAAAGTTATGCGACAAATTAGACATGGAGACCATTTAATAATACGTTGAATGAACGACACCCAAGCATCCAATTAAGTTATAGTAACCCGTAAGCCATGGCGACTACTCAACAAGCAGACATTCGATTGACTTATTGTCTTCATAAATCGTCTTATAACTTATGGAATGGAGTTATGAGTTGATAAAATAAAAATAGCCAAGAGGAAGGGATCGAAATGTACCACTTGGTGACTTATCTACTTCCTTAGAGAATAATCATTCGATGAAAAACGAGTTTGTTTAATCACGCCGAATCAATATGAAGTGCATCAGCAATTATGCACGGGATAAACGTAAAATCATATCATCAAGCGGTAGAAGAGTAGATCAAACATTCACAGCAATTAACTATCGGTAGAAATGAACCTGGTAGATGTGTTACTGCAAGCAACATATTTTACGAGGGATAGAAGAATTAACTCTGCAATTCCACATGGTAAAAGATTTATTCACTGTGTGAAATTTCAGAGTTAATTCTTCTCTGTATGTATTTTTATGTATACAAAGTGTTAAAAAAACTTTTTTTTATGCGTAGCGGACACTTGAATGGCACATCGCCCTGGCATCAAAGGCGAAAGCATCGATATCAATTCGATGTTCCACTTCCCAGGCCATACCTTAATATCTTTCAGAGGAGTTTTATTTACTTTGCCTCAAAAATATTGAACTCACTGCCAACGGCAATTAAAATGGAAAAAAATATCAATTCTTATTTAAAGCAAATTAACCAATGGCTATTTGTTCAAGAAAATGTGGAAATATCATTTCATAATGTCTATAAAATTGTTCGTTTGAAAGGAAATAATTAATTATTTATGTGTATTGTAGAGCTATTTGTGTAAAAATCGATTCATTTATGTAAATTGTGTACAATATATTATATGAGGGGCCCAGAAGTCAAGGGGTCTAAGCAACAAAATCGTTGTTTAGAGAAAACTTAAGTCAAAGTTGAAAATGTTTGGTACAACCCACTCAGAAGTTAAGAGGCATTACCCTAGATAGCAGCATCTGTCCAGAAAATCACTTGGATCCCTTTACCACCTAAAAGATTAATATTTTCACATCCCATTCCTGTACCTAACTTATTTTTTTCAAAAATGTCACTTAGACCCCTTGACTTCTGGGGTCCACATATAGTATTTAGTATATAGCACGTAATATGTGTAGCATTATTTGATTTAAAAAAATTGTAGTTTGCACGAATTTCATGGTAACCCCCGCACAGGTAAGCTAAAGCTTCTAAAATGTTTTTTATTGTTCTGTACTTTTGTTTTCTGAAGGAAGCAACAAATATATTCTAAATTCTATCCCTGATATCAAGGAATTCCACCAAGTAAGGCTTATAACTACCCACTATATTTTTATGAGGTTCACAACTTTATGGATCTCATTGGTTTCGCGACTATTACATGTTCTTTTGCTACCGGCCGTAAGTGATACGTGCTAAGTGATGAGTTTCCAAGCAGGTAAGAATCACAATATCGACTATTTAATAAGTGTTCTCTGAATATTGTTGGATATAATTTTCCCTTTCAGTGGCATTTTTCTCTCTCGGGAGGCCATACATTTCGAGGGTGCATATGTGAGTGTCACGCGTGTCGAGGATTTCGCAGTCCCCACACAACCTCAGTGGAAATTCGTGGCGCGACATCGATCCACAACTTTTTTTTCGACTCCCAGGGAGATTGAAACAAAAGAAACCAGATGAAAGAGTCCGGAAAGAATAAATAAGGAGGGAATTGAGGTCAATGCTGTATTGGAATTGGTTTCCGTATCAGTGTCACCTTCCCCCCCCCCCTCGCCCCCCCTAACTGTTCGCTCGGTTGCCGATTTTTTAAATATCCTCGAAAACAAAAGAGGATCTGGTTACGTAAAGGCATTAAACGATTTCCCATGTTCTGACTCAGATTTTTCTTTTTACCGGCACACTTTCCTTAAAGGGGTTGGTCGGACAGTCGCAGCGAGCACATAAATTAAGAGTGACGAGGGAGGAAACGTTATATAGAATAGAAGAACTAGGCTGGGAATTACTATCAGAACGCAGGTTAAAATTTAGGTTAAACCTTTTAAGTAAGTTCGAAACAGAGTTGTTCACAGATGACGTTAGATATATATTAAGAACCCCTGCCCATTATGCTAGGTTTGATCATATTAACAAGATTAGAGAGATAGATTGTCGTACCGATAGATTGAAAATGTCATTTTTCCCTCGTACTATAAGAGAGAACAATAGGCAGCGTAGTAAAGGGGTAGGTAGGTGAAATATAGTTAGAGTAGTCTGTAGTGCATGATGCATGTAATAACAACCAATAATCCCTTCCTTATTATGTAGATACTAACCATCTAGCTCCATGTGACCCTATTATCTAGCATATCTCCCTTAAATATCCTACTTGCATGTCAATAGCGCATGTTTGGTGATCTTCACCCCCTGCCACACACCCTCGTGGTGGCTCGCAGGGTATCACGTAGATGTAGATGTAGATAAATTAGGAGTGACGAGGGAGGAAACGTTACGGGGGAGGTTTCTAAAGGATAAGGCGAAACGCACTGATGTTTACTATTTGAGCAAGAATTCAAGTTTTATGTAAGAAGATGGGTTCATTAACAGAGCACATATACATGACTATATAGAACTCACGTTCGAATCACTATTCATGGCGTACGCGAATTGCGATAAATTCTTCGCCTTTGAAAGGTACGCATCGTATTTTCACGATAAGGACAGAAATGTGAGATTTTGTTGGGCAGCATATAATAACATGCTTCGGTGTTGCTGCGTTGTTCATAGAAAAAAATATACATACATGACCCTGTCTATATTTACCTATTCACACACACGAGACAGATTTGCATGCATGTATTCGAACAGAAGAAAATATGTACACGGATTCAGGCGATTTTCTCCCGACATATTTAGCGGAGAGATAAAACAAAAATGAATTTTTTTTTCGCATACTTCTGCATAACGTCAGACGGTACAAAAAGGTGGGTGCTCCAGAATGTTCTCCTCAAATGACAATTCAAAGCCTTAATCGGCAAAATGTACCAAGAGCTCTGTTCATAAATGCAGGACTGGATATTATGAGAAAAATTTGAAGCTATTCTCATAGCAGCCATTTCAAACCACCATCTTACGAAAGCAAGTTTCTAAATTGTTTAACGCAGGAATGCCACCTCAAAGTCACTCTAAGGGCAGGTTTAATTAAGAGGATCAAACAGAAAGGAAATTTAGAAGACAGCTATTGCGAAATAAGAATGAAAAGTGGGACGAAGTATGTAAAAGAATAGATAGCTGTATATGAGGAAAACAATCAAGGGAGGCATGGAAGGTACTAAAAAACCAACGAAAACAGAAAAGAGATGACTTTGTGACTGTTAACTTTATAACTGTCTGCAACCAGACCATGACCTTGGTTGCATATTCTCCTCGGGTCTTATTCTCAAAGGCGAGTTTTGATTAGTATCACTAATTGCCAAGGTTTTCTAAGCAAATAAAAGCTCTTATCCACAAGAACATTTGTTGCCTCGTCGTATTAACATCAGTTAAGTTACCATTATCTTCCGTATAATTAAAGATAGAGATATGGTTTTTGCTGCAAAGAATTGAAAAATAAATTTACTAAAACTTTTATTCTTGCGCATTTTTTGATATCTCTGAAATTAAGAGCGCTACCGCACATTATTTGTTTTTGAGGAATTATACTTCAACGGACATTCTAGAGCCATCTTGAAAATAAGATACCGTTAGCATTGATGATTGCAGAACAAGAACAATACATATCTTATGCACCACTGTGAAACGTTTTGAATCTCCTCAATCGGTATTAGTCATTGGAATCCGGTGATTTCATTGTGATTGCAGAATACTTCTGAAAAAATGTTTACGTTGCCATAGCTCGGTAACTAAGGAGAGTCGACCCCATGTTGCTATGATAAAAAATGCTTAAAATCCCCTCCCCTACCTCCTCCAGAAGTTTCAAACTTTCCTCCTGAAACACCATGTATAACACAGAAATGTACATCGTAAAAATCAAAGTCTGTAGACAATAAAATATAAAGTAAACATCTGGCGTAATTTGTTGACAATTTTTTATTAATGGGTTCATTTGATTACATTCTAGTCGAACGGTAAAACAAATGCTCGCATTTTAAGCCTCCACTCTTCCCACTACGACTATGCCCTAAGGATCCTCTTGATTGTGTCCTTGGGGATTCATCATTTCAAAAGGTCTTTAACCTTAACCTCAAAGGGCTCAACATTATGCAAAGCTCGCATTTGTTCACGCATCCAACTTATTGACCTTGCAGTCCGCAAAAGTAAATTAAGTTCAAATGTTAGCAGCGGGAAGTGCAAAATAATATCAACAGAGCAGTCAATTTCCAGGAAAATAGAATCTAAAAGCAACGGCGTCAAAGCATGGTGCCAAAAAAAACATATTTCATCTTTCCCAAAATATGAAAAATGCATAAAATTTAGATAAATACTAACTTTAATGCGAGCAAATGTTGAATACTTTTATAATCACACAACTCTTTTAGAGGGTCAGTTTTAAAATAATCAATTTTATCATCACTTCTTGCCGACGTTTCGCAATGATATTTTGGCAGATCAAACCATTAGCAGGATTGCACGTACAGAGCGGGATGAGTACAACTTATTAATAAAAGGCGCCACACGTTGTTGTCAAGAGGTGGTTACAATGATTATTTGAAGGCCATCCCTCCAAAAGGATTGCGTGCGCAAATACCAGGTTCATAAGTGTTTCAAAATCAGGCCTTGTCACACTCCAGTCTGAGTTTTTCCCAATGGACAGCCGAGTTACGGTGCTAATTACCACCAGGCAACAGATAGGCCGAATTCAAAATGAGTCACCTTCCAAGCCAAGGTCCACAAATCGCACGACCCAGCGCGCATTACAACCCCGTATCAATAGCACTCAGTATAAAATCTGTTTTTGCCATTCAAATGTCTACACGTCAACCAACGTATCCTCCATAATATGGAAAATGTATTCACAGCATATTTGTCCACTTCGTATGTCATTTCGAATCCCATTTACCGGAATTGGGACACCCAGTTCCAGTGCTTGATCGTCAATGAAAAGTTTTGTTCACATCGGGTCGCTTCGTAAGAATGCTATTCCCTCAAAGGCAAAACTAAGAATGAAACCCAGATAAAATTTAATGGCGTTATGGCATTTTCCTAACGAATCGTATGGCTCAGAATGTTGGAGAGCAAAACAAAGAAAATAAATAAGACGAATGGAGTCATCATAAATGAAATTTCATAGGTAGGACAAATTAAGGAATTCATCGATAAGAAAAAAACTAGGTGTTAAGCCTATAACAGATAAGTAGGTAGAGAACAAAAATAGGAGGAAAGTTCAACAAATACCAAGAATGGCAAGAGACCCAAAGAATGCTCTGGAAGAGAGGGAGCCACTGTGAAGATGATGATGCGATAGAGGGCCAAGGAAGATATGGTGAAGGGAATGCGGAGTAGCGGTAAAGCGACTAAACCAGGAAACAAGAAGATATCGCACTTCACAGTTTGATGTGGTTGTGGTTTCTGATTACTTCGGCTGGCTCCTCCAAAAGGAATACAATTTTTCTGTCACGCTTTGATCCAGCACTGAGAAAAAGTTGTCTCAGAGAAAAGATAAGAACTGTTCTTTCGGTTATTAAAAACATTATTACCGTGAGTATTACGCCAACAACACGTGCGTCTATGAAACAGAATAAACATATCATTTCGATCAAACAAATATTTTTCCAGCTATAAATGTTTTAAGGGAGAACTTGACGGAAAAGACAACAAAAACCGATAATTTTTTTTTCAAATTTAACCTCACAATCATATATATTATTTCTCAAAGGTGTTTTTTTGTCGCAACGCCATGACTCCCTTAATTCTTCATCAAAATTAATGATTCAAAGATCGTTTTAAAGCTTATGTTCCCCGCTATAGACGAAAAATAGACAAATGTTTTGAAATTAAAGTTTTTTTAAATTTAAAATTAAAGTTTTTGTTAAAAAATGATCAAAAATTAACAGTGCCATCTGATGACAATATAATCTACTAATATGTTGGCAATGGTTACGTGCTTAAAAGACTGTAGGAGGCGCCATCAATTAACACATCGTTTAGTTAGATGGCTTACATTCTACATGCAATCAGTGTGACCGTTTACCGTTTACAGTTTACGTCATGTATCATTAACACAAACATATAATTGTCCATGGGAAGAAACAAGTAGAAGAACAGGAAGAAAGAAGGAAGAAACAGGATGAAGCTGCATACTGTGTGAAATATTCGACAGGTAGAAGAACAGGAAGAAAGAAGGATGAAACAGGATGAAGCTGCATACTGTGCGAAATATTCGACAGGTAGAAGAACAGGAAGAAAGAAGGATGAAACAGGATGAAGCTGCATACTGTGCGAAATATTCGACAGGTAGAAGAACAGGAAGAAAGAAGGAAGAAACAGGATGAAGCTGCATACTGTGCGAAATATTCGACAGCTAGAAGAACAGGAAAAAATAAGGAAGAAACGAGAAGAAGCTGCATACTGTGCGAAATATTCGACAGGTAGAAGAACAGGAAAAAATAAGGAAGAAACGAGAAGAAGCTGCATACTGTGCGAAATATTCGCACTAGTCAGCTTGTAGAATTATTATTGCACTTAAAAAATCGCCATTCATATTCAAATGCAGAATTTGAACCTAAAATTATTGGTGTTACTCGTTTTGTAGCATGGCTCTTGGTTAGGTCTTGGTTCATTGGTAATTTAAAGCCAAACTAGAATATGCATTTTTAAAATCCGACAGCGGGCACTTCGTCCAAAATGACATGTGGCCCATGATAGGTAATCACACGGGGGTGTTAAACGTCACAGGGTGTAATTATCATAGAGGCTTTCTCACGTGAAAAGGTATCCGTTTTATTTTTGAACGGTTTGTTTCCGGTACGCCTACAACCTACCTCTGCGAATGCATAAGACTCCGTAAAATGAAACCCACATCACACATTAAACTCAAACGCCCCCGACTGGCGAAAAAAAAGTTAAATAAAGCATATGGTACCCGCCCGTACAATTCGGGCACCCCACCTTCTTATCTGTCCATAGCCACGAGGGTAAAGGTTAAAATAAAACTAGTCAAAAAATAATCTTCGGCCTTGCCGAACCTTAATTACCCTACACCACCACTTTCAATGTTGTTGTTTTTTAAAAAATGGCGTGGTTTTGGTCCGATCAAACCCATTTGAGAACTGTGCCGTCTGTAGACTACTAGAGGCTTATGATCCAAATTTCAACTCGATGTCTCAATTTTGACGGCTGTTTACGCGATCACGGGACGGGTCGTCTTTTATTTTCATTTAATTTTCCCTACTCTGTGACGTGACATCTCGCCGCGTTCTTGTCACGGCGGGAACGCCGCCGCCAACAATTAGGCGCTCCGGAGAGCGGAGCGCAAATCTCGTTTTGTGACTTGAAGGGAGAGAAGGTCTGAGACTTCAGAGAGGAGAAGTCGGTTCGACATGTGGGCGGAAGTGAGCACTCATGCCTTTAGGAGGGGAACGAAAGGTACTACATTCAAGGCAGGTACGCGAAAGATTTGTCACGTCACTCCCTATTATAAATTTACAGCAATTCTTTTTATTTTTCTTGTGTTCCTGATTAAAAGCCCTCCCCTTTTTTACGTCAATTTTCTTTTGTTCCGTCTGTTTATTTATTAAGGGACGCGAATGGGGAATTAGGCCATTGAGGCACGAACAACGGCAGTTATCGAGCGAAGAAATAGACAGACAGACGGACAGACAGACAGCCGGGCATAGCTAGATTGACTAGTGAGGTGATGCTGATCATTTCTATATATACTTTTCCATACCTGCCACGCCTCCTTCAATGCGTTGCATTTCTACTGTGACAAAATCAATATACCCTCACCACGTAGTAGTGTAGGTTATAAAAAAAACAATTATTCACTTTTTTTTCATCAATTTCCACCTTCCGTCCTTCCGCAGCAAGGACGCATGCATTCATCGCCTCTGGAGCCACGGTCGAGACGAGAGCAGCATTAGGGTGGGGGAGGAGCAGCAACGGGAGGGCATGCAACGAATGTCAACGGAGGATTGTCATTATTTTTGGAGGCGCACACTGTCTCTATTGGTGATGGAATAGGGAGTGAAGAACACTGGGCGGCGTGAAGACGGCGAGAGAGGATTTGGGGAGAGAGAGACAGAGGAAGATTTAAACATTTAAAGGAATACGTCCTTTTTTTTATCGAGTGATCTCGGTAATATACATAGCCTAAAAACAATCTACCGGAATCACTTACGAACATCCGACTTCTGAACAATTACCGCGGACGCACTTTTGTGAAACATGAAAAGAAATACCCGAGGGGCTATTCAGGTAGTCCGAGCGAGATAGTTCTCTAGTCATAATAGAGACCGTATTCGAATTATACGTTTCAATTAAACCAGCTATAGGACACATCAATTAAATATTGCATCATTAATGGTGCAATAATATAGTTTTATATGACAGTAATTGTAAGCAATTACGTGATAATATCTAAATAAGTCTTTCACTTGACTCATTTTTTTCGCGCGGTGCGTTTGAAATTCTTTCGAAACGGAAGGTTTTTTGTGATACCCAAAAACCTACTGCGGTGACAATATGATTCATTTTCTTTTTGATTTGAAAATATGATTAACTTTCAAAGTTTGTTGAGAAAACATACAAACTACAAGCCGTTAGTTTTTTTTACGACATCTAAGGGTTAGAAATTCTTCATTTTGTAAATAATATCTCTCTGGAGTGCATACACGTAACATTTCCCATGTAAAAGATCAGATATATTTTTGGCCAATATCTCCGAAAGTAACGTGGTAAGGGATTGAATTTTTGGTGTCATTAGAAGGGTGAGATATTTTTCTTTAAAATGAAACTAAATTCATTGACTTCTAAGTAAAATGATATTTCGCTCAAACTACCTTAAGGTGGGTGAATAAAATGTGTGGAGATAATAAACAGCTTGAAATTGTTCGCTGCTGAGGGTTTTGATGCCTTTAACGCTGATTTTTTTCCGCCAGACCGATGGACTCAAAGACTTTAGCAAGAAGTAATGTAAACTTTGTAATAAAACGACAATAATTTATTTGAATGATAAATGATATGAGAAGCATTACATTAGCAGTAAAAAAATTTCTCATTTGAGCTTTTTTCTCCCAAAACACACACAGTTTTTGAAAAAAACCTTTTCGCAAAATATGAAGAGCCGGAACCACATTACGATGATACCAAATAATATTCGCACTATTACCTCAGTGATGGATATTGATTAAAATGTTATGAAAGCTCATTTTGACCTAAATTATCTCAAAATACACAGAAAAAGTATTTCTAATGTTTTTAACAATTCCAAGGCATCAGGGAAGTAACAACCTCATGACAAGTCAGGGCATTAAGCGCCACGGAAATTGATTGATTGATTGAGTAAAATGATATTTCGCTCAAACTACCTTAAAGTTCTTGAACTAGATTGAAGGAGGGCACGTTGCATGCTGTGATTTTGTAAAGGAAAAGACAGAGGGTATGCATGAGAGAGAGACATACATACGTTGCATGTGGGTGCTCGTGCCGCTCGAAGAGGAGCAGGAGGAGTCAAGGGCGTTCGACGACCAAGGGGGTCGGGACGACTGCCAATTAACACCGAAGGGCGGTGGAACGATGAGATAACCCCGGGAGGGTGGGCGGTGGGAGGAGAAAGGGAGGGGGGACATGAGGGAGGGGGGAGGTGATAGGTTGGAAGGGGGGGGGAGAGGGTAACAATGAGATGCGGTGAGGAGAGGGGGGTGCGCTCCTCTGGTCTCACACGCGGAGCATTGTGCACGTTTGTGGGAAACGAAGGCATCTGAGGCTACGGATAGGTTTGAAGAGATAGCCACGACATATCGAAATAGGCGGCGTTCCACAGGGCTCCATTCTGGGACCGTTGCTTTTTCTTCTTTATATAAATGACCTACCAATGTCACTAAATGGTGACATATTCATGTATAATGTAACACTCGATTTATTTGTTTGTAATGTTACACTCGCAACTCACTCAACACTGTAGTACACTTCCTTTTCCTTCCACACAGGTTCACTACTCCACACTTTTTACCTCATGGCCCGACAATGTCCCCACACGTTCTCTCTCTCTCTCTTTCAACAAACTACTCGTAGCCATGGCATTGTTTATACTTTAAGGGCTGCCAACCCAAGACTGATGGATATGATACATATTACAATACAGATGATACTAACCAACTGCTTAAGCAGACAGGCAATATAGTTATGCCAGTTCAAGAGGCAGTTGTGAACATGGAACGATGGTGTATTGAGAATAAGGTCCTGATAAATAAGAGTAAATCTTCGTCCATGATGTTTCACCCAATACAGAAAAAATTGACCACAGTCCATACATAAAATTACCAGATTGCAGCTTGATAAGTACCACTGATACAAAATTCCTTGGCCTCTATATAAATGAATCTTTAAGTTGGGACACTCATATTGATTACCTTGCCTCCTAAATAGCCTCTGGATGTTATTTGATTCGAAGGATGATCAATCTAACAAATAAGGACATAGCCATTACCTTGTATCATGCTCATAAATACAGCAGATTATAATATGAGATTGTGGCATGGGGTAATTCTGCAAAATCCAAAAGAATTTTTAAACTGCAGAATTGGGTAACCAGAAAAATATGCAAAACAAGACAACAAGACAGTTGTCGAAATTTCTTCAAGAAATTACAGATTACGCCCCTATCTTGTGTCTATATGTATCGTGTAATAATGTATATAAAAATGTTTGAGGGCAAGCTAAACTTGATAACCAATCAAGATGTACATATCATACAAGAAAAAAATTTCATTATGCAACAATTGCACATAATTTATCACTATACAGCAAAGGGCCAATCTACATGGGTCCTTAGAAATAAAAAATGAGCACAGACTAGTCTGTTTTGAACTGAAATTGAAGAGATATTTTCTGGGTAATTGTTTTTACTCTGTAAGCGAATTCTTGTCAAATGAAAAATGATGTGCTCTGTTTTGTTCCCAAATTTGTATACTCTATTGTCATGCTTTGTCACCTATGTCATTTTTTGTACTTTTCTGAGGGGTCTTATATATGAGCCAAGATATCCCCTGGACCAATAAACTATACTACTACCATAATAATGATCGAAGATGACAATGAGTCGAAAAATATCATATGAATCGGTGGTAGCAGAACGGCATGCACGCGATCGTCACAAAATGGAGTATCAGCATGATTGATCACAATATCGATTTCCAACGCCGACCTATTCGATATTCACGATTTGGAAAAACATGTAATCATCGAAGATCGGTGTATTGCTTCATAATAAATCATTTATAAACGGCAGAGTATATATGAGATAGTTCACTTAATGCGAGTATAGAAGAAACACAGGAGAAAATGTTATGTAACAGATAAGAGAAATGCCATTTTATGAAAAACCTGCGAGCAAGATCAGAACTCTATTTAAAAAATGAACAACAAAGCATAGAAACCTTACGACCTTTTGTTTTCATTTTCTAACTAATTACTACGATAACAAAATCAAAAAGCGATAGTTCCATTGACATGGCGCTGAAGTCGGATGTTACTTCTGGAAAAAATTTTCCAACTTTAAATATATCTGTGGAATATTCTGCATATTTCCATAAAGTAAGTATATATATATATATAGAGTGGCAAAGAGATAGGGAGATTCGGATATGAGTTTTTAAATAATACTTTGGCCGATTGGAATAGGTGTATCGAAGTTGCACGACAAGCCATAACAAATGAGCTTTGGCACACGGCCACTACATTTAGTGTCGCATAACTCACATGATGTTCTTATGATGATTTCGGTGCCTGGATGTTTACTAATCGACCAATAGCAACGGAAACAAATATTATTGAGTCATCGAGTCCAACATAAACGTGTATTTTAATGTGCATTAAGGAGCATCGTCTGTAATGAATCGAATTCACGTCAATTATGATAAGACACGCGACCACCAAACATGGAGTCAACTGCTTACCGATGAATCTTAGGAACGACAAAGCAATTGATACTCAGAAAAAGCACACAACAGCCATGGTAAACTCACCTCTGTATGTTGAAGCAAAATCACCGGGTACCACTATCGCCTCCAAGTGGCCTTCCCCCTAAACCAAAATACTTCCTCCCCTAAGTTGGTGGCACCTGAGAAATTCTTCACAAAGATCTCAAAAATTTACGTCCAGTTTTTAGCATTTCTTTGCCACTCTATAAACATTTACTCTATAATATTTCGTACCCTAATGTTTGTTGTCAATCGGTAACGACAATCATCAGTGAAATCACCATTTATTTAAAACAGAGTGAATAAAACCTGAGAATATGTATTTTTTCCTGACACAAACAGTCGCGACAGATCCTCCTAAATCAATGAAAAGACAATCGAAATGTATTACGATCTCATACTCCACCATTAACTGGCAAAACTCGGTGTCATTCACGGAAAGAGGCGAGTGGAGGTCACTCACAGGGGGGCGCCCCCATGCGTTGAAGGACGCGAGGAAAGGTATCGAACGGATGCCCACGACCTTCGAAAGGACCGGGCGAAGGAATGAAACAACGCGTTCACTTTTCTTGGGGGCCGAACTCTCCACCAGTTAGCGCCGCCAAGTCAAGCAACCCTATTAACCCGCATCGATACGCATCTCTCGTCTACTTTGTTGATTTGTGGATCTGTCCCCGATGGGTCCAAACTAAGGATGAATCGAATCCAAATGTTGATTCTCGATTCCATCGATTCTCAGGATTAGAATCAGCATCGAGAATCGATCGCCTAAAGTCGATTCCGATAGATAAATATTCAAATCAAATTTCATTTATCACATCATATTTGTCTCTGTAGTTTTGGGTGCAGGCTATCAATTTGTACTTTTTACCTACCTCAATAATCTGAGGATATATATTTGTAAATAAATATACTTTTTGAGCGACTTAATTGTCTTTGTCATTTTATTTCAGCCAATACTTGCATTTAAATAATAGTCGTACGCTACTGGTATATCAATATCCCACCTGTTTATTTGGAATAAGAATCGATGGAATCGGAATCGAAAAAAAGTGGAATCGACTCATCCCTAGTCAATACATCTTTGGACATCAAGATTTCGGCACATCGAATATCGATTTTTAAAAGAGAAAATCATAAATATAGAAAGTATAGCTCTCGGGTTTCCAAACCGAGTGAAGGTGGTTTTTGGCACCGTCGCGACGTTTCGAAGGCGTGTTCTGCCATCGTCCTCAAAGTGATAATTTTGGCCAGGAGGGTGTCACTTTATATATGCTCTGAGGATGAGCTCAGCTTGCTTCTGATTGGCCCTCTTTTCCCGCATTTTTTCTAACGAGTCTCGTGACTGGTTTCCACGGATTGCTGATCTGAAAACCTCTGTCTCTGTTTATGCTGACTCTGTGGTTGTTGATTTCCACAGCCTCCTTCACAATCCGGTCCATACAACTCGGAGCGAGGTGAAGGATCTCAGTCCCTTGAAATTGATCCTATGTCCATTCTCGAGGCTGTATTCCGCTACTGAGGATTTTTCGGGGTGGAAGAGCCCGATGCACCTTTCAGAGCGGGAAAAGAGGGCCAATCAGAAGCAAGCTAGCTCATCAACAGAGCATACATAAAGTGACACCCTCCTGGCCAAAATTATCTCCCTGAGGACGATGGCAGACTACGCCTTCGAAACGTCGGTGCCACTAACCACCATCCCGAGAGCTAAGTATTAGCCGGGAAAGCCTTAAAACTTACATCATAAATATAAGTAGAGGAGAGGGAATAGGGAGGGCAAAGGACACTAGAGTCACTTCAGACATTCTTTACCCTCTCTGACGTCATACTCTTCACCAATAGAGTGCCACCTAGCTTTTCAAAGGCTATATCCCATATCAATACGGATCACCACTTAATAGACCAATCATCGACCACAAGCGCAGAAAATCAAACTTTTGGTGAATCGAAAATCAATATTTTAAAGGGAAAAACATCTTAGGGGGAGGAAGAATGGCGGAGGAATGAGGACCTTTGTGGGGCACGCACACCCCGTCCTTCTTCCTCCTACATCACGCTCTCTGACGCCTTGTTCGTCACAAGTGTATGCCACCGGGTTTTGGCGCCACTACACCACACATCATTACGAATCACATCTTCAGATATCAAATTAGCATCGCCCGCTCGCTTCGAAAATAGAGATGTTGGTAGATTGAAGATGGATATGAGGGATGATATGATAGGGATGAGAGAGGGGGTGAGAGAGAGAGAGAAAGAGAGAGGGAGTGAGAGAGGGGAGTGGAATTTGGAGGAGAGGGCGATTCATGAGACTCGTGGGAAGGAAGCGAATGCAGGTGGTGGTGGTGGGGTGGGGGGTGGCAGATTAGAGTGAAAAAAAATGAGGCGATGAGGCGATTCCACTTTTTTCGATTCCGATTCGGATTCTTTCAAATCGATTCCCGATTCTCGATTCCGATTCCATCGATTCTTATCCCTAATAACAGGTGGGATATTGATATACCAGTAGCGTACGACTATTATTTAAATTAAAATATTGGCAGAAATAAAAGGACAAAGACAATTAAGTCGCTCAAAAAGTATTTTTTTTTAAATAGCAAATATATCCTTAGCTTATTGAGGGTAGATAAAAAGTACAAATTGATGATAGCCTTCACCGAAAAAATTACTGAGACAAATATGATGTGATAAATGAAATTTGATTTGAATATCAGTCTATCTGGAATCGATGGAATCCGAATCGACTTTAGGCGATCGATTCTCGATACCAATTCTAATCCTAAGAATTGGTGTCGAGATAATCCTTAGAATCGGTGGAATCGAGAATCGGCATTTGGATTCGACTAATCCTTAAAAAAAGGGTACAATGGAGAGAGGAGGGAGGGAAAATGCGGGAGTGAATTGAGACGGGACAAAGGGAGGGAAGGGGCGCGAGACGAGTTAGACCGGGACGAGGAGGGTCGAATGGGGCGAGGTCATAGGGTGGGCGAATGGGACCAAACCCTGGGGTCTGGCCAATGGGAAAGCAGGCTCTCCGATCCGAGTTTAGCCCAAAGCACGGGCTCCCCTCCCATGGACATGAACAAGTATAATGTGGAACAGTGTTGGAGACTGTCTCTCACGAGGCCTGGAAGTGAGCACACAAGAGGGTGAGTTTGGCAACATGGTTCTCTCTCTCTCCATGAGACCCAGACAGTCGAACAAGAATGAAAAGGATACAAAGGAGGATATGGGCGAACGTTGATTCGACAGATAGTGGAAATTAATATTATATTATACATTTGAAACGGACTTTTCCGACGCCATGACCTAAAATAGCGCCTACGGAAAGCACTTCTACATCTACGTAACACCCTGCGAGCCACCACGAGGGTGTGTGGCAGGGGGTGAAGATCACCAAACATGCACTATTGACATGCAACTAGGATATTTAAGGGAGACATGCTAGAGAACAGGGTCACATGCAGCTAGATGGTTAGTATCTACATAATAAGAAATGGATAATTGGTTGTTATTACATGCATCATGCACTACAGACTACTCTAACTATATTTCACCTACCTATCCCTTTCCTACGCTGCATATTGTTCTCTCTTACGGTACGCGGGAAAAATGACATTTTAAATCTATCGGTACGACAATCTATCTCTCTAATCTTGTTAATCTGATCAAACCTAGCATAATACGCAGGGGTTCTTAATATATATCTTACGTTATCTGAGAACAAATTCGTTTCGAATTTACTTGAAAGGTTTAACCTAAATTTTAACCTGCGTTCTGATAGTAATTCTCATCCTAGTTCTTCTATTAAACTCGTAACACTTATACAATTATCATAACGGCCTTTAACAAATCTAACGGATCTCCTTTGCACACGCTCTAATTCTTTTATCAAACCTTCTTCGTACGGATCCCATATACTAGCAGCGGCATATTCTAAATGAGGCCTGACAAGTGTAAAATAGCCTCTTTCTCGTACTCTCTCGTCGCACTTGCCTAGAACTCTTTTTACGAATCCTAATCTACGGTTTGCTACACTAGTAATTTCCCTGATGTGTTTCCCCATGACATGTCTTCAATGATGGTGACGCCTAAGTATTTAATTGATTCTACGTTAGATATTTTCTTTTCTTCGATGCTATAATTATTCCGGGGAAAGCCATTCTTTTTCCAAAGTTCTTTATCGCGCATTTCTTCAAACTTAATTCTAGCTGCCAACTATCACACCAATCATCAATCGAATCCAAATCCTTAGCTAAAGACTGACTGTCCTCTTCATTTCTAATTTCCTTATATACTACTGCATCATCGGCAGAAAGACGGAGCTTGAAAGCCTTAAAAAAGACGCTTAAGAGCCATTGAGTGGTCGATGGAGACAGGTATGAAGGCATCAAGCTGTAACCTGACAACCGAAATATCAGCCATTTTACTTCGCCCTGTTCATTTCCAGGTCTCCAATGGATAGTACGGAATGTGGACGCATTGGCGGAGATATGGAAATAACTAAAATATCTACTTATTTATTTAAGTCAATTAGATCATGAAAAAGTGGTATAAGTGGCTTGAATTACCAATTTTCGTCAAACTCACTATGTTTTTTCGGTGAAAACTGGGAAAGTTCTGTTTGACAAAAAAATATTTTTTTGTAAAAATTCGAACATGATCTCCAATATGACTGGAATAATAACTCGCAATAACCACCCAAATGCGGTTTCATCCTAAAATGACAGTAATGCCTTCTGAAGGATATTGCCTACAAGTAGAAAAACATGTACTCTGTCTGATATGAGCAAAATGCTGCATTTCCACGCTATTTTATTCGCTGATTGGATTAAAAATCGGATGTTTTTCAACGAGAGAGTGGGAGAAGCACGGGGGGTGAGTACTTTTCATTGTAAAAAGAATTCCGCGGAAAATACTGAGAGTTCTTATCACCATTGAAAATGAATTTCCGCCAAGACACGCCTGAATCCACCGAGTTTAGTATTTTCCATGAAAAATATGTTCCAACTACTCCAAAAACTGGTTATTACAAAGAAAAATCCCGATAAACAGAATAAGAAATAAATTTTAGGCATTACCAAAACTCATTTTTTTATTATAAGACATACATCGAGACATTTGAAATGCAGTAACTTTAATTATAGAGATCGCCCCCCCCCCCCAGCAGTAAGCTTCTCTGCCGATATAGAAAATAATGCCGATTGGAAATCAATCCAGGAATAATATGCAAGTTTTGATTTTTGATTTTGGGTAACGGAGGTCATCACAGAAAGCAGTGTTTTCAAACCAAATAGTCAACACTAGAGGGTTTGTTACCGTTCGCAAATATTCTCCTGAAATCGTGAAAACTCCCTCAACGTACTCCCAGAAATCGTTAAACAGAGTGTCCTTCAATTACGCCATTTGAAACGAGCAAATACCCCAAGAGTATGCCAGCAAGGAGAGCGTTTTTCAGCCGCCGAGGCGTGGAGAGGCGGGTCGCCGATTATGTTACGCCCTGAGTGGAGAAGGATTTCACGTCTCAGGAGAGAGGAGATGAGGGTTGCGGGAGGGTGGGGAGGGGTGGGGGGTTGAACGGGGTTGCTTGGAAGGGGGGTGGGTCGGAGGGGTGGTTAATGACGTCACCGCAAGATCGCGCCGAGCGGCGTCTCGTTGGGGGGTTCACAGCTCACGAAGCACGAAAAGAAGAAGAGGCGGGGTGGAGATTGCTCGTAGCCCTCGGGATACACGGGCCAGGAACCTTATTCAGTAAGGATTGCACACGTTTATACCTCAGTAAGTCCGTGGTAGATACGTCTAAGCCCCCGATAAATATCAACTTTGTAATGGGCCATTTTGAAATCTTCTTGGCTATGACGTCAACATCTCGTCACAGTCGAGGCTCGAACTTTCCGAGGCCATACTGTGTCGGCCACCGGGATTTTCATCGTCTTCTGTTTGTAAGTCGTAGTATTAAAATGTTCAATTTCCCAACGGAGGTAAGGTGATTAATTCGAATAGAATGTTATTATGGCAATTCAGACTTGTATAGTCCCACAAATTTCCCATAAATGTAATCTACATCTACATAATACCCTGCGAGCCACCACGAGGGTGTGTGGCAGGGGGTGAAGATCACCAAACATGCACCACCGCCATGTAAGTAGGATATATAATGTAGACATGCTAGAAAATAGGGTCATAGTTTATTAGTTACTACAGTAGATTATTAGTTATTGCAAGTAATTGCAGTAGTTATTACAATAGAATATTAGTTACTATTCTGGCAAATAAGACTTGTATAGTCCCACAAATTTCCCATAAATGTAATAATGAATCGTCACCAATTACTTCAGATCTCAGGAATCCGCAGTTACAACAATTGACGTACTGGAAAAATTAAGACGCCTAAACAAAAAGAAATTATTATTTTTCGACCAACTTGAATCAAATGCCTCTCGAAATTTGCGTAACAAGAAAGAGGTACTCCATTGTGTTTTGGACGAAATCGCTCAGAGACACACGACATTGACAAATAGGTAGCAACTGACTCCTGTCGTTTTACACCAAAACCATGTACCACCTCTGACATTCGTAGCTTACACGCAAATGAGAATCCAAGGTAAGTCTTCGTCATCTCTTTAATAGCTTTGTGCCAAAGTGTCCATTTATTACACTCAGGCTTATGTCAAGACGTGTTTATTCATCATAAAAGTGGTGGCCATACAGTAACTTATGGAGCAATAGTTATTCTGATGTCCTAAAATGCCTCAATATAATAGTTTCAATGACTTCCCAAATTCATAAATAAAACAATGGCACAGAGACCCTTGAAATGCGGCAAATGGTTGGAAATACATGAGAAACTTGTTGAACCTCTCCCTAAGAATATCACAGCGAGAGATTTTACACGAGAGACTTTTCTAATAAAATTACCTAATAAAAGTGTGGGAGGTAGTGATATTCCCTGTACCATTATCGGAGGCCAGGGCTTTATTATTACTAAGTAATCTACCGGTTAAGGTAAGGTTATATAGAGTGTCAGATAAAATACTCCAGTCTCCTTTATAATTTTCTAACATTCCTTTCATCGTTATAGCATTGAGGTAGTGTTATGCCCTGTATCATTATCGGAGGCCAGGGCTTTATTATTACTAAGTAATCTACCGGTTAAGGTTAGGTTATATTGAGTGTCAAATAAAATCCTCCAGTCTCCTACACGCGGAGGGCCTTCATAATTCCCTAGCATTCCTTTCGTCATTATGGCATTCGATCTACCCTTCTTCATCCCCTCCATAAAATCTATTCATGTTCTTCCGTTTCCCAGTTTCTCAACTTCCTCTTCCCTCTCTCGCAGTCTTTAACCGACGTCACGCCCTCCATCCCAGCCCCTACCCACCCAGCCACCAACTTCGCCTCCAACTCACCTCATTCAGAAGTACCCTTTCCTCACCCACCACCACACCACGCACTTCCTCGTTTGCCTCAAGGTCCTTATACCCAGGTCATGAGTCATGACACGCACTTGTCTAATGTAATCTACCATCTTGGATCGAATTTTTGGCGGGGTTCAAATTTTGCATGCAGATGAATGGGTGTTATCGGGACAAAGATCCACAAGTATTTCCTTGAATAATTTAGTCTATGCTATGAAACTATTTGAGTTGACAAACAATGCTAAGCGGCTTTAGAACCCGTTTGTATTTCCAGCCTAAAACCTCCCTTTCGACTCCAGGAAAGTAGTAAACAAAGGTTCCGACACCATAATCCAAACGTGGTCATAGGGACAAAGATCCACGTATATTTCCCAGAATAATTTAGATAATGCCATGAACATTTTTGAGCTGACAGACAATACTAAGCGGCTTTAGAACTCTTTAAGACTTTTGGTCTGACGCCTCCCGTTCCACTCCATGAAAGTGATAAACAATGGTTCCGACTCTATAATTCAAACATGGTCATAGGGAAAACGATCCACGTATAATTACCTGAATAATCTAGGCTGTCCTAAGAAACTTTTCAAGTTGACAGAAACTACTAAGCAACTTTAGAATTCATCTGGACCTTTGGCCTGACGCCTCCCGTTCGACCCCAGGAAACTGGTAAACAATGCTTACGACTTCATAATTCAAGCTTGGGCATAGGCAACATGATCCACAATTGTTTCCATTTATAACTAATATAATGGAATACACCGTTTGCCGATAATAGAAAAAACTAAAGTGCTTCAGAATTTGTTTAAACTGCCGGCCTGGTGCCTCCCGTTTGATTTCAGTAAAGTTGCAATTATTGCATTCGATGGAATATTTCAAACATGGACTAACTTATCTAAGCAGGCTCAAACCCTTTCAATTGATTTATGCATCTAAAATATTAATTTTCAGGAATCGTATGCAGAAATCAGAAAAACTGAAATAAACTGGTAGGATGAAGAATTTAAGCAGCGAAAAATAAATACCTCGCGGTGGAACCGACCCTGCGACCATGCCGATGACAAGATCAGACGCTAACCACTACGCCCCGCTGAAAATGCTAATCTAAGTAGAAATTACATATAGAATTTCAAAACATGGCTCCAGTGGGCTTCCAAGTTGGTTGTTGCCCATTTTTTGGTGGAAAAGTACCTATATATTCCTTCCGATAGTGTCATTTGTACACAACAACAATTAGTATTTCTATGTCTCCATTTTGGCTTCATAAATCGGGAGAAAACTAGCTCAAAATTCGTAAAGTACCTTAAATACCAAAGGACGGTGACCCCTTCCTGCCTGTTAATTTTTAGAGTAATATTTATCCTTTAAGTCCTTATTTTGCCAAAATTTGACGCTTAATTATAATTAAGCACCACATAAGTGATTAATCGGCGAGCATACATAATTACTGCGTGCCAAAATACGCTAAGGAAGGCTATCCTAAAATATGAGGTGAGAGATAGTTCTTTTTTCGTCGTAAAAAATATTTTATCTTTAATGAACAACAAGATATACCTCTTAGAGCTTACCTAGTCCTTTCATAATTTAAAGATCAAATTCAATTTCATGTTTAAAAAAGAATTTGTAACATTGATCATGGCTAAACACATTTGCTCACCCAATGAAAAGTAACAGTGCTACGGGACATCGAGCCCGATCCAAAATGAAGAAATCAGAGTGCATTATGGGATCGTGTCATGACCTGGGTATAAGGACCTTGGTTTGCCTTATTTTCCGTTCACCGCACCTTCTCCATCCTCTTCCGCACCCATTATTTCAAAAGTCTGCAGCTCCCTCTCGTCCTCGAATCCAAGAGTCCACGTTTCTGTTCCAAAGAATGCAACACCCCTCTATCTACGCTCTGGCCGATTAGGAACGGAGTTTTGAGGTTTCTAAGGGGAGGGGAGAGAGGAGAGGACACTAAAGCCTGAATCACACAATACTTGCCCTTGTACAAGTCCGAGGATGCTAGCGAGTACTGGATTTCTAGTACGAAACCTAGCATGATCGAAATCTTCGTAGGAGCTATCACACGACACTTGATCTTGCACAAGGTCTGTTTAGTAGATCTTCGATGTATTACAGTCGTGGAAGGAGTTTGACGACCGAAATGGGTGATTTCGAACGAAGACGACGGCCTTTAGCTGCTGCAGTTCCTCAACCTCAATTACCTCAGGTACCCAAGCCATTGTGTATTGTTGTGAGGTTTGCGTTGTTTATTTGACCGCGGGAAATTTTAATTGTCACGAGGGACTATGGAGGCGCTGACATCAAAAATTGACGATCTCATTGCAAAGAGCAAAGGTGATTGGTCAGCGGCTACTAGGTCCTACTAGGAGCAAGTGTCAAACTAGTGCCGTACCAATTACGAAAACAAGGATACCAGCTAGTATGCTAGCGATCAAGTAGGATTTCCAATATGCTTGGTCTGTATCACACGATACTTGGTCTTGCACAAGTCCTTGTATGCTAGCTAGCATCCTCGGACTTGCACAAGGTCAAGTATAAATTACAGAGATAGATTGTAGAACCGATAGGTATAAAATGTTATTTTCTCCGCGTACCATTCGGGACCAAAAGAGCTGTGATCGTTGTCATTAATAGTGCGAATAGTGACAATAGCTAGACATTAGATCTTTCTCTTTACATCCTCTACGTTCTTATTTATGCTGATGTAAATATTGATATTCTTATTTATGCATGATATTTTGAATCTGTAGAAGGTAGTAGTCATTGTATCCCTTGCATGTTGGAACGATTGATAGAATGTGCTTGGTTAGTAGATTTTTAATTGGCGCATTGCATGTGTGGTACGCTGACTTCAATGTAGTTTCGGTCTTCTGCTGTATAATTCACGCATGCCTGGGACGTAGATGTAGATGAAGTATCGTGTGATTCAGGCTTAAGAAAGGGTAGAAAAGGGTGAGGAAAAAAAATGTGAGCGGCGAGCAGGAGATATTTTATCAGGAGCAGAGGAGGAAGGAAGGAGGCTAGAGTGGGTGAAGCAGGGGGTGTTCTTCTTTTTTTTCGTCTTCCGCGGGAGCACTCGCGAGGCTCGCTGTGCACGACGGGAAGGGGAGGGAGGGCAAAGAGGGAAAGCGATTGCGAAACAACGAACGAGAAAAAAAGCAACAGTCGAAAAAGAAAGGTGTAGAGGCAGAGGGAGAGAGAGGGGAGGGGAATAGCGCGAGTGGAGGGGAGGGGAGTGTTATGAAGACAAATGTAAGAGGAGGAACACATGTGTGTGGTGCCATCGGAATGGATCGGCCAATCGGAATGGCCCACTTCGCCGAGTGACGTACTCCGTGAAAGCGAGAAGGGGGGTGGGTGGGTGGGGAGGGACGAGGAGGGGAGAGAGAGAGGGAAAGGATAATGGATGCAGAGTTCAATAAAAGGTATAGTGTGGAATTCCACAGAGAAAAAAATCATCCGCCTTGACCGGGATTCGAACCCGGATCCCTCGATTTCCGGCCGAGTTCTTTTTTTATATTTTTTTAGTTTTTATCTCTTTTTTACATAAAATAATATTAAAAGACGTTGAGCAGCCATGCCTTTTCATGCTCTGAGGACGGTAACTTTTTATTTACTATTTTAATTGTATCGATTAAATCCGATACTTTATTTTTCTGACCTGTTTGACTTTAGGCGAAAGTTGCTATTAGTTCTGTTAAGAATATACTTTTCTTGGCGGGAAATAATTTCAAATTTATAGTAAACATTATTTTCTCCAATGCTTTAGCCAGTTAAGCTACCGAGGCGTACTCTTCCCCTGTGGATTTTAGGGACATTTATGGGACCAGAGGTTCTCGACTGCCGGAAATACAATGTAACAACCAGTCGCTACTGAGCGCTCGCTGTGTCGCTACGAGGAAAGATCGTATTAGCTTTGAACACAGTGGGGCGTTCACTCTATGGCTCACCATATACTCACCACTCGGCCGGAAATTGAGGGATCCGGGTTCGAATCCCGGCCAAGGCGTTTGATTTTTTCTGAAATGAAATTTCACACGTCATCCGCCTTGACCGGGATTCGAACCCGGATCCCTCGATTTCCGGCCGAATGTTTCAGCCAGTTAAGCTACCGAGGCGTCCTCTTCTCCTTTGGCTTTTAGTGACTATACGGGACCAGATGCCGACTCGACTGCCGGACTTAAAATGTAACAACCAGTCGCTACTGAGCGCCACTGCCCACGAGGAAAGATCGTACTATGAACACAGAGATGCGTTCACTCTATGGCTCATTCTATACTCACTAACTGGCTAAAGCACTCGGCCGGATATCGAGGGATCCTGGTTCGAATCCCGGTCAAGGCGGATGATTTTTTTCTCTGTGAAATTTCGTAAAAGTGAAGCTCCGTGGCTAGTCCCGGTTAGCTTAAAATCTGTCAAAAGGTATAGTGCTGAGTCGCATAGGAGGGCTTTGCCACATAGATGAATGGGCAATTGTGTCGAATGATAGCATTTTCGCTGCTCTCTTGGCCTCAAAATAAAACAATCGACTCATCTTTAGAATGATCGACCAATAATTAACCAGTGCGAGTCGCGACGCTCTCCAAGAAGAGGGGATGAGTTGGAGGAAGAGGCAGGAGGGTGGAGACTCGGGAGGGGAAAGGATTTAGGATTCGGTAGCAGAATATGTGCTGCTGACAACGGTCCATTAATGCTCAAGTGCTCCCCTTCCCACTCCCCTCGCTTCTCCTCCCTCACACCCATTCCTCGCACACACACGAAACGCCAAAGTGAACGGACGTGTTTCTTAAACGATCCCGATTTGCCATTGATTCGTGGGTTCTTGGTGAATTTTCTCCGCTGAAACAGGTCACATTAGCACAGAGTCTAACAAAATTGCGTTGAAGAAAGGCCTAGAAGACCTAAAAATCCCATTCCTCTATCTTGAGTGAAAGTACTTTTACAAAGCAAAAAATGAAACCACTGCACCGAACCCAATGGTATGCATGGACCACCAGGGAGGCCTTTGGGGGCCCCCCTGGTGGTCCTGGCTTTTTAAAATAGCCCAATTTACGACCAGATATATTTTCTAACTGCATGCCAATTTTCAGCTTAATCGGTTCAGTAGTTTTTGCGTGATGGAGCAACAGACAGGCAAACAGACACCATTACATGTTTGCATAATAGTAAGGATATATATGCATATGTATACCACAATGTTCCTCCTCGGTCTCACCCACTTTCTCACCCGATTCTGATTTCCCCGCGCCACCGCGATACTTCCACCGGGAGGAGATTGATTTGACGGAGCGTGGGTGGGCCGCGAAATACGCGGCTCTACGGAAAAAAACAAAGCAGAACGGATGGGCGGTGCTCAAGGGAGAGAGAGAGAGAGAGAGAGAAGGAAAATAAATGAAAGCGCACGGCGCGAATCGATTTCGTTCGACCGCCACAAACCGACATTTCGGTTACGTCCGTCTTTCAAATGTAAAAGCACAAGGGGTAAGATCTTGACGTCGTGAGAGAAAGACCTGAAAATATATATCGTTTCATCCCTCGTCCCAAATCAACTGCATGGACCCTTTTGAAGAAACGACGTTACATTGTGATGGGAAAAGACAAAAAGAATGTGGGGACACTACTTCCCGTGCCTTCGCGCATCCATTTCACAAACCGGTCGATTGAGAAAAAACAGCGTGGCTTCAGAGTTCTTTCGGAAGTAAGATTTTCAAGCGGCATACAGAGGGGAAATGAAAAAAGCGACTTGTATTTAGAAGTAGGCATGAATCTCGTTACGGGCTACATGCTAAATCCGCAGCTGAAAAAAATATATTTTTAACATAAATTTAGATGAAGAAGTAAACATTTACAGTATGGCGACAGAAAATGACAATACAATAAAAAAGATTATTCAACATCAATCATGACTAACAATATTAGGGGTGTTCAAATGAAAAGGTACGAAACGTCGAAACGACCAAACCGGTTGAAATTTGAATATGCCGCTTTGGGAAAAGGTAGTGAGATATCTAGGGACGCGAATGTAGTGTCCGGCATTGTTGTGCGCATGCGACGGGTGCCCGCACATGACGCAGAAGAAGAAGTAGGCACTTGTGTGTTCCGACCAATTGACGCGGTGACACAGTGAGGACAATTGTGCACTACAGGTTGGGTTACCGGAAGGTGTGCGAGCAGTGGGTTCCGAAGCAGCTCAGCGAACCGCAAAAGGAACTGCATATGGGGCTAGCACTACAACACCTGTTCCGGTAACATGAAGACCCCACTTTCCTGGAACGGATCGTCACCACTTCGAGTCAGAGACAAAGCGGGACAGCATGCAATGGAAGCATGCGTCGTCATCTCCCCCTAAGAGATTCAAAGCTAAGACCTCCGAAGGCAAGGTGATGCTCACTGTCTTTTTCGAGGTCCGAGGCCCGATGCTCATCAAATTCCTCGAGCACGGAAAAACCATTCACAGTGACGTGTACTGTGAGACACTCCATAGCCTACGCAAGTCCATCAAGAGCAAACGGCCCGGGCTGCTCACGGAGGGAGTGATTCTGCTCCAAGATAACGCGCGTCCACACGTCTCTAGGGTCACACGAAGTTTACTGACCAAGTTCAAGTGGGAGCAGCCTGAGGATCCGCCACACAGCCCGGACATGTCGCCCTGCGACTTCCATCTGTTTGGTCCGCTAAAAACACATCTCAAAGGGAAGCGCTCCAACTCGGACGACGAACTGAAGGACACAGTGGAGGACTGGCTCTTGTCACAGCCACACAAATTCTGGGAACAGGGAATCCTTCAGCTCATGAAACAGTGGGATAGTTGCGCTTAGGCCTCTGGTAATTACTTTAGAGTAAAGCTTCAATTATACACACAGTGCCGTTTCGTACCATTTCATTTGAACACCCGTATACATAAGTTAAGATAAAAATCCTAGATGAGAACTCCCGAGTGCCCACTGTTCGCTGTAGCTATAAATAAGATTACCATATGTATGCAGTAAGGTACTTCAATACTCCAGGCGCTCTTGGGCAGAAGACAGAAGGGATGCCAATACCCCCCACTTACATATTTAACTCTATTTTCTCACTCTGTAGTTGCTACGTATCCATTTTGGTCTAAGAGGATTAAACTGTTTCCCTCGACATGCTTAACAGGGCACACAGAGCTAACCAACGCGGGAAGAGACGAAGCGTGACCATTTCGAGGCGCCATGTCGGCATTAATGTCGAAATGGTCGCATAACTCAAGGAGCCCACTGGTCTTGGACATTCTGCCGGGGAAACAACAACGAAAATATGCACTTTTTTATGTACTCTCACATATATACAGAGAAGATACAAGGAAATTCCATCGTGAAATGCGTCCAACTAGAAGGCAAATAATTTCAACAGATTCGGGCGAGATATCGCGGAAGTTCGTCCTATTAAAACAGAAACAACAATTGCACTATTCCACAGGGTATATCCTGTGGAATAGTGCAACAGGGTATATTCTGTGGAATAGTATAATTGTTGTTTCTGTTTTAATAGAACGCAAATTATTCAAGATGAATGTCAAAAGCGAAGCGAAAATTACAAGCACATTTACTCCGCCATAAAAATTTCCTTGACATGCCGACACCTCTCGGTAATTTTTTTTCCTCTTTCCGGGTGCAAGGGAGCATTTTAGAGGAGGGAAGGGGAGAGTTAAACTCTCATGCCGCGATTTCCCCTCTTACCCTCCCGCCCCCCGCCCTTTGGAGAAGGTGGACCTGAGGGGAGCCGGCCCAACCACCCGTTAAGTGTATGACGTGAAAGATTAAGGTAGTCCGAGCGAGATAGAATCCTAGTCATAATAGAGACCATATTCGAATTTCACGTTTTAATTTCATCAGCTGCAACATACATATCAATCATACACACAAGATACACATCAATTAATTATCGCATTATTAATGATACAATCATACAGTTTTATATGACAGAAATTGTAAGTAAATTAATGAAAATATCTAAATAAGTGTTTAACTTGACTCATTTTTTTCGCGCGATGCGTTTGAAACTCCTTCAAAACGGAAGGGTTTTTGTAACACCAAAGTACCAACTGCGGTGACAATATGATTAGTTTTCAAAATAGTTGAGACAACATACAAACTACACGCTGTTAGTTTTTTTTTTACGACATCTAAGTGTTGGAAATCACTCATTTTGTAAATTAAGTCTCTCTGGAGTGCATACACGTACCATTTCCCATTTAAAATGGCTGATAATTTTTAACAAATATCTCAGAAAGTATTGAGGTAAGGGGTTGAATTTTTGGTGTCATTAGAAGGGTGAGATATTTTTCTTTAAAATGAGACCGATTTCATTGATTTCTAAGTAAAATGATATTTTGCTCAAACTACCTTAACTGCATTGATTAGATTGCAACAGTCGAAAAGCAGGGAATGAACTGGTCTCGCCTTGCTGCAACAGAGTGTATCTTTAGGACTGATAAAGGAATTTGTGATTCCTTCATGCCAAAGAATCACGGGAAATGTCCATTGGTCGAAAAACCAAAATGAGGTGTCTCCCTCATTTCACGCGCAAGTCAATCGTGAGAGTAGTAATGCATTCATAGCGATACCAGTATTTGCAAGCATTGCTACGAAATCAACAGGTAGACGAAATGAAATTACGAAGTTTCAAGAACAACTCATCGACCGGGAAACAATGCGAGCCATCACTACAGAAGCGGACTTAAAACAAATTAATCATTCCGATTCGCTTCGCAGTTACGGATGGCCTTTTCTCATATCTTTTACGGATACTAGACAACATTACTTGCCCCGTGGGCTAGAAATAGGCCAAAATGGCGGAAGAGCCACTTATACCCGGTTTTACCAAACAAAGACTGATCAAATCAGCAACAACAAATCATCCAAACAACATCCCTCGTTACTATGTTCCAGCAAACACCACAACTCCAAAGTATTCCTCATTACAGTATCTTATGCACCACTGTGAAAAGTTTCAGATCTCCTCAATCAATGATAACCATTGACATTCGGTGTTTTCGAGGTGACTGCAAAATACTTCTGACAAAATGTTTGCGTTGCCATAGCTCAGTAACTAAGGAGCTTAGACCCCATGTTGATAGGGCAAAAAAATGCTTAAAATCACTTCCCTTACATCCTCTAAAAGTTTCGCATTTTCCTCCCGCAACATTCGGTTATGGAGTTTGGTATTTCTTAAACAATGCAACAATAGAGATGCACACTTCTATTTTGGTGCTGCCACAGTAAAACGACCCAAATGCCATTTTAATTCAGTCCACTTGTGGTAAACCTTGCCCACTACATGAAAATTTCAACACAATGTTACCTTTTCTGGATTTTTTTCTGGTAACCAAAATCTGAAGTTTAATAGTGTTCCGCGTCATTTTCTCAGGAAACTATTTTTTAAGTGAAGTGAGAAGATACTAATTGGCCATTTTATGCGGTAAATTATCATCGATTCAAGTAATATTTTGTGTAAAGATGCGCTATCTCCAAGGAAATTTACGCAGCGCAGTTTGGCAAAAAGCAAGTCATTTGAAATATATTCGCGGGAATAATCGGCGTATATTTCGTACCTTGATTCTGTATTTCAATAAATAATGAACGATCATTAGCGAAAGCAGGCTTTTTTAAAAAAGTTAAACTAAAGTTGGAATTTAGTATTGATCTTTCCTCTCCCAGTTGCGGTGGAACATCCTTTGGAACAATGCAACGCCACGAGACCCATTCTGCTGTCAGTTATTCGTACAACTGAGTGCCATATCACGCGTTTCCAACGAAAATGTAAACATGTAACGCGCTCAACTTAAAATATAAGAATTACCTGAGGAATGCATACATGACATTGGCAGGTTTCATTAAATTTTCATTTGTTCCTCAAAAAATACAACAATACAGTAATATTTCAACTGTTGACGGCTCTACTTGGTGGAATAACATATCGTGGGAGAATTTAAAACACTTACTAATATTCCACAAAGATTTATTTTCCCAACCGGTTTCAACGCTCACGCGTCATTTTCAAGGGTACAATTCTCCAAGGGTACAAGGGTACAAAGGGTAGAATTGTACCCTTGAAAATGACGCGTCAGCGTTGAAACCGGTTGGGAAAATAAATCTTTGTGGAATATTATTAAGTGTTTTAAATTCTCCCACAACAATACAGATGCATGTTTATATTCACAGATCCAGAGTACAATCACGTATTTCGATTATAAACGTGAAAATACAATGCGTAAGATTCATGAGAAAAGAATTGCCCTGTAGTCCGCATACACGACATGAATGCCTAATGAAAAGAGAACTCGCTTTGTACTTTCCACACTGTTTTATTATCTCCCACCATGGTTTCGGCACATTTATGTCATTATCAAGGTACAAATTAGCATTTTCGTTGTCCATATATACCAAACAGAGGGCGGGTGGGGGAGACGAGGGAGGGAGGGTGGAGAAAAGAAGGGGTGGGGGAGGGAAAGAAAAGGTTTGTTTGAGAGGAGAATGACGTCAATGGGGATGGGTAGGGGATAAACAACACACAATGGCAAGGTTGAGTACATGATGCAAACAAACATTGGGTTGAGTATATGATGCAAACAAACACAAGGTTGAGTATATGATGCAAACAAGTTGATTGATATCAGAGGCGAATGCACGTCAAATGTGAGGTCATTTACCAACTCTGAATTTTTGTAGGACGACATTTAAAATTTCATATTGTTCGTGGAAATCTAATATTTTGCACTTATACTGTATATGTAAAATTTCAGTTTTGAAGTCACTTCAATGATTACAACGTGATAAATGTTTGGCCAACATATAAGAAACGTCACCAGTTAAAAAACATTTTCTATGCTCCTTAATCCTAATTTCAAATTTCCGTCCAGTTTGGCCAATGTACCTAGCGTCACATGAGTCACAATTTAAAGCATAAACACCACATTTGTTCGTAGTTTCAAAAACGAAAATGCTCATTTGTACCCTGATAATGACATATCTTTGTCGAAACCATAGCCGGAGAGAATAAATCAGTGTGGAAAGTACAAAGCGAGTTCTCTTTTCATGTGTCGCTTTTCCACAAAGTGAAGCCTGAGACTTTAAAATGAATGCCTAAAATTATATGCGATTTTGAAATGGTGAAAATTTAACATAACAACAATACTGATATCTGATAACGAAATGACAAACGAGATATGAACAAGGGGGTGTCCCCGCTTCGATTCCAGTCCGCCGTTGCCGTCGAGGGTTGTCGCACGGTGGTCGAGTGTGGGCGTGCGATGGGGAGGCTGTGAAGACGCGGGAGCATGGACCGGATTCGAAGGCGCGGTCGCCCCACATTCGGACCGCCACAATCGATCGAATGAAGCACAAAAGCCACGGCGTGCATTCGCAGGCAGAATAAGCATTTTAAAAATGATCTGGGCTCACTCCGCCGGCAGCCAATTAATGATCCCCATACGCCACCGTCGAAAGACATATGCATGCTCGCATTCACCATTCATCCCGGCACACACACCAGAATAATGTTAAAACAAGCTCGTTTCGTTTGAGAAAAAATAGCCCGAAATACATTGTGACACCATTAAACTACCCAAAAATCCTCGGAAATCAAAATCACTTATTAGAATAAATAATACAAGTTCTTTGTTAACTTTGTGGTATTCCATTTTATCTTTCAGATGATTTAATGGTTACATTTACAAAACCACAACTTAAAAAAACACACACGACCCGGGTTTTAACGCTTGAGCGTCATCTGCAGGTGCTTTTACGGGTTTTCAAAGTCTTATGTAAGACTTTGAAAACCCGTAAAAGCACCTGAAGATGACGCCCACGCGTTGAAACCCGGGTCGTGTGTGTTTTTTAAGTTTTGCTCTTATTAGAAGTTAGGGCTCCACTCATGAAATTAACGGCTGGATATTTGGGGAGGCGACCGACTGCTAAGGTCATTTGCGCCATAGGGGATAGGTAAGGGAGGAAGGGTGGATAGAAACCCGGCGTCGGCATTAGCCTGCTCTTAACGAAAGGCGCCAAGGGGACCACGGCTTAACGTCTCATCCGACAGACGGAGTACTCTTCTTGAAGTGTCCTCCACAAGACAATCAAGTAGGGATCAGGTTTCCTCTGAAAAACATTCGCCTCTGCAGGGATTTTAACACTAGCCGCCCGTGTGGTAGGCGAGTACTCTAGCCACCACACCAGTGTTTCTGAGCGTTCATCAAGCGTTTGGAACAGTCTCCACACAATGATTCCTTGCTTTGAGTGCCGTGAGACGATCCGGAACACGGTATTTATTAGATGTGACGAGTGTCGGGAAAATTTTCACGGAAACCGTCTGGAAAACCCCACGAGCCATGGATATATTACAGAGATTGCGGCTTCCAAGCAGAGACGGAGTTTCTCCGAGAGTCAAGTCTTGTGAAGACAAAGTATAAATAGCGAAGTGACCACAGACAAAACTTCATCGAGGGATAGATTCCTCAGTGACATATATCGTCCCTCATCCGTGAATTTAAGGTTGTCCGAGCGAGATAGTTCCCTAGTCATAATAGAGACCATATTCGATACATAAGTTTTAATTTCATCAGCTATTGGACACATCAATTAAATATTGCATTATTAATAGTGCAATAAGGCAGTTTTACATGACAAAAATTGTAAGTAATTAAATGAAAATATCTAAACAAGTCTGTAACTTGACTCATTTTTTTCGCGCGGTGCGTTTGAAACTCCTTCAAAACGGAAGGTTTTTTGTGATTCCAAAGAATTTACTGCGGTGACAATATGATTAATTTTCAAATATATTTGAGAAAACATACCAACTACACGCTGTTTTTTTTTACATCTAAGTGTAAGAAATGCCTCATTTTGTAAATAATGTCTCTCTGGACTGCATACACATACCATTTCCCATGTAAAAGGGCTGGTATTATTTGGTAAACATCTCCGAAAGTAATGTGGTAAGGGTCTGATATTTTGGTATATTTGGAGGAGTGAGATATTTTTCTTTAAAATGAGACCAAATTCATTGATTTTTAAGTAAAATGATATTTCGCTCAAGCTACCTTAAAGAATGACCAGTAAAGAACTAAAAGAAATTTAGGTGAATCAATTAACAAAGTGTACGAAAGGATGGTTGAAAGTGCGAAAGTTATAGAAAAACGAGTCAAAACATTCGACGAGTATTATGATCAAATTCGAGAGCTAAAAAGTGAAAATGCGTCATTGAAAAAGAAAACGTTGTGAGCCACTCTGATGACTCGGAACAACGCTCTCTCTTCGATACTCTTCAAATACATGGCATTGCACACAGCAAAAATGAATGCTTACCGGAATTTACACGTAAAATTGGCATCGCGTCCGACGTTAGTGTGGAAGAGGAGAGTATTGACTATTGTTATCAGTCTAGGCCCAAGTTAAGATACTTCTTAGTTATATATCGTAAGTCTATTGAAGAAATTGATGAAATAGAGGGGTAAAAATAATTTATATAAATAGCAGTCACTGCGTTAAATTTTGGATTGATAAACCACATGGTTGGCTAGAATTCGTTCAACGAAATCGACTTTTTTTTACTCTCTTCAACTGGAGAATTGCTGCTGTAATATTATTATATATTTTAGTATTAATAATAATTTTTTATTATAATAATTTAGTTCTCAATAAAAATTTAGTAAAAATAATAGAATTATATATTTCGTACGTAAACTTTTGCTTCCAAATGGTAACCATTCAATTGGCGAAAGGAGGATTTTTAAACAGAATAGATTTTTAAAATGTGTTATTTAGTATCCGTGCTGACTCACACGGTGGCGGTGAAATCACCCGAGGCACACGAGATCAACGCTGCTCTTTCACACCACACCAAACGGAATTTGATAAACATTCGGACGATGAAAAATTGTCTCTAAAGATAGAAAAAAAACTTAGCAAACCTCAATTGGACGTAAAAGCATGCGAATGTTTCACCGAGCGTCGCTCCTCTTCCTCTCTCTCCATACAGTCTCTCGCATGCAGCGAGGGTCTACGTCGATAACTACCCGCAACTCCACGAAATCCATTCATCAGCGCTGAAAAGTCGGACGAAATATGGCCAGAAGGTATATTGGAGCGAGAATTCTTTTTGTTTTTCCATCCGTTTTCTCTTTGACTGCAAAACGCAAATATCTAGCTTTGCCTCGCAATCTTTGTGGTCGTCGCTGCAGCAGTAGTAGCAAGTGTGTGTATATAACAGAGATACGCTCCCATGTGAAGTGCTGCGACCACATCCACCACCGCAGAAACCACAGATTGATACCGAGCACGATCCGTGGAAACTCAGGCTTTAATTACAGTAATATAATTAATTATTTAACCTTATCATCCATATACTGATACTAATAATTTGACATAGACATTATTCGGGTAGTCTCTCCTCCCATCTAACCCCAAAGGAATGGGAATTTCCCAAAAAAATACGAAATAAATGCAAATTATACAGGAAAATATAGTGCTGAAGGTAATCAGGAGAGTTGAAGGAAGGTAACCACGGGAGTCACATGAAGGAGTAATTTTACCAAGGTAAAGTCCTCAGTGAGTCACTTAAAGCCGACCGGATCTTTGAACGTGCCAGCAAAGCACTAGTTCGAGAGATGATTCACGATAAGAGGAAGGTGTTGGATGTCAACGCCAAGAAGCTGAAGGCAAAGGCTGGAGCTGGAGCAAAAGTCTGGCCTCACGGAATTGACAAACTCCAGCCTTTCCTAGACCATATGAACAGCCGACATCCCAATATACTGTTGACGATGGAAACGGAGAGAGGCGGATATTTACCCTTCCTCGACATATTGATCCACAGGATGGAAGACGGAAGTATGGGTCATAAGATCTACAGAAAGTCGACCCACATTTACATCTAGGAAATACCGTGCAAGCCACCACTAGGGTGTGTGGCACGGGGTGATTCCAAACCAGGCATGCAGCACTCATCCCAGTTCAAAGCAGAACCGCGCACGTTCCCCCGAATGCCAGGCGCGGGCCATAAGAAGTCAGACCAACGGTATCCAGTCAGACCACAAACCAGGATAGTGATACGTAGAAGAACATGCTACCGCGCAGTACACTACTCAAGATACAACTACTGAATGGTATTATTAATGCGACAAATATCACTACAAGGTGCTAAAATAAGGAAGAGTATATCATGCCGGAGATTGCATACGAGGTTAGTATCTAAAATTCATGTTAAGATATTTAGCACTACTGAAAAAAATCTATTTACCCTATAAACTTAATGGTTGAAGGTGTAACTTTGTGGAATGACACTACAGACATGACGAAAAAGAAAAATCTCTTAGTATTTTCCACACATAAAACTTTTATTCCTGACCCAGACCTTTTATCCAAACCTTTGAAAATGATTGCAAGGCAATCGAAACCTGGGTCAGGAATAAAAGCTTTAAGTGTGGAAAATACTAAGAGTTTCTTTTTCGTCATGTCTATTTAACCTAGTCAGTATCCTAGAACTGATCTATCGCAACTATTATGGTCCCATATTTTATGTGGAAAAAATGACATCTTAAATCTATCTGTTCTGCAGTCTATTTCCTTAATCTTATTCCTGTGATCGTTTCTACCATAATAGTTTGGGTCTAGCAAAATAAGTTGTACGTCCGGGAAAAAATAGTCTACATAAGACTTTCGTAAAAACTTTAACCTATATTTCTCCTTTCGAATGGAAAGAGGCTCCCACCCTAACTCCCTCAACAATTTAGTAACACTACTATGTTTATCATAACAATTTTTAAAAAATCTAGCAGCCCTCCGCTGTATTCGATCTATATCTGAAACTAGTCCTGACATCCTCGACGGACACTAGCACGGCAGGGTGTAATTATGTTGTTTTCTTCAAACGGAGGAAGCTCTTTGATAGACAAGAATTGATGATGTATACATCATAAGTGATATTTAGGTCGACGATACATGCGTCATTTAAGGGTGGAACCGTCCTTAAAATAAAAGGCAAACTTGAATCATGTTTGGCTGTGCGTCTGTGACACACCACATTCCACTTCCCTGTAACTTATGCTTTTCATTACTTCTCATTTCATAGAAGTTCGTACCGTTCGTATCTGACTTTAAATGTAAAGGAAATGATACAATGCCCATGTCATTTCCGTTAGCGCTCAATAGATTTTCCCATAGCACCACGCGATTCTATAGACGAAACGGAATCTCAAAGGCATTCATTGCAGACACGGTAATAAACAAACAAATCCTTTGCTTAGTCACATTATCAATTTATGAGTCTTATCTTAACGATCAAATGAGAAATCGCAACTTCGCAAGCGTCATATGCTCATCTACAATGGAACGCCGCAATACATCGAATAGCAGTGCACCCTATTTCGCTGTCTTATAATTAGGTAGTGTAGGTAATTAGCGAGATGTCAAAGGGAACAAATTGAAGAGCGGAAGTGGAATGCCTGAAGCTCTGCTCTCTCGGCAGGACATTCACCAGTCCGTCTCGGCAAAACTATCCTCGGCCCTTCGGACACCAGAGGACACGAGGGTACTGCTAAGGAACACGCAAGAATGGAATCCATTTGGTACGTTATCCGACGCGTCACCGCTAGGATATGAGATGGCACTGCTTTGAAAGTTTCCATAGGCGTTCCGAATCGACCGCAGTGAGCCGGTAGAAAAAAGAATAAAGGAGATGGCAATCGTTGAGGATACCGGAAAAGGTCACCGTATTACATGAACAAAGACATCAGCAAGTGCACATAGGATTCGAGAGGGAGAGGAATCATTCACCTTGACCCGGGGTGAGCGAGTGTATTCAAACCGTTCGAGATGATCTCGTAACTAAGGAGTCACGTGGGAAAACAACGAACCGTGCGAGATTATGGAGAATATGGCCAACTAGGATGGATGGCTTATGTGCTTCACCTGTCATTTATCGCGACTCTTAACGCGATATTCGACTTCACCGGCAATATTTCCGCGAGGAAAACTCACTCGGGAACGTTGCTGGTTACGAGAGCTTTTAATACACCAAAATATCGAACCCTTCCTCATAGGAATGTCCTCGAACGTTTAAAAACATAATTCCCCAAGACTCGAACCCGGATATCATGATATCTCGCTAAGCGCTATAGCCAGTTAGCTACCGAGGATCTTTGGACAGGAAAACACACGAGAGACGGGGACGGGGTTATTCGATATGTCCTCGAAATTTCCGAGCCTAATCAGTGACGTAATTTTAACGTCACAGCCCCGAATATTTCAATAGGGACTATTCCAAACAAGTTAATATTTCGAGAGTTGCGACTTCGCATGAACGTATTTCCCGAGGTTCGACCGTGTCGACGACAGGTCGGGTCAGGTACCTACCGGTCACGGCGGGTCTCTTTTCCTCAGAGGAATTTCGCTTGACGAAAGAATCTTAGTCTTTGAAAACGTTTAAAATACTAGCAATACCTTTCAGCAGTGAGATGTGACAATGTCGAAGCCATTTTCCAAAGCGTTTAAATGGAATGAGGAGGAGAGAATGTCACATATGAGACGGACTCAAACACCGAGACTTGGTTCCGTTGCGGTCGGCAATGAACTCCAGAAACGTTCACCACTGACATCTACATCTACATCTACGTCATACCCTGCAAGCCACCCAAAGGGTGTGTGGCAGGGGGTGCTTTCGCACCAGGCATGCATGAATGATATGGTAGAACACCGACATTACATTAAAAACCCGCGTACCACACATGCAAAGCGCCAATTAAAAATCTAATACCCAAGAAACATTCTATCTCCAATCGTTCTAACATGCAAGGGATACAAAGACTACTACTACAGATTCAAAATATCATGCATAAATAAGAACATCATTATTTACATCATGCATAAATAAGAAAGAGGAGAATATAATGAGAAAGATTTACTGCCTGCCTACTGTCAATACTCGAACTATTCATGACGACGATCACAGCTGTTATGGTCCCGAATGGTACGCGGAAAAAATTACATTTTATACCTATCGGTTCTACAATCTAGCTCTCTAATTTTATTGGCGCGATCTAATCTGCCGTAGTACGAAGGGGTTAATAGTATGTTTTTTACGTCGTCAGTAAAATGATTTTCCTGAAATTTATTTAGGAGGTTAAGCCTATAATTTAATCTACGCTGTGATAGCGATTCCCATCCTAATTCTTCTAACAGTCCAGACACACTAGCCAACTTATCGTAGCATCGTTTCACAAACCTAGCTCCTCTTCGCTGGACGCGATCTAACTCTGATATCAACCCCGCGTGACAACACGTGCGGGACGAGAAGATCAAAACGGATCGAAATTAAATGATCAACAGACGCTTTGAAATGGCAAGACATTCTGAGAGAGAGATTAAGACTGTCGTTTTCCGACGTGACGCTGACAGGCGGTGGCAAAATTTATAGTCTTTTACTGGAGCTAATTACGTATATTGCCCCGTCAACGGACGATGAGCGAACAGTGTCAAAGTCTAACTTTACCCAGTGCAACGTTACCGGCAGCCACTTAGAGATAAGCTCTATCCTCTCCAATATTTACTTAATTTTATTTCCATATTGTCCAAATAACTTACTAATTCTACTATAGAAGCATTATTTGTCCATTATAATCATAATTACGTTGGTATATGCATATCAACAGTGTAAACAAATGTCTTTGGATTGAACAATGATACTCAAACGATATCGTACTGTCTACCAAATTTATTTCAAAATCTTACAACACGTGTTTCAACTGTCTAGCAGACTTACCTGATGATGACTGCTAGACAGTTGAAACACGTGTTGTAAGATTTTGAAATAAATTTGGTAGACAGTACGATATCGTTTGAGTATCATTGTTCAATATGCTGTTCTACAACATCTCGCCGGAGAAAGTGGAGTCTTAGGATTGCCCTATCCAAATTTTATTGTATTCGCAATAAATGCCCGCTTCAGTTCCAAAGAACGATATATCATTTTCTTGTTCATCCCAAGCTTAACTATGGCATTATCTGCTGGGGAGGTACTTATATGAACACCTTAAAACATGCGCTAGCATTGCAGAAAAAAACAATAAGAATTATTACGTCGAATGACTATTATGCTCCCTCATATCCATTATTTGTAAGCCTTGGAACATTACCACTTAGACATTTGTATATCCATAAGGCCTTGCGAAAATTTTATGCCAGAAGTGGAAATATGCCAGATGCAGAAGGCAAATGTCAGTATAATTTGAGAAATGATTTGGATTATATACTACCCAAGCCAAGAATGACTTTGTATAAAAAATCGTTTCTGTACATGGGACCTAAAATTTTAAATTCATTGCCAAAAATAATAGAAAGATGCAAATTTGGTAAAATATTTTTTTTTAATGGTTCAAGAATGGCTGCTATCCCATAAAAATATTTTATCTTTTTCCTGATTCCTTATGTGAATTAAGTGTTAAATATTATACCTACAAAATTTTACATTTTACAACATTTTTCTCCAAATATTATGGTAAAACTTTTATAATGTTTAAGATAGTTTCATTTGTTTAATGAAAATGTCGAATGTGTTCAAATATGTTGCTGTTGTTTTTTGTTTGTTCTTCACTCTGAAAAGTCCGTTATACATAACCAAACAAATACAACTTGAAATTTTAAAAATGGTTACAGGCTGTGTTTTTATGTTTATATTTAATGTAATTTTTTGATTTTGTATTACTAATTTATAATTAAATATTATCATTGCAGTTTACATGAAGGGAACATTGTACAAATTGCTGGTGGCTCAGTTCAGGTTTCAACCTTGGAGCCCACCTAGAGCTTTCATTTCCATGTTACATTTTTATTATATTTCTTAATTTATTGTAATTTAAATGAAAGTAGAGAAATTCTATATTCTATTCTATACAACGAATCCGCTATCAACAGCTTGTTAATGGATTTGTATTGTTTTCTAAGTTATCAATTCATCCCAGCGCTACATGAAGCTGAGAGGGTTCATAAAAAATGCATTCGCGGAATAATCTGAATTATATACTTTAACGTAATTTTGGTAATCAAAAGGGAAATCATGATATGAGCGGAAGCAGGGTTTTGAAACCGAACAACCACGCGAGTGGGATTTAGGAATAGGGCGGGAACAAAGGGTTGTCATAGATGATATCATGTCAAACACAGCGTCACATCGGGAGTTCCTCAGGAAAGTGTCATTGGTCCACTTTTATTTCCCTAATACAAATGAATGATATTAGCAACGTCGTTAAAAGTAAGCTTAGACTCTTCGCAGACGACGTGGTTGTGGATATTACCAATTCCGAAGATAGCGACTCATTGACAATCGACCTACATGCTAATCAAGCTTGGTGCGGAAAGTGGCAGATGAAACTGACCATAAAAAAGTGCGTAGCAGTCAGTTTTTGGAAAAAGAAAAATAGGCCAGGCAGGACTTACAGAATTAATAATACGGAAATAATGAATGTCGAGTCTGTTAAGCACTTAGGGGTCACAATTACCCACGACATATCTTGGGGAAAAAATAGTCGGGAAAAATGCGGTCAAGCATACAAGTAGTTAGGCTTTCTTAAGAGAATGCTCAGAAAATGTGATGAGAAAGTGAAAGAACGTTGTTATTTTTCAACCATTAGGCCTCATTTGGAATATGCTGCCAGTGTATGGGATCCATATGAAGCGGGGTTAATATCGGAATTAGATCGCGTACAGCGAAGAGGAGCTAGGTTTGTAAACGATGCTACGATAAGTTGGCTAGTGTGTCTGGATTGTTAGAGGAATTGGGATGGGAATCGCTATCATAGCGTAGATTAAATTACAAGCTGAACCTCTTAACTAAATTTCAGGAAAACATTTCTCTGATAACGTAAAAAATATACTATTAACCCCCTCGTACTACGGCAGCTTAGATCGTGCCAATAAAACTAGAGAGATAGATTGTAGAAACGATAGGTGTAAAATGTAATTTTTTTCCGCGTACCATTCGGGACCATAAGAGCTGTGATCGTCGTCATAGTGCGAATAGTGACATTTGCTAGTCTGTAGATCTTTCTCTTTAATATTCTCTACGTTCTTATTTAAGCATGATGTAAATATTGATGTTCTTATTTATGCATGATATTTTGAATCTGTAGTAGGTAGTAGTCTTTGTATCCCTTGCATGTTGGAACGATTGACGATAGAATATTTCTTTGTTAGTAGATTTTAAATTGGCGCGTTCCATGTGTGGTACGCTGGTTTCAATGTACCTAGTTCCGGTGTTCTGCCGTATAATTCATGCATGCCTGGTGTGGAAGCACCCTCTGCCGCACACCCTTTGGGTGGCTTGCAGGCCATGCCGTAGATGTAGATGTACTAGATGATTAGTAGATGAATATTTTTTTTCACAGCGTTCCGGTGGAATTTCCTTGAAAGGCACGAGAGGTCATGGCGGTTGGAAAGTCGTTCATCACACTCGAAGAGATGACACAACTCGTCCCAGTAAACCATCGCAGGCACTCATTAGATGAAGAAGAGTGCCAACGTGGTGAAGGCGAGTGAATGGATACGATTGAAGCAGCAATCATTGGAGGAATCGATGCGAGGAGGAGGAAAAAACGTGGAAATTGGAACTATAAGAAATCATTATCGGTCGACGGAGAACAAAAGATTCCGACGGATGAACAATACCCCAGCCAGCGAAAGTTTTCATGACGACGCATTCTCCGCTTTAAAGAGTCGGCCAGAGTGGTGCTGGGTGAATCCTTCTGGGTCGATCAAGAGAACTCGTTCTAAGGCTCCTTTTATCTGGTTTACAATGGAGTTCTTATTTTTTCCTAAAAATCACCTTTCGAATATAAGAATTCACAATAAAGTAAAATGCTTAGTACGGCTTGCGCTACCACTGGTTCATTTTTTAAAAAGAATAAAAGATTGGTTACTTTCAAAGAAAAATATTGAAAATTTATTTATATAACACACTGGTAAAATTTTATCGCTTAACGGAAATTAAAATACACTTTGTATAGGTCCACTAGATGGGTTTATTGAGAACGATCATGGCTTCGTCACATAATGACATCTTCAGGTAACGAAACTGATGTTCAACGAAACCACCTTCAGGTGCACGAAACCATGTTATGTGACGAAACCATGGTCGTTCTCAATAAACCCATCCAGTGAACCTATACAAAGTGTATTTTAATATCCGTTAAGCATGGAGAGGTTTCACAAAGTTCAACCTGCAGTTATAAGTTAAAATTTTATTGATTGTTACTCACGTCAACTACGTTTTATTTGAATCATTGTTCAGTCTTTTGTTACAAAGTATATTTATATTTTATTATTAAGTATTTTAGTAACTTAAATAAAACTTTGTATACTCCACTACAGGTTTAATAACACGACCCGGGTTTCGACACTTCGTGTCATCTTCAGGGTCGATGAAGATGACACGAAGTGTCGAAACCCGGGTCGTGTTATTAAACCTGTAGTGGAGTATACAAAGTTTCATTTAGTTACTATGAATTACTTCCACAAAGTCAAGCCTGGAACCATTTCCTTTGTCTAAAGTATTTTATTGGTGTATTTACATAAATGTATTTAATCTCTGAACTGTCTGGTGTTTACATGAACACACTTATATTTTGTAAGATATTCTTTACAGCCTTTTCTTAGGATTCATTTTCTGAAGTTTATGTGCTGGGAATTGATTTTATTTGTGTTTAAATTTTCATCTGCCTCAACTGTAAACTTGCAGGTGGTAAGCCCAAAACAGATGCAAATCTCAGGGGTACCGAATTTCACACTGAAATATTTTTTGTTATATTTTACTGTAACTTACCATAGTGTGAAATAAAATTTATTGTTATTATTTTCTGCAATCATTTAACAGCACAATGCGATTCGGAGATTCACAGCATCATCAGGTGAGGACATATGTTTGTTTGTTCCGTTTATTAAACCTATAGCAACAGGGGGAGGAGCAGCTACAATAATAAACGGAAAATAAACAGAAATTATGTACCATATGATTCCGAAAATCGGAGAAACGCGTCGTTCTATCAAAATATTAGAGGACAGTGCTTAGCGTTCCATTTTCTTAAGAAGACGAACGTTCGGAAATTTCACGAAAGCCAAACTGGAAATGTTTGCAATGAAAAATTGAACACACGGATTTTTATATGAAATCAAATAAACACCTTTGATATGATTGTACCGTAAAAATGACACAAATGTCATTTTATTCACGTTTTTGGTCCACATTAGAGAGGCTAGCCAATATTTGATATCAACAACCAAACCTCACCTCTCTACACCTTTTCTTAAATTTTAACATGAAAGTTAAAATTTCATGGCGCTAAATGCGCAAATGGTTAAACTAAATGGCCCTTTCATTGCATTTCCATATCATGTAAATTTCATTTTCGCCAACGCAAATACGCCGTCCAGAAGTTTAAACTCCCAAGGAATTAAACAGAAATAAAATTCGAGCACAATCCCACATTCTCTTTGTGAAATTAGGAAGTTAATGAAAACACTTGAGTCAAAATGCGGACATTCACGAGAGAAAAGCCGCTCCGACGCTTTTATTTGCTTAAAGTGATCATATACATATTCGTCGAATAGTCCACACAGAGTGGATTTTAATTTTGTTTTTCGACAGCTAACACATACCATAGGTACCTATTTAAGAGATTCGCTAAAAGAATAGCACAATTAAAAGAAGAATATAATGTACCCAAGGGGTACGCAACTTCAAAAACAAGTTTACACTGCATTTCCATTTCAGCCATTTCTATCCATTCATAACCATTTCCATCCATTTCAGTCCATTTCTGCCCATTTATATCCATTTCTAGCCATTTCTATCAATTTCTGTCCACTTATATCTATTTCCGTCCATATCTAACCATTTCTAACCATTTCCGTCCATTTCTATCCATTTCTGTCCATTTCTATATATTTCTAACCATTTCTGTCCATTTCTATCCATTTCTGTCCATTTATATCCATTTCTATCCATTTCTGTCCATTTCTGTCCATTTCTGTCCATTTCCGTCCATTTCCATCCATTTTTGTCCATTTATCTCCATTTCTGTCCATTTCTATCCATTTCTCAACAAGCGTACACCATTTCTCAGAATTGCATACCCCTCGAATGTACCCATAGTTACACAGCTATGACTGAACCTCCACAATGCGTCACGGCAACCCCTGCAATAACAGTGATGAAAGATCTTAGGTTTTCCCGGCGTATCTGCTGGATAAATGTTTCTCGGGTGTCGCACCGGGTAAGGTCCCGACGTCCCAGAACCCCCAGAAGATGGAGATCAAGTCGATCTCAGAAACTTCGGGACCTTTGGACCCTCTTACCCGGTGCAACACCCGAGAAACGTTTATCCACCTGGAGTAACAGATTTTTCAAACTTGGAGGAAGATCAAAGTGGAATTATGGCGAACGTGGACCGTTTAACTCGAAGAGTCACGACTATTGAGGATTTTATCATAGATAGGAGAAGGGCCAAAAGGTATCACGGATATTTCTTCTCGATACTGGGGAAATGGTAAAATTTTCGATTTCATTCGCTCAAAAGCGGAGAGATGAATTAATTTCTGGCACAGGTACATAATTATGCTGAAAATAAAAACGATGATTTATTAGTTATAAGTTCTGAGCATCATTGAAACTTGCCAACGAGAGCATATTGTATATGATCGACTTCGCGACGAAATGACTGCTTTTGACCCCACCAATCGTTTTCCGATTACGATTAAGAACAACGGTCTATTCAAGAAACTATCGGAAACCTATAATTCACTATAGCAGGAGAAACAGATTAATTGTTCTGGTAAACAGTGATATTTTCGTTTTAATTCACACGCCAATGCCGCTCGATAGTCCTCGATCATTATCGCTTAACTATAACAGCGTCGTAATCTCTACCAGTTTTTAAACGCGGGCGCACTCTTTTCTCATCGACTAAACGCTAGCGCCATTTCCTCCACCAATCAACAAGGACAAGGATTTCCCCTACTACCCCCAACTCAACCCTGCATCGGTCAGCTGACTCCCCTCAATCGCCTGCCTCTCTACTCCCGCTCTCTTTAGAAACTGACCGCGGCTGTGAAAGGACGTATCTGCTGTGCTGCAGTTGTGACATGTGTTCGTCATTATAGACCAAGTTAACGGTATTAGCCTACGGGCTTGTTTTCCATCGTAATACTTGTTTCTAATATAAATGTTCTTACTTGAAGTTAATCACACTGGCTAAGATTGTTGTTATTTTTCTCTCGTTTCCGCCCACCAATCGCAGTCAATTCACTCGCGACGTCAAGTTTTAGTAACTAGCGTTGCAAACGAGAGTGCATACGTACAAACAAACACAAGTTTATGGATATTCTTGTTTTTAGATTTCGATTGTAAACAATGGTCGAATAAGGAACTATCGAAAAACCTATCTTGACCTTCATTGTTTTCCGGTGACCCGCGCCGATTAACAATGACGCTCCATGTGTAACAATTATCGCTGCAGCTCGATGACATTCGACGAATATCGCACCTCAGGGTCGTGATATCGACGAATTTTTTTAAACGCGACGCAGAGAATATGCGTCGCGGAATGTCTGTCTCATAAGCTTCCACGAACACAATGGAGATTACGTTCTCTCCTTCCTTCCTAGCGTCGTCGTCCCGCCTGCATGTGGCGCTGGCTAGACCACTTAAACTATGACACGCTCCGCTTCCCCGGCCCATACGTCATCAATGCCACTAGGCCGTGACCTTGGAGGAGCCCCGCGCCATGCGCTCCTCCCGTCACACGCACAATCTCGATCCTCGCCGTCCGTCGCCGCGAAGAACGGACAGAAATTGACGGAGAGTGTTTGCAAACTGTAGAAGGGACCGCAAAAGGACGAGCGGCTGTGAGAAACATTCAAGCAAGGCATGCGAATGCCGGTAGAGACATCTACATACCACCCCGCCAGCCGCTGCTTGGGCGTGTGGCAGAGGGTGGTAGGTCACCAGCCGTGTGAAGATGTAAAAGTTTTGGAGGTGAAATGGTGACATGTTCTATGGGAGTGTATTTGGAGGAGCTCAGTTTCTATTGTGGTCGCTTATTGTGCGCGGAAAGAACGAGTTTTTGCACCTATCTGCTCGGCAGAGTATCTCTCTTATTTTATCGCATCTGTCAGACCTAGAAATGTAGTGAGGCGTCAAGATAACATTCTCTATGTCGCTCTGAAAAATATCAGTTCTGAATTTATCACGCAGCCTAAGCCTAGCGTGCAGCCTCCGAGTCTCCAGGGGCTCCCACCTTAATCCCTCTAAAAGTTGTGAGACACTATATGTACGCCTGTAGCAGTTTTTAACGAAGCGCGTTGCTTTCCTTTGTATTTTATTAATTTTTTTGGTTAAATCTAATTGACCAGGGTTCCAAATGCTCGCGGCGTATTCGAGGTGTGGCCTAACCAGAGCGAGGTAGCATCTCTCTTTTACTTTTTCATCCTAGGACCTTCCTATTATACGCTAAACAAAACCTAGTTTCTTTAATGCTGTGCCACATATGTTTTGTTGTGTAAAGGGAGACTCATAATGTGCAGCACGCGGAGCACACCCGGGAACGACAAGGGATTTTCAGATCCCAATAATAAGAAGGCAGCGGAGCACCTCAATGCAATTCTGAAGTGGTGCGATGAGCGGCATCTAGAATTGAATTTGAAAAAAATGTAGTAATGAACTTCCGGAAAAGAAGAAACTCACCTCAATACGGAATACCCAATCAGAGACTGTGAAGTCTGTAAAATACCTCGGAGTTTAACTAACTAATGATCTCTCGTGGAGCAAACATACTCGGGAAATGACTGGTCAAGCAAATCGTTACTTGGGATTTGTTAAGAGAGTACTTGGAAAGTGCGACGATAAAGTTCGAGAAATCGGCTACTTCTCCCTTGTTAGACACCACTTGGAATACGTTGACGGTATGTTTGGGATCCTCATGCAGTGGGCTTAATAGAGAGTTAGAACGCACGCAGAGAAGACCAACAAGATACGTGAAAGGCCGTAATGATAATCTCGTTAGTGTAACTGACCTCTTGCAAAAACTATGATTGGAATCGCTATCAGACCGTCGATTAAAAAATTAGACTCAATCTTTTATGTAAATTCTGGTTCAATATATTGTCTAACGAAGTCTTACTACTAACATATTACGAACTCCAACATTCCACGGTAGACCAGGGTTGAAATTCGCTATGAAAAAATCATTTGACTTGACCGGGATTCGAACCCAGATCTCCCAATTGCCGGTCAGGTGTGTTAGCCAGTTAGTTCAATATATATTTATTTCAGTTTGTTATGCAAAATACAAATTTTTATCAATAATAGTCATTTTGTTTCATTTATAACTTAAGTCCGTTATTTGTAGTCCGGCGTCCAAGGGGGGGAGAATAAGTGCCACCAGATCCCTCCCCCTACACTGGCGATGACGTTCCTCCATCTGCATCGTCTTCTATAAGTGCCTGGCGGAAGAGGGAGGTGAGGAAGGGTCGCACCGTGTTTGGTGCACCTGGTACCGATATGTTATCAAGTTACACCACCAAGCCATCTTCCTTCAAGGCGAATTTCGACGGGGGGTTTATGCGTTTATTCCACGGTAGATTAAATCATGACAGTAAAATTAGGGAAATAGGTTGCAGAACAGATAGGTTTCAAGTGCCGTTTTTCCCGCGATCGAATGAGAGACCATAATGGCTGCCAATGAGGCTTTGAATAATGTTAGTCGATAGGGGTCGTTAATATGATTGCGTTAATTTGTTCCATTTTGCTCTTTTCTTAATCAGCATGGTAGTACTAACCACGGATTACTATACAGGATAGGAATGTCGACAATGAAATGCGTGCCCGTTTTCTTTCTTCCGCCGCGCCACTAGTTGTCGCTAGCATCAAGCGATGCCAGCTTTAAAACGTTGCACGGAAAGAATCGATTTCAAATAGTTGTTGAAATGACACTTTGAGTTCCAGGACTTTGAAACTCGAGTACAAAGTACACCTTGCTGTGCATTGTTCTTGTATGCTCTATTATTCAATACGATTAGTAAAACCCTAAATATAATGTGTTAGGTCCGTCCGTCCATTTGATACGTCACACTGTTAGGGCGATTTCATTGGGTAACGGGCGGCGTCCTGGTAGGTGGTGGGGCCTTCGACACCAATGGAGGTGAGGCAGGGAGAGAGAGAGAGTTGGACGTTGCCACGTTTACTCTTGAAACATTGAATGCGAATGGAAACAAAAGCTCGCCTCTTTGTAACATTCCGAACGTGGGTCATTGGGAAGGGCAGGAGATACGGCTGGCTCCCCGGATATTACATCTACGTCATACCCTGCAAGCCACCCAAAGGGTGTGTGGCAGGGGGTGCTTCCACACAAGGCATGCATGAATGATACGGCAGAACACCGAAATTACATTGAAACCAGCGTACGCGTCAATTAAAAATCTACTAACCAAGAAACATTCTATCGTCAATCGTTCCAACATGCAAGGGATAAAAAGACTACTACTACAGATTCAAAATATCATGCATAAATAAGAACATCAATATTTACATCATGCATAAATTAGAACGTAGAGAATATAAAAAGAAAGATCTACAGACTAGATAATATCACTAATCGCACTATTCATGATGACGATCACAGCTGTTATGGTCCCGAATGATACGCGGAAAAAATGACATTTTATACCTATCGGTTCTACAATCAATCTCTCTAATTTTATCGGCGCGACCTAATCTGCCGTAGTATGAGGGGGTTAATAGTATATTTTTTCACGTTATCAGAGAAATGTTTTCCTGAAATTTAGTTAAGAGGTTAAGTCTATAATTTTATCTACGCTGTGATAGCGATTCCCATCCTAATTCTTCGAACAGTCCAGACACACTAGCAAACTTATCGTAGCATCGTTTCACAAACCTAGCTCCTCTTCGCTGCACGCAGTCTAATTCCGATATGAACCCCTTTCAAAAGGATTCTAGACGTTCACTCCTCAAGTCTACATTGTAGCACGTGAGACGATAGTCATGCTTACAAAGCCACTCACTACGTTTACCAATCGAACTCAGATCGATATGATCTCGGACCGATCTGAACATTCTAAGCCAGCCGAGACGGATCGCCTGGTTTACCAATGCGAAATCGATTGAAATATCGATTTGAATCGGTTCATAGCGATTTGAAATCTCAGACTGGCAGAGAAAGTGGGCCGAGTTAGACCACTTCTCATATCGATCTCGCTAGCCCGTTGCGTTTAGCATACCGAGCTAAACCGGCCAAATCGATCTGAGTTCGATTGGTAAACGTAGTGACTGTCGCGGTGGATAAGCCCAACATTTCCGTATATACGACGACGAAATTACGAATTTCCAATCATTGCATTGACAAATGAAGAGGTACGAAGGCCCTCGCACGGGTGCTTATACACCAAGGGTTGAAATTCGCCATGAGAAAATCATTTGACTTGAATATCGGTTCTGAGAGGTTTCTGCTGTGGTAATCGCCTGCTGGAACCTTGAGCCTTCCAGAGCCATATCGCATCTTGCCGTCTCCCCCAGTGGTGTAAAGGCGCCTAAGGGTTTGTCCACACTTGCATACAAAGTCAAGCGATTGTCTATATACATGTATAGGGACTGTCTATAGACATCTACATCTACGTCATACTCTACAAGCCACCCAAAGAGTGTGTGGCAGGGGGTGCTTTCGCACCAGGCATGCATGAATGATACGGTAGAACACCGACATTACACTAAAACCCGCGCACCACACATGCAAAGCGCCAATTAAAAATCTAATACCCAAGAAACATTCAATCTTCAATCGTTCCAACATGCAAGGGATACAAAGACTACTACTAAAGATTCAAAATATCATGCATAAATAAGAACACCAATATTTACATCATGCCTAAATAAGAGAGCAGAATATATAATGAGAAAGATTTACTGCCTGCCTATGTCACTATTCGCACTATTCATGACGACGATCACAGCTGTTATGGTCCCGAATGGTACGCGGAAAAAATGACATTTTATACCTATCGGTTCTACAATCTAGCTCTCTAATTTTGTTATTATTTTTATGACATGTATCCAGACAACGTATATAGACAGTCTAGAGACTTTGTCGCGTGTACACACTCGAATGCCTTGTTCTTTATCAGTTGCTAAACATGACTGATCTTGTGGGATCGCTGCAGAAAGCGAAGCGAAGCGGAAGAGGAGACGCTGGTGGAGGCGTGAGATTTTTCCGGAGGGACCTCGTTTTGGTTGCAATACATTTTCAACGCTGAAATTAGAAGACTCCAGACCCTTGCAGTAGGAGAAGCAAGTGTTCTTATGCGAACCAATAACGGGTGAATTGGATCGTTTTCATGTTCCCAGTTCGCTCGAAATAGTTACCCTAAGGTTTCCATTTGGAGAATCAAGAAAGACCGGGCTCTTTGACGGAGGAAACGGAGCTCTCTGCTGTAGAGTGAAGGGAATGCGATTTGCATTCAGCTCTTCGTCTGCATCGAAGGAGTTTAGTGAACATTTCTGTGCAGCATCATCGACGGATCTGACCTTGATGGATGGGGATTGCCCTTGGCGATGATCTTTATATCGTAAGTGGGCAATTTGCTTGAGGCCTCGATATGCTGCGTCGCGTGCGTGAGCGCCTTCCCGTCATTCCCCACCCACGTATCCTTTACTCCTCTCCTACTTTATATTAAGGTGCTCAGATCGCAAAATGACTCTGCCGTTAGACGAAGTTTGAGCGGGATTTTGGCATGAGAGAGAGGCGTGCACAAAGTTTATTTCAAAACCTTAGCAACTGTGAGAATCGTGGAGAAAATTAGGTGCCATTAACGACGCTGACGCTTTGTTTTGGATTAATAATATTCTCAGTAGTTTACTTAACGTACACTCGTAAGAACTTGACTTTTTTTTTCGCGCGATGAAAAGACTTCGCTGCGGCCTTTTTTGTGGTATTGTAAAATTTTCTGCGGCGAGTAGTTGATTCATTGAAAAAAAGTTTAGAAATAATTCTCACTTCAAAATGTTATTTTTCTGACGTGATCCAAGCGTTAGAATTTCCTCTTTTATTGAAGAGAGTCTCCGTCGAATGCACATACCGGTTCCCATGGAAAGAGGCCCGTTTGTGTTTCTTGGCAAATATCTCGAAAATTGTAACGGCTGGAGACGGATATTTTTTTATCGTTAGAAAGTTGAGATATGATTACCTAGGTATGTCTGTCCGTCTCGCTGCTATGAGCGCTGAGATCGAGCTTTCGAAAAAAATACGCGTATAAAGTTGACTTTTCGTTTCGTTGCACACCTTTTTTATTTTGCAAAACATAATAATAAATAATGGTCGTGCGAAATAAGGTAAGTTGATATAAAGAAAAATGAATAGAAATTCTTCTGTTTACCACTGAAAGATTTTCAATCGATAATGAAAAAACTGGATAAAATGCATCGATTTACGACAGAAACTTGCTGTTTTTGAGGAACGGTCCCAATTACAGCCAAGCTGATTGTTGAAGTCGAGATTCCGCATGTTTCAATTTACTTTGAACTTATTAATAGATAAATTCATTATCAAATACATCTAAATATTTCATAAAGAATCGGTTCGTATTTCCATCCTAAGCACTCGACATATTAATGACTCCTGCATTGCCATTGAATTTTCAAATGTCACATTGCAAGGAATTTTTAATCGATCACAAATCTATGTTTTTTTATCCCGTTGACTTTGCCCCCCCCCCTTCCCCTACTAGTAAAAATTAAAATTCCCATCTTCCTCAGTATTTCCACCTACTGTTGATTTCAAGGTATGAAAATGACTGACTCATTACGGCTGTCACCACTGAACCCTATACTTAGAAGAGCAATATATGACCCATATAATACAATACAATAAAGTGGATGGACATGGGTAGGAATGAGTCGCTAATGAAAGAATGAACGTAGGAGGCTCCACTCATGGGCATAATATAAGAAAGAGGTGAACTTCGTTGGTTTGGCCATTGCGAGAGAATTGGAGAGATTAGGCGAATAGCTAAACAGACGGTCGCACAGTTTTAGTTTTGAGCGCACGAGTGGTGCGAGGACGGAAGAGGTAGAACGCGAAAAAACATGGATGGATGTAGAAGAAGAGAGGGGTTGAAAGTCGTTATTAAAAAATCCTTCGACTCCACTGAGATTCGAAGACGGATCTTTCAATTCCCGGGCAGGTGTGTCAGCAAAACCCCGCCACCAATGGTTTTTTCATTCGGCAAATTCCTAGTTGCGAATATCTTTGCACGGTAGGGCACAAATGCGCACCGCATCTTTTGTTTAATTTAATGATCGAAAAAATGGGAGAATAGGTTCTAAAGAGAAGTCATATAAAGATTCTTAAGAATAATAGAGTATAAAATTCCACAGAGAAAAAAATCATCCGCCTTGACCGGGATTCGAACCTAGATCCCACGATTTCCGGCCGAGTGCTTAAGCCAGTACCTACCGAGGTGTCCTCTTCCCCTCTGGATTTTAGTGACCTTTGCGAGACCAGATGAAGTCGACTGCTGGACATACAATGTAACAACCAGTAGCTACTGAGGGCTGAGCGCCACTGTCTACGAGGAAAGATCGTACTTTGAACGCAGAGAGGCGTTCTGGTCATCTGGTTTTGTTCATCTAGTCTCGTAAAGGTCACTAAAGCCGTGTCCCAATTCGTTAGGCATTAGGGAGGATGCGGTTAGCTAGATAAATATTTAGATGCCTTTCGCTAAGGGAGCTTGATTTGGGACATCCTTCGCTAGTGTTGCCGTCTACCGAGCTAGACACGAATGAAAAACATATGAGTGATTAATAAAGGACTGAATGAAACAAATGAAACCTGAAATAAAGACATTTTTGACGCCTGTGGCTACCTTCGGGTGCGTTGTGAGATTTGGAAAGTGAAATTACATTTTTTCATCCATTTCGTTGTCTAGAGATTCGTTAGTTTTTGGGGTATGTAAATTTGTGTAGGTGTTCTGGAATTTAAATTCGTTTTATTTAAGTGTACTAAGTAAAATTTTTCTTTTATAGTCGGGTGTTGGTTTGCGAAATTCTAGAGAATTCTTTCACAACAGACAAAACACTTGCCATGTTTGCCACTTTTCAACTACTTCCTTGGGTACGAGCGGTGCGAGTTTCCTTGTACGACGCATGCTGCGCTTTGCATGATGGGAAATTCAATATGGAGGCGGATTTAGGATAAACTCCATCTACCCTAAATTTCACCCCCGAGAAAGGCACCTAAATCCGCTCCCCCATGATGCCTAACGAATTGGGACACACTTCAAGATGGCGTCCTCCCAAAATCTGCCGATTTAGCTGCCTAAATGGCGAATTGGGACACAGCTTACAATCCACAGGGGAAGAGGACGGCTGGGTAACTTAACTGGCTAAAGCACTTGGCCGGATATAGAGGAATCCGGGTTCGAATTCCGGTCAAGGCGGATGATATTTTTCTCAGTGGAATTTCATACTCTATTATTCTTAAGAATCTTTATATTACTTCTCATTAGAACCTATTCTCCCATTTTTTTCAATCATTACATTAAACAAATGATGCGGTGGGCATTGCGGGTGACTCCGTAAAAGAGTAACTCCGCGGCTAGTCCTGGATAGCTTCAAATCTTAATAATAGAGTGCTTAAGAAGCAATGAACGAGTGCAAGGGAAGCGTTAGTGTTTTGTTCGGCCAGCGCACGTCGTTCCATTCATAGTCTTTTGGACGTTTCGCTCGAGTGCGCCGATGAATTCCGATCTGGGCCAATTTCAACGCCGTCGATTGAAAGCTTCGACTGTTGAAAAAGAATCCCTTGCGACGGATACTAAAACTATACTGAGAAACTTTTAAATATTTACTGGATGTTTTCAAAGTTAAAAGAGAAATTCATATTACGTGTAAATCTGAACTAGGTACGTAAATATCTTATCTAAAGGAGAACTTTATGATAACTTTGGATACTGAAAGTTCATTCAAATTGACAAAAACGTCAGGAAAGTTTCCAAAACATGAATGCTTGAAAATAGATTAACTCTTGCACTGTATTCAATGCATCAATATATATCCAGGATACATACGATCTCTTCAGATTTCTACTACATGTGAGTGTGAAGGCGCATTCGCACGGTACATTTTATTGAATATACAAACGAATATATGAATTCCTCCAGGAGGAAAATTGTGCCGTGTAAAGCGGCAAACTGTAAGATTTCTGAAAGACTGAACGGGAAATGGAACCTGCTCTAATTCCTTTCATTTTCTTCAATGATACATTCTATAATCTATGATACATACATTCCTTGTGCAATAAAATGTACCGTGTAAAGAGGCCATTATACATGCTAATAATTACTATCATTACTATTATAAAACTCATGCGTAGAAATTCGATGAGACATCACAATAATATTTATCGTTACAAACTAATTGGGATTTTACAATAAACTCCATTGGTAGAAGCTTCTTGGGTTTTCACGATGAAATTATCTGGTTGAAATTTGTTGGTATTATACGATAAGATTTATCGTTAACAAATTATTGGGGTAATACGATAAGAACTGCGGCTCAATGTCTGTCGCATTTTCACGATGACTCTCCATGTGCATAACTATTTCGTGAGATACAATGAAAATTGATGGCCATATGCTACGTGCTAATGGCTTTGGCGATCATTTTTCCAAAACTCTTTTCGGTATACGTTCTGAGAGAACACGGCTTGAAAACGGCAAAAGGTGATTTGAAATAAATCAATTTACTTCTAGGAATGGCCAAGGGAAAAAGAAAGGAGGGATCATAATATTTCGCTGTCAAGAACACATCTAGTCCCGAGAGCGTAAAAAAAATATACGACGAAGGAAGTCAACCGAGAGTACACGAGCACAAGAGGTCCATATGGCCACCGGGACCATGAGAAGGACACAGAAGAAAAATGACAAGTGGTTCAAACAGGTGCAGGATGGCAAAAAAATGGCAAAAGAACAAAAAAATTGCAAAAGAACAAAAAAATGGCAAAATAACAAAAAAAAAAAATGGCAAAAACAAACAAACAAACAGTTGCGTGCGAACCTCTCATAAGGATGTTATATATCTCCCTCTCTCTCACTCTCTCTTTAAACATGAAACTGACCGCGCACATCCTGCGTACAACGACCCTCTTGACCTTTTGCAATGCTTTAAAAAGTATCGGAAATCGTATACCCCTCGTACCAGACGATTGATTGATAGGTCAACTTCGCAAGAGGATCCATCGTCTTGAAATATACATTTGCTACGAAGACGTTCATGAGATCGATCAACTAATCGCAAATGCATCCCGAAATAAGATTAATTTCCATCCAAGCTTCTTGAATCTGTCAAGAATTATCACCAAGACCAATTCACAAAACGATGTTGCAGTCACGTATTTTGAGAAGGCAGGAAAAGTGGATGGATAGGGTACCGCGAGGACAGGAAGTGTGTTTGAAGAGGATGACAGACTATGCACTTGTTAACCACGAAAGATAAAAAGAGAGAATGCAAATTTTGGGCGTCTAAAGGGTAACATGCATATTTTTTTTAAAAAATAATGCATATTGGAAGTACGCATTCTCGACTATACAGGGAATTGTGTTCCATGGTGTTCGGCTCACAATGTGGAAGTTCATTTTGACAAATGATAAAATAACTTAGATTTATTCTACATCTACATCCACACAATACCCCGCGAGCCAACGCATGGGCGTGTGGCAGGGGGTGTTAGGTCACCAGCCGAGTAAAGGTGTACGTTTTTGAAGATGAAATGGTGACATGTATTATAGGAGTGTATTTAGTGGAGCTCAATTTTTATTGTGGTCGCTTATTGTTCATGGAAAGAACGAGTTCTTGTACCTATCTCTTCGGCACTGTATCTCTCTTATATTATCGCATCTGTCAGACCTAGAGATGTAGTGAGGAATCATGATAATATTCTCTGTGTCGCACTGAAAAATATCAGTTCTGAATTTATCAAGCGACCTAAGTCTAGCGTGTAGCCTCCGAGTCTCTAGGGGTTCCCACCTTATTCCACCAAACCAAACTTTTTTCCCAATAAAAGAAACTTTTTCCGAATATAATTAAGTCAAAATTCTTGTAGGTCAACAAAAAAAGGTTCAGGGGACATCAATGAACAATATTCGACGTGAATTTTCATTCGTCTCAAACTCGTTTCTTTAGAGACATTAGGAAAGTAAGTACCACCTAAACAGGAAGAAATCCTGCACCTCTTCACGTACGTCTTACGTGTATCTCTTAAGAATAGGGCTCTCTCTCATATTCCCAGGTCCTAATGAACCTCTAATTTCCAAGGAAAGAGAAGGAGATGGCGAAGAGGCAAAATGTTCACTCCAACTCCAAGCAGACGGGAGGCGGAAATTGAAAGGGACCTTGTTCGACGCACAGGTGTTTCGAGTCTCCTCGCAAGGGTTGAAAACCCACCTCCCGGTCTGAAGCTCTCGCTTATCACCGGGATGGGTAAGTAGAAGGAGGAAATGGTAAAAGGATGGGAAGGGTTAGCGAAAAACGCAGCCACTAGTAGGCCGACACCATGAGGTGGATTGCCGTCAAAAGGACGACAACGGGCCCCGCCTCCCCCTAGTCCTCGTAGCTGTTGGGTTTGTTCGACGCACAGGCTTTTCGGGTCACCCCGCGGGTTAAAAAACCTACCCCCCGGCCTGAAGCTCTCGCTTATCTCCGGACGGGTACGTAGTGGGAAAAGGGTAAAAGGAATGGGAAGGGTTAGCGAAGCACAACCACTAGGAGGCCGACACCATGAGGCGGATTGCCGTCAAAAGGACGACAACGAGCCCCCGCCTCCCCCTAGTTCTCGTAACTGTTGAGTATCCCCAACGACGTTAGACGAGTCGCCGCCAGTCTCGCTTGCGCGAAAACTTACCATACATCTGTTGAGAACCGGCGAAGCCCATTGCCCAAATTCTTGGGATAGGTATCCGCCGACTCCCTTTAACGGTGGATGTAGTGTGGTCTGTCGGAGTTCGTCATCGGATCGGGGCCCTTCCGGACCAATGATGGTCAAATCGGACCAACCATGGTCAAAATGTGAGACCCTTCACCTTAGAAGTCCCCGCCCACCGATTTGTTCGAAGCACAGTCTGACCGCCTTCCGAGCGCGCCTTCGTTCCATTTCCATGACACTCCCCTTTCACGTTTCCCTAATCCGTCTTTGACGCCGCCGATTCCTTCCAGCTCGCGTACTTGCATCCTTTGTTCAGCCGAATCATTAATGACTGCCCCCTAAACGATAAGCGCGCGCGGCTTCAAGGAGCTTACCACTCCAGACGTCTCATGCGCTCACATTAATTAGACAAATGCCAATTCTTGGACGAACGAAAATCCACTCAGTCATTTATTTCGCGGATCACATGGAAGTGGAATTAATTTAGTGGCCTATCGGCCTGAATATCCTTTCCCGGAGAAAAAAAATGAATCCTTACTTCCAAAAATTTCCTGCCCTGTCTTTCGTAAATAAAACGATCAACGATCACCAAAAACGATCAGGACGTGTGCTTAAATGTAATCTCGTTCGCTATTTTCTCATAGCCGCAAGTCCTTATTGATTTCCAACCATATTATTTATTCATTGATGAGGGTATGTACTGTTAAGGGGTAAAAATCAGAAACGCGAGTCACTTGATAAATGAAGGCGCTTTTTTCAAGAGCTTTATGTTTGTACGTACTTGCGCCAAGGAACATCCGAATGCAATGAAATAAAAAAACCCAGTAAAAATATAGAATATTTTAGCACCCATAAACGCCAAAAGTTGTACTGCCCACTTTCATTCTTTACTAGAGCGCATCTCAACACCTGATCTGCATGTTAAGGTACGAACAAGAGAAAGACACCATGGCGTTGAAAAAGCGGTGTCTTATGTAAAACAAGAGGGAAAAGTGATGTCTCACGCAAAACAACTTGGTTTTTCACCGATTAAGATGCTGTTCAACCACGTCTACCATAGAACAGTTGAGCTAAGAAGATTCTAGAAAAAGGAAAACAAAAAACATCCCTGCTTTCTCAGATGGGCATGTTAATTGGTTCACAACCTTATAAAAATGGATAACCTACACCGGAAAATCTCATCCCATTCTCTGGGTGGTTACTAAGAGTACTAAGATACGCATCACGCGTAAAGAACCAATAAACAATTGGCAATAGAAACAAGTATTAAATAAAAAGAGGGTCAAATACTTAATGCGTCAACAAAAAATTTCTCTAATAATGGGTCTTACTACTGTGGTGCTTCTTGTTAACCAGATTTTTGTAGCAAAACATTCTAATGTAAACATGCATCAACAATTTATTGCAATACAAATATAGCTCATTAGATAACTAATAAAAAACGTGAGAAAACGTGAGAAAAGTTTTATTAAAATGTAATACTGACCAAAAACCTCAATAATATTTAAAGACTATAACATTTCTCGTGATAAGGTAGTCCGAGCGAAAAATCATTATACTTAGAAATTAATGAATTTAGTCTCATTTTAAAGAAAGATATCTCACCTATCCAATGACACCAAAATTTCTACCCCTTACCACATTACTTTCGGAGTATTTGTCCAAAAATACCAGCCCTTTTACTTGGGAAATGGTACGTGTATGCGCTCCAGAGAGACATTATTTGCAAAATGAGGTATTTCTAACACTTAGATGTCGTAAAAAAACTAAAAGCGTGTAGTTTGTACGTTTTCTCAATTATATTTGAAAATAAATCATATTGTTACCGCAGTAGGTTCCTGGGTATCACAAACGAACCTTCCGTTTTGAAGGAGTTTCAAACGCACCGCGCGAAAAAATTAGTCAAGTTAAAGACTTATTTCGATATTTACATTTCATTACTTACAATATTTGTCATATAAAACTATATTATTGCCCCATTAATAATGTAATATTTAACTGATGAGTCCTACAGCTGCTGAAATGAAAACGTATAATTCGAATAAGGTCTCTATTATGACTAGGAAAGTATCTCGCTCGGACTACCTTAAAAAGAAGAGAACGGGCACATCCTGAGCGTAATACTTCAATGTCGTGGCAAAGGGAGAAGTTTTCTCGTGCAGCGATAACAATACGTAAAAGGAAGAAGATTACTCATTCCATGACGAACAGTGGTTTGGCATCGCATTCACTCGAGAGAGTACCCCCACTCTCCCTCCCTCTCTCAAGTCACCCCACCCCCGCAGCCTCTGATTTCACTCTCGGTTTATGACACGACGAAGGGGGCGAACGACACGTTTTCAACGGTGAGTGAGCGGTGACTCCCGCTTACAACATTCCGAGTGGGGGATACGCGAGGACGTCAACTCACGTACTTGGCTGACGATCCCATATCACCATGCTCTCGAATAAGCAAGCAGAAACTTTAATGGCAATAAAAACGTTTGTATTTATTAATTTTTTTCATTTTTACGATTCTCGCAGCAATCGCCGACACTTTTTAATGGCAAATATGATTGGGAATGTGGGTCAAGACTCCCTTGCCATCTCAGTTAGGGTCTCGGCAAATCCTGTTGGCGCACTCTCATTTACATATCTTCGTGGGATATTCCGCGAAATAAAAAATTGGCTCTTTCAAGATTCCATTCACACACTACTTGCCTCCGTTCTAAATGGAAGAAAATTATGGATTTATCTAAGAGCAATCGTTCAGGCTCATAACCCGTTTTTTCTCCCTCGATCACAGAAAAAATAGACATAATGCAATGAAACCACGGGATACGAGATACTCCTCTCCTAGTGCAGGAGGTATTGGATGACGCATATACATATATCCCACTTCAAAATAACAGTTTCAATGGGAGAAACACGGGTAGTAAATCGTATTTTCTCCATAGTAATAATTATAATAATAATAACGTCATTTTCGCGGAAAACTGATCATATGAAGGGAAAAGTTTATATATATCGAATAATAATAAAATATATGCATATCAAGGAATGAGTGCCTGTTTAAGGAAGCGAAAATCGTCGTGTACAAAAGTGTACTTCTCCCCACTTTGTTGTATGGTAGTGAAACATTGGTAAGTCAGGAGAAACATAAAGAGTAGACTAAACGCTGTGGGTATGAGTTACCTGAGGAGTGTTTGCGGCAAAAGTAGGATGGATAGGGTCAGGAATGAGTGGGTAATAAATGAATGTGGGTTAGATGCTCCAGTAATGGACATATATGAAAGGAGTGTGCTTCGTTGGTTTGGCCATGTTGAGAGAATGGATGAGAGTAGAATAACGAAACACATATATGAGAGTGAAATGAATGGTGTAAGAGGTAGAGGTAGGCCGAGATAGTTTTGGTTGAAGGTTTGGTTTGGTCGAGAAAATTCTTTGGAGGAGGAATATTAGGAGTCTTAAAAACAGGAGAGCGTGTATGAAGCAGTGTATGAGGGGTTAATGAAACAAAAGAGGTTTGCAAGGATAGCTCAGTATGGAGGAAATTATTGAAGCAAGTTAGGTGTACAAATATGTATTTTTTTGAGCGAAACTTCGTGACTGTCCCCACCCCGGAAGGAAACGGCGTGATTGGCATGTATGTATAAAATATAAGAATCTCACAACCTTATTTTTTTCGCTATTGACGAATCACTGTCGTAACAGAACAACAATTGAGCAAAAATGTTTTTTTCGACTCCAGCAGTCGCGTTGGATAATCCGCAGTCAACTCCTTCCAACAAGGCATCCTTTCGGTGGGTTATAAGGAGGAGGCGACCAACACTATTGAGACCATTGTCGCACATAAGGGTGGGAAAGGTGGGGGGATGCGGGACGGCCAGAAATGGAAATATATTTTGAAGGAATTGGAAAAGTAGATTAGAGAAAACAGGAGACAAGATCAGCCATGTTTCTAAATGAGATTTAGAAGAGGGGGAATGAACACTATACGGATAGTTGAGCAATGTTATTTTCCTAGTCCTAAAAGCGACAATTTTCACATTTAATGTTCAAATTTTAACAACAAAGCAAATATTATAACATTAATAACGCAAAAACGCTTTTAAGATGATGCATTTCTCCAAAACTAAAATTTATGAGACAGAAAACAATTCAAATGAAAATAATGCGTAGAACCTGCCTCCGACGATTTCTATTACGTCCAGAAAGGGCGGGATTACTCCGGATTTACACGCACACGAGAAAGCATGCCGTCTGAATTTTTAGATCCGGCAACTAACTGATTTATTTTACGTAAGCTAGTACAAATGTCTGCAAAATTGAACCCCTCTGATTGCTATTACACATCACCCAATGCCCAAGTTCACATTCGTGCCACAACATATGTTCCAACGAAAGGTCCATAGTGTGAACCTAGGGTAACAGCGGAATAAATGTGGCATTCCTCTGTTCAACCCAAAAATAATTCACGGCTAAAATATTCATGTAACAGGTTTAAGGAATAAGGATATTTGTGTCATAGTTACAAGAAAATAAATCATATAGTTCAGACTACTGTAACCGATGCAATGTATCATTCACAGCAACAATTTTTCTGAGAGCATTTTATTTTTGATTTGGAAAAGAAAATCATGAGTGCTTAAGAGAGGACTACGAACACGGAAACTACGGGGGAAAATATTGGCGTAGAGTAGGGCACACAGTAGACCGGAAGCGTGGACCATTAGAAAAGCAAAACAGAAAGGATTACAATCATTCTCTAAATAATGAGTAAAAAATTGCCTGCTTTAATTAAAAAATTTGACTGCTTTCCTTCTTAAAAAATATCCTGGAAAAAGCCTCTTTTGCGGTTTCCACTGCGCATTTTGGTAATTAAATTAACTAGAAAGCATGAGTAATGCCAGGTTATTGGGCATATGAAACTGTAGAATTAAATATAAATAACATAACGCGTTTTACTTCATTGTCCCAGAACTGACCACAGCTGAGAAAAATAAGGCACTTCTTATACCCCAACGCAAAAAATGCTCTGCTCCGAGACCGAAAAATGTAAGTTTTTTCCAAAGTGGTCGAGATAAAAATTAGGATCACTTGATATGGATTGACCCCGTACTGAATATACGACGTTCCCATGTCCCGAATAGCTCACGTTCATGGCCTTCCTTCAGCATCTTCCTGATTCTAAAAATAAATCTGCCTAATTGCGACGCAGACTTAAACACATGCAACAAAATTCATCCGCATAGGAGCTTACAGTGAGAAAATTATGTGTCAGGATTGGAATTTTATTTCGGGCAAAGTCCTCTATATAGCGATAGAAACCATTATTATTATTAATTCTGTGGCAGCGCTTAGATGATGAAGTCCACGTGGAAGATTCGTTTAACTTACATTTCACCCTTTGAATTTCACATAAAAATAAAATGATAGCGAACGCATTAATGATTGATTTGCGTTTTTTTTCCTCAACAACTCAAAGGTCCCTTCGCAGGGACCTTCATAAAACAGTCATCTAATTTTAAAATTGATAAAACACGATATCCACATTCCCATCGTCGGGATGTCCATTTACTCCTCTGATAAAGAATGCCTAAGGCATGTAACAGACGCATTACCTTTCAACAGCCATCACAAATATGACGCAAAAAATATGATAAAGCAAACATACGAGAAATATCACAGTAGGTGACGAGAGGACACCATGCCGAATTCCGACTCCAGCAGTAACTCTGAGCAGGAGGCACCCACAGACTTACCTGTAAAATTAAAAGAATTGCGTTATTACTTAAGAGTACACCAAGAAATCACACAAAAGTAAGCAACATTTGATCAGAAAAATCACTTTTTTTATCACTATGGAACGACATCGATCAAACTCGGGTTTAGATACAGGCTCCCGGCATATGACTCATATGAGGAAAACACGCTGTTTTCAACGATTTCCACCAAAACATTATAGTAAATTGTTTTGTAAGACTTAAGGCTTTCCCGGCAAATGTTTAGACTGTACAGCTCACGAGTTTCCAACCGGGTGAAGGCGGTTTGCGGCACCAACGTTTCGAAGGCGTAGTCTGCCATCGTCCTCAGGGCGATAATTTTGGCCAGGAGGGTGTCACTTTATATAATCTCTATGGATGGGCTCAGCTTGTTTCTGTTTGGCCCTCTTTTCCTGTTCTTTTTCTAATAAGACACGTGATTGGTTTCCACGCATTGCTCATCTGAAAACCTATGTATCTGTTGATGTTGTCCATGTGGTCGTTGATTTCCACAGCTTCCTTCACAATCCGGTCCAAATAACTCTGAGCGCGGTGGACTTCTAAGGTGCGGCCAGTTTCGCCGATGTGCACCTTCCCGCATTCGCATGAGATGTGGTAGACGCCTGGTGTTCACCCTCGAGTCGGCCAAAGCTATTTTGCCATAGTATGGAAAATTACCTATATGTATCCGCCATTCACAAAGAAATAATAAACCATTTGTGATTTCTAAATTGGGTGTTGATTTGGGGGACACTCACGGAATAAGGCATTAGGTTCAAGCAATCGACGCGGATTCCGCAAAATTAGGTTTTGTGTTTTAACCGTTCTAAATGATTCCGATCGCTTAGCAACGGAGTTACGAGGCACAATTACGAACAATAAAAGATCTTGGTCTAACCACTCAGGAAAATCTCATGTAGCCACCCCGATCGAGTTTCTACCATCGGAATATTGTTTATCGAGAAAAAAATCACGATTAGAGACCGCACTGAATATCACTTCAAAAGTTTAAGTTATCCATTCGAGTGACTCAAACTTCAAACACATCAAAATCTCAATCCGATCGTAATTGTGTCACGTGACTCCTCATTTACGTCACCGGCATCATCTCGAGCGGTCCAAATACCCCCCCTGGAGGACCCCTTCCACCAGAGGCCCCCCTTGGAGAACGATCATTTTCGATTCGTAACCATAACATACATACCACTCATGCCGTTCCCTTCCGGGGTAGGCAGAGCCACTGAGTTTCACTCATAAATACATATTTGTACAACTAACCCTGCTTCAATAATTTCCTCCATGCTGAGCCACTGAGTTTCACTCATAAATACATATTTGTACAACTAACCCTGCTTCAATAATTTCCTCCATGCTGACCTATTCTTGAAAACCTCTTTTGCCTCATTTACACCCATATACTGTTTCATACATGCCCTCCTGTTTTTAAAACTCCTAATATTCCTCCTCCTAAGAATTTCCTCGACCACATTCAACCACAACTTTCTCGGCCTACCTCTACCTCTCGCACCATTCATTTCACTCTTATATATCTGTTCCGTTATTCGACTCTCATCCATTCTCTCAAAATGGCCAAGCCAACGAAGCACACTCCTTTCATATATGTTCATTACTGCAGCATCTAACCCACATTCATTCATGACCCACTCATTCCTGACCCTATCCATCCTACTTTTGCCTCAAACATTCCTCAGATAACTCATACCCTCGGCGAATAGTTTACTCTTTATGTCTATCCTGACATCCTATGTTTCACTACCATGCAACAAAATGGAGAGAATCACACATTTGTACACGGCGATTTTCGCTTCCTTAGACAGACACTCATTCCTTGATATGCTCCACATGCTACCTACCACTTTCCTTCCAGCATTCGCACGTCTCTTTATCTCATCATCTCTCCGTCCATCTTTCGCAAACATCTTACCTAAGTACACAAAATCATCTAATTGCTCAATCACTCCACCATTCGCCCTCATCATACTGTTATTCTCCCCATTCTCCTTAACAAAAATAATCATAACAAATACATATATTGGAGTGCATCTCCACACTGTTTGACTTCACTTTCACTCGTTACATACAGTGTGCTTCCACATGAGTGAATGAGCGACGCGTGGACACCTGCGTTGAGGGCAAACCCTCTTCGCCGGAGGGAATGAAAAACGCTCCTCCGCACACCGCAGACGGCATTCAAGGTAGTTTGAACTAAATATAATTTTACTTAGAAATCAATGAAATTGGTCTCATTTGAAAGAAAAAAATCTCACCCTTCTAATGACACAAAAACTTCAACACCTCACCACATTACTTTTCGAGATATTTGCCAGAAAATACCAGTCCTTTTACATGGAAAATGGTACGTGTGTGCACTCCAGAGAGACATTATTTACAAAATGAGGTATTTCCAACACGTAGATGTCGCAAACAAACTAACAGCGTGTAACAGCGCTTGTACGTTTCCTCAACTACATTTGAAAATAAATCATATTGTCACCGCAGTAGGCTCTTGGGTATCACAAAAAAACCTTCCGTTTTGCAGGAGTTTCTAACGCACTGCGCTAAAAAAAATGAGTCAAGTTAAAGACTTATTTAGATACTTTGATATAATTACTTACAATTTATGTAGTATAAAAATATATTATTGCACCATTAATAACGCAATATTTAATTGATTCGTCCCACAGCTGGTGAAATTAAAACGTATAATTCGAATATGGTCTCTATTATGACTAGGGAACTATCTCGCTCGGACTATACCTTAAGAGAAGAGAGAGGTCGTCCGTTCGTTTCAGAGAGAACGTAAGGGGTGGGGATAGACATCAACAGACGGACGGAGGACAACACAACGCGCCCTTTAAGCAAGACGGTGCCCTCCAGTCGCTTGGGGAAGCCACCAAATATCAAGCATTGTCCTTTGAGAGCCACCGCTACCCAACTGAGAAGATTGCTTCACTATTTGGCTACGTACCGCAACAAGGCAAACGGTTTCGAATTTTACGACGCCGTGTCGATTGAAAGGCACTAAATTTCCGCAACCTTATCACCACTCTCAAAGACATTCAAAGCTGCAAAATGTTTCCTCATTTTGGAAATTTCGGTTACGAGTCCAACGCCACAGATAAAAGAGAGCTCCTTCCTTCGAGCAATGCCCATCACGCACGAGGACAAATCGTAGGACCAGCCGTTGGGAGGACAAGGAGGACTTTTTTTTTATTCATTTGTGATTCCTCAAGCATGCAGAATAAGTCCCTGCCTAAAAATTCTGCATAGTTTCCTTATAATTCTCGTACTCCTACAGAATTGTTTACGAAATTCTGTAGATATTCCTTAAAGTATTGAAACGCCATTTTACGGAATACCCTACGACGTTCAGCAGAATACCTTAGGACGTTCTGTAGAATTCCTTAGGACGTTTTGTGGAATTCCCTACGACTCTCCATATGGGTCCTTAGAAAAGGAACTGGGTCAACGGAAACCTCACATATTTCCGTAGAGTTGCTGAAGTTCTACAGAACAGCTCGTAAGAAGTTATTTAGCTCTGCAGAGAATAACTCTACAGAATATGTGTTCAGTAGAGTCAGGCTCACATGTTTCGTACAGATCCTTAGAAAAGGAACTAGTTCTGAAGAAAAAGAGTCAATTTCTGTAGAATTCCTTACGATCTACACACCAGCTTCTAAGGATTTTTTAGCAGGGGTGCCCGGCGGAAGTTGGTCGATAGGTGCCATCAAATTCGCCATGGCTACATACAATCGGGAGTTTTCAATTACGTGTGTTGAAGTTGGCGCTTATCGGAACATATCAGCGCATTTTAGGGCACACGAACAACGTTGAATGACCGATGTACGTCGGCTAAAAGATTGACAGCCTGCCGGTGGGTGAAGGAGACAGTTTCAGGCTCCGATCGGTGGAATCATTCCGTCTCAGAACGAGTAGATGAAAACCCTTTGCTGCACTTCAGCGAAACCTGGGTCATGCAATAAAACCTTATTACGAGAAATGGCAAAGTTATTCCCCTCTCATTCCGGAAGATAACACTTTCAGCGAATGAGCAATAGTAATGGCCGAAAATTTAGTGTAAATTTGTTGAATTAGTGGAAAATGAGCATCTAGAAGAGTAAGCATTTCATTACGGGAGTAATTAAAACTTAACAATGCCCATTTTTGACGCCTTAACTTAAAACTGACACAAAAACAACAGTCGAGGTGGCGATTATCGACATTCTTTTGTTGGATGTTTCTCAATTTGATAAATGTTTCTCCGAAATGTCGGGACCTGTGGACCCTCTTACCCGGTGCAACACCCGAGAAACATTTATCCAGCACTCTATAAAAAAAATCTTTAAAAGCTGTTCTGCAGAGCGTAAGGAATGCTACAGAAATTGACCCTTTTTCTTCAGAACTAGTACCTTTTCTACAGAAAATAACTGTACAGAACTATGCTCCGTAGAGTTATTTTCTGCAGAGCAAAATAACTCCTTACAAGCTGTTCTGTAGAACTTCAGCAACTCTACAGAAATATGTGAGGTTTCCGTTGACCTAGTTCCTTTTCTAAGGACCTATATGGAGAGTCGTAGGAATTCTACAGAACGTCCTAAGGTATTCTGCAGAACAACTTAAGGTATTCTGCAGAACGTCGTAGGGTAATCCGTAAAATGGCGTTTCAATACTTCAAGGAATATCTACAACTTTTTCAGAAATTCTGTAGAAGTATTTACAAGGAAACTATACAGAATTTTTTAGCAGGGCAGATACGCCGGGAAAACTTTAGATCTTTCATTATTTTGTTGCATAGCGCAAGGCAACTGCACTCCCCATCAGTTTTGAAGTGCGTTGCCAGGTGAGCAGGGCCTCTGGACGAACGAAAGGCCGATTCGACGTTAACGTTGCGACGCGATTGGCGCACCAGAGCGAATGGAAAGCTCCCAGCGGCTTCAGGCGGATCGAAAGATTTGGCGCCGCGCTCTTCGTGGTAGCGCGGCGGAATATCCGAGCGGCACTCGTGGAATCCGTGCCAGCAGCGAGGACTGGCGGCGGCGGTGGCGGAGGAGCGGTCGCCCGCCGCGCGGGTCCCGGCCGGCCGGCAGCTCGCAATGGGCGCCCCTCCCCCCGTCGCTAGCCAACTTACCCCCACCCCCTATCCCCCGCCCAGCGACCCATCTCACGACTGGAAATTTCCACACACCGGCGACTCCCCACGCCTCCCCGCCCACGTCGGTTTGCCCCCCCCCTCCTCCACTCTCCATCCCATCCAGTGCTCGTACACCACTTTGTTCTCTCCCGCCGCCTACGGCGAATACGTAGAGGTGCGATATCATCAACTCCTTCAACGACCACCGTTCTTTTTTAAGGTAGTCCGAGCGAGATATTTCCCTAGTCATAATAGAGACCAAATTATAACTATACGTTTTAATTTCACCAGCAGTAGGAGACATGGATAAAATAATGCATCATTAATGGTGCGATAATATACATCTATATGACAGAAATTGTAAGTAATCAAATGAAAATATCTCAATAAGTCTTTAACTAGATTCCTTTATTTCACGCGGTGCGTTTGAAACTCCCATCAAAACGGAAGGTTTATTGTGATCCCGAAGAATTTACTGCGGTGACAATATGATTTATTTTCAAAAATAGTTGAGAAAACATACTAACTACGCGCTGTTAGTTTTTTGACGAAATATAAGTGTTAGAAATACCTCATTTTGTAAATTATGTCTCTCTGGAGTGCGTGCACGTACAATTTCCCAGGTGAAGAGCTGGTATTTTTTGGCAAATATGTCCGAAAATAATGTGGTTAGGGGTCGAATTTTTGGTGTCATTAGAAGGGTGAGATATTTCTCTTTAAAAATGAGACCAATTTCATTGATTTCTAAGTAAAAAGATTTTTCGCCCTAACTACCTTAAGTTAGATGGAAAGAGATTTTTATCCTCTTGTCACATGGGACCCATCTCAAGTTCGAATTGAACTTTTTTTTTATTTCTGCAGCTAGAAGAGGCATGAAGTAAGTAGTGTATTATTAAAGGCACCGAAGTATAGACAAAAAAAAAGAAATTTTCACTGATTGAGATAATATAAGTGCATAAGCTATATAATAAATCATAACACCTATGATAAATACTTTCACGGGATCGCAAAAAGAACCTTCCGTTTTGGGGGAACGTTCACCGCACGGCGTGAAAGAAAAGTCAGGTTATAGTCTATGTGGTTATATTTATTTAATTACAGAGAATTTCAGCCGCGTAAAACTATATTTTTGCGTCACTGACGTTACAATATTTATACGGCAGCTGAAATTAAGAGAGAAATAAAATCCTCTCTCGCTGTAACTTTCCTTTGAAGTCTGTAAAAGGCCGGCCCATGGCATGCGATCGGGGTCGACCTTTGAAAAACGATGACCGTGAACTGGATTCGCGCGAAGTTTCCGATTGACCCCTTTCCTTCCGTTCGTCGCGTTGGCCGTCGACTGCATCGGCGGCAGTTGTCCAACCTTCAGTCAATTGTCGCTTGGCAACCCACCGGATGTTTACCAACGTTGCGGAGAATACTCCGGAGACGATCCCGTAAATCTGGATATGCTCGTCATAATGTCCTCTCGACAGGCCCTTTCCCACTCCCGCTCTGACCTAAGTCTCCACACCGCAGAGCACGTCTCTTCATCGTCAGAATCATTCGCAACACACGCACACATTCTCTCTCTCTCTTTATATCTCTCTCTCCCTATTCCATCGTAAATCCGTCTCATTACGACACGTAAAAAAAACAACAAAGTTTTTGTAAATCTTCATTTTCAATGCTCATTGCTAAATTTGGTAGCACTGATTACGAATACAACATTAGTTGTCCTCCGATGTCCATATTTTGGATGTAATACTACTGCTACGACACGTTTAACACAATTTAAGGTCATAAAGAAAAATCTAGAAGTCAGTACTTCAAAAATGGATAGGAATATACACATGCAAAAAATGATGAACAATGAATTTCCGCACAACAATCGAATCATTGAAATATGTATGTACACATCAGGTTGCTTTTCCTCTCATGTCCTTTCGGCCCGTCTGCTCGCCCATATTCCCACAAATCCCCACAAATAATAGTCTCCAATCCCAATAGCACAGTGCTCTTACGCACCCTCTCTTCACATAACGTTGAATGCCCAGGTTAAAGAGCGCTCCACTAAATGAGAGCGCCTATATTTGGTCCATAAATACCGATGGATGTCGAAAAATGGTTGAGTATCGATGAGTGGGAAACAAACTAATGGCATATTCGTGTTCAGCACGTTGGTTTTACACAATAAATAGCAAGAAATTAACCTAAACAATATTCCGTTCCGCAATGTTATTCGACTCTCATCCATTCCCTCGACCCGGCCGAACCATCCAAGCACGTTCCTCCGCGCTCATCCCTCTTGAGATCATCCAGCATCCATCCCCACTCCACGGACCCCACGCATACTATAAACTAGATGTGCATGTGACACACACAAAAACACTCCCGGCCCCTCGCCGACGACATTTCGCAGATACACCGTGCCAACTGCATTAAAGTCTTCGTTTATGCATTCCCAAGTTTCGCCAACATCCAATAAAGCCTGAAGGAGTGGATGCACTTTCGTGTACCCATCGAATGATTACCTTCCTTCAATAAACACCGATATCATGTCCAAGATAAGAGGACAGTTGACATAAGGCTAAGCAGGCCAATCAGTAAACACGTCTAATAGCGATTGGGTAGGGAATCACGAGACTACAGTAGAGTCCATAGCAGTGTTCGTTTGTTTCAATCATGCGATAGCGAAAAAATTGTTCACTTTTGAATTATTCCCAAGTCAAATCGTTATACTTCAAATGGCGCCATTGCCATGAGCGAACTTAAGTCCTTGACGTTCTCCCAATATGCTCCACCGAGGAATTTCCTCCCAGCATTCACTCGACTTTCAACCTCTTCATTAGAGCTCACGTGAAATGACGGCTGATCAGTGGATTTTCTCCCTATTGTACGTTTCTTAATCTGCAACGCAGCACTGACATCACGTTTCGCATTATTCCTCCACGACTCTCTCTCTCTCTCATCTCTGTGCGATCATGTAGTAGCAAAACACATCGATAAATATAGTTTCTGCGGCACTGGTAGCACACATATAGCGTAGCATATATTGCTGAAAGATAACATTTCCACAAGTTTTTGCAGGTTCTCGCTGATGCAATAACGATTGTAGTTTCGTTAGCTTACGGTAGTTGGAGCGAAATATCATTTTACCAAGAAATCAATGAATTAGGTCTAATTTTAAAGAAAAAAAATATCACCCTTCCATTGACATAAAAAATTCAACCCCTTGCCACATTACGAGATATTTTCCAATAAATACCAGCCCCTTTTACATGGGAAATGGTACGTGTATGCACTCCAGAGAGACCTTATGTTAAAAATGGGGCATAGTTTGTGTGTTTTCTTACTATTTTTGAAAATTGATCACATTGTCACCGCAGTAAACTCTTCGGGATCACAATAAACCTTCCGTTTTGATGGAGTTTCAAACGTACCGCGTGAAAACAATGAGTGAAGTTGTAGACTTATTTAGAGATATTCATTTAATTACTTACAATTTCTGTCATATAAAAGTATATTATTGCACCATTAATTATGCAATATTTAATTCTTGTGTCTCATTGCTGGTGAAATTAAAAAGTATAATTCGAATATGGTCTTTATTATGATTAGGGAACTATCTCGCTCGCACTCCCTTAATAAGTGTACATTAAGTTCATGCTGGTGTAAAGTCACTCACCGGACTCACTCCTTGGCTTGCGCAGGATATTACGCGTATATTGATACGTGTAAAAGACTACCATGACGAAAAGTTAACAAGAATAAAAAGTTTGGGAAGATTTCGATCCTTGAATAGCTTGACAGGGGCTTGGATATCCCCCGCTCGTCACAATGCCTTGGGCATTGAAGGAGGCGTTTGAAAGAAGGGCGGGGAGGAAGATGGAGAAACGTTTAAGAGGTACTCATGTTAAGGGAATGAGCTGATAGTTTATCCATACGATGTCCGTGGGGAAAGAGAGAGAGCGAAATTCCACAGAGAAAAAAATCATCCGCCTAGACCGGGATTCGAACCCGGATCCCTCGCTTTCCGGCCGAGTGCTTTAGCCAGTGGCTAAACTGGCTAAAGCACTCGGCCGGAAATCGAGGAATTCGGGTTCGAATCCCGGTCTAGGCGGATGATTTTTTTTTCTGCGGAATTTCGCACAATTGTGCATTGCGAGTGACTCCGTAAAAGTGGAACTCCGTGGCTAGTCCCGGATAGCTTCAAATCCGAGAGAGAGATAGCTGAGACACGGTCCGTAGTCCGGTGCACGCGGGAAGAAGTGGGAATGATCTCATAAGATCTGCACCGGGGAAATAAAGCGGACGAGGATGGAAAGAAATAGATAATTGGCTCGCAAATGGAAAACAAAGCGATTAATTGCGCGATTTCGACACTTTTTACAAGCTATCCTATTGAAAACAAAAAAATGTCAAATTTTAACATTTCGCACAATTGTGCATTGCTCTTCCATGACAAATACAAGAGTGCACTTTTATCTTGAAATGTATTTCCTCATACACTTCTATGAGAACTCAACAAAGCAGAGGAAGATATTTTCCTCACTGCGATTTACACGTTAATGTTACAGAGAATAAATCATCGCAAAGAATACGCTCTTCACATTGTGGCAAACTTAAAAAAATAAAAAATAAAATATTTCCTAATTTCTTAGTCATTTAACGCACAAAACTATCTAATAAGCTGTGGAAGCGTGTAATGTATATTAGAAAAATAAACTAAAAAATAACGTAGCCCCTGCTGATTTGTCTAGCTATTACGCTAATCACAAGCATTTTCTCTTGCTAAAAAGACTCGTTATATTAATCGACATAGCAAGCTTAGTTCCAAATGAAATGGACGTACAGGATAAGAAACGAGAATCTGAACAGATGAATAGAAAAGGAAAAAAATTTAACGCAGCGCTTCACGAAGACAATGCCCAGTTGGATAGACCACAACTGAAGGCAACGAATTAGTCTTGAGCAACATGACAGAAAGAAAAGTAGAAGGGGAAGCCCCAAGAGCGAGGCCCAAGAACAAATAAGGCGTAAACGATATGTAAATACAGAATAGCTACTTGTACACGGGTTGGCAACCCTTGACACGCCTGCCAAACGCAACACGCCGATGACTAGTTCCTGGAAAGCAATACAAGTCCTTGCCGAATTGATTTTCAATACTATGGGACACTATTTGAGAGGCAGTACGGCGTGTGCAAGCCAGCCTACTTCCAAAAAAAAAGTCTATTTCTCATTCGACTATAAACAAAAGGCTGCACGCATCGGGAGAGCGCACCAAAGAATAATGTCTTCAAATTGATCACGTATGTCAGTTGCAGTGATACACTTGCACACATCAATAAGAATATCCATTAATTTTTTTTCTTAAAATCTTGTCGATTTTTTTTCATTCAGTAAAAGCTTCGCAATCACAACTCAGATATCAAGAAGTCAAATACAGTAATCTCAAAAAAATTTTGGTCGGCCAATGGAACGATTATGTCAACGATTCGGTCGATTTTGGAAAGCAATTTCAAAAGATTGTCCCCCTCAGTACTTGGACAAAAGCAGTTGGCAGCGGAAAAGATATCACGAAGGGCTTTGCGATCCATGGGGAGGAATTATTCGCGATGAAAAACGAGCTTCGTGATTTAGGAAAAACTGCAGACGGCATCGGAAAAGTAAATGTGTCCAAACTCTTACCATAAAATTTCACGCATCAATGGACTGTGAAAGGATGAGATGAGCTCATCGACACCCTCATATCGATAAGACCTAACTTCCGCCAACATTGCTGCTGCTTCAAAGTTGTAACGGATGAATCGAAATTGAACACAGTCGATTTTTTTTCCAAAATAATAACATCAAGTGTGACGCCAAAAACCTCAACAAACTTGTCAGACACACATTTAACTTCTACGGAAAAATGCAAAAGGCAGTAATCGTAGAATATCCTGGATTTGCGAAAAATGACATTTGTATTAAGCCTGAGTCACACGATACTTGACCTTGTACAAGTCCGAGGATGCTAGCGAGTACTGGATTTCTAGTACATACGAAACCTAGCATGCTTGAAACCTTCCTAGGAGCTATCACACGATACTTGAATTTGTACAAGGTCTGTTTAGTAGATCTTTGATCTAGTACAGTCGCGGAAGGAGTTTGACGAGCGAAATGGATGATTTTGAACGAAGACGACGGCTTTTAGCCGCTGCAGCTGCTTGTGTATTGTTGTGAGGTTTGAGTTGTTTATTTGATCGCGGGAAATTGTAATTGTCACGAGGGACTGTGGAGGCGCTGACACCAAAAATTGACGACCGCATTGCAAAGAACAAAGGTGATTGGTTGGCGGCTACTGGGTCCTACTAGGAGCAAGTATCAAACTAGTACCGCACCAATTACGAAAACAAGGATACCAGATAGCATGCTAGCGATCATGCAGGATTTCCAGCATGCTTGGTCTGTATCACACGATACTTGACCTTGCACAAGTCCTAGTATGCTAGCTAGCATCCTCGGACTTGTACAAGGTCAAGCATCGGGTGATTCAGGCTTTAGACTTAAATTCCCCTACCCTCCCCCCCCCCCCCCCCCCGCCATCATTCAGCGATTCCCGCGAGTCATCTCAAGGACAATTTCAATGGAAATGTAAATATGTCTCGGTTGTTTATACATAAGAAAGGAAACGTTTTTCTTTAAGTAGCCAGAATAATTTAATGATATTCACATCATCATTTCACCGAAGAACTAACAATCACGTTATACATTCATACCATAGATAATTTAGCCGCGCAAAAACGCAAATATAACCTATCATTGCTAATTTTTTCTAATCCACTTTCCCGATGAATACACCTCTCTTCAAAGGTAGTACTGTATGCCTGTCAAATGGTTCGAAAACACAGGGATTTTAAGCTCACATCAGCTGGCAACTTGTTTCTCTGCTGTCCGTCATGAGTGATTGCGTTCGGAGGCAAAGATCTCGCTTCCGTTCGCAAATATTATCTCCTCTCGTCTGAAGACCAAAGCTTCGGGAGAAGTGCAGCTGTCAAGCTCCCTCAATTGCAACGCAAGCGCTCTCCTCTTCCTCTTCGTCTTCAATAACAGTTGGGCAAGAGCCAACAGTGTGCGCGGGCGATCACGCCTCTGGTTCCGTGCCGAGCGCGGTGAGATTGTAAATCACGGCCCGCATGAGTCGACTGCGAGCGCCGAAGACGACGGCAGAGACACGAAACAAGATCCTTCCTCTCTCTTTCTTCCTAGACCTCTTCGGGCATCAACACATTCCAACTGGCTCGTCTTCTTGGAAACACGCTTCGCGACGAACGGATTCAACACGCCCATGAATGGACGATCCCGTCATGACGCAACAACGACAAACGACACCGATACACGAAGGTCAGAGCCGAAGACTGCCCAGAAATCTTTGAACCACGGAGCCAATAAATCAAATCAGTCAATTCAACACCTCAGCTTCCTACAATTTCTTCTCTCCCTTTACTTTCTAGGTCTATGGTAGGGAGACAAGGCATAAAATGGTTGTATAATACCACACTCCCCACGAAACCATGGAAAGGTCGTTTCTCATCATTTATTCGATTTTCCATCATTGGCCTCTGTTATTCTTTAAGATTGACATTAAAGTCAGCTCGATAATCAACAGACTGGGGTAAAAGTTCCACGAATATGAAATCTACGCCATAATTTTTCACGATTCGAAGCAAGTGCTACGATTCAAACGACTCCAAAAATAGACGTTAATAGTTGCATTTTAGTGTTTTTAAAGGACGTAAAGAAACAGCAACCCTGGCAATAAGTAGAGCGTTCTTACAATATTAGAGCGCCTCTGATCATACTGCGGCATTGCTTCAAACACATTCACTTATGTTGTTGACTGTTCAGAGTAATCAAATTTACGCTAGATTTTCACTAAAGCGACCTGTAAACACGCACGCATTTCATCTGAGGCCCTGGTAACCTACTCATGAAACCACGAAACTTAAATATATCTACCGAGGATATAGCAATTATGTTTAACAGGATAGCTGCGTCAAGTTTTATTTAGATGACATTTCGTGGCCTATGCTAACCACATATTCAGATCAGATCTCAGACCTGATCTGAAAATGTGGCCAGCATAGGCCACGAAACGTCCTCTAAGTAAAACTTGACGCAGCTAACCCGAAAACAATGGAGAGAACTGTAATCCAGCGCTGCGAAAGCCTCAAACATGTTTAACAGGACTTGCTAACATTTCATTTGGTAAGCCTTATGAATACTGCAATGACAACACAGACGTGGAATTGCTCCATGTGACCACACCTTACGTACTCTCCACGGCACCGTCTGTAGAAATTTCATCATTAGGCCAGTTCACAGCCCTTGATGAAGATGTAACAGTGCATGCGTTGGGCGAGGGCGTTCAAAGAAGCGAAGGGGCCATCGGAAGGTGTGCGAAAAGTAAGACAAGAAACGACCTTGAACTGGTGCGAGAGTTGCATGCCTGTAAGGGTAGAATCACCCCATGCCACACACCCTGGAGGTGGTTCGCACGGTTTTTCCTACATTTAGGTACGAAGCCAATGGTACAGGTACGAGTGCTTTCAGAATGAAGGGCGCTACACGCCAAGTTATAACTCGCAACGGCATTTCGTTAAGGTGACGAAAGAATGATTTATTTTTAAAACTGTTGGTTGCATATTAACTATGGATGAGTCAAATCCAAATGTCGATTCTCGATTCCACCGATTCTCAGGATTAGAATCGGTATCGAGAATCGATCGCCTAAAGTCGATTCCCATTCCATCGATTCCAGATAGATAAATATTCAAATCAAATTTCATTTATCACATCATATTTGTCTCAGTCATTTTGGGTGTAGGCTATCAATTTGTATTTTACTCAGTAAGGTGAGGATATATTTTCTATTTTTAAATAAATATACTTTTTGAGCGACTTAATTGTCTTTGTTATTTAATTTCAGCCAATACTTGAATTTTTAAATAATAGTCGTACGATACTGGTATATCAACATCCCACCTGTTATAAGGAATAAGAATCGATGGAATCGGAATCGAGAATCGGGAATCGATTAGAAAGAATCGGAATCGAAAATAGTGGAATCGACTCATCCCTAATATTAACCTGTACCAAAATATTTCTACCGTGTCTCTGGGAACAATGATATCGCTCAATCGAGCGAAAATTGATTCTAAAGACAAATATAAGAGATACAAAGATCGAAAGGTTCAGCAGACGGAATTGAGAAGCCATGTTTAAGCAGTAAGGAGTGGTGTTCGGGGCACCCGATTCCATGTAGGGGCCGATCGCACGGCTGATCCAATACAAAGCGACTTGAAATAACCGACGAAGTGCGCTTCTTAGAAATCCCACCCGATGACGACGTCCAGCGTCGAGGACAGAGGACGTCGGGTCGTCTTGGCATAAGGCCCTTAGACACGGATTTTTGAACGAGCGAAAACTTCACGAATTTCGGCGTGCAACCCCATGAAAAGAAACCAGTGGCAAAACGCCACAAGCAGGAGTAGATAAACCGGCGAAAGCTACTCACTGATAGTTATATGCTGAATATTACTTCTTGTTTTTACCTTAGAATTCACAAAAAAACATTCAAATTTACCTCGTGCATTTGTTCAATATGAAAAGAACTGAATCTCAATATAGGCAACTTCAAGTTTCCGACTCAAATCAAGAAGATTAGCTGCAATAGCGTAGTCAATGTTTCTATAGCCATCCAAACTTATCCTGATTCCTAGACTACACCTTAATTATATAATAATATAATATAACAATAAAATTTTTATATAATGCTCGTAATATGTTTTCGGCTCCGGCCGATACGAACTTGCGACGCGAAAAACGGACGAAAGACCTGCTGTTCGAACTTCGCCAGATGTACCCGGGACACTCTGTAAAACTAGTAGTCCTAGTCATAGGTGTGCTGGGTGGAATCAAGGGCTCGCTGATACAGAGCATCAAGTGTATTCCTGCTTGCGTGGCACAGGCGGAATCACTTGCAGCCCGCATGCAGAAGGCCGTCCTGTTGGGGTCGCTCCGTCTGCTTCGTGCGCACGACCCGAACGCAGCGTAGCCACTGATCCGATGGGTTTCGGATGTGGCTACGAACTCTGCACCGCCCCTCTTGAGTTCTCGGCCATAATGACGGCAACGAAACCCGATGTTTGCCGTGGACTCGGAGGGGAAAGTTACAGAAGTAACAAAATAATATTTATTCCACTCCAACAAGAAATACAAAAATAATAAATAAAACAGAGGAGTGAAATTAGGCACCCCTGATGGAAAGTTCCTGTGATGGGGCTGCCATTCCTTGGATATGGCATTTTTCGGAAGTTACATGAAAATATAACAAAATAAAATATACAAAGGGCTATTCAACTAAACATACAAGTAGTGTCCTCACACAATGTGAAAATATCATCTTATCACACAATGTCACAATTTATCTATAGTAGTATATATATATATATATATATATATATATATATATATATATATATATATATATATATATATATATATATATATATATATATACTACTACTAATATACTATATATATATATATAAAAAAGTTTGCCAGAGGAAGGCAGACGACAAACACAGAAAACAAAAAAATGATGAACACACTTACAAAGTTTCTTGATATTTCGGTGCTACTAGCACCTTGGTCGCAAGAGCGAAGACTCGAAGAAGAAGAAGAGCAAGAGTCTTCGCTCTTGCGACCAAGGTGCTAGTAGCACCGAAATATCAAGAAACTTTGTAAGTGTGTTCATCATTTTTTTGTTTTCTGTGTTTGTCGTCTGCCTTCCTCTGGCAAACTTTTATATATTCGTCACTTAAGTGATCCTAAGTGCAGTTATATATATATATATATATATATATATATATATATATATATATATATATATATATATATATATATATATATATATATATATATATATATATATATATATATCTCAGTTAACTACAGTTAATAGAATACAATTCATATGGACAACTCTAGATAAACTATATGGAATCGGTGAACATGGTCAATAGAAACCTTATCGAAGAGGATTAAGCTATAGTTATGAATAACAAGTCAACATCTTTTTGTTAAAATATCCAATTTACAGTTTGTTTGTAAACAACACTTGGTTGTTACAACAGTATAACTCTTGTGGTAACTGCATAACAACTTTTGGTGCTATATAATTATAAAAATGTTTACAGGCATCAACATTAGATTTCGGAATTATAAAACTATGGTTTTATCTCAGCCAAGTAGTGATAGGCCAAGGTTTATTTTTGTGCACACACACACACACACCACTTCTGTGGGTGTCCTCCATGCCACAGCGTTAAATTTGAAATTTAATTGGGAACCACTTCTCTCAGCTGATATCTGGCTATGGGTCGAAGCCCCAAATTGTTCTTTTTAAAAAACAAGACGCACGCAATGTATACCCTTCTCGCCAGGTGGCCTTGAAACCCTTTTTTCTTTTCACTCCGAGTGTGGCATCATCCCGGCCTCGCCCCGTTCCCCATCTACGGGACGAAGACCCACAGGGATCAACAGCACGAGGACGGCATAAGAGAACAAAAGCTGACGAAGCCATACAATACGACTCCAACACGCCGCTCCCAATCAAATAAACATGAGCATCGTATTCGTGGTTACTCAAAAGCCTAAGAGTCCGAAAAATATCATTGAATGTGGTGAGGAAAATTTTTAATATGAATTCCCCTTCGCGTGAGCGCTTAATACAAATTCAATTAAAAAATTGTTGAATTAAAAAGGGAAATAAAAGAGCCGATGCATTTAAATACTTGCTAAAGCAAATCATAAGGTGTATTAATAAATATTTTCACCAAAACTTCACAAATAAAAAATGATCGATTCGAATCAATTAGCTGAAATTCCCGATCAGTCTTGACTGTAATAACCACATGCAATTACTGAAAGGCAATTTTGAAGCCAATGTAATCTATTATGCCATACGTATGCTATGAGGGGAGTAAACAAAATCTACAAATACAGTTAAATATCTTGGAATTACCTTAACTTCAGATATATCGTGAAGGAACACACACACAAAACATATGCGGAACAGCATTCAAGAAACTAGGTTTTGTTAGGCGTGTAATAGGGAAATTCTCGGATGAAAAAGTAAGAGAGAGATGTTACTTCGCTCTGGTTATGCCACACCTCGAGTACGCCGAGAGCAATTGGGACCCTAGTCATAAAAATATAACCAAAAAAATTATTAAAATGCATAGGAAATCAGCACGCTTCGTTAAAAACTGCGACAAGAGAATATATGCGGCCGTATTCATAGATTTCAACTAAAATGCGCTGGTAAGGTGACTAACTTAGTCTTAGCACTTAGTCGCATACTAAAAAATCGTATTCATAGATCCTTTCCAGTGAGGTACTAGGAGCTACTAACCTAGTATGCTACTATCGCCACTATCGTAGCGGAGTACATAATTGTTGGTAGCGACTGCCCTAAAAACAATGAAGCAACGCTTGGCAACACTGCCAATGGCTTCATTGTACATGAAATCGTATTTCATGCATAATGTTGCCTGATAAATAAATGCCAATCAAAGAACTAAATAAAAACCCATTGTTATTACATTAAATAAGAAATAAATTCATATTTATTCCATAACCTAAGAAAAAAATGCGCTGATATTTTTCTCTGAAATACGTTGCTATTCGTATTTTAATGTACAGTTCCTAAAATAAAACAATTTCTGCTATTTATCTCACTTACAATCTATATCGAAGGCAAATATTAATTAATATCCCAACTTGAATAAAAATGCAATCGATATACCACACGAACGTAGGTAATATTTAGTTTCTTTATTTATCATGTTTTCTATGATTTATCGAAAAATGCTTCGATAGGATGAAAAGAGTCGGAGGTAATCTCCTTCACCCGTTTCATTCATGGATACGAAACAACATCATCGACAAGGGACGAAGAAGAAAAATTCCGAAAATCGAGGATTTTAAAGTACTATTCATTCAACAATATCGCCATCGTTGAATACTCCAAATTCCCCATTTTTTTTATCATAACCATCAAAATCCGACGAATCTTCTATAAACGTTGGTTGTTATTGTACAAAAAATCCAGAATCGCATGCTTGCCATAAACTTTATTTTTTGCCACACGTATTAATACACTGCAAGCTTTCACAGATCCTTCATAAAATCAATAAATCATTAGGCCACACAACAGCTTCACAGAATCAAACATTAACTAACTCCATCCAATCGCACGAAATGAAGGTATCAGTTATATTCAAACATACACAGGTCTTTCTTGAGGTATTCACCGTTCTGTCAATCAAAAAACACTCAAAAGGGAAAAATGTTAGCCTTCAGTGAATGGCTAATAACCGTCATTTACACAGAAAATGTAATACATCTCACATTCACAGACTAATCATCATTTTGTAAACGAAAAATGAACATGCACACGGTACAGCAGACATTGTCACTATTAAATATTATTACGTATTTGTCCCTTCACGAATCCTTAATGAGCATTAAATAAAACGAAACTGATTTTTTTCCACTTGGAAGAAAAAACCCCAAAATAAGATGCTATGAACTGCTGATGCACTTGAAAAACATTTTTTTCTCACTGAGTTGACCGTAACAACGTTCTGTTACCAAAACAAAAACGAAACGAAAAGGAAAGTTACGGCAGAATGTAAACAGACCAGCGCTCTGATGCAATCAGACTCGCAATTAAAATCATTACCCGTGCGAAATCATTACAATGCAATAAGAAAACAATTGTACGTCTTTATATCAATGTAAGACACATATTTCTTCGACAACACTGGAGTAATATGGTCGGATTAATTACTCTGAAGCACCTCCCTTGATGTGATAGTCACGACAAATAATATGCGTTTGTAACTTGTTAACGAGGCTTCCTCCTCGAAAGATTCTTTGAAAAAGAGCTGTATGCTCGTAGAGGATACATTTAATTTCTCCAATGAACCGCACTACGCCCGAAGAATTTAAAAATTACATTGGCATTCACAAAAACAGTCACCACACACACACACACTGATTTATGCACATCATTCTTATGCAGTGAGGCGTAGCGCTGATGAAACGAGATGAAGAAGAGGTGGTAATCACCTTCCGACGCTCGAAACCACAGTAATCACCTCACTAACACTTTATTTTTCGGTGAATAAAACACTCGTGAAGTACAACGGAGTACCACAATAAGGAATCGTAGACTGAGAGCAAATCATTAAAATGTTAAGTTTGATCCAGCAAAAATACTATACGTCGCCTCCGCCAGACTTGAGAAAAGCAATACCACCAGTATCTTTGGTATTTTCGCCTAAAATATCTGTTATGGCATCGGGTTATCACCCGATGTGAACCGCTTGTGACAGTCCGCCACATTTAGTAGCGCCTCTAAATCAGGAGAGAGAGTGTTTAAGAATCGGCTACTACAATAGCGGCACACTTGGCGCTGCTGACCTTAGCAGCTGTCTTTGAATACGATTTTATTAGTTGGCGATTAGTTAGTGCGCTACTAAGCCGATAGTAGCTCACTAAGGAATCTATGATAGTAGCTCAATAAGGAATCTGCCGATAGTGTCTCACAACTTTTAAAGGGATTAATAAGGGAGCCCCTAGAGACTCGGAGGTTACACGCTAGGCTTAGGTTGCTTGAGAAATTCAGAACTGATATTTTTCAGAGCGACACAGAGAATATTACCCTGACTCCTCACTACATCTCTAGGCCTGACAGATGCGATAAACTAAGAGAGATATACTGCCGAACAGATAGGTGCAAAAACTCGTTCTTTCCGCGAACAATAAGCGACCACAATAAAAACAGAGCTCAGTTAAATACAATCCCATAACACACGGCACCATTTCACCTCCCAAAACCTAATCGCTTACAACTTTACACGGCTGGTGTCCTAACACCCCCTGCCACACGCCCCTGCGGCGGCTCGCAGAGTAGTATGTAGATGTAGAGTATAAGGTGTACAAATCAACAAGCAGTACATTACGTACTTTCGACCTACCAGCCGACAAGATTTTCAATATGAATTGGAGTCTTTGGATGTCATGAATCAATTCTGTATCTTGAGTAAACGAACTAGAGGAATAACCAGGCAGCCCCAGAACAATTTCTGGGATTCAAGACCTTTGCTTTTCTTAAAAAAACAATCGCGTCCACAACGAATATTCATTTAAAAATCACCCATTAAACGTCTATGGAAACGAATACGCAACAAAAAACCTGCCGACTGTTCGCTAATTGAAGGCGCTAATAGGAAAGACAAGTATTGCATACGGCCATCTTTAAAGCTTACACTGGCTCCGAATACACAATCGACAAAGGCGGATGAAAGGCGGGCGGCAGAGCTAGGCGTCGGTTGCCTAGCGCACATCTCTCAAGGACCGCCCGGCCGCTCGCCCATTACACACTTCACACAGAGCTGAGTCTGGTGCGGTGGCGGTGATGGGACGGTTAGCAGAGAAACAAAAAAATCAAGAGAGAGTCAAAATGCGCAACTTCACGCTCTCCCAACCCCAAGGCGCGTTCCGCAATCGCGAATGCAACACAAATAGTTTTTTTTTAATGAGTACCACACAAGCTACAAAAATTGGCGGATTCCAGACAAGATGAGCAAACTGAACACAAGCGGAGTGGGAATCTCGTTTTCTTGGTTTCAGCAAGATTATTACAATTCAATCGCTCGATTTCCAAAGCATCTTTTAGAATTATTCAGTATATTAATGGTCGCTTTTTTTCCTAATTTTTCCAGATGTCAAAGGCATAAAAACTGAGGAATGGAACGGAAATGAACCGACGCAAGTTGACAAACATTACGTGAAATGAATTAAAAATTGGATACTCTGCAGGCAGAGTGAGTTCAGGCAATGGTAAATAAGAGGAGACTGAGGCGTTTCTACGTCAACAAGACAATTATGTAAGAGATGCCGGCAGGAGCTCAGGTTTAAGGAGTGCAACACTAGAGGATGAGAACTTCAAAATGACATTTATTATCAATTAGAGGGATCTAGCAGGTGTAGTAAGGAAGGTCACGCGTAGACGACGACCCATTCGCACCAATTTCGAGTCCCAATCCGGGATTCGGTAGCAATACCTTGAATGGAAATCTTTCGAGATATGTCAAACATTTCCCACAATATCCGATGTTCACCCTCTCTCTCAACGATGGCGCACACGGGTGTCGGACACTTTTCACAAGGCCCAAATCTCGCATATGATATCAGATTAGCTTGAATGCTACGCCATCTGCTGCTCAAAGCCAATCAAATATAATGAAATCAGACCAAAAACTTGGAAGTGACCACGTTTTGCGAAATATTGCATTGCTAGCTGGCATTTTTTTCGTTGACGAGTAAAATAAATTTTAACGAAAAGCAACGTCATATAGACCTAACCCACACCAGGGGCCAGTTTAAAAATAACTAGCTAAGCTTTAGCCATAAGTTTGTGTAATTTTCAGTTACTAAGATGCGTGTTCAACTTATCCAGTTCGCCTTTAACCAAGCGCACGCTTTGGTATGGCATTGTATATCGGGTCAGTCTTGAATTTCTTGCTTCACCAAGTCCACAAAAACCAAGGACGTCGCCTCGGCAGCCCTACTGGCTAAAGCACTCGGCCGGAAATCAAGAGATCCAGGTTCGAGTCCTGATCAAGGCGAAAGATGTCTCCTCCGCGGAATTTGCACTTCCGGTTGACTCAGGCAAAAGGGTAATAGCTACTACGGAAGTATCTTTAAAATTTCTATGTAGACTGAGGGTTTGCGTAACTTCAGTTTCATTAATATGTCGGTAAGGTAACCTGAAGTTAAACGATGGAAGTCCGTTCCCACATAGGCCATCACATCAATTAAGTATTCACAGCGATTTTACATGACCGGGAATAATAATGCAGTTAATACCATAAATGGAGTGAGTCAAAAGAATGACATAATTGGAAAATGAGAATCAAAATGAAAGAAATAAGAATGATACCCAATTGGGCTGCTCTCTGGAGGGCAGGCATGGAACCAAGACTCACAATGCTCGAGCAAAAAATAGAACATAAGGGAGACAACGTTTATACTCACCAAGAAAAATTGCTTGAGCAATTGAGAATGAATATCTTTCAGAGCGACAAGGAGAGCATCATATTAGAACCACATTATATTTCCAGGTCCGACAGAATCGATAAACTAAGAGAGATATTTTGCCGAACGGATAGGTATGGGAATTCGTTTTTCCCCCGAACAATTAAGGACTTTAATAAATGCTAGGCGGAACTTTGATTTTTTTTTTCGTTGACGGCTGGTGTCCTAACACCCCCCGCCACACGCCTTTTGAGGCGGCTTGCGGGGTAGTATGTAGATGAAGAAAAATAGCAAGTATACACAAAGACTGTTGCTCTCAAATCTCACATCATCGTAACGGCAGCGGCGGTCATAACCGCTGAATTTTCCGATCCAGCAACTGAAGCCGCTGAGGGACAACAGAAACCCAATGAGAGGAGAATGTTTTGAGAAGAAAAAAGAAAACAAACTTCCAGCGAAGAATCCGAAACCGCGACCTTCGTGGCTAGCCGGAGATAGCGGTGTGTCTGAGGATCCCTCAACGACAAGAGGGCCATGGCCTAGAAGCGAACAATCAACTCCCGCCACGTTATTTCGTAATGAAAATGTTTCACTCCAATGGGACTCAGAACTGGAAGCGAAACGTACGAAAAAAAATAGCAGTCCCACCGAACGATAGATTGTGTCGGTCTTTCGAATCAATACAGTTCACCAACCCAGGGCACGCCATTACATTTCAATATTCAGACTTCAACATCTTCATAAACGAATCAACTTGAGTGACGTGCTCGCAAATCTCTCGACGAAATGGTTTTTTCCTCACGTTCCAACGCACAGAGGTCAAAATTATCGCGAAAGTTAAATAAAATTTCACGAGATTACGCCAAAAAGAAGCGAAAATAAAAACGAACGCAAGAAGCCCATTATTTTTAGTCACCTCGATCTTACACGAGAGGGCGGACGAGGAGAACGACTGGTTCGCGTATCACGTGACCACGCAGGAGGAGGGAAACGACAATGGACTGCTACAGCATGAAGTCATGAATGATAGGTTGCCATGGCATTCTTTCACAAAATAAATGTGAAATGGATGATAAATTTAAGAGGGAGATGGATGAAGCCTTTTGGGGTTTCCAGCCGGGTGATGGCGTTCAAATGCACTGAATTTTCGATGACGCAGAGTCCGCCATCGTCCTCAGGGTGAATGTAAATGAAAATATTATATGAAAGGTAATTTGAGGTCACGACATGACCACACCCTTTCACAGGCGTCGGGCTAAACCAAAAATTTGCTCATTTCAGAATAAAACCTAAGATCGAATGAGCGATTATGATTTAATTTTACGTCGTATCCCATTTTTTGCCCGCCTCTGACACAGGAAGTTTCGTTAAATACATTCCCAGCGCACAAAACCGACCAGTTGATACTAAAAACTCACTCGGTACAAAAATTAAGTTACATCGTACATGAGGTTTGATCACGCCACCGGTTCTAATTTCTCTTAATTATCAATCGTTTCGAATTTCCAGCGTAATTTTCTCAATTAAAACCATCACTGAGCGTTAAAAGTTTTAATTTTGCGTAGTCCAACGAAACGATCACAAAATTTTGCCTTCTCTTTTTCAACAGTTTGCTTTAAACTTCGTATCTCACAACGAAGCAGGTCAGAAATATGGATCTAATATTTATTACCACTTGAACACGTCCCTAAACGCTAGGCTTAGTTTGCTTGATAAATTCAGAACCGATATTTTTCAAAGCGACATAGAGAATATTATCATGACTCCTCACCACATCTCTAGGTCTAACAGATGCGATGAAGTAAGAGAGATACACTGCCGAGCAGATGGGTACAAAAACTCGTTCTTTCCGCGAACAATAAGCGACCACAATGAAAATCGAGCTCCATTAAACACACTCCTATAACACATGTCACAATTTCATCCCCCAAAAACGTACACCTTTATATGGCTGGTGACGTAACACCCCCTGCCACACGCCCAAGCGGCGGCTCGCGGGGTATTGTGTAGCTGTAGATAAAAATATAAAACAATTAAGAGCAAACTAAGACTCTTCCTAGGTGAACTCCTAGGTCATTCACCTGAAAAAGGGATCACCATCATAAAAAATTGTGACACTGATGTGTACGAGAAAGTTTACACAAGAAAGTATTACATTCATAGATACATCTACATCTACGTGATACCCTGCGAGCCACCACGAGGGTGTGTGGTAGGGGGTGAGGATCACCAAACATGCACTACTGACATGCAAGTAGGATATTTTAGGGAGACATGCTAGATAATAGGGTCACATGCAGCTAGATGGTTAGTATCTACATAATAAGGAAGGGATTATTGGTTGTTATTACATGCATCATGCACTACAGACTACTCTCACTATATTTCACCAACCTATCCCTTTGCTACGCTGCCTATTGTTCCATCTTATGGTACGCGGGAAAAATAACATTTTAAATCTATCGTAACGACAATCTATCTCTCTAATCTTGTTAATATGATCAAACCTAGCATAATACGCAAGGGTTCTTAATATATATCCAACGTCATCTGTGAACAACTCTGTTTAGAATTTACTTAAAAGGTTAAACCTAAATTTTAACCTGCGTTCTGATAGTAATTCCCATCCTAGTTCTTCTATTAAGCTCGTAACACTTATACAATTATCATAACGGCCTTTAACAAACCTAGCAGATCTCCTTTGCACGCGCTCTAATTCTTTTATCATACCTTCCTCGTACGGATCCCATATACTTGCGGCATGCGGATTGCATTGCATTCATAGATACCCGTGGCCTATCGGGTGAGGAAAAACCAAAGAGTCTAGTCATCGCCTTAACCACTAAAATGGCTCCCTTTCACAATTCCCTATCCTCGCGACGAACCGTCTCCGCTTCTCTCACACTCGCGCGCATTGCAATAGACAATCGCCAATTTCCAATTTTTAAACACTTCAACTCCTCTTCAGTACATCAGCAAGTCTCAGGCTTGAGAACTCTTTTGTGTGAAATTGTATAACGTCAAACATTGCTAAATAACTCACCACGTTAAAACAAGAGTGAAACATAGCGCGGAGTATAATGGAACAATGTTCGACCGCATCTCTTCCCTTCCGCACTCACCGTGCATGCATTTCGCCGCCGCCCACCTGTTCCCCTCACGCCATTCACTCCACAATCGCATTTCCCATTTCATTTGTTACTGGACGCCCTCGCATTATCCCGACGTGGCCAAACGAGCGAAGCGAGCACAGCTCCTTTCATTCGCAGCAGCCATATGTTCATGACTGGAGAATCCAACCCAAATTCTTTCATAACACCCAGTCAAAATCAATGTTAACCCTTATAACCCATTCCGACAACACACATTGGACACCCCATTCTACCGGAATTTATAAGTACTCCAATGCTGATCTTGTCACACCCCCACAGGTTCCGAAGCCTTTAAATAACGTCGGGAGGTGAGCGCTATTAAACGCCTCTTAAACTAATGAAAAGTATTCACTGCTTGAAAACATTTTCAAATTCAACTGTGTTTAGTGATAGTGGTACGTAAAAATTATGGTAGGTATTTTATATTTTTCACTGAGGATACATCTGCTGAAAATGTTTTCAAGCAGTGAACACTTTTCAATAGTTTAAGAAGCGTTTAATGGCGCTCTCCTCCCGACGTTATTTAATGGCTGCGGAACCTGTGGGGGTGTGAGAAGATCAGCATTGGAGTATTTTATAAATTCCGTGTGAATGGGGAGTCCAATGTGTGTTGTCGGAAAGGGTTAAAGGCTAGGGGTATGCAACTCTGAGAAATGGCGTACGCTCGTTGAGAAATGGTAGCGAAATTGACAGAAATGGCTAGAAATGGATATAAATGGTTAGAAATGGATAGAAATGGACAGAAATGGATAGAAATGGACGGAAATGGATAGAAATGGATGGAAATGAATAGAAATGGACGGAAATGAATAGAAATGGACAGAAATCGATAGAAACGGACAGAAATGGATAGAAATTGACAGAAATGGATAGACATGGATGGAAATGAATAGAAATGGAAAGAAATGAATAAAAATGGACAGAAATCGATAGAAATGGACAGAAATGGATAGAAATGGACAGAAATGGACAGAAATGGACAGAAATGGATTGAAATGGACAGAAATGGATTAAAATGGTGGGAAATGGACATAAATGGATGGAAATGGTTATAAGTGGATAGAAATGGCTGAAATGGAAATGCGGTGTACACTTGTTTTTGAAATTTCGTACCCCTCGGTTAAAGGTTAACACTGATTTTGAGTGGGTGTAATGAAAGAATTTAAGTTGGATTCTCCAGTCATGGAAATACTCTTTCTCTGGCCTCGAACCACATCGTTTCCTTTACTACTGGGGAAAAAACAGAAACAGTCTTTAACAGCGAAATAAAATTCCTCAAAATACGATCTGTACGAATACAATGTGACTCTCATTTAACGACAACATTCTCCATGTAACGGCGGCAGTTATCAAAGGCGATAAAATAAACATAGCATCTGAGGAAAAGGATTGATGATCATTTAAGAAAGTCGGGTCAACATTCTTTCAGGGGGAGAGGGAGGTACACAACGGCTACCGAACCCACGGACACGAGAGCAAGGACAGCGCAGCGTTAAATAAAAAAGGGCTTCGCGGGCGACGCCGATGATCCGTCACCAAGCCAAAACATTCCTAAAGATAAACTTATCTCGTGTTTGCGCAATGCCAGCGAGTCTGAAGCTTCAATTCCAATTAATGTACACTTTATCGCCACTCGGCCATAAATTAAGTAACACCCTCTGCTCAAGTGAGTAACAAGAGCTCTCATAACTGCCGAGAAGAAACAAGATATGACTTCTGTAATCTATTTTTTTAATATTCTCGGATTTTAACGATATTGATAATTAAAAGGGACATCAGGGTGTCCAGCAGCTGGGCATATGAAAATTCTCTGAGTATTCCAGGTTTTCCAGACATTATTTTTATTTTTCCAGAGAATATATGGATTTTTTCTCGTTCAATTACAAGAGAATGTTCGGTATGTTTTTTGGGTGATTAAACGTAAGGATTATTTTTAAACTTGCATATTTGTAGGAAAACAAACACAAAACTTTCAAATAGTCTGAAAGAAAGTCACATCACCACCCTTTCTTAGATTTAAAATTACTCATTCTGGTGCTCAAGGAACAAAGGTTATCTTGCAGCCAGACTTTGCTATGAATAACATTGATATAAAATGATCAACAACTTAAGAAACTGAAGGAATTGACTTTTTTCCTTATTTAGCTAAATGCGAAAATGCAAGGGGAATTTTTACTTCGCAACGCCGATAAAGGCACCTTCTTTCCGCCACTGATTTGCAGACTATGACCTATAAGAACACAATACACGTACATAGAAAACATTTGTATCTACTTTCTACGTGTGATTACAGGAATGCAGAATGCGACAACGCAAGGGAAATTTGGCTTCGCAACTTGCCGAAAAAGGCACATTGCTTCCGTTGCTGTTTTATATATTGACACCACAGAAAATTCCAGAGTCAATTCGATATTTCGAAATTCCCTGAGACTTCCCGGTCTTCCCGGTTTTCCAGTGCGACGGACACCCTGTGCATGTTCGCAAGGGCCAAGTTAATTTTCCAGTAGTTATTGGCAACATCGCATCGACGCACAACTGGAGAGTCAACACAGGGAATGAAAAAAGGCATTGGATCGGATGTTCCGCTAATGGACACGCACGAGGGAATTCTTCCCAGCTGACTGTTTCCATTCTGAGAGAGTCGTTGAGAGGTGAATAAATTTAAAAAAAAACATATTTTTTATGATAAAGGAGTGATTGGTCCAGTGAGGAAGGGGTTAGAGCGAGAGGGTCAGGCGGGAACCTTTAAAAAGACCTCTCCCTTTTAGAACTAGTTTGCCGTGAAAGTTCACTCTGATTTCCACTGGCTCAGGTGAAACAAAGGAAAGTAGGACGAAGCTATTCTGTAATGGCATTAAGTCACTTATTTTCCGTAGATAATGCATAAATGGCATGCAAATTTCCAGGTAAAATAAAAATAAAATGGTTATAAACAACGAGGGTACCACAAGGTCTAAGTCTTCCATTAATCAGCAGATTGCTCGCAACACTGAAATCAAAATGAGCTCGATTTATACGAGGCAACAATCCAGTCGAATTCAGAAAAAATATCTTCGCCTACAAATACGAAGCCGCATCTAAAGTTCTTGAACAAGTTTTCTTTTTCGAATGAATTCGATTTGAATGGAAAACAGTTTTCATTTTGGCTCAAGCCACGTTCACACGTCATTGTCCTCGCTGTACTGCTTAATAGGAGTTGTGACGGCTGACGGACGATGGGAAATAAAGGACACAGCGAACCCAATAATAAACAGAAATTGGTCACTCAAGAAAACTATATAATGCGATTTATAAATAATTCTCGGGATTCAAGCCGAGTAAGCATTTTGGATGCTGACTTTATCTTTTCTGATGGAACCTTTTATCAAAAAACACGAAAGTAAGGATTTATAAAACAATAGTCCAACCTGTGATACTATATGAGGACCCCAGAAGTCAAGGGGTCTAAGTAACAAAATCGTTGTTTTGAGAAAACTTAAGTCAAAGTTGAAAATGTTTGGTACAACCCACTAAGTTGTTAAGAAGCATTACCCTAGATAGCATCACCTGACAAGAAAATCACTTGGATCCCTTAACCACCTAAAATATTTATATTTTCACATTCCATTCCTGTACCTAACTTATTTTTTTTAAATGTCACTTAGACCCCTTGACTTCTGGAGTCCACATATGGTTCTGAGACATGATCTTTTAAAAAAAAGTCACAAAAAAGACTTACTACTTTTGAGAATAAAGTATTAAGACGGTCTAAGAAGGAGACACATGGAGAGTAAGAAAAAACAGAGAATTAAGAGAATTGTACAAAGATCCAGATATTGAAGGTGTAATCAAGAACAGGAAATTGAGGTGGCTGGGTCATGTCCAACGCAGAAGCGAAGATACTATGATAAAACAAGTAGCAAAAGGAACACTAGAAGGTAAAAGACCCGTGGGAAGACCAAGAATGCGCTGGACTGATGAAGTTAGGAAGGAACAAGGGAAGATGGGAGCAGAAATCGAGCTGGTAGAAGACAGAAAAGCATGGAGGCGCTTGGTTGGCGAGGCCAAAGACCACTTAGGTTTTCAATGGCCTAAGGAGTAAGTACCTAAGTAAGGGGTAAGACTTTCAATGGAACACACTTTAATCGTCCCTCAGAGCAATAAGAGTTGCAGGACTTCCTTTCTGCGCTTATATATGTGGACCCCAGAAGTCAAGGGGTCTAAGCGACATTTTGGAAAAAAATAAGTTAGGTACAGGAATGGGATGTGAAAATATTAACCTTTTAGGTGGTAAAGGGATCCAAGTGATTTTCTTGACAGGTGCTGCTACCTAGGGTAATGCTTCTTAACAACTTAGTGGGTTGTCCCAAACATTTTCAACTTTGACTTAGGGATAGAAGGATTAACTTTGCAATTCCACATTGTAAAAGATTTATTACGACCGGTTTCGCCGCAGTGCAGCATCATCAGGTCCTGATGATGCCATCCCACCTGATGATGCTGCACTGCGGCGAAACCGGTCGTAATAAATCTTTTACAATGTGGAATTGCAAAGTTAATCCTTCTATCCCTGATATCAAGGAATTCCACCAAGTGAGGTCTGAAACCATCGTTTAACTTTGACTTAAGTTTTCTCCAAACAATGGTTTTGTTACTTAAACCCCTTGACTTCTGGGGTCCTCATATATATCCGTCTAATCCGGGGGGCATTGTCGTCTCCTTTTTTCCGTTATTTTTTGGATTAACGGTTTCGATTACCTGTTGAGGATGTACCATGAGTCCCGATTCAAGTTGTTATTCTCCAGCCTGATTTCAATGGCTTCTTTAAGGAGACGATCCCAACACCCATTCACTTTGGAGACCACTTGTGCATTATCAAAGGAGATAATGTGATCTTCCGATATGCTATGTTCAGCCAAGGCAGATTTCTCCGGATGGAAGAGCTTATATATCCGCATGGATATATAAGCGCAGCAAGATAGTCCTGCAACTCTTATCGCTCTGAGGACGATGGAAGAGTGTTCCATTGAAACGTCAGCATCCAAAATGCTCACTCGGCTTGAATCCCGAGACTTACTTATAAATATAATTCGCCCAGAAAAAACCAAATCTTATATATAATGTGATGATTTTTGCGTGCATGAGTATACATTTATACATGCATTTAACAAAGAAAAATGAAACTTATCTGCAGACACACTATGTGGATTAAACAGGAAATTTCATCTCAAATTTACGGGACAGGACTTCCACTTGATGCGTTAATTTTGAATACTAAGGAATTATTAAATATATGAATTCATTCAAGTTGTTCGGATAAATTACCGATTATCAACGTGTCTAATAATGATTCTGGAATTGTTCGTCACTATTGTTAACCCTACCGACGAGTATTTGTTGTCTTTGTGACAGTTAACTTTGTAACTCTCAGCAACCAGGCCATGACCATGGCTGCATATTCTTCTCGGGTCTTTTTCTCAAAGGCAAGTTTTGATTAGTGTCACTAATTTCCGAGGTTTTCTGAGCAAATTAAAGCTCTCATCCACAAGAACATTTGTTGTCTCGTTGTATTAACATCAGTTAAGTTGCCATATCTTCCGCATTTTAAAAGATAGAGATGTGATTTTTGCTGCAATGAATTGAAAAATAAATTTACTAAAACTTTTATTCTTGCGCATTTTTTGATATCTCTGAAATTAGGAGCGCTATCGCACATTATTTGTTTTTGAGGAATTATACTTCAACGAACATTCAAGAGCCATCTTGAAAATAAGATACCGTTAGCATTGGTGATAGCAGAACAAGAATAATACATATCTTACGCACCACTGTGCAAAGTTTCAAACCTCTTCGATCGATGCTAGTCATTGAAATCGGGTGTTTTCATTTTGATTGCAGAATATTTCTGAAAAAATGTTTACGTTGCCATAGCTCGGTAACTAAGGAGTTGCGACCCGATGTTGCTATGCAAAAAATGCTTAAAATCACCTCCCCTACCTCCTCCAGAAGTTTCGAACTTTCCTCCTGAAACACCCTGTATAGTATGGATTCGGATGTTTGGCATTGTTGCCCAGGCTACCGGTTGCCTAAATATCCACTTTTAGTTCGCCCAGTCCGTGGCGCCACTTCGATTACAGTCTTTTCAGTTGTTATTATAAATAGACGAAGTTAATTGTTGCTAACGTGAGACTGTGGTAAATATTCAACAACGATCGAGGAGATGTGAATTACTTGATGCTTTGAATAATATCTTGCTATTTTCGTGATCTAAAAGTTACTTTGTAGATGCTAGAGAGGAAATTTCTATTACAGAAAATGTGTAAGAGGTTTATGAAACGTCCATCGCGTGCCGAGGACGATGTTTGCCAGACTCTGATTCTAACTTGAATGCATTAAGCCCGATCGGCTTGAATAAAGAATTTAGAATGCCTTGTTTAAACAGAACTTGCTTCGCACCAGGCTGTAAAACAGGGTATGCGTCTACGAGGACCCAACATAGGAGACTTGGAGTGAAAAATAAGAATCTATTCAAGGCGGCGGTAAGTGCATTCCTTTTTACCTACACTGCAATTATGGCCATTGGGAATACTCATGAAGTCACCTCGCATTATTATTAAATTTCCGTATAGCGATATTCACGAAGGGCTAAAGACGTTAATTGTGCATTTGTGTAATTAAATTTGGAGAGGAATTAAATATATCTGTAGACCGGGCGATATTAAAAAAGTGTATAATTACGTCCCGCGAGTATCACTACATTTTTTAGCCACAGCATTTTGATTACTTGTAAGTAAAACCCATGTTTATTCGTGGTAAAACCAGTGCGACATGTATTTTACAATGTCGACTGTATTTACATTTGAACTTCCGTATTTCATCACTAGGCGGCACCACTTTCCAAAAAGTTGTTAGTTTACGGAATTCTAGACAACAGTTTTTGGCGACGAGATCACAATCCATAACATATATTCATGGTTGCGCGCATCCACCACAATCTTACCAAGTTACTTCAACAAGAATCTGCAAACTTTACCATGCGGACAATGATTTGTGGCGAGTTATTCACGTTTGAATTGGCGTGAACATTTTCTCCAACGACCAGTTGGCCACTCAAACACCGTACAGAACTACGAAATAAGAGCACTGATGCAAGCATAAACAAGACAAGGCCGAACATTCAGAAGTGATTTACGGGAGATTAGAGGGAGTATGTCACCGACCGTCGGTTACGAAAAATTTTAGCTGTATATGATCGAAATAAATATGATCCATAAAACAGAAACTTCATCACTAAGGTTTTAGTAGCTTCAGTTCTCGTCTTTTGTTCCATACTGTTGAAGCTTCAAATGCCTGGCACATACTCATACAGCTGGATGATTCTTCCGAATTAAAACCATGCTTTTAATTACTTATGCACATAATGTGGAAAGGGAGGTATGGGAGGAGGGGGATGGCGGCAGGAATGAAGGTAGGGGGGATATAATGAAGGCAGTAATATTTGCAGATGATCAGGCATTGGTTTGTAAGTCAGCCAAGAGGTTACAGGCATTTATGAATGCGTTAGAGGAGCAGAGCGAGAGGTACGGGATGAAGACAAATCATTAGATGACGAAAGGGATGAGATTCTTTAGAACTAAAGAGGGTGGGTCTAAATATAAGGGTGGGAGGGCACAAAATAGAGCAATGAGGACAGTTTTGGTATCTGGGTAGTATTCTGGAGAAGAATGTGTTTAGTGGTCTACATCTACATACTACCCTGCGAGTCGCCACGTGGGCGCGTGGCAGGGGGTGTTCGGACACCAGCAGTGTAGAAATGTAAGTTTTTGGGAGGTGAAATGGTGACATGTATTATGGAAGTGTATTTAGTGGAGCTCAGTTTTTATTGTGGTCGCTAACTATGCGCTGAGAGAACGAGTTTTGGTACCTATATGTTCGGCGATGTATCTCTCCTATTTTAGCGCCTCTTTCACATTTTGATAATAAAAACACTTGGTTGTTATTCCACACTTTATTGTAAGGAAACGACCCGGGTTTCAGCATGTCATGCCATCTTCAGGTACAAATGGTTGGGTGGCTTACACTTATATAGGAATCCGATGGCCTTGGGATTGCTTGCATAAGAAAAAACAACAAAGGAAGGGAGGGGGGGAAGGTTTCCCAAAAGGTTTAAAAGCATGAGGAAATTAAGGTTGAGGGTCGTGGAGGGATGGCAGTGTGACATAAAGTAAAGGTGACTGGGAGGGGAACATATGGTCATTACAAAGTTTATTGGGGCAATTCACAATTGCAAACTGTTCTAAGAAGTCCATTTTACGCCCCTTGTCAATACAATGTAAAATCCGACGTTCAAAATTACACCAATGGTTTTCGTCACATAAATGTGTGGCTATTCCAGAGGATTCGTCATAATTTAAAAAACATCGTCGATGCTCTTTCATTCTAATGTTAAAATTTCTCCCACTTTGTCCAACATATTTAATATTACAAGTATCACACTTCAACTGGTAAACATCACTTTTCTGTAAATTGTCATACTTGTCCTTGGTATTAAAAAGCATTTTACCCACTGACACAGGATTGTAAAATGACACTTTGGCATTATGAATTATATTACATAGCTTATATGAGACATGAGGTATGAAAGGTAGCTTGCACCAGCGTGAAGGTTTGTCAAAATCAACTTGAATGGCAGTTATAAAATTTATAGCTTGTTTTTTGTTAGATCTTTCAATAACTTTTTCAATCAGTTTTGGGTCAAAACCATTTTGTTGGGCAATATACTTAATGGTAATTAATTCCTTATTAAAGTTGTCCTGGGACATTGGGATACTTGTTAGCCTGTTCACCATTGATTTTAGCGAAACTGTTTTGTGAATACGGTGATGGTTTGAGTTCATTGGAATAACCACATCCGTCAATGTAGGTTTTCGGTATATTGAAAACTCATGTTTGCCCGTACTAATATCAATGTTAATATCTAAAAAGTTAATGTTATGTCCACCGTATTCCACGGTGAACTCGATTTATTGGTGCATTGGTGGGGTGCACTCGATTGATTGGTGCATGGATTGGTGATTGGTAGAATATTCTGTACACAAGATCGCATTCTTAAACCGTAGATGTACTGATTATAATTGATCAAATATGCTGTATATCAAGTGCTTAAGGTTGCAAATATCTCTTTTACTCTGTTCTGTCGTTGCCAGGAGCTAAATAATGGGAGCTTTCATCCAGTGTTATTCAAATTACTCTGACTCTTGAGTCGTCTGCCGCTCGAATGGTGCCATCCAGATGACACCGTGCGCAGAACTCATCGTGGTCGACGGGAACGTCCTATAGCATAAGTAGTGCCACGACGAACATGGAGCACACTCCGAGAAATTAATAATCACGGTCACATTCGCTTTTGGCCTCCCGGTCCATGTATGTACTCTGGGACATGGGCTAGCAGCGGAAGGAGGAGGATCCCATATGTATGCAGGCGTAAGAGCGAGCAGAAGCCCAAGTAGTTTTAATGAGAAATCTCGGAGACGGAAATGATGGTGGCCGAAAGAAATGAGCCGTGAATGCGGAGGTACGCAGGGCTGATTAACTTATTTATTCTTCAAGGAGTCTTTTAAAAAGATGACCTCTATGCTCTACTTTCAACACTGATACGCTAAAAACTGTTCATCTCCTGAATTACTTTAAAAATTACTTCGAAATACTATCCCAGTAGGCTCAATTTTCTGATATCTATATCACGTAAGCCGCAATGAATTCGCCTTCGAGTTACACTGGTATTTTGCAGAAAGTTTAGGATTTTAATATTTAATTAGACTTTCAGTCAATCGACTGAGTGAGCGTTATCGATGGGAGGACGTATTAACTTTCCGATAAAATACCAAAACAGTGATTAGGAAATCGGTTCTAACCATTATATCGTGAAAATATCTTCAAATCCGACGCCTTGCTTTACAACACATTCGAAAAAAATAATCATTTTTATTATCATCTCCATGTTACGATAGAGAGATAGAGGGAGGAAACCACTGCGATGACATTGCCCGTATCACCACTTAGTTACCCACGACGCCGCTCCCGAGCACGAAGCAGGCTTTTGTCCTCACCAACGACTTGTCGCCATCCCTGTGTGCCCTCGACGCGTTCCTCATTCGCTTCAACTTTCCTTCCATCCCTTTTTGGTGCGGTCTCACCATAGGAGTCTCGGCCATCCTGGCATCTTTTAACCACTTGGCTTTCCTGATAAAAGCATGCCAAGGCATGAATTCCCACACTACCTGCACACACTGTCGAGCCCATCTCATCCAAACGCATTTTGTCAATCATTAGTACCAATCCTGCACAGCCCTCTTTCATTTTATTGGTCCATATATCGCTCTCAAAACATTGTATTCAAAAGTGATCAATCATCTTTCAAATGTTTTGCTAAGAATACATACTTCTGATCCGTACAATACGACTGGTTGTGTAATCTAAAATATAAAAATGAATATTTGTTTGATCGTCTTCCATGTTTTCCAAAACCATTCATCACTTGACGATGAAATTTAGGTGTGCTGTCGTGCGCGCGCCATCGAAGGCATCTGAATTATTAAATCCACTGCACAATAGGTGGAGCGCGAGTCGTTTCAAGAAATGAGTGTTGGCACGCGAGCTTCTAAAACAGGCGAGGAACGACACGCAAGCAACGAAGCAGATCGTTTACGAGTTGCTCAAACACGTGCATCAGAAACGTATCAATGAGACATAATAGCGTGCGCATCTTAATCATATTAAGGAGACATAATTGGTGCTAAAAGGTACGTGATTTATTTGTACGTAGAATAAGAAATAGTGCAGCGGTCTCTTTGTTTTGTTTTTTTTTTAATTCTAGCATTTGATTTTAGTATACGCGTCGCTTTTTTCTTAAAATTGGATTTTTAATCTCGAAAATCTTGAAACTTTTCACTACTTCCACAATAGAATATTTTATTAATTTGGAAACCGCAGCATAGGCATGGAATGGAAACTCATGCCGTCATTTTTGCGCTAATAATTCCTGCGTAAGTACGAGGAATTCATTGGACTCAAAATTCGTTTAGGGACCGATTTTGAACCCAGAAAATCTTTTGTGGGCCAAACCATGAAAAGCATGGAAATCAATGGGGACATCAGGATAGAGTATTTTATTTTTCGAATCCAGAATATGATAAAATGTACTTAAAACAATGAGGTTTGGAAGTAAATTAATGGCTACAAATGTGGGCGATTGGAAAAATTTATTTGTTTTTACAGAGGGCGGAAAGAAAAAATATTGCACATCACAAAGCACTGTAATAATTTTTTTTTCAAGTTTAATTTAATACAAAAAAATCACTGTCTTTCATCTATTTTGTACAAGTAAAAGTTCCTGTTTTGTATATGTGTGCTTACTTAGAAACAAAAAGAGGCATTACAACGCAAGTAGTCTAATAAATATTCATTAACCCTTTAACGTCAGGTGTGCCGAATTGGGCACATACCTCCAGAATCGTTGTGCCTCAGTAACCATGTAAGTAATTCCACTGTAGCCCATTGGGACGTTTGCGGCACGCTCGTACCTAAATTCTAGGCTATTTTGAGAAAAATGTTTTAAAAAAGGATGGGCGTACTTTCAATTATCTCATTTGATTGGGATTTGTAAGGAAAAAAAACTGTTGTCCATAAAGGGTTAAGCTTTCCTTAAAATACTCAACTTTTTTAAAAAGTAGACAGGTAAATAAATATTGAACAGTTGAGCGACAGGATATTAAAGCGAACCGGATTTAATTTGTAGTCGTCCATGTGTACATTCCACCAAGTAACCAAAGGGAGAAACAGGCGGATTGGGAACAGGAACAGGCGTGCATGAGTAACATGAAGTAGGAAAGAGAAGAAGGAAGAGAGAAGTCCGCGGTAAGAAAAAACTAGTCACTGACTAGGGGAGAGGAATGAAGTGGCCAGTCGGCGGGGGTTTAGAGAAACAGTTTGCAGGTGCAAAATACTTGACGCAACGAGAAGACAGTTAAATTTCACCAAATAAAATACAAAAACTTGGGTTTGACATCACCACTGTCGTAGGCACATACATGTGGAAAAGATCTGGAGGCACGGAGAGGTAATGAACATGTACAATTGATTGGAGAGATAATAAGTCATATTGAGACTCGGCTAAGTAGCTAGCTAACTAACTGGACACATTCCAATTGCAAGACACAAAATCCTCTTGGAAGCAGAACAGAGTGAGGGTATTTATGGAGGTTAAAGATCGTCGAGTACCGAGAGTGACGATGCATACCTCTTGTTACACTTCGCACTCTAGGCGACTTCCACTAAAATAGTCGGCCAATGTGTCCGCTGCGACTATCAACACTCTGATCACTCGATACCTATGCATCGCCAACATCCGTAATCGCTCATCCACTAGATAAGTGGATAAAGACCAAGGATGGAACACACCAGAAAATCCACGACGGACATCACAGTGAAGACGTGACAACGAGTGAAACGGTTACCTGATAAGACAAAGGAGCAGAGAATTGCAGTGACCAATTGATTGCAGGATTGATGAGATCACCCCATTCAAGACGTCGAATTAGGAGCGCACAACGGAACGAACCAGCGCACGCGAACGACGATTGAAGGAACCAAGTTTGCAGGCGAGATTTTCGGTAATCAGCCGGGAGTTAGCAATGTCCAGTACGAAATACTCCCGTCCTTATGTTCTACATATATTTTGAAAATTTGTTCAAACTACAGTCCGTAAAATAATTATTTACCAAAAAGTAATTGAAACTTACAAGCATCCATGTCCCTTCAGTGGTCGCGTAAAATTTTGTTACACGATTGGGCGCGCGGGCCACACTGGTGACCCAACTTCAATTTATTTTATTGACTAAAATTTTCAATTTTTTTGGTAAAATATTTTTACAAACAATAAATTTAGACTAATAACTGTCGTTTACTTAGATTTTTTTCACCATGGAACATATTTATAGTCATTAGTGGAACAAAACCCAACGTCATTGACAAGTCGTGAGATATTTTGAGCATCGAACATCCATTGTGGTAATATTTATGGGGATCGGGTTGGTGTGGTGGCTAGAGTACTGGCTAACCACACGGGCGGCCAGGGTTCAAATCCCTGCAGAGGAGGATGTTTTTCAGAGGGAGCCCGATCCCTACTTGAATGTCTTGTGGAGGGCGCTTTAAGTACAGTACTCCGTCTGTCGGATGAGACGTTAAACCGTGGTGACCCTTGGCGCCTTTCGTTAAGAGCAGGCTAATGCCGATGCCGGGTTTCTATCCACCCTTCCTCCCTTACCTATCCCCTATGGCGCAAATGACCTTAGCCGTCGGTCGCCTCCCCATTTACCCAAATATCCAATCCAATATTTATATAAAATATCCAACATTTTTAACATTACCTATTATAACATAATAATATATATACCATATAAATAAGATATAATATAATAATGCAGACAGAAAAAGGTTACACAGTCGCGTGGGTCACATTTGTGGCCCAGTAACGCCGTTTTCCTTTCGCACGCTGTTTAATCCTAACCCAGCAACAATTTGTAACAAACGAGCATGTGAGACTTTTGAGGACATAATAATGTGCAGCTACTGAAACTAATAAGTATATTATGCCATCCTATGAGGAACGGCACGCAAATGAAACACTGTGGGCCACCACCTGTGGCCCACGCGCCTATGGAAGGGTTAAAAACCTATCCTGCATATCACTTCAAACAACAATCCCGGATGCGATTATCGACGCTCAGTTTGAGGCCATCGCACATCAACAATGAAAGCTCACAATTGGCTCAAGTGCGCTAATCACTTAGCAACAAAGCGGCGCACTTGTCTCCCATTCGCCAAACACACCCTACATACCTACTAAGCACAATGCCACGCACTTCAAGATATATTCCGATCAAAGCTGTTGTACGCTAAACAACAAAAGAACGTCGATCACGGCACACGCGATTGTTGTAAAGTTCGCTGATTTTCAGTAAAGGCGTCAAACATATGGATACTGCAAATTTGTGATTCCTCTGAGCTAGAAAATCTTACCTCGCCTTTTAAATACTGACTTCGAACGAATTCAACATTTTTAAACAAAACATTCGGCGGTGACCGTTGATCACGCACAAAATGCTACTTACAGACCGGTTACAAAACATATAGCCAGAGCGCATCGTTCCATTCAGAGTCGTTCGTGGGCGCTGGCGACAGCGAGACGATGCTTTCCCATCTGCGCCAAATTCAACACCTTGAACTGAAAGCTTCCAATGTTCCAGCTACGTTTCGAACAGTGCTGCCCAATTCACGTGGTTGGAAAAGTATGACAATCAAGCGCATTATCGCGTTCCGAACAGAACGGAGCTTCAGGGCGAATGACAAGCTTCAAAAAACCCCCTCTAAAACCATTCAAAGTAGTCGCGGAGAGCCAAGGGCGTTGAGGCCGGCGCTGGAAATGGCGCGCTCCCAGCCTGCCTGCCTCTTTCTCTCTTCGCGTGAAATGTCTTTGGCTCTCCTTTAAAGCGTAATTAACACGTGAAACAAGCGAAAAAGCAGGGTGTGTGTCGGAGGTGGTGCAGCAGCAGAGTTTTACTCCCCACAGACCACCACACGCCACGCCAAACACACACATGGCCACGGCGACTCCACAGGGTCGCGGATTTGCACCGCAACATTTCAACCTCGTTTCCCGCACCACAAACTCCTCGTCGATTTTTTTCCCCTTTTGAAACAAGCGCGCAAGGGAAATGTTTTATCTGCTCTTTGGGGTGGGAGAGTGGAGCAAGACGTAATGCAAGTCCCCTATACACTCCACCCTCCCTCTCTCCCCCTGTTTTACTCTCCAGGGTACGAAATGTCCCACATTGCGATGAACGTAATCGTATTTTTCTTTCACCTTTATTTTTTCGCATGGGGGCTATTAAAAGCACATGGCACCACAGGCGCGCGGAAAAAGTAATTTCGAAAACTTTAATCAGGCGTCTTCTCACTAGTCCACCTCGCTAAAATAGGAAAACCTGAGAAGGTTCATTATGCCCGCCAGTGAAAATGCAAAGGTAATACATTATACGTAGGGGAAGATGTACCGCGGGTTTTTTTCGTGACGTTTAAGACCGTACTTTGCGCTGCCATTTAGTAACATGAGTTACTAATTGCCACCGCGGCCTCGAGAGCAGAGTTGCGAAAAAACCATTAATTGCGAGGATTCCCAAGGCGACTGCCACGCTGCTTTTATCTCTTTTCCCGCCAAAAGATGCAAGCAATCGGATGAATGAATATTCCACGCAAAAGGTTTCTATACACACGTTGTGTAGAAAAAATTGAAATATTCGAGTTTATGTCTCAAAAAATATATACCAATATATATAGTATATACAGTATATACAGTATATACAGTATATACAGTATAGAGTATAAATACTTAGGTGTAACGATTGGAAAAGAAGGAACCAGTAAAAAAGAGATAACAAATAGAATACATCAGTCAATACTCGCAATGAGTAAAATGAATAGCATATTATGGTCAAAAGACATAAGTAGGAAATCAAAATTGCAAATATATATTCAGAGTATGCTCCTTTATGGAGCAGAGACATGGGAAATGACCAAAAGGGATAGGCAGAGACTGGAGGTCGTAGAAATGGATTTTCTAAGAAGAAACAGCAGAAAATCAAAACTACAAAAAATAAGTAATGAAAATATAGGAAAAATTATGCAAGTAGAAGAAAACATCACACAGGAAATAGAGAAAAGACGGCTAAAATGGTATGGACACGTAAAAAGAATGGAGGAGAAATGTTGGCCAAAAACGGTATTAAATTGGCAACCACCCGGAAGGAGGAAGAGAGGACGACCACCAGAAGACTGGGCAAAGCAAGTCACCCAAGATATGAAAAGGAGACGATTAGAGAACGAAGACTGGAGAGACGAGGAGGCTTGGAGAAGAGGATGCGAGAGACGGCCGACGGCTAAAAAGAACTCGCTTATATACACATACGTCTCAAAAATAGGGTGACTCCAAACTTTTTTGTAGATCGACCACTTCAAGAATTCATCTAACATTGGATCCAGCCTCTCATTTTTGCTCTTCATTATCACGTAATTACAACATTAGAAGCAAAATAAAGCTCATATTTTTCTAGATCCGTTAATTTTGTTGTGTATCACATTGATCAAAAAGTGCCTTATAGGTTGTACTGTAAAAAGTTTTTAAACAATTGGCGACCTGACCTTTAAAGGGTGTTAAGTCCAAAATGGGCTTAAATAGGTTATAATCTCAGGAATTCCAGAAAAATTAATATCTTCAGATTGGTAAAGATAACTCTGTTCCATCCAGTGGCTCTTGATCTTTTAACATGCCCGAGATTATAACTCATTTGAGACCATTTTAATACCCTTAATACATAGCTAAAACAAATAAAAGAGTCCTAAGTAAAAAAAGTCAAAACATTAAAAATTAAATACTTTTTGACGAATGAATTCGATTCGTTATAGACGATGCTCATTGAAGGCACATTAAAATACATGTTTAATTTGGTCTCGATGACTCAATAAGATTTGTTTCCGTTGCTATGGCTGCTATTCTGAATGAAATAGCTGTACAGCTATATGCCAAAAATAGCTTTCGTGGCGCTTTCGGTTCGAAGAATAGCGTCAACGCAGCTATTTGCGATTCTGAACGCAGACTGACGCCTGGGAGCGACGCTGTTTTAGGCGACGATCTGATCCCCACCTTTTTTTAATAGCGTCAAGCTATTCTCGAGTGAAACGGCCACCTGATTCTTTATCACACGTTATCTAACGAGGATTCAGCAAAATATGCATTGAAAAGTGTTCCTAAAAACATAAAAATATTAGCAGGATTGACTTGTCAATACGTATATTCCAGTAAACATAAAAAATTCTTCTCATAATAAGTAGGCAAATGTGCCAAGCTGGACGGGAAGGAAAAGTGAGCAAACGTATTTGAAACAACCAAGTTGAGTTTAAGCATGAAAATGGAAACCTTCCTTGACATTGCCTTTTCCCGTACCTCTCATTGTAGACTGGTATTTTTTTCGACCGAGTCTCATTGCTTTATTCTGGCATTGCATAATTTTTCCCATCTCTCAGCCGGGGATAACAAGTTTAGGTAAAATAGAAGAATCTGTTCTACACGCATGGATGAGTACTCACTCTCTCCGTAATGAATTGTACATAACATTTCCGTTGTATTATTTAAACAAGTCGGCTCGAAATATTGCTTACCATATTCACATTCACTTCCAACCTCACATTTCCCAACGGTCCCACAAGATTTTCAAGAGGCTAATTACGATGTCTAACCATCTTATTAATCCCACGGGCTATTTGCAATAATACATTTAAAATATCCGTGATAAAATTCTATTTACCATCACATCACTTTCCTTGATAAACTAATATATCATTATTCCTACTTCGTATGCATCCAAACGTCGTCTGCTCAGTCGGATAAGTGGTGAGAATAATATAAACAACCCAAAAGATACACAAAAACAATATGCTTTGTTACAATTTTGAGTTTAACTGAAATTATACGTGTATCAATTGTTCTCTTAGCATGGTAATCCGTTATTTGTATCAATATGTAACAAACGTCGCAAGAATTTTCTGAACTGAATTTCCGTTCACCGCACAGGTTCTCCGAAAGTTTTCCATCAGTTGATGGATTTAATAGAATACTAGATTATTATAGGTAACAAATCCAATGATAACTTCAAATGAACGTATACTTTGAAGATAATGCTGGATCATGCACGTCTCATGTATCCAAACGTCGTCCGCTCCCTCGAATAAATTGTGGAAGTTAAAATATTAAAAAATTAACCTAAAAGATACATGAAAACAATACGCTTTTTACGATGGTGAGGTGAACTATCACAATAGAAATTAAAATTGTTTTCCCAGCTCGGGTAGCTGTTATATGTTCAATTAGGTATGCATAACAAACATCGCCAGACTCTTCTTAACTGAAATCCCGTTCACAAAATCTAAAATTATCAGAGAGTTATCTATCAGCTGATGGATGCAGAACAATATAAAGCATGATAATAGTATCCGAAGACAGCATTGAATGAATTTAGTTGGATTATTTATTGAAAACATTCTTTCAGGCACCAGACTCACGGCATCCATGGCGAAGGTCTCAGCTGTTTGTGAAAATCGTAAACATCGCTCGTCATTGGCTGCCTGAATTTCCAATTACTGTACCAGAAGGTTTCCATACCCAAAGGGGCGGGATTAATAATAGCATTACGGAACCGACGCCTTGGATAGCTGCATCGTATTCAGAATCGCTTCTGAGGCTATTCTGGAGCAAGGAATAGTATTAGCCAGAAATAGCGTCGCTCGATTCAGAATAGCAGCCTATGGGTCGATTAGTAAACATGCAAGCACCGAATTCATCATTTAAGAACATCATGTGAGTTATGCGACACTAAATGAAGTGGCCGTGTGCCAAAGCTCATTTGTTATGGCTTGTCGTGCAACTTCAACACACCTGTTCCATCTATCGGCCAAAGTATTATTTAAAAACTCATATCTCTAAACTAAACATATTATGTTTAGTCGATCGACTCTTTTCGCAATTCTTTCGGCGTGGTCAATTCCAACGATGTACGTTCATTTCATGTGCTTCAATCCACATTCTTCTGTACCCTACATATTCGTTGGCACATATCCTTTTCCTATTTTAACCACAAAAACTTTCAAGACGTGTGTGCTTAGATTTTTGCTAACATAATAGATAGACACACACTCCTTGATAAGATCTGAATTTTACCAAGGCTTTTACTCTGGCATTGTCCGTGCTGTGTCCGTGCCTGACACCCTCCCAAGAAATAAGAGGGGGTCTTGGATATCCACTGCGAAGCTATTGGGAGAAGGAATTTCAGAACAAATACGTCGACAATGAAAGCAATTGTTTTTTATGTTTATCTCTTTGCCACTCTACATGTACTTACTCTATGGAGCATGCCTACTGTGAGTCAGGAGGACTCTGGGAAGCATAAATTGTTAAATTATCGTTAACTTTATCACGGAGTCAATGAAGCGAGGGATGAGGCAGATGAGTCTTTAAACAGGATGAGTATCTGGAGACCGCAAAGTAGGATATGGTGAAAGAAGTAATGCATGAGATTGGCATAGGCGTAGGTGTTTGGAATGGATAAGGGGTTACAGTAGGGTATTGTCATTTCGCCAGTTTTTGTCCGATGGTCACCAAATTTAGGATTTATCACTTATATCACATTCTAAATAACACTAGATATGGACGAGAGGGCTGCGACAAAAATTATAATATGATAAATATGGTACTTATCTTGATTAGGGCTGGGTACCTCGTCTGCTTCAGCAGCCATAACAGACGACAATATACGATCGAATCGACAAGCGGCTAGGCGACAAGAATTCCCCCTTCCATTTCAAATTATTTTGTTTCATTTAGAAGGGAAAAACTACCCGCTTGTTTATAGTTTGTAGTGCAACTAATTGTTAGATGTCGCCTAGCCGCTTGTTGATTCGATCGTCAACTGTCGCCTGCTATGGCTGCCGTAGCGAACGAGGTGATACATCCGTAATAAAGGTAAGTACCGTATTTATTATATTTAAATTGTCGTCGCAGCGCTTTCTTCCATATCTAGTATTGTTTAGAATGTAAAAAAAGAGGTAAATCCTAAATTTGGTGACCATCGGACAAAAACTGGCGAAATGATAATACCCTACTGTAACCGGATAAGGGATTATGGAGGAAATTATTAAGAGAGGGGGCCAGTTATCTACAAGGCCAACGGCAATGAATGAATTCTACGACCGTATCTACCGCGAAAGGGAATGACGTGAATGGTGGGCACGTATGATAATCAAATAATTACCGGTGAAAAACGAACAGAAATAAACAGGAAGTCATCAGACCACAAGTACCCAGCTATAAAACGGCATCTGGTGTCTGGAGCACCGAGAGTCGAGGAAATCTCTGGCACGGGATAATTTCGTAAGGTCAGTCGGGGTGGAGGCGTCGCAGATCACTCGTTCGGAGCAACGAGGTCAATTCGCAACGATGCCGGTCACCACGCCAACCAGCCGGCTGGCCAATCATCTCTCTTTAATCGGCGTCATGACGGTGGAGCGGAGAGAGGTCCTATTGGTCCACATCGAGAGAACGGCGCAATCTCTTCTCATCCCACACGCACGACCAGCGTAGATGAAACATTCCGTCTCTCTTTCAACAACGTGAATTATTCATGCTTGCGATTTTGGAAATTAATCGGATCGAAAAATGACCCTTGTGTATTCCGTATGGCTGAACTTTAAATTTCCCACGAGCGACATCAAATGGCGAATGTGGACGATTGCCTTCTGCTCTAAAGTACGCTTCTTACTTCGAAAAACAACGGCGAAGTTGCTTTCCATAACTTTCGGACCTTGGGCACTTCAACCATGAATATACATTATGGATTGGGATCTCGTAGCCAAAAACTGTTGTCTAGAATTCCGTAAACAAATAACTTTTTGGAAAGTGGTGCCGCTTAGTGATGAAAGACGGAAGTTCAAATGTAAATACAGTCGACAGATTGTAAATAAACACGTCTTACCGGTTTTACCATGAATTTCAAATTACCAAAATTATTATTTGGATGAATTGGTTTTTACTCACAAGTAATCATAATGTAGTGGATAAAAAATGTAGTGATACACGCGGGACGTAATTATACACTATTTTTAATATCGTCCGGTCTACAGATATATTTAATTCCTCTTCAAATTTAATTACACAAATGCACAATTAACTTCTTAGCCCTTCGTGAATATCGATACACGGAAATTTAATAATAATGCGACGTGACTTCATGAGTATTCCCAATTTCCATCATTGCAGTGTAGGTAAAAAGGAGTTCACTTGCCACCGCCTTGAACAGATTCTTATTTTTCACTCCAAGTCTCCTATTTTGGATCCTCGTGGACGCATACCATATTTTGCAGCCTTGTACGAAGCAAGTTCTGTTTAAACGAGGCATTCTAAATTCTTTATTCAAGCCGAACGGGCTTAATGTATTCAGCTTAGAATCAGAGTCTGGCAAACATAGTCGTCGGCACACGATGGACGTTGCATGAACCTCTTGCACATTTTCTGTAATAGATATTTCCTCTCTAACATTTACAAATTAACATTTAGGTCAGAAAAATAGCAAGATATTATTCAAAGCATCATATTATTCATATATTCTCGATCGTTATTGAATATTAACCACATTCTCACGTTAGAAACAATTAACTACGTCTATTTACAATAACAACTGAAAAGACTGCTCGAAGTGGCGCCAAGGACTGGGGGAACTAAAAGTGGAAATTTAGGCAACACGTCGCCTTGGCAACACGTAGCCTAGGCAACACGTAGCCTAGGCAGCAATGCCAAACATCCGAATCCATAATATATATTCATGACTTCAATACATCAGGAGCATTGTTGATGCGCGTATGTGGGAGCTAAAGTGTTGATAATCGTATCCGCGATTGTTGTAGATTTGTTCATTTTCAACGAAGATGTTTGGCATGGGCAATTCCCAACTATTGTCTACTTTGTTGTAAAACTTCTCCCTCTCGAGAATCCAGCTTGAGCGAGTCTTTGTTTACATATTTTAAGCATTTTATCATAACTATTTTGTATTCGCAAGAATCGGAGATGACCGAAGATATTGCCTGCGCACACCGTTCCATTCATCGTCGCTCGTGTGCGCAGGAGTGCGCGGTTGTGTTCCGATCCAAGCTTACTTCGTCAACCAGTTGAAATGAATAAAAGCAACTTAATACTTCTAGGCTAGAGTACTCGCCTACCTCACGGGCGGCCAGGGTTCAAATCCCTGCAGAGGCGGATGTTTTTCAGAGGAAAACCGATCCCTACTTGAGTGCCTTGTGGAGTGCGCTTTAAGTACAGTATTCCGTCTGTCGGATGAGACGTTAAACCGTGGTCTCCTTGGCGCCTTTCGCTAAGAGCAGGCTAATTCCCACGCCGGTTTTCTATCCACCCTTCCTCCCTTACCTATCCCTTATGGCGCAAATGACCTTAGCCGTCAGTCGCCTCCCCAAATATCCAATTCAATCGAGTGAATTCAAGACGAGTGTTAAAAAAAGTAACTTTTTACTACAGAGTGAATGAAAACTTTAACTTACCTATGCTTGAAATATTTACTGGAAATCAAAGCAGAAACAACATTTACGGCTGCGATTATCGACGCGACCTTTTGTTGTTAAGCCCGCGCCAAGTTAGCTTCCGATTAGTTTTGAAGTGGGCGGGGCCTTTTGAAACAGATTAAAGGCAAATGCGACGTCATCCCTCGAAGTGATCAGCGCTCTAGAACGAACGGAAAGCTGCCAATGCTTCCGGTCTGTGTTAGTTGCTCCCGCGAAGGAGGCAATAGAGTCCACATTTTTGTCTAATTTGGATTCCTCCCTTGTGCTCTGGGTCTGTGGACGAATGGAAAGCAAGTGCATTGTGTTTCGCAGTGAGTGGCGCACTCGAGCGAATGGAAGCATTTAACTATCGGGATAAAGTGGACCGATTCTGATTGTTCACATTTAACTGTTCACGTAATTCAGCGTATTTTTTCCTCTCAATAAACGTTTCCTTAATCATTTTTGGACGAACAAATGCATGCGTAAAAGTGTTTGCTTTGATTTCATGTTAAGGATTTTTTTCGTGGCTATTCGTAATCCTTCCGACGTCAAATTACGCTAACGATTTTTTTTTCGCATCTACCCGCGTGTCTACTCCTACAAATTATGATATAGGTCCTCGCATTGAATTTTGGATGGCGCTAATTTCCCTGGCGTGCTGTTGTGTGCTCCATGCGGTGAAGGCGTCTGCGCAATTTTCGTCCTCATTTGTCCTCTCCCCGCCCCTCGACCGGTTTGACCTCTATTTAAGCGAGATAACGACGACTGTGCCAACGTGGCAGCGATGGAAATATTTCCCTACGCTGCATCGCAATTAATCCGCCATTAGTGGTGGCTTATATGTACCAGGGTGTCCACGGGCCCTTGAAAACCGGGAATTAATCGGGAATTTTCTGATCCGGGGAATTTCCGTGAATTATTCGGGAATTTCTGGTAAATATGGGAATTTTTAAAATTACCATTTCAAGGCGAAAAAAATCCTTATTTTATATTTTAATTCAACCGCGAAAGCCATAAAATATGTTTTTTGATAACTGGGCATGGTGTAATGGACTTAGCGTTGGTACTAATATGTAAATCGAAGACCTGAACTTGGTCAGGCTCATTGTAACGTCAGCGTCACGTGTCCCTTTCCCCTAGTTAACTGCGCATTTGACAATAAGACGCTGTAGTATTCGTCGGTGGCGGCGTCGTGACGTATTTTTTTGCGGCATGCGGCGGTGCTCCGGCGAGGCGTCCACGCTGTTGATATCTACAGTGCTAATTGATCCATGACGACTGACTCCATGAAATACGAGGTTCAAAGCAAAGATTGAGTATGCATCCTAATACTGAGTACAATTTGTGAGCTTCACAATCTGAATTCAACAGTGACAGCGCCGTTGGTTGTGGCAGTCACGCCGACGAGCAGACTCGGTGGCGCAGCGGCGCACAGTCTAAATTCAGGCTAAGGTACGGACACGATTCACAAACAAGTACCTTAAGCGATATTAAAACCAATACATGTGCCCATTATTTGACGGCCCGCGTTGTTTTTTCTCCCATTCCATTAATTTCTCCAAAACATTTCGCCGTCCAACGTTATTTTCTATTTCTTACGAGGAGTAACAATGCTCTCAATTTATGGAACAATCGGAGATGAACCTCATTCACAGATGCGCAATGCGTTCCGTTCCAATGAATTCGCGCAAATATTATTATATCTACTTGTGGTATTTGAACGTCAGTTCAATTCAGTTGCCAACATTAAGCATTTAAATTAAATATCGCAACACAACTGAGCGGTGTTTACTCGGTGCACATCTCCGCGCGTGTTGAGGCGTTAACGTATTCACCATTAACATTTTCGGGGGTCGCGAGGTTGCGGCAGGAGCTCCTTCGGGGTGATCCGACTGATGCCTGTCTCCCTCTCGACCTGGGTCGTCGGTGTCCGACACCAGTAGAAAGAACTACCTTGGGAACAATGTATTGCTAGGGACGAGATGAGCAAAAAAATTTGAATAATCTTTAAAAAAAAAAAATGAAATAATATGATGAACGAATAAATGAGGTGACGAAGAGAGAAAAGAGTCGCCTTTAAATTTGTCTCAACGATAATTTTATCAAAATTTATCATCATGTAAACATGCAAAATTAAGTAAATCATGAAAGCGCAACCGTGACAGAGCACAAGCACTTAATTTGTTGCATTTATTCACAAATCTGTAGAGCCATCGTAAGTGCGCGAGTACATGCATATTGTAAACACTCCTTCCACTCACTGTGAGGAATACGACCATGCAGATCGCCAACACTTGCTTCACGTTTTATCAACTTCCAAGACTCACTTCAAAATAGCTGGCATGTATCAATTACTCAAATGCGGCAAACAGAGATCGCACCTCAGGAGTCCCATTTCTTTATGCCAAGCCTGCTCTCCAAGTATCAACCGGGTCACCGGACCAGACCAAGCTTCAAAATTATTTTCAGTCGAGGATGTAATCGCGTGAATTTTGGCTCCTAACGAAAATCTGCAAGTTAACTTAGTTTTTGACGAAATCTAAGTGCAATAAATTCTTCTAATTAAACATTTCTGCCTCTGGAATGCAAGGCTCTTAACTATCCTATGTAAATCAACTTGTCTTTTCAGACAAATTCATCGAAAAGTAGTCTGGTCAATGGTGAATATTATGATACCATTGGAAATATGAGTTTTTTTTATTGAAAATGAGGTTAAATTCATCAAAATCTAAGTAAAGTGATTTTTTACTGAAACTACCTTAAGACAGTGCATTTCAGCGTTCGAATTCATCATTTTTAAACCAATATATCTTCGTGAAAATTACCGATGACCCATTAACATATTTACACCGTTCGATAGAAGAAATCCTACTTTATTATACACGTAGGAATCAATGTATATTATCGGGCGTGCATAAAACGAAGGCTCCCCTTAAAAGCGCAGATGTGTTCCGACGTACGATAACTTCAACACCATTAATGGAAGGGTCTCATTATTCGTGAGCACTACAGCTAAATGAGAAAATAACATCAAAAAAAAGGACCCAGGACTGCTGCTGATTTGCTTATTTTCAGTAAAATTCATCAAACGAGGATAATTAGTTTTCAAATGCTCTGCAGTGTAAAAGCTTATGATTTGAGTACTTCGGATAAAGTCGATTGAGGACAATTTAAAAATACTAAGTGACCAACCCATTATCAAGCGCTTCGCCAGCGCCATTAATCACATTTATCGCCGTTCATGTACGCTGATGATTTCCGATTGGCGCAAACACCATGAATGACAATCTCCAACGAATAATTAATTTTTTTATACATCCACCTGATCAAATAAACACCTTAAAAGTCTCCCAAGAGGTGTCGTGCATTAAGGTGTCTGGAGCGCAAATCGTTAGTCATAGAGCGCATATATTAATAACTTTTCACGAAATATGAAAGAAAATTCTTCGACCACATTTCTCTTAGCTATATCCGAATATACGGAGGAAATAACAATACATGTACTATAACAAACGGGGAAAGAATTATATTTTAAAATTCTGCCTTAATTAAAGCAGTGGTATGACCGATGTTTAAGGCCAGTATCGTCAGATCCTCCTCGGAGGTGAGCCTCACCTCATATCTCTCCTTCAGGAGAGATTTTAGTTCGATAGACGAGCTCTCCTCCCATTAGGAGGAGGAGGGGTGCTCCTAATTGAAGGTTACCATGGGCCATGCCTCAAATTAGGAAGTCTCTTCCCAATTGTTTACAAATGGCAGCGGACTGGAAGTACTAGACCATCTCGATGATTAATTGGAATATATTTGCAACAATTTCCATGATTTTATACCTTTGCGCTACTTGAGAGATGGTAGAATGTGGTGGAATCATCTTCAGATACTTTTTTAGGACTGGAACAAGGTCTAACAGGAGGAAATTACTGATTTACTAATGCTAATGTTGACGTTAGCCAACAGCACATACGTATGATATACATGCCACCGATCGTGAAGACATGGACAGACATGGTTCTTCCGCTCCCAGCACGTCTCAGGTAGGAGAATTTTTGTCTCTCTCGACATTATCGAGAGTAATCAATAATTACATTAATGCAATGAGACTCCTACGCTGCTTACGAATGTTATTCAAATGGTAATCCTGCCCACAAGTTTTTGACATTTTGCTTTATTTTTACAATCTGAACCTGACAATTCTTTACGTAAAACGTTACGTAAATTTTCGATTTATCGTTTAAAATATGACTTATTCGCATAATTTCGAAGTAGGTTTGCGTCCTAGCAATTATTCTGCGCCCAAACCAAAACGCGAGAACGAAAACCCACATTTCATTGATCCCCAGTAAAAGATAAAGTTTCTATTAGCTTATCACAGAAATCAATGTTTATTCTACTGAATGCATTTTTCATAGCATTTAGGTTTGGAAGAAGTGATATTTGGAAGACTATCTTCACGTGTTGAATACATGGTTTTGTTGTCTAAAGATTGCCAGCGCTGACTAATAACAGATGACGATGTCTATTGAGCGTAGAAAATCATGGTGTTGGAGGCATGAAATCATGAATAATTGTCTTCACAAGCATGTCAGTGCATATATGTTCTATCATTATTTGCCTTTGTTGATTGAAATAACTCGAAGGCGGAAGTGACCCCACCTGATTTGATTCATCTTTTTACTTCTAACCTTAGAAGTATTACAGAAGTTAAAACTCCATTCATTGAAACTATATCCTAAGCAAAAGCAAACGATATTGGCGAACAGAGCAAATAGCGATGGCAAAATGGTGATATTTCAGTATTCACGCTCTAATAATTTGAACCGCTGCCATTAACCGTTCCGAAAACTTATCCCGATATTAAATAATTATGCCTGAACATTCTCATAAGTTAATATTCTCTAGAGAGTATAATCATGGATCACATATCTAATTACCTGCAGGTTTTCGTAACTTGCAGCATCGTGTGTCCGAAACTAGAGTGCATCAAAACTGTCTCTTTATTAACCGTACTGCTATTGTACCTGGAACAAGGTTCTTAAATAGCCGTAGCTTCAAATGAAAGGGAGACATATCGGGGCAAATGAAATTTTATTCGCAGAAATCAGAATTTTCTTGCAGAATCACAGGTATAAAGATGTTCACAAACTTCAAGACAAGAACGGCACTCCAAGAACAATTCAGTGAGAATACAACGCAAGGTAAATTAATCGGTGACTTCGCCGCAACTCCGGAACTCATGAGAAGGAAATTCGGACGAAAGGAAATCCAAAGGACATCCAATGGAGAACTGGGAACAGCCTTGATTTACAGTAGCACCATAGAACTCTAGAAAGAGAGATTGGAATGTAAGCAGCGGATAGGATTTTTTTTAAGCAAAGGCTATATAAAGCACAGTTGTTTATATAAACTGCCGGAATTTATGATATCGTGATAAGGGCATAGGGTTTAATATGTAAGCTATCACGTACTCAACCCGTATATTTAATATCCCGCGATTTACGACTCGTCGGACATAGGAAAGCAATTCACCGTCGAGATATTGTTGTAACGTATTGTTAACTAGTGTTGATTAACCTGTAGCACATCATACACAACGATACTTCATAGCCAACGCAGTCACAAATACTTCATCACCAATATGCTTGACCAATAGACAAATGTATAATTACCTAGTTCATGTTCCCGTTTCCACTGAATTCATCTTGCATCTTCACCCAGTACTTTCCGTTGGTTGGCGAAGTAACGGATTAGGTCCTAGTCTTCAATTATGTTAATATTTTTCACTAAAAGGCATAATAGCTTAACTTCCTCATTTCAGTGAATTCGCTCCATACTGTAAATTGTTGACTGTTATATTAGGAACGCTGTGTAATTGTTTGATGTACTGATCGGATCTCTAAATGGATCAGTCAGTGAACCACAACAATCACTACTACTAAATGGGGGTGGAGGAGACCGCCATGAAGTATGGTCTCTCGATCCAAATGGCGTCCTCTTAAGGAGGTCACCTTGGCCGAGAAGAGAATAGGATCAGCCACTGACAATATGGGCCTAAGGCTCGGAATTAGAATTTAACCAAAATCCGTAGGAGCATAAGATTATTTTACTCGGCTTAGTAGCTATATCTTTTAAAATTTTTTAAATTGGAAGCAATTATAATTATATGGTGAGAGTGATTTCCCGATAAGAAGAAAATCAGAAAGAGTTACACCTAATAAATATTTCTAAATACATGACAAGTCCCATAAGGCTGTGCCTTAAAATACCATTAAATTGCCCAGAAAACAAATTGGTAAAGTGCAATTTTTTCCACGTTAATCAATCCTTAGTAACTTACTAATAAGTACTAGCATGTAAAGCTTCATTATCTCTGTACATTAACGGAAATCCACCTAAAAGGCCGTTTCCCACCGAATGCGCCATTAGAAAATATAACTGTTGTCTCGCAACCGACTTCCGTTTGGCGCGCATTCACACCAGAGGCAAAGCATTCCGTGCTACGTAAAAAAATGGCGGAGTGTTTACGTTCTGTGTTGGACAGCGGAGATGAATAAATTCGCCATTGCACGTTATAGTATACACAGATGTTTTCCAACATTCCCTATGACAGAGTATCTCGTGAAATTTAATTATAAAATCTTTATTTCGCAGTTTATTGTTTTTTTTGTTTTTTTTTTGTATTATTGTTTTTTTACAGTATGGCAAATTTAAGGCGCTTGCAACGATATTTTTACTGTGATACAAAAAATCAAATCAAAATTAATTTTGCTCACATTTATCACGATTTGATATTGATTATTTTTCGACCTCCAGACAAGAAAAAGATGATGTAGAGGCAACCGGAACTACGCATGCGCCATGAAAGCTATGCGCAGATAAAATAGCAGGCCGAGAGATTGGCGTGGCGACGCGGCGACGTTATGGAAGGTATAGCGTTGGTTCGCATTCAATGTGAGCGGAATACGGTTATTTTTTTAAGTATTCTACCGGATAAGGTAGGTTTTCACTGAATGTCACGGAATCTCCTCCCGGTTTTCCACAATTTCAGGGGCCTATATACCTTACCTTACCTATTAGGCTACTCAAACCTCAGACGGTTTTTGGCCTCACCAACAACTCCTCGCCATCTCTTTCCACCTTCCATCCAGTCAACTTCTGCGCCATTTCTTCTCATGTCCTTTCTAATCTGGTCTTTCCAGCGTAGTCGTGGTCTTCCCAAAGGTCGCTTTCCTCTTGGTAAGCCTTCTGAAACCGCTCTGACTGTAGCATTTTCACCCCGTCTCCACACATGACCTGCCCACCTAAGTCTTCAGCTTTTGACTTGTGCTATTATATCTGGGTCATCATGTAGCTCCCTTAGCTACTTGTTGGTTCGGATTCTCCACATTCCGTCTTCGTTTATGGGACCATAGATGCATCTTAAAATTTTATTTTCGAAAACTATCAGCTTTTTTTCCGTCTGTTTAGACATTGCCCATATTTCTGGCCACACAAGACCACTGGTTGTATGATGGTCTTATAGATCCGTAGTTTAATTTTTCTAGATAATATCTTGCTTTTTATAAGCGCTTGTAAAGCCCAGTAGCATATGTTAGCATTTAATATTCTGGTATTTATTTCTATATCACCTTGGTTTGTCCGGTCCGTATTTACTCCTAAATACTTAAATTCAGTTACTCTTTCAAACGTAAAATTTTCTACCTTTATAGAGTCGTTAATATTGTCTATGAGTCGGCCTATCCCAAGGTATTTTGTTTTCTGCTCATTTACTTCCAATCCTACACTTTTGCTTTTTTTCGTGAGGTAGGAGCTAGACGAAAAAGGATACCCTGGTCCTCCAGGTTGGGGGTTGGGCGTAAGGCTGACAACCTTATCCCGGAAAAACTCTTCCTATCCTGAAACGCCAACAACAAGCCTCGGACACGGATGGATTTTACGGATTTAGTCCCAAGCTACGCTCTATGGCAGGACCAGAGACCTCTATATCTCTAGGATATTTATTTTTGCCTCAACACACAATCTACCCTTCTTCATCCAGTCTATGGAACCTATTCTCTTTCTTCCTCTTCCCCGCTTGCCTTTATCACATTTTTCAGCACTCCCTCCCTCACCCCTTATTACAACCTCCAGCCACCTACTCTGCCGATCTCGAATTTCATTCAGAAGTTTCCTATCCTCGCCCACCATCTCAGGCACTCCCTGTTAGTCTTCCTCTCCGTCCACCTCACCTTCTCCATCCTTCTCCACACCCACACCTCAAATGCCCGCAGCCTGTTCTCGTCCACCTTTCTGAGGGTCTACGTTTCTGCCCCATATAACGCTACGCTCTATATCAAGCTCTTCGCCAGCCTCTTCTTCACATCCTTACCCATTGTCCCCGTAATCAGCTCCCATCTATTAAAAAACGTCTTCTTAGCTAACGCTATCCTCTTCCGTATGTCTTTGCTACTATGTCCGTTTTCCTCTAGCGTACTACTGAAGTAATTAAATTGATCCTCTTGCTCGAGTTTGTGTCCTCTAACTTTAATCACAAGCCTAGCTTGCTTTGTCCTAGAGAATCTCATTGCTTTTGCTATCTTATGGTTTACCTTCATTCCGAATATCCCGCACTGCATCTCTAAAGCATCTACCAAGGCTTGCAGTCTCTTCGAAGTTCCTCTAACCAACGCCTGATCGCCCGGGAATCTGACCGACTTTATCAGATGCCCTCCTACTTTGATTTCAACTTCACGTTCTTCCCATGCCTGTCTTACCATTTCCTCAGCATTAATGTTGAAAAGCAATGGCGACAACGGACACCTTTGCCTTGCCCCGCGACCTATAGTTGCCCACCCTGATTCACCATCAGCCACCCTCACCTGCCACCAATGAGTCATAAAGAAGTTTCGGATTAGTCTCCTGTCTCGCCAATCTATTCCAATTTTCCCTAGTATCTCCGTTAGTTTATTCCCATTTATCCTCTCAACAGCTTTTTCAAAATCAATAAAGCACGCGAAAACGTCCTGGTTATATTCAATGTTTCTTTCTATAAGTGTTCTCACCACCACAATCGCATCCCAAGATGACCATCCCTCCCAAAACCCACACTGGTCATTCCCAATTAGTTATTGGCCTAACTCTTCAACCTCCTATTGATAATTCGAAGCAAAACTTTGGCTGCGTGTGAGATCAAACTGAATGTTCTATAACCCTCGCATTGTGATGCATTCTTCTATTTCGGCATAGGAATCAGGACTGCTTTCACGAAGTCCTCTGGCAATCCTCCTTTCTCGTAGATCCTACGAATAAGTTCGAAAAAAGTTTGCCTACCTTTCTTTCCTAAATTCATTAGCAGCTCCGGAGGTATGTTATCTACTCCTACATCTTTCCTTGCCTTAATGTCTTCCAATGCTTTCTCAATTTCACTGTCGAGTATCGTTGGCCCGAGGTTATCTTTTTCCAGTGTTCCCACATCCTCTTTAACTTAATTAGCTGGTCTACTATCGCTATCACATTGCTCCTCCCTTCTCTCCACCGATCTTGAATACCTTCCTGCCCGATTAGTATCTTACCTCTTCTGTCCTAATCTTTGGGACCGTTTGACCTCTCTTACATCCCGATAGCAATTTTACTCCCCTTGGCGAATAACGCACCCACTTCCCCTCCTCTCTACTTCCCTTTTGCAGTTTCTCCATTTCCTTGCATTGGTATTTCCACCAAGTTTCATTCACCCGATTGGTTATTCGTCGTAGTTGGTTATTTCACTCCTTGTATTTCGCCTTACCTAATTCGGTGTTGACGTTATTCAAAAGTCTTCTCTCCTCTATTTTCCTAATCATTTCTTCCGTAGTAGTAGTAAAAACAGAAAAGTGCACAACAAATGTCATTCTGGAATGCCATTTGTATAAATTTCCTAGTATTTTAATTTTTTGTAACTGTGTTGCTGATAGAATATAGTATGAAAAAAATTGAAGGACAACCCAGTACTTCAGATACAATAATCAATATTTTTGTTAATGTCATCACTCAAATGATTACTGGTAAATTTTATACTAATTTCTATTCATGTATATGCCCTCAAGGATTAAGGTAAAAGTTAACTGGCTGAAAAATTTTTCTCTCTTGTCTATTTCACCTTTTCATTTTTTTCCTACTGTTCACTGATTCATTTATGTAGCCAGGATCTTTTTGTGATGCCTTTGAAATTATATCTGTGAAAAGGGATTGGAAATTATGTCAATGTCAATTTCTTTCCCTATAGCCTTCGTGCTTTAAATTGTAAACTGTAAACACTTCGTGTAAATTGTTGACTGTTATATTAGGAACCACCACAATCTCTTCTGGAAAAAAAATTAACGGACGACGAACCCAACAGGGAGGAGAGGACAAGGCAGATCGAAAGAGAAGCATTAGCGATCGAAGGTTGAAAATGAAAAGAGGCTAGTTTTAATGCTGAAAAGAGGCTGAACAGAGACGACATCACGTTATCATCTGCGATCGGTGCTTCATTCATTTGAAGAGGAATGAACATCATGTAAATTTGTAGTATTTGTCGTGGGCAAGTGCTGTGATTTGATAAGATTTTTGTAGATAGTGACATGTTTTCTATGTGATTGTTATTATTTTTTGCCTGAGTTGTAATTACTTGTACCTGCTCCAAAGGAAATCTTTCCTAGAGCCAATAAATCTTATCTTATCTTAAATACTTCCCCTCGTGGGCATTAAAAAGAATATAAACAAGTGAACAAGGACAAGTACTTCTCGTCCCCGAAATATGTACGTTTCTCTCTCTCTTCATGGCGCTACAGCCCTTGGTGGGCCTTGGCCTCCTCCACAATTTGCCTCCAGTCTTCCTTTTATCTTTTACCCTTCTCCTCCATCCCTTGATGTTCATTATCTGCAGGTTTGCAGTAACGTCATATATCCATCTGATTCTTGGTCTGCCTTTCCTTCTTGCGTGGTAGAACTTTTCCTTCATTATTCTTTTGGGCATCCTTTCTTCTGCAATTCTCTCTACATGACCCAGCCACTCCATTCTCTGAGCTTTTACATATCTAACTATGTCTTGGCGTTCAATTCAAATTGATCCCGCTCTGCATTATTATACCTAATTCTCCATTCATCATTTTCCTTTACAGGTCCATATATCTTCCTTAATATTTGTCGCTCAGATACTCTTAGGGCATTTTCATCTGATCTCTTCATGGTCCATGTCTCTAAACCGTAGGTGACCACTGGTCGGACCAACGTCTTATATATTTTCATCTTTGTATTTCTTGTAATGAGTTGGCCCCTGAACAATTGTTAGTATGCAAAATACGCTCGATTTCCCGCCTGAATTTGGTCCTTTATTTCTCTGCTTATCTCATTATCATTATACACCATAACCCCTAGATATCTGAAGTAGGAAACTCCTTCAAACTTCTTCTCCCCTATTGTCAGATCCTGTGCCACTCTCCCAGCCTCCTGTTTGGACATTATCATATACTTAGTCATCTTTTCATTAAACCTAAGTCCTTTACCTTACCTTACTTTACCTTAAAATTTGTACATGCGATAAAAATATACGATGAATCATTCCGCGATAAGCGAATCTCTCTTCTTTATTTCATGGCGTGCATTCGCCACGAGGCATTTTAATCGATCGCAACACGAGGCTTCCTTCGACCAAAAAGAAAACAAAACAGCATCATTGCACGGGTGACCAAAAAAATAAAACGCCACGTCACAGTAACGGACACAAATTCGAATTCTCTCAACACCTAGCATAAGAGAAGACAGACACTGCCGCACTCGGGTGTGTGCGCGCACAGAAAAACTAATTTCGCGCATCCCAGTGCATCGCGCTAATTCCGTCCTCTTCGCCCCTTCCCTCCTCCCCCACTTAATTCAAAGTGCCCCGCTGTCGGGTTAAACGCCCATCACTCACTCCCACCTCCTCTCCCTCCAACTCGCCTCTATACGTGCGGTAGCAGCTGTTACAGAGGCCGATGAAACGAGCGCGAAATAATTAATATAATTTCTCCCCCTCCAGAGAATAATGCGCGATTATTCGTGAAAATATGGTTGTTCCAACGTGCAGGCGAAGAGTAATTGAAAAATTTTCAAAGGAACAAAGAATGAAAACTCCCATAACTTAGTGCATTCGGGATTCCAACATTGGTTCTCTCTTCATCCAGCGAGACTGTAATCTCCTCGAACGACAATGGATATTTATTGGGGCGCAAAGGGGCATTATAAATTTTTAAACGTAGTTCTGTTTAAATTTAATTCAACTCGTCTGTTGAATGTACGCAACACTACCTTTATAACAATTTATGGGATTAACTTGAGAAGGAAATCATTATCGAGTCAATAACATCTCAATTTGAGAACTTGTTCGTTCCTAAAATAATCACCTATCACAATGACTTTAAATCACGAAAATAATTCCTCCGTTTAAGTATTGTCAGCATATGAAACAGAAAAGCTGAAGAAAAATACTGAAATCGCTTCGGGATACGTGTCATTCGGAGTCGGCTCGGGCCAGTATCCGGAAATAATCCACCTGTGTCCCTTGAAGGAACAACGTAAGGGAATGGAATCTTAAGAAATGTAAAATTAATTACGGAATGCATTTCTTGATTAAATTACCATAACATACCCAATTCATCGAAACACTTTGATTTAGTCATTTTTGTAATACTGACTCTGTATATGACAAACTCCATCATCTTCTTGGGAAATGATAGGTTCACTGAGACATTAGGGTGGTCCAAAAATAGGCAATGTTTCCGAATTTTTCACGCCGCTCGATTCGATGACAAATGACTAGAAAACTATTTTTGCAAAACATCAGTTCAATACGACGAGTAGAAGCCGTGCCCCACGCATTTTAAGTTTTGGCATCAACGCCCTTCAAATCCCATAGGGTAGGCAACACGGATGAGAAAAAAGTTTTTTCCTCATCCTCGTAGGCATGCGTTACTGGTTGGGAATCGGCGGTATATTTACTAAGCTAGTTTTTTTTATGATTACTTGACTGATAAATGAAAACATTGTCCGTTATGGATGCATACTTTTTTTATTTTTTTGGCATTTACAAGGTTGAGTTCCTCCATTTCACACTCGTTTTGTATTAACTTCGGTTCACTTCTGCTGTTTTGGCTAAACCTTAGCCCCATTACTAAAAGAAATGTCTTCTTATTATCCCTACCCTGGTGTGGAGTGAATGATATAAATGCAATAGTTTTATTCCATGAAAAAGACCTTCTTTGACTAGTAGCAGGCATAGCTGAACAACACGCACAGCCATAAGAGATTCCGCGATGAGTGAGGAAAAGCCTCCGGTCGCATTTTTTCTGCTTGTTCCGATACCACCGATTGGTTTTCATTCAGAACAGATTTTGAGGAATAGACTTCCATTGAAACGGCAAGTGCTGAAAAACGGAACCGAAAAAAAGTGAACCGAAGTTTATACAAAACGAGTGTGAAATGGAGGAACTCGACCTTGTAAAAGCCAAAATATAAAAAAGCAAGCATCCACAATGGACAATGTTTTCATTTTTCAGTCAAGTAAACATAAAAAAAACTATCTTAGACTATCTAGTAAATATAACGCCGATTCCCAACCCATAACGCGTGCCAGCGAGGATGGAGGAAAAAAAATTTTCTCATTCGTGTTGTCTACCCTACGGGATTTGAAGTGCGATAATGCCAAAATTTAAAATGCAAGGGGTACGGCTTATACTGGTCGTATTGAAATGATATTTTACAAAAATAGATTTCCAGTCGTTTGTCATCGAATTGGGAGGCGGCGTGAAAATTTTGAAAACACTGCCTATTTTTTGACCACCCAACTGAGACATCCCCTTCAATGGTAAAGACAGCTTTAAAGGACCTTTGCTGACTGCTTCTAAGAAGTCTTGACAAGACCCTCGTCCGATTTCTCAAACCACATCCCTTGTCATGCATTTCTAATGATTTTTTTTCACGCATAATTTCATCCCCTCCGTGCAGGATCACATAAACATATCAGCACGGCGACGATGATCAAAATGCCCGAGGAATTATTTCACGTGATGCCTAGAACAAATCGACGAGAAATACGAGGGCAAAAAAAATTAACAGGAAACGTATTTTTGTCATCAGCATGTACAGCTCTGTTACGAAAAACACTAAACATAAACCCTTTGCAGCAGGCCGCAGTGAGAGAGGACATAGAACCTGAGGCTCCTGATTGTGCCAAAGCAGTTGTACTGAATAAAACATTTAGGACGATTTGTGAGAAAAATAAAATCTTTACAGATTTCCAGACATATATACAGACAGATATAAAATTCCTCAATGCAGCCGGGATATAAAAAAAGGAACTAAATAAGCACATTGATCGACAAATTTATTTTGAACGAACTCTATTTCAATAGCGAGCGATATTTCCTATGAATTAACGCAATTCGATTCCATTTATGTCAGTTATCTGTTAGTTACTCAATAAATATGGCGCTAAGTTTCCAGCACTTCATAAACATTTACCATCAGAATTATAATTTAATTTATGGCTCATAAAAGTGTAAAAATGATGGAGTAGTATGAGAAGATGACATTATGAAACAAGAGAAACATTGAAAAATATTTTTGCAAAACAAGAAACCGAAGATCGCATGAAATCAAAATGAACAGAAAAAACATTAGTACATTTTTATACAATTTTCCGATAAAAATGACAAATTAATTTAAACTTACACATTGGAATCGAAAAATTGTATTTGAGAAAGATACACTTTTCTTTGGTAATACAGATAAATATTATAATTATTAAACTATAATGATTATATAACAATGATGCAAAATATATATCATTATTATTATATTGTAATGCAATTTAAGTACAATTTGACATAAAATGCGTGGTAACGTATGATTTTGCCGCCCAGGTCTAGAAGAGGAAACGCTCTTTTCAAACGGGCAGTCAGAATATGAATGAAAACTATGATTCAGTTATTTTCCGGATGCTCCACCTCAATGAGGAAGGCTTAAATGCGCTCTTCACTCGACTAGCACACATCCTCAAAAACATAAATTTAATCGCTGAATTAGAGAAATGAGGGAAATGGAGGTTTACGTGATGCCGGACACATACGAGATAAAAATAAGTAGTGTCAAGAAAAAAGAAAAATCCAATGACCTCGTCTTCGATTCCCGATTTATCCAGCCCGTAATTCTTCCTCGACGGTTTCGAGAGGTCATGAAGGGTACAGCGATAAGGGGCCGTCGGCGACCATTATGAAAATACGAGTTTTCCGCTCAATCTCGGATATGAGAAGAACTTACATGGACACACACAAAAGTATACATAACAACATATTAATGAGGTGGTCGCATTAATTAATCGGTTTGCATTTAGCGCCGTAATCACAAGATGAATTGAGTATTGTTGACGCCACAGGCACGATGTTGCCAATAAATCTGGTTAAGTGCCGAATATATAGAACTAAAAGGAGGCCATAGCACAAAGATTAGTTTTTTTTCGAGGTCCTATCCAACAATCCTCGTTTTCAAATTGATAATAAATTAAAATAAATAAATAAACGTGGGTCATTCCACCTCAATTCAAACAACGATTTTCCCTTCGAGTCTAAGATTTTGCTCCAACTTGGTGCATGGGCTGAATGTTGCCTCAAACGAAGATATCTGAAACAGTTTTGAGAAACGAATAGTTTGCTTGATTTATGAGCATTTAAATTTTTCACATTTTTGCAAAGAATGCGAACCCTAAATCATGTTATTACTTGTATCTCGGCTTTTATTCATCCTAGAGGAACAATACATACCTAATTATAGAGCTTATTCTTTTGCAAAGATACCATTTTAAATTTATTTGATGGAATTTCCTATTTTTCTTTGATTTCAATGTTTAAAAAATTGCTAATTAACTTTTCTCAAATACTCCATCTCTGAATCGGACAAAACATATTTTATCACAATCTACACTTACCTGACTAACTTTTTCTGAAATAAAATTCCATGAAAATCCGTAAACGCGCATAAAAATATATTTTCATCATTTGCGTACTTCATACTATCTGCTATAATAACATAGTCCGAAGGGATTTCATTATCCTCGAATCGAGTGAGGAAACAGCAATCTAAGGGGTGAACTGAAGTTTCGTCGTTCCTTAGCGCAAACCTCAAAATCATTCCCCCCACACAAAGGCGCCACTTTCCGAAGGCGTACTTTACAAATCTGCAATTTCATGAACTTGCCCAAATTCAATCAAACATTTTTTGAGTGATTAAATCGTTTCCAAGCAATGAAATCATGTGACTGAAGTCTGTGCATCTTTTCAACTGGAGCTTTAGGGAAGTTTGGGGTTGATTAAAATTCAAACGGCTCTAGGGGAAACAACATTACACATCCTCATGACGTAATGCGGGCGATTAAATCTACGCTGAAAAAATCGCGCATGGCCTGTCTAATTGTGCTGGGTCTAGGAGTATCTTAACATACTCTTAAATGGTGGACTTCCTTCGGAGGATAACCCTGATTACTGATAAATAGCCCATGTATGACAAGAGCGGCTGCATGTCTTACCCTAGATCCAGTGCCGACAACTTTGCTCCTCTGAGCACTATCTTAACGTTTTGATTTACCAGATAAACGCATACCAAGAGGGTTTGTGAAGCTCAATTGTTTCATAAGAATGTATGTTCTGATTCTATCCTGTTTTAACAGCTTCCTCTCCCTTTCCAATCTTACTCTATCTCTGTCTCCAATTTAAGAGTTTCCTACTCCATTTTAATTCGGTGCCTCCCTTCCTCCCACTTGTGCTCCACCTTTGAGAGACTGGGTCGTTCTTCGCCAACGTGGTCACCCCGTCGGTTTTCTTCTTTTCAATAATTTTTGTGTGTTCTTCCGCCCGATTGTCAAATATTTTTCTTGAAAAGACATGTTTGGGTTTTTTTTTCTCTTAAGGTTTAAGCTGCTGCCACTCATTTTACCAACTTCCTCCCACAAACATAAAAAAAGGCTGGAAAAGGTAAAGGGCGGGCAAAGTGCGGCGCATGTTTCACATGCGGTTGCATATCGTCATTTATTTTTCTGACGTAAGAGGTATGAAAAATTTATTTGCCAAATAATTTCTTCCGATTATCTCGGTTTTAGAAAACTCAGATAAAACGGCGTTGGTGAGACACGTTCCACAGACTACTGGGATAATAGTTTTAACAGAGATTTCGTAAACTCCGATAACGGAGGATGATATCCTTGTAGGTGAAGCTGGCCCTAAATGTGAGCCCTAATTCCAAATGCAACGAGTTTACCTCGTAAATATCAGATAACAGGGCTTCGACGTAACCTTAGTGGCACTTTCTCGGCATGTAACCGTATCATCAGCAAGCAAGATAATTCACTCCTCGCTGTAGAGTTTCAACACAAATTACACAAAAATTAAAACGGGGAAGAGAGGTCGATCACACTTCCGCGTGGAGCGCCGGAAGCAAACTTAACCACGAAGGAATCAGTCTGTAAAGAAACCTGACCTGCTTGTTTTAGCGATGCTTCATTTTCAAAACGAGGACACCGAAAAAAAATACTATAAAAAGCTGCTGAAAGCTTGCATACGCCAAAAAGTTTTTGTAGCGCTATATTTACTACCACTTTATTCTCCTTGATAAAATTCACTCTTTTCGCAGCCTAAAATCTAATCGCCCATTTTTAAACACTTGGGGTTGTGTAACTTTGCATTCAACTAATTTCCGTCTAGACGAGAGAAAAACACGATAATTCGTCACAGCTTACAGGAAACGATATGTTTGTATAACGAAAATCAAGTGAGCACTAAAAACATAGCAATGCTAAAAGAGGATTAAACCTCCGAAAACCTAGAAGAAAACGGCTCGATTGAACCTCGTTTGGCCGCCATGTGGTTCCGTCAGAGATGCCAAGAGTTGACTTGGACCAGTGCGAGCGTCCTTAGAACAGATAGATAAATATACACTAAGTTCCAATTGGAAATCTTCGCCTCAATGTCGCCGAACAAGCTCACAACCTTACTCAAGGGCCTATTTCGCTGTACAACACAAAATTAACAACGTTCATTCATAATTGACGAGTTGAACACGAATTAATAAAGTACACGCATGTAAAAAAAAGACCCTAGTTTTAAAGGCCACTCTTCCTCCCCTCCGACCTCTAATTCATATAATTTTTCTCCCAGAAATGGTAATATATTCATTACTAATTCCCACGGTCACTACAGCGTCGTGGAGGGGGAGAACAAACGCAACTTGGTGGTAATCATATAGTGATTGAAAACATTTCCAGGGGTACAACACAGGATTCGGCATTTCATCTCCCTTGTTATGCCATCCAAGAAGAAACTCAAAGACGCAGATAATGAAAATATACAAGTGCACAGCTCCAGTAGATCATCACCACATCTGTTCTTTGGCGCCTTGGCTTCCCTAACTTTTGCTGATTGCGGTTATCAGGATACTATCGGGAGGCTTAAGCGGCGGTGAATTTGACGGCAGGAAACAACATCGTTCTGATTGCATCGATGTTGACCGAGCGATATCGCCAGACGATTACGAGGAGATTTGGCATCTCTGGTGGACACTGAATGATAAACGCGTCCAAGTAGAATATATCAACCCAAGATAGTCCTTGACACGTCCATTAGAATATGCATCGGCCCAATTCCCTTGGCCTTATCCCAAACCAATATGGCCTCTTGTCAAAGAACTTGAACAACATCAAAAAGTTATACTCACAGACGCAATCGACTGTTCTGGACTTGACTTTGGCTTATCTGATTTGCACGCCAGGATCCGATTCTTCGAATGCCAGTAACATCTCGCTTGGAAACGACGATTAAAAAGATTCGTGATGGCAGCGAAGATAAGGATATTTTATCGAATAGAAAAAAAAATGTATACAGGAATGCTTTCGGCGTGAGTAGGGCCTACTTGCAGACCAACCGAAACCAGGACTAGGGAGGGCCAATAACGGCAACATGTCCAGGCCTTTCTTTGAAAGTCCAGAATCATCGGCAAATATCACTAAAATCAACATTCGCACAATAAAATGGTTCAAAAAAGTGCTAAACGTTATATCTCATTCTCAGAAAATAGACGAATAAAAATATCGTCCACACGCTCAGGATAAGGCGAAACTATTTGTAGAAAAAAATCACAAGTAGTATCCTATGCCTCCGACCGTCCTCAAGGTAAATACCCTAATGGTCCCGATGCAATTAAACGTGCTCTAGTTTCAATTGAGCAGCTAAGAATAGGGCGTCGAGCAATGAAGAGTCCGAAGGTCAATCATCGAGTTTGTAAATATCAGCCCAGGAGACCAGAAATATGGATTTTTTTTTAATTATAGAGAGAGCTTTATCTTGCTAGAATTCTCGAAGCAAAGCAGTTGAACATGTACACAATTTACTGCCTGCGTCAACGGACCCACTTATTTCAAGCATTAGTAAAGTATATACCGAAGAAATAGGGGATCGAAATTTAAGAGGAGGTTTTTAGAATCTTCATAGCTCCAGCTGTTAATCCACCAGTAGATATTAAAAATGGGGCGAAGAGCAACTAAGAGTTCGAAGATCCATCATACACCTGTAGAGTTTGTGAACATCATAGAAATTAGTAATGAAGCTCAAACGATTTCGTACTGTCTACTAATTTTTATTTCACCTCTTGCTACACGTGTTTCGACTGACTAGCAGTCATCATCAGGCAAGACTGCAAGACAAGAGTCTTGCCTGATGATGACTGCTAGTCAGTCGAAACACGTGTAGCAAGAGGTGAAATAAAAATTAGTAGACAGTACGAAATCGTTTGAGCTTCATTACTCATTATGCTGTTCTACGATATCTCTCCTGAGAAAGTGGAGTTTATCATAGAAATTGAGAGGTTAGAAAAAGTGTAATCATGCGCATTCAACTGTAATATCAATTCAAACAATATTTTAATCATTCCTTTGGAAGCAAATGATCAATTAAACCTTTTTAAAAGTGATTCTATTCTTCCTTAACAATTACTCATTCCTTCCTTCCCAACGTTTCGTATATATCTATTCGTATATATCGGTCTTTTTGCCGATGATGCAGTAGTGTATAAATAAATTAGAAATGAAGAGGACAGACAGTGTTTAGCTAAGGATTTAGATGCGATTGATGATTGGTGTGATAGATGGCAGCTAGAATTAAATTTGAAGAAATGCGCGATTATGAATTTTTGGAAAAAGAATGGCCTTCCTCGGAATAATTATAGCATCAAAGAAAACAAAATATGTAACGTAGAATCTATTAAATACTTAGGCGTCACCATCAGTGAAGACATGTCATGGGGGAAACACATCAGGGAAATAACTAGTGTAGCAAACCGTAGATTAGGATTCGTAAAAAGGGTTCTAGGCAAATGCGATGAGAGAGTCCGAGAAAGAAGCTATTTTACACTTGTCAGGCCTCATTTAGAATATGCCGCTAGTATATGGGATCCCTACGAGGAAGGTATGATAAAAGAATTAGAGCGCGTGCAAAGGAGATCTGCTAGGTTTGTTAAATGTCGTTATGATAATTGTATTAGTGTTACGGGTTTAATAGAAGAACTCGGATGGGAATTACTATCAGAACGCAGGTTAAAATTTAGGTTAAACCTTTTAAGTAAATTCGAAACCGATTTGTTCACAGATGACGTTAGATATATATTAAGAACCCCTGCGTATTATGCTAGGTTTGACCGTATTAACAAAATTAGATAGATAGATTGCCGTACCGATAGATTTAAAATGTCATTTTTCCCGCGTACCATAAGAGAGAACAATAGGCAACGTAGCAAAAGGGATAGGTAGGTGAAACATAGTTAGAATAGTCTGTAGTGCATGATGCATGTAATAACTACCAATAATCCTTCCTTATTATGTAGATTTTAACCTGTACTATACCGTAGTAACTAATATTCTATTGTAATAACTACTGCAATTACTAATAATCTACTGTAGTAACTAATAAACTATGACCCTATTTTCTAGCATGTCTACATTATATATCCTACTTACATGGCAATAGTGCATGTTTGGTGATCTTCACCCCCTGCCACACACCCTCGTGGTGGCTCGCAGGGTATTACGTAGACGTAGACGTACCACCCTAACCGAAAAACGCCGCACACGATTATGCCTCATTGTGGAGCACGGAGTAGGATATCCTACTCGTAGTAGGAGTAGATCTTACTCCGTGGTGTGGTGAAAAGCGTCGTGCCAGCAAATAAATCTGTGGAAGATTACCACGTGTTTTTTGTTCAACAAGAGTAACTTCCAGATTTATGTTATAATGTATGTTTCCTACAGTGAAGATCGACACAAAAACTTGAACAATCGCGATCGCGGTCAAAGCAGACCTTTCATTGTTATGCGCACATCAACAATGTCCCCGAACTGATTCAAAACACCCGCCAAGTACGCAGGGTCTGACACTAATGGAAACTGGACTTGCGCCGCTGTGCTGTGCGGTGAACAGCGCACTTGATCAAACGGAAAGCTCTCAAATATGAGGACCAATTAGAGAGGTTTCGCGCGCTAACGTCAGATATTCAACGCGTAAAATACGGACGCTGCAAGAAAAAATGCGCTATAGATCGGACGAAATCGCGTGCGAGTTCATCATCAGTTGTCATGAATACTGATACACAAAAGATATCGTACTGTCTACCTTTTTTACCTGTCTAAAGGTAGACAGTACGATATCTTTTGTGTATCATTGAAAATGCTGTTCTACAATATCTCGCCTGAGAAAGTGGAAGTCATGAACAATTCCGCAATTTGGTCTACGTCAGCCCCAACAAATCTAAAATCCCTCGATTGCATCTCTCACTTCTTTGCCAAAATAGTCAAGCACAGAGTCCCACATTTCCGTAATATGTCCTCAAACGTTGTGCTGTCCTCTCTTTCCAATTCTAACCTCGAAAACCACAGACTTAAAATGGATTTAAAACTCCCCCACAATACCCTTAACTCGACCATTGATTGCCCTGAACTGCTTTCTCTCTTCAACTTCAGCATACCAACTCGATCCACCCGCACCCATACTCTACTCCATCTGCCTATTCCAAGGATATCTCTCACCAAGCGCTCACCTTTATTTCGCCTCCCATCCCTTCTAAATTCACCCCCCCCCCCCCACACTATCGATCCTTTTTTATTTACCATGTAACTATTTCACCACCCAAGCGATATCCCACCTGTCAACAAATTAAGTATTTCCCCCTTTCCATGTTGGGATCTCGTTGCTTATTATTATGCTGTTATTGTGTTTTTGTCCTCTTTCTTGTGTTTTGTTATATGTTTACTATAAATTGGCGCTATTGCTGTATATGAACAATGTTTTTAAATAAATAAATAAATGGTTGGCCGTAAGCAGCTCTCTCTCCTCTATTCCACCAAACCCAAACAATTAGGTATTCACCTGGACGTCTTCCATGAATTAGTACCTGATGTATTTTCATTCATTCGCGGTCTTTCCCTATCATCCTTTCCATTCCCTCCATCCCATTCATTCCCTCGTACTATAAGAGAGAACAATAGGCAGCGTAGCAAAGGGATAGGTAGGTGAAATATAGTTAGAGTAGTCTGTAGTGCATGATGCATGTAATAACAACCAATAATCCATTTCATATTATGTAGATACTAACCATCTAGCTGCATGTGACCATATTATCTAGCATGTCTCCATTAAATACCCTAGTTGCATGTCAACAGTGCATGTTTGGCGATCTTCACCCCCTGCCACACACCCTCGTGGTGGCTCGCAGGGTGTCACGTAGATGTAGATGTAGATCATCCTTTCCGTGTATTTTTCCTTCCAACATTGTTTTCACTGGGCCTTTTTGCCGCCAATTGTGTTCAACAAGTTTCCTTCTCCTCAATTCGCAGTGTCTTTACTATCCTCCTTTCATCGACATCTACGAAATACCGTGCATGCCACCAGGGCGTGAGGCACGGGGTGATTCCACACCAGCTATACAGCACTCATCCCAGTCCAAATCAGAACCACGCACGTTCCTTTGAATGCCAGGCGCAGCCAAAAAGCAGTCGGGACAACGGTACGCAGTCAGACCGCAAACCAGGAGGGTGATATGCAGAGGAACATGCTAACATGCAGGAAACTACTCAAGATATAAACTACTGTTTAGTATTATTAATGCGACAAATAAATAGCACTACAAGGTACTAAGACATGCAGGAGTGTATTATGCCGGAGATTACACGCGAAGTTAGCATCCACAATTCCTCTCCATCTCGATGTGGGACTACTTCGTGTGTGATTCTCTCCGTTCATTTGATCTTTATCATCCCTCGGCAACGCCACATTGTCCTGGCTTCACTGCCACGTAAGGGCGTGTTCCAAATGTACGTTTCAGTGAAGTGCTGCCTTACTTCAAGGCTTGTGTCACAAACTGATGACGGACTCGACTTCCTGCGGCTATGCGTTCTTCGCTGGGTCGATTCTGCACAAAATATCTTTCTTGATTCTTCCATCGCTGGCGATCCTGTTCTTGTCGCATTGTTTGGCGCGATGCAACTGTTTTCCCGATCTGATTAGTTCCGCCCTAATCCGCAGTTTCTGAAACGAATGGGAAGAAAGCGCTCCGTTGCGTAATGCAGTGAACAGGGCGGTAGAATGTAACTCTCGAACATACAGACAAAATTCAGAGATTACGCACGATTGCGTAAGATACTCATCGTGGCAAAAGGATTTAGAAAAGTTGCAGAGTGGTTCGGATCGGACTCAGTCCCGTACAAGTTGTCACGTGGGGAAATGGGAAACCAGTGGCGTGTCTTTCAACGCGGTCTTCTGACGGAGGAGAGCCAAAACTTGCCGACGATCTCTCCAATCTCGAACTTCGCCCACCACTCAGCTCAATGCTAGAGGATTCAGTGGCGGAAGTGGTACGCCCTTTTGCACGGAGTGACATGAAACTAGGAATCATCCAGGGTGCGAAGGGCTAATCCGTCATCAACGTTTGCATGCACGTTTGCAACGTTTACATGCACTTAAGGTAGTCTGAGCGAGATAGTTCCGTAATCATAATAGGGATCATCTTCGAATTATATTTTTTATTTTACCAGCTGAAGGACGCATCAATGAAATATTGCATTATTCATGGTGCAATAATATGGTTTTATATGACAGAAATTGTAAGTAATTAAATGAAAATACCTAAATAAGTCTTTAACTTGACTCATTTTTTTCGCGCGTTGCGACTCCTTCAAAACGGAAACTTTTTTGTGATACCCAAGACCCTAATGCGGTGACAATATAATTGATTGTAAACAATGTCTCTCTCTGGAGTGCATACACTTACCATTTCCCATGTAAAAGGGCTGGCATTTTCTGGCAAATATCTCGGAAAGTAATGCGGTAAGGGGTAGAATTTTTGGTGTCATTGTATAGGTGAGATATTTTTCTTTAAAATGAGACCAAATTCATTGACTTCTAAGTAAAATGATATTTCGCTCGGACTACCTTAATGGCGCATCAAAGGGAAGACGAAAAACACCCCAAGTCGACTCCACAGGTGAATGGTTAGATGCGGTGAGGGTGGGCTGAGATTTTGATTGCTATGGCGATCAGATGCGAGTCTGCGGAAAATGGGTCACGGCTACTGCGCGTTTAAGGGGGCGGAGGGGGCGCTCACGAATGAAAAAAAATAAGGAACTCATTTTCGTCCGCCCGGCCCGGGCGGGCGGTTCCCTAAATCTAGGATGAACGACGCCTTCCTGCCCCGCTTACCAAAAGAGCGACAAAAAAAATAAATAGAAGAGGCAAAAAAAAACGAACGACCTACAGCGTGATTCACCGCAAGAGCAAGAGGAGGAGGAGTGGATTTTCAGGATTGTTACGCAGAGAACACATGCGCGGAATTACAGAGCATCCAAATCATTGACAGAGAGTGAATATCGGAGCTTTCTATTCTTTCCAGCGCGCCGCTCAACAACAAAACGACGCACCCGCTTATCATTCATTCTCCCGCACCCGCGCGCTGGCGAATTTGAGCGCATTAAATCAGATCGGGAGCAGTGTTTCTACACGCGAAACTGCAGGGGAACGTCGGTTATAGCATCCCCTATTGTTGATTTGAGCTGATTTCTAATTATGACGTCAAGTATTTACAATGTAAGCCCCAATATTACGTTAAGAAGTATACATGCTTTAAATACCAACATTTTGAACGTCCATGTTTTATTTTAACAGCGGGTGAAAAAATAAAGAAAGGGAGAAAAAATAAGTGTGTGGAACATATGAAACTTAAGGTAATCCGAGCGAGATAGTTCCCTAGTCATAATAGAGGCCATATTCGAACTAAACGTTTTTATTTCACTAGCTCTAAGACACATAATATAAATATTGCATTATTAATGGTGCAATAATATAGTTTTATATGACAGAGACTGTAAGTAATTAAATGAAAATATCTCAATAAGTCTTTCACTCGACTCTTTTTTTCGCGCGGTGCGTTTGAAACAACTTCAAAACGGTAGGTTTTTTGAGATACCCAAGAATCGATTGCGGTGACGACATGATTAATTTTCCAATATAGTTGAGAAAAAATACAAACTACACGCTGTTAGTTATTTTACGACATCTAAGTGTTAGAAATTCTTCATTTTGAAAATAATGCATCTATGGAGTGCATACACGTACCACTTCCCATGTAAAAGGGCTGGTATTTTTTGGCAAATAACTCTGGAAGTAATACGGTAAGGGGTTGAATTTTTGGTGTCATTAGAAGAATGAGACCTTTTTCTTTAAAATGAGACCAAATTCGTTGATTTCTTAGTAAAATGATATTTCGCTCAAACTACCTTAAAAGGAAAATATGTTGTGCTATAAAGGAGCTATTTGAACTTTTTCAAATTAAATGAAACAAGGCAACAAGATTTGAAAAATCGACATTGAATACCCTTAAATACGTCCACCAATCCGTTAGCGTCTTATAAACAGTCGCCCAAGATTCAAATAATCGTCGTGACTCCCCATACTACACTATTTCCCATAAAAAACAATTGCTTTAATTTTCAACGTATTTGTTCTGAAATTCCTTCTCCCAATAGCTTCGCAGTGGATATCCAAGACCCCCTCTTATTTCTTGGGAGGGTGTCAGACACGGACACAGCACGGACAATGCCAGAGTAAAAGCCTTGGTAAAATTCAGATCTTATCAAGGAGTGAGTGTCTATCTATTATGTTAGCAAAAATCTAAGCACACACGTCTTGAAAGTTTTTGTGGTTAAAATAGGAAAAGGATATGTGCCAACGAATAAGTAGGGTACAGAAGAATGTGGATTGAAGCACATGAAATGAACGTACATCGTTGGAATTGACCACGCCGAAAGAATTGCGAAAAGAGTCGATCGACTAAACATAATATGTTTAGTTTACAGATATGAGTTATTAAATAATACTTTGGCCGATAGATGGAACAGGTGTGTTGAAGTTGCACGACAAGCTATAACAAATGAGCTTTGGCACACGGCCACTTCATTTAGTGTCGCATAACTCACATGATGTTCTTATGATGATTTCGGTGCTTGGATGTTTACTAATCGACCCATAGCAACGGAAACAAATCATATTGAGTCATCGAGTCCAATTTAAACATGTACTTTAATGTGCCTTCAATGAGCATCGTCTATAATGAATCGAATTCATGTCAATATGATAAGACAGGCGATTACTAAACCCGGAGTAAACTGTATCATAGCAACGACAAAACAATTGACACTCGATTAAAAGCACACAACAGCCAAGGTAAATCCACTCTTCTGTATGTTGATGCAAAATCACCGAGTACCACTAGCGCCTCCTAGTGGCCTTCCAAAATTCTTCCTCCCCTAAGGTGGTGGCACCTGAGAAATTCTTCCCAAAGCTCTCTAAAATTTTTATCCAGTTTTTAGCATTGCTGTGCCACTCTACATATACTTACTCTATGGAAGAAGACTGGTATTTTCAAAATATCCACACAAAAAAAACAGGAGAGTTCACTCTTTTGCTCGGACCCACGGCAATAAACTCTTTCCCGTGATAACCCAAGAGACTTCTAGCAAATGGGTTTAGCAGAAAATTGCAATTCGTGGAGGTTTACAGGTGTTTACATCACAAAAAAAGAACAAGGACGAGTATGGCGTCCATAAAACATTTCCAAGGGATACTTAAAAGTTCCTCCAAAACAGGAATCTACATCTACATCTACGAAATACCGTGCAAGCCACCACTAGGGTGTGTGTGTCACGGGGTGACTCCGCACCAGGCATGCAGCACCCAACCCAGTTCAAACCAGAACCGCGCACGTTCCTCCGAACGCCAGGCGCAGGCCAAAAGCAGTTAGGGCAACGGTACGCAGTCAGACCAGAATGCAAGGGTAAAAGCAAAATTATGATGCAGGTATAATCTTACGGCCATCCGAAAATCGCGGTCATTTCGGGCGAGTTGATTGGCCATAGCTCAGATAATCCATGAGAATCGACCCATGGGACTTCGGTTTCCGTTGATGAATAGAAGCGACTTCAAACGTGGAATATGACTTCTTTGGAAGTGACTAGTTCAACGATGTCTTGTAGTGTTCTGTCCTCCTGCTTACTTTAAGATACTTGGTTTTATGCACGTTTACATTCAATCCAACATCTTTGGCTTGATTTATAAGGACATCGGTTACCTGTTTCAGTCCTCTGTTAGTCTCTGCTAACAAAGCGACATCATCTGCAAATACTGGAATCTATATCATTTAAAATTATCAGGCACGATATAGATGGATTCGGGTTCGAGTCTCGATCAAGGCGAATGATCTTTCCTCGAAAAAATTGCTCAATTTTTTTCGCTTGTGGATGACTCCGTAAAGGTCTGACACGGTACTCTTAAAATTCGTAATATTACAGTAATTGATCCCGAACTTATTGAATAAAACGATCTCGACTAAACAATACCCGCTAATCCTAAAACACATCACTTAACTTCAGTCTGCGTTTTAAGCAACATGGCCATGAGCCGACGAAGAACCTCAAAAAAAAACTAAATACACTTATTAAAAAAATGTATATATACTTAACTTTTGAATTTAGAAGGGGCACAAGTAGTCTATCTCGTGTAAGGAAAAGCATTGAATAGAGCACGACGTCGCCATTAACTCTGTATAGAGATAGAGTAGAAAGGACTTGGGGTCGGATCAAAAGGACGGAAATGAAGGCGCGAACGTCCGTTCCTCGACTCTGAAAGTGAAACAAATTGAAAAAGGGTTCTAAAAAGGCTTCCTTGAGTCGACGGCGATTGACGGATATTTTACAGCGACTTGTCGAAATGATTAGTCGAGTGGTTAAACACTCATAAAAACATAAAATCATCGACATGCCTGCAATTACAGCCCCAGAACGAACCCATTCATCACCGGCGATGGGAGATATCTCGACCATGGCCGACTTCATACACGCCGTCATTAGGAGATCGGGTAGGCCAACACCGCCGGCTTAAACACTTCAATCTCATCAGGCTAGCTCCATCAGGGGGGTTATTACGGAAGTCTGGGCGTTAAATAACGATCGCGTTAAATAGCGACTCTCCTCGGCTAAAAATGCCGACCCAAGCGGTTACAGAACTCAGGGTAGAAATGTTAAAGACGGTCGTTATCCAAATAAGGACTGTGTATGGCAAATTCTACGTTCAAGTCCATACAAGTCCCTCAGAATTTAGATTGGCCGTTCGATCGCCGGTAGATCGATGTTCCTATGAGGAATAGTGGACCCATGAATATATATATATATATATATATATATATATATATATATATATATATATATATATATATATATATAACTGCACTTAGGATCACTTAAGTGACGAATATATAAAAGTTTGCCAGAGGAAGGCAGACGACAAACACAGAAAACAAAAAAATGATGAACACACTTACAAAGTTTCTTGATATTTCGGTGCTACTAGCACCTTGGTCGCAAGAGCGAAGACTGAGAAGGAAGGGAGGACTGAGGCGGTAGGAAGGAAGGGAGGGGAGGGACAGGGGAAGGGGAGGAGGGGGAGGGAGAGGAAAGGTGGGGGCGGGAGGCGGGAAGTGGAAGAAATTCGAAAGGAAGAAGTAGTATGGGCAGAGGTGAAAGAAGAAGTTAGTGGGATTTATTGAGTCCTGGCGGAGAGAAAGCCTGGAATAAGTAAATGCAAGAGGACTCAAGATCTTTGATTTGGAGTGGGGAGGAGGAAGGGGGAAGGGAGGCGAGAATGCCAACCTTAAAAATATTATTAAAGGTGGAGTTGTGGGAAGAAACATGGGTGGCAACAGGGAGGGAAACAGAAATAGAAGGTGGTTCATTACAACTGGAGCGGTGGCCATTCATGCGGATAACCTTCTATTTCTGTTTCCCTCCCTGTTGCCACCCATGTTTCTTCCCACAACTCCACCTTTAATAATATTTTTAAGGTTGGCATTCTCGCCTCCCTTCCCCCTTCCTCCTCCCCACTCCAAATCAAAGATCTTGAGTCCTCTTGCATTTACTTATTCCAGGCTTTCTCTCCGCCAGGACTCAATAAATCCCACTAACTTCTTCTTTCACCTCTGCCCATACTACTTCTTCCTTTCGAATTTCTTCCACTTCCCGCCTCCCGCCCCCACCTTTCCTCTCCCTCCCCCTCCTCCCCTTCCCCTGTCCCTCCCCTCCCTTCCTTCCTACCGCCTCAGTCCTCCCTTCCTTCTCAGTCTTCGCTCTTGCGACCAAGGTGCTAGTAGCACCGAAATATCAAGAAACTTTGTAAGTGTGTTCATCATTTTTTTGTTTTCTGTGTTTGTCGTCTGCCTTCCTCTGGCAAACTTTTATATATATATATATAAATATATATATATATATATATATATATAAGACTGGCAGTCTTCGCTCTTGCGACCAAGGTGCTAGTGGCACCGAAATATCAAGAAACTTTGTAAGTGTGTTCATCATTTTTTTGTTTTCTGTGTTTGTCGTCTGCCTTCCTCTGGCAAACTTTATATATATATATATATATATATATATATATATATATATATATATATATATATATATATATATATATATATATATATATATATAAATACGTTGATGGATTGGAGTCAGCCATGCGGCGATGAACACACGATGTGGATAGGATGGAGGAGATAGACACACAAAAAAAGAGACGATCACACTTACATAGCTAGCTTTCGGAACTAGTCCGTCTTCAAGGCGTATCACGGAACAAATGTCGTGTGCGCTGGTGAGGATAGGGGTAGGAGGGGCGGTAGGTTAGGGGAGTGGGGATGGGGGAAGGGGAAGGGGTTTTTCCCAGCGGTTGACGAACGGTTCTTGAAAAGGGGAAATTTTTACCAGCTCGTGTCTTGGCCGGAGAGAGCGGAAGGGGTCGCAGTGAGGGTGGGGGGGGGGAGAGGGAAGGGAAGGGGGTAAATGGAAAACAACGGGGAGCGTGCGATTAATGTATTTTATTTAATCCGGGCGCGGCGTACGATTTTAGCAACCAGATTATGGCCTGCTCCTTCTGGCGCACTTCAATTAACGGGGCGTCCGGGGGAAGGGAGATCAATATTGTCACCTCAAAGCACTTGTCAAAGGACAAGCCATGCTTCCGCACATGAGTAGGGACGGGGAAAGTGGAAGATGGGTCTTTACAGGTGCACCGATGGTTATTCATTCTAATATTAAGGGGTGTAATACATTCGCCCACATAAAAACCGGGACATAGTTTACATTGTAACACATAAACTAAGTTGTGGGAGTCGCAAGAGCCGGAGGCTTTGATGTCGAACGGCGTCTCTGTGTTAGGACTCTGAAATGAGGAAAGGGGGCGAAACATGTTGCACGTTTTGCACCGTGGTTTGTTGCATCTCTGTGTGGTGGGACGGGGAGTGTCATTCGATGTACCCTCTCGCGAAGAATTGGAGCGAAGGAGATTGGCTAAGTTAGGTGGACGTCTGAAACATACTGTGGGGCATTTGGGTAGGAGATTAGCTGTCGCGCCAGAAGGAGCAGGCCATAATCTGGTTGCTAAAATCGTACGCCGCGCCCGGATTAAATAAAATACATTAATCGCACGCTCCCCGTCGTTTTCCATTTACCCCCTTCCCTTCCCTCCCCCCCCCCCCCACCCTCACTGCGACCCCTTCCGCTCTCTCCGGCCAAGACACGAGCTGGTAAAAATTTCCCCTATTCAAGAACCGTTCGTCAACCGCTGGGAAAAACCCCTTCCCCTTCCCCCATCCCCACTCCCCTAACCTACCGCCCCTCCTACCCCTATCCTCACCAGCGCACACGACATTTGTTCCGTGATACGCCTTGAAGACGGACTAGTTCCGAAAGCTAGCTATGTAAGTGTGATCGTCTCTTTTTTTGTGTGTCTATCTCCTCCATCCTATCCACATCGTGTGTGTGTATATATATATATATATATATATATATATATATATATATATATATATATATATATATATATATATATACATATATATATATATATATATATATATATATATATATATATATATATATATATATATATATATATATATATATATTATGAGTTCGAATGTTTGGAATTGTTGCCTGGGCTACGTGTTGCCTAAATTTCCACTTTTAGTTCACCCAGTCCTTGGCGCCACTTCGATTAGAGTCTTTTCAGTTGTAATTGTAAATAGACGTAGTTAATTGTTGCTAACGTGAGACTGGTGAATATTCAATAACGATCGAGGAGATATGAATTACTTGATGCTTTGAATAATATCTTGCTATTTTAGTGACCTAAAAGTTACTTTGTAAATGCTAGAGAGGAAATATCTACTGCAGAAAATGTGTAAGAGGTTTATGAAACGTGCATCGTGTGCCGACTACGTTGTTTGCCAGAATCCGATTATAATTAGAATGCATTAAGCCTGCTTTGCATAAATAAAGAATTGAGAATGCCTTGTTTAAACAGAACTTGCTTCGTACCAGGCTGCAAAATAGGGTATGCGTCTACGAGGACCCAACATAGGAGACTTGGAGTGAAAAATAAGAATCTGTTCAAGGCGGCGGTAAGTGCATTCCTTTTTACCTACACTGCAATTATGGCCATTGGGAATACTCATGAAGTCACCTCGAATTTTATTAAATTTCCGTATATCGATATTCACGAAGTGCTATGTAGTTAATTCTTCATTTGTGTAATTAAATTTGGAGAGGAATTAAATATATCTGTAGACCGGACGATATTAAAAAAGTGTGAAATTACGTCCCGCGTGTAGTACAACATTTTTTTATCCAATATATTATGATTAATTGTGCGGAAAACCCATGTATATTTAAGTTAAAACAGGTAATACGTGTTTATTTACAATCTGTCGACTTTATTTGCATTTGAACTTCCGTCTTTCATCACTAAGCGTCACCACTTTCCAAAAAGTTGTTTGTTTACGGAATTCTAGACAACAGTTTTTGGCGACGAGATCACAGTCCATAATATATATTCATGAGTGGACCAAAGAATGAAACGTCACATCAACGAAAAATAATCAACACTAGACAAATGAGTATCACTTGACGACGGCCGTCGTAAATGTAAACAAGCCCTGACTATCAATAAAATTAAGAGAAATTAATACGTTTATCAATCACTACGTTTACCAATCAAACCCAGATCGATATGAACTCGGACCGATCTGAACATTCTAAGCCAGCCGACTTGGATCACCTGGTTTATCAATGCGAAACCGATTGAAATATTGATTTGAATCAGTTCATTTCGATTTGAAATCTCAGACTGGCAGAGAAAGCAGGCCGAGGTAGCCCGCTTCTCATATCGATCCTACTAGCCCGTTGCACTTACCATATCGAACTGCAACGGCCAAATCGATCTGAGTTCGATTGGTAAACGTAGTGTATAATTATCTCCTGAATGAAGCATTGTTTCATTTTTATAATATCGTAATAGCTACTTTCGTGATACTCCCTAGCGAAAAAGAGAAAAGAGAGTGTTGTCACTCAGCGAAAGAGTATTTGCCCAATGCAGTCGAGAAATCTCAGAGGTCGTATCATATGTGTGCAGAAAATGTGTCACCTATACACTGTGCAGAGTACTGTCCCTTAAAATAGAGCAAAATCTTTTTGGAGCTTGATAATGTTCAGTGCATTTCAGTGATGATCGAGCGAGGAAACGAAGCGATGAGTTTCCAAAAATTGTCCTTAGAGTTCCATAGAAATGTTCTGATCGTCATCGCACAGGAATATGTGGAAAAAGGTTATCAAATGCTCAGGAAGTTGACACATACAGTTTTTATGTATCTTGTACGCTAAATTTGGTTCATAGGGATTTAATACTGGAGTAATTTGTTTGAACGCGACGCGTATGTCAAATGAGTTTGTTCGTTCTTAGGAATGACAAATGAGCAGTAGTGTTAATTAAATTATGAAAGGCGAAAAATAATTAAATTAACTGTTTGCTTATCTCTTCGTATGACTGTCTTACGTAATGAATTAAAGTAGAGCCAATCAAATCAACGCTAGCTTGTAAGCCACTTCACAGTCGTACGCTGCTAAATTAGACAAGTACTCCCAAATCTTTGCGATGAACGTCTTTTGCAACTCGGCAATAGCTTTAAAAACACTTCGCAATCCGCCAAATAATAAATGTTTGATTTTTTGGCGCATCATTCTCCACCATTAGTAGGAATATTATTGTATGATTTGCCTGACGAGATCTGCGAAATGACACCTCGTCATAAATACACAGGTCTCGGCAATTCACATCGATTTGCAACGCGGTACAGTTACAATAATAATTTTTAATGTGTCTAATAATTAAGGATTGAGTTTTTGTTGCGTTATTCTTCACCATTACATTGAATATCGTTGTTATGTATGCCTACCTAATGAGATCTTCGGAATTACCCCTCGTCATTAACACATAAGTCTCAGCAATTCACGTGATTTTCAACTCGAAAATATTTTAATAACATTTAATGGTGTGCCTATTATTAAAGGATTGAGTTTTTGTTGCGTTATTCTTCACCATTACATTGGATATGGCTGTAATGTATACCTACCAAATGAGACGTCCGGAATAACCCCTCGTCATTAACACATAAGTCTCAGCAATTCACGTGAAATTTAACTCGAAAATATTATAGTAACATTTAATGATATGGCTATTATTCAAGGATTGAGTTTTTGTTGCGTTATTCTTCACCATTACACCGAATACTGCTGTTAAGTCTACCTACCAAGCGAGATCTCCGAAATGACCTTTCGTCATTAATACACTAGTCTCAGCAATTAACATGATTTGCACCCCGGAAATATTTTAAGAACATTTTTACATGTTCCAGATAAGTGCTTGCGCGTTTTGCGGTATTATTCATCACCACCACTTTAAACATAGTTGTTTTATGTACCCAGCGATATCTCCGAAATGACCCCTCCTCAGACATACTCTCGAATCTCAGCAATGCACGTTACATGCAACTCGGCAACATTTTTAAAACAATCCGCCATATGCCTAATAATAAACGTTAGCGTTTGTGTTCCTTTATTTTCACCATTACTTTGAATATTGTTGTTATATGCACCTGGCGAGATCTCCAAATGACCCCTCGTCATAAGTGCACCCGAGTTTAAGCAATGCACATGTACTGTAACTCGGGAATATTTTAAAAATACCTCCCAACGTCCCCAATAATGAACGCTTGTATCTCGCCACATTATTCTTCGCACAGCCTTAGATTTTTATTACATATATACCATTGCGAGATCTCAGAATTGAACCCTGCGCCATTACGCCATCATAGTCGCTATTTCCATTAAGACCCCTCTTGTATGGGGTTTTTATTTTGGGTCGCTATTATTGCGATTCTGCTCCTGATAAAGACGGCGTCATGAGTTCCGAAATCGCTCGGGTCGCTATGAGAACTTGTGGTAGAAATAATAGTGACTTTCAACTCAAAGCGACGTCGCTAGGAGTTAGGTATTAACCCCCAGGTCTGCTTTCACTCCAATACTACTGCGCATTTCTATCAACAGCGTGAAAACACACATGTACATTTTATTCAAGTGAAGAGAATTTCCAGCAGAACGCACGAAGCAACATAATATTGGTGGCAGACAGACGACGTGAATGCTCTACAGTGTTCATGTAGCCCTGATATCGAGTGGGTGGGACTCCAGTCCTCGAGCGCGTTAGATCCACAAATCCCAGGCCCTGTATCATTCACCCTTCCACCTCATCGTCACACCTTCAAAATCAGCGGAGCCAAGGCGGATTCCCGAATGCATCTGCACTGCCATTGACACGTCCAACATGTGTGCTTACGCGCGCCGGCCTGCTTCCACACGAACAGCCGACTTCAGATAGGCCCAGCGCCTGCGCCCTGAGCCGCGCGGCACGAACGATATCACGCCGCATCGATCCACACAACTAAGAAGAAGACGCACAGGAGAAACTCTCATAAATCTAATATTATTGAAGTGCGCGGCCGCACGCATCACCCTCGGGCGGGATCGCGGTGACAGCTCATTCAATCCCGCACAAAAAAATCGACATACTACACATGAGGACCCCAGAAGCCAATGGGTCTAAGTAAGAAAAATCGTTGTTTTGAGAAAACTGAAGTCAAAGTTGAAAAGGTTTGGTACAACCCACTAAGTAGTTAAGAGGCATTACCCTAGATAGCATCACCTGTCAAGAAAATCAATTAGATCCCTTTACCACCTAAAAGATTTATATTTTCACATCCCATTCCCGTACCTAACTTTTTTTTTTTTATAAATGTCACTTAGACCCCATGACTTCTGAAGTCCACACATGATTTCATTGTTACGAAACTGAGGAAGTAGCCTACGACTCCGCAGAAGACGGCAAGGTTAAAAAAACAAGGTTAAACTAGGTTAGTGACAAGATAAAGCTTCCGTCCCAAGATAGAAATCTTAGTCATGAATCTCGATTAAATAGGAATCGCGAGAATTAAAAGGAACTGGGTCAAAGTTAGCTTGTACAAACTGTATGACCACACTACCAGATCATATATGACGATTTCGCATGACTCAATAAAAGGAGGGGCACCAATATTTCCCAACATGAACCAAAGTTAAAGAGCCCACATTCACAAACCTGCGACAATGAATTCCCTTTTAATTTATGCTATTCGTTTTACGTAACTTTTAATTTTGCGTTGGTTTTTATTATCGATTATTAATTAATATATATAAAGCTACAAAACTGACTGACTGACTCATCAAAACTCCTGGGGCATTTCTAAACGAGCTAGGTGGGTGAAATTTTCAGGGTAGAGTTCGAATCACGTGTCAAGTTGGGAAAAAATTGAAAAAGTTTTAAAAAAAGTCGATTAGGCTTCGATTCATTGCAATCGATAGCTTTACATGGGATTATATGGGAAAAATGAAAAATTTTAGTGCGGACCTTTTTTTCTTTCGTTCATTAAAATATGAAATAACTGAGCTACAAGATTGATTCTTTCACTATATGAGGCTGAATGTTTGAAGAATCTTATTCTTGCAATCGATTTTTCTCTACCTACCGTAAAACTGAAATTTTTAAACTTTTATCTGGGATTTTAGAAATTTTTTCACTTTTGTTGCTATGGATATATTTCTCCATTATCTCCGGGCCGAGTGTCGATTCCAGGTTTGGAACTCAGAGAAGCAGGCCAGTTTCAGGGGAGGGTTAGATTTATGTGTCGATATTGTGTAAAAGTTTAAAAAATTCGACTAGGCTTCGAGATATTGCAATCGATAGCTTTACATATGTGAGTTAGGTACACTAAGTGCATGTTATTTAGTCTTCTCCATACCACTTTTCGCACTGCTAATTACCTACTGGGTATAATTTCTTCAAATTTTTCCTGGCCTCCACAGTAGCTTTGATGACCAATTTTAACCGACCAAGCTTCATGATATTGTAGTTTTCATTAAAAAAACATGCAGTCCATGTAGAAGATTGAAAGAGAAAAATTGAATATGAAATTTAGTATATTAAAACCTCGATTCCGATCGAACTTATATAGTAAAATTCTTCATGTGAGCTCTTATTAAGTATGCTGTACTGAAATGAAATATCTAACGTAGAAGAGCGTCTTATATGCCGTAAAGTGAGGTTATGATGATCTTCCAGTGGTTCCACGTTCGCTTCGGTATAGTGATTATAGTATTTTGAAAAGTCGTTAATAACCGGATGACATACAATATACGTTTGTACAAGAACTGTCTGGTATCCATACCTCATGGGGCGCGTATTTCATTTTCGAGAATTATGCTTTTCTTTGCTTGCATGTAGCACCCAGACTTGAGAGCTTTCATTGTTATTTTTCCTTATTTAAAGAGTATCATCATATAACACTTCCCTCCCGGCTTGCAAATTGCAAGCACCCATTTACTCGTTTCTTTTATAATTTCAGGGATGATATTCTCAGCACAATCTATGATTAGAAAAAGCAAACTATTTATAGTCTTAAAGACGACCCAAAGTCAAATGCCAAACGGGGGCCAGTGCTTATCTGCAAAGAAATTCAATCTCAGCATCTCAGTATTTCGACATGGCATTATAAGCGAGAGATAATCTAGATTCCAACTCTTTACTTCGTCGAGTCCTAATTCAAAAACTATGATACGAATAACATTCAAATGCAAACGGATTCGATTTTTTGTATGCTCTCATTTAATGAATCAGTGACGTCACATCCGCTCAAATTGCTCATTGTTGCATCTTTAAATTGGCATCTCCAAAGCTTGGCTATCACTACGTTAACCAATCGAACTCAGATCGATTTGGCCGGCTTAGCTCGGTATAGTAAATGCAACGGGCTAGCGAGATCGATCGATATGAGAAGCGGGCTAGCTCAGCCCGCTTTCTCTGCAAGTCTGAGATTTCAAATCGCTATGAACCGATTCAAATCGATATTTCAATGGATTTGATTTTGGATTGATAATCCTGGCGATCCGAGTCGGCTGGCTTACAATTTTCAGATCGGTCCGAGATCATATCGATCTCAGTTCGATTGGTAAACGTAGTGAATATCGCACCAGAGTGATATAGTGTTGGTGTCGAATGAACGGAGTTTCCCCATTGGTTTTACAATCTTCAGTTGAATATTTTCTGTGCACGGTACCCCAAGGTAATACGAGAGAAGATCAATAAGGAACACGCAACACTTTCTTCCCGCGTAAGTACACAGCTCTCGGAATTATGCATCCACCTAATGTATCTTGTTTTTCGCCCCGCAGTTGGCTCTCCTGTTTCAGGAGTACCTAGAGCGGCAGGAGAGAGACTATCGCGTGTTCTACAGTCGTTTTCGCATGAAGAGCAGAGGGATGTTGTTCGGTTTCCTGTGGGCTAAAAGCCGAAACACGCGCGAAATGCCCAGGGAGAGAGACGGATGATGCGCGAGCACGCCGTACACTGGCCGGATCGTGACAACATCGCCAGGTAGTGTTATACTCTGTGCAGATGGGGCCGCGTGTGATCCAAACTCGGAATTTCCTCGACGCGGGCGTCCCGTAACAGATACAAGCGAACAGAATGTCACGATCGTTGACGATACGTTTCGCTCTGACCGGAAAATGCAACATTGGCGAACATGTTCAAAATGTAAGTAATCGTCTCCAGCTTAACTTTGTGGAAGTGAGTAATATCCATGATAAAAAAAAACAACTTTGATTCAATCCACACAACATTTCTTATAATTACGACCAGGGTTTCAGCAACTTCGTGCCATTATCAGGTCTATCAGAAGAAGTGGCACGAAGATGCTGAAACCCGGGTCGTAATTATAAGAAATGTTGTGCGGATTGAAACAAAGTTGTTTTTTTCTCATGGATGTTCAAAATGGCGCACGGTACAGTTCAAGGCGTAGAGCAATATCGACTGAACTTTCGTAATGAGTTTCCAAGGAACCTCACAGATGTGGGGCAGCGAATGGTGACATCCCTGAACCATCAGGCACTGCTCGCTGCAGACAGACGATCTTATTTTTGAGCGTATCGTCAAAGGTGACGCGAAGTCAAGTCCGGACCTGACACCACACGACGATCATCTAATTAGCCCCAAGGACAAATTCTTCGCCGGGAAACATTTGAACTGCGATGCCGAAGTCTAACCAGTCGAGCGAAGTTGGCTCTGCGCACAAAAACGTACTGCTCTGTGGAGGGTATTTGAAAACTTGAGCCACTAAGTTAAAAATGCGTCGATAGACTTAACGGCTATGTTGAAAAATAGGTTAAAACCTCCGCTCAGTTCAAGGTACAAATATTCTACCTATAGGAGACTCAAATCACCGATGCCGGCGCTGGAGTCGATGACGTCACTTTCCAAAATGGCCGACGTACCGAGGATAACTTCACCGTATTACAAAGGGAGGGTTAAATATGCAGGGTATAGAAAGCAGTGAGCAAGTATGCGGTGTGGGTATCCTGCGTGAGAGAGCGACTGAGTAAAAGCTGAAAATGTATCTTTTACTCGAGGACATCGTGATATGAGGGTCCTTGGATGCTGAAATATTAAAGAAGGGGAATGCGTTTAAAAATGTGGGCCGGTGATGATGGCTGGGCATCGAAGTCAGCGCGAGTAGTGTATAAATATTTTGGCTTTGGTCCTGCAAACCAGAGGCATCAGAAAATATATGCTTCACTGGAAGGAAGGAAATGGCCAATAGTTTGTCTTCGAAGGATTTCGTTTTCACATGAAAAGCGGGGGACTCCTCCTACTATTTGAATTGTTATGCGTCACTTACTGATTCACCCTCGCAAATTCTCCTATCCACAGGGCTCAATTACACTGACCGACAGCCTGATGCAATGGACAAAAACTGAATACACACTGTCAACATCAACTAAACGGAGAGGCTGACTCTTCTTCCGGTTAACGTAAACCAGCCATTGTAAAGCCGTGCCTACGAGATCTATTTTGAGCACTCCTTTTTCCATGGAAGGCCTCGAATGCAAATTGCTTCAGTTCAAACCCTCTTATCACGTCCTGGATCTTTGGCGGAACCCAGCGGAAGTTTCAACGGAACCCTGAGTTTCCCGAAAGAGCCTAATTCAAGAAGGGATCGAAATTATTGACCTCGACGATACAGAGAGAGTCTGTGACATCACATCCGAGACACAACGCAAAAATCGGAATTCACTGAGGCCGTGACGCTTGGACTTCGTCGCTGCAGAGGATCGAACATTTGGGAGGCCTCCGTGAATAAGGGTGCAGCTCGGCATATGAATGCTATGGTCGGCGAACGGGATATACTAGCCAAACTTATTGGGTAATAATTCACGAGAGGATAGAAAGGTTGATTGCGGTCAAAAATAGTACGCCAAAACATACTGAGGAGGAATAACATTTCATATAAGTTCTTCTTTAACACAATATTTCACACAGGAATACTGTAGCCAAATCAAACCACCGAATATATATGTCAATATTTGAATAATTTTCCATTGAAAGGCAAATAGTTTCTATGAACTGTAAGCATATTTCGAAGAAAATTTTCCTACGAATTTTCATTTGTGTTTTTGTTAGAAACGCGACAGCCGTTTCTCCGGTTGTAAAAATACCGTAAAATTCCTTTGTAAGCGTAACTAACAGTTAGTGCAGGGCCAATCACATTTTTATTCGCTTCTATAATCAGCGCAACGACATGGAGAATTATTTAAATAAACAGCACACAAATACAACCGCATAATTCCACCAAAAGCGTGTAAACCTTACGAGGACAGTTTAAGAGGAAAAATTTCCTGCGGACCGCATGTGCGATTTCTGCAGAGGACAACGTGCAACATGAGTGCATTACAGTATCCTCGTTGTTATTAATGATTCTTTATTTTGGCCCAAAGTTTAATGTCACTTCCGGAGAGAGTGTGTTTTACCGCCAATGGGCTCTCAAGAGACGAAGTTACAGAACACATCTTTCCTTGCAGGGACTTAAAGACCTTGAGATGAGAAGACGGTGCTCTAGTCAGCATGAATCGCAGATTGTACTTAATAATTCAAAATCTGAGAATATTTACCAGGGAAAAAAATACACTCCCGCAGTTAAGAATTACAACTCCATAAAACGGTCCATGATAAATCCCACAAATATCTGAAACCGAGGAGATATGAGACTGTAGACAAGCGGGAGATGTGCACATGAGTGGCCCGAATCGCATCTATGGGATTTCAAAGGACTTAAACGTAGCCGAGAAAGACAGTGGATATTTGAAAGTCATAACAGCTCGTGTACATACCACTTGGGAGAATCTGCGACGGAGATACTGATTCCTTTGATTTTCAACCCTATATTCTCCAGTACAAGAGAGTAACTTTCTTAATTAAAGGGTTAATGTCGAAGAATTATGGTTTCCTATCCAAGGGAAAACACTGAATTAAGGCCACTGATACTGCACCATCCATGCAATCATGACGCCTTGCTATGGACAGCAGTAAGGAGAAACAATTAAGGAGGACAGGGCGAATTAAAAAATGAAAATTGATAGCTTATAATTAACTCGAGATAATATGAACATGAAAATAATTCACAAAAGACTGAGCACAGAGTTACTTGCTAGTGTGCAAAGATGCCAGCAATGAAATGCACAGCTATGACAAATATCAGCTCACAGGCTGGCACCTGTCGCGAGATTTTTTTTTCTAGCGATCCCCATCTTTGCGCGAGGCTGAGAAATCAAGTCATTAGTGCACTTTTTGCAGTGATGCTTGTTAAAAAAAATTGGTCCTTCCAAAGAGACAGTGATGGGTTCATCCTCAACGTAATTCCGTCATTCACAACCCTTCATTCGGGCAAAACTGTGGACTGAAAACGAGAAAAAAAGTTCTTATAAACCCCCAGCAAAAATTCCACACTGAGCTAAGGAGCCTTGGTGGACCAACACACTAGATAGGCCATCGGTAGATCCCGATTCGAATCCCGGTCAGACTACATAATTTTATCAAGCTGAGTATACAAGGCGCGCGAACGGCGGTCGGCAAGTGGCAGGCAGAGCGTGGAACACGTCGAGGAATGAGTGTTTGCATAGGGAAGCGAAAATAGCGGCGAACAAAAGTGATCTCCTCCCGAAGTTATTCAAAGGCAGAGAAACATGGGTTATGCCCATGGGGATGAACATGAGACTTGGCAGAATGCAATGGGAAAGTAGTACCTGACAATGTTTTAGGGAAAATTAGGTTTAACAATGAGTGGGAGAATGGAAGAGGGTCGAGCAACTAAACACTAATTGCTGAACGATGAGGCTTGTTCGCACTGTGGGCTAGTAATTTAGTTGAATACTGAGTAATTTAGTGACTAAATGTGTCTGAACAACAAAAATTTAGTCGAGTGGATTAGCAAGTTATTTAGTCGAGTCGATCCATTTCGTTCTATTTTTGTCGGGCGAGTATCCCCCCCCCCCTTCCACGCGTCACTGCTCACTCGTTCATCGGCAAAAGAAGTCCGAACCTGTCGTTTTAGTCGAGTTCATTAGCTGCCGCAAACACGTCGTTTCGCTGGAGAAACAACTTTTAAATTTGTTTCTAAATATGGAAAACATGAATGATTGTGGAATGTTTAGTCCCTACATTACAGAAATAAGCCAAAGAAGCAGTCTGAATACATAGATTTGGAAAATACAATGAGCACACCTGGATTTGGTGAGAAGGAAATAAACTCGAAAATTAAAATCTTCGGGCTAGTGCATACTTTTATTATTTTAATACAATAGCATCTACGTTGTACAATAGGCTCCTATTACAATTGTTTTTAGAAGCACTACCTAACGTGATATAAATCATTTTATATCGACCTACACGCAGGAGTGAAAAAAAATGAAGGAGTCCAGAACTTCGGGCGCAGGGACTGACACAGTTAACATTCCTTGAGTAAAACGGTTCAGTTTATTGGATGAACTCCTAGTTCATCTCTTCTATTGATCTATTTTCGCACCAATAGCTTTTTTTCCTCTATCACACAAATTTCTTCATCCACCTCTTCCAAAATAGCCATTTCCATAAGCCTTATCAGCTTATTCACTTTATTGCGTTGCAGCCCCTTCATCTTGCAAAACACGACTGACTTGTCAACTGTAGGTACTCGACCGCAATGCGAATGATTTTTGGAGGGTAGCGAGTATTTTAGCCACTAAAATACTCTCCACTGAACTAAATTGCAAGCCTAGTGTGAATCAGGCTATAGAGGATTGATAGGTGCGGGAGGCAGACGGCGAGAGTGATGACGAGAGAGCTCGGGATCAAGAGAGAGACTCTCACTTGAGAGAAGGAACACGCGGCGAGTCTTAAGTATAGGAGAGCGTGTACGAGGCAATAAAAGAGTGTAAGAGAAGCACTAGTGGTCTGTAAAGATAAGATACTGAGGAGGAAGGGGTTGAAAGAGGGAGTCAGATTTCTGCGGCCAACGGCAGAAACTAACTCCATTAAGATCGCCCGCCGCGAGAGGAGAACGGCGCACAATGGGCGTGCAAGCTAATGACGAAATCCCACTCATCTTAAGGTAGTCCGAGCGAGATAGTTCCCTAGTCATAATAGAGACCTTATTCGAATTATACGTTTTAATTTCACCAGCTGTAAGACACATCAACTATATATTGCATTATTAATGGTGCAATAATATAGTTTTATATGACAGAAATGGTAATTATTTAAATGAAAATATCTAAATAAGTCTTTCACTTGACTCATTTTTTTCGCGCGGTGCATTTGAAACTCCTTCAAAACGGAAGGTTTTTTTGTGAACCCGAAGAATTTACTACGGTGACAATATGAATAATTTTCAAAAATAGTTGAGAAAATATACAAACTACACGCTGTTAGTTTTTGTATGACATCTACGCGTTATAAATTCCTCATTTTGTAAATATGTCTCTCCGGAGTGCATACACGTACCATTTCCCATGTAAAAAAGGCTGGTATTTCTTGGTAAATATCTCCAAAAGTAATGTGGTAAGGGGTTAAATTTTTGGTGACATTAGAAGGGTGGGATATTTTTCTTTAAAATGAGACCAAATTCATTGATTTCTAAGTAAAATGATATTTCGCTCAAACTACCTTAAATTTCACCAGTATTTTCTATTCTCACAAAAGACAACGTTAATCCTGCTATATTTTCACACATGTTGGTACGTATTCATGTAAAATGATTCGTTTTTGATTCACCCTTTGAACGCATTAACGGCCACGAAAAAATGCAGATTGACAAAAAAAACCACAATCAATCCCAAACAGATTCTCCGACTCAAGACTATTATCCGAGTGAGTCGTTAGAGAGGGAGGGAACTGCGGCAGGGGATGCAAACACACACACACAAATAATAGCCGTCTGGAAATGCACACTTCACCACCACAGAAACCCGAAGCGAAATTAGCTCCTTCGCCACCTACACCCATCCATACACTCCACAGTGATGATCTCACTCACAACGGCAAACCTCGCGACCGACAAAAAGAATTAAATAACCGCACTCCACGTGATTATTGCATCACAGCGCATGGATTAATTAGCGTCTATGCCTTCCTTTCTCAGGATCGCCAACGCAAACAAAAAAATATACACGAAGCACTGTGAGCACTCGGCGGAGCAAAGAAAGATCTCTTACGGCTGCGATTTGCAATCCAAAGAGGACGGCGTCCCACACAAAGACGTGCGCAAACGGATTTCCTCCCGACTAAATAATTGATTATTTCGAACCTCGTGCCGCCAAAAAAAAATGATTTCGCCTCGACGATAGGGCGAAGGGAAACAGAACGCCATGGCCCGTTTAACGTCACGTCAGAGGGCATCGATCGCAATACCGTCCAATTCTGGGAGCCTGCAAGACGCTGGCCCAATAATCCGATACGCGAACGTGGGAACAAATGATGCAGCGATCTGACTTTTTCGCGTCAATCTCTCTAGTCGGTGCACCGCCTTGAGAGGTCAGCGACCGGATGTTTATTTTGAAAGATGCCCATGCCCCCATTAAGTTTTTTCATTCATTCGGCAGCAGCGGTCAAAAATCTCTCCGTGGATTACACGAGTCTCCACTGTTCCTCGAAAAATGGAGACAAAATAGCGATCCGAACTGCCTCGTGATTTGGAGTAAAACATATAACGCTTGGTTTCCTACGAAATGGGTCGCGCTATGGCGGGAATACGATCGACATTCTCCGAATTGACGCAAACGGACGTTGGGGATCAGTTTCCCCATGTGTTCTCGTCAATGCGAATTGCACTCACTTAAGACTTACGGGATATTATCAACGCCAAGAGTTTAACGTTTTTGCATATAGAGTGATAAACGGCTACAAATAGACTTTATTTTCATAGTTTATAGCAAAATATGATGAATTCGAAACAATACGGGCAAATAATTCGCCATTAAGGTCAATTATTCCAAGTATAAAGTTAAAAATTAAATGGTCAATTTGAAAATCAAATCAACATTTGGTAAAAATTGAAGAAAAAAATATCAGCTCTGATTGGCTGCCGTCGACGTAGCGTGACGGAAAAGTTAGGCTTCCGTCAAGGTTCGCCCATCGTCCGTTGACGGCGTCGTCAACGTTCGGCAATCGAAATAGGTTACATTAAATTACAATCACGAAAGTTCTTGAACGCCACTGTTCGTGCCCGTCACGTCAGTAAGCGTCGATCGTAATCCCGCCCCGATGAACGAGTCTCTCTCACGCCATATTCCGGCATTCATGAGAAACGCAGGATGAAAGTCGTTAGCGCTCTACACTAGTATGAAACCGTTTGATGAAAGAAGTGTTATGGGTGAAGAAACAGTGCCTTCTCCCTAACGGGACAGTGTCTTTCAACGCGACAACCATTCAAACGCCGCATTCATTCCTTCGATCTCCTCTCACATCAAAAGGTGATCGTTCCCACCCATCCATTGAACACACGGGAGTTTCTGCTCGTCTCCCATCAATTGCCGTTTCCAATAGAAGCGCTAAAGTCGCTCTTTTGTTTCGAATCGTTGAGATTTAATGGAGAGGGCGCTTGTTTCTGAGGCCAATGCTTAGAAGCTGTGCTCGGGCAGGCCTTTCGCCTTGTTTCCATTACGCTAGTTAGCGCTGAGTGGAGTAAAAATTGGTCATGTAAAACGCCAGTTAGCGCCAACTGCGGTTGGATTTCTAACCATGGTTGGCTGACCATAGTTACCAGGTAACTCAGGTTAGAAATCGTAATGGAAACACAAGAAGTCAAATAGTGAGGAACGTATTCCACTGGTGGGACCACCGAGAAAATTTCTTTTATTAAGATTAAATGCTAGATACGCAGATATTTTCCAATTTACATGTGATACAACATTTTTTTGTAATCGGAGTACATTATTACATACACCGGTTCCATAATCGGTAAATGTACCGTTAACAAAGTATGAAGAGATAAGTAATGAAAACTGGGGAAATGCAAGAGTCATCAAGTTTTTCTATTAACCCTGGGAAACCTTTGATATATTTTCTTGTCAGTTATCTTGCTTACGCTTAAAAAACACATGTAATCCCCCTCTACACATTTTCTATCATAATTTATTAAAAATCTATTCTTGGTTATGCCCTATTCTTGTATTGAGAATTTAAAATAGTGAAATCTTTGCTTCGCACTGCTTCAAGCAAACGATATCTGTTCGAATTAATTTTACTTTGCGGCTTATATCAGATCTATTAACTAGAGTACATGAGTTAGAAAACTAGGATGGAAGAATGAAGGTAGGACTCAAGAACGTAGCTAATTCTGTCAACGTACAATAAAATAGTTTCATTTGGACCAGTTTCTTATCCAATTCTCCCGAGTAGTAAGATTAAGCTACGTTAAAATTTATGGACGGTAGCTTTTAATATTGAACATCAGCATCCACGTCCCGCTTTCATGGGCTAAAGTGAGCTCATTCTTAGAAATGTCACAAGAAGCAAGATATAATTCATATCTGTTACCATTATCAAAGCAAAGACAGTTCAGTGTGTGAATCAATTCAGTTATTCACGCTCATCACCGGTACTACAAGCTACAGGATGCATCCCTAGGAGAATATTTTAAATATCTTCTTACATATACTTGGCAAATATGTCACTAAAGGAAATACCTCGGGAAACTCCGTAATTCAATTTTCGGTGTGACTGCCTTTCTATCAACCCGTCCTTCTAATTCGATATATCTTTTCTCCAGTGGAATTTCGCACTTATTTTTTAAGAATAAATTCGCTATTCTTTTAGTCTACATAAGTGATAATAAGTGGCATTTCTTGTGCTTTCACATTGCTCATAAGTTTATTGGCGTTATGAATTACTGAACCTTTACTTTCCCAAGACTTAGTGGCACAACCGACCTACTGATTTAAGGCAGCAAACTCAAGATGATGGCCCGCTCGTACACTATTGCAGCCTCCTTATTTTCCTAAGGGGTGTGTTTTTATTTTGAGATACAAGCAAAACAAACTTATTTCGTGAGTCAACTTTCTACTTGGCTCAAGTGTAATTCCCAGCAGGCCATTCGTTACTTGGTTTACCACTGCCCGTCTGGAGCGCAGACAGGTAACCCGACGTCAGTTCTAAGCAGCGTAGTGGAAACAAGGCATTTGTTCGCCCCGATTCTCCATTAGCCCACTACAGAGAATACATTGGACGAAGCAACGCATAAGCGAAGCGGCATTTGCTCTCGTGGATTACTTTTCTAATGGTCGTTCAATCGTTGCCATGCAGTGAGCATTCCGCGCATTCATCAACATTGCTGCCCGCTCTCGTGTCCCTGGTCAGCAGTCAATTGTTACGCGGGCAATGATTAAATATTGCTTTTTTACATAATATTAGCGACAATTAATTTTCAAAGGGACACATTTTTAAATAGACTGTTTAATTATGTCTTCAAGATTAAAATGCCGGTTTCCAAATCATTCTACGTTGGAAATTGACACCGCTAGAGAGGGTTAAATTAATAACTTTATAATTTTCGGGAGAAATAAATGGAATCGTACAAAAACTATTACAACTACAGGGCCCATCTTTAGCATTTAAAGTACGGCAATACACTTACCTATTTGTAGGTTTCATACCATTTCAGCAAAAAATGTAAAAACTATAAACAAATGTTAAAAAATAGCAATTTTTAGGGTTATTTTGCCATTACTTTTTTGAATATCAACTGATTGTAGTTTAACAAATCCCATTTCGTAAATAATTTAATTTCCTACGATTCTTCTGCGCATAACTTTTCTCTACGATGCATAGTTTTCCGAGTACATTGGAAAAACTGATTCTACCCTCTAACTGTTTGAATAAAACGTGAATCAATAAATTTTTAGAATCATTAGTTGAGGAGACTCTTCCAACACGACCCACTTGAGCTTTTCGCGATGAAATAACAAGTAAGAATTTCGTCAAGTTTTGACTAAAAATTTCGGGTTATTTTCCTGGCCTACTCGCACTAAATATCAAAAGGAAAGAGTAAGGAGAGAAACAGGACACGGTAGCTGTTTCGGTCGTCAGGCTGCAGCTACATTACGTCACTCCATTCAGCTCAATGGCTCGAACGATTTCCTAGAATTCGTCTCAATCAGAGTGCAGGCAAGTTAATTATACGCTGGCTCGTTTCTATGAACAATGCTAAGACACAGATACACATTTCTATCAACACCGAAACAATGCAATTTCGTACTTCCATCAACAGCTGAAGGAAACCGAGGCTTTGAACTGGAAACCTCTCTTCACTCGCCTCGGGAGGAAACAACCGACAAGCAAAAAAATTGATGCGGCTATGCACACTCGTATTAAGGTTCACGCATAACTCTGGAACGCCCGGAGCAATTTTAAATAAACTTGGTGTGCGTATGACACTTGTTATCTACAAGAACATACTCTGAGGGTGAGACACCCCTACGACCTCTGCGGGGTGGTGGGCAGAGGGGGAGAGAAATAAATACATTAAAAATCATTGGAATCAAGAAAGATTTTTTTACTTTTTTCAAAGCACTGCCAATCAAGACTAATGGTTGAAATTTTCACCTTCGGATGGAAAAAAGGATGAAATATCTAATTCTTGCAAACCAATTATTTCCACTTTTAGTAAAAAAAATGTAAGGTCCCAAATGGGGAGTAAGATTCTCTTCTGCATAGACATATATACTAAATCCTTTCTTACTCATATCTCTTCCGTGGAAAATCAATGGGAATATGTGCTGTTTAGTTTTATTTGAAGAGATAAGAATGAAATGACCGCACACGACATCCTAATTTCGGCATTGATTCCGCGGAGGAAGAGAATACCAGAAAAGAGTCTGAGTTAGGGACCGTGAATGCTCAACTCACACATAGATAAGCATCCGTAAACATAAAGAGCAACGCCAATGCAATCAGAGCATGGCAATGGACGCTCCCATTGGCCGACATCGGAATGAGGTACATCTACATCTACGTAATACCCTGCGAGCCACCACGAGGGTGTGATAACAGCTGTGATCGTCGTCATGAATAGTTCGAGTATTGAGAATAGGCAGGCAGTAAATCTTTCTCATTGTATTCTCCTCTTTCTTATTTATGCATGATGTAAATAATGATGTTCTTATTTATGCATGATATTTTGAATCTGTAGTAGTAGTCTTTGTATCCCTTACATGTTAGAACGATTGGAGATAGAATGTTTCTTGGGTATTAGATTTGTAATTGGCGCTTTGCATGTGTGGTACGCGGGTTTTAATGTAATGTCGGTGTTCTACCATATCATTAATGCATGCCTGGTGCGAAAGCACCCCCTGCCACACACCCTTTGGGTGGCTTGCAGGGTATGACGTAGATGTAGATGTAGATGTGTGTGGCAGGGGATGAAGACCACCAAACATGCACTATTGCCATGCAAGTAGGATACTTAAGGGAGACAAGCTAGAGAACAGGGTAGAGAGAGTGTGCAAACAATATGCAAGAGATTATTTATTAGGCATTTGTTATACACTTTTCTGTTTTTAAGTTTCATTTTAATATTAGTGGGTCAATTTTTATCGTTATTTTCGCATTTAGGTCAGCCTTAGGAATAATAATCGTGCAGTGATGTTTCTGTATGAATTTCGTTAGGTACTGAAAACAACATCTACGTACAGGTAGTCACTGCACTCAAGGGAAGGGGATTGCAGCGCGGGCGGCGGCGGTATCGGGCCTGGAGCAGACGTGGAAATGGACGACTAATTGAGAGGCGAAGCCATTGCGGCCGCGCGAGCAAACCCGTCTCTGTGTCCGGACAAATGAAATCGGCACGCGGATGTGTGCGTCACCAACAGAGCAAACTCACGACGCATTGTTAGAGCCATAATAAGATTCGCAACAATAAGTGATTGGGATTGGTAATACAATGGTATTCGTACTACCATCGGCAATACTTCAAGCTTTCGGGAGATACACATTCAGGGTCGTATTCATAGTCGTTACCTGGGTGTCCTCCAGGTGTGGGGGAGCCCCTTGGCTCAGAAATAGTATTCATAGTCGTTACCCAGGGGACTGTTGTCCCCTAACCCTCCCCCAGGCCGTCGATTTCCTGGGTGAGGCATGAAGCTTACCCAAAGCTCCCCTAACGCAGTACTGCTGCCCACGCGTGAGACGAATTGATACTACTGTAACAAAGGCAGTACACGATAATATCAACAACTTTCCATAGTAACGTCTTCTGTTTACAAACACGGGTACTTATTGAACCACCCTCGTATTCCTTACCATTCATACTACATAAATATTTAAGTAATATCATAAACATTCTCTCATATTCCTTCAATCATTTTTCATTAACATCGTGTGACAGTATAGCATATTATTTTTTATAGCGTGCTTGGTTACGCTGAAAAATGAACATCGTAAACCATTCAGTGGAACCATTCATATGTATTTTTCAGCGGGATTTTTGCCAAATCTCTTACCCAGGCGTCCCCTGGCTGGGTGTTACCCAGGTAAGGTTTATGAATCGCTCAGCGTAGGGGACCCCTAAGTGTTACCTGGCTAGGGGATACCCAAGTAACCCCTAGGAATACCACTGAGGATGAATACAGGCACCAATGTGTAGAAGCGACCTCAGATGTGAGCGCACACACCTCCTCCTTCACTTCAGCGAACACAAACGAGAGAACGGTGAGCGAAGGCGAATGCAACTCGTAAGAGGCCATAATGGCCGCTAATGACACTTCGAAGTAAGTTGGTCGTCAAGTGATGTAGCCCATTTTCATTCATTTGTTCCATATTGATTGTTTCTTAATCTTCCACGCAGCAACCATGATTCACATTATTCCTACATGACTCTTGGGCCTCGTGCACGTATTTGCAAAATACATTAATAAAACAGTTTCTGTTGCAATGGTAGCGTACTGCATGTCGGTGAAAGTTACTATTTTGACACAAATTTTTTGAGGTTCTTGCTAATTCATCATTAACCGTCGCTTCGCTTATTTTCGCGGCTATGCCGGGTACAACTACATCTACGTCATACCCTGCAAGCCACCCAAAGGGAGTGTGGCATGGGGGTGCTTCCACACCAGGCATGAATGAATTACACGGCAGAACACAGAAATTGCATTGAAACCCGGGTACCACACATGCAACGCGCCAATTAAAAGTCTACTTACCAAGAAACATTCTATCTTCAATAGTTCCAACATGCAAGGGGTAACATGTAGATGAGCAACGGTCAGGAATATTCCGGTATGGAGAACACCATAATTACAGGACTGTCATGGCCAGATATTTGGCAAACATTTATACAGTTATCTTTATTTATTCATTCAGTTCAAAATAGAAGCTGAAAAGGCTAACCTGTACACCGAAGGCTGAGTGAAAACTTCACAGTACTCACGAGGGACCCAACGGCAGTAAAGTCAACACAAGAACAACTTTGGCAGTCGCGATAATCGAAGTGCGTACTCGACATCACGTGCACAACAATCACTTCTTCCAATGTACATACCATTCGTGGCTATGACGTGATAGTAACACACGACACTTTGTCAGTGTGCAATTCACCTTCGTCCTCGAATTCCGCGTTCCTCTCTCTTCACACGGCTGGAGTTCCGATACCCCCTGCCAAGCCCCGTGGGGTAGGTGACTAGAGATTTATCAATGGGGCGACAAAATATTCTGAACGACGGAAAAATCATGGCATTATAATCAGGATTCGCTCAAAACTGAGTAGCTATGCACTTTCAATATATATTAACTATAGGCGGCATTAAATAGAATTTTACTGACATCAAAACGAACGCGTAGCAGCAGCCCAAAGCTGTGGAGCCGCAATGACCACATTGAATAGAGTATACTTATATATGATTTAACACTTTCCCGGCGAATAACACGATACGATGACTGGTTACACGATCAGCAGCTCTTGGAATAGAATTATGAGAAGAATTCAGAACGCCAGAGCCAAGTCCCCGCTAGTCAACGGTCCTCCACCACAACAATCGGGGCTCGACCAATCCCGCCCCGCCTAGCGCCAAAGTAAACAGTCTTTTCAAGCTCGCATCAGTAGCCTTGAGAATGGGTAACGAGTCGGAACCCGAAACGTCGGCTGCCTATGAATATCTTACCCGGTGGCGAGCCCGAGAAGTATACTTATAGTTTAAGGCTCATTGGAGCCATTAGGAAAAGTTTTTCAGATTACCCTCAAGTAGGCCCGAGCGAAATATCATTTTACTCAGAAATCAATGAATTGGGTCTCATTTTAAAGAAAAACATCTCATCTATCCCATGACACCTTCTACCCCTTACTACATTATTTCGGAGATATTTGCCAAAAATATACCAGCCCTTTTACATGGGAAAAGGTACGTGTATGCACTCCAGAGAGACATTATTTACAAAATGAGGTATTTCTAACACTTAGATGTCGTAAAAAAACTAACAATCTGTACACCAGGGTTGAAATTCGCTATGAAAAAATCTTTTGACTTGACCGGGATTAGAACCCGGGTATGGACACAGTGTAACTGGCTAACACACCTGACCGGCAATTGGGAGATCCGGGTTCGAATCCCGGTCAAGTCAAATGATTTTTTCATAGCGAATTTCAACCCTGGTGTATATGCACTTCGTGCGAGTGACTTCGTACCACATCATTTGTTAAATGCAATGTTTGGAAATTCAACAGTGTGTAGTTTGTATGTTTTCTCAACTATTTTTGAAAATTAATCATATTGTCACCGCAATAGGCTCTTCGGGATCACAAAAAAACCTTCCGTTCTGAAGGAGTTTCAAACGCACCTCGCGAAAAAAATGATTTAAGTTAATGACTTATTTAGATATTGTCATTTAATTACTTACAATTTCAGTCATATAAAACTATATAATTGCACCATTAATAATACAAATTTTAATTGGTGTCCTACAGCTGGTGAAATCAAAACGTATAATTCGAATATGGTTTCTATTATGAATAGGGAACTATCTCGCTCGGACTACCTTAAAGGGTGGCGTAAATTTAACAAAAAAGTGGAGAAACCCTGATATGCAGGGCAAGAGCAGCGCCGGGGTTCTCTCGCCCCATTTTTGTTAACTCTCAAGGCTCGTCCTACGATGAGACCTTAAAAGAGATGGGAGGAACCCCTGGCGCCAAGTCTCGAGCGATTTCAAGGGTGGCTGGAGCGGTGAGCGCGGGTCATGGATATTATAATATTATATGCACATACTTACAATAAACTATTTAATAAGTCGAAAAAATTGTAGACCACATTCAATTTAAGTGCATCTGTCTTTAAGCACAGGAACACACACGACAGTCAGTCCTTGACAGTGTACAAAAATCATTTTTTTTAATGTTTCCCTAAGTTAACCCTTTCAGTCCCACCCTATTTTAATTTTAAGAGTTTTCGCTGAATTTCGTTTCACGTTACTACTTATGTCTCGTACAACCGATAGTATACAAGGAAATCATATACCATACTCACATACACTTTGACACATTTTTTTAAATAATAGAAATAGACACCGAAATTAAATTGAAACCAGCGTACCACACATGCAACGCGCCTATTAAAAATCTACTAACCAAGAAACATTCCATCGTCAATCGTTCCAACACGCAAGGGACAAAGACTACTACTACAGATTCAAAATCTCATGCATAGAAATGTACTTCATATAATGTAAATGACAATAATGTATGAATTTGACATTTATAATAAATATTAATGCAAAATAAATTATATGTGAAAAGGTGAACACATATTTTCAAAGTCGACCGCAATTTTTTGAAAACAGGTTGCTTGTCGGCCAAAATTTTCAAAGTAGCTTCGGAATACGAAACGGAAATTTTTACGCCCAGCGCGCTCAGCGCAGCGCACTCTTTTGAGGAGACTTTAAACTAGACAGCTAGTAATGTGTGCCAGGATGGTACCTCTGGATTTTTATTCCATACGCAAAAGAAGGGCTGGGGCACACAGAAAAGATCGAGAAGTACATAAATGTACCTCTGGTACTGAAAGGGTTAAAGCATGTTCCAACTAGAGTTCTCGACGTGGTGCTCGAAATATAGACGAAGTAACATTGAATTCCGCAGATAAAGTCATCTCCGGTTCCCAGCCGTGTCAGGATGGCCATTTCTGCCAACATTTCGATTTCCTCCTCAGCCACCGTCATCAGGAACCAAATCCCTCATTGAAATATGTACACTGCTATCGAATATTGGACTGGGCGCGACGCCCTGGTGTTTGCTAACAATAACTATGATGATATGACATGTGCTATTCTGCCTTTTCCTAGAAAATCTTTACAATATGCAATCGAAGGATCTACATCATACCCTGTAAGCTACCCAAAGGGTGTGTGGCAGGGGGTATTCCCACACCAGGCATGCATGAATTATACGGCAGAACACCGAAATTATTGAAACCAGCGTACCACACACGCAACGCGCCTAGTAAAAATCTATTAACCAAGAAACATTCCACCGTCAATCGTTCCAACATGCAAGGGATACAAAGACTACTACTACAGATTCAAAATCTCATGCATAAATAAGAACATCAATATTTACATCATGCATAAATTAGAACGTAGAGAATATAAAAAGAAAGATCTACAGACTAGCTAATATCACTAATCGCACTATTCATGACGACGATCACAGCTGTTATGGTCCCGAATGGTACGCGGAAAAAAATGACATTTTATATCCATCGGTTCTATAATCTATCTCTCTAATTTTATTGGCGCGATCTAATCTGCCGATTATCAGGAAATACATGTTGTGTGAAATTATTGAGTAAGTATTAAAATGCTATTGGGTAGTTGTCAAGAATGCTAATGAGTAAGATGGGTTTTTTCACTTTTCTCATCATGACATCACTAATGAGAACACAAGAATGAAGAGTCATGAAAATCTGTAGAAAAGCAAAGATCACTCCAATCACATCAGTGGACTATCTGTCGGTCGGTCGCTCTCTCGCTTGCCCACAGAAAAAAACAACCAACCAGCTAAACTTATTAAGGCCGCTGTACAAGGTACATTTTATTCCCCTACTCTACTCTAATTCCATTCAGGTTCTCGTACATTCTAAGATACATTCGTTTGTATAGTAAAATGTACCGTGAAAAAGGGTCCTTTGGAAACGGGGCCGCGTCAACCAATTCACACTCGCCGCATTCCGCACACGGCATATTAAAACACAGCACCCGTGAGGACGCGAGTATTATCTGCACCCATTCGTGCGTTCACCAGCATCAATAGGTACGTTTACACGCCCGCCACACCACGAAGGCAGAACTCGCCGTTACCGACTGTCCACTACGCTTCACACTGCGAGCCGCCGCGTGTGTGGCAGGGGATGCTTGAACACTGGCCATGAAAAAGAGGCGGAAATAGGCAAAAGAAGTGAAGACGACGCACAGTGGTCTGAGAAGCCACTTAAGCGTTCAAAAATCGATTTTGTCAAAATGATGAATTTGCGTCGTAGATGTTTTTATAATAAAGAGAAATGATCAATCCATTGAAAAACATAAAGGTCAGCAGAAAATCGTTAACTGCCAATCACAACACGTTTCCCATTACATGAAGATTTGTATGTTTATAACTTTTAGCAAGGAAAGAGTAAAGGAAAGTGTGGAAGTATTGGTAAAATACAAGTCGTATTGGTTAAGGTTGCAAATGGGATCGTGTCGATTTTCAACTACACCAAGTCTTTAACACTAATAGTCATGCTATGTAATATGCCAAATGATATGTATCATTTCCTTTAGAGTTAATGGTTATGAATTGACCTCATTTTAAGCCACTTAACCCTTTTGAGAATGTTAACAGACCGCTATTTCTCAGCACGGACTGCTCGGATGGGCGCGAGAATGAGCAACTAGCGGCAGCACTGCTGCCCGCGCTCCGGGATAAAAGTGCCAATAGCGTAAAAAAATGGTAATTAAAAGCAATTAACTCTTGTTCCTTCCTTTAGAGAAAGGTTTTCACTATCCCTCGTACACTGTCTCATCACAAGATAATGTAAGGATTTTTTTAAACGCCGAATTGATAACGGTAAAGTGCGTGACGTAGCACCATTTAATAATATCTGGCCGTTGTCACTTAAAGCACAAGAAGAGACGATTTGGCAGAGTAAAAATGTAGTAGAGGTTTCAAAATGAGTGAATCGTCTAATTTTATGGTGGAAACATGCCTTATTCCAGTTATATTTGGCTTTTTATTCGAGCGCGAGAAAATGATTTTTAAGTGGTAGCGCTGATCCCTCAAATGTCCGACTGTGCTAGTCAGACATGGGTCATGATAGGATGAAATTTCATTTGGTTTATAATGAATTGATCATTTCTCTTTATAATAAAAACATCTACGACACAAATTCAACATTTTGAAAACATCGATTTTTGACCGCTTAAGTGGGTTGCCAGACCACTGTGCGACGGTGGGGGGAATTGTAAGTAAACTATGCCTTACGTCAGAGTCACGCTCTGCTTTAGTTACCATCACTAATGACGTTTGCGAATATGGAATTTTTTGAGCCTACCAGTTCGGCAGTGTATTCCTCTTTTTTGTCGCTTCCATTGGTTCTCGAGACATAAAAAATCGCGGAGGCGAAATAATATCCTCCGCGACATGGGCTTTCATGAGAGACCGTCTTGACCATTCCTCATTACGCGTTTCAAACCACAACCTATTTGCGAACCCTGGGGAAAGCCAATTCCGAAACAATTAAGCTTCTTATAGTGTGGCGATTTGGGCTTCACGAGATAGGATTCCTTCAAGATACGGACAAAAAAGGACCGCAAAATCCCAATAATATTTAAATTATTATAATTACAAATAAGAATAATAAATGTTAATTATATAATTCTTCTTAGGACTTAACTCCCACTTTTGAAGGAACCTTTTTTACCCAAGTATCCCGAAACCAACGAGCAAGGATCTTACGCATACCAGTGTTGGGAATGTTGGAGAAAAGTGGACTCGCGATCAGAAATGCCGGCTAATATCCTTTTACGAAACTTTTAAAGTCGATCCTTCACCTCGAGCCGTAAAAAAACATTTCGCGAAACCCTACCCACAAGAGCATGCTTAAACGGAAACTGACAGCAGAACAGACAAGGTTTTAGTGACATATTTTTCGCGAACTAAAAGAAACCATTAAAGATAGCAATGAGCCTATACAATAAGGTTACTTGACAGGTTGGGTAGCTAATTAGTTGATTGTCCATCAAATTCTTCCGTATTCAAATTCATAGCAGGCAGCACGAAGTGTACGAGCACGTCTCGCTTGATTCATCTCCTATATCACTGTATATTTACGCAGTTGCACAATGCGCAGTGCTCACAGTTTCAGTGGAGAAAACTCTGAAAGTGACATGTTCCCAGATAACACGTCCGTGTTGACAATCACTGCGACTGATAACCTTACTGCAAAAAAGACATTGCAACGTTACGTACCAGACTTCGCAGACTGACAATCTTACACACAGGCACACCTCGAATTGATAAGCCACTTGAGAGAACACAATAAATCCAGTATCGCCAAATCACACAGCCGCTGCTTTCGAAAGCTGAAACAACAAAATATTGCCGCTCTCTCTGACCGGTTTGAACTGGGTACGCATCATTGTCAATAAATAAATAAATACCATATGACTCACGTTTATATCATCAGTGAAATATCAGTCCTTGAAGGCGTCAAACGTTCTAACAAGCAAAAGCGATCCAAACCAAGCCTCGGACACTTCTATCACAGAACTTAAGAATTTAAAACTATTTCATGTCACACGAAACTACTCTAAAAGTAAGTATTCCCATATTGACAACAGCTGCAAGAAAACTACATCCCAATAAGACATCAAGCAATACAAAAACAGCGCGGCAATAAACGCTGAAAACAAACACAAATGAATAACAACTAATGAAAACTAGACGATAGAGCGTAATAATGCAGTTTGTAGGATTATTCAAAGTATCCAAAAGTGAAAATATCAACGGGTACGTAACAAACCAAAGACAGAAAATGGTACACCATCATAGAGTCGCGCCGGTTCACGATTCGCTTGTAACTTAAACACCAAACAATTAGCACAGAGCACTTTTTTCATATTCGCACGATCAGACGATGGCAATTTCACTCCCGCTTAGTTTACAGAGTATGACATTCAGACACCTAACAACAATACATGAATACACATACTCGGAAGATGACTTTCAATACGGCACATTTCACAGCGGCATACTGTTTCATTTCACTTAAAAATCCACTTAAGTTTTTCGTTCCTCCCTTGCGTGCGAGTTAAAACACGATTGGAAATGTCACCATATGATCAAAAAATAACCTGACGCGGCATCATTAGTTATGATTTACATTTCTCGGTTGTCATAATAAAGATCCAAAGATTATAGACTTACCTCGGCGACGACCGAAGGGCCCCGAGAAAGTAGTCTCTCTCCCGATCACATTCTCCTCAATGTATTTGATGAGTTTTTCTGAATCTTCACACTTTTTGGATTTTGTTTTCACAACCTCGGAATCGGAGTGAGGATAATCTTCAGGTAAAGTATAAAACTTTCGAGGACCAAACGATTTAGAAGACATAATCAAATGGTAAAAATAACATAACACACATCACACGTTCTGCACTCACAGTAGTCAAGACAATACTGTTCGGCTAGGTCAGCTGCTTCAAGCCGAAATCAAACAAAAGAACGATTAAATTCGATAGATGGCGCATGAGACACTGGAGAACTCAAAAGGCGGCTATTTTGACTGCATCTTAAAGAGAATCACTCTCTGCATACACGCAATCTCGTTTCTTTCTGGCAATAATAAGGACAATCCCTCGCGTAATAAATACAATTAATGAATTTCTTTCCCGCAATAGTTGGCTATGCACTTATCTCAGGATCATATATATATAATTCTGCATATTCCATTCCGTTTGTTAATTAAGTGATTTTAAAATAACTGGACATGAAACAATAAAACAGGGAATGGAAAATGATAGCCGTGATGTTTATTCTCGCTACGCTGATTTAAAAGCAAGACTTAAATGCTAGTAAATAGTAAAAGATACATTTATTGTTTCATGAAAACAAAGATTAGTTTATTGCGGATATGTCTCCGCCATTAGTAAATATATATGAATTACAGATTCAAATATACACCTAGACTGCATTCAACTAATAACAATGTCTAATAATAAATCAAAAGTCTCCCATTTCATTTATACTAAGCAAGTCTCTTACAATATTTTATCCACCATTTGTGAGGATTTCAATATTCATAGCATATCACATACATACATCACACCTTAATATAATTCTTGAGGTAAAAACTGTAAAAATAAAAGTTTTATCAATAATATCCACGGAAATGGATTTCTTAGCATTTGATTTTAACCTTCATGCAATTGAATCTTTTGGACCCAGTTTGCAAACAGTTTTTGACAATCAAAGAATTTTTTAACGATTTCTCAATTATCAAACAGCTGAACATGATGGTTCAGGGGCATGTCAATTCATTTATGCATTGGTCATTCTATCCTTTGATTGATTGACTTCAGACCTCCACCTATCCCTATCTAAGGCTGGTTCCCCTACTTTCTGGTAGCTCTTCCAATGTATGTACCTTCCTCCTTATCAGGTCCATGATTTTATTCCAGGGTCTTCCTCTGGTAGCTTTTCCCTCTAATTTGCCTTCAATTACATTCTTCACAAATCTATTGTGCCTCAGAGTGTGTCCATTTCATCTGGTTCTTTTTTGCTGTATAGTGTTCCATATCATTTTTTATTTTGCCCATCCATTTTATCCTCAGCATCCTCCATCACCACCAAGTTTTGAAGGCTATTAGTCTCTTCTGCTCTGATTTCCTGACGGTCCATGTTTCCAATCCATAGAGTGACACGCTCCACGCGAATGTTTTCACAAACTGTTTCCAAGTTTGTAGTCCTATCTTCTCTAAACACAGGAGTTGTCTTTTTACCATGAATGCTTTCTTAGCTTGGGCTATTCTTTGCTTTTTCAAGGAACTACAGAACTAGCTATGCAGTAACTTTAACATAGTCATCCGCTAGTGATCACACAATTGTGTGAAATTCACAGAGGAAAAATCATTTGCCTGGACTGGGAATCGAACCTAGATCCCTCGATTTCATGCCGAGTGCTCTAACCGATTAAGCTACCCAGGCATCCTCTTTCACAGTGAATCTCATGGGTACCTATGAGGACAACTTTTTCCTTAAAGCCCCATGAGATTCACAGTGGTAAAGAACGCCTGGGTAGCTTAATCGGTTAGAGCACTCAGTGCAAAATCGAGGGATGTGGGTTCGATTCCCAAACCAGGTGAATGATTTTTCCACTGTGAATTTCACACATTTGTATTCTTTGCTTGATATCTGTTGTACTTTTCCCATCCCAAGTGATGTTGTTTCTACGATAGGTGAAGGAATCCAATATCTTCGATTCCTCTCCTCTCATAATCAGTGTAACTTTTGCATTCCACTTCTTTCTTCCACATACTAGAATTTTACCGTTTGTCTTAATTACTTTTACGTTGCATTCTCAGACAACAGGTGTGCCATATTGTTCCTTTTGGTGAACTGTTCATTTTGATCTAGTTCAGGGATCAGAGTAGCAAATAACAGATCCAAAAAATGCTTGTGGTTATCAGAATAGCATATGAAGATCACGTTAATATTCCTAATATGAAGGTAAATGAAGAATCTCATCCACTCCAATTGCTTCAGGTTTTATGTGATCACCCATAGTATGCAAATGAAAGTAACAATAATTAAATCAAAAATTTGTGAAACATTTTAAATGTAAAATAGCATTTGATGAACGGCATCTCCAATTCCTTCAATAATCCATCTATTCGCTATCAACCTGTCATTTTAATAGATGTATGAACTTCAAAATAGAAAGTGATTGGAAATAATGACTTTAAGTAAACTCAAAATGATCAGTTAATAAGTAAATGAAGGAAAATTTAAAAAATAAGAAAATGCCTTCCACTGCAAATCAATAGCTTATAATATGCAGAAATGACACTTGAGATAGTTTTTTTCTCCACTGAAACATCTGTATGAAATTAGGCATTGCTGTAAGGGCAGTCATAACTGAGAAAATACATAGGCTCAAACTTTTGCAGTGCAAACTCAATGGCAGATATCACACCAAGTATGAATACTCAGTCTCTCGGTTTCAACTTTTATTACCACTGCCATTCAGCAAACTTTTGTATGAAAATGTGGAAGCATTGATAGCTTTGTTTAGCAAAGTACCTACTCAACCATGAATTGCTTTTCATTATTTATGGTCCAGGTTGCATGATGCTTTTAATGACTAGACGAAGCATAAGAATGCTAAAAATACCTGTAGAGTGGAATAATTGAGTTTCCACTATCTTACTTCACATTCAACTATTAACTTAAGGATGAATTTCCCATGTCGAACTAAAATTTTCATTAAATTGAACGTTACATGTCCACAGAAATGCATGAGAATAAAACAGCATTGCATTTTTATTTTCCTTAGGAGTTTAACCCATCCCATGAATTAATGAAGAATGTAAGGATAATTTCCGATTGGAATAGCATCAAGTTAACACACCTATTCAAGTTTTTCCAGATATTACCTTAGCTGAACGCCCTGCTGTTCGATGAATTGTTATGAGAAGCTCTGCAGTTTAATTCTATTGAATGTGATGTTAACACCTCTCTTTGACCAGTGTGTCATAGCTGAACTCTATTGAGCATGCTGTTCAGGTTCTTTGTCGGAGCTCAAGGACGAGTGTAAGCCCCACCCTCTACAAGGGGTATTATATAATGTTTGGGTGGATTGTGGCTTTAACATCCCCCTCCCCTAAAGTTACACCTCTAGCCTCACTATCTGTCCATACTCAAAGGAATTTGATGTATGCAATTTACAACCCTTGGCTGCTTCATTCGTACAATGTAACACTTGGCTATAACTTTAAATTACTGAGTAAAACATGAAGTGTGTGTGAACTGTTCATTTACTGATCAGTTCATTTATCAGCACTGTTCCATTTGAACTGCATAGTTCATTTTGTCCCATCTCTAGTCCATTGCATTAGGTGACTTTTGAAGATCATCATGGTTTCCTGCTATGACTGCTATCATCTACAGAGCATGTTCATTTCTTCTCTTATTAATCTTAATCCAGTTCCATACATCCAATATCTAGTGCTTCTCATATTGCTCCTCCTCCAAGTACATGTTGAATAGTGCTGGTGAGATGTTACATCCTTGTCTTACTCCTTTGATCATTTCAGCTTCTATTTGTCTTCCATCTCTCATTCACATTGCGACAATTTACTTCTTGTAGAGGTGGTAGATTATATATCAATTGTCGTAATTCTATCCGAGTTCTTTAGCAGCACAAACATCTTGTTCAACTCAACATTGTTGAAGGCTTTCTCCAGGTCTAAAAATGTGACATAGAATGGCTTGTTCAAATGTGTTGTTTCCTCTGGTATTACACTCAGGCAGAGTATGGCCTCTCTGTTACCCGTTCTTCCTAAATCCAAACTGGTTTTCCTGAGGGTTGTCTTCAATTTTCCTTTCCATCCTCCAGCTTATTATTCCTGTATTTTTTATGCAAGCAGCACTAGACTCAAGATTAAGTGCTCCTCACATCTCTCAGCCCTTGTCTTCTTTGGTATTAAAATCATTATGTTCCTTTGAAAGTCCTCTGGAAGTCATCCTCATTGGTAGCTATTTTTTATTATTTTGTACAGGATGTCCTTGGCTTCAATTCCAAACACTTGGATGATTTCTCCAAACATATTGTCTGCTACAGGTGCTTCGTTTTTCTTAAGGCTATTTACTGCTCTGTTGAATTTGCTCCTCAGTATGTGTGGGTAATTCAGTAATAACCATCACATTCATTTTTATGCATTAAGATTTATTTAGTCGAAAGTAAAATGATGTTAAAACATCACCCAGGCAACTGTACAAAGGGTAATGCACACCAATTGGCATCTCACATCAATAATTTTTCCTGCACAACTTTCATGACTGTTTATTAAATGAACAATGTAGACATTTAAATAAAAATACATATTCCAATTTACCATCAATTTCTAAAGAGAAAGACTACAGGAGAAAGTAATCTGAAAACTTTCTTTAAAAATGTTGTCTTCCCTCCAAAGAAACTTTTTAAATTTAGAGTCACACAATGACAATGACCACCTATTACATTATACATATTATGAAAGTAATATATTAACCACTAGAAATCTTGGAGGCCGGATTAATTGTCCCACAACCATAGCTTATTAAGTCCTTCCAAGCCATGTGTATTACAGTGTTCATAGTGAGAAAGAACCACTAATTGACTTTAACTCTTGCATTAATTTTCTCAGACTTGAAGTTCCTCAACAGTGACACTTTCACATACACTTGACTCGCAACTGGGGTATCACTGCTTAAATCATAAGGTACTTTTCACTCATTACTCGATCCAGTAAAGGACTCAGAATGATAATCATTACTAGATGTTGTACAAGGAATCCAGTATGATTCAATCCATTCTAGAAAGGTTTCACACTTTATCATTAAACTCATACTGTTTTGAGGAAGTAGTATTTTCATTCACATCGTAGCCCATGCCAACCACAATTTTCAATTAACCAATCTGTGGAAGATTGGTCCCCAACTTTTTGCCAAAGAATGTTCTCAAATAAACATTGTGATAGAAAGTAGAGTGATGAAGAGTCAATCAATAAATCCCATAGCCTTTATGCTGAATTGGAATTTGTACCTCAGTATTCTTCTTTATGGCATTGCAGACTTTCTCATTGAAAATGAACAATCACTGCATAACTCAACTCTTTAACTGTGGGGAGGAAAACAACAGAGGGAAAGGTGAAAACAAGGTGGTGAGCAAGCAGATAAAGGGGAAGGAGTGGAGTCATATTCCACCCAATGTACGACTGAGATGGCAAAAAATGCATCAACAAAAAATTGGGGCCTCCTGTACTGTTGATTTCACTGACAGAAAATAACTAATGACCACGGGAGGTAGAGGTGATCCTGATTTAAGAAAGTGAAAATGGAGAAGACTTGGTCCTACTAGGACCAAGAAGCAAACTAGAGCCCGATTGATTATGCAATCAAGAAGCTAAATGAGTATGAGATTGATCATGCTTGTTAGGATGCTGGTTATACATATATCACACAGCACAGGAAAATTTATCTTTCTAAACTAAGTATCCTCAAACGGACTTAAGGTATTGGGTGAAATGGGCAACAGTCAAGCCATATTATATTTCTCAAGGCAAATTCTACATATTGGTGTTATTATACAAATTCAGTTTTCACTTGAGCAGGTTATCAACAGCAAAATGACATTGATGCAAAGTCACCACATTGGTCAAAAAACTGGGCATATAATTTGACAAGGTTAAAGTTATTGAAAACACCACTGTCCTAATGCCCAACCAATTCTCATCGAACTCAAATTTTATTCATCATCATCATCTCATGTAGAAACTTTAAAGAATGAAATGTGTATTTCATTGACTTTTGAATGAAATTTATATGACATTCAATACCCCCTTCCAATCATTCTGCTTCAAGTAGGGTTGACTGCCTTGACCTCTGAGAATTTCTTCAAAGAGAACTGCTGATGGTGCTCTAATTGGAATTAATTTTCTAACTCCTTGACCATCTGCTGTATTGTGGTGCACTTGCACATACTCTCGTCTATTGAGGACATTCATATTGTTGACGGAAGCCTCACCACTTTGCAAAGCACCCATTCTCTTGGGTATATTCCCACTCTTGTTTTTCTTTCCTCTAATAGGCTCTGAAGTTTTATGATTCCTCACAACCCTCATCCACTTGTGAGCAAATATTGATTGTAATGCCAGCCTTTCAAAAGGCATTCCCTTGGTATTGATGTTGATTAACTGTTTAGATTTGGGATTGTTCCACCTCAAACACCTCCACAAAGCCTGCTCTCCCATGAAGGCCACTGCAGCTATCAAGAGTCCAATACACACAGCTTTGTATGTTGTCATCAGGTCTGAATTTCTCAATTGCCTTTCCTTATTCCCTAAGTTCAAAGGGCAGATCTCAGATTTAGGAAGGTCTGAATTCATGAGATGATCCACTATTCCAGCTTCAACCAGTGAAACCAACCTGCTTTCCAAGCAATTTTTCCAATTAGTACTAAGTAACAGAACGAGCAAACAGAGTTAAGCATTATTTATACAATGGTATCTATTCCATCATACCACTGATATTGTCTTTGAAAGGTCAAAGAAGATTCAAATACCAAGCAGGATTAGCAAATGGTTAATTTTTTTGGCAGATGTGGAACTGATAAATGAAGTGCTAACTGCATGAGATAAACTTAGACAGTCATGAGGCTGTTGTTAATGACTCTCATTTCATAAGGAAGGAAAGTTTTAAGATTATCACACAAGCAAAAAATATTTGTAAAATGCTTTACAGCTCCAATCATCACATATGAGAGAAGAGTTCAAATTTGAAATTTTTTATATCATTCCATTTCAAAATAAATAGTTAAAATTTCAAATACTTTGAATCATTTCTTAATATTCTTCTGTTAATTTGGAAAAATTTCAAAATTGCATGTCACTCATAATTGCTATTCATAACCATGATTTAAATATCACTACATATTTTTGAAGCACAAATTATGGAGGGTAAACATAGTCAAGCACTGCAATGTGCACAACTTTTAGAAGTACATACATACTGAGGTTGCGTAATGCCCTAAATTAAATCCCTAAAGGCATTATGTGTGATTCATTTACAGCACTTCATTCTATGGGTCCTGACAATTAATCAGCTATGATGCTATTGAATCTAACAATGTTATGTGTGTCATCCTGGACCATGAAAAAGTCCTGAAAAAGTTCTTTAGGAATTAAAGGAGCTATGCAACATGCTCCATTAACCTTCAGAAAAAGTCTACCATCTACTCACGTGGGATGGAACAAGTTTGGTAATGTGCTGTTTGCAGGGAAAACAAATCCTAAAGGATAACTGAGGAAGGACTCTGGAGTGACGGCAAAAGTGCATCTCTGAGACTCTTCGATTCCATCATCAATTTTCTTCAAGTAGTCCTTGTAGAGAAGCCTGTCCACAACTCTCTTCTCTCTGATAAACATTAACCCTTCTGCAAAGAACACAAATATTCACTCTTCATTTCATTCATCACATAAATAGATATGAAAGAATTTCAGTATAGTGTATAGTTCATAAAAATATTTTGTTCACATAAGTATGAACACCATTTTATTTATCACATGCTACTCTCAGCACAGCCATCATAACCCATTTCTAGCAATGTCATCCTGAAAATGTGCCACTAAATGATCTTTGTACTCTTCTTTAATAAATATGTGGCTCTTCTAATAGTGTGTGTTGAACAACATTACTTTAAGTTTAGAGGTCAATTTTTTCGGCAAATATGATAAATGAATGGGTTCACCTCTATCGCCACTCTTGGCAGACCTCTGTATGTATGAAAGAATTAGAAGAAAAGTAATGCATTTCAATGAACAACAATTTTATCAATAGTTAACGCATATATGTTGACAACACATCTGCCACATGGACAGGTACAGTGGGACAACAAGACACATTTTTGAGCAAATTAAATTCCAAGGGAAAAAATATAAAGGTCACGTGAGAAAGACAGACCAACCACAGTATTAGCTTCCTAAACATCGTGATTTTAACAACACGCAAAAGCTACATATTTTCAATCCATAAAAAAGAAACCACCACAGACCATGTCATCCCTTGTGACTCCAACCACCAACCCTCCCAATAGACATCCCCATTCCATGTCAAACTGATGGCTTAACACGCCCCTTTCTGCTAACTCTGCTCTGTATGCTAACTGCTCTATATGTATAACCTTGGTAAGAAAATCTCTGTAATTAAAATATTTGGAGTGAAAAATGGCCATGGTGAAAGTGTCATCCAGAAAATACTTGATATAAAATACTCCTTTAGAACAAGAGAGCTTAATTATAAGTTATACAATTTAGTAGTACAAAGCAGAAAAGATACGCTGGTGCAATCAAAGTTACCAAGACAAATTTTCTCAGATAACTGCCAACCTTTTACCAAAAAAGGATTCAAAATTGCTTACTACAAGAAGTGCGACTTAAGGACAATGTTAGGCAAAACCAGGGACAAAACAGACGATGAAGAAAAAAATGGTGTGAATAAACTCAAATGTGGTGATTTTGAGGCTATGAACATGGTGCAGACTGGAACATCATTCATTCTGGGAGCTGAAAAGCACAGGAGACATTTGTAAAATAGGCACTTCAACAAATTCCATTTCACAAAACACCTGTGGGGATGTGAACAAAATAGTGACCTCCTCCATGAAAATATCCAACTGGAGAAAAATGGATGAAGGGTGGACTCATTAGAGAGAGATTAGGAAACTCATGAAAGACAGATACATATCAAATCAAAATATCTTTGAAAACAATTCCACCTCTTGAATGTCCCACTATGTTTAACCTAGGCCGAGGGTGACGAACCTATGGCACGCGGAGAAATTATTTCGGCACGCGGAGCTGGGAGGGTGCTAGATTAGATTAGAACTGTGGTGGATTTACTATTTGTAATACCTAAGGCACTTGAAAAAAAAAAATTCTGTAATCTTGATAATGGCCTGAAAAGGCCGAAACCGGTTGATGTATGGTTAAATATATTGGTGGAAAAAACCAAGTAGTTTCATTCTTAACATAAGGCACTTGGATCAATTTGGTCCATGGTGCCAGTCACCCTATGGGTGGTAGCCCTATAGGCCGATTGCTTTGCTGAAAGCAAGCAAATCCCCTATAGGAATTACCTCTACTTTGTTAGGCTCAAAGAATGGAGAGCCCAGGTAATGGGAGGGTGCTAATGGATACCTCTATTTCACTCAATAAGTTGGCACGCGAGTCGAGCGAGTATACTCTTATTTCTTAAACTTTGGCACTCAATCACCAAAAGGTTCACCACCCCTGACCTAGACCCTTCCCCAATCTTCCCATCTTGGTAAAAGCACCATAACCTTCTCCTTCCTTCTTCCATTATCCACTCTCCCCTCCTCCCCCCCCCACCTCCTCTCCCTCACTTCCACAACTTCCCTTCCCTCGCCACACCAACCCAACCCTCACCCCCATCTTCCACTTGGCCTCCCACCCCTCCAACTTGCGCCCTCCTCCACCCCTCCAACATGGCATGTATTCTACAGCAGACTGAAAATGAGTTCCTGAAGATGTTACCTAAGCAATTAAACCTGTTGTCTGAGAATAAAACAGGATGAAAAAGTTACATAGATATTTATATTTAATCATTACGGAGTTTCAAAAAGTTATATCTGACACCATCTCATTTATAGGAAGCACATTTGGGTACAAATAAATCATGCATATATTCACATCCCCAGAAAGTGAATAAGAATTACTAATATTCTATGCAAACCCATCCATACATACCTTCTCTCACAAGCTCAATTAAAGCCTCATCGGAACTATTTAAAAATCTCCCAAGTCCCTTCTCCATGGACTCTCTCAGTAAAATGAAACCACCATCCATCTATAAAATAAAATAAAATCTAAGTACAATTCAAAATTCCATGCAGTGTCTCCCAACAGCTACAAAAAACATTCATAAATATAATGTGATTCTCAATCAAGTTCATTCTTCTGACTGGGACAATTTGAACTATGACCACCTAAGTATGTAGCAATATAATTTGTCAGCATTCACCAGTCAAAGGTCTTATTCAAAGAAGGCTAAGGGCATCATAGCACCTGCTGGCAGGCCTGGAGGCAGTAGAATAAATGAAAGGAACCAGGATACTGACCAATGAGTAGATAGAGTTCTCTTCATTGTTGAGTCCATTTGTGGCCACCTACCTAAGCAATCGGGAACTACATTGTTCATGATGGAGATTTGAATACATTTCATATTCCAGGTCTCAGACATAATGATTAAGTGAATTACATTAGGTTCTTTAAAATAGGAAACTTTAAACTTGAGGAGGTGAAAGAGTTCTGCTACCCGGGTAGCCAAGTGACCAGTGATGGACGAAGCAAGAAAGAAATTGTCAGTAGAATAGCCCACGCAAAGAGGGCATTCCTCAACAATATAAGTCTCTTAACAGCTGGGAATATAAGCGTGGAAGTAAGGAAGCAATTCATTAGGACTTACATTTGGAGCATGCTTCTTTATGGTAGTGAGGCATGGATGATGACATCAGCAGAGAAATCAAGGTTGGAAGCTTTCGAAATGTGGTGTTACAGATGAATGATGAAGATCAAATGGATCGATCGTGTGAGTAACGTGGAAGTTTTTGAAGAGTTGGAGAGAAGAGAAGTCTTTTGAAAACCTTGGAAAGAAGACGAGACAACTTAATCGGCCACATCATGAGACACGATGGTCTGATGAGAATAATCGTTGAAGGACTGGTGGAAGGGAAGAACAGCAGAGGAAGGCCTCAGATGAGATACATTGAGCAGGTGATGAAGGATGTAAAACAGAAGAGCTATGTAGTTGTTAAAAGACTATCTGATAGGAGAATTGAGTGGAGAGCTGCGTCAAACCAATCTTTGGATTCCTGTCTGATGAATGAAACCTCCTAGTTGTGAGATTGACACTTTTTGTTTACAGCTATTGTTTTTCAAAAGCTAAAATTAATTAATTTATAGTTATTTTAGCCTGAATAAGTCAGAGGAATATCAGCATAAAACTGACTTGATAATATATGTATAAGAAGTACTTAAAAATAATGGCTATGGACCCAAAATATCTGACCTTGATTGAAAGAGGTTGATGAAATCTATGCAGTATTTCAACTCATACTCAGAGGCAGTAATGAGTTCGCACTGATAGGAGACTTGAAAGCACTCACTTATAGTCATCCTGCTGCTATCAGTGTGCACAAATCACAATTCTGAGACTTCTCAAATCTTAATTCTGTACTTTTCAACACTTTCTAGGGAATCCATTTCTTTGAATTTGGTCCCAAAGAGGCAAATAAAGAACAAACATCAATTCACTCAGCACTTCTTTCCTGAGGAAAAATATGAATGAGTAGTCTATCTTAGTTGTTGTTCAATTATTCTCTATAAGAGAGTTGGTAGAATTCGCAGCAAATGAAGCTCACCAAGAGTTGAGTCGTAAAGAGATTTAGAAGAAAGAAATAAACTTTTGGAACTTATAAAAAGTAGATATCAGACCCACTTCTACCAAACACATACTCAGAATACAACCTGAGTAATTTTGTTCCACATACAGATTAAAGGTGTACAGCTTGAATTTTGAGAGCAGTATGAAACAAATTTTGCTCTTAGAAACAATGACTACCTCTTGAAGGACTTAGTTTTCTCTCACTCGCCCCTGCTTTCCGTATACCTTCCTCTCCTCAGCCAACATCGTATCTAAGAGCAACCAGAGTATGAGAAATCTTTCTAACATTACCTCAAGGCACTAGCACCCCACTTACAAACTGGCAGTTGAAACAATGAATCAGTTTGACAAAAACTTGTGTTTTATGATGCTCCATATCATCACACTGTCTTATTTTATTATTGAATTTAATTCTGGAATTTAATGGATGCTGCCAAAACTTACATATGTCCATTCAACAGAAAATGCTTGACATTCAAGCCCTTATTACCTCTTAAAGTTTCAAACATTTCTTCAAAAACACTCTGCTCTCTGACACAACTGCCTTGATAGTAATGACTTAGCAAGTCGAAATCTAGGCTGACTGGTTCATTGAATAATTTTTTGGCACATTTTAACTTAAATTTATTTATTTCATCTCATGAGTCAGCAGAGTCACCAAATCAAATATTTCTATTCAATCATTTTTGTCTTAGACAACAACTCTTCATGCGCATAATATCCTCTTTTGAATACACAATCTAACACAAACAAAAAATGGGCACAGTATTAGGCTTGATATAGTTGAATCTTTCCATCATGAAAACAAGCAAATACAAGGCTGTCATACCACATAAAAATATTTTTAATGTATATCCTGGTTTCTCACGTTCAAGCCACCATCCCCCACCCAGTTTCCCAGGCTCAAGGATATTCCATTTCTGTTTTCCCTCACTCTTCCCCATGAATTATACATGTATATATACCACTGACGGACATTTTGTAATGTAAATAGAAGATGCTGCAAATCAGCAAAACCTGGCCCAAGCTAGAAAAATATTTTAATGTGGATTAGCCGAGCTGTTTTTACCCCTGTCCTCAAATAAAAGATTGAATGAAGAGGTAGTAATATTTCACTGTTCTTACGCTACACTGACTTGCTTCTTATTAATACTTGCCCCCAATTTGCTTCATATACCTCTTTCAATAGTTTCCTTGAGCAGTTTTTAAAGACTTCAGTCAATGAAAAATAATTATAAAGACTCTGAGAAAGGAAAAATTTCAATTGGGACATTCTTATTTAACATATATTAATATTTAAGTATTTAAAGCACAGACAGCATTTGCGCAGATTAAATAAGAATAAATGTTACTCACTTTTATTATTTGTTGAATTGGACTGCCACTGAGACCAATCCAATGAAATGCTTTGAGAGCAATATCCAATGGCCCATCAATTGGCAAGGTAAAACGGGAGAGAGTGAGAAAAGCCGTCAGGTTTGCAGTGTAGAAAGCTGTGACCACGGTAATAAATATCCACCAAGTTGCAAACAACAAACGAGATGAGTCTGAAAAAAGGACATCATCAAATTATCAAGTCATTGTCATCAAAAGAATCACAAAAGTTTATTGTACAATAATCAGGGGCGGATCTAGGGGGGGGGGGGCTACGGGGGCTATAGCCCCCCCCCAATTGGGTCGAAACTTACACTACATAAAATCGAAATTATCCCACGAACTCCCCTTCAGCTGGGGAGTATTCCCCTCAGACCCCGGGTTTGCCCCCCCCTTGGACCAAACCTAGATCCGCCACTGACAATAATCGAACTCATTATTTCCCAATATCTTCTGTAATGCATAGTGTTTTATATGCATCAATTTAGCATGAACCCCATTTAAAAAGTGGCCCAGGTACAATGCATTCCTATTTTTACAGATCATAGGTTGAAATCCTTTTAACGCACTTCTTAATACATTTACACACTTGAACTGCCATTTAGTGTTTCCCATTCGTAATGTATTCAGACTTGTAACATGCAGACAATGATATATTTTCCCTTGCTTTTACCACTTGTAATATTTAACATTAGGGCTTGCTACTGAGCATGGTGGTCATGTTACTCATCTACTAGGAAAGTGATCTTGGACGCTTCAAGTTATTACAGACCATCACTATGAAACAACTTAGTATCTGAGTACCAGCAATCCCTGGCATTCCCAACTTCCTCCCTGCAGCTAACCACTGAGTTGAGCCCAATCTATAGATTTGGTAATTGTTTTATGTCTGCTCACCTCATCACTAACACTTACTGCCTCCCCTGTCTAGCTTGCTGGAGCCAGATCCAATGGAAGGCTCCCTCTTTGCTCCCCACCCTCACCCTGCCCATGTCAGTCAGCCACACTCTGCAGTCACATTGAGCCACTTTCAGTGAATGCAAACTGGGTTGCAAAGAGATCACGTGCAACCAAGGGGCAGGGACACCTTAACTCCACAAGCAAAGCTAACTATTTTGTGGAAAGTCCAGGACTCAGTCGACACATCAAGGAGAGTCCTGGCCCTGGGGCTTGCCCCTTATACCTTCAAGACAATCGTCAAGAATGAAGCCAAAATGAAGACAGTTGCACTTCAGGGCAACCAGAAGAGGTAGCAAGTCACTCAAAGTATTCAGCAATGGAGAAAGCCTGTGTGTGCTGGATAGCACAAACTTGGTCCATGCAGACAAAGGCTTCATTAGGTGGTGAGGCCATTGACCCACTTTGTCCTTGTGTTACTTCTATGCCACCAGTTTGAAGCTAATTAAACAAATGCACCAGGTTCATCTTTCCCATGCACCATATTTTTCTTTATTGGCTGCTATAGTAGGTGTGAGCCATGAACTCACTGTGGTGTCGTCTCAACCATATGTAGACATTACGGAACATTTTTACAGCTGAGAAAATGGAAACATTTTTAAGATAAGCAGGGTCCTATTGTTGTCCTATGCTTTTTCTTTGTTTCTCATGGTGAAAGGACAAATGAAGTGATAATGTAGGAGGGAAATGGCATGAGTACGTATAGCACTGGAGAATTCAAAGAACATTTTCATGGTACAGTTTGGTACCACTAAGACATTGTGGGGTCAAGTCATGGCTATAGGTTTTATCATGCAGAGAATGCATCTAGAACCTCCATCATGTAGATGATCTCTCCAATTTATCATATTTACATAGATATGTGACCGATGTGACGGAATCATTTGTTCTAAAAGGTACTAAAATGAAAATAATCAATTTAAAAAATCAAAATTACAATGCATGAAGTATTAGCTTTTATACAGGAAAATCTGCTCCGTGAAAGGGACAACATTTAAATTCAGCCTCCTGAGATGGATGTGAACTCTCATTAGCTGGTCAAGTGAACTGTTTGTTAGGTCATCTCAGAGCGAGATGTGAGTTGATGTTGCAGGAGGTGTTGGGATGTATGCTGCACCCTCGGAAACTTCCTGAGACAAAAAGATCAGGTGATGCATCATAAGTGTCCCTGGGGCATCTTTGTAGATTGAGTGGCTGAGGATGAGGCCACGGCTCAAATCCTACAACTGAATTTATTAAATTTTATTCAACGAAATGGTCCACTATCGCTGCCACTGTTCCATTCTTCCAAATGACTGCACAGTCATAGAATATCTGATTGAATATGTCTCTCTTGTTGCAATCTGAGTGGTTTTCTTTAATATACATTGTTTATAATTGCCGCGCATTCCAGGCTGATGAGGTAAGTATTCACTGCTGAGAATGGTAGGATGCTATTGATGTATAGACATGCGAGAGTCGTGTTGTTGCTATACATTGAAGCATTCCCTATATGACAACCTCTAGAATTCATATTGTTAACAGCATGGCTATGCTTATAGCTTGAAGGAAGGAGGAATCAGAAAATTTGTCTTCTAATTCACAAATCACTACTCATCGTGTGGTGTGAAAATAAATCTTCCGAACAAGAAGCACATAACCATGCCGGGTAGAAACTAAATTATACCAAAATTGAGTTAAATTTCATCCTTTTAGTTTTAACCCAAAGTAATTTTGACTCTGGTTTAGTTTCGACCCCGAGTTCAGACCCTCAGATATAATTCCATTTCCTATCGCTCCTGCATTTCGCCCCAGAGATAAAACTATTGACATTTTACTAGTTTTGTCTTTAGTTTTGTTTCGATTGCCATCCCTGCTGCACACTGCATCTTCTAACCATGGACCTAGGTATTATAGTAGAATTTCGTTAATATAAAGTTGACCGGATCAAAAAATTTGCACTTTGTATTTTGAGTTTCATACGCTCAAACCTTTTAATAAATAAAAAAAAATATCCCTACGTTTTGCAGTATTTGGTAGTGTTTTACAACAACTTTTGTTTGGTAATCAAGCAAGAACCCTTTAGAAAATATATATATTAACCTTAGCTCTAAAGTACAAATTTCATTTTACCTGAAATTGGGTTAAGTGTTGACCCTTGCCTCATCAAAGCACCGTAAACAAACCAAACACATGAAGTCAGCGAGAACACTTTGGAAAGGCGGGCACTACCTCGGCACAACCGAACACGGACTACCATGATGGCATAAATCACCGGTCCAACAATCAAGACAGACAATAGAATAAGAATCCAGACCTGTAGAATAGAGGAAAGTAATTGTGATAAGCCGACCTTCATGATGTCTATTTTAAATTTTGCTCATTAGAGCTCGACATGAGGAGTCATATGTTATGAGTGAAAAAATGTCTCTATGAATGAAAAATTCTTGGATACTTATTGTTGGAAATATATTTGGGAATAGACTTGAATTTAACAAATAAGAGTAAAATTCATAGTTCCACCTAAAAAAATCGGGCAAAGGCAGTATATCTCCTATTAAGCATGTCACTGCTCACGGGTACAGTGATGGAAGAGGATAATAGATTAACCACTATCAAAGGTCAGGTAATATTTGGGTGGTTACAAATATACTTTAGAAAGATTTTTTTATGAGTAAGAAGTATTCATTAAATCAATATTAATAAAATTAAAATCTTACTCCTTCCATGGTTTTCAGATAGATTACCAAGTTAAAATGAATCTAAATTTTACTTTCATTAAATTAAATCATCATTTCATTGAGTCTGGCTTGAGTGCAGTACATGTGTAAATCGATGCTCACCCGACCCAGACTTGAAAACCGTCAGCAATGTTTTGAGTCTCCAGCTTGAGCTTGGAAGCATTCAATTGAAGCCATTAGTAAAAGCCAGTTCAAAAGCCATTTCAAATTACTAAATCCAACAGACATTCCAATATTAACATAAAAGCACCTGTTGCTAAATTTAATGAGTTCCTGCCTGGTCATTCCTGAGGTGGCCAACTTACTTAAGAGTGAAAATGTACACATTTGGCTCAATAAATGAGTACTATTTAGGAGGGTGGAGTACTTATAATTTTGAGGAGGGTGGAGAGGAACCCAGATGTGGCATTAATCAAATTCTAATGAAAGGCACTGAGGGTTCCAAAGTGCAATATCCCATTTGATGGATGAATTAATACAGCAGAAGTGCTGTTTATCAGACACACAAATATGGACAGGAATATCCCTGAAAAATCTTCGCCACCGCTGGAATATGAACCAGAGCCCTTGGTATGGAAAGCCAGTTCTCTGACCACCACACCAATCAGGGGAACAATCATAATTCTCTGTAAAGCAGGTGCTTGTGTAATCAATGTTTTCAATCATGCTAATGAGAGCAAAAATGTAATCATGATTCTTCAAATTTTGTCAGATACTTTATATCACTTGTTTTAAATGCTGAAGTGCTTTCTTGAGCCAGAAGCTGTGAGTGCTGTGCTTCTGGAGCAGTTTGTATTTTGGATAATGATAATGTCAATGCAAAAGAAGGAACTGTGATTGTATCCCCAATCCCTCTTCAACTCCTGCACATGGTTTTTCATATAAATCTAAAGTAAACGTTTATCACTCTAATTATTATATGCTGGCTAAAACCACAATGGTAGCACATGCAGTACCATGGGCATAGCCAAGGGGGACCAGGAAAATGGGGGCATCTACTCCCACAATAAATCAAGTATATAAATAGAAAAATTCAAGACAAAAAGTAGAAATAAGATGTACAAGGGAAGATAAAGGTTTAGGAAAAATAGATATTAACTTCATAAACTAGTATTCATAGGCAAAACTCAAGTATTAATCAATTTGAGATACTTAGATAAGATTTTGAGAAAATAAATTTTCCATTCATGAAATTATGCTAGAAAACCGTCAAAACCATTATTGATGGAAAGAAGATATTACAACATTAATGAACATTTCATGGAATGCGTCCAAATTAAAGAGCAGTAATCTAACATGACAGATGACTTCACAAGAGAGTAATAAGACAAAAATATATCAAATGTTATCTGGGAAAATACTTTATCATGAGATCTTAGGCATATTCCATGTGAAAAGTCTATAAAAGTAACCTGCTTCATTCCAAAGGTATCAGTTGACTATTATCAAGGCAATTCTTGGATTATGCAAATCTAGGTCATGGATGACAATATTTCGTGCATCAAACCTTGACACTAAAGCTGTGTAAAAATATGACTTCATGTTAGCAATGCTTTTCACTAAATTTTATTGGACAGCCAGAGTGATTATTCCTTTTGTCTGAAAAATTGTCAACCACCATTCCTAAGCCCTTGCTCTGTCAGAAAAAATGGTCCAGAGTGATTCTTAAGTGGCCCTCTTAGATTAAATCTAACTCATGGATGTATCTTAAGGATAAGGAAATTTTCAAATTAAAGAAAACATAATTCTGGACATTGACAACATTTTTAAAATTCCTCCAGAACATATCATGATGCTTCTAAAAAGGGTGATGCATAAAAAAAATGAGGATATGGCTGGGAAGCAGATTCTGCAGCAGATCTAGGAATGGCACAAGATGCAAAGACTTTGAAAGAAACATTTAGGTTTCACACAGAACCAATTGAGAAGGCACTTAAAATTTTCATGGAATGAATTTGTATATTGAACATTGCTTTTGCTCACGTTCCACTATATTGTCATGCAATGAGTATGAAAAATGAAATTAAACAATTCATAGCTGATACAAGCATGGACAGAGACATTTAGAACTCTTCTTCACATATGAGACCAGGCAGCATTTTTTAAACAAAATGTCAACTTACTCGGGTGTCAAATGGAGCTAACAAACTTGATCCAGAGGCTGACTCTTGGGGTCGACGAAGCAGTACAACCCAATGTTCCATTGCAAGTCGAGTGGAATAGGCTAATCCTGGCCCATATATCATTGGCAGAAAGGTAGCAGCCATGTCTACCTTCTTCATGTAAAAAGATATGGTAAACTAATAAGACATACTTTATCAAAATTATGCACTTATGTAATAAATTAAACTGACATTACTATCAGAGGATTTATTGGGTTCACCTCATTGCCCCTCAGACAGACATGTTCCAAAGGAATGAACATAGAGAGGACTAGACAAATGTATTTGCTCAGACCAGCATCAAACTCCAAGGGCAACTTGTTGCATGAACCCTCCAGGGCTTTTTCATCAACAAATGATTTCGGGATGGGGTGAAGCGGCGACTCATGTGCAGTGGGAGAGAGAGAGAGAGAATGTGTTATGGGCACAGGACCAATTTAATCAGGGAATGGCTGGGTCATGAGGGAGATAGGTTTCTTCTTTTTAAATAAGATGTTGTTTATCCACTAAACAACTCTGGAGGATTGTACAAAGAGGGTGGTGAGGGAAGAGCAAGGAGAGGGAGAAACATTTGAGTGGAGCATCACATTAATTGGATCGGAAACAAGGTCCGTTGGAAAAGTAGATAAGGAAAGATCAGGAGCATTTGAAACATGATACTGGAGGAGGATACTGAAAATCAAATGGATAGATACAACAAGAGAAGATGAAGGACCCACATACTTGATTAGGAGAGGAAAGTACTAAATGGTATGCAATGTAGAAAATATGAGCCACATGAATTGGCTCACCAGAGACACAATGGGTACGCAAAGAGTTACAATGAAGGAAAAATAGAAGGAAAAGAGCCAAAATGAAGGCTTGGGGATAAAACATATACCCAATAGAGAGGAAAGTATATAAGAACTATCAGGAAGTATAAAAACAAGCATCAGTTATGGAAGGACAGTAGCCAACCAATCTTTGGATTGAATCACCAATTAATAAATGGTATGACGGCAGGGTAAGAAAAATTCATGTGGAGCATGGCACGCAATGGATTGGAGTCATGGACAGTTGGAACAGCAGACCAGAAAAACATCAGAAGCATTGAATGCACAGTGTTGGAGAGGTATGCTGAAGAGGAGATGGATGGATAAAATTAGAAATAAAGGAGTACATATGTATTGTAACCACCCGGCCCACAGGCCAAGGCACGGCCACTAAAAAGGACTATGGGGGAGGGGGATTTTTGGGGCAGGGGTTGAAACGGTAGGTGAGGAGCGCTGGCGATTCTGGGCGCCAGCCGCGGACTCTACGCGAGTGGAGTAACAAGGTAACAAAAAAAACGAAGAAAACCTGCGTCCTCGCCCTGGGGATCCGGGAAAAAAGGGGGTTTTTGCGTTGTCTAGCTGACTGGGGTTGAGAGAGAGACACACTCGGGGTCGGGTGAATTTTCAAACGCGTGATGACGGGTTCAGAATTGAATATTGAGGGCGACCAGAGGCAAAAAATTTCCCAATAACTTCCTTTAACCATATTTATTCCTTCGGAATGCACAATACTCATAAACAAAATTAATCAACTGGTAGTAACACTTAAGAAAAAATGGTGGGTACCAATCCTAACTTATTACTAATAAATATCGTGAAAAGACAAAGAAAAAACTGAAACATGACCCTCCGTCTGGGTTGAACTGGGTTGAATTAAGTAAACACATGTTTCTCCACTAAAATATGGCTAAATCCAACACAACAACATTTATCGCGGTTATGCGAACGCCACAAAGTCATTTGCTCCATTCTTGATTCGCCACTGCCTACCGATTCAACCTTTGCACGCCTTCATCAGCATGCCCTATGACCTTTATTGCCCAAGTATACGTGGTGATCTAGAAAAGAGATGCTGCAGTACATGCGGTATCTACTTTTCATCCATCACAAGAGCTGCAGAGCACCGGCGTGCGGTCCACAGTGCACAAGCTGCACCAGCGCGCAAAGTGCAACCCTCACGGATTGTCACACATCGAGCTACTGAGCTTCTGTGTGCAAGCGACAACAGTTTGAAGTGGCTAATCGCTAAGAGCGAGGTTGAAGGAGCAGATGATTTTACTGAAAATCACATGGACATATTGGTTCCAGTAGTCACTCTTGAGACCACACATGAGTCCCCGTGGACTGAATTAGGATGAGTAATCTTTCACGAATTATAGTAGTTCCTATTTAAGTATTTTATTGTTCGATTTTCTCACCGTGATTCTAGAGTACGTTCTCAGTAGTCTTAAATACTAGTCTTAACTAGTCTTGAATAAAAATAATTAAGCAAAATGTGTTTTTTAAAAAGTAAATCCAACGCAATCAAGCACAGATTAACGTATTTACACTAAAAATAAGTATTTTGAAAAATCTCACGTGAGATTAGGGGAAGGGAGGGGAGGGGGTCGAGCCAAATCTCACGACGTCTCACCAAGGGGGGAGGGTGGGGTCGAAAAATCGCCAAAATCGCCTCACGTAATTTATGTACGCCCCCAAAGATGTCAGAGAGAAAATGGTCAAGGTGACATTGAAGAAGATGGAAAAAATAATCAAATCAACAGTGCAGAAAGGAAGAGAGAGGATACGCTCGGATTTCAAAAACCACGAAGAAGATGAGGCGGGTTTGATGAGGAATGTATAGTGGCCAGTGAAAAGACCAATGTTACCAGAATGAGAATGCTACAGAGACAGACGCGAGCATCAGCACAATAATTTGCGAGAGCACGAACAGCAGCTTCTCATGTATGTAGACACAGGAAGAGAGAGTGGCATAGCACGAAGGTGGGTAAGATTGAAGAAATGGTAGCCGACAGGAAAATTTGACAGATGTAGGGTAAATAACGTCCGAAAAGAAAGGGCTTCAGGCAAGAGCTTTTATGATCAATGATAGAGAAAGTAATTTGATTGAAGATGAACAGAGATTGCTGAATAGGTGGGCCGAATATTTTGGAGATTTTCTAAATCAACGTGGAGCAGAAGAAGCTGAAGTTGTAGAAAATATCTACCAAGCACAGGAGGAGCCAAGATACCAGCATCTACAAGGCTTGAGACTAAATAAGTTATTAAAGCTATGAAGTGCACTAAAGCTCCAGGGGATGACTGAATAACAGCTGAGCTGCTCAAGTATGGAGGGGATATACTCCAACAGAAAGTACTCAATATTATTGTAATTGTGGCTGGAAGAGAAGATGCCAATAGAATGGTCGTGTGCCCTCGCGGACCTCTCCCGCGAGAGGATAAGCGGGTTGGGGGTCCCCGACCTTGAGTGATTAGACATGCTCCCTAGCTATACCGCCGGGGCCGTGTGAAGAGGGGTCGTGGGCACTGGGTTTACGGGTAATTTGGCTTGCCAGGTAAGAGGTTTCAAAAAATATGCCCGTTTCATTCAACAAAAATGAGCATGTATTAAAAAAAAACAACTTACAATGAACTCAAGCACTAATACCCTTCTACTAACTAATGAATTGATGAGATGAATGAAAAATGATGATCAACACAAATGACACGTGAATTCCCTTATTACAGCCACAAAACAAAAAAAAAGGCTTATGTTCGCACGCAGGCGATTTACTTAAATACTCCCCTTTCAAATCAACTGGGGGTTAGGGAGGTAATTATTAGTCCTTCCCTTTTCCATTGCAGTTATGATACAATTAACTATTTTTGGCGTAAATCACTCGCCGTTGTGAAGCACACTGTCGAAATGTGGGGGCTCATTGCTGACTTGATGGCTAGGAGGCTGAAATAGGGTCAGGTCGGCAACCTTACGTGACCGTTGACACAGGATTCTCGGCACGGGACAGCAACCGTGGCAGGCACTTGGTTCGTCCAAACTGGATCCTCTGGATTCTTACAGCGGACGCCGGGCTCAACACGCCAATCGTGGTCTCCGTGCACGTGTAGAATATTTTTGGGGGGTTGTGGTCCAATCAGCGGACGCGGTACTTCTTCTGCACCTTTTTTCCTCCAGCACTTTCAAGTCGCTTTCAAGTCACAATTCGGGCAGCGCTTCCGCACCGTAACCTTGCCTAGTGCATTCTTCCTTTTCTTCTTCTTCCGCGATCCCTTTATATAACACCCGTTTGTGGAGGGGAAGGGTACGTTTCGGAGAGGGGAAACTGGGGAAAGGGGAACACAATGGGTGGAATTCACACAACACACTAAACTCAAAATCAACTATTCCCTATGACTCATACTCCTCGCTCCACTGCATTTTAACCCCATTCACTCGACCTTCCCAGTTACTCCAATATCTCACACACGCACACATTTACTCGAATTCCACACACCTCCTCCCACCTTAGCAAGCCAAATAAAGGAAGGCGAAGGAATAGGTAGGGGAAGGAGTGGTTCGGGTGGAAAAAACAAGGTGTAACGGCTTGGACCGTTACAATATGTAGGATCGTAGCAGTTTTTAACGAAGCGCGCTGCTTTCCTTTGAAAGTTATTAATTTTTTTGGTTAAATCTTTTTAACCAGGGTCCCAAATGCTCGCGGCGTATTCGAAATGTGGCCTAACCAGAGCGAAGTAGTATCTCTCTTTCACTTTTTCATCCGAGGACCTTCCTATTATACGTTTAACAAAACCTAGTTTCTTCAATGCTGCGCCACATATGTTTTGCATGTGTAATCCCCGCGATATATCAGATGTTAAGGTAATTCCAAGATATTTTACTGTATCTGAAGATTTTATGTTTACTCCATCCACAGTTTAGGTATGGCATTTTTGTGATGACTTTCGCCTCATCGTCTCAATCGTCTTAGAACATCGCGTAAGATCGTGTAAGATATTATGGGCCGCCATAAGAAGAAAAGTTATGGCTTTTGTAACATTTGATACATTGGCGAATTGTTTTAGGTCTTTCTCTTGTTAGTTTATTGTATTTTTATTACTTCGAAAGAGCTCTTCTTATCTTAATTGTTGCTCTATATCTTGGTGATTGGTAACTAGGGGTTTGTTAACAGAGATGAGGGGATTGTTCGAATGGTTTGGAGTGTGACGGAACGTGTCACGGACTCCCGTAAGAAAGTTGCTTAAAATTGTAAACAAAATGAAGAAATCGATGAACAGAGGTTCGCAAAAATCATTGAATTGGTCCGACGTTTAATGACTTGCAATCCATCAAAGAATTATGGTTGAATTCATCATGGCTAACGTACAGTCATGCTGCCTCCATGAGGCCATGATGCGTTTTAGTCACATCAATGAAAGCCAATATCCAAATGATTGCACCGAAATGTAAAGAGGGCATTCGATTTAATTTGACGGTACTTACCGCTTGTGTAATCATGTGGATGACGCCACTCGCGGTGTCGTCTTCAGCAGTTACTACCGTGTAATTGAACCCAAATTCCTCGCGCAATAATTCCACGAACTGAAATGCGACGCCAACACCGTACAGTTTATTGGTCGTCTTGTTCATTCTGACGTCGCTCAGCGGCCAATCCTGAAAAGCGACATGAGAGAGTTCATTCAATGAAATGGTTCGAATGTGAGATAGGAATGCAAATATATGTCAGTTGGATTTCATCAAACTGTGATGGGTACCGTATTGGTTTGTCGGTGGAGAATACCGTCACCACATTCCAATGTCTACGGCACGGCGGTTGGTTGAGTAATTGTTGAGGTGACGGACAACGATTATTCACCTAGGCATGAATATATGAGGACCCCAGAAGTCAAGGGGTCTAAGTAACAAAACCATTGATTAGAGAAAACTTAAGTCAAAGTTGAAAATGTTTGGTACAACCCACTAAGTAGTTAAGAGGCATAGATAGCAGCACCTGTCAAGAAAATCACTTGGATCCCTTTACCACCTAAAAGATCTATATTTTCACATCCCATTCCTGTACCTAACTTATTTTTTCAAAAATGTCACTTAGACCCTTTGACTTCTGGGGTCCACATATATTATGGATTGTGACCTCGTCGCCAAAAACTGTTGTCTAGAATTCCTGAAACAAACAACTTTTTGGAAAGTGGTGCCGCCTAGTGTTGAAAGATGGAAGTTCAAATGTAAATACAGTCCACATATTGTAAATAAACGTGTCTTATCGGTTTTACCATGAATATACATGGGTTTTACTTACAAGTAATCATAATGCAGTGGATAACAAATGTAGTAATACACGCGGGACGTAATTATACACTTTTTTAATATCGTCCGGTCAACAGATATGTTTACTTCCTCTCCAAATTGATTTACACAAATTCACAATTAACTTCTTTGCACTTCTTGAATATCGCTATACGGAAATGTAATAATTATGTGAGGTGACTTCATGAGTATTCCCAATTGCCATCATTGCAGTGTAGGGAAAAAGGAATGCACTTACCGCCGCCTTGAACAGATTCTTATTTTTCAATCTACTTCTCCTATTTTGGGTCCTCGTAGACGCATACCCTGTTTTGCAGCCTGGTACGAAACAAGTTCTGTTTAAACAAGGCATTCTAATTTCTTTATTTAAACCGAACGGGCTTAATGCATTCAAATTAGAATCAGAGTCTAGCAAACATCGTCGTCAGCACACGATGGACGTTTCATAAACCTCTTACACATTTTCTGTAATAGATATTTCCTATCTAGCATCTACAAAGTAACTTTTAGATCACGAAAATAGCAAGATTTTATTCAAAGCATCAATAATTCATATCTCCTCGACCGTTATTGAATATTAACCACAGTCTCACGTTATCAACAATAAACTACGTCTATTTACAATAACAACTGAAAAGACTGTAATCGAAGTGGCGCCAAGGACTGGGCGAACTAAAAGAGGAAATTTAGGCAACACGTAGCCTAGGCAAAAATTCCAAACATCCAAATCCATAATATATATTCATGCACCAAGGATTCAAAACGATGGAATCTCGGGAAATCCGGGGGATGTGACGACGCCACCGCACCACCCCTCCGCCCCCGATAAGTCTGATTCTTAGCCCTGTCGAAATTCGCGTGGCTGTGGCGTCAAAACTTCCGTCTCTCATAGCGCCGGAGACTCCGAAGCCGGGATAAATAGCCCCCTGAGATCCATAGCACACTAACAATACTGATTTTTGTGACATTTCTGGACTCTATTGTCGCCATACATTCGCTGCTTTAAGTAGTGAATGCTCGCGGTTAAGGATTAACCATCTTAAAATGCTTCTGCCAAGCATATCAACTAAACATCTACATAGGGGAACACATTCATTTCATATTTCATCGTTTACCTTTGAGCTAAATTTATAAAATCGTAAACGAAATGACACCGGCGTGGATGTTGGATGAAGAGCGGGAAATTATCGTATTGACGCACTTCTCTGAGAAGACGACGAGTCCTCAGGAGAGATGAATAAATAATACAGTAAAAGTTGGAGGTTGGAGCCATCGGAGAGAAATATTGACTGCATGTTAGCAAAAGGCTGTGCTCAACATATGACCAACACTTTCATTCTGAATTCTATGTCGTAAATTCTAATTTATGCTAGCGTGGAATTTGGTACATTACTACAAGGTACAAGGTTGATCGGTTGGGTGGAGTGCTGTGATGTAGTATGTATTACATCATGCATTAGCGAGATACAGAGTATATTGTAGATTTGTAACACACTTGTGAGGTGGTCTGTATTAGGATAAGACAGCAATGCGAGGAAACATACTTGTATGGGGTGGAGAATTCTATCAGCATATCCCACAGATATATGAACACGGGTGAAGCGGGTCCTGGCTTATCGGAGACAAGACAACATCCATGTTGGAAAATGGCAGGAGTTTCAACTTTCGTCTTAAAATGAATTTTTTATTGGGTTATTTCCACTGTAGAATAGAATAGAATAAGTTTAATCATGCTCTGGGTTTCCCCATAAAAGCAAAAAAAAAGAATATAGATATAAAATTCTGCTTTGATCAAAAAAATAACACAAATATATATGTACGTGGCAATCATCTCACAGTGATGAAAAAGAAAAAATTTCACAGTCAATGATAATTAACACTTAAAACAATGGAAAATATAATACATAACAAAGGAAAATATAATATCAATCACAAAGAGATAACAAACAAACAATAATTTCTCCGATCACTTTGAAAACATAAAAATCTATAACAGGATACATATTTCTAGTATCGGCATATATGCTGGTTATGGTAATAATTAAAAAGTTTTTCCTTGAAAACAGACAGAAAGGAAGAATTTTTTTATAGATAACGGCAGGGAATTCCAGAGATTAGAACCAGAGATGAGAAATGATTTAAGGTATGTGCGATTCTCTGTAAACTCGTAAATGGCTGTCCGAACCGATTTTTTTAATAATAACATTTAATAAAATAAATATCACTCTTTATTTAAATAAAAGACTAAAACTTTATAGCGCAGTTGTATTTAGAACGATAACAATTTTACCTATTTTTCTACATATTTTCAAAGCCCTAAAAATACAGTCCCCTGGCTGTCCCATTCCCAGAATTCCCACTTAGAGGTAATATTAAAAAAAAAAAGTCACTAAGACTACATCAATGTGGCAATTAATATCTAAAAATAGAATAATTAAATTACATTCTTTTCATAAAAGAAGGTCTAGTTACGTATTTTTTAAATTTAATAATGTCATGTAAATGTTGTCCGAAGTTTTTTCAAACAGTCCTCTGCCAAAAGTTCAAAGCTACAATAGAAAAAATCTGTTATGTTTAAAAACGTTGTTTGGCGTGAAATGAAATGCAATCAGTGTGAAGTTGGTAACATTGTTGAGAACGGCGGCGGGACGCCATTGTGTTTAGTGTCCGAGCGTCATCTGTGAGGGGAGTATGCGTCTTGGTCGCTGCGACATACTCTGGTAAGTGATTTCATTAATGTTAATTAGTGTTATTGTACAAATATATTATTTATTATTTCTATTATTTGTGTCGAAATCTATTGGTTGCTTTGTAACGAATTGTTTCAATAGTTTCAACGCCCTATACCTCGGACAAATACATGAATGTATTTGTCCGAGGTATAGGGTGGAAGAGGTAGGAGGGGTCAGTTTTAGTGGTTCTAAGAACAGAGACTGATTTGGATTTGAACATGGAAAAGAGATAGACTGGATATTTATTGCAGAAAAGAGTGAAGAGAAATGACCCAAGTAAATGTTTCCTCCGATAAGAGGTCTTAAGCCATGACAAGTTGTGAAGGGGGTGGGAGAAAAAACTGTAAGCATGATTGTATTCTCAAAAATTCTCATTAAACCAAATATGTTGAATCTTAGTGCTTAAGGATGCAAATATCTACTTTACCCCATTCTGCCGTTACTATGAAAACTAAATCATGGGGGACTTCATCCATCAGTACTCCTATTATGTTGATGCTAGAGTTGTCGTCTGCTGCTATAATGCCAGCCGACTGACGTGATGCCCAGAACGGGGACTGATTTTGGTCTACAGGAACGTCGTTTGCATGAGCACCGCCATTGGCCACAGCGACGAAAAAGTATTTATGAATTAGGCGACTTTAATAATCTCCAATTGGCAATACTTCCGAGGGCATATGTGATAACCATTCATGAAAATAGGCATTCGATTTCATCGACGGTTTGAGCGACACGTTTCAGAACAGACGCAGGAAACGGACCGTTTCCGTGACTTCCGATGCAATTCAAATTAAAATCGATCTCCTCGATTTTTCCTGAATTTCCTAAGTTTAAATTTTTCGATTTAAAAATTTCCTAAAAACTCATTGTTATCCCCTTGGTATTGGTTCTGGCTTTCGTCACTGCACAGGGCGAGTGTTGCGAGGACAAAAAAATCGGTCGCCGCTCACTCTGAACGTGGCGATGCGAAGCGTCTTCCCTCGGAGGGCCGATTTCTCCGGCGACCGCTTCTCCGCCATCTCCGTTTCGGGCGTCGTCAACATTTCCACTCCTCTGAGGTCTCCGAGTGAAGATGTTCCTGGGGAAAAAATTAAAAACAGTGGGAAAAAGGAAATTCAGACTTAAAGATACCCGCGAAATATTTCGTGACAACGGAATAAACTTAATAGGGATGAGTCGATTCCACTTTTTTTTATTCCGATTCTTTCAAATCGATTCCCGATTCTCGATTCTGATTCCATCGATTCTCATCCCTAATTATACCAGCAGCGTACGAATATTATTTCAAAATACAAGTATTGGCTGAAATAAAATAACTAAGACAATTAAGTCGCTCAAAAAGTATATTTATGAACAAATAGCAAATATATATCCCCAGCTTATTGAGGTAGTACATAAAAAGTACAAATTGACGATAGCCTACACCCAAAATTACTGAGACAAATATGATGTGATAAATGAAATTTGATTTGAATATTGATATATCTGGAATCCATGGAATCGGAATCGACTTTAGGCGATCGATTCTCGATACCGATTCTTATTCTGAGAATCGATATTTGGATTCGGAATCGAGAATGGAATCGAGAATCGATATTTGTATTCGACTCATCCATAATTAATATTTAATGAGGCCCAAGTGGTTGCTCCGTTTGTTATTTTATGATATGACTAGCTGTGCCCGGCATGCGTTGCATTGCCTCTTTTTCTTTCTTAGCAGGCACACACATAAAAAGTACACACTCAACAAATTCAATAATTTCAGCCTTAAATTTGTAAACTAAACCGGTCGTGCAATAAATATTCTGAGTAAAACTTACAAAGTATGCTGATTCCTGAACATGAAAAAAGTACACACATTGGCATGTACAAAATTCCTCCAATTGCCTACTTAAATTTGACAAATAAAATACTCCATCCTGAATTCCCCACTGATTTTTATACTTTTCATGGTTTGACCCACAAATCTTTTCCGGAATCAAAATTGGTCCCTAAACGACTTTTAGACTCAGTCCAATGAATTCCTCGTACCTACACATAAATTTGTAACGTACAAATGATGCCATGAGTTTCCATTCCATGCCTATGCTGGGGCTTCCAGGTTAATAAAATATTATTTTGCTGAAGCAGTACAAACATTAAAGATTTTCGAGCTAAAATGTACAATTTTAGGAAAAAGCGAAGGATATACGAAAATCGAATGCAAGAATTTAAAATAATCAGACAAAGAGACCACTGCACCAAAATATATTTTACGCAAAAATAAATTACGTACCTTTTAAAACAAATAATGTCTCACTAATATGATTCTGATGCACGTGATTGAGCAACTCGTAAACGATCTGCTTCGCTTGCTTGATTGCCGCTCCTCCAATGGATTTAATAATTCAGAAACCTTCAGGGGCGAGCGCACAACAATTCAATGGTTTCTCAATTTCTATTGGTTAAAATAAGAACATCTCTCATTGGTTAAAATAAAGATCGTATTTGAAAAATTATGTTTGGATTATTAGCTTACCCGTCGGGCGTTGTTGCACGAAAAGTATTCGAAAGATTAAGAGGGCCTTGGGGGTGGGGGGGGGGGGGGGGGAGCGGCGATATTTAAAACATTTTTATACCTTCAACCTTCGAAACCTTCGCAAGAGTGTACTCAACAACTTCTTCAAGTTTCTTGGCGATTCGTTTAATTAAGATTTGATTTGATGTTTATTTTTGTTTGTTTATTTGGTTGTCAAGGAAAATGCGTTAAAAAAATCGATTGAAAAAGAGAGAAACATCATTCTTTTGGGCATGATACCACTAATTTTAGTAGTATCATGCTTTCGGGTATGCGATAAAATGAATTTCAACTCTATATCTTTAGTTAAAGTTGTTTTAAAAAACGAAATAATTAACCGATGCACAAATTCCAATGCTTAGAATTCCTAATCGGCTCAACTAAGCAATATGAATTCCAACAGCAATAACCGAAATCTGGTTGTCAAGCGAATATGGTATTGTTGATTTCACTGAAAAATATGTGTTTCTGCAGCTAAAAACGCAATTTTCAGTCAATTACGAAGTGAAAAGGATAATTAATTGACAGAATTAAAAACTTCATTCATTCAGACATTTAATTAAAAAATTTCAACTCTCTATCTTGAGCGGAAATAATTTAAAAAAGTAAAAAATGAAACCACTGCACAAAACCCGATACGTACCGCGAACCATCTAAGGGCCCTGAGACTCCCACCTAAAGGGCCCACCTAAGAGGGCCATGGGACTTTTATGGGCCCTGAGATCATTTTAAAGCAGCCTATAACTTTCCTCCTGCCTTGAACTATTACTCGGCAAAATTTCAGCACGTTAGGATTAAAACTGAGGTTAGGATTATTAGCTTACCCGTCGGGTGTTGTTGCGCGAAAAGTATTCGAAAGATTAAGAGGGCCTTGGGGGGGGAGGGGGGGCGATAATTAAAAAATTTTTATACCATAAACCTTTGAAAGAGTGTAATCAACAACTTTCCAAAGTTTCTTGGCGATCGGATGAACAGTGTAGTAATGCATACAGGACACACAGACATACATTCGTTTATATATATATAGACTATTGCGTGAATCTACCATATTGTTGGCCTAGGCGCACAACTTGAAGTAGTAATTGTGCACTTAGTGATTTGAGGCGTAACTTACGTCATATCTGGAATTGTTACAAAAGAGGATGTGCGTAGACTGTTTATTCGGGCGTCACCTCATGCGCCTAAGGTCTAAGGTGGGGAAATGACGGTAATTCCAATTGAAGGCGGTTCCGCAATGAAACGACATGCATTTCATTAAATTATTATTCTAGGTTCTCATAAAAAAAACTATGCTCTCCCTATTATTCCACCAAAAAAGATATTACCTTTCCTCGCTATTTTTATTGAAAATCGAACATAAAATGGCACGGTTATAAATACGGCACAGGAGAAACAAGGGGAAACTATTATTTTTCTCTCCAATATAAATGCCATGTTCGCGGAGAGAAGACGGGTTACATGAAGCGAACGTCTAAGGGAAATTTACTGAAAATAAAAAAGACGCACCTTAAAAATTTAATTTTTCAGTTCTTAGCTGATTACTGCCATAATTTAAGTCAACGTTCTGTATGAAAAGGCGCTGTTTTGGGCCTCAATCGCGATAAAAATTGTCCCTTTAAAAAAAGATTCGTGGGGAATATCAGTCTACGCAGACTTTGCATTAGTTTTGATTTTTAACAGCTAACACTAGTCATCAGCGAAAGCCGTATTTTTACATGTCAAATATACATGGTATTTTTAGTGTTAGTTTCGACTCACACAGTCGTCGAGGACTACTTGAGGTTAAAAGCAGACAAGACAATCTGCAAATCCGACAATTTTCGAAGACGGGCTCATCTTTATTTCTTATGTCTCGTTTGTATGTGGTTTACAAGAAGGAAATTACGCAAAGGATGTTCTCAGTTCATATTATTGAGGTAGATGGAGAGGGCATTGCGTCATCAAACTGTTGCCTGGCAACCGACATAACAACCGCGCTGTTTATCCCTCCTCTTCCCTTGCTTTCCTTTGGATATCACGACGGGACGGACGGACCAGCGAATGTAAAACAAGCACATCCACCATATGTTTGATACTTAAGGCAAGTAACGCTTGAAAAATACATTGGATACTTATTGTAATGGGTTCTACTCGATTACACCATAGCTTTCCCCGAGAATGCGGATTCTTATAAATTTAAATGAATGCATAACATATGTCAGGAGAATCCGTATCGAAGACCTATATGCATACTGATTTCTAGTAAGTTATCGATGGAGAATGTAGAAAAATTACAAAATTAGCGCGTCAGCACGTAAGCTCTAAAGGAAAATGGGGGTTAACGAAAATGGCCGACGGGCCACGCCCACTTTTACAGCTTTTCGGCAAAAAATTCTTACCACCACCACACACCGACACACACTCAACCAGACCGCGTTGTGCCACCGACGCCGACAGTTCGGCCGATTTCGAAAAACATTTTTAAAAAAACAGCCATTTTCGCTCCAGGCCTCGCAGCGCGAATTCCGTGAAGTGATGATGAGACTCCCGAGGATGGGGTCGAGAAAAATTTCCGTCCGGGTAAGATACTCCATCTTCTCCAACGCCGACGTTTCGATTAATGGAGGTGCCGGTTAATATAGTGTCTCTCTCAGGTCAGGTCGATTGTGATTGGCGGAGGCGCTTTTACTTTCCCCACCATTTATAAGAATCCGCATTCCCGGGGAAAGCTATGGTGTAATCGAGTAGGACCCATAGCAATAAGTAAGTATCCCGCCCAAGTGGTGGGAAAACTAAAAGCGCCTCCACCAATCACAATCGACCTGACCTGAGAGAGACACTATATTAACCGGCACCTCGACACCCGGCATCAACGGCCCTGATGACGATGAATAAGTCATTCATCGAAACGTCGGCGTTGGAGAAGATGGAGCATCTTACCCGGACGGAAACCCAAGAAGAATTCATAGCAGTCATTTGCCGGGAGAAAGTGAAATTCTACGGGTAGGTGGAGTCGTCACAGCCACTGAGGTAGGTGGACAGGACGTGACGACATCATATTGTAACGCGGCAACCGAGATATCCACCACATTGCTTCCCCCCGTCACTTGCCCATCATTCCTTCTGGATGCCGGTGGAGGGTGTGGTGAATTGGGGGCGGGGAGGGAGAGAGGATGCATTGCTAATATGCGGATATGAAGCGAGCATATCTGATGCTGTGCTCACAATTTAAGGTTGTTAACATTTCCACGAAGAATCATTTAGTTGTTACTCAGAGTTATGGATTGTAACCGATTGGGTGTGATTTGTTTGGGAATACGAATTATCATCAATTTAAATAAATAAAAATGTACGTGCAGGAGAATGGACAATAAAAATGCATTTACACGATATCGATGTATTTATGTGGAGTTAAGTGAGTTGTCGATGGAAAACATTGTAAAATTAATGCTGGAATGAGTGCGTCAGTTCCCGCGAGAGCGCAGTGGCGACTGTTGTGTGGGGAACATGCCTCGATGAGGACGGGCCGCGTCACAGCTTCAATCATCGGCCACCGTAGCCAGCGCCCTTCCCTCCCAAGATTAAAGCCGTGTCCCAATTCGTTAGGCATCAGGGAGGATGCGGTTAGCTACCTAAATATTTAGACGCCTTTCGCTAAGGGAGCTTGATTTGGGACATCCTTCGCTAGTGTTGCCGTCTACCGAGCTGGAAACGAATGAAAAACATATGAGTTGTTAATAAAGGACTGAATGAAACAAATGAAACCTAAAATAAAACATTTTTGGCGCCTGTGGCTACCTTCGTATGCGTTGTGAGATTTGGAAAGTGAAATAACATTTTTTCATCCATTTCGTTGTTTGGAGATTCGTTAGTTTTTAGTTTTCGGGGTATTTAAGTTTGTGTAGGTGTTCTGGGATTTAAATTCCTTTTTTTTAAGTGTACTAAGTAGAATTTTTCTTTTGAAGTCGGGTGTTGGGTTGCGAAATATTAGAGAATTCTTTCATTTACAGACAAAATACTTGCCGGCCATATTTTCCACTTTTAAACTACTTCCCTGTGTACGATTTTCCTTGTACGACGCATGCAGTACTTTGCATGATGGGAAATTCAATATGGAGGCGGATTTAGGATAAACTCCATCTACCCTAAATTTCACTCCCGAGAAAGGCACCTAAATCCGCTCCCCCATGATGCCTAACGAATTGGGACACACTTCAAGATGGCGTCCTCCCTAAATCTGCCGATTTAGCGGCCTAAATGGCGAATTGGGACACAGCTTCAGAGACACCGTGAACCATTTCACTCACCATTTTTCGGGACGACGTTGGCAGGAACCATGACACTGGAGTGATCGGATGCGACGATGCGTTCCTTCGTCTGCACCACGGGAGAAGCACCTGCGGCGCCATCGACCATGAGAATTGCGGCCGCGAGAACAATGCCCGATGCCAGTGCCATTTCCGACAGATGACACATGATTATTGTTAGCGTCGCCAGAAATACACTCGCCTATGTGTCTTCCTCGTGGGGCACTGCCTTAAAAAAAAAATACCAACCAAATTCAATCACGAGTAGAGAATCCCATTCCCCAGAAGCTGATGGCAAACTTGCATTCACTGAATTCCGGGGTCAATCGGGATTGGCGGCCGTGGATTTACACATTGAATATCTAACTGAACCAAAGTCTCACACACAAGTTATTCAATATACAACGACATTTTGCCATCCTGCGTCCGTCTCAACCACTCACTCGCTATCGCAGATTTGATTAAACGCAGGTAAATTCGATTTTCCAGCAATCCATCGAACGCGATTACGTTGCTGAATGCAGAAAGGTCAGTTTCACTAGAAAATGAGTTTAGACAAACCGACGACAGTTATTTTGGCAAACCCGCTCTTCTTTGAAGTCGTTTCAAATATATTTCAGTCCTTCGGTGAGTCCGCAGAGCATGCATGTCCGTTAGCTTACACCACCACACTTACCACCCCCCGGCACTCATGAAAAATCACGAGGCTGACCTCAGTCGTTCAGAAGGTCTTTTGTGGAACGTCAGTTTCCAAGGTAACTCAGTAAAATTAATTCCATTTTCCTCTCTTGTACGCGGCACTCAGCGATCGTCATTGTAGTGAAAATGGTCCCATTATTGACGTCACGAATTTTTTAAAAATCTGCTATTTAATACACATGGTAGCGGCTACATGATAAATTTTGCAACCGCGGCAGCTTGTAAACCCAGAGCGAACGTTTATTTTAGTGCGTATATTAGTTTATGATCGAGCCTTAATGGCGCCACCTAGAGGAAGACCTGCTGAAACGAAACTGACCGGACGCTTTGCTAAACGACATGGAGAAAATGGAAGAGGCACGAAGGGGAGATTTTACTGCGAAGAAAAACAAACAAAAGAAAAAAGGCACATTCTTTGAGGGGTGGAGAAGAAACAGGAGAGAAAATTGTCCTGAGGGGGGAGGGAGTGAGGGGGGGAGGAATCGACAGAGAAGGGATGAATAATTATTTTTTTCTGTCGTCACTCCACCCGTTGACGGGGTGTTATCGGTCGGTGCGGTGCGAGGCCGAAGTGACATCTAGAGGTGAGCAAAGAGGGATCCGCTGGTGTTTGCCCAGCGGTGCACGCAAGCGAAATAGAATGGGAAATGGGGTGGGGGAGGTCACGAGAGGAGAAGGCGGGCGAGTCAATTGGGTGCGCAACCAAGGTCAAGAAAAATGGGACGGAGACATGCGAACAGTCGAGGGGGTGCAGGGACGCAAACACACCCAGGTACCCCTTTGGAAGTCGTGCGTGCCCCCGCGAAGGTCGAACGAATGAGCTTCAAGGGGGCCCGCCCCTTGACCCAGTCAACGCGATCCCCTCGGACATGATTCTCACGGTGACATTTCATTCTTGACATTGGTCGGCAATGGGAAATCGAGGACAATTTTGGATATAGTTCTCGATTACAAAATACCTGTTGAAAACATTAATGAATTCAAATGGGCAACTTCAAGCACATATTTTTTAACCTTAATTTTTCACCAGTTACTCAAAGTAGGTAACTAACGCGAATTTTCCATGATAAAATTATTTTCATGGTGGATATGACTCTGATAACGTACTTACTTACATACCAATCATGCCGTTCCCTTCCGGGGTAGGCAGAGTCACTAAGTTTCACTCATTAATACATATTTCTACACCTAACCCTGCTTCAATAATTTCCTCCATACTGACCTATCCTTGAAAACCTCTTTTGCCTCATTTACCCCCATACACTGCTTCATACACGCCCTCCTGTTTTTAAGACTCCTAATATTCCTCTTCCTAAGAATTTCCTCAACCACATTCAACCACAACTTTCTCGGCCTACCTCTACCTCTCGCACCATTCATTACACTCTTATATGTCTGGTTCGTTATTCGACTCTCATCCATTCTCTCAACATGGCGTAACCAACGAAGCACACTCCTTTCATACACGTCCATTACTGGAGCATCTAACCCACATTCATTTATTACCCTCTTATTCCCGACCCTATCCATCCTACTTTTGCCGCAAACACTCCTCAGATAACTGTTAAAACCAAATAAATTCAGATTCTGTTGTAAAGTACGCATGGCAAATAATACAGGATGCGAGTGAAGTACTTATTGTTTTTCATGACGCTTATAGTTATTAAGTAGGTTATATCGCGACTTATTGTTTCTATTGTTGATAGGGAGAGGATTTTGGCTGCGAATACGTTCAAATTCTCCGTGGTTATTACGCTGCTAGAATGTTTTCCCTATGAATGATTACGACTGAGAATGCCATTATTTAGCCCGGGTCGAAAAGCTCATATTCACGCGCTAGTACTTTAAGAATCTCCAAACGTTGAGTCCAAGATAAATGTCAATAAAAACCTATCGATAATAATAATAAAGGTTCTTGCCACGAACAAGGTTCTTGCCACGAACGAGGTATTTGCCACGAACACGTTCGCGGTTCCCACACTGCTGTACACCTTCGGATGCATGAAATGGAACATCAGCGAGTCGCAGAACCTCGACAGGGGAACGAGGAAGATTATGACCATCTATAGAAGTCTTCATCCAAAATCATCCGTCGCCAGACTGTATCTCCCTCGCAGTGTTGGTGGTAGAGGTCTGTTGAGCGTGGAGTGTCTCCACAACAGAGTTGTCCTTGGAACAGCATGCCGAGTGCTCAAAAGCAGAGACCCCCTGCTCAGTCTCGTTTAGAGACCACGAAGGTGCCGGAGTAGGGGCGTTACTCTTCCAGGCGGCCAAGAGGGCAGCGGACGAATTACTCCTTTTCTACCACCAGGCAGTTGGAGGCGACCAAGCCTGATATCGTTCTCCTAGACCACCTCTCACGCTCCATGTTCGTCATAGAGTTTTAGGTCCCGGCTGAAACCAACATGGATGCAAAGGAGGCGGAGAAACGGACGAAATATCAAGACCTGCTTTTTGAGCTTCGGCAAATATACCCAGGACACTCTGTTAAACTGGTAGTCCTTATCATAGGTGTGCTCGGTGGAGTTAAGGGCTCGCTGATACAGAGCGTCAAGTGTATTCCGTCCTGCGTGGCACAGGCGGAGTCACTTGCAGCTCGCATGCAGAAGGCCGTCATACTTGGGTCCTTCCGTCTACTCCGTACGCACAATCCAACCGCCACTGATCCGATGGGTTTCGGATGTGGCTACGAACTCTGCACCGCCCCTCTCGAGTTCTCGGCCATTATGATGGCAACGCAACCCAATGTTTGCCGGGAACTAGGAGCGGGAATGTTACCAAAGTAACGATACAAATAATAATAATGTCGTCTTCATTTCTGAGCGATATTAGGGTTACCAAGCCCTCTCTTATATACAACTCATTACAATAAGGTAATGAGGTTATGGACTTTACGTTGCTCAGATTTCATATCGCCGTATTCTTAGTTCAGATATTGCCCTCGCGTGTCACGACACATATCACGTGTCTTTCTACATACGCAGGAATACCAAGAAATTTCAAATCGTCACCATCAAAGAGTCATAAAAGTGACCATGTCGACTTCATAAGAAGTGATTACCTATGCGTACATGCCCATGCCAATTCTCCTGAGAAGTGGAAATAGGTCTGTCACACTATAACGCATTCCTGCCGACATCGTCACTCAACCTGGAGTCACGGGTGGACATTACAATGGAGTAAATTAGTCGGAGTCGTCCTCAGAGGGACATTCCGATTGGGCAGCATGACTTTCATTAAAATATGTCACTTTAATAACCGAACAGAAGTCGTGAGTGAGTGATTATCAGACACTCCCTGTCGGTCCGAATCTTAAGTATGGAGTTGAGTGAACCGATCTGAATCCAACTCAGAAGTTTCAGTTTGGGATTTTAAAGAGTAAGGTGTTTATTCTCACCGGGCATTTTATCGTACTTCGATTTTCCCTTCTTATTTCGTGCCATGTGCGGTTGCAGTGATTGAGAAACGAAACCGAAAGATTTGTACTTTTTAGTGCAGATTCGTACCGGATCTCATCCATGGTTACGGCGATGAAAATGTTGACACATTAAAATTGGATCCATATCGTTAGTGTCACGAGTCATTTTTACAATTTAATGTTGTCCGTAAGTCACTATTTACACGTTCCAGTTTCCTTTCCATTCATGACGCCAGTCGATGACGTCACATTCTAGGATTCTAGTCGCCATGTCCGCGTTTACACTGTGGGTACACGCATTTGGAAATCATTCAATAGATGGCACGAAGAGCGCAGCCTTCATCCAATTAGCGCTTTCCAGTCCGCAGCAGAATAGAGCGCCCGGCTAATCCTTTCCGGTCAGCTTTCACGTTTGATCGAGTAGTCACGCCACCCGGAATAGATTGGAGCGCATGCGCAGGACGCGTCATAGGACAGGAATGGAAAGGAAACTGGAACGTGTAAATAGTGACTAACTATAACTATAACAAATTTTCCAGTAACAAAGTTCCGTCACGGAGAGTGTTCACGAATTAAAATATTTGGGAGTGACCTTGGACAATAAATTATGTTGGGATATGCATATCAACAGTGTAAACAAATGCCCGCTTCAGTTCCAAAGAACGATATATTCTCGATCGATCTCTTGTTCATCCCAAGCTTAAATATGGCATTATCTGCTCGGGAGGTACTTCTATGAACACCTTAAAACATGCGCTAGCATTGCAGAAAAAAAATAAGAATTATTACGTCGAATGACTACTATGCTCCCTCATATCCATTATTTGTAAGCCTTGGAATATTACCACTTAGACATTTGTATATCTATAAGGTCCTGCGAATATATTATGCCAGAAGTGGAATAATGCCAGGTGTTGAAGGCAAATGTCAGTATAATTTAAGAAATAATTTGGATTATATACTACCGAAGCCAAGAATAACTTATAAATATAAAAACAAATAATGTATAAAAAAATCATTTCTGTACATGGAACCTAACATGTTCAATTCATTGCCAAAAATAATAGAAAGATGCAAATTTGGTAAAATACTTTTAAAAATGGTTAAAGAATGGCTGCTCTCCCATAAAAAGATTGAATCTTTTTTCTGATCCCTTATGTGAATTAAGTGTTAAATATTATACAAAATTTTAAATTTTGCAACTTTTTTCTCCAAATATTATTATAAAAATTCTCAAAATGTTTAATATAGTTTCTTTTGTTTTATGACAATGTTGAATGTGTTCAAATATTTTGCTGTTCTTTTGTTTTTCGTTCTTCACTCTTAAAAGTACGTCATTCATAACCAAACAAAATACAACTTGAAATTTCAAAAATGGTTAAAGGCTGTGTTTTTATGTTTATATTTAATGTAATTTTCCGATTTTGTATTATTAATTTGTAAATACATCATATCACTGCAGCTTAAATGAAGGGAACATTGTACAAATTGCTGGTGGCTCAGTTCAGGTTTCAACCTTGGGGTCCACCTAGAGCTTTCATTTCCATGTTGCACTTTTAATATATTTCTTAATTTATTGTAATTTAAATGAAAGTAAATAAATTATATTACTTATTCTATTTTTGCACGATTTCAAATGATCAAACAGTCAAGAAAAGCAAGACAAGATGGTACATAATACAGGATGCTAGTGAAGTACTTAATGTCTTTAATAACTGGCATGGCTACAACCTTGAGTGGCTGACTACATTCGAGCGAAATCCAAAGACTGTATTGTCGTGTGTAACTATTATTGTAAACAAGAGAGTTTGATGATATCGTTTGTACTTATATACCGAGGACGCGGTAAGTTCTTCGACCAAGAAAACAGTGGCACCCTTTTCATATTCGTAAGATGAATTTCTTCCAATACCTTGCAGATCGTCCCTATTCGTACGTCCGATTGTTTACGAATACTCATAAACAACGAAAAATATCAAATCTACGATATTTTTCGAGCAAAATTTGGATGGTATCGAATAAAACTTATCAGCTGATGTATTGCTATGAATAATTTCAACAGTTTCAGGCAAGATATCGTGGAAGTTCGTTATATTATAACAGAAACAAGGACTGCACTTTTCCACACGATATGCATCACATTTGAATGCGACCCTCTACTAAATATGTCTCGTACCAGATGAGGATGGCTCTGTGAGCTGAAACGCGTCGAACGAATTGAAATATCTTGTGGAAAAGTGCAATTGTTTGTTTCTGTCATAATATCGCTATGACTGTTGAGAAGATGCTCGTGTCGAAGATTTTCTGGAATATACTGATGATTTTCGTGAAATAATAAGGAAAAAATAATCAGCTACCATTCCCATTGACGACAGCCTTGATGCGGTGGAAAGGCTTGCATGTTCCAATGAACACCAGACCTAGAGCATCAATTATATTGCAGCTGGAAGGATCACCCATGCTAGGTAGGTCGACAGTTAGGAGATGGACGAAAGGTAGAAGTAGAACGTGATGGTGCCACGATGAATATACCGTTCAGAAGTAGGGGTGGGGAAGCCCTTCCAACCATCAATTTCCCTGAATAAGAAAGTCAATCGTAGATAATTGAATCCAGGCAACTACGTGACACCGCTCACTGGGGTGGGTGTCGTGCCCAGCATCGGGGGAGATATTGCCTCCGAGGTGGTCATAAGACGAAATCCTTGGTCGCCTGGCATCGGAGGATGTCTACAAGGGCTACAAGAGTAAAGAGGAAGAAAAAAGACGAAGAGAGAGAGATATGAAGAAGTAAAAAAGGGATTTGAAACGCAAGGATGTTTACAAGGGCTGAGAAGCTAGAAAATATTTAACAAGAAAAGGAGAAAAGAAAGATAAAGCTATAATAGAAGCTATTGATAGAGAACAAGTTATACTGGAGTTGTGTAAGGTGAGGCGGGGGTAGAGCGCAGACTTATCGCATTTAAGATATTAGACCTTTCTTATTTGGTTAAAATAATTTAATTATCCATTTAAAATATCGATTTGGTAAAAATTATTTAATTGGTTGATATGTTGATCTTTTTTTATAGAAGGATCATATTGGTGCATAATATCGTGGGCCTCAAACAACCTGTAGGCAGAATACGACATAAATCCCAATTATATAGTCCCTCCCCAAACGCTAGAGTGGGCTTTACAGCGAAATCCACTGACATTTGCGGCGGCACCCCGACAGCTCAAACAAGTAACTGACTTATGATTTACAAATATCCGCCCCGATTATCCGTTTCCTCACGCTAATGATTTGAAAACAGGACGACGTCAAGACAGCGCTTGCGTCTCTATGGGAACTCCCTTGTTTAGCCCACACACACACATTCCGGATATGTCACTCGGGTGGTGCAGCTGCCGCCACCGCTACCGAGGTGGTGGTTGGAAAAACCTCGGCGGAAGGTAAACGGTCGATTTGTGCCGTTGAGAATTCGTGAGAACGTTTCCATCAAAAGCGCCTTTCAATGACATGACAGTGAGCGAAGACCGAGGTGAACTATTTTCATTTTTTTATTCGATTCAAGTTTCCGGGCGATGGGCGACCTTGAAGTCAAATTTTTGGTGATTCTTATATAGATCACAAAAAAAGGCATTTGAATGTGCTCGTCAACTATTTGCTAGTGCTACCTATAAGCATTCTGTGAAACGTTTAAAATAACAGGATACATACTTAAATAGCCTTTTCACCATTCCCTCTCGGAGTAGGGAAAGACAATAAATTAAGGTAGTCCTGGCGAGATAGTTCCCTAGTCATAATAGAGACCATATTCGAATTATACGTTTTAATTTCACCAGCTGTGAGACACATCAATTAAATACTGCATCATTAATGGTGCAATAATATAGTTCTATATGACAGAAATTGTACGTAATTTAATGAAAATATCTAAATAAGTCTTTAACTTGACTCATATTTTTCGCACGGTGCGTTTGAAACTCCTTCAAAAACGGAAGGTTATTTGTGATATCCAAGAACCTACTGTGGTGACAATATGATTGATTTTCAAATATAGCTGAGAAAACATACAAACTACACACTTCGTTTTTTACGACATCTAAGTGTTAGAGATGCCTCATTTTGTAAATAATGTCTCTCTGGAGTGCATACACGTACCATTTCCCATGTAAAAGGGCTGGTATTATTTGGCAAATATCTCCAAAAGTAATGAGGTAAGGGGTAGAATTTTTGGTGTCATTGGATAGGTGAGCTATTTATATATCTATAAAACGATTTTTCGCTCGGACTACCTTAAGTTAGTGCCGATAGGCCGAGAAAACTGGCTGTTCCATTGGTATCCCCAATAAAAAAACCTTATCTTTGAATATTATTGTAAAAAAACAGCTTTCGCTTCCCTTACACCCACGCATTTCTTCGCACACACCCTCCTATTCCTAAGACTCGTAATGTCTCTCGTAATTCGCCTCTCTTTCTCTTCCGCATTCACCCATCGTGTCTTTCATGGTCTCTACGTTCTCCTCCCACACCACGCACTCTGATATTGTGTGATAACTGTTCAGTTATTCGAACCTCCCATCATTTCTCTCGCAATGGCCGAACACACCACCAACCACACTCCTTTCACACACATCCAGTCAATTATCACCGGAGCATCCAAACCACGCTCTTTCATTTCGACCACTCATTCCTAATCTCATCCACCCTAATATTCCCATGACCACTTGGGGGAGGGGGGGCAAGAAGGATATAAAAAACTTGGGCAAATGATACAATGATTGAACAAAGAGACAATTTAGTGTGCACAGAATGAATATTATCGAAGGATGTAAGGGCAGATTGCGAGGCGTGCGAAGGATAGCCTTACGCGGTACTTGGAGCGCATCATAACTTTTCATCTTAGAAATGTTGGCGAAGTTGATAACTCTGTCAAGTTACTTGGATTCAATATTGATAGTAAGCTTACCTGGAACTGTCACATTACAGAAGTCAGCAAAAAACTTTCCAAGTGTTTTTTCCTACTCAGGAGACTGAAAAACTGTGTTTCAGAGGAATATTTGAGGCTCACTTACTCAGCCTTCTTTCAAAGTCACCTAAACTATGGCTTACGGCTCTGGGGACATGCAAGTGGCACATGAAATTTACTTCTAATACAAAAGAAAGCAGTTAGGATCGTCTCAAACTCTGGCCACCAGGACCATTGCTGTCCACTCTTTTTCAGATTGAATGTCATGAAAATATTTAACTTGTACATTTATCATTGTTTGACTCATGTAAAAGACAACCTTGATAAATTCAGATTGAGAAGCAGTGTGCATGGACATTACACCAGACATTAAAACACCATAGACATAACGCATTGCAGGTTGTCTAAAACATTAAGCCGGGCAAATAACCTGGCGTTAAAGTTTTATAATACATTACCACAGACTGCAGGGTTGGTCAACTTCAATAGATTTAAAATTGTAATTGAGGTTTGGTTGAAAAACAACCCACTGTACTCTTTGGATGAGTACTTTGACTTGAATTTTACTGATGTGCAATTTTTGATGTGATAGTATATGGTTTGATGTATCAATGAATGTGTATTTATTTATCTCTTTTCTATGACGACATCTATAGCACTATGTAATGCTCTGTGATGAATAAAGATTATTATAATTATCAAGGAATGAGTTTTTGAGCTGGGAAAAGAAAATCGGCTGGTATAAAAATGTTCTCCTCTTATTCGTTTTCCACAAACTATACCTGGCCACGATCAAAACATGCTAGTAGATCCTTATCCAATATAAACATCTGGTTTTCACAAATGAAATATCTCATTACCATTTCGTCAAAAAATTCCAATGTCGAGTTGGAGATGCGAAGTTCGATGAAAACTCTCCGGGAAAGAAGAGAAGTCCATTGGACCCATTTCGGAGCACATTTTCAGTTCATTTTATGGCTCTGCGCGACTTAAGTTCGCAGTTAAGTCACGCTTTTCCGAGGCATAAGCAGCCCATCATTACACTAAGTTGACGACAATTTCATTATTACACAAAACTATACTGAAGTCACGCACGATTAGTTGACAATTATTGATTTCCAGAAGCGTAATTTATTAAAATCATAGTTAAGAACATAGTTATTTTATATTCATGCTTATGAATATAAATCGAATCTTAAGGAACTTGGATTATAGCTAGTTACTAAAACAGAATCTGTTAACTTCTTATCCTGAGACTCAATCTTTATCTTCAGCTGTATTAGTTACCGTCAAACGGTCTGAAGTCGGACGCTGAGCAGCCCTGTCATAACAATGAAGTGAAATTCTTACTGCTCGTGCCATACAAACCCATTTATATCGGATTGCATAGCATATATTTCATTCTTTTCAGGCACATCCGACACTGTCTGTCTCCATTTCATTGGACTCAAAGTTGAAACAAGGTATATTACCTACATTTTCGTAAAAAAATATTCACTGTCTAACTTCAAGTTACAACTCCCGTCAATTTTATCACTATGAATCGAAAGATGGTTAACTCCCAACAAGGAGTTGTGCAAAACAATTGCATGTTAGTTAAAATGTACACAATTCTAAGGACTGAATACAAAGTTGGTATCTCGTCATTCCGTCCTTGAGTCGGACAGTGTACCCACAGTTCTCCACCTGAAGTCGGACAGAGCGGCGCTGGTTGGAGTGAGTTAATATCATACTGCCGCTGTTCACATTCATGTTTGTCACGCTTCGCAGCGGAGGTGGTGGGGTCCGGAGTTGACAATGGTCAGTTACCGTGATATTGGAAGGGCACTCGAGGAAGTAAGGATGAAGAAACTGTCCAAGCTGCGTCCAAGCAATACCTGATCCCAAAATCAACTCTTTCTGACCACTTTCGAGGGAAGCATTCTGGGAAACATGGTGCACAGCCAGTGTTCAATGAACAGGAGGAGGCTATTATCAACACAAATCTGATTAAGGTTTCGAAATGGGGTTTCCCATTTACGAAGTTTGACCGGCGAATTTTGACCGAACAATTGCTAGAAAAATCTGGACGTTCAGAGCCACGATTTGGGAACAATTTGCCTGGAGAAGATTGGGTATATTCATTTTGAAGAAGACTTAAAAGCTTACGATGCCTATTAAAAGGTGTAAAATATATCAATAAAAAATGGCACTTTTAATTCATCATGTTGGATTTTTCTTCGATATTGAAGCAGGCCCTGAATTATCCGTACTATATAAAACCTAATAACCTGCCAACTTACCTTTTTCCTTCATTTTATCACCTTCCTACATAAATTCATGTGTCCGAATCCGGACAGCGGTGCACAGGATAGCAGATTGTGTGAAAAACAAACGACTGTCCGACTAAATACCGCATTAACAGTTGGGAGTCGGACACGTGTATTTACTTATTTTATGGAGTGAAAAATGATCTCATTGATTGAAGCTGCGTCTACGTATAACATAACATGTGTTAAATTACCGCGTCATAATATTTTTTGTAAAAATTTGATAAAGAAGCTCGTGACATAAGAATTACCAATAAAATGTACGACCTCAGACCATTTGACGGAATATAAAAACAAGAATTAAGTAATGTGAGCCAACATTTATTGGAGCATAATACTGATTCAACACAAGAGACTGTTGAATTTACATCTTTGTATCTTGTACATATAAACCAATACCTGGATGATAAAACACTGGTAATCTTGTTTCAGGTGATATGGCTTGTTGAATTTGATTAGATTGAATTGAAGTTTTGACGATGAAATTCCTAGTAACGGCAACATTTTTATTCGGATCATGTGACTGGACTCGATGTATTTGGTAACATTTAGTTGTCCCCGGGTTAACTGTATCTTATACCACATCGTAAACAACATTTGTAATTTTGGCTTGTTTATACAAAACTATTCTGGAACTTTTTCGAAGATTGTCTTACGATATATAGCTCAAATTCTTCCATCTATGGTAAGAAAATCATCTAAGCACAACAACAAATTCATAGCTCTAATTTTCGCTTTCCGTAAAGGCTTCCGCGGAGTTTTCTTGGTGAAGAGAGTGGTATTTTCCGGGTCTCCTTCCGCATTTATCCATGTTTTATAGACAATACTTCGCCAGCGTTCCTGCTGGCTTCTTCAGGTCCGCTGAAGTGTCGATGCAGAGTTTGATCCTTCCTTTTATGCTATTCCGTTTTCGCGCCTTTGGGTGGAGGTGTGTCGTGATTGTTTCCGTCTGATATAGATATACGATTTCCGTCGAAGATAATAAAAAATGACGACCAGAGGAAACTGATGGCCCTTAAAAGGACCGCTGAGGAGAGCCCTAAAGAAAAACCAAGGGCATATGCTATCCTGCCGTGCGTCGCCGGAACCAAAACGTAGATGTCGTGAAGCAAAAAAGTTGAATGTTTGAGAAAAATATTTAAACATGAAGAAAGTGAGAAAACAAACTTAATTTTGGAGTACATAATTATAAGATGTGTAAAATTACATGGAAAAATTTAATTGCTATAGTTAATTTTCCACATGGTGAATCTGCCAGTGGATATTGGTGAAATAATGGATTTTTTTAAGCTGGACCCCTGTATATACCGCCATAACTTCTGTACGGGACACGGGAATAGATGGAAGTTGCCCATCTCTCGCGTACACGTGCGCGTTGATTGAGTCCGTTCGCTATGCTTTCCCGTCAGCCATCTTTCCGCGTATTCCCGTCAACGGCTCACGTTACACGTACACGTTGATTGTGTCCCAGACTTTGTGCCTTTAGACTCTCTCGTAACGTATGTGACAGCGTCCGAGAGCACTTTCCCACGAGGAGGACATGCGTCAGCCGTGGTGGTATCCCAGGTGAACTTTAAAGCCGTTGATAACCAAATTGCTTTTAAAAATATGATAAAGTTGCTGTGACACCATGCGTTAGAGGCAGCATCCCGTTGACTAGGCAGATGCGTGCCAGATAGATGTTTATACGGGATGGCCAGCGCGAATGCAATTTTTATGGACGAAAACAATTGAAGTAAATAAGTCGCCTACCAAAGGAAATGACTCGGAAGGCGTACGAGTGATATGGCATTCATAGTTGGAAATGACATTGATCTTCAAAGGTCACCAAAACGTCATGAACTACGTTCTCCAAGAATACAACATGAAAATATGTAAAACGAAGACAAAAATCCTAGTATGCAGAAGAGAGAAGCTAAATGCAGAAGTCACCCTAAGAGGAGAGATTTTAGAGCAAGTGGATTCCTCCACCTATCTCGGAAGTACCATCACGTGGGACGGAAGAAGTACAACTGACATCCAGCAGAGAATAGCCCGAGCTAAGAGGGCGCTCATGGGAAAAAGACAACTGCTGAGCTCAAAGAAGATAGGACTAAAAACCAGGAAACAGCATGTGAAAACCTTCGTGTGGAGCGTAGCACTCTACGGATCAGAAGCATGGACAATTAGGAAAGCTGACCAGAAGAGACTAGAAGCCTTCAAAATCGGGTGCTGGAGGAGGATGCTGAAGATGAGATGGACGGACAAAATAAGAAATGATAACGTGTACAGTAGAGTAGAAGACCATATGGAACACTATAGAGAAAGAAGAACAAGATGGATTGGACACACCTTGAGACACAGTGGGTTTGTGAAGAACATAATTGAAGATAAAACAAATGAAAGAGTCCCCAAAGGAAGACTCAGGAATAAATTCATTGACCAAATAAAGAGGAAAGTACATATCAGGAGATAGCAGAAGGTAAGGGAACTAGCATTAGTTAGGGAAGGGTGGAGGGCTGCAGTCAACCCATCGTAGGATTGAACGACCAATCCCAGGGCGGCCAGGATGACAGTCGATTAAGATTCTTCAGGAAAAATTTAATTGTAAAAAAAGGAGACCACAGGGGGCCTAAAAAAACAGCACAAACTATACCGTCTTCACCCCGGTAGCAAATAGGACACCGCTCCAACCACCTTATGCATCCCGTGCGTATTGTCAGTTTTGCGGGTAGCGTGCATTCACGGATAGGGAGGGTCTTGGTTGCCCAAATTGGCAGCACTTCCAGACACGACGCGACGGCGGAATGCAACCTTTATTGCCACCAAGCGGAGAAATTCGCATGTGCGATAAAGAATTGTTCAAAGTTGAAAGAGTGGATTCATAAAAATGTGCCTTGTGATAAATTCAATGCAAAGTTGAAATATCTTTTATGATATTGATATCCATTTCAAAATGAAAAGCAATGGTAACTTTCCACACAGAGTTTTTAATGATTTCCGACCATGGTTTCAGCACCTAGTGCCATTATCAAGGTACAATTTTTCAAAACACTCCACTACATATACTGAATGGGGGAGGGGAACAGGGGGTCAGAGAGAGAGAGAGGGGGGGTTAGGTAGGGGGAGGGAAGTGAGACGAAGAAAAGCCGTTGATGGTGATGGTCAGGCAGCATTATCATGGAGTTGTCGGACACAAGGAAGAACAAGGTTCAAAAGAGGAGACCTGTCATTAAAAACCACATCATCGCATAACTTAGCTGGGCTGTGAGCGATTTCATATTGCTCAAAGAAATCCAACTTAGCCCCTTTGTCAAAATGGCGTAAAACAGTCACGTCAAAATTACTAAAATGATTAAAATCACACAAATGTTTAGCAAAACAGGATTTATCGTCACCATTAATAAAACTTAACGTATGCTCCTTCACTCTGTCCTTAAATGTTCTGCCTGTTTGACCAATGTAATTCATGCCGCAATCATCACATTTTAATTTGTAAACACCACTCCTGCCTACAGGGTCATAACGGTCTTTTGAATTGAATAAAATTCTTCCGATTGTCACAGGGCTATAAAATGAAACATTAAACCTATCAGCTGGTACGATTTTCTGCAATTTATATGTCAAGTTAACAATAAAAGGAAGGTTGACCCATCGATTTGGGAGGGAGCTATGGACAGGCAGGGATGTATTTATTTGGATGGCTTTTCTTTGGCGACAACGGTGTAATAACTTGTTTATATGGTTTTCCTCGAACCTATTCCGGCTAGCCAATGACTTTTATTACATTCAATTCCTGACTCAATTTTTCGGTGGATAAAGGTACATTAACTAGTCTATGGACCATGGATCTAAAAGCAGCGAGTTTGTGGGTCTGGGGGTGTGAAGAGTCAAAAGGTATTAAAACATCCGTAAAAGTTGATTTTCTAAAAATATTAAAATCATGTCGTCCACTAGAAATCGAAATATTTAAATCTAAAAACTTTATGGAATCACCCCCATATTCTAAAGTAAAATTTTTTATTATCATGTAATGAATTTAAAAAGGTTTTAAAGAGATCCAATTGGCGTAATGATCCAGTCCATAAGCATAAAATACCATCAACGTACCGAAACCAATAAAATACGTTCATCAAAAGAGGGTGTTTAGAATTGAAAAGTTTACACCCTAAGTTATTCATAAATATTTCGGCTAAAATAGATGAAAGAGGTGAGCCTATTACAACACCGGACTTCTGTTGGTAGTGATCACCATTAATCATAAAATAACTTTGTGCGAGGCACACAGTAAGCAAGTTTTTAATATCTTGTTGAATGACATCGTCACAATTCGATTTTTTAAGTAGCTCGTGCGCTAAAGAAGAAGCTTCTGCCGCTGGAACCGAAGGGAATAAATTTGTCACGTCTAATGATACCAACTTTGCCGAAAGAGGTGGGGTTAGCTTAGATAATTTCTCCGTGAGTTCAACAGAATTTTTAATGTTATACCTAGGTATAAAGTCTGAATAATGCCTTATTACTTGATTTAACTTAATAGTTAAACGATGACATGGAGCCGTGAAATGGGAAACCACTGGTCTCATAGGAATATTAGCTGTATGAGTCTTTGGCAAGCCGTAAAATCTAGGTGGTAAGTGGTTTCATAATGATGAGGCGCCATTTATCTGACACTCTCAGTATGCTTTGGCAATTAGATAAATGGCTTTTCAGAACTACTTGAAATTTATGAGTAGGATCGTTTTATAACTTTATAAAATCACTACTAAGTAAAAACTCATCACATTTCTTAACATAGTCAGTCCAATTTAAAACAATAACACTATTGCCGTTATCTGCTTTAGTTAGAACCAAGTCCGAATCCTTGATAGCAGATTTGATGCTCCTTAGTACCCGCTGCACCTGTGGAATCCCTCGATGGCAATCCTTCTGAAGTGAACGGGATATTATATCAGCAGCCATCTGCTTCCTTCGCACTTCCTTCTTTAAAGCACTGTCACAATGCAATGCCAAATTAATTAGAAAACTACGTGAAAGTGGTAATTGGGGCGCAAATTTAACCGGTCTTTTGAATTGAATAAAATTCTTTTACATTGTCACAGGGTTATAAAGCCTACAGGGTCATACCCTGGGCCTGCCTACTGGGTATGACTTACAGGATACATTTGTAAACACCACTCATGCCTACAGGGTTGTACCCATTTTTTACATACACAAATACACAAATTAAAATGTGATGATTGTGGTAGTAGTTATATTGGTCAAAGAGGCAGAACATTTAAGGACAGAGTGAAGGAGCATACGTTAAGTTTTATTAATGGTGACGATAAATCCTGTTTTGCTAAACATTTGTGTGATTTTAATCATTTTAGTAATTTTGACTTGACTGTTTTACGCCATTTTGACAAAGGGGCTAAGTTGGATTTCTTTGAGCAATATGAAATCGCTCACAGCCCAGCTAAGTTATGCGATGATGTGGTTTTTAATGACAGGTCTCCTCTTTTGAACCTTGTTCTTCCTTGTGTCCGACAACTCCATGATAATGCTGCCTGACCATCACCATCAACGGATTTTCTTCGTCTCACTTCCCTCCCCCTACCTATCCTCCCCCCTCTCTCTCTGACCCCCTTCACTCCCCCATTCAGTATATGTAGTGGAGTGTTTTGAAAAATTGTACCTTGATAATGGCACTAGGTGCTGAAACCATGGTCGGAAATCATTAAAAACTGTGTGGAAAGCTACCATTGTTTTTCATTTTGAAATGGATATCAATATCTATCGCTTCCACAAAGTTGAGCCTGATACGCTTTTATATATATGTTTGATAATTCTGTGCGAAGATGGACTTGATAGACTTGAAGTCATTTCTACAAAGAGATAAAATGATTGATAAATTGAAGATGGACTGAAGTGATTCCTTTTTGTGAAATAATCATGGACTTGAAGTGTTTTCTGCATATTGATTTTAAGAAAAGAAATGAATTACGTGAAAAATTTTTCATTTGTATTTTTCCCTTCTTTCCATCATATTATTATTTTTAGGACAGGTTTCTTCAAATAATAAGAAATTAATCCTTTAAACATTCGATATTTATATTTTCAAATATGTTTTTACATTTTCCATTTCTTTCTTCACCTAGTAAAAGTGTTTCGAGTGTCCCCGCGAGGCTAAAAACCCTCCCCCCGGTCTGGGAGCATTTGCTTATCACCGGTGAGGAAAGTAGTAGGAAAAGGGAAAGGGAAGGGAAGGTTAGCGAACCACAACCCCTGCGAGGCCGACACCATGAGGCGGATAGACGTCAAAAGGACGACAATGGGCCTCCGCCTCCCCGCAGTCCTCGTATCTGTAGGGTTCCCCCAACAAAGTCAGACGAATCTCCGTCAGTCTCGCTTTTGGGCAGACTTGCCGCACATCTTTTGAGAACCGGAGGAGCCCGTTGCCCAAAAAATTGGGATTTGGTATCTCCCGACTCCCTTTTACGGGTAGGCGTCATGCGGTCTGCCGGAGTACGTCATCAAATCAGAGACCCACCGGACCAATAGATGGTCAAAGCGTGGGTACGTCCGTCATCTCAATACTCCCCGTCTACCCTTCTCATTTTGTAACAATATGCATTTGCATTTTTGGTTAAAAAAAGTCTATTTGCATATATGAACGTGAGAACTAGTGTCTTCACAAGAGATTCCCTCTCGCCAGGCATGGGTACGTAATTAATTAGAGGTTTCACATTGTCGGTGCACAGCACGGGTTTACTCAAACTCACTGCACCTCCCCCTCCTTTAACTATGACACGGTCAGCGTCTAAATAAACTATCTCCTCCTCATCCCCCTGGACGCAGCAACCGTCGACGGTGATGACGGGCATCTGGTCCCCTGCTTTGGCGCGTTCATCCGGATCCGTCAAAGATTGCTGTGGAACGATGCTGAACCTCTCGAACACGCCTTCTGAATTTTCGTAACCCGGAAAATGGGACCACCCACCCAATCAAAGATACCGTTCGATCCCCGACGCGAAACTCGCAAATGTGTTTTTTGAAGAAATGGAGGGTCAGGGAGAAGTCGGTTCCGGTCATGTCGGTGGGCAGCAAGATGTCATAGTGCCCATCTCCGGTCTTCTTCACGCAGATGATGCGATCTCCCAATTTTGCTCTGGGCTCCCGCGCCAGCAATTCCACCCTTGGAACCCACCTGTACACTTGCACATTGCCCTCATCAGCACCTTTTTTGCTTTTTCCTCCTCCGTCGGCACCTTTGTCGTGTCCTCCGACTTCTTTGACGGCTTTTCAGGCCCCTTTCTTGCTACCTCCTCCGCCATCCTCGACGGCTTCTCCATCTTGGGCGACGTTGTTCACTCCTCGACGATCGAAGTAGTAATGACGGCAGAGAGAGAGAGACGAACGAAACGAGAAAGAAGGCGGGGAAAGGAAGATGATGGGGATTGGGATGATTTCCTATCATATGTCATGCCTCTCAAAAAATGGTTGGACTTCAAACAAAGTAAACCTTTTATCATGGATTTTTTTAATTCATTAATGAAATATGTTATTATTCTCTGGAGAAGTTCCTCCAAAGCCAATGCTGTATTCATAATGCAGAAAAAATTGTGAGGTACATGACTGGCCTAAACAAATGGTCATCATGCAGACCTATATTCAAAGAAGGTAAAATACTCACCATGTTTTCTGTGTATTTATTTGAACTTTCATGTAATGTTAGAAGGGACCTTGATGTCTATTATAAAGGCAATATTACTCATGATTGTGGGACCGGAAATGACCTTGTGATAACTACTCCACAGCATAGGCTGCAGCTGTATGAGCAGTGTCCTTACTACATGGGTTGTTCGTGCCCCGATGGCCTAATTCCCCATTCGCGTCCCTCAATAAATAGACAGACGGAACGAAAGAAAATTGACGTAAAAAAGGGGCGGGCCTTTAATCAGGAACACAAGAAAAATAAAAATAAACAGAATTGCTGTACATTAATGACATGGAGTGACGTGACAAATCTTTCGCGTACCTGTCTTCAATTTAGCACCTTTCGTTCCCCTCCTGAAGGCATGAGTGCCCACTCCTGCCCACATGTCGAACCGACTTCTCCCCTCTGAAGTCTCAGACCTTCTCTCCCTTCAAGTCACAAAACGAGACTTGCGCTCCGCTCTCCGGAGCGCAAGTCTCGTTTTAAGGAATTAAAACAAATTCACCGATAAAGCGGAACCATTTTTGGTCCATTTCTTCCTCTGCGGTAAAGTATGCAGATACTCTGCTGACCAACGCCGCCAAAAGTGGATGGTAATTTGCTCAACTAATTTAAGCGCTTTGGAAGTGGCATCGATTCCTCGTTTAGGGGAGCAGGCAAAGCTAGGAAAGGTTTACCGATTAAAAAATGTCCCGGCGTCATGCATTCAGTCTCCGAGGGATCCGTCAATAGAGCCACTAGAGGACGTGAGTTAAATACGGCTTCTATTTGGCACAGTAAAGTGGCGAACTCCTCGAAGGTCAAGGCATGCCCTCGAGCCACCCTGAGGAGATGAATTTTAACGGACTTAATGCCAGCTTTCCAAATTCTGCCGAAATGGGGCGCAGAGGGTGGATTGACGCGCTATTCTATAGTATGCTCGGGGTAGAGCATAGTAAGAGCTTCCTTATGAGGTGCGGAACAAATCAAACGATATAATTCTTTCAACCACCTGTCGGCGCCATCAAAATTCGTGCCGCAGTCGGAATGAATTACAAAGGGAAGGATACTCCACGCCGAGATATAAATCTTTTAGAAGATGAGAGAAAGGCGGGAGTAGACAGTGAAGTGAAAAGTTCAACATGAATATCCTTGGTTACCACGCAGCTTAATAAACAAACATAAGCCTTCGCATCAGCCGCATTACGGCGGATGCTAGTTTTGCACGTAAATGGGCCGCCATAATCCACTCCCATATGAGCAAAAGGTTTCCGAGGAATGACTTGGGATGGAGGCAAATCGGCCATAACAGGTTGCTTAGTTTTACCCCGATATCGCGTGTCTATCACGCACTTAGTAATTTCAGAGCGAATCAGAACTCTCGCAGATATAATCCAGAATTGACGGGATACTAGTGCTTCAACAGCCCTAGGACCCCCATGAAGGGACACGAAATGATAATGTCGCACGATTAATCGAGAGAAATGTTCATCTCTGGGCAAAAGAATCGGTTCACGAGCATCTTGAGGGAGAATTGAATAATGCAAACGACCACAGACTCTGATAAGGCCGCGCGAATCAATGAAGGGACGAAGGCGACTGAGATAATTTGAGAGCCGGCGGTTCTTATTTATTGAATTAATAAAATCTGGAAAATGAACCCTTTGAACCATGTTCACAATGCACGACAGGGCAACTGACCATTCCTTAGAAGATATCGAAGTACCAAGCCCTATCTCCTCCACAGGCTGCACAAAATCTTAACACTAGGGCAGTAACACGCACCAGACGTATATAGGATGAGAATTTTGCGATCCAATCATTTGGTCTCTCCGTAGTTAGAACCATTCCCATGGTAGCCACGGACGATTTCATCTCCGGCAGAGCCGAATTATCAGGAGGAAAAAACTGCCCTGTAGGCCGCCAATAATCCTCTGGAAGTTTTAAGTAAATCCGGGCCCTCCAAAAAATTACATTTATTCAGCTCCAACGGCAATAAGCCTCTCGAGGCGGGATCGGCCGGATTTAAATCAGTGCCAATATGATTCCACAAGGAAACTGGTATTACTTCTAAAATTTCCACAACTCTATTTGCAACAAAAATTTTAAGTTGATGAGGGGGTGTATTTGACCATGACAAAACAATAGTGGAATCAGTCCAGGCTCTCAATGACACGTAAAAGTTTCGATGAGTGAGCGTATCCAGAATGCGGCGAACAAGTCTAGCTAAAAGGAGAGCTCCAGATAATTCCAATTTTGGAATAGACGATGTTTTCATAGGAGCCACCTTTGTCTTAGCCGAAGAAAAATGTACACATATGTCACCGCTTGCAGAGAGGGAGCACAAATAAGCAACTGCCGCGTATCCACCTTTAAAAGGCATCGGAAAACCCACGCAATTGATACTCCGTTGCTAAGGAAACACCCACATGACGTGGAATTTGTATTTCACAACTCATTCCATGGATCAATGATGGAGTCCGGCAACGGATCATCCCATCCTATCCCAAGTTTCCATTATGCCTGCATGAGGCACTTCGCACAAAAAGTGATGGGAGCCAAAACCCATAAAGGATCAAATATCCTGGAAATATTGGAGAATAACGAACGCTTTGACCGAATAGATTGGTCGAAAGTAACAAAATAAGAAAAGGTATTAACATTGGGATTCCAAATAATGCCCAACACCTTAGTTAAGGATGAACCTTCAGAATCAAAAAGAATTTTATTTTCCCATTGACCCTTAGGAATTTTAGAAAGTAAGTACTAGCCCACTTTCCCAGAGGAAATCCCCCAAGAGCAAGTAATTCAATGAGTTTCTGCTGTAGATCCTCTGCATCGGCGATGCTGTTCGCGCCAGTAACTATGTCATCCAGATAAGTATCGTTTAATAACGCATTAAAGCCAAGGGATACTTAGATCCCTCATCTATGGCCAATTGGTGAAGGACACGAATGGCTAAAAAAAGGAGATGAGACCAATCCATAGGTAAGCGTATTAAGTTGATACTCCCTTAGCGCTAGTGAGAAATTATCACGCCACGTGGGAGGGCACAGGAAGTAGTCAACCGTCTCACGAACGAGGAGGGCTTTGTACAGGTAGTAGGAAAGCCCAGTCGTGGAGAGAACACCCTCGGCGTCATGCTGTTATGACCAGATAATTGGGTTCGGAGAGTCGATGTCTTTCCGGGAATTAGCGACCATTCAGCTGTGTGTATATCTCAACTGGGAAGGTGCTCAGGGTGATAGATCAGAAAAGAAAAAGACAATATGGCAATATAACCATTGGGACAGTAATGGATTCCAGTCGTTTCTGAGGAATAGGTATCCTGGGTGGGTAGGGAGAGGTCAAAGCGTTGAAGAAATCTGGGATGGATTTAAGAAGATGATGGAAGAAGGATTAACCCTCTTTGTTCCAAAGAAAGTCACCAAAGCAAATACTGATCCCGAATTTTGAAACAAAAAAATTAGATCGCTGAAGACAGTAGTTAGGATTGGTCACAGAAAACGGAATGAAAGCTCGGATTCGCAAAAAAATTAAAAAAGGTTAATCCGCACATTAAATAGGGAAAAGAAAATAGCCAAGGAAAAATGTTTGCAGAGCACAATCTCGAAAGATAACGGCCTGTTTTTTAAAAATATGAGGAAGCGGAAAGACAATAGGGGAACAATAGAAGTTAAAAAAAATGAGGATGGAACCCTAATCACAGATGACAAAGAGAAGGCCAATGCCCTCAACAGTTGGTACGCAAGAGTTTTTTCGCGGATAGAAAATAGAATGGACGCGAAGAATGATGTAACACAAACTCTAGGACAACAGGAAAAAACGGTTTAGTTATTTCGAGACCGATTAAAACCTCAAACTCATAAATGTTTGAAAAAAATTGAAAATGCGAAAGAATAAGTCAGTAGGACCCGATGGTATTTCCATTGATTTACTGAAAGTGGGTGGTTTGGCCGTTTCAAATTACATTAGCCATTTATTCAATGTTGCCATGAACAACAATGTCTTGCCAAGTGACTGGAAGAAGGCCCAAGCAGTACCAATCTTCAAAGGAGGAGATAAAGATCTTGTTGAAAATTATAGAGCTTGACTTTCGTAGCCTGCAAGTTGTTGGAAAAGATTGTCGCAAAATACCTTTGGGATTTATGGGAGGACGAGAACTGGTTGTTCAATCGTCAACATGGATATAGAAAAGGCCACTGACTTGAAACTCAGCTGTTTTTGTCATGAAATTGCCGACTTTATAGATGCGGGAATAGAATTAGACGCAGTAATAGTCGATCTGTCAAAAGCCTTTGATAGAGTTGATCACGAACGGCTGATGCTTAAGATGAGGCAGTTGCCAATGAAAATAGATGGAAGAGTGATCTTGTGGATCAATGAATTCCTCAAAGGCAGGACACAAAGGGTTAAGATAGGAGATGAATGCTCAGAGACAGCGAGAGTAACGTCTGGTGTTCCTCAAGGAAGCGTCATTGGACCATTATTGTTTTTAGTTTACCTAAATGATCTCCCGGAGAAAATAAATTCTAACATAAGGCTTTTCGCGGATGACAGCATTATTTATCGGATGATGGCAAATCAGATTGATCATGAAGCCCTTCAGGATGACGTGAACAAATTTAAGAATTGGGTATCGAGAAATGGGATGGATAGAAATGTAAATAAATGCAAATATGCGAACTACAGCAATTGAAAAAAGACTGAAAATAGAAATTACAAATTCTCCGGCAATTTAATTCCAAAATCGGATAGCTGTAAATACTTAGGAGTATTTAACTAAGAATTTAGGATGGGGTTTAAACGTGGAACACGTTGTTAAAAAAGCTTTCAAAATGTTACATTGGGTAATTAGAAACCTCAAAGGGAGCAGCACGACCACTAAAGAGAAGGCCTATAAAACCCTGATACGACCAATGCTAAAGTACGCATCTCTTGTATGGGACCCATACAAGAATGGAGAGGTGATGAACTTGGATAATGTGCAAAGAAAAGCGGCTAAGTATGTACTAGGGAAACACAATAAAACAGAGAGCGTAACAGAAATGTTTAGAGCACTGGATTGGGAGAGTTTACAGGTGAGGAGGAAAAGGAGCAGGCTATGTGTGGGATGCACAAAATAGGGAGTGAGGAAAAAGCATGGCATGAATTTGCGAAGGACATAATAAAGCCAAACTTTTGGGGAAAAAATGATCACCAGTTCAACATAAAGTGCCGATCACAAAGGACAAATGTTAAATATTTCTTCCTCTTGAACAGAACCATACGGGACTGGAACGACCTACCAGCAAAAATATTTGAGCCCTTCCCAAAAAAATTATGCATTTTTAAAAATAGGTTAAAGAAGTAGAAGGTTTCAAAGTATATTCTTTTACTTGGCTGTTTTTAATGTTACCACCAGGCCAATGGCCTACGTGTAGCTGTTTGATTGTAATAATAATAATATAATGAGTTGGAAGGGACGATGCTCTGGGGTGACAAGTATTCGACGATAGATTCTGTATATATCCATTATAACTGCAATTGCATCGAGTCGCAATGTTAAAATGCAATTCAATTAACTGCAATTGCATTGAGGCACTTTCCTGAAGTCGTACGGTCAGAGGCGTCAAACACCACACGATACTAGATTCCTCAGGGAGTAGGATTGGCTACAACATGATGGAGTAAATAAACGGAACCCGGAGTAATTAATGGAGACATGTGACCTGATACCTCGTATTCCTCCATACATCGAATATAATTATTATTTTTATCTGGATTACGATCGAACTTTCGCTCCATTCTCAACCATCGCGTCACAGCACTAGGACGTGACTCGCCAAGAAATGGAAGGAACTGCTTAAACGGAACATTAACAATCTATCTTCCGGAGTGATCTCTTGAATGAGTCGCTCTAAACTGTCGTTCGCATTGAGAATCGTCAGGATCTTCGTTCTTTCGAGGGAGTGACTCCTCGAGTTCCCAAAGACGATGTAATTCTTTCTCCACGGGGTCATTAATTACCGTGCACGATGAGACTACTTCCGTAGATAGGAATGCACATCAGGGATATTTCCTACAACTATCCAGCCAAACACAGAATTTAAGGAATTAGGTCATGCGACAAAAGTATTTTCTGCTCTCCCAAAAGAATCCGGGGAAATAAATCCAAGCCCACTAGGAAATCTACTTCTGCAGGCTTGTCGAGATCCGGATCGGCTTATCGAAGATGACTCACCATCTTCCCAAAAGACGGCGGAAAAGAAGCATGAGGAAGATGCCTTGTAATTTGTGGCAAAACTACCGCATTCGATTTAAATAGTAGCCGCGAAGAATAACGCGGCAGCGAAGAACAACGGACCATACCACTAGGGCGAGACAATGGAGTGTGAGATAAACCCATTGAAACTCCGTCATAATGCCTTACTGGCAGTTTCAAACGCTTCACCGCAGCAGCCGAGATTGACGATACCATAGACCCACAATCAATCATTTACCTCAAGGTTTGAGGACTGCCTCTCGCGTTTAAAACAGACGCCACTGCGGTACCCAATATGAACATGCCGGGAGAACTATAATCGGTGCACGAAGACACTGTGGGAGGATTATACGGCTTAATAAGATCGCGGCTAGTGGCCGCAACGGAATCATTTTCCGAATCGGGCAATGGCATTGACGAAGAAGGCTGAATTACTCCCTTTTCGAAGGCGCGGAGTGTAAAGTTACGTGATGTTCTCGCTTGCATTTAAGACCTTTTTGTGGGCACCATGGGACCCAATGTCCGGCTTTTAAACATTTAAAAAAATGACCGAACAAACTCCAAACGCTGCCCAACGATCAAATTTTCATATTTCGAACATTTAAATAAAATATGTGGCAAACCTCAAAGCGGGCATTTCCCGGCTTTAGTGATTTCAGACAGTACATTATTAGACGCAGACACTGTCATGGTAACCTTGGCACGTGAAGGAGATTTCGGCTTTGAGGAAGTAGGTGCTCACTTCGAAATAACACCCTGAGAGGATTGCAAAAATTTCAGTTGTTACTTTACAAATGTTAAAAGTTGCATAAATGTGGGAAATTCTTCACTTAACCGGTTAATGTCTCTTCGAAACGAGTTAATACATCTGAACTAGTAGCACGTACAGCCAGACGAAAAAGTATAAAATCGCCAAGATCAGGAATATTTAACGCCTTTAATGACGCATACATTTCTGAAAAGGTGCTAGTAAAATTTTGCAGATTAGTAATTGGGTCGGAAGTAAGAGAAGTGAATTCAAGTAATTTATCTAGGTATTTGAACCCCAAAATACGAGGATTACTATAAAAAATTGCACAGCTTCTTCCAAGCTGCCGTGTAATAGGCCCCTCCAAAGGGCACAGATTTAATCAAAGCCATCGCATTCCCGGATAGAGCGGATTTTAAATATCCAAAAGTTTTAATGGGGTCGATGTCGTCTCGGTAGTGAATTACTGAAATATACAGGTCTCGAAAAGTCTCCCACTCGACTAAAGACCCAGAGAATCGAGGAATCCCAAGAACCGGAAGGCGAGATCGTTGCATAGGCACTGAAGTATTTTCAGGGGTAACTGGTGAAGGAGAGGAACTTAATTCCTTAATATAACCCTGCTCAGAAAGGGCAAAATAAAATGGTTCCTCCGCTTTTGCGGAGAGGTCTCTATCGACAGAATTCACCTCCGACCTATTACACTAATAACAAAATTCACAAATAGCACTCTATGCCGCTTGAAACTCAAGGTATACTTCGTCCAGCTTTTCAGCTCTGAGGCGAAAAATTCTTAATTTTGGATAGTCATGGATGCCACTTCCTAAAGCCTGCAATTCTTCAGCTAGTGATTTCGCCTGAGCGATTGTGCTAACGATACAATCGCGCTTCGCGCGAAGGGATTTTAAATGGGAATCAAAAGCGTCCCTTGTCATCACCGCGGACCGTTTTACTTCCTCCGGATCAGGCATATCAAACAACTTTAATCGGAACCCTTAAATAATTTAGAAAAAACAGCAAATAATCCCGGGTTTCGGCATCAAATATTCGAGCCCCGATGGCCTAATTCCCCATTCGCGTCCCTTAATAAATAAACAGACGGAACAAAAGAAAATTGACGTAAAAAAGGGGAGGGCTTTTAATCAGGAACACAAGAAAAATAAAAAGAATTGCTGTAAATTTATAATAGGGAGTGACGTGACAAATCTTTCGCGTACCTGCCTTGAATGTAGCACCTTTCGTTCCCCTCCTGAAGGCATGAGTGCCCACTCCTGCCCACATATCGAACCGACTTCTCCTCTCTGAAGTCTCAGACCTTCTCTCCCTTCAAGTCACAGAACGAGACTTGCGCTCCGCTCTCCGGAGCGCCAAATTGTTGGCGGCGGCGTTCCCGCCGTGACAAGGACGCGGCGAAATGCCACGTCACAGGGGAGGGAAAATGAAATGAAAATAAAAGACCCATTATCGCGTAAACATGGGTATAAAGTTTTACAATAAGTTGCCTATGGAATTAAAAAATATATCAATGAGTTTTAATGTAATTAAACAAAATATAAAGCAAATTCTAGTAATTGAAGTTATTACTCTGTACATGTGCATCTTAGGTGATATGTAACTATATTTTATATCTTGATGTATCTTAATTGCTAACTTGAAAATGAATGCCTTCTATGTTAAGGGATGTACTACTCTGTAAAGAGAATTTTTATTTATGTTTTTATGACTCACCTACTCACTGTAGCCTAAGCTATAGACATTGTATCTAAGTGTAATGAGACAAAATATTATTATTATCATAAGATCATTTGAATGGATTGTAGGCAGCCGTGTACCTCAATACATATTTCCACTGATGGTGCTGGCTTACATTATCTTCATTGATAGGGAAAATGGGCATCATGATAACTACCTACTAGTAATAGTAGTAGTAATTTTTAGTAATCTCATTGTTTTATCTATTTCCCAGTAAAGAAATGTGGTCAGTCATTTCCTCTGATGGAAGAAGTGGCTGAGAGATCCTGTTTTATCATGTGTCACTGATTCAATTTTTGAAGAAGGTAGCCAGTTTTGTCTTTACAACCCCAAAGAGAAATAATTGTGCTTCAGAGAGAGAGTTCCGTAATTACATAATTATTTTTCATTGTGTAATTTAGACAAGTCTTTGTTCTCAGCCTACATGGCCTAATGGATATGATTTTCATTTTCAGGTGATGCAAAGTTGGGGTACAGGGCAGAAGAACTGACACACAAGGAAGTAGCTCAAGTAGTTGTTGAAACCATTGAAACAAATTGAGCGTTTCTCAATTTTTTGCATTTCATTTGTCTCTCTGGAGAATTCGAGTTTGTTTTCGTGTCTATGTTAAGAACACTGTTGAGTGCGAGTTGAGTTTCCATGTATAAAAAAAGAATATTGTTGAGTAAGATTGTATTTTCTTAAGGAATATGGAGTTATTTTTCAATAAACCTGGACAAATTATTGAGTATGAAAGTTTTCCGAGTTATTTTTGATATGTCATGGGCCCAGGGGTATGAGAGTGTGGAGATTGATGAGGGAGAGAGAATATTATTCGTGAGTTTTTTTCGAACTTTTCATGTGTTAAGCTTGGAGACGACATCGTGTCGGAGGGAATGTAGAGACTAAACACCCCAAAAATTGGGTGCAATGGAGCACCAGGATGAAGGCGTTTCTAATAAAAAGGATATTGTGGGAATGCATGGATCCCAGTTTTGACGACTTCGACTGGGATAAACTTTCTATAAAACAGAAGAAGAGAAACAATGATGCGCTGGCATATTTAATCCAGTATGTCAGTGACTGCTACCTTTAATGAAGTGAGCAAATGCATGAGGGCGAGAGCTGCTTGAGAGAGACTGAGGAATATCCATTGCAAGGGGAGTCCAGCTCAATTTATCAACTCCTTAGAACAACTGTGCACTGTCCAAATCATCAACTGAGACAATGAAGGATTACATCTTAAAGGTGGAAAATGTATGTGACCTCCTTAGTCTACAAGGGACTCTGCTGGATTATAGTTTTGTGGCTGGGTTTGTGCTGAGAGGTTTAAAGGAGGAACGCTTCAAGTCCATCATCCATGTTTTGGAGTTGAATCAAGAGAAATATGACCACTGGGAATGTCAAGAAAAAATTACTGATTGAAGAACATAGACATCAAAGAGAAAATGTTGAGAGGAGAAGTTAAAGGTCTTTCTGTCAAAAGAATATTGTTAGGAGGGTTGGAGACCAAACTGGTGTATCCTGTTTTTTGCATAATTGACCTGGTCATAAAGTCTGGGATTGCCTTAGGACTGTGGAAGCAAAAGGAAGAAGGATAGTAGTCTGCCACTTGTGTGGAGGAAGGACATACTAGCATCACCTGTCTGAAAGGGAAGAGGATCAGTTTCCAAAGGGGGCGAGATGGATTCAAACCTGGAGGGCAAAAGCTGAGAAATTTTGAGAGCAAAAAAGCAAAAATGGAGAGAGAAGACAGTGTTGAGGGAAAAGTACAAACTGTCAAAAATCTTGGTTGTGGAATGGTGCGGGTTAAATATAGAGCCTACCTAGGAAAATTTAAGGTGGTATTTTTGAACAATAATGAGAAATATGAGAGCAGTGATCCTAACCATTGGTTTTTGGTCAGTGGGTGTAATGTTCACATGACCCCTCCTCACGATTTGCTGGACAACTTTTGAAATGATTACTGAAAGATTAATGTAAGTAAATAACTAACAAATTACTGTGAATGAATATTTCATTATACTATCGACTATTTCCACAAAATGAAGTCACTGATGATTAATTTCAATTCCTCCAAGTGAAAATGAAACTTATAAATAATTTCCTCAACCTACATATAACAAGTTAAAGGGATAATAGCAATTACAGTAGAATGTATGCCCAGAAAACAGCAAAACATTTACACAAAATGAGAATGGAACAAATTTTATTAAAAAATTTATTTATTTGCTCCAAAAGCATTTATGGCATTGTGTGTAAAGCAATATAGAAAGGCTAAACATAGTCACAAAAGTGTTTGGATTGTTACACCACAATATCACATACATGCACTCTTTTGATAAACAGACAAACATATAATTATGCACAAATCAAATAAAGAGCAACTTCGATTCATCTATTATGGTAGGGCAAGCAAACTTTAGCACATATACATGTTAAATGTACCTGCTTAATGGAAATCTTTCACTTACACTGGTAGTGAATTCAAATAAGAGCCTTGCTCAGCACACAAAAATATATTGCCCCAAAATGAGTTGGGACATGGGATTGGGAAATTGCTCTTGAAACAGTATCACTGCCACATATACCAAAAGCCACACATACTGCAGCTGTTGTTTTAGAATGAGGAAACACGACTTAATTTTGAATAGCAGATTTTTCCCTCCACATTTTCCAGATTGATACACAAGACATCAAACTTCAGCAAAGGACTGAAATTTCTAACAGTAATGCAAATCTCGTGATTTTACTCTGAAGAGAATATTGGAAAACCTTGAAAAAAAAGAGCACTATCAATTTCTCTGTAAGTGCTAAGAATGGGTTCTCCAAAGAACTTATCCAGATATGAAAATGAACATAGAAGCAAAAAAAAAAATTTCCAGCACTTATACTAAAATAAAAAACCTCCGTCAACTTTTGAATGTGCATAAAAAAAAGCATCAAAGGATGATGTCAGTCGGTCACCATTAAGAGATTTTCACTCAAACACACTTCACCAAGAGATAACATATTTGAGAAATCACAAATCGCACTTAATCTGATGTACGTCTTTGGCATTCCCAGGACTACAAGTCTAATTTAAAAATATATATACATAGTCAAATATACAAAGAACTTCAGAAGACACATGAGTGGCAACAGATTAAGATGTTTAAAATATTTGATTAGAATGATTTTCTTCTTCATTTAAGTTCTGCCTCAAGGACACCACTACACACGAAAGGGAGTGAATGATTTGACAGAAGATACATACACTTATTCCCGATGAGAGGCAGAAAAGAAGGACAGCAAATCCATCTAAGCCTTGCCATTTTAATGGCATCCTGACATATACATCAGACATTCTATCCAAATAATACTCGTTCATCAAGTTCACACAAAATATAAAAGCTACATTGTCCTTATCACAGAATGCTCTCCTAATTTACATTCAATAATTGACTTGAACATAAAATTAGAGAAAATAAATCTGTATTGAATGCATTACAGATTCCTCAATGAACTAAACTCATCAATACCAGAACCATCTCAATGCGGAGTTATAAAGAATCCCTCACTCCTGAATTCTGCACAATACATTTCACATTAAAATTTTTATGCACATGAAAAATTACAGCGTGGTAAGTATGAGGTAAAAAATACACTTTACAGAGCTCTTGGACCTAAATAAATTCAGTTCAAATGAAAATTTTTCACTATTACTCTTCGTTCCTCCTATAGATCTTAAAAATATTATTTTCTCAGAATAGAAATGATGGCTTCTAAACGGAAAGTATAAAAATTATTGCCAAGAATGCAAAGAGCCAAGAAATTCTAAGTATTTCTTGAGGTCATAATCAAAATGATAAAACAAATTAACTGGTTTGAATCATGAAACAGCTATTGGTTGAGCACAACAGAAATTAGTCTGAAACTACCACTTCTTCCCCAAAGAAAAAATACAGAAAATGATAACAAGATATACAGGTTCACCCTAAGTGGAATACTACTTCTCCTGGCAATTTTTGTCACACAAACATACATCACTCAGATACTACACAACACACCAGGGGGTGTACAAAAATATTGCACGGATAACATGATTAACATAGTGACAATTCAGCCAAGTTGCAGCACATACTCAAATATGTAACCATTCTCCTAACACAAAATATTATCCAGTCAATACCAGTAATTACCTCACCACATAATGAACCACAATAATTAATTTTTAAGGCATCAATTAAGATTAACTAGAGGGAGGGAGCAATGCATTTCCAGTAACAGAATCAATAATAGGGACTCCCCAATCACTCTCATTTCCAGTTGATGAGTCCTAAATGTTTACAAAGAATTGAGTGCTCAATGGAAATATTTTTCTCTGACAGAATATAGTACACTATTTGTAGAGGGAAATCTGATGGGGAATAGAGGTGTGCACCTCCTAGCCCACTCCTAAATTCAAGCTCCACTCAGTAGCAGATGTTCAACGCAGAGTACCACAAGGCACGTTTCACTGACATATGTTTACACATGATTTTATGATTGGCTTTTTCCAGAACTCTGTACTCTTAGTCTAGGGTAGCATAACGGCAAATGCTGTTATTCTTGCATTTACAGGATGATTACAGAAAGGTGAGACCAAACTGGAAACTTCAGACCCCCCAAAACAGATGTAAAAATGATTTGGACTGGACTACAAAAACTAGGAAAACATTTTGTGTCCTGGAAGGTTAAACTCAGACTTGATTGGCGGAAAACATAAGAGGCAAAGAAAACCTAGTTCACCACCACTAACCGCCCAAAACAGCAGGGTCATAGGATCCAGACTCAGCATAGAGCAGTCCAGGGTCAAACAACCAAAAGCAAGGGCGAGAGGGACTCTGTCTATTGGTTGAGCCCACAAGAACTACACACTACTGTTATCAGTATAAATAAGGCAGTATTGCCACTCCCAAGCCAATCTGGTGTGCAGGCATAAACCATTCTGCATGAGTCGAAATATGTAACATTATTTCCACTATGACCTGACAATAATTATGAATGAACTTATAAAGCACAATCAAATTTCCCTACTTCAGCATTATTTCAGAGGGTTAGTTGAACTCCAAACACCTTTCCCTTAACTTTTGAGTGAGAGAAAATGCTGGTACTTAAGGCCACCCTAAGTTTTCACATTTAGCGATTCCAATTCATTGACCATTTAAATGCCCTCCTCAAATGAAAGATCAGCACAGCATTGGAAGCAACTGTTGCAAACCCTTTACTGCCAAAATCACTCTCGTAATGTTCAGAAATAATGCACATTATCCACTCCCATTATTCCCACCCACACATCTCTTACTATTTGCTTGTTGCCAAGGTTCCCTCCATTGTAAACGTGCATTGTAAACTTCAAAATGTTATTCCCTTCCAACTAAATTACTCTCCAAGGCTCTTTTGGTAGGCCTTTTGGGTAAGGAGTGAATAACATTGGCATACATTTACCATTGTATTCAATACCCCCATTTCATGAATTAAAAAAGTTTTGCGTAACCCACTGCCGAAACTTTCCTGGCCTCATAAGTCACGTGCAATTATGTCAGCATCATTGCCTATGACGTGCTTCCCTTCTCCCCCTTTGTGCTTTGCCGGCCCATATCACCTAAACTAAACCACCAAGTTTAGCTACCACTGTACCAACCGTAGAACAGGTATCCCTCGCTTGCATGCTGTTGGAGCAGTCTGATGCACCAGCTCCAGTCAGTCCACCAGGAATCCAACCAACCCTCAAGGTTGGCCTCCCTGGAGGGACCACACTTGGTGACAAGATGACACCATGGGGTTCCCACAATGGCCAGTGACCAGAAATGAGAGGGCCTTTGTTCATCCAGGCTTTCATCAAGAACATAGCCCAACTTTACTCTTCGTACACCAAGCAAATTACAGTTTGATTTTAAGTAAACATTAGTCCCAATTTTGATCATGAACAACATATGTCACATGATAGTGGACAGACAAATCATACGTCAGCTATCCTAATGCTGAAGTGTGCATTTGTCAGCCACAGAAAAACTAAAAAATCAAGATCTCAAGAAAAACCAATGTACTCATTGAAACTTAAAGCAATGCCACAAAAAATCACCATGGTAACAATGAGTACAAAAGATGTGGCCATTCTTCGTCAAACCCTGAGATTCCGTGCACCTTTAAATGCCAAGCAAAGAGATTTTCAGCCGCAGTTTGAGATAAGATTTTTCAGCCGAACTCTTGTGTCATGTGACAGTTGAATCTGATCCTTGATCGCAGGAAACCAACATTGACCCTCCACTGGTACCAACCATTGATGCCTTAAATATTAACATTGGCTTGGGGGAGCACAAGGATATTCAAACATTTCAAGCACATTAAATACAAGATATCCTTGAGGGATTACATTATTGGCAACCACCAGCACAACAATTTTTGTCTGTTTCTAATGTCAGGCAAACAAATTAAGTTTTTCACATTAAGTGAACACATAAGTGACTCACTCAATTAGATTCTTTTGTATAATTGATGACAGCACGCTTGCTCACACAGAAGCAGTCATTCAAATACAACAACAACATACAGCCAAAATAGCATAAATATCAATTATTGCCCAGCTGATTTGAGTCATTGGCCATTGCTACCCTGAAGAGCATATACATATATTTTTGCACTCAACCATTTCACAAGCCATCCTAACACAATGCTAAGATGACACATAACGACAGCCCACACAATAGATACATACAAGAATAGGACAACTGATCTCGACAACTCATAAAGAGGGATGATGATATTTTCACTATGCTCAGCCAGTTTATAAAAATCCATACAAAAACCAACTTATTTTATGCCTCATGAACAGTTCATCTAAATTTGACTAACTTAGCCCCTTAGATAATTTCAAGGAAATACATATCATAGAATTTTAACTGAAAAGGGATTCTGAATCAAAAAGAAGATAATGCTTTTAAAGTTATTTCAGTGATTTACATAAGTCATTCACACAAAGTCTATATTTAAACCAGCATCTTAAAGCACGAAGACCGTAGGGAAAGAAATTGACATTGACATAATTTCCAATCCCTTTTCACAGATATAATTTCAACGGCATCACAAAAAGATCCTGGCTACATAAATGAATCAGTGAACAGTAGGAAAAAAATGAAAAGGTGAAATAGACAAGAGAGAAAAATTTCTCAGCCAGTTAACTTTTACCTTAATCCTTGAGGGCATATACACGAATAGAAATTAGTGGAAAATTTACCAGTAATCATTTGAGTGATGACATTAACAAAAATATTGATTATTGTATCTGAAGTACTGGGTTGTCCTTCAATTTTTTTCATACTATATTCTATCAGCAACACTGTTACAAAAAATTAAAATGCTAGGAAATTTATACAAATGGCATTCCAGAATGACAAGTATGATCAGCACTTGGGGAGTTTATCAAAATTGAACGTTTTATTTAACAGAAGCTGAAGTTGTATCAAGTATAACAGAATAAAGCCGCCCCATGATCTTTCCCGGGTTGAAAGAAATATTATTGGTAGAGTCTGTTGGCCATCCACATGAATGACCTTCAAGTCAAGGAGAAAAGCAAAGCACACGCACAGATCAGGTCAAATAAAAAATGAGGCAACTACCCTCTGAGACTTGGTTAATCATGACCTTGACATTATGCCTTGCATGATATTTCATACACATACACCTCTGAAAAATCATCCAACACCACTGCATGTGTCAAATTTACCCACACATAGTTTAAGAGGATATTTCCAGGATGGATTCTAAATAAAGTATAGCAGTAGAAATTATGACAGAAGGTATTTCTATATGCACTGATTTCATATTTTAAGGCAGGTTCTCTCAAGTAGCAATGAAATATCAGTTACTATCATCAGTATTTGTGATAATGGCCAACTTAAAGTATAATAACTAAATTTTAAGTAGCCAAATAGGACTGATACAAGGTAATATCAGAATATTTTAGGAATGTACATCAAAACGTTTGATGTAAAATGCAATTTGAGACAGTCCAATATTAGCAGGTATACTTTAGAGATTACTGAAACTTGCCAGCCCCTATTGGCAGAGGGGTAAAGTCCTCACCAACTAAACTGAGAGTCGCAGGTTCGAGTCCCGCCTGGGTGTATTTTTCACCACCCAGGGCATGGACGTGTGTCAAGTTCTGTTAGCCCAGTCCCTGGAAAACTGACGACAGGCTTAGCAGCCTATAGGTATTCCAGGGACATACGGGTTAATGTCCAAAATGCAATAAAATAAGAATCCACTGATTTATACTATTTCAGGGAAGTTACTCACTTGACCTCAACTATCTTAGTTTTAAAAGTCCAGTAAATAAAAAACTTTGTACCTACACTCTAAATTAATGTCCAGTGCCATTCCAATGACATATGAACTTAGAAAGTAGAAAATAAATTGAAGATGTTTATAGATTACAAAGATAAATACTTCGAAAAGACAAAATGTGAAAGATTTTTTTCTTTCACATACAAATTTTTGAAAAAACCCAGTCTTAAGTTAAGCATTTATACATATGTCATAAAGAAGTGTTGACTGAGCATACAAAGTGAGGCAAGCTGTTTCATTAGTTTTCAGAAGGTTGAGGGCAGGGGGAGTGTTATGAAAAATATAGGTGGGTTATGATACCTTCCTCCTACCCTCACTACTCCTGATACTATTCAAATGGATGGTCTCACCTTGTGTGTTCCGTGAACACTTGGCAATAACATGTAATAAAGGCTGTAACAACGGGTTAGGTCACATGAAAGAATTCTGAGGAAAGAGAGAAGTCCATTTCAACACTGTGTCATTCTGACCTCGCACAAAGATAAGTCCTAAGGTGTAGAAATACTTCCTCAAGATCAAGTCGCTCGGGACAGAGACTGGATAGTGAAAAAAACATTTAACGCCGGCTTCATCCTCGATCTTTCCATGTAACATCAGTAACCATGTTATAATGGTAACCAGAAGACTACTTGAAAGAAATTTTACCCATCCACCAACAGACTATGGAGTAAACAGTAAATTTAGTTGATAGCACCAATGGATGCAAAAGACTGAAAATTCAACTCCTTTAGAAGGAATAAACATGTTCAATTCTTAATGATGGTTACATATTTTAAATTATCAATCAAATTAGAAGCTTTGGAAAAGATAAAACCCTTGTGTAATTGTACTAATGGGCCACATATTTGGTAAAAAGTAAAATACGTTAAACTATTATTACAGGAGACCAAACATGATTGAGATAAGCATAAGCTACAGTTGGGGGGCTGGAAAGTCAATATACACAAAGATTTACACATCCCAAGATGAGTTCATCACAATAAGACAAATTATCTTAATGAAGTAAGCTAAAAATTTAAGCATTACCTAGAAGTAAGAAATAATACAGTTGAAATCAATCAAGCCCTGCTATGGTAACTAATTTATAAAATTGCAACCCCTCCTACCACCATAAAACTCATGATTTTGTACACTGAAATCGATGGAATATAAGATGCATTGCTTTCTATGATATTCACCGTAAGTTTTTTGGTCTTCTGAAAAAATCATTTTCAAGACTAACAGATGGAGCATTTGGGCCATAAGAAGCTACTTTCATAAGGTTTTCACTTTCTTGGTGAACTGCGAGTGACGGTTTTCCATGGGGTAAGATTTTCCATATTAGTTGATGCTTCAATATCTGAATTGGTCATCACCTTCAGGGGCTGATGTAAAAGATTAGTATGAATCATCTTTTACCAATTCTATTTATCATATATCTATGTACATAAAATTGGAGTGGTATGTTTGCATATAAGTGAACTTCTTGCAATCCATTTTCATGTATGCTTCATACTTGCTTGAAAATAAAGTTTTTTTGATGAAAGTTCTCCAATTTTTGGGATATTTCACCTGGGCCTTTTATGACTTACCTACACTATACCTATACCAGTATAAAAATGAAGTGGTCCATGTACATTCAGTACTATTCTTCTCAAAAAGTAATGAACAGACTGACCAAAAATTTTGTATGATCCTATCTCATAAGCCAATTTGAACTAGTCTTAATAAAAAATTTCTCAGGTCCTCAAGGACCCAAAAAAGGGCCCCTTTAAACAAGTGAATCAGTGCAGAGATTACAAGACAAAGGGCTCATTTGTGCATTCATTCAGACACTGAACAGAAATCTGTATTTGGGATAGCAATATACTATCTATACACGATGGTCCCTTTTCATAAAAATCAATGTGACATAATGTAATGCAGATACCATGTAAAAGCCATTTAGGTCACATGGGTGAAGTTGGGATACAAAATAACCCAAATGAAATCTCACTGAAATTTGCTAATTATGACAATTGACATTAATGTTACACATAATAGGCCCAGGCAAAATCTATTATGCTTATTAAAATAACTTGCAGTCATAATACAGGGTAAAAAGTTTCATTAATGGATGACTGAACGAATACCAAATTCAATTCTTGCAATTGATTTTGTCACACCCTCTGAATTTGCTTAAAAATTACATTTTCAATTCCATAAGTATCATTCTTCTCAGATTTCAATGATAGAATATTTCCTTGGCAACCTAAGCATTGGTTGTGACCGGGAAATTTTACCCAGACCTCTTCCAAGTAATATTAATGTAAATAATCCTAATTAGCAAATTTCAGAGAGCTTTTGGTTGGGGTACTTCATGCCCAAACCTCTCCATGTGCCCTAAACAGCTATTACAAAGTATCTGCATTACATTATATCACATTGTTTTTATAATAAGGGACCATCACATATGCATAATGCATATATGACTATCCCAAATACTGCTTTCTACCATGACCCAAATGAATGAACTAAGGAGCCCTTTATCCTGAAACGTGGCATACATGCTGATACATTTCATGGAATTACAGTGAAACCTGCTTCTGCCACCCCCTCCCTTAAGAAGTCCTCTCTCTAAGCAGCCAATTTTTCAGGAATGGAATAAATGAAGCAATGTAAATGTTTCCTCCCTTCAGTGGCTGCCTCCTGAAGTGGCCACCATTACATGGGTCCAGTGGTGGCCGCTTATTACAGGTTTCACTGTACTCTTTGCGTTTCTCACCAGTACTGTCGGGAGAGGGTAACACTAAAAGGGTTAGACTTTCATATGGAGTCAGTAAGAATGGTGTTCTGACAGTACCACCATTTGGCTAACGGAGGATGAGAAAAATAATTATTTCACTTCGATCAAGTGCTGTACCTCTCTTCAGCACAAGTACTGTCTCAATAGAGAAAGTTTTTAACACAATGGAAGGTATTTGAAGATCCACAGCTATTAGAATTCCTTAATCAATACAGTTGGGTTCCGTTAGCCTGCATTACTCAATACTTATGAGAGCAGAAAGTGACAAGGGAATGCAGTCCAGGCTCCAGAGATTGTAGTCTAAGGGGAGAAATATGGGGAATAACTTCCCGTCAAATTTCCTTCCTGTCATGGCAAAACTCCAAGTGCATTTCCTTAAATTATTCACCAAAACATTAACATCGCCTGAACGTTGCACCTAGTGAATTCCTCATCAAAATGTATTATATCATAATTATGAATAAAAAAAGTTGCACAGATTTCAGAAATCACAATACAGTAGAACCTGGTTAGGACGTTCCTCCTTAGTACGTTGATTTCTCATGGTCCCGGTACAATTGGGCCAATTTACAGGTTAAATTATTTGGTAACTACATTTTAAATCCTGGCACTTTCCTGGTTAGTACGTTCAGTATATTGCCGAAACACAACCCGCAAGTGCTTCTCTAATATAGTTTGGGTAATATAAACAACCGACGCTCTCAAGTTAACGTATTAAATATCAACCCTAGGCAGTTTAATCCCAATCCATTTGCATTTCACATGTTTTGTGACATAAAACAATGAGCAGCTGATTAGGGGTAGTGTAGGTCTAGAGCGGAGAGTCGTTCATATTGCATGTGTTGTGATAGTAAGGTCAGTTACAATGGAAAGTAAGAGAGCTGTGAAGTAGATTACAACGGCAGAAAAAATCAAAATACTGGAAGAAGTTGACGGAAATCCACACACAAAGCGAGTAGAACTGGCGCAAAGGCTGAAAATCCCTGCATCTACTTTAAACACGATCGTCAGCAATCGCAAAAAAATCCAAAGTAGTCATTGTGACAGAAAGCAAAAGTGTATTCGCGATGGAAAATTTCTGGAATTGGAAGTTGTTTTACTTAAATGGTTCAAACAAGCATGAAGCTCAATCACGCTGTTTGCTGGTTCAATCGTGAAAGAAAAGGCGTTGCATTTGGCTGCAAAAATGGGCATCGAAAATTTCCATGCCTCCAATAGTTAAATAGACGATTTCAAAAACAGACATGGATTAGTTTATAGGTGTGTTCGTGGTGAAGCAGCCAGTGTTAACCTTGACATCGTAGAAGCCTCGAAGGAAACAACTTTGCCAAAGTGGCTTGAAGATTTCAGTCCCAATGACGTCTATGATGCCGATACTGGTCTATTTTACAACTTATCACACGATAAAACATATGCATTTAAAGGAGAAAAATGCCATGGCAGAAAATTAAGTAAGGAGAGTCTGGCAGTTATCTTGTGCTGCAACGAGAGTGGAACTGACAAGCTGCAGCCGCTTGTGATAGGCAAATCTAAACACCCTAGGTGTTTTAAAAACGTTCGAACCTTTCCCTGCCAATACACAGCTAACCCTGCAGCATGGATGACATCAATTTTTGAAAACTTTTTGAGAAGGTTAGATGCCAAACTGGGCTGCAAAAATAGAAATATTTTGCTTTTTGTCGACCACTGTGCTGCTCATCCAATTGATACAAGATACCTCAGAAACATCAGGGTCAAATTCTTCCCGGCAAACACGACGAGTCACCTTCAGCCCCTTGATCAAGGCAATATCCAATGTTTCAAGCAAATATACAGAAGACTGCTGGTACAAAAGAGGCTGGCCACCTTACAAATAGCTGAGCGGAAGATAGACGTTATGCATGCGATGAACTTCATCAAATACGCTTGGATTCCGTGAGCAAAGAAAACGTCACCAGTTGATTTAAAGCAGCCGGATTTGGTCATGTGAGGTCAGACATATCGGTTGACACGACACAAGAGGCAGAACTGACTCTTTTTCCTCACGAGGAGTGGCATCAGATTGCTGGAGAGGTGAAATTTGACAAGTACTGCGAGTGCGATGACGATCTTAATGTTTGCCAGACCTTGTCGATAGATGAAATTCACGTGCAGGAGTTGGAGGACGTAGATGATGAAGGTGATTCAGAGCAAAGTCTGAGTCTGATTCAGTTCCCACAATTACAACTTTAGCCAAAACACTCGAGGCCATAGAGTGCGTGCACCGTTACTTAACTAGCGTTGTGGGAGCAGATGATGCTTTGATTCTCCACACAAAGCTTGACGCAAGAATAATTGAGCTCTATGCAAGAAATAAAAAGCAGAGTATCATGGACAAATTTTTAGTGCAAATGTAAGCTTTTGAACAATTAAAATCAGTACGCAATGACACATTTCAATTAGAAGAGTTATCGATCAATCTAATGCACGATTGAATGCTATAATGTGGAGAGTGAATGTGATGAAGTGAAATTGTGGATAGGTACGGTGTGATACATTATTGGCCAATTGTATAATTTATTTAAACAACTTATTGACATTATATTCATGGAGTCAAAAGTATATTCTCCCTGTGACCTCAGAAAGAATATATACATGTATGAGTGAGTGAACCCGCTATATCAATGAATACAGGCAAAGTGATGTTGGTTTTATGTACATTATTTCACTCCATAAAGATGTGAAAAGTCATTTTCATTCGGTTTGTAATTACTTAGCAATTTGAGAACTTTTTGTTGATTTCATGGGTGAAAATATATAAGAGAAGCATAAATAAGAGAACTTTGGAGAGTAATTGTAATTGTTTTGACTTTTCCTCCAATTTAGACTACGTGGATTGCTATATTTACTATCCTGGTTAGCACGTTTTCCTAGTTTGTACATTCATTTTTTGTGTTCCCTTCCAAAACGGGCTAACCAGGTTCCACTGTATCTTAATGCTACTTCACAGCAACCGACCAGGTCAATTTTCCAGTCTTCACCATCTCAGATCAGCCAGCTTTTACATACTTTCTGACACCAGCTACCCCAAACTTTTGCACTACTAGGTCATTATAACCATTCTTCACATTCCTCGACTTCTACAACTCTCATCTTTTTGGGTAACATTGCCCCACCTACACTTAAACAAAGATTCACACAGGACAAGGCTCTCTATTTACGTCACTAAAATTGGTACCCATCAAATGCAACACACTAATCCTTCCTGGAAATACGAGAGTAGACCTGCACATAGATACTTTTGCTCTACAGAAAATTTTACACAGAGAATTGGCCCCTGCAAAAACATGCAAGGGGACTTAATGTAAGAAGAGGTCCACTTCAACAAAAATATTGTAAACCATCTGAAAATATTTAGTCATTATGAATAACTACACCAGAAAGTGATTACATACCCCTGTTACCCATTGGCATTTTGCACTGACAGCAGTTGATGAGAGTCAAAGCTGAGTAATAGTTCTGTAAACCTCAACAGAAACTTTTTCACTCAGTATCTGGGCGGACATGGCAGAATTATGCTATAAAAAATCCCCAAGATAGATGATGAGATCAAGAACAGGTTGCACACACCAGTAAGTATGTTGTTTTACTCAAAAAACAACTTTAAAAAGGCCCAGAAAATCCTCTCATATGCCACCCTTTTCTTAAACTCAAAAATACTCAAAATAGGCCAGTTCTCAATCAAGTGGCAACATATGAGAAGACTTCAATGGGCAAGTTTCCTGATCAGAAAAAAATAAGAAAAATGGTCCCTTTTCTCTTTAGGCAAAACTAATCCATAAACATTAACCTGATTGGCATCCATTTAAGCCAGGAATCAATTGAAGAAATGTTTCAGGAAGAACTGAATCCTGCATTGCCTTGCTTGACAGGCAATATTTCAGAGAATCAACTCCATTATCTTTAAAAGTGATACCCTAAAAACACAACAATTATACATTAATAAACATATATCATGAGCAACAAAACCATGCTGTTGTGAGCTCAATTAGGTCAAAAATCCCATGAGATAAAACAAAAATAGAGTCATGAGTCATCAGTGGAAACATCTCGTAAAAATTTTATAAAAGTATACAACATTCATCACACTCACTCATAACACAATTTTAAATAAATATGGGTAACAATGTGGCCAGTATGTTATACTTCTCTTTGAAAGGCAATGGTAGCAACACTGACACTGCATAGACATAATGTAACAATTCCCAGAACAATGTACACTGAAGTAATGAGCCAGAAAGCAAAAAGGTAGAGTGTGCGGTTGCAATAGTCCTTCTTGCCTGGGTCGTAACTTGGCTCATACTCTTTGAACACCCATACCGAACCTGGGAATATAACAAAAGGAAATTTAACATCAATTTACCGCCAGAATATGTTATTTTCAATTATAATGCATGGAAATTCACAGCAATTAAAAAATATTTCAACTTGTCAGGCTAGGTCTCTCAGGTTAAATAGCTGGTTACACTCTGAGCCATCAGAGTAAATTTATTTTCAATAATGCATTGAAATCCACAGCAATAAAAATTATTCCAACTTTTCTGGATGAATCTCTCAGGTTAGATAGCTGGTTACTTCACTGAGCCGTCTCGATTTGAGGCAAAATGTTGCAGAAATGCAAACAAAATATTATTATGTACATACATTCTGCATTATAGAATATTAGGTATACTTGTGCATAGTTCCGGAAAACTTATTTCGATACTTGCATTCGTAAAACGAAACCATTTTTCGAATAGGACGCAGTTACGTAAGAATTGAACACCACAGGTTTTGCACAGATTCTTAGTAAAATTAGGCAAAATGCAATAAACAGCATAAAATTCACTGATATATATGAGCAAGGAAAATTCGTGAAAATATAATGAAGGTTATAAAAACACAGAAAACTCAATTTATAATAATGTATAATTGCAAGATATATTATTCTTTAACAATTACTTACTCAATATAAGAATATTTAAAATCTTGCTGGAAACTGACACTGTAAAATAAATACTAAGAGCCACAGAGAAAACAGTCCAGCGTGAAATCAGACCAGCACGAAAGATAGTATGATACTGGCCTGAGGGCAACAAAAAAGCTCAGGAGAGCTTACGAGTCAAGCATAATGTGAACAATCAGCATACATAGGTCAAAGTAACGGTTTCAAGTGTAACTTAGTGGAACGACTCCATGGTATTGAATAAAACACTTTGTAAGGTGCTTTGATGATGTCACTCAGCAACGAAACTGAGGTCGTTAAAAATAAAATTCTCATGTGGAAATTACAAAGTGTTTCACTCAAACCAACCCAGCATATACAGAGTGAAAACATCTTAGTAAGCAGCTGAAATAAAGCACATGCTGATAAATGAGATGGGAGCCCTTGAATAGGCCGCATACATATTCCAGAGATAGCTCTGACTAGCATAAAAGGTGATACTGTGTAATACGATACTGGGCCGAGCATAAGGAAAAAACACGGGAGAACTCATGAGGCAAAAAAAAAGTAAACAAATAACACATCCTAAGGATAAAGTGAAACCGTCTTAGTAAGCAGCAGAGATAAAGCACAAATGAAACCATCTTAGTAAGCATCAGAGATAAAGCACAAGCACGGGAGCTGTTAAATAGGCATCATTACACGGAGTAAGTCCCCTCCCCACTCTCTCCAGTATATAAGTTGTTGCACCAAAATGCATCTTCACCTGATGATGACATAAATTGTCGAAACCATGGTCGTAAGTCATTAAAATTCCTTGTGGAAAAACTAAGTTTACACTATTCATACCTACTCACTATTAATACTATTCACATTTTTCACAGCAACACTGTGTTCTTCCGTGGGCAACACAGCTTGAAATAAAAGTTAAACACTCGGAAAATAAATTTTAAGGAACTCACCAATAATAAACCAGCCCAGCATGAAACAATTGATGAGTGTCTGCATGTTCGACTGCCTCATCCTCTCCTCTGCTGGCTCCTCCTCCCTTTGTCTCACTTTGGAGGAGATGTGAAGGAGCTGCTTAAAAACCCCAAAGCCACCTGCAGAAATCAAGAGAATGCTTCTTTTCTAGCCTAGTAGAAACAAACAACTGAGTTGACTTATCTCGACGAATTATACGTGAACAATGCTGAAATCACGGCCATCATCAGAATTTAAGACGATCGTTGGCTACAGATAATTATGATCCCTGCATACCACATGAGCATGTATATTCTTATTTAATGATAGTATTAAAGACTTTCTGGTCTACTGCCACTTCCATCACACCAGCCAAAAAAAAAAACTTTTGCAGGAAACCCCAGCAATTGACTAAGATGACAAAAATACTACAGGATAGGGCAAGAAATGAGCATTTATGAAATGAAATACTAGGAGCACACCAAAGGGATATGTAGTTTTAGAAGAAATAGCATGAGAAAATGACCAATTTAGAGATAATATTGTAAGAATTAGCGGCCATTAAAGATCAGACAGTGGACAGAATGTCTTGCTAGGATTACTTCTGCAGTTAACAAGATTATACTTGATTAATTCTAAAATTACACATTCACTAATGTTAACTGATTTGACATGCTGTAAGTCGAAACATAAAAATGAAAATATCTACTGGGCTCCATACTGTCGTTTCTAAAAACTAAATTATTGGAGCTTTTTACCGGTTATTCCGTGGCCATTTCTGGTGTAGTCTGCTCATTGTGTAATCCAGAAGATGTCATGCACAGGATGGACTCATTCTGGCCACAGAAACATACCACCTTGTATTAGAAGTACCATGCATAGCACCAAGCGTTCATTAAGTACCTACATGAACCTCTACAATGTTACCTAACATGCAGTAGTTACCAATTGTAGCTATAAGTACCTCCATTAGGGTGCACTACTGAACAAATAGCTAACATTTCAAATCCAAGTGTCAAATGAGTAAGATTCAAACTTTCCTGTTAACTTATCCTTAACACTCACATTTTACCACAAAATCAAACACCTAACCAATACCAGCGAGACTCCTTAAAAGTTTCAACTTAACCAAAGTCATAATAAATAGGAGTATAAATTCATTACATTACTTTCGACTGTAGATCCCAGGATTTCCTGACCGTCACAAAGTAAAATTATCAAGGGTGAGCAGAGCTAAACTGTAGCTCAAACAGCATGTCAACCAACTGGTATTTTCTCTAAGCTCCTCTTATATATCGTGTAGCCTTTCCATGCTAAAAGATATCATGATCAAGAATTTAGAAAACTATTAATAACTACTGTTATCTTCCAGTACCAACCTCCAACGACTAGATAAACCGGTATATATTCTCCTTGAGGGCATTCGTTGAAGTACATGGAGCCAATAACTATCATACAAACTGGAATCACTATCGTAACACCCAAAATAACAGAGCACCCAACTGAAATAAAATAAAATACAAATTCTGAATGTTTACAAATACTGACTACTAGAGGCAGACTCGTTCTTAACTATAAGGGGGATAAAACCACACTTTTCAGACGACTTACTTGTTCCCAGAAGTAATATAAAAAGATTTTTCAAGAAGTCAAAAATTCCTTTGGATGACTTATGCGCCTCTCGGACACGACCGAACAGTGAGTCATAGGAGGGTGGTGGCGCTGGAATGTAAACAATCATTAATACACATCGCAATTGATAAATAATTAAGATTGAAAGCCACACGAAAATAGCAAACCATTGGGGTCGATTGCTTCTTCGTAGGATGGTGGAGGTCCTCTATCATTACTTCCATGGACAGGAACTGTCCCTGGTATATCACGGTATGACGGAGGTGGTACAGGAGGCTCTGACAATTCTTCCATACGTGGAAAAGGCACTGGGGAACCGACTTCAGGTTCTTCATAATCCTAGACGTAATTTTCATCATGAAGGAAGAAATAATACATAACTCAAAATCCGGTTTATCAAGCAGAACATTAGGTATGATAAAATTGACAACTTCGTCTACGGAAGTAATACATCGTAGTAAATAACCATCACCATGACAACCCCTAGAAAGATTAACCTAAACAAGTTAATCAATCAAGACATAAAATCACAGAGAATAGATTAAGAATGGAACACGAGGGTTTGATACTGAAAACACACCTGTTGGTGGTAGAGAGTTACATACGGAGAATTCGCCGCAGCCATTGTACCTCATAGTTACTGCATTCCACGAGAGAGTGCAGTAGTGATGCCACGAACAACAAAAGAAAAATATGGAGTTGTGGCGGTATTTTCTTTATGCCGGGAAGTTAATCCACGGTAAGACTAGAATAAATTTTATCAGTTTATATCCAATGAAAAATGTATCAATATTGTAAGGAAAATCTATTAATGTTTTATATATAATAAGATTATTTCAAAGGAAAGAATTAATTGTTACCATGGTAACTCTCCCTTGAATACAAAAACTTGGTAGATCTGTTACTGAAGGTTCCTCATTTAACGGCTCATCACCGCCGATGCAGATACCGTACACGGCTACTTTATACCTCATTTTAAAGATGAAGAATCCGGATTCATTAGTATACCACGTTCTTCACCTTATTTCTAAGTACTTTCTCCAAAAGTTTTGCTCAAAAGTCACCAACTCTCAGCTTCTGACCCATTAGAGATTCTGGAAGGAAATAAAAATAGGATGAAAAGTTAGTTGTTTGTTCTGTTAAAAATGCCATGAAACGTAAGTCGAGCATGTAAGTCTGCTTTCATCAAGGATAATAGAAATAGATCTCTATAGTCCGGACTATAGAGAATAGATCTCTATAGTCAGTGGCTTTCATGATCATGCAAGGATCGGTATAGACGATTTAACCGTGGGTTTGGCTTTATAACTTTAACTTTTTAACTGCTGATAATAAACATTAATGTGAAAGTAATGAAATATTATATTACGCACCCCTCATTATTGGGTTTTCATTGTTTTTATCGATTTCCTTACGGTAACCCCTTAACTTCGCCGATGTTATGCAACCACTTTGGGAAATTTTCACTCGATAGTGGAATCTTATCGAATATAAATCGATAGCCAACCAGCTGCTGGGGTGGGTGAATCTTTGGGTGGGTGCAAAGATTGCTACCGGGTGGGTGCCAAGCACACCGTAAGGGTAGTAATCTTTGGTGCAAAGATTATTGATTATATTGTTGCCTAACGAGTTGGGATACAGCTAACCCCTACGGATCGGTGGTAGGCAGTGTGTTCAGGGATGGTTTGTTGACGTAAGTTGGAGTCTTATAATTTTGTGCGCGAAGATTACTACACCTACCCCTTTGTTCGTATAGAGGTCATGGTAGTACGAAATGGTGCGAAATTCGTTCTACCATGATAGAGGTGCTATTTTCTTTGAGAAATATTTTGCCGGATCTGATTATAAAAAAAATACATGAAGCTCTTTTGATGAGAGGTATGTGCATAAAATATCCGAAGGCTATATTCTATTCTGAGTCACTCCTCCGTCATATTTCCAGCGTTGGGTGAAGGAGTAACCGTGGCTGTTGTATCGGTTTGACTTTTGGTTTCTCCCGTGAAAAATGGGTAAAAACAAACCACTCCAGGGGAAGGAGGCGTTTCTGAGAATGAATTTTCTGTACCAAGCTGCACACACTCTTATTGCTACAATTCCAAACAGTGAAAACTTAGTTTCACATCTGGGCAGGTGTATGGTGAAAATTGGAAAGAAAAATGTCTTGAGGATTGATAAAGGCTTGAAGAGAGGCATCTGCAAGGGCTGTGGCAACATTCTAATCCCAGGTGTGAGTGCAACAGTGCGCCGAAGATATAAAAAAGGACGCAAACGAGTTGTGATAACATGCTCACTTTGTTCAACCGTGAAGCGTTTTCCCTTCCGCGGAAAATTTCGCCGGGATGGCGACGTGGTCCCGAGCTCTATGTGAAAACATGTTCCAGCGTCAGAAGGCCATTTCAGTATTAAGCAATGGTTGTTTTAATGAGGCTGACTTAAACTACAAAAGCTTCTCACATTTGTTTCGTGTGCGAACTGTTTGAAGATATCGCTGTGCTAATTGTGTTCCCCTCACTATATGCCATGCTAGGTCATAATGCTTTGTGAATTATCACCATATTGGCCTTGAAGTTGCATTTAAGCATAGTTACTTATATGGTACATTTCCTCTCCATCACGTCCTTATCCCCTTCCCTTCATAAGTTCGCAGAGTCTTCAGCTTTAAGTTAAATATTACCTCGAATTGGGAATATCGTAACGACTGTTATCTAAATGTTACTCTTGTTTCCATACCGTATCTGACGAACTGCTGCTGACGCTATTATATATCGTTAGAAGATGAATTTCTGACGAGTAGCTCAATCTTTTATTATTTAGTATCACTTTTTTCTCTCTCAAGGCATTGAAACGATTGACGACCAAAAGTGATAACCTCCAAAGAACGCCCACTATTGAGTCCATGATAGACATATGCTCCTTGCGTGTACCTTGTAGTTTTAAGTATTTTATCGAACAAGGTTGGAATGGATTGGTGTAGAGCAGTGTAATTTTCTATGACATTGAGCCCCTACTTTGTTTCGTGAAGTGCGGTTATATCTGCTGCTTCCACCCGATATTTCCCGTATATAAATTCCAATATTGAAAATAAGGGTAAATCTCCACTTGTCACACCTTGCGAACGCGTATTTCGACCCGTTCCACGTCGCATATTGCCACGAAGTTTATGTCACAAACTACACAGTTGCCAGTATCTTGTGATAGTTTAAAGAAAACTTAAATTTTACTTTAAGTTTTTCTTTAGTTAATTTTCCCAAGGGTGATGATGTAATTTTAGAGTAATTTAAGAATAGCTTTTTCACACTTCAGTCCTGACAGTTCTGCTGCTATTAATGTGAAGAAACACTGCCCTATTGCTGCCTGCGGTCATCACCCAGCAGGGAGATTTATGTAGATGTGGAATGTGTATCGGAAAGTTAAACTTTTTTTCTGGAGTAAGAATGTTTCGTGCACTTGGAATTCTTTACACAGATTAATTATATCCTAATTGCAATTAAGGCTACCTTGAGTGAGATAGTTCTGTACTCACAAAGGAGATCATTTTCGAATTAAGTATATGTTTTAATTTCAGCAGCTTTAGGAAGTATGTATTAAATGTTGCATTAAAATGGTGCATTAATATGCATTTGTATGACTGAAATTTTAAGTAATTAAATAAAAATATAATTGTTTAACTTGTTTTTCACAGTATGTTTAAAACTTGTTTGCAATGGAATGTTTATTTAGATCCCACAAATGTACTGTGGTAATTATATGATTTATTTTCAAAAACAGTAGAGAAAACATGCAAACTACACAATTTTATCATGAGATCTAGGTGTTCCTCATTCCATGCAAGTCCTCATTTTTCCTGTAAGGTCTCTCTGTGAAGTGCATATTAGTGATGGGTCGTTCATGATCGAATCACCATGTGAGTCAAATGACTCATGATGCATTTCGGGAAAATGATTCGATCATTCAATCATTTTGTTTCCATCTGCCGTGTGATTGAAAGTGATATTAAGTGGAAAAACATATTCACATGTACGTTATCCGTTGTCTAGTTATGAATTTCAGGGAGATTTCTTCATGGGCATGAATCCATTAATATTTGGTCAGTGAGTTTGTTTGTTTAGCATAGTTAGAGACAAGGCGCTCATTTTAAACACAATGAAATTTAACCCTAGTTACAATATCAGCACATCATTACAGTTGGTAAACTTGGTAAGAGTTTTAATTACCTACTCAGTGGAAAGCTCCTAATTGAATGGAATTCAATACAGCAGATCAGGAAACATTCATGCACATTAATTTGTGTAGTCTGGGCTAGTGATTGAATTTTCATGTACAGTTTGACGTTATTCTTCTTGAATTCAATCAGTGACAGTTTTGCCTTTATAAATCTTCTACTATAGTACTTGGAAATCTCCAATTTAAAGCGGATGATGAAAAACCCTAGGTAGCTCAGGAACAACTTTTTCAACCCTATTTACTGTTAAATTTACACGGATAACACGATTTTATGGGCTCAAGAAGCAACGACTACGCACTTACGGTATGAAAAACAAAATTTAGCTCTACTATCATTCAAAACTGGGTGACCCAACTGCTAGTTAGGTGTTTGCTAATTAACTAAGAAACCAGCTTTCTTTGAGTAGAATTTCCAAATTGAGTGATGAGGAGAGACAAGGTTTACATAGCAACTATGTAATTGAATTTTACGAGGAATAATTGTTACCATACATTTGCATGTACACCCAAAATAATGTGACTATATTTTTATTTAGCTTATATTTTCAGATTAAAATTGTGGATTCAAATTATCTCTATTCACAGATTATTCAACCCATGCTCCATATTTCAATGGACATTTGATTTATCTTTACACATCAATTCTCATAAGGCTACACATGCCTCAACATCCTTAATACCTAGGTTTTAATCCACTCATGGATTTTTCCAAACAATTTTGTTACAATTAAATTGGGCAGGACAATGTGCTCCCACCAAAATCAAAGTGAATCTATTTCATAAGCACAGCCACACCAGTCAGATTGACAGATCAAGAAATCACAAGTATTTATCACTGTACACTTTTCCTTCATTAAAATGTAATGAGCAGAAAAACTGATGAAAGACAACAAAAATTACAGCACAATGAGTGATACTTTCTTTTATTTTTGAGATTATTTAAAGCAGTCACTCATGTGATTCATGAAATTGATTCACCATTAAAGTTACACTGATAATATGAGTTACGTGCTTTTTCAACACATACTGCCAACATGTTTGTGGGTGAAAAAGTTTCCGGCTGAGGCAAATCAACCACTTAAAAAGAAAATTATTCACATTTTTTGGATTGCTCGAGACATGCACGGTAACTATATTCTCACATTTAAATTGATAAATTTCCAGGACTATGTCCCAAAATTCAAGTCAATAAAGGCAACATTATTTAATTAGATAAGTTAATTATACTCGACTTTACAAAAAACTAAATGATTCTCTTCACACAGTGAAAAGCTGTAGCTTGCAGACACAGTAACCCTTCAACCATCACAAATAATGTTTACCAATCAGATAGACATAACAAATATTTAAGGTATACTAGGATATTGATAAATGAAGAGAAAAAAATTCTCTCAAACTTCAACTTGAGATGGAAGGGGCTTCCATGTGCTAAATACAGAAGTTTAAAATGAACAGGATAAGTCATATTCCCAGGCTAGTTGGCCTCTTGGAGACCAAATTGTGCATGAATGCACTGGCATTAAATGTACATTCATAGAGTCCCTCCATATTTTTCTATAGATTCCTTAATACAAATAGACATCTAGATTCAAGAAAATGAATCATTTCCGTGAACCACGTCTCTTCATAGAGGATGTACACTGTGGGCAGTACCACTTTCCTTTGGGTGATGAAGTTATTCCAACACATGGATAATGGAACCACTCCAGGGGGCACTGAAAGAGTCGAATAAGTGTTATAAGCCACCACGACTGAAAACTATAACAAATTTATACTGCCACTCCTAATAATCAACCATAAGAATTCACAAGACTTTATAAGGGTAATATAAATACCATACATGGGATATTCAGATGTCGTGAAGTTATTTGGAAACAGTTTTCACCTATTTACTAGAGCTGAAAAAACATGTTGACAGTAACACTCTCCTACCCGCACCAGCACATCATTCAGACTCTCCGAGGTGCATGCAAACATGTTCCTTTCATGTCCCCCACATGATCACCACCTTTGAATCTAATTGTTTGTCAACAATCGCACTAAGGCATCTATACGTCACATCTATCACTCAGTATCTCTGGAGTCATTCCCACAATCCCTGAGGTACTCCCACAACTGTTCCCTTGAGTAAGAAGACCACCACTGAGTCCAGATGAAAAATCACATTTAGGAGGCAGACATCTGAAAGTCTTACTATACCCAGTGGGAATAGAGAATATTTATGGGTACACTCTGTGACGACAAAGTAATTATCCCATGATCCTTAGGACTTATTACTGATTGCCTTAATGTCTTTCAATAGACACTTATCAGTCCTGTTTCCATCAGATCCTGCCTGTGGCACATAATTTTTATCCAAAATACTAAACAGTCGCAATGGAGCAAAATATATAAGATGATGAGGTTGAGACACAACCTTGAGTAACTCCAAGACGTTACATGCAATCCCAAGCCAAACTTGGTATTGTGGACACGTGCCTTTGCAGCACTATACTGTAAAATATTGAATAGACATCCATAGGATGAACATGAACACCATAATATGAACCCAAATCTGATAGGTTTGTCTTTTGGAGGATGGATCAGTTTTCCAAAGTGTTTGAAAGCGGCGACGACAAATTTTACATTGAAAATGAAGGAACTATTGAAGAAGATAATAGTGACGATAGTGAGTTCTCTGATCCTGCGTATGAAGATTATGAACTTAGTGCTGGTCTGAGTGGAACTATGGAAAGGAAAATATCCCTGCATTCTCCCAAAGATCAGAATGAATGCACTGACAGTGACAGAGATGTTGAATTCGTGAAGACAAAACAAAGACGCACAATTGTTTACTCAAGTAAAAGTGATGGAGATATAGGTGATAACCCTGAGAAATATGGTGTAACATCGAGTGACTGAAATGTTTATTGTGGAAGAAAAGAAAAATAAAAGTGGAATGCGGTATCTGAAAATGACCTAGAGCCAAGAAGAATCTCCTTCTCAACTGATCAGATGCATGCTGAACCTCAAGTTCCTTCTGAATGTGCCACACCAATTGATTATTTCAGTTGTTTTTTACTGACACATTGATAAAAAACATAACCATTTAGACTAACGAGTACGCTAGGTATAAAAAAAGATGGTGCACGGTCACACACAGTCCCATGTACATGCAGGACTAAAAAGGATTTGCACAATCCACCAGTACAAGTCATAAGCTACCAAGATACTCACATCTTCATTGTCACACGCAACCATGTCCCCATATGAAACTTGGTTGCAGATACAGTAACGTGGTTCATTTGGATCATAGGTCCAATCAGGATCATCTGTTCCATCATTCACTTGATCGGCAGATGACTCTTCAGGAGGAGGTGGAGGGGAGGGCTCTGAAAGCTGCACAGCGTGAGTAACAACAGGGACAACTGGTGATGACACGGCAGTGTATGATGGTAGAGGGTGATTGCTGTTGCTGTTCTGGCTTGGGAGCAATGCCAGAGCAGTTGAGGTAGAGGAGAGAGAAGACTGAACTGGTGCGATGACGGGCGCCAATGCTGTGTTTGAAGACACGGGTCCAGAGGCTGATTTCCTGAAAAAGAATCATGAGCTTGGATAATGATTGCACAATTTGGGTTCTGACAATTTCAAAAAAAGATCAGCAATAAATCCCTTCCATGCAGCACCCAAAAGATAGAGGTTTCCCTGTCACGAATACCCAGAGCAGGTCTAAGTATAGTATAGATCTCCCTCACTGCTAAGAATAACACGGGTATGTTTCTCATTTATTTAGGGACTCAAGTCAGCAGCATGGTCAGCGCCCTTTCCTTGGCTTACAAGAGGAGCCCATCCTCGACTCTCCCTTTAAGGACCAGACATGTACACTCATGGTACATCTCCACAGTATTGCTAAAGACATGCATTTTTTTTTAAATGTTGGTTGCTTACTCAGAAAAAATAGGTTAATTGATGTATTACTGATATTCTATAGAGTATTTACAAATTTTGAATGGGAATAACATTACTGTTCACAATGTTCTTGTATAATGGACACAACCATCAACTTTGTAAATAATAGGAAGTTGAGTGTAAAATTTTTTAAATCACAACCAGACATAAAGAATGCACTCCAAGAACACTCTTCCCTTGTAAGCAGCATTTTTTTGGTAAATCTGTTATTTATAAACATGGAATGGAGAATGGAGACATAGGTACCACTAGTGGTGCTGGCACTATAACCAAGGGTCCAGGTTAAGTCAAGTCAGCAGGCCAAGGAAGAACCCAGCATCCCCACAGATCCTCATACCATCCAGGGGACCCTCATATCATCCAGGAAGTAAAACTTGTACAGAAAAGCTGACTTTATCCTTGCTAATGGAAGGGGCAGCCATATTGGATAATCTGTTCACGTTCCATTTGTGGCACTTGTGTTCTATCTTTCACTGCCCTGCTTTCTCTAATCATAGGATATCATGCAACCATGGTCGCAGGATGAAAACTTATTATGAAAGCAAATTTATTCCTCAAGTTAAGCGATTTTGAATGGGCATGAAACTTTAGAGAATGGCTACTGAAATTAGAGAATTTAAATTTCAGGAAAAATAGATATTGAAATACTTAGTATTTCCAGGAGAAGTTCGCAGCGAATTTCAAAAGTAATCTAAATGTAGTCAACTTGTTATCAATTACTTTCTTGAAAAGTAATTGATACTTGTACTCAATTACATTTTGGCTGAAGTAATTGTAATCGGGCCCAACTACTTTTTTTTCAGTAATCGGGCCATCACTGGTACCACAATAAGAACTGAGCTCCACTAAAATACACTCCCATAATACATGTCATAATTCACCTCCCAAAACCTTACATCTTTACACAGGTGGTGACCTAACACCCACTGCTGCACGCCCATGCAGCGGCTCGCAAGGTAGTATGTATAAGTAGACTTGAGACGTGAACATCTAGTTCACATAGACCCCCCTCGAAATTTGCCTTGAAGGAAGATGGTTTCATGGTGTAACTCACCTGACCTGCAATTGGGAGATCCGGATTCTTATCCCAGTGAAGCCTAATTATTTCTTAATGACAAATTTCAACCCTTGAGGAAGACAAAAGACTTTGGTTTTGAACCTCACAGTGAATAATGCATTGTGACTATAAGTTTAATATAATCTAAAAGACCTTTGTTTAATATCTTACAGTGATCAATGCATCGTGACTTTAAGTTTCATATTGTGGTGAGTTTTAAATGAGGCTTCTCTGCTTCCAGTTCACAAGATTGGCACTTAAGAGGAGATAAAGAAAATGTTTGTGGAGTACCAGAGACAGACAAATATGTTCCCCATTGATTTTACACATTATGAAATAAAATTTTGTAATAATGACGGTAGTCATAAAGCAACTATAATTTTTTTCAATGTTGACATTTTTAACTCCACTGAATGTTTTACAATAAAAATGAATTATTAATGAAAATATTATTATTAGAATATATATCTGAACTCACTTTCATGCACCATCCCCATTTATTGAATTCTATACCTAATATCATATGTACGCTCGTTTAGGTCGAAAATTTCTATTCTATTCCAGCAGATGAAAACCTACCTTCGACAAATAGTCAAGCCTCTAAATATAGTTATTTATTTGGGGCCAGTATTTCCACGAATTGATGGCAATAAATTGAATGAATCTCTCTCACACACAGACCATGGAGAATAATTGTCGAGAAATGTGTAAGATTTACATTTTAAGTTTCACATTATGATCTACCAAGGCTAGATATGTACATTAGAGACTTCCACTTTGCATCACCATCATTTGCCTGAATACATATTGCAATTCACTTTGCAATATATCTTCAAAAAGAGGCAGTTACAGCTATAAAGGGTGTTGATCTCTGGACCCCTGGCAAACCCATTTTTATTGATAAGAAAATTCTTACGGTGCCATCTGAATATATTATATGTTGTGTTATGTTTGCCAAATTAAACTCGAGCCTCTTCCCACAACATAGTGAATGGCACAGTCAGAACACATGAACAGCAACTAATATTCCCCTAAAAGCATGTTCCTTTAGCTGTAGCTTGAGGGGACCTAAGCAATCCATCTCAATTATGAACAACAAGCTACCTAATAATATTAAGGGCATATTTTCAAAACCAAGGTTAAGGAGATATTACTCTGTGAAGCATACAATTCAGTGGAAGAACTTTTAAATGATAACTTCTTTTAAATAAATGTGTACTTCACTGTTACATGGTATTTCCGTATCAATTTTAAACTGATGTATTTTTCCTTAATTTTTTAGTCTGCAATATAACCTGTTTCAATGTAATGTTTTGATCTATTCTTCCATTTTTCATGTTTTTCTTGACGTCTATTGTGGTTTTGTACCATTTTAATGACGAATAAAATATTATTATAATTATTATACCATTCTGCAAGTTAGCATTCTACAATAATCGCATAATGAACCAAAATGACTCAGTTTTTTAATTTACTACAGGCAAAAGTAAGGCCACATAACCTTAAAAATGATGAACTCAAGCAGTTACTTTTTAAACATGCCCTCAGTGAAAACAATACTATGTCACATGGCATAATGTATTCTGAAAATTTGACTCATTACTAAGAAGGAATGAAAATGATGACTAGTGATCACAAAAATCTGAAATAGCTCCCATGCCTCCTGATGCACCACACACACTTAGTCAGCTAAGATTCACTGTTACATTTCTGAATTCTGATTCACATACATCTTGATTTCTGTATCCTGGATAGTAGGGGATTTCTTTCTCATAAGAGAATACATAACTCTTTGCTTCAATGATACTTTGCCAACATGTCACAGAAGGTGATGCTAACCTCATTCAAGACAGCAAATATGATCTGACAGCCTCTTCTAATGCTCACAAATAACAGCAAAAGACACTGCAGTCATAAAGCCAGTCAATTTTCAACCAGCTAAAATATAATTGATGAATTTATATAGTATCTGTCTTCCTTTATTTCTAAGTTGGTCACTCTTAGTTTGAAAAATCATCTGCGCCCCTTCAACTGCCTGCTTTTTCCAACACTAAACAAGGAGGCCAACCAATTATTTCATCAAGACTTATACTCAAGGATAAACAATGCCTCATTAGGATGCTTAAATGCAAATTGACTGTCTACCTGGGAGGAATGTCCGCAACACTGCTTCCATTGTGAATACCATTAGACTGCACACTTGTCTGGCCATTTGTGTGTCCGTTGAGGTGAGTTTTCACAACTGGCTTCTCCTCAGGTCCTGCATCCAAACCCTCGTACTTTGAATCCCATAACTTGGCCCTCTTCGTTTTTGTCTTCTGTCTAAAATATTAATAATGAGTAATAAAAGTCAACTTCCATAAACAAAAGCCAAGATGACAAAACAGGATTGGTCAAAATTTCCACATACAACAGCTCTATAATTTGAAAACAAAGAATCAATTTCCACAGAATGCTTGAACATTGCTTTTTCAAGTAAATTGAATAAAAATATACCTTCTACATAATTTTGATGAAAGATTACTAAATCAAGCAATTCAAAATGGTTCACACACTCTTAGTACAATGAAACATGGTAAAACACAGCTTTCCACAATATGGATTTAACTTTGCGTGAGTCCCAAGTATCATGCCTTTGACATTCATTAGTTTAAAAGATTAATTAATTATGAGTTATCTGTGCACTTGTCATACACTCTTCCTTTGTGCTGAGAATCATGGGGATCAAAAATGACAGTACTGATGCGCATCAAAAGTGAAGTGCAATGTGCCATAGTGACCATGCGTGAAGGAAATATGAGTGCGCATGCGCTGACTGTTTGCAAGGAGTGCTCCGTGCCTGAGGTGAGTGAGTCAGGGTCTCATCCTACCTGTGAAGAGGGAAGAACGTTTGTCAAGTCCTAGCCAGTCAGTATGATTACTGTAACATTCTAGTTTTTTGTATTGTTTGTCAAGAATACATTGTCTTGGCACCGGGAACTAAATGTCTCCATTTATTCCCAACATAACAGTCTGGCGACGAGGATAAAAGCTGTCGTGTGAAATTAGTCGGTCATGGCGTTATTCAATTTTCCGCCCTTTGTACCAGGATCGGAAGTATTACAGAATTATCTGGATATATTACAGTCTATATTTAAAGTCCACGGAGTAAAAAACCAACTCAAGGTGAGCATTCTAATTGCACATATGGGTACGGAAGTTTACCGCCAACTCAAGGAAGCGTGTATCCCTACGCCACCTGCCGATAAGTATGTGGAACGGACGGAGATTCTGTGGGAGATTTATTCACCTCGGCAGCTTATCCCAGGAGAACAATATAAATTTCACCTTTGTACCCAAAAAGAGGGCAAGTCAGCAACAGACTTTTTATGAAATTATGACAGGTTATGGAAAATTAGAACGCTTCTTGAAAAGCTCAAATGGTAACTTTGTGGAGTACTGTTTCCCCAGTGAGCACTTGGCAATCAATGAAGCAATAGTATTTTCAAAGGAAGGGTGATATTCAAGCAATGCATCCCAAAAAACACAAACGTTTCAGCGTAAAACTTTACAAACTTTCTGACTCAAAAGGTTATACATATGATATGAAGGTATATTTAGGCAAAGATAGACTTCGACACAAGACATTACAGCAACTCATGCCACAGACAATTGACTAACCACTGACAACAGAAAGGTTTATGCTGCCTAGAAAAGGAGGAAGAGGTTTCATCAACATAAAAAACTAACACCAATCGCATATAGAAAATTTTAGAAACATTTCTACTCAAGAGAAAAAAAATCCCAAATGCATAAAGTCTTGATACGAATAGATAATTCTCCTTTGCAACTGAGCAAAAGAAATACAGTAATACAAAAAGATTCTGACAGTATGAAGGTTGAGAGCCAAAATACTACACGGGAAGCATGCTAGCCATCTTCTGCAGCCACGCATTGACAAAGAGGCATCAAATAAATGGTTAACATCGGATATCTTTGCAGAAACAGAAGGATTTATGGTTGTCATGCAAGATAGAATAATTAAAACAAAAACTACTGTAAATTCATAATTAAAGAACCAATGTGAATGTCAAATGCCTAATGTACAATATCAAGGCAGAAATAATAGAACATTTCACAAGTGGATGCAGTGTACTAGCAAGCATAGAATATACACAAAGACATGATAATACATATATGCAAACAAATATATTGTGCATTAGTAAGAAAGTACAATGCATCCCAAGAAAACAAACCATGGTACCTAATGATACCACCGCCTATAATAGAAAACAAAGCTGTCAAAATGTATTGCAATAGAAGTATCATGATGGACCGTCCTCGCCCAAACAATAGACCAGATAACATATCTAATAGATATTTCTATCCCAAACACAGAAAATTTAGAGGCTAAATACAAAGAAAAAATACAGAAAGTTGTACCTTTGGCTGAAGAAATAAAAGAAATGTGGAACCAAAAATCCGTTAGAATTGTACTAATAATATCATCATCAACTGGTGTAATACCCAAAAACCTGCACAAAAGCTTAGAAACGATAGGAATAGAGAATCATATGTACATGAAAATTTTGAAAACCATAATAATTAATACTCGCTCTATAGGATTTCAAAATGAACATTAATAAAAACAGTAGAAGAGTCTCATGCCTTTGGTGGTTTGCACCCTGGATAGGTGAATGTTTCCCAGCCTTAAGGCTGAGAAGTGAAAAATTTGTAAATAATATTTGTATTTGACATTAAACACAATACAATGTAATAGTCTTTGTCACAAAAAGAATTGAAAAAAATAAATAAATAATTCTAAGTTACATACAGGTGTTCAGGCTTTTGCTCTCCAAAAATTCATTAAAAGAATAGAATGCTTTGTTCACTAGCCATGAGTGGAGAGCCCATTTAAACTTTGGTAAGGCCACATCTCTAACCTCCTGGGGTAAATGATTGAAAAGGCATTATTTAACTGAATCAACTGATTTTGAGGTAGTTGTAAGCCTTCAGTGAGGCAATACCGAGCGCCGTGCCGGTTATGCCATGCAAGGCATGCTGCCACCGCCAAGGTAAAACCTACACCACGCCGCCGCTGCTGGTCATTTTAACGGTGGCGGCACGACTTAGATTTTAATACCAAGTCCCACAGTCAAAGTATTGACAAATTGTTCGAGCAGTTGTGTTTTGGATTGATTTCCACTGCCACGCTAGTTCGTCTTGTCAACCATTCCTCTCCTTTCCCACTGCCAGCCTCCTATGTTCACTCATCTGCCTGGCTGACCGTGGTTTTGATAGGTATAATTTTGCACCAGAGTTTGGCCCAACAAAAAAAGAACGTAGGTGAGATATAGTGGAGAGTCACAGAGTACACAGGAAGAAGTAGGTGGGAACTCAAAAAGAATGTAGCCGAGTGGATGGGTATATTTCCATTTAAATTGAAATTTGCTCGATTACTTGGGACTAGGGTGGCTTTATGTCTACTGAAGTGCGTTCGATCCTCAGGATAACATGTTTTAGACAGGTTGTCTAAAACTGAGGGAAAATTACAAAGTATAAACAAACAAAATTAGTGTTCAAGCTAAAAATGTAAAATTAGGCCAGTAGCTTTGTTTATTTTTTGCCCAAATGAAATAATAATCCTTCATAAGTGTTAAAACCTTAACTAGTTGAGAGGGCTACTGGCATGTCAGTGGTTGTGCACAGCCTAAATAACCATATTGTAGCAAATTCGGAAAATTATTATTTTTTAAATTATTTTCTGTGAAATTTAGCAATACATCCACATAAATTGTCATTAATAATTATAAAATTACTAATTTCTTACATAGTTTTTATTCATATAACTGGAATGTATATATTTGCTTGACGGTAAAGTTGAGGTAGAATTATATTGTAATTATGCTATGTTGAATAGTTAAAATAAAAGTAGAAATCGTAAGTGTTTCATAATGTGAAACGCATTAAGTCAGTGTCCCACGGTAATTTTTTTCGTAAATTTATTAATGAATTCCATATTCATGAATAGTTTCGTGAACTGTTGGACACATGAGCAGGAAAATTTCATAAATTGGGCACAGCTCGGCAGACGGCTGAGAAGAGGACTCTTGTGCTGCCATCAATAGTGTATTCTCTGTACGAAAAGAACGAGCAGAGAAGATATTTTTGAAGGACCTACAAACCATGATATTGAGTAGCACACATCTATTGCTATATTACCTGGGAATTATTTTTGCCATACGTATAAACTGAAGGAATTGCAAGAACAAGCATGCTTGCTCACGATGGAATGCGTCAGAATCCCTATGTAGCAGTTCCCCAGCCCAGAGTCACTGAAACTATCTTAACTGTAGAAAAAGTCCAAAACTAGATATAAAAATAACGATCTGATAAGACTATCCATCACTGTGTAAGAAAATATAACAATTACTGAGTTTATAAAAAATGCTGAGACTTAAAAAAATTCATTCACCAAAAAGTTCTCCAATGGAGAATGGAAACCACGATCCTTCACACACAGGGCGAGCGCACTCCTCAGCAGACTACCTCCCAATATGAGAAATTTGGCGAAACATGGCGTGAGGTCCCCAACTCATGGTATGGCCTAATGATACTTTCCTCAGATTCCAGTTATTTTTACACATATCATTCTTTATATTACTCCTAATGGTCTTATTTATATGACAAAACTATAATAATTTACTTGTACCCTGTCTGTGAGTAGGGAAGGACGTTCATCAAGTCCTAGCCTGTCAGTATGACTACTGTGATATTCTAGTTTTTTGTATTGTTCGTCAAGAATAAATGGTCTTGGCACCGTGAACTAAATGTCCACATTTATTCTAAACATAACAGGTACAAGTTCGCATTGTGTAAGCCATGTAGTACACCACCTTCATTATAATATTGCATATGGGCAAATAAAACGCATTTTATCACACTACACATAACAGGAAGAATAAAAAATGAGGCACTTACTTCTTTTGTTTCTTGGTAGTATCTTGAATGGCAGCAATGGCAGTCTGAGCCGCCCCAGCCAATTCCCGTCCTATGCTAAATTCATGGGCATGCACACCTATGTTGATCGCCTCATATGAGGCTTTCAAACTAGCGGTTCTTCTTCCTTGCTGCATCTTTTTTCATGGAAGAGATCAAGCAACACTTCACTAATATAGTCATGAAAACTGACCAAGTATAGTTTCCTTTAGGACCAAATTACAACATAGAAAATGTTATTTCCCCAAGAATTTCCCTCTTCAAAGTACAACAAAATGAGAAGACTGTAAAATTTAAATTAACCAACAACATTAATAAATTGCTTCAAGGAAGAAAATTTTGGAGCCAATGACTTATGTTAATTTGCCTCCACAGTTAGCACCAGTATTACAATCTTGGATACTCTTCCACATCTATTTATCACTTCCAGTAACAAGAAGTTTGATGAGATTCATAACATCCAAAAAGTTGTCAACTTCCACATTTATGTATAATCCACAAAAAGTCTGGAGATAAGAAGTGATAAAAATGGGATTTAAATTATAAAACACAACATTCAAATCCTAAAATGAAAATATACAGTAGAGCGTCGATAATCCAGATCAATTGTTACCAGACCTAGTCCGGATTATCAAAAAGTCCGGATTTTTGAACAGAACCAAAAAAAGGCCATTTGATGCCTTAAACATAAAGAAACTTTGCTGAAAACCACAAAAACAGTAATTCACTTCAGTACTGTAGTTAAATAATTAAGAGCAGGTAAATAAAACCATTAATTAATACGAACTTATTATGTAATATTTTAATGACACATACTATAACACGTCTTGCATCAAAGTTTTTGACAAATAAGTACATTATATTCCCTTCAACTTGTTTTTTGCCAGATTTGAATCCGGATTACCGACGGTCCGGATTTTTGACGCTCTACTGTAGGTAAATGGAATTTTCATAAACATCTAAAAATAAGCAAACCAATTTCGCAGAGGGAAAAATCATTCCCCTCGACAACCCTTAACTCGGAGCCCTTGACATTTCACCCATATCCTTTACGAGTTAAGGGACCAGGGTGTCCACCTTCCCTTAGAATGCTATCACACTATCCTCAAAATTTTCCCAAAAATAAGTGGCTCAAAAACTTCTCACTCTACAAGACCAACTTTCTGGAAGGAACAAAATACTCCTCTGGCTGATTAAGGTTACCATGCAATGTGATACCCTCTAAGTATGAATTCTTTTAAAATGTCATAAAAACCTTGTGATTTAAGGATGACACAAGGAAAAATAGTCGCAATTATACTTGTACATGTCACAAGCTATAAGAACTAATAATGCACTGTTTAAATTCTGGACATGTTGACAGTGATTAATATTTTCACCAATACTGTAAGAATTTATGCCTGGACTCATTTTTAATGTTGAAAGGGTTAACCCATTATTTGTTCCAGCATGAATGATAATCTGTCACAAGGACCGTAAACAATTATTTTTTCCTCTTATCGATACAGAGTGATAGAGAGCGTAGAAAACATAAAATACATGCACAGTACGTATATCCTTTCAAAGCAAGTTTAAATATTCAGAATACTGAAGGAATAGCATTCTAAATTTTTAAAATCACTTAATCATACTTCAACAGGGGCTTCAGGAAAATGATGTTTTCTGATAAAATCAAAGTAGCGATTTTTTACTACCACTAATAAAATGTAGGTTATACAAGTTGAGGCAGAAAACTAATGCATTTAATGAGAGAATTACAGCAAAATATCATTCTCTAATGCAGGTATTTGAACCTAGATCTCTTGATGCCAAACCAGGAACTCAAGTCTGAAAAGCAACTGAGGCGTCGTCTTACATGGAGCTGTTCCAATAGATACATCATGTTCTGTGAAGATTAAGTTCAGTATGATGGGGATGACAACCAGTAACGTCTTTCACATTTACACGCACAATTATTTCAGAGGATATCAATGAATGAATAATGGCAGACCTGGAAGTCATAAGTCATGCACATTTTAACTGGTCACATTCATTAACCGATTCCTCCCAAAGAGATATACACTTCTTGCCTCATCTGGCACGCACAAAACAAAGGGATAGAGTCCAAAAACACCAGAACTGCAGCCGAAACGCAATCTCAAAAGGCAATGCAAATCTATATGTATTTCACTGTGTGTCCTCAGTCAATATATTAGCTTGATTAGCCATTTTAAGACCCAAAGAATATTTTTATCCATACTTGATTACTTTAAAAAATACTGATCACGAATTACTTCAGATGAATGGAAAGTAATGAAATAAGGCTACCAGGACAGAAAGAAACAATCAACATAACAAGACAAACTAATATTCATCAAAGAACTTGAAGCACTAACGATGTGGGTGAACCTAAATAGGATAATAAATGGGACATGAAAATTAAACCAGGTGAAAACCATAAATCCACATATTCTAGGGGGGAGAACAAAGCTACGTAATAGGATAGCCCCTGATGCTAACGTACATAAATGCATGAAAATGGATCCATGATAGGTAAGAATAAAACCTTCAAGTACGTCGATACATTAAGTAAGCTGGGCAAATACAATATACTAAAAGATTTAGACAGAAGAGAATGAGCAAATAAAAGAAAAAAAACTATTGAGATCTCCATCATCAACACAAATTTCCTCCCGCATTAAATTCTCAGAAATGGACTCAAAATGATGATTCAAAATTATGATAAAATAAAATAATTACAACCTTTCAAAGGTTTGCTGCAAATGGTCAACGATTAGAGGTGAATGCTTAACTATGCAAGTAAACAATAACAAACTCAACAAAAATCCTGAGAGCATCCTCTGACGGCATAACAAGAAGCTGCATCCACTGATAAGTTTAGCGACAGTAGAGAGTCTGAGGGGCCACGGCACAAAGGAAGCTGAGCATGAGGTCACAAAACAAATTGAGTTTATGCCTTAATCTAACCACCATCAAAAGCCATAAATCTCCACCTTGTTATGACAGAAAGCAGTGGCTTACCTGCTGAGTCGCAGCTATTGCTTGGGAAGCAGCAGCCGCTATGGCATTTCCACCCACTCCAATATGGCCCAAATTATAACCAACACTTTGGTTACTTGCAGGCATAACTCCCATATTACCGATTCCTCCGCCGGGACCAACAATTTGTGATCTCATCTCAGGACCCTTTTCCAGGGGACTTTTTTTTTCAATCATTGAATTGCTGGAGATGTACTTCTTATCTACACACACAAAGCAAAAATTTAATGCAATGGAGGAAATTACTCAATAGAGTACACTATGTGAGACTATTGCACTTGGAAGTGAAGAACAACAGAATGGATGTATCCACTAAAAAACTGGCACTAGGACATTCATCACAGGAAGACTATTAGAAAATACATCACTCAAACACTAAAGTGAAAGGCATAAGGGCACCTGATACAAATTTCAAAGACCACGATTATCAACTAAAGAGCAATTGTCACTATTATTTATAAAAGTAACCCAAACAAGGATTCATACAAACGAGGCTGCCAGAGAAAAACCAAGAGTTAAGTAAGATATTATGAACATTCAAAGTTGCACGAACAATATTCTTTAGCCAGCCAACCACATGACTCTTAATGTTGACTCATCTCATTACCTCTGGCCATCTCTTAGTGGGGAGCTCCAAAGCCACCACAACCCACACTTCCTTTTCTCAGCCCTGGATTGTTGATTACATCAAGATAGTTTCGTAATTTTTTCACACTGCTATATCCTCAGTAGACTGGTTTAATCACAAATGCAAAGAGGCAATGAAATCTCATCTAAGAATAAAACATTGAGAAAAAGTGACACAGCTATTTTGACATAATTATGACGGAACCCCACAAAGTAAAGCCTGATCAAATCCAAGTGACCTGGATTGTTTTGCTACACATTCCTTCCACTTGCTTTTTATCCGACTCCTCGCCATTAATTCCAACTAATGTAAGAAAGGTTCTACAGCCAATGGAATTCTCCTTAGGTCCATTTTAAAAACTCATTTTCACTCCGAATACCAGCAATATTTGCTAGGTATTTGACCTCCACCTGGTTTATGATTTGGTCTACCTTGACTTGGCCTACCCATTTCCTCCAAAATATTCCATTGTTTTTGTTTTCCAATGTTTACCTTTTTCTCATATCTCTACACCTGATTGCACACAACAGTGACTGTGATTCCTTGATTGACTGGCTAACCAAATACTCACTGCAGAATTCATCTGCTCTCATTCACATAACTCTTCTGGTATTTCTCATTTTTTCCCAGGCACAAAAATTAGTAAAGCACACGTTGATCGAGGACATTAATTTCTATTCTGTTTAAAGTTTCTTTTATACACATTCTCACAAATTCAATGGTAACATATCTTCGCCCATCTATTCCAGCCTCAAACTCATTTCGACTAGAGCAAATCTTCCCAATCTTCAACTGATGATTTTATGGTTACCTTTGACCAATGCAAATTCAAGTATAAGACCCAGAGCTCTCATATATTCCTGCTTTCATCTAAATATAACAGTTAATAAATAAGTGCTGTATTTTGGTCATAATACCTTTGCATATATTTAATTCATGAAGGTACAAAATTTTATTCTCATTGCCATGGCACACACTGGAGTTATTAAGGCTGATTATTATCCATTCCAAACGCCAAGCTAGCCATCTTTTTTCAGCCGCACTTTTTTACCTATTTAACACAATCTTTAATTCACAATTAAGTCTTTTGGGGACTACATTGACTTCAGGGCATAATCTACAAACATTTGCGACAGATTCCCTATCTACATACATGTTCAATATCTTTGACAACCAGCCATTAATGTCTAGTACAAATCTTTTATTCCTCTCCATCCTCCTTAAACCTCATATCTATCATTATATTCCTATCTCATCTCTTTCAGTAGCTGTAGTTTTTTTGTTACTGGGTACTTTGCCATTGTCAAACAGCATTAGTCCTAGCTGGACAGTTGCAATAAGAATATAGGGTATTGCATGAACTAGGGAGGGAAGTGGAACTTAACGACCCATGTGATCACCGAAGTAGAGGGTGGCTGAAGTGCCGGTTGCTAAATCGTATGTCTTCCCTGTGTCACGCATACAACTACTTGCCACACCTGAAGAAAAGTTCCTTCAAATGTTCTTCATTAATCACTATAATGTATCATCATTCATGCTCTTTATGCTTAACATATGATAGACGTAAAATACAGTTGTGTTCTTGACAGATCAATAACCGTTTATCTACAGTTTCATAAAGAATGATCATTTGTAGTTTAAAAAAAACTAATTGTAAACCAAGCCTAATCCATTACCCTTTACAATGTAAGTTATTGATCATTAACATTTACTTTAACAAAAAATTAAATACACACTCAAAAGATTAGAGAAAATGAATTCTCCATCACATTCCCCATCACCATCACTAGAATCTTCGGAAGAACTCATGTTCATTCCTGTTTCAACCTTTAAAAAATACTGATTCCACATTTCAATTTATCTATTTTGATACATAACGACTTTCAGTGGTGTAAATAAGTCGTTGCTAAGGTATTCAAACACCATGAAGTGGGAATTAAACAGGAAGAAAAAACACCACTTCTTCCCACAAAATAGGGCAGAAAAATGAGTCTTTGGTCACGTGAGGCAAAAAAATATTTCTCAGGGAAAGCAAGAGACAAATCCAAGGGAGAATAAAAATATTGAGAGCACATGCCAGTTGCATCCACATGGTCTGGATAACCAACCGAGATGCACATTTGCACCTCCCAGCAATTTGATTGGAAGAGACATCACTTACACATGATACGTAAAAATGAGAATTTTACACTAATGCATCAATTAAGGAACCTGAGGCACATCATGTTGATGAACTGACACTTAGTATTTTTCCTTGTGAAATATTTGTAAGACTATCATTTGACAATTTGAACAAAAATTGCTCACTCCAAGAGAGCCAAATTGCCTGAGCGCTGCTGTGGCTGCCATATTTGTTTTTGCACTTTTTAAATTACAGATAATCAATGTAGCAATAGTAACAATTTCAATGTCACAATCCTCTGGCTACTTTTGCTGCTGACTCCCCTAATTAAGTTCTTCATCAGCAGCAAATTGCAGAAAATTTAAAATTACTGGAAAATTACAGTAATTGAGACATCTATATACTCGTATGACAACTCTCCCAATGTGATTTCATTAAAACATTAAGTTTTTACAGGCACACAAATTCCCAAACCATGAAAGACAGTCAAGTTAGGCTAGTTATCCTCATTATTTTCGGTTAACCAACTCAGAGGTTTGTATAATAATAACAAATGAGAGGAGTTTTTTCATTATCACTTTAGGGGAGTATGATATTCCATGGTTCACATAAGTGGATTACTAGAAGAAGAGACCAAATAGCAGTACGAGCCATCCCAAACCTGTGCTTAAAAGCAAATAAAATGGATACTCAAGAAATAAGGCACAGAATAGTAGGACAAAATGCCAAAACAAAGCACTGCATTGAATAGAAGAACGAGATGCACCGGCGCTTCTTGAGACCTAATACATTTTGAAGAAATGACCTAAGGGAAAATTAAGCACCAAGACCTATCAAGGAATTCTGTGGATGCAACCATTTGCCAAATCAATAATTAATTAAACATAATGCCTCCGAGAGTTTATTTTTGATAAGGGGAGAATGGAGGAACATTAAAAATAATCTTTCAGATGATAACACTTGTGTAACTTAACTGCCAGGTGAGAAATTAACTGCATCATGGTACCAAAGTCAGTTTACATTATATCAATGAAAGATGCTCGATCAAAACATTCAATCATTCAAATTTTTCAATGCATTGTCATTATCAGAGGGTAGGAAAGTGGTTAGGCTGGAGGTAAATTTGCACAAGTTAAAAAGATAGAAAATTCTCAGAGCACAAGAACGAAACACTCTTTCCTTGCCATTGGTGACAGCGTGTGTTCACTAAAGTAGCGTGGTTGACAGAAATGTAGTCAATTTGCACACACATCCAGTGCCACTTGGAAAAGGGAATAAGGTGACCAAAAAATCCAATAAAGTAGCCTGTTTAAACCATTCGAGTGCTAAAATTGTTTACTTTTCATTTTATATGAAGCCTTAACCGTATATTTTAACTGCTATATTATCTTATCTAGAAAGAGCTTTCGTCATTTAACTTCTTCCAGCATTTGTCCATGTGGACACGGCAGTATTATTGGTCCCAAGGTAATACATGAGCGCAATAAAATAAGAAAAATTAAATTCTTAGAACAAGAAGAAATAGTTGACTCAATAATATTTCTGTATTAACTTTGTGAATAACTTGACCTTCGATCACCACTGTCCCTCAAGTCGATAACCTGACCCAATAATAGTTCGACGTGTTTTTACCTCCACTATCACCACTCTCACTGCATAACAAACCTTGCAACGACTTCTATGCTTCAGCACTAAATTTCAAAACAACAAATAAGGCCATTTAATGTACTTGATTAAGACAGTTACCACTGAAACCATGGTCAGGAATAAAGGAGTACAAAAAGGATGAATTTTTTTACGGAGTGCTGTGAAAGAGACTCTGTGGATCAACATCGGCTGGCTGCTAAAGAATCATCTAGCGTGAATCTCACCATTAATTATCAGCTGGACAAGGACATGGACATGAATGACATGTTAAAATGTACGGTAGTATTTAGGGAAAAATGTAAAGTAGACCAACATTAGAAGAGAGGAATAAGAAAAAACATGAAATCCCTTCAGTGAGCAGAAGATCATTATTTAAACATACAGTATTAGCAAATACCAAACATACCTCAGACATATCTTTGTAAGCAAACTGACATAAGATAAGAGTCGACTATTGCAATCAACACTACAGAAATCAAACATACGAGCAGACTTTTCTGGTAGGTTGGTGAGTACTAATGAAGGAAAAACATTTTAATGCCGACACCACCACCACCAATACATACCCACTATCTCATAACTTTATTTCACTAATAAACTTGAAATTGAAAACACTCGAACACCAACTTTCAGCTTAACTCTTAGCTGATCACCCATCTTATTAAGACTTTAAAGGTTACTTATACGTGACTTCATCCAAATGTAGGTGATATGGAACTATCATGATAGGACTCCCCACAAAAAGTAGTAAATATTGAATATAAGGGATCCCATACTCTCAGAAACATGAAAAAAATCCTAGACAAGCTGATAATTCATGGCCTACACAGTAGAGAGGCATAATGTGACTTCAACAACTAATACTACCAATAAAGCAGATCAATGCAAAATCAAACAATCAGATCGTTATGAAATTTCAGAAAATGATTCAAAACTGCATATCTGTAAGAGTTTAGAGTCAAGTATATGTTAACCAACATCTTAGATATATGCCTAAAGCAAATGGGGATGTCATAACCAACACCGAGATGACATGCACAACTGGAAGTAACAGCTAAAGTAAACAATTCTAATATCATTATTAAGATGAGGCGATGGGGTAAAGTCCTCGCCTGCTAATCTGAGTCGCAGGTTAGTCCGGCCCTTTTTCAACACTCCTGACATGGTTGTTTATGTTTGCCTGTTATTGATGGTAAGACACCCACTTGAAAAGTCATGTAATCTGCTGTTTTCAGGGTTGTAGACAAATAAATGAATAACTGCATATTGTTGAAGAACACCTTATACAATTATAAAAGAAAATAAGTTGAGACTGTAATTCCATGGCCTCAAATGCCACCGGAATACATGTCATTAGCAGGGTTACATACTAACTGACTAATTGAGACCATCCATTTCCAATTGATGAAAGAAACTTCTGATAGCAGGATAGTCTCTGTACATATTTCACAGAACTAATCAAATATACTCAAATACAATTAATGCATCTCCTAGAACCAGGGGGCACCAACAAAAGCAAACAATCATACCTCCCAACCAACTCTGGTCAAATTATTAATACAAATCAGAATTACAGATCATTTTTAGTAATATTCTAAAAATTTAAGACCTAATACGAATATTATAGCGGGAAACTAACTCCCAGAGAGAAAATGCATGGCACAGAACAAAGGGTACACAGCATTTTTCCCTTAGAAAGTACTCCTTGAATATTGAAAAAGGGAGAAAATACTAACTGCTTACAAACAAGTGACCATAGTAGTGGTTACAGTAAGTACAGATATATTATGAATAGTGCAAAGATTTAACCAGAGTTTGATTTCACTGCCATATGCAGGCAAGCCTAGCTCATAAATTTGGCCATATCCCATCTGATCTTAATCATATGTGATTGAAGTTGTGCATGAGATAAAAATCAAGCGATGTCACGAGAAATGTCAAACTAACCAGTTATGACTACTAGATTCATCTAAGCAGAGGGATACCAAATAATCATTAAATGCCCAAACCATCAAATATTTAGGAGATGGAAATATAAGATCCTGAACACACCACAGGGGCTGATAGTATCATAAGGTATGTGGCAACATATGGAGCAGAAACGAAAACTCTTCAGGGAGCATGGAGCGAATAAGTGGCAGGCATTCATGACATTGACAGGCAGATGAATGGCGGGAGTGCAATGTATGGAAGGGTAGACAAATGAGGAAAAGCTGCTCGAGGTGTGCGAGGAGAGGAAACTGATGGTGATGGAGACTAGGAGGCAGAGTGTGTGGCTCAAACGGGGGATGATGACATACACAAGGTGAGGGAGAAGATGGAGAGGGAAGATAACAGCCTTTATGGATGGAATGACCATGGGTAGGATATATTCTGAGCTGAATAATTGAATCGCATAAGGAGATATGGACCAGTACAGGTAAAAGTTGTTGATATTTGCACTCTTCTATCAAAACCCGCTTCAACCCTCTTACTGCAGACTCCTGCCAGTGGCACCAGCGAGAGATGTGGAGGGTATTTTAATGAAATGTATCATCTTAGGAAAAAATTAAATTATCTCAAAAATAATGGTTATTATATTAGTGTATGTACTAAAATTTAACAATATTTGTGCATGATATATCGATAGCCGATATATCGACCCGCCACACTTTTCGCCTGAGATGCAAAAGAGCCAATATATCGGCCCACTGCACTAAGATGGTTAACCACCTGATCTTATCAAGCAACAAAAAACACACAAGAACATTCCAAAGCAGTTAATGGGAGTCCTTTGAATGTAGGTGTCACTAGGTAGGAAGGAGGAAAAGACATAGATGACAATTATCTCCCACTTAGTCAATCCACAACCCTCAAGTTGAACTGAATCATTCGTACAAATTAAAATGAAAGAAAAAAAATAAATGAATGTAATTCTCACCATCCCATTTGGGAGCAAAATAACACCATTGCTTGTCCTCTTCACCCATTTATTGCACTACAAGATTGGAAACATGCAACAAAGAAAAGTCCCTCAAATCCAAAGGAAAGAGGACACTGACGGATAACTAAAACTGTGATTCCATCAGGATGCAGAGAGGGATCAAGCAGGGAAGATTTATGCCCCACTGGTTCCAACCACTTCGCGAGTAGATGTCATGTCTCACAATGACTAACACCAACGATGCTAAGGTAATTTTTATGACGTGAGGGGTGGATGGGGCTCAAGTGTCATTTCCCAGAGAGACAATAAAACATACAAAGAACTAACCTGGAGAAGGTAAACTGACAAATAGGTGCCATGATGGGGGCACACTGATTAATACTTCCTCAAGTGTAAGTGACTACCTACCTACCTCAAGGAAAACCACCAAGTGATATTTCTACACTCATCATCAGAAGTGCGAGAGATTAAATAAAGAGTATGGCAAGTGGGAATTACGCCAAAATGTTTGGTCAAAATAATTTCTCGAATTTAAAGCGAATTATTGGAAAGAAAAGACTTGTAGAGGTCACTGATAAATAACAGCAAGGGACTACTTCCAGAAGCATTAATGCAACTATTGGACTGGTATAAAAAAGATATTAACATATTTTGGAGTTTGGTTACAAGATGGACAGACAAATGAGCAAGAAAATTAAATCACTTGCATGGAAGTGTTTTGTGAATAAAGCAATTCCATCAACCTACTATTCATGCACTGTCAGAAATATTTTTTCAGTGTATAAGGATCCTTAACATTTTATACCAGTTTCTCACCCTATAAAAACCATGTGTCTTTACTCCTCTCAAGTGTAGGCTCAGAAGAAAATTCTGCCTCTGATGTACAAACGTGGTTACATGTACATGTTGCTTTGCAAATTAAATAAGTGATGTCACTAATTAAATAAACAAGAGGGTGTAAATGTGGCATTCTTGGGTGATTTAGAATTTTTGCTTTTAAAGTAAATAATAATCAGCAATAAATGATGAATATAAATGTAACACCAAACAAATTTATGCATGCACTGCTTACACCTATCCATATTTCCCCGAGTTCTTAGAAAGATCAGAAATCAGATCCATAAATAGAAATATGGCTAAGTGTCTATTATTGTTGGTAATGCAGACTGAGCTCATCTTTAATAATTACAAGCTATGACAATGCTAGCACAATCTTCCAGTCAAGTGTGATGGAATTTCATTTCATGCATAGAAAGATCCCCATGATTTACTTACAGATGTATTCTATATTGGACAAAATACCTAAGGTTCATAATCTGTTATTCTTGGGCAATAATGTTTTAGCATGGAATAATAAGGAATTCTCAAGAGTAGAAACCATTTCTATAACATTAAAAGCCACTGTTTGGATATATTCCACTGAGTTGAAATTTCTAGGACTCATACACTGATGACAACTTTCCTCATTCAGATCAGAACGGAGTCATTCTTAATTTCAAGTCTAAGACGTTAAATCTTCAGTGGTTTGTAATCTCACAAAGGATTCTCTAGACCTACAAAATACCAACATATAACTACTTGCTCGATAAACCTACATAAAACTAAATTCTTTGTCTTCGTTTTGGAAGCAAGTTACTCTAAAAAATATATCCCTTACTATGAAAGCTACTAAGTATTCCCAAATTATCCATTTATGGGCCTCTATTTTCCCTAAATATTCATACAAGCATTGGCTTCAACAATACTGTTGGTCAGCCAGGGAACAGATCACAAAACACATGTAATTTTGCATAATTTTATAAATGTTTTTTTGCCAAAATTTCACAAATTCGAGAGGAAAAAACAAATTGAATGAAAGAGTAGGAATCTTTACAGTATTTTAATTGGCTAAGTGTTCATCTCGCCTTCGTTCACATTCTATTTCTAATTTAACAATGCAAAAGAAAAAAAAAGAAAGCAAGCGCATAAAATGGACTCCACGAGTGTACTTTGTAAGAGGAAGAGAATCTGCACACTGACCGATAGGCAGAGACACTGTGCCTTTTACATCACTATGGGAGGCTTAAGCAAAAGAAGAAATGGCAACAAAAATAACATATTATTTGATTTAATAAGCATAAGTTAATTTCTTCTTCAATCCCTGATGATGCAGCTAGCAATGAATGCAAAACATTGGAAGACAAAGCTTCACATGAAAACACGAGGGATATTTACATGCTTTGCTGTACTTCAATTTTTGACATGGTTGGGATAAAACATTTCTATGAATTACTTTTGATATGAAGACACAGAACTTTATACTTTAAGTAAACATACAAGGATAGGCTGATAAAAGGAGGGGGCTGTTCTTAGGACGGTGGAGGAAAGAAAGGAGAAAATCTTAGTACTTACACATTAGATCCAAATCCACCATGTGTTAGGATAAGAATTTCCACTTATTGATTTCGAAAAAATTATTTGGAGAATAAGGATTACATTTTTTAAACCATGAGTAGTGCTGAGCTTGCTAGTGATCGACTACCATATTTTCCTGAAGGGTCCAGAGGGGAAATCTACCTTTACGACCCTGATGAGTAGTTTGTATTTAATTCCTAAGACTGAAAAATGTAATCTCTAATATTTTCGGAGCCTCCAAATAAATTAGGAGGAATGTCAGAGGGCATATTATGGATTGAAATCCACATTCACATGATTAAGGGTTATGCAAGTCACTCTTGGTCCCAGATAGAAAAATAAAACTATAGTGAAGCACTAGGCACTGCTGGGACCTAAGAGTTGCCTCATTACAGTTTTTTTCATGGTTTATAGGCACTTTGCAGCATCACCATCTCTATTTTATATTAGGGGCATTTTCATTCAAGTCCTCAATATTTTTAGCATGTTGGGTATTTACTTTTTTGTAAGTAATTGATGTACATAAAATTGTGATATGCACCACAATTTTTTATAACATTACTTTAAAATATAAAAAGAAAAATTTCTTTGACAAGTGATACAGACACATCATCAATTGTGCACATATTATACTAATAATCACAGGCAAAATTAGCAATACCATGATAAAAAATGAGAATAACAAAAAAGTTTGCATCACGTAAAGCCACTTGCCGCAGCTGATTCATCGTTTAAGATGCTATTGCCAAGTGTAACGTCCCATGCAACTGACGTGTAGCAGCTTGTGCTTTTTCTGCCCCTGATTGAGATGTGATGTATTATGATGTGCAACAAGGATCCAGAATGAAAAACATTCTGTCCCTATCGCCAATTACTATTCTTGGAGCTCCAACTAAAAATGTCGTGTGTGTTTGCTTCATAAATTTATTTTTTTTCTTCGGTGAGCAGGCTTGTCATTTACATGTTCATGATTTGTTTTTCGCTAATGAAACTATATGTCTCTATATCTGCCATAAGTGTCCTCGCACAAGAAATATTATAATTATTTAATATTTTGCCACTGACATTCTTCCAGCGATAGATAAAATTGTATACCACCACTCCACACCTCTGATATCACTTCGCCACCTTATATCGAACATGACTGATAGGAGTATGTATGCATATGCAACAAATAATTGAAACACAGGTCCTTGCCCTTCACAGCCTGAAAAACTTGAGAATATGCAATACAGCATGAGATTAAAGCATGGCTGAAGTTCTTCATTGCAGACATCTGCATTGCACTGTGTATGCCACCTAGTAGAGTTGTACTTACAAATACTTCATAAATGAAATTACTGTAAAATACACATTAATTAAAGTTTTTGGCAATTAATGTAATATTCTAATAAACAACAGTTTTCAGTATCAAAATCTTTATAAAAATGACGCAACTGAGACTTCTTAATTTCCCCAATTATGTATGCAGTTGTTTTCACAACTCTGCTGGACTAAAAGAGCTGCCAAATTACGGATTTCCAGATAAAGGGTGCTTGACTATATCACAAGGAGAGAAGAGCCCAGGATCCAGATCAGAAGCAGAACCACCACCCATTCCTACGAACCTGACCATCAAACTCTGTTCTGTTCCAAGAACACTGAAGGACTATCTTAGATTGATATCAATACAGTACTGATGCCAACTATTGCTACAATGTAATTTTTCCATAAGCTTTTTGAAGTCCTTCTCCATACTAAAAGAAATAAAAAAAAAAGTATGAGAGTGCTCCACTTTATTGCTGACCCCATAGAGTTAGGGGACGATTTGTGCTGCTTTCTATCGAAATATATTGCCCAGCAAGGAGATTTATACGCTATAAGCTACGTAAATCAATGCCCCTCACGTCTTCATGTACAACTTAATCCTGGCATACATTCACAGCCAAAGACTTGATGCACAAAATATATTAAGGTGCAGTTAGAGACATTCCTAGAATGGTCACATATACAGTGCCATGGATCTATGCCCAAGAGACTACCATTCACCATGCCCAAGAAAAAAGGATAGAATATCATCCTACCACAGAAAATATCCATTTCATAAAGAGCCTCAGCATTCCAAAGAAATTTTTGGCAGCTACATTTTACACAATTCACCCAATTAGTGATGTAATGTAATGATGAATAACTTAGTTTTCCACATAAGGTTTATTACTTTCTTACGACCCGGGTTTCATCGTGGCATGACATCATCAGGTTCAGAGCTAGTTTTTTTACAAGCTTTGTACCCGATGTCTCCCAGCAATGAAACCCAGGTCATAAGAAAGCAATAAATCTTATACAGAAAACTAAGTTGGTCATCATTTCATTATGAAGGAATTCCACCAAATTACTGCCAATACCATTAATTCAATTAGTGACATTTTCAGCCCTGTAGTATAGCTTTTAAAGGATTACTGGCTTTGGCCAAATAGTCTCTCACTCATTTTTCCATTTAAATTTATAAAACCTTGTAAAAGCATTACTTTTCATTTTTTGACTGGTTCCTAAATAAGTGATATTTACATCAGGTGGTATACATTTCCTCAATAAAAACTGTATGCAGAATTGAAGTAACTAATCTGGATCACTGATATAACTAAAAACATACACAAAAAGATGTAAATATATAATATATTTTCTTTTTTAATGCCTTCAGTAAAAAGATGTAAATATATATTTTCTTTTTTTAATGCCTTCAGTAATGTGTGGAAAGGCAATGATAGCAAAACTGAAGCATTTGAAATAATTTTTTTTTTACAAATTACTGAGACACTAAAGACTTCATCTGTCAAACTTTATTTCTCTATCTTTGGGATAGGATAACTGGTAATTCCAAAAAATGCAAAGAATTGCTCTTCATGCATATATCATGTCTGTTCCAATGACATGGCAGCGAGTGGGCTATCTAGTAAAATTATGAAATATTAAGAGTAGATAATGTTCATAGAAATGTAATATTAATTCATTTAACTGCTTGTAATAAGGCTATACAGAGTAATCACTGACGACAGTTCTCTCCCCAATATTTGGAAATATAGATGTATACAGCCAAATGATTCATGTTGTGCGTTACCTAAGGGCAGATTGGCTCTGAGAGATTGCTTCACACGCATCACAATGATAATTTCCTCTAGGAAAGAACTTCATACTAAGCCAGTAAGAGCTACCTCAGCACAAATTTCCTATCTAAATCTCATGTACTTAACCTTTCCAAGTTGAAAGGAGGCAGAGGATACAAATCTATAGCCTTAAGCACAGGAAGAATATATTAGGGTAGGCAGTGTGAAATAAAAACACATTACTATCAGCCAAAATTGGTTATAATTCTGGTGAACAAGAGGCTAATCCCATATAGCCTTTGGTGTGTGGCTCTAACATGTGTCAGAAAAATCATAAGGTGACTTAAATTCTCAATGTATTTGACTAAAGTTCCAACTCAAACGTAATAATTCATAACACATTAAGCAAAATCATCACTGGTTTTAAACTGTAACTACCACGTACTCCCCTACTTTCAACAAATAACATTTCCCTGATATTCAAGCAGGAAATTGGGTTAGACTAAGACATTTAAATGCAGAAAGCAAGCTAACCTTGGCCCAAATAAGTGCAAATCTCTCATTTCTACTTCGCCAGTACCTACCAACTGTATTCTTTCAACTTGAGAAAATGACAAGCAGGCTCCCTTTTGCAGGCTCTTCAGTTTCAAAAAACATTAATGGATCCACAATGGGTACATTAAAAAGATAAGATGATGATGAATGTGGCTAAACCAAGGACATACGAGGGCAATGACATCTCCCTACAAACATTTGCCATCAATGGAAATCTCAGCATATTATTGCATTGACTATGAGACATGGAATGAGAATGTTGCTTATAATAAGTTGGATATTCATTGGATAACAATCAGTAATTTAAAATCTACCAGTACTAAGGCAAAAGAGGCCATTCGAAAATGAAATTATAGAGAAAGAATCCAACTTAGAAAGAAAATGATTCTTCAAATAACTGGATTCAAAACACAAATACAGGGATGTCAGCACTGCAAATGCAAGGAAGGAACAGATAAGCATTCCCTCCAAGGAGTTAAACCACAGCAATTGGCTCATTAGTAAGATGCAAAATATGCGAAGTGCTGGTTTACAAGAGAACCATGTAGAAACTAAGACAGCAAAGCTCAACACAATCTTGATAAAGAATGGTAAAAGAAGTCTTCATGTCTCAGCTTATATATGATGTAAAGCATATCATGTGCATTTCACCAAACCAAAGAAGGAAAGACAAGGGACACTGATTCCAGCCAGGAGGACAAGCATAGTCCTTTAAATGTACACCACAATCATTCAGTACTCCAATATTAGTCCATTCATGAACCCCCTGTGAGACTTTCATGAAAATTGTATCACCTCTAGGGAAGATATATAAGATACTATATATATATTTTTTTTAGGTGAATTACGTCAAGCTTTAAATGTAAGAAAATTTTTACCTAGATTACTCTAAACCACACCCAAGATATTTCACACGTAACCAGCTAAATAGACACACCAAGTCAGGCATATAATACTTATTGCAAGGACAGCACAGAAGCACGGACAAATATTTCTTGAAAAGACTTGAGTCAAATTGAAAAATAATAAAAATAAATTAAATTGAGAAATCTTGTAAGAAGTCATGCTCAAGATAACAAGCATATGCCAATCTTGCTTGAGCCAGATCTACCAGCACTTTTTCTCAGCCGACGCATGTCTACAATTCATACTTATTCTAATGGGAAAGGATAGATTGAAGGCAATCACCACGAAGTTAAATATACAAGTCATTTTTAATATCAAAATAATTTCAGAAGGCAAAATAAAAAGTTGCCCTAGGCTTCACTTGATAAAGAATTAATCCAGGTATAAGTTTTCACAGTATTGAGTTTCAGGAGTAAAAAAGAACATGAGAATACAAATGTTATAAGTGATTAGAAATAATTGAAATGCAAGGTTAAATTTGACATGACAAATATATTTACAACTTTAATATCCATGTGTTCTAAATTCCACATTATTAGTACATATTTTTTTCCAGGGAATTCCTGAAATAAAATGGTGAACAGTTATCAAAGTCCTTCAACTGTCACTGATTCATGTGCACTCAACTGCTTCGACACAAAAACTTTAACAGGAAAATATCCAGAATGTGCTATCAATTGTCCATAAATATATATTCACATGACAGCAATTCAAAACCACAAAATATGACTCACTGCATTGAAACTTCTAGTTTCTCAAGCCTTCATAAATAAGTTGACAATTATGGTTAACTCGAACATGCCAATGATAGGGAATGTTAACTTGATGATTGAGCATACCTTGAGATGGTCGAGATACACTAAGGCTGTAACGATTTTCTTTCTGACAGCTGTTTTGAGGAGGCTGGTCTAATTCAAGAGATCCTGGGTTTAAAAAATGGGAAAAACAATCAGAGGAGAAATTTTTATCAAATCATCAGAAGACCACGCAATAGATACCGTAATGCATTGAGTGTGGGTGCCACTCATGTTATGCACACAGCTCAAGTGGCTGGTGTGTGTTTCACATGAGTGCCGGCAATTAGTTACTTAAATATCTGCTTTGACAACTTTAAGAACTCAGAAAAAGAACACACCCACATTCAATGTATTAAATAAATATAAAGTTACCATATAAATCAATTCATTCAGTTCAAAGCAATGTTGTACCAAGAAGAGATTAGAGCTTATTTGTGTTCAGTGTAAAAAATATTCGGAAACTCCCAATTGTTCCTATGATGTGCTGTAAACAGTACACACAGGAAATCAAGTAGTAGGTCCAACTTAATTAGCCCTCTTATTTCTATCAAATGTAATTAACTTAATTCTTCTCCATTAAAGGTGATTACACAAAAATATTTTTATCAGTAGCAAATTGAAACATGACTGGGTAATTTTTCTGATTGTTGAGTACATAGTCTAGCAATCAAGGGACTCTTCTATGGATTTTACGAACATTTAGAAAACACCAATTCCACTAGGGTCTTCCATTGGGTTGAGGGCAACAGTTTGACCCCCGTTTCAACAGTTCACTAGGGCAGCGTTCTCATGGTAAAAGATGCCATTATCACCACCCAACTATTCTAATGACAAAGCTCAAGATACATGCAAAATGCAGTGCAACCCAACGGAAGACCTGGTTTGACTATGCTCAACCTATGCAACGAGAAAGTACCAAATCTTACAAATTTGAAAAGCTGCTGACATTTCAGAATATCAAAAGTAAAATCAATTGGACCTCAACACAGGGTGTATATTTAAATATGACAGCTTTATCCCACCCTCTAGGCCATGGAGCAACAGCTATATCCCACATATGGCATTTTGCCACAAGTAATTTGTATAACTAGACTGATGGCATTAATACAAAAAGACATCGTCAACAATGAATTTCCAAAGTAATGATCAACAACAGTCAATCAGATTCTACAAGTGTTAATTCATGTACATATTTTGGTCAACTTACGGCCAGTAGCCTGCTAAGAGTCCCATACAACCCAAGACCAATCATTACTTGTCTCTTAAAATTTACAATGCTAGAATATCACTGAATAGTAAAAGAAAGTACGAAATGGAAAACCATCCAACTATGTCAAATTAAGCCCCCCATGATGGCCAGTGTCTCAGCATAAAACCTGCTAAAATTTAACCAAATTAAATTGTCATCCGAAGACAACATAATTTTACTTAGAAGCCCAATGACTCCGCAAGGAAAACTAAATGCCCATGCAGGACACTGTTCAGATAACTTCAAAAATAAATCATGGAAGTGTATCAAAGAAGAATGCAGATGTGAGTAAAACTGGTAGCATACTTCCATGATACAAAGGGTATGCATCATTATGTACTAATATCCTAGATTATGAGGAATACTGTCACATTGGAAAAAAGTGAAGAAGCTATAAATCCACTGTTCACATCTTTCACAATAAAAAGAACCATTCACCAAGTTAGATCGAGACTGAAATGCAAAGATAATTACAAAGAAATCCAAGTGAGGAGTAAAATGAATTCAACCATTTAAAAAAAAAATTGCTCAATATTTTTATTTTCCTAATTTTTTCACAGTAATCAGTATGTTGAGGGTTTGGAACATCGTACGAAAAAATTGTTTACCCCTTGGAATGTTTAAATAATTAAATAACATTCTGCAAGCCATTACATATTACTGTCCAAAATAGCAAAATTACAAAAAAATCATTCCACTAAGCATATAAAATTTTTGAAATGAATGCCTTTCAGCATGGCACCCAGTACATCAGGATGAAAAACATTTCTACCGTAAAATTTTCAAAGAAAAAAGGTATGGCCCACTTCCATTATTTTTTGATAGTTCTCATAGCCATTGATGGGTGCAGATGATGAAAGCAAAATTAAGTATTTTCAAAACATTTTTAATTGAAATTTAATTTACTTAAAAAAAAATAAAATGACTATGACATGGGGAAATAAAAGGGGATATTAGATGAGCATCGTGACATGGAGCCAACACTGACACACTGCAGATAAAGACAAGAAGGCTGAGTGATGATGGGGAGAATTCAGCTACACTGGATTGAACCCCTGAGGAAGTTCAGTCAAGAAATATACCACAACTACTGTGCATGGCAATAGATATTCCAAACAATTTCATCATTTGATGGGAAATAGATTCAACTATCAGCAATTAAAGCCTAATAGCAAAGTGTTTAAGCAGTACCTAACGACGACCTTTCTCCCGTTGACCCATTCGCTTCAAATATCATGGTTCAGCACAAATACACACAAGTTAAGGAGTTTCCTACAACAATATAAACATTATGTACACCTACTTATCGCCGGCATAACAGTGTTAACTTTTCCAAAGATCAAAGCCAAAAACACACATAATTGGGGTTAAATGATAAAATGTTCATCTTACTCTTTTCTAACACCTCCGTGATTCCTCTGTGATCCGCTTCCAGCTCCATCTTGAATTTAAATAGCTCTTGGTCAAGGCGACGCAGGTATCTGTCCACCTGGTCATGCATCTGATTTGCTAAGTGAACTTTTTCATCTACCAATAAAAAAATTAACAATTAAGATATTAAATTTGGTGATAAGGTAACAGACAACTCGATATACTAAATTGGTCATTCACAAACCTGCATCTTCAAGGGCTTTATAATAATCCTTACGAATACTTTGATATTCATTTTCTTTATCTGTTGGTTTCATTCTCTTGGCATTAGCAAAAAATACTTTGACCCGCTTCTCAACACTGTCAACAGAGTCTATGGAGAACATGAAGAGGTAGGAAATGAGAGGAAAAACTTAATGGGAAAACATTTAATGATCAAAGACTATGAATTACCAGTGTCAACACAAGTACAATAATGCAGAACTACATTAAATCTGGTTTGAACTTCATTTTATAACACTCAAAGGCTTTATTTGCCAAAGTATTTCTTTACTTCTTACTTTGTACTTGCAGATCCATTTCTCTCATTTCTGTGAATCGATCTCTCAACTCCTGAGGTAAATGTTCTATCACTGTAATGTAAAAATTAAATGGCGATTGCAAATCAAATATTTAAACACTCCATATACACATACATCAGTTAAATCAGTCAAGAAATAAGCACAAACTACAATTGCTAAGAAAGCTTGATCAAGTTTTGACACAGCTTTTTCCAGAGATAAGCCTTCTTAATGAGAAGTGCTTCTACTTCAACTTTTACTATGTAATGCATGAAACAGTTATACCAGCAAAAACTTGTTCCATGGATGTTCACATAAAGGCTATGACAGAGTATAATATGAGGAATAGGATTGGGTCAAGTTTGTCACACACAGAGGATGAGTGGCCTATGCATATATTCTAAAGTCGAATATTGCTTATATCTACATAATTCTCATGCATAATATTAATTAGATCCTACATCTGAATGAAAAAAAGAAGAAAATTTTGCTACGGCTTGAAAATATATACTATAAAATACATGAGTATCCGTTGTACCTTTTTAACTTAAATTACAGAGGAACAGCCTAGCATTTCAGGTCTTAAAGAAAATAAGTTACCTGTCAGCCTCAACTGACTACACCTATCACGACTAAACTGGCCTCAACTGACTACACCTATCACGACTACACCAGAATGTACTGAAAAATTGGATCAGGTAAGGCCAAGTAACTTGGAGCAGTTTTTTTTATTTTACTTAGTTTATAATGCAAGTTATTGTGGTAAGAAATACTTGCATTGGCTACATTCACTACATCTTGGAACTGTCCATAACTTACATGGCACCTACATCTTCACCAGAATAGGTTAGTTACCAGGCGAGGTATTTTATTGCTAAAATATTTGGGCAACTTATTCACGTACATAAAAATGATCCATACTCTGATTCACGTGAAAATACCAGAACAACTCACGCACTATTTAATATAACCTTCATAAATCTGTGCAAAAGTACTCATTTGTATTTTTTAGTCAGTAGGAATAAATATTCTGTAAAATGCCCCAACCCTCAAGAAGACTATGCTTGTAGGTGAACTACATTCCTTAAATTCGGCCACATAAATACCGACCCTGTCCTCAATGTCATTCAATCGTTAATAGTAGAACTCAACATCTTTACGGTCTCGGAGGCTTAGCCCGGATTGAAACCAAGACCTTCTTGAGTACTCCCTCGCCCCAACCTCTGGGTTATCACGTCGTCGATCCGATGACACAATGACTCCGTAGTGTGTGCGGTGCAAAACTGGAGTGCGCGGTGCAAAACTGCGGCGAATGACGATTTTACCAAACGTAATTCATGTATACTGCCATCAATCCCGAAATTTCGCATACATTTCACAAACGTGGCAATAGTTTTATAAATACTAATGCCGCTGCGTGGGTACGTTTTCATTACAGGAGGTACCCCATTTACTGCCAACAAAAAAGTTATGCCAAGTAAAATCAATGAAGTAAATGATACCCTGGAAGATCATGAACAATCAATTAGAAACATTGTTGGTGATAAAATGATGCTTAACCTGAATACTTGATTATAATTTATCCCTTGTCACGTCACCCAACTTCTCCAAAACTACTTGCATTAGTAACCAGAAAAATAATTACGTTCCAGCATATGAAAAACAACACGAGTACCAAATCATTCAAAGAGGTTACAAAATTGTGACACCTACGCGAACCATACCAACAAGATGAGTCATACTGCAGAAAAAATCCACGATTTACTGTTCTGGCTCATTAAAATTTCCGTCTACCATGACCCACTCCGAACATTTTGACACAACACCCCATACCCGAATCAATGAGGCAGCCAAATAATGCCGTGATCTCGAAGAACTTCGAAGGGAATAGACGAATTTCCTTATTTAATCCTCTGAGACCATAGGAAGCATAATACAATAAATTTCCCGACCTCGACACTCCATTTCAGGATGGCGATGTCAACAAATACACAAAAGAATCAGGTTTTATCATGCATAAAATGGCGGTACTCACTTTCCAAATAATCTTCTAAGTAAAGCATACTTGCAAGTTTGCATAAAAATGTCTCATAAAAGATTCACAACACTTGATGAGTAAAATATAACTAGCCTTTAGCGAAACTTGACTATTCCTGCTGACTTTATTTTCCCAAGCTAAGGTAACTCAATATAATTAACGCGAATTACTGGCACTTGCTCCTGGCTCTGCTGCTGGTGTCCAGAGTCCTCTGGATTGCTTTCTTAACACTACTCACTCACGAAGTGGAGTCGTCGTCAGTCGTCCTATGAGTCGCACTTTCACTACGGGATTTGTGACGTCGATAACATCCACCATCTTTGAAGTCTCTGAAATAGCGACCGTGCAATAGGGCTGTTCAACAATTTATTTTATAAGAGAAATCAAAAGATCGTGCTTCAGAAGGAGTAATGACAATTATCTTATGGTATTCTCTTCTTTGTATATCCTAAGTAAAGGGTTTAAACAGAGGCAAATTTAAAGTACGTGTCGCCAAACAATTGTCAATGCATGCATTAAGCAAAGAATTTAGGGAAACTGGTCAAGAGACAGCTGATGACTTCCTGAAATTTTGTAGCTTATGATATAGCGATTCTTTGATGAAAGAAATTTCTGTCTCCACAGAAATGAAGTCAAGTACTCCTCATTGGTATCACATCAAATATGCTAGGTGGTCAGGAAGTACTACAGCATATGAGTGCGCGCATTGCAAAACTCCAGGGAGTTCATTGGTGGAACAGATTTTAGGAGCTCAGCATACTGCCACATCAGAAATGCGGAGAGGAGTAATTATAGAGAAGTCTGTTCTGGACTTTGTGTCAAAGAAACTTAATTGCACCATTCATAGAAGTGGTTTTCTCCTTGACAAACACATACCCGAGGGAGGGTGCTCACCGGATGGCCTGTCTACTGAAGCTGTGTTTGAAGTGAAGTGCCCAAGTAAAATCTCATGTCGCAAGTACTATGTGGACAGCAATGGAAAATTGAAGCCAAAAATATACTCACAACTTCAGATAGAGATGCTTTTTGCTAAAGAGAGTAAAGGGTATTTGTGCCTTGCTAGTCCTTCCTTTGAAAGTGGTAATGCAGTGGATTTATTTGAAGTAGAATTTGATGATGTATTTGTGTGTGAACTTGTATTTAATGCACTGAGTTTTGGAAGGATTGTGTTTTCCCAATGTTGCTAAATTAAATATCTAATTATATTCATGATGGCTTACTTTGAAATTTTATAATAAATATTTGTCCTTCAGGACAATTACATATTACTATTATAAAAAAACAATCAGGTTATTTTTGCCCTGACTTTCACAATTCATTTTCAGGTTCCTCAGACGTGGGTCCTCCAGAAGCCATGCAGTGAGTAAATGAAAACTGCGGGTAAATGCAAAAATAATGTCTTGATTTTTATTATCTCAAGATAAGTTGAATTGCCATATTTCTGAACAAATTTTACATTTTTGTTAGAGGTGAATGGCAATAGGTCTCTGGACAGTAGTCGTGATTTTTCTATTTTCGAATAATATGCGTTTTAAGAAAAATAACAACACAAGTCTGACCAGTGGAAAACGTTTATTGACCATTTTATACGCATTAAGTTGTCTGCTAGCCATGCACGAAAACGTAATTCGCACGGCAGCCATAATGCTATGACGTCAGGTCCTTCGAAGTGCGGTAAGTTCGTATTCAACTTACTAGCGTAGTTTCGGAAGCTTAGCAAGATTTCACAAAAAAATTATAAATACTGCATTTTACCTTACTGCAGTAATACATCCATTATCATGCATCATTATCATAATACATCATTATCATATAAAAGTATTTCTTTTCGATTCCAAAGGAGGTGAACAGACGAAATTTTTGGATGAAAAAAATAAGACAAGCGCATCCCCTCTCCCTTAAGGCAATTCTGTGCATCTGTGAGGATCACTTCAACGTAAGTACCCGAAGAGTGAATGATACGTAAGTGATATGCTAGACATATTTACATTATGTGAATGAGGGGAAATGATAAATCCTACACTCTGCAGTTTGAAGAGGACCTGGAAAATTATTGGGAACATAAGCTAACCAAAGCTCGACCCAGATTAAGAAAACATGCTGCTCCCACAATATTCACTTGCCAGGGTCGGCAGCACAGAGCAGGGAGAAAAACTACAGATATGAGAGAGAAAAATAAAATGTTAAACAAGTTGCTGGAAGGTCGGTAAACAAACTAATAGATATATTGTTACTGATTCAAAAAGGTTTTCACCTTTTTTGAAGTTATTATAATTTTTATTGCAAAACTCCATTAAAAATGAATTAAATCTGCTAACTTAAATCATACAGTTTAAACAATAATTGATGCAGTGGAGTGAATTTTGGCCAGATTCCATTTGCAGAAATGTTTTTCTTCCAGGAAAATCAGATGTAGCAAAGAGCAAGGATAACCAAATTAGTGATGAGGCTTTTATTGGTATTTCTTCCCTAAATGGTAATTATAATAATTATTATACCTGTTTTTTTTTAAACCTTTGATGCTTGAGCTATTAGGGCATTCAGTACTATAATTGGTAGAGATTTGCTGTTACATATGAGCCTATATACTACGTGCAATATGTATATTGCATGTAGTAGTACTCATGTATTACACCTGATCTAGCCACAGTACTACTGCAGGTGATCACAATCACATCTTTGTATCACCTGCTTCTAGAGATTTTCAATTTCTTACCTCTACTTTTATTTTTTTGGGTCTTCATTTGTATGTAACTCTGCATTTAAATGTATAAAAAATAATAAATATTAATCTTTCTTTTAAACTGGATGTTACCCTAAGTTGTGTAAATTAGATGATTTGCATTAGATCATGTTCTTGTTCCTCAGATATAGTGGGGAAATTAATTATAAAAGCAGGGTAAACATTTACTACATTAATTAACTAATTTTATTTTCAGATACTGCTTTTTCACCTGTTACAGAAAGTCCCAGCAATGCACCAAGTACCTCCATCAAAGTGCCATCTTTGGAGATATCAACACCAGTACGTAGGGGCCCCAAGTTCAAAAGCAAACACTTCAGAAGTGCATGCACGCGAACAGTCACCATAAATGAGGAGTGCAATTCTCCAAGAAATGAGAGGATTGCTGATGTTGCCCTGTCACCTATAAAAAAATTGGTCATGTCCCCATTGGAAAAACTTCATGCAAATGACATTCATGAATCTGGTTCCTCTGTGAGTGACAGTGATGATATTTATGAGCCCAATTCATCACTTGAAATGGATGATGGTGAACTTGAAGGAATCAAGGCAATGTCATTGAAGGCAACAAGATATTACAATGAGCATGAAATCATGCTATACTTAGGCTTTCCTGTCAATTGCCTATATTTGCTGGATCTACTTGGAAATGGACTTGCGTACAAGGGAACTCCTCTCTCTGGAAAGGATATTGTTACACTGGTATTAAGAAAAACAAGGTGTAACCTAACATTTCAGTTGCTTGCCCATCAATATGGGATTGACGAGTCATATGCAGCAAGGCTCTTTAGTGCCAATGTGGGAAAGATTTCTAATGCTATGAAAAAGCTTATCAGGTTCCTTCCTGTTGATACTGTACAAAATAACTTACCAATGGCCTTCTGGGCCAGATTCAAAAATGCATATGTGATAATAGACACTTTTGAAATACAAATTGAAAAGCCTAGCAACCCGTTTGATCAATCAGAGACATATTCTTTGTACAAAAAGTGCAATACACTTAAATACCTTATTGGTACAGCCCCTGATGGCACAGTCATGTTTGTCTCTGAGGGATATTTGGGAAGATTATTGGACATGGAAGTCACAATCAACTGTGGATTTTTTAAACTTTTGCATATGGGAGCTCGTGTGATGGCTGAAAGAGGATTTAAAGGACTTGAGGCCTTGAGGAAGTTCTATCAGAGATGGCCTTGAGGACAACATCCCAGGAAGATGTCTGTGAGTCCTGTGTGATGGGAAAAATGAAGGGGCAGAAATTCCCGCAAAATGAAAAGGAAGACATTGGTGTTCTGGATAGAATTCATTCTGACATAATGGGTCCTATCCATCCAGAGTCCCTAGGTAGAAAGAGATTTATAATTACGTTCATTGACCAGCACTCTAGATATGTTGCGAGTGTGGCAATGGAAAAGAAGAGTGAACCCTTGGAACATTTCTTGAGAGTGAAGGCCAGGTGGGAAAATATTCACAAAAAGAAAGTGAAAGAGCTTCAAACCTACAGGGGAACTGAGTACCTGTCAAACAATTTTCAGTCATATCTGGCAGAAAAGGGGATTCTTCGCAGGAGAGCAGTATAGTACACACCGCAGCAAAATGGTCTGGCAGAGAAGACGAATTTAACTCTTTGTGACACAATAAGGTGCATGCTGCGTGAATCTGGTTTGCCTCTCTATTTTTGCGCTGAAGCTCTCCAAACTGCCTGCTATACATGCAACAGGTGCCCATCCAGCGCCATCGGCTTTGCAGCACCGTGATTTGGAGATTTGGAAGGCAAGATAACTGGAGAAGAAGGACTTAGAGCACATTCGCGTGCTTGGCTGCCAGGCCTAGGACTGGGTCCCAAAGGAGTTGTGGGGCAGCAAGCTATCTCCAAGGGCAGTGAAGTGCATACTTCTTGGATATGGAGAGGAAACCAAGGGGTACAGACTATGGAATTTATCTATGGAGTTTCGATAAGAGGCCGAGGTAGTTGGTCTCCTTTGCCATAACTTTTTATAAAGATTACGAAAGGAATGTTACCGATATTCAAAACTGACCACCAATTACACCAACGTCGGCAGCTACTTCATTTTTACTCGTGATCATCTAGACGGTGTCTCGTTGGCTCAAATAAAACGACTCTCTCTGCTGACCTTCTTTATTCAATAGCGGGCGGCATACATTACTCATGCACTCGGCGACTCGCCTGCTTATATACCCTGGGAGGGGAAGGGGAAGTTCGGGAAAGTTCTTGATTATTCCAGAACAGGAACCGGAAGTGACATAAGCGGCATCAATTTTAAACATGAATACACAACATCCCCCCTTATTAGAATAAAAAATGTGAACATTAAGGCATTTATCTTTTGGATGCAAACAACACTAAAAAAACTGGGGAAAGACTAAAAGAAATCATATGTTAATCTTCTCGGTGGTCTCACAAGACGACCGCTTCTGGTTGTCAGTCCTGAGGTGCCTGACACATCTTGGGAGTGATGACTGAGATATGATTATTTCTTTGGCATTCTTCAATTATATTTTATATGAAACATCCATCAACCAGAACGCCAATGGAGTCGTAGGCAGCAGTCCATCCACGCAAGGAACAGAAGATGCAGCCCACACAAACCTAGCTTTCACTACTCATCCTCCAACCTAAAGGTACAAATATTGTTTCCCAGACCATTTTAGCTCTTTAGGTCATTAGAACTTTCAAGTCCTTCAATCACTTGAAGGATGACGTCCGTGGGAGGAACTATAATCCATGAGCATCAAAAAATGTATGAAATATTAATTAAAAGATTGCCATTGGGAAAGTATTGCATACCTTAACCCTTTCGCTGCTGTGAACGTTCGCCCGGTTGACTGCTGTGAACGTAGCTCCTACGTTCCGTTGGCAAGTGGTTGTTCCTACCCACGCTACTGAACTTTCTCTTTTTCTGTGAATGCCATTCACCAAGTTCATTGTTATACATTGAACTAATCCCATCCCGGGAGCTTGAGTGACTATTGAGTTGCAGGTGCAACGAGAGGCATACTTTCTGTGCCAACGTAGGTTAGCGTTCTCTTTATCGCTGCATCAGGGCTGGAACGTCTCTGCAGTTTGACAGCAGTGAAAGGGTTAAGAATTCCTTCAATCTCTAAAGGAAATATGTGGTATTTTTATGCCAAAAATGTTGTAGTATTTTATTTCAAAAAATTAACACTAATGAGGACAGGTGTTTCATGCAAGTTAGAAGGGGTCCTTTGACCCAGAATGTTTTCTTACTGCTTGCCCACAATTGAACTAGAGTTTCTAATGGACTCCAATAGCAAAGATTGTAGCCCATTGATTAACCTAAGATCAAGATTCACTCCTCAGGAAGGATTCAAATCGGTGAACATTAAGTTGGGCTATTTCCACTCTTGTTGCTACAGTTAGCTTTTCATTTATTGAGCTCTTACTTCTCTAGGCAACTCTTGGAGGAATTACTGTTTATGCTGGGTGTTGGCTGTTAAAGTTTAAACAATGATTTATTTGCAAATGAGAAAATAAGTACAATTGAGTCAATGAGGACACGAGAACCGACTTGAACTAAAGACCGGACTGACTTTTTAAAGTCATACATGAGTGCAGCATGGGCTAATAAGAAAAACTAAAGAGTGCTGAGAAGGAAACTGGTGAGCAACTCTACAACCACTCTGCAGTGTAACTACTGTACAGTGCACTTATACTTCAACATTGGCCATTTCAATTTTCATGGAAAATTAGGAAGTTCATGGAAGTGAGGGTTACATGTCATACATCACTCCCACCAATTCTTCCTCTTTGCTTGGGATACATTTCACTCTTATCAATCGCGTATTTGTTTTTTGATTAGAACAAGACCCTGTCATGTAAGATTGGATAGAAGCCAATACATCCTATAGATACCTAGAATAGAACTTTAAGGAAGTGTCTTCAATGAACAAGAGGAATATTTTCTTCTCTTATCACCCATAATATAATTTGCATCTTCATATATATTTCTCTTCACTGCTACTTCACCTCACTTACAAGGAAGAATGTTTCTCTTTCTTGTTGGTTTCTCAGCCCAAAGGAATGATCCAAGTCTATCCTGCTAATTGTAAGTGAAATATTTTGTTCGGTTTTTCTATTTATAGTAAGTAAGGGTGTGGCCACATTTCTTTCAATTCAGTTGTTCTTATTTCAATTTGGATGAAATGAGCACATTTTATCCAAATTTTTTTGTATGTCCAAGAAGAGGAAAAAAATATTCCTCTCCAAATTTTACATTTGATGAATAGCTGAGAAGTAAATATTGCAGGAGGCATTTGTTGACTTTCCATATGGTTCAATCAGATGAAATATCACTTATTCCTCCATTCTCGCTTTTCTTCATAATTTGCAGTTCAAGAGAATGCATTCAGGCATATTTTTTCTTTTTCCGTGAAAGAAAATTTCTCTGGTTTATTCTTTTTTTTAAAGATTTGATCACAGTCTAATCACAAACAGATTGTTCTGAAAAGTATGTATGGAGAGTTGGGCAAGGGCCTAGCCCCATTGAAACACCAGTTCCCATAAGATCACTGAAGATAACCCTTTATGGACATCAATTTATCTATTTAAGAAAAAAATTTTTTCCTTCCAAATCCCAATCACGGGAGATAATTTAACCCTCGTACGGATTCCTGAATTTCATTATGCACGATTCACGGCACTGCCGCGGCGCTTGGTCGCCGTCAAGGAAATATTGGGTGTTTGAAATCAAATAACGTTTATTACTTATATGTTGTATGTTTATTTAATACATATTTAAGCTGAAAGACATCGTAAGGAGTAATATAAGACAAAAACAATTAAAATCAAGGGTACTTGCAATGACATTGCAAATAAATATTTTTTATCATTTGTGTTAGCATGCCTGGCAAATAACATTGGAATGTTCTTTGCAAATATTTTGGTAACAAAAGTCACATATTTGGAATATTTGTCTTTTAACTGTGCACAGGAGGCATTGCAATCACTTACATTATTTTGGCTCAGGTTCCCTGTCAACTTATCCTTCTTGTGGATACCCGAAATTAACCTTTTTACCGTTTTAGATCGAAATTTGTCCATCCGTCTCTGTACGTGTTTTCTCACCACATTGCCTGCCAATTATTCTAGGAAACTATGCCAGCAGTTCATTTTATTTGCTTTCCACAGGGGATTTTTGTTTAGTATAAATCAAATAGGCTGCATTTCCACAAACACCAAAAAGATTCATATAAGTGCATACAGCCATCTGTTTGATTTTATTTTGCATGAGTAAGACTGAACCATTTGATTCATCATATCTGTGCCACCCTTTGTGGCATTATAGTGCAATTTTATTTCGGCTTTGCTGTGCTTCTCATAAGCATTTTTTCATGGTGGTGCATAGATGACAACTAAATAACTGATTTTCCCTTTTTAGGGACATAACAGAACAATGCCGTTGCTTTGGTGAATCAAAAAATTGAGGAATACTCGGCACGAGAGCTATTCGAAAGGAAATTCACAGGCATGATTTTTGTTCTTTTTCTGCAGAGTCCCCACCATTGTGTATCCATTATTAGTCAAATTTTGAGCTAACTGATGGGTTTAAATATTATCATAAGTTATAATATGCTTGCTTCCATAATAAGGACAACAAACTTCCTGTGTGAATCTCTCTCCTAAATTTAGAAGTGCTCTTGCCCCATTTATTTTACCCAAATATGGGATACCTTGAAGGGGGTACCCTGTAGATGAGTCATTGACCAGAAATATCTTTCTTCCGCACTTTTCTGACTTCGACAGAATAAATTGCTGGAAAGAACAACTAAACCTAACACACTGCTCACTGACAGTAATGCCATCACTCGGTAGATAGTACTTTCCCAAATTCAAAATTATGGTATCCCAAATGGACCAAATAGGTGCGAGATTATCACACCTCCTTCTTTTCGACGTAGTCTCTTTATCATCAAACCGCAAGTATCTAAAGATATTTTTGAAACAAACTTCTGACATCGTAGTCCTAAAGATCACAGGCCAAATGACTCAAAAGCCGAGGAGCACAGTTTATGGAGGACTTCAAATGTGCGGCTGCAATTAGGAGTCCAATATCCTTTTCCATGTGCAAACTGATGGCCTTACTTCACTGAAGGCAGTCTTCACTGTTTGTTTTTCTCTGAGTGCCAGAGGGACTTCGAGGAGCATGGAGTGGCTCTAAAAAAGGATTTAGTACACCAGGTGTCAATCTTCAAACCTCATAATCTCTAATTCTTCCCATAATCCCACTGTTCTCCCCTTCTCTAGGAAGTGCAAAATTCTAGGATTGAGATCGCTGCTATGGTTCTACTCCCATGTGTTTGTCTCCTCCTCACTCTCAGGGAAAGTCGGGAAAAAAAATAGTCAATACCTCCTACTCTGAGCCTACCCTACTCAGCCTTACGGTAGTCACATGTGGAATAACTGAAACCTATTATCCAGCATCCAAAACACCACTACTCACCTTCTCCACCCTTCTCGCCTTATATTTTACAAATAAACAATTCTCAAAATTACATCCAAACCAAGGGCCTGAAAGTAAATTTCAACAAAGCAAAATATATGGTAATTAATGAGAAGGCAAAGAATCTGGAAATAGAAGGAAATGCCATCGAAGTCTGTAGTGAGTATAAATACTTACGTGTAACGATTGGAAAAGGAGGAACCAGTAAAAAAGAGATAACAAATAGAATACATCAGTCAAAACTTGCAATAAATAAAATGAATAGCATATTATGGTCAAAAGACATGAGTAGGAAAACAAAATTTCAAATATATATGAAACAATTATTCAGAGTATACTCCTTTACGGAGCAGAGACATGGGAAATGACCAAAAGGGATAGGCAGAGACTGGAACTCGCAGAGATGGATTTTCTAAGAAGAAGCAGCAGAAAATCTAAACTACAAAGAATAAGAAATGAAAATATAAGAAAAATTATGCAAGTAGAAGAAAACGTCATACAGGAAATAGAGAAAAGACGGCTAAAATGGTATGGACACGTAAAAAGAATGGAGGAGAAACTTTGGCCAAAAAAGATATTAAATTGGCAACCACCCGGAAGGAGGAAGAGAGGACGACCACCAGAAGACTGGACAAAGCAAGTCACCCAAGATATGAAAAGGAGACACTTAGAGAATGAAGACTGGAGAGACAAGGAGGCTTGGAGAAGAGGATGTGAGAGACGGCCGACGGCTGTATAGAACTCGCTTATGTATATATATATATATATGTATACATCCAAACCAATTCTCAAAGTATGGAATTCCTTGCAAAATGTGGTGATATTAACCATCAAACAGCTCTGTCAAACAGTGCAGCAAAATTTGAAACACTTCCTAATTTCAATATATAATTGTTTTTATACAGACTATTTTACAGTTATGACTAGCAATAATTACTCAAAAGTGATATTGGTAACTGATATCATCTAGAGTAATCAATATTTCTCCAAATTATATTCGATAATGTTTTATTCGTATGGCATTGAGCATTCAGTATAAAGCTATCCTATAAATTACAAAAATACTAATAATATAATTAATTTACCACAAAAATAATTGAACAAATGCTGTAAGTTATTTAAATATGATTCATTCACTTGTTTAAAACACCAAGGAGTATATTTATATAGTAAAACACTTTAGATTTCCAAGCGCCACGGAGGCGCCAGGTATCAGTTTGCATTATTTTTTCAAGAAATCCTTAATAACATAAAATAATAGGCAAGAAGCAGTTTTAAATTTTACTGTTTTACAGACCATAACAAAATAATAGAATACTGATGGTTTCACAACCACCTCGTAAAGCATAATTATTTTAAGCAAATGCAAAAACTCAAAGCGCCGCGGCGGCACCAGGAATCAGTATGAGGGTTAAAGCATGCCCATCCATTTTTAAACATTTTTCTCAAAATAGCCTAGAATTTAGGCACGAGTGTGCCGATAACGTTCCAATGGGCCAGAGTGGAATAACTTACATGGTTACTGAGGCACAACGATTCTGGAGGTATGTGCCCAATTCAGAACACCTGACGTTAAGCAATGTTGGGCCCAGACGAGGGTTGGATGGGTAACCATTCATACCTATACCGTGGTGCTCTTTCCCCTGTCTGCATGTGGCAGGCAGGTTAAAAATGGGTTTGGCACAATAGACCACTTAAGGTCTAGGTGCCCGAGCTCCTGTCGAAGGCTCCCCCAACTAAAAATCTACATGTACGGAGAGTTACAAATTACAGTCACTCACCAGATGCCAATAAGGGACAGGCACCAAGACCAATCTCTTCTGCAAACTCATTTGTTGTGTGTAGGATAATGGGAAGGATAGATAGACAGGATTTTCCACTGCATAGGGGGTTAGAAGACACAAAGATGAAGGTAATTTTCAGCTCTTATCCAGTACACTATTCTGAAGGCAGATGATCAATGGCTGAGACCAGACAAACTCAGCATTTTTCCAAATTTTCTTACCTATGTTTTTGCTTATACACTCAGAAAACAGGGCAAACCACTTCAAACAAGCATTACCAGCAAGATCGGCTCTGCAATTTTAAAATTATTATCATGGTACAGAAGTCTTTGTGTACATTAGTCGTCTTCATTTTTCACCACTAAACTTCCAATATCTGAGGTTAAAAGCAAAGAATTATTTTTAAAAAAGCCAGGCAGATCTAATAGTCAAAACAGATAATATTGTATGAAAATGAAATATGGGCAAAACATGCAAAATACAACAGTCAGTTAATCGAAGAAATAGTCAGGAAAATTAGAGAAATACAGGTAACCTGAAAGACCTACCCAAGCACTTTTTTTCCTCTCAGTGAGCAAAAGTTAAATCAGGCACTACCTACCTACCTACCTACTATCTTTTAAGCAAATATTTTAATTGTCATTTTATTATTAGGTACTTAGGGTGACTTACCTGGTTAAGGAGACAGGAGAGAAAACGATGCCTTGAGGCACTTTACACCTCAGAAAATATGGGTTAAGATGCAGAAACATGTTATCGCACTTCTTTGAGGTTTTAACCACAGTGCTTCTCCTTCTACAATATTGCTTTAATCCCTCTAATAAAGCAACAATGCATATGCAACATATTTCTATCAGATTATATTTTTCATACCTTTTGCTTGGTGCTAAAATGACAAGGTGATGATGGTGACATACTCAGAAGTAGACCTTGTACATGCATATGTAGTTCATGATTGGTATCAGTGAAACTCTTTATCCTTAGGAACATACCATGGTATGCCATTAGGTTCAACCACAGAGTAATTTCTCTATGCTACTACACAATCATAAGGTTTATTAGGTTTCACTGAGGTTGATCATATGAGTTTGAAAGAGAGAGACCTTTCTTCATCACCTCACCTGTTATAATAGATCTTTCCTCTCTGAATATAATTGGTAAGGAGATGGAAGAATTTGAAGAAACACTTCATATACACTGAATTCAACAATTTATTAAACCAATGACTGAATAAATGCATTCAAATAAATAGGTGTGATTATAAAAGACAACTTACTCCAAAACTTGATGGAATTGGTACAAGACTAATTAAAATGTCCTTGTAATTTTCCTTTGAGTGAACAGACATCCAAATAATAATTTTAGAGGTTATGAAGATGTAACATTAAGGGTTCTACTTACAAATAAAGGAGTGATAAAAGAAAATCTTATTTCCACTAATTTATTTCATGTGGCTACGTAATAGTGCAGCAGACTGACATGTTGGAGATGTCACCCATTCTTTTTACACATAGTCCAGTATACATTACGAGACACTTTTCTTAAGCAGTAAGCACTTGTACAATCAATTGTTTTTGTCAGTTCATAAGAGGGTACGATTAACACTCTTTTTCAAATGGTATTTCATGTTGAACCTGAAAATAATCTAGCAAAAGTGTACTGCCATTTACAATTACAAATTGAGTTTTTTGTTTGTCAACTTTAAATACACAAAACAAAACATCGACATCAACTTATCAGCTTTTTATAAATAACATCTTTGGAGTTATTAAAAGATACAGCACATAGAATTATAAAACATGTATAAATAATGTAAAATGAAATGATCTGCAATGAAATGACGGCTCTTTAATGCAATATTACCACCAGGCATCAAGGATAATTATGACAAGCTGCCCAGTATACCAAAACACATACACTTAACGCAAAATGAAACAATTACATTTGTGTGTGCTGTAAGAGTTTTCTTTATTCTGGAACATATATCCAACTTTGAAGAGCATTCTGCATTTGGCTAAAAGGCCACATCACTTTTAAAATCAAACCTTGAATTCCGAGCAAATCATAGTTATCACCATAATCACTTCAGTCAAACGGAATCATTTCCTTGAGGCTTGCACTCAGGAAAGCACATGGCCGAAGCAAAGTGGTCCATCAACACTGACTTACAATGGTCAAAGTGAGGGCTAAAATATGGGATTCACTCATACTTGCAATCATACATGCTCAATATATTACATAAAAATGCACAGTAGAGTAGAGATATTAATTGTAACTATACTGTCAATTAATAATTTCATTTCATCAAGTTTATTGGTTCTAAAGTAGATGTATTGCCATACCTAATAAATGTAATCTGTTTTGAAGAATTGGAATTCAAACTAGGATTTATTTCAGTTAACAAATAAGGATGGTAAAGGAAATTGGGTAGAATGGAAAACTTTTACCATAGATATTTTTTGGTAAATGCTGAAAAACTTAACATTTCTTAGACTGGCAGAAAAAACTTTATTCTGTAGAAAGAATTCCATTCTTGGAAGTGGATCACCACCTTTGGTGGCTAGAGGCACATCAACAAATTTAAGGATCACTGAGAATGAGTTTACTTTGTCTGAAGAGCCTACATCCAACCTTTTGAGGTTGCTTGAGGCAATATGACTCTTCATTTTCTCCAAATCTGCCTCTGATAATTCCTCATATTTTCAGCAACAGCATAGAAAACATTCGTCACTGGTCTAATCAGAAATACCCCAAATCGAAGACAGCACTTTCTCTACACTTCCAAGTACGTTGTGTACTGGAAATGGAAAATTCAATGGAAATGTTCCTTGCTCTAGAAATGTTTCATGAGAATGCTCAAGCATTACACATGAAACTTAAATACTGGTTAAAGATTAGCCATGGACCAATCGTTTAGTACCATAAAAATTTTCACTGAAAATTGATGAATGATACACAATGAAACGCAAAAACATTAAGTTCATTGAAAATGTTATGAAAAACTTGTTAAGCATGTAGTTTAGGTACCTATAACGGTAAAAACAGTAAAATAATTACTCAAAAATACAGTGAAAACTAATCAAATGATTTCTTTGGCATGGCAAATCAATGTATTCTACAGAATTATTGTCCTGAAATTATTATAAAAGTGAATTTTCAGCCTTAGTGATATTAGATCATTTTAATATGTTAACAGGATGGAAACTGAGCTGCACTTTTTTTCACTAGTCCAGGCACAAAAGTCAACTTGTGATATTTCAGTGGTCATACTTTTGTAGTTTCCCAACTTATTGCATCCATGTGCCCCATCCATATCTTCAATCTAATACTATTAATCAAGTTAGGGTTTCAATGCTTGTGAAATGTTACTGGACACTACAAAGCTTCTGATTAATACTTATCAGCCAACTTCAAATATAGATATACCATTTTTAAAGTAGAATAAAATAAATATTTTCAGCTATTTTATGTACTAAAATCTTTTTGTAACTGCCTACTCCTCCTGGTACTCATTAAATATTAAAACTTTTCATTAAAATCTTGACTACAGTGGCTCACACAATTATGCGGGGAAACATTCACACAAGCTCGCAATTACATAAAAGCATATACAAACAGACACACATATCAACACATACACACAAACACACAATGCACAGGCATGCACACAGCAAACATACATGAGGGCATTACAAGGGATACTGTAGCAGCCATTGACAACAGAACCAATGGGCGTTTTTTTTAAAGAGATGTTAGAATATTGGGGCTATCTTTCTTCAGTGCATAATAACAGTAAAGTACAAGGATTCTCTTTCAATGTTAAGCAGGAAATCCCATCCAATCCTCTGATCATTAAGGACTTTCCTCATCACTTATCAAGCTGTTTCCCTGTGAAATGAAAACACGGCACAGTCAGTCCTTCCATTATTCCTAATGTTTACACAGTGGACCCTCATTTCAATTTGGCAGATGCCAGGATTTCACCCTTAATTTAGTCCACACTGCCTCTTTAACTTTTGACCTTGGGCAACATTGAATATGCTATATATAGATATATAAATTTATCAACTGGTTCTACACGGCCAAAGCCTTTTTTGCATCACCTTGAACAATCTGTCAACTCTGCAGAAGGACACAAAACATGCCTGGCAATACATCTTTTTTTGCAGCTAAAGTTGGCCACAGACTCTCTGCAGCCAACAGCCCTGTTAAGTTGCGAAATCTGACTTCATGAGAAGGGGGGTCAATGGTTTCCACACACATATTTACAAGAATAAACACACAGACACAAAAATAGTCATCATGTTCCCCACCACCTGCTCTTAAAAGAAAGTGACTTTTTAGGCTTCTCCGATCAGGGGAGCCACATTTGCTCAATCCTATAAAAAGAAAGTACAAAATCATCTCCGGGAATGAACAAATGAAAGGGGTTTCTCCTTCAGGCATTTACAATCTAAATTCTCTATGGGAAAGCTTCAAAATCTGTACAGTTTCTTCTTCAATTAGATGCCATCAACTCAGAAAAACATTATTGGGTCAAAAGGTGAAGGTCACGTTACTGGTACTGCCATTTCTATGACTGCTCCCATCAACTTACAATCTCTTTGCACTGAGAGGAACCACATAATTCAGCTGCAAATGCCCACTCGAGAACAAGGTCTAAGTGAGGAGAAATGGAAACGTCTAACTTTACAAGGCTTCGAATGATGTCCTCCCGAGCCTGACCGGATGACAAATGGAAACTCATCCTCCAGGAATGCAGCAGAGGGGGAAATAGATGAATAACATCAGCATGAAAGGGAGAGCCAACGATTATGCGGCAAGGCTTTCTGGATGAACCAATAGAAGAGAAATGAGATGGTCGGCGGCAGATGGGAGCAGGAGATGATGGGACTGGTAAATAGGGTGAAGACGGGCGAGGGAGATGGGATGGGGATGATAGGAAGATGAGGGAGATGAAGTGGGGATGGAAATGAGAGACAGGACATATATTTATATATATGTATATATAAGTATATGTGTATTAATACATGTCCCCACAAAGAACGCAGGTGTTCCGAGTGATGGAACCCCCTTCCCCTGCACTCAAAGATATTCCACAGTCGCCCCTTCCCCTTTCACATGTAATTTTCTTTCTTTTTCTTAAATACAAGGGTGAATAAACTGCAAACATATACAATGCGAGAGCATATCTAGCCACGAGAGAAGTTGGTCGACGCGCTTCCTCATTCCCTCAGAAAGGATGAGGAGGACATAGGGCGTCCGAGTGGAGAGGTGAGAGTGAGCACGGGCCCCATTCCAAAGTGCTCGTTCAGAGTGAGCGGAGACTGCAGGTGCCTGTGCGGGATCACTTCTCGCTCCAGGAGTCCAGCAGCGGAGAGATCCTGCAGCAGAGGGGCAACCATTGCGTACATATGCAGATCACGACACAAGTTTCACATCTCCTTTGCAAGTTCAGTTATGGCTAAGAAGAGGGAGGTTTCCATCCAAACACGCCACAAGTGGCAAAAGAACACATTGTGGAGCACAACCGTTTAGATGAGTATTTTTATGGAATGACCACCAGTAGCCATGAAAAAATGACTCCCCGCTTACCATACCTTTTCAGACAAAGAGCAAGGGGTATTTGTTCAGAAGATCAAAAGAGGACTCATTGTGATTTAAGAAATGAACTCCCACTGTCATTTACTAACCTAAATCTGAAAACAAAATAAACACTCATTAATGGTACTTTACCACACTAAACTTTGAAAGGCCTTGAAAACAATGGCATCCTTTGAAACACTGGATGGTGGATTAAAGATTAGTGTGGACACTTACCATTAATACGTGTTTCTTTTGTTTTTACATGAAACCATCCCACAGACTTAAACCTGGATTAAAGACTTAAACTTTTTGTTTCAACCTCAATCTCATCGCAAAAAATTTTCCAGAAAATGAAATTATCTCCGTAATTCACTAATGTAAACAATCTATCCAGTAATTCTAATGAGAGAGGAATACACTTAATTAAAATACAGTGAACAATATTTGCTAAAATATGAATTTTAAAGGAGAAAAAATATTAAAACCAGTAAACGTGTAGACAAAGATTTTGGAGATCCTACATATCTTTGTATGTAATAGTGGGATAACAAATACAAGTTCATAATCAAGAAATACAAAGAACATGCATTCCAAAATATCTGCTTTTCATCTGTAACTTTACAGTTTACCAGTGTAATGTGTACATAATTGTACACTAATATTAAATAATATAGTCTATCAACAATCATTCCTTCCAATCCAAATTCCTGTACTGGGCCTGTCACACGTAGTGACACTGTTGCCAACAACTCCTGACAAACGGTGTGGAAAAGTGGAAATGCAGGTCTTTCTTTCCATCACGTGAACATGAAGTGTAAAAGGAACAAGATACCAGAGCTTGAAGTTCTTTTACCCTCGCTACCTGCCATGTGTGTGATGTGGTTTGTGTCAGTGAGCACTGGCTAAAAAGGGAGGAAATCTCCCCAGTTTCACTACCTGACTATGATATCGTGAGCATATATTGTTGTTCAGCTACGGAGAATGGTGGTGTTGCATTCTTCGTTAAAAAATCCTAAAATTCAATGTTTTCGAAGTGTCAGTGTAAGATTTGTGTGTTGAACAGGCCTTTGAGAGTGCCATATCCAGAATTGCTATCCATACTTGTTCTATCACCTGAGTAGCAGTGCATCATTCTCCCCTTGGGGATTTCCAGGTGTTCCGAAAATCTCGATGGTCTCCTATGTGAACTGGTTGAGTGTCCATTGATGATACCATTGTGTTAATGGGTGATTTTAATTGCAATTTATTGTGTAACTCTAAGACGAGGGACTTCATGAACTTACTGTTGTGTTATGATTTACACATTGTTATTTCCGATGTACCTGTAATAGTTACACGCGACACTTCATGGTAAATTGAGAACATTATCACTAATGCCGATCTCAACTGCATAGATTTAGCAATACTTGAATGTCATATCTTGGATTACAACCCAATACTCGCAGTACTTTCATGGGAAAAATACCTAAACCCAGAGCTTATAAACACATATTCAGCGAAGCAAATGTTGCTTCTTTTGTGAGTGATGTTGAACTTGAAAATTGGCAGGTTATCTATTATGGTGATAATTTTGATACTAGTCTCGACTTGTTCTTTGTTTGTTTGTTGTTTGTTCGACTTTGGCAAGTTTCTTTATAACTTCAACAGTTCCTTTTCCTTTACATGTGTGGCAAACATCAATTGATGCACTAGAAAGAAGTGGATCACCAATGAAATTCAACAAATGACTATCATACTTAAAGAACTTTCCATTAAGTTTAAGCACAGTATTACTCTATGGTGTAAGGTACCAGATGATCCAACTGCTAAGATGGAATAAAAACATCTCAAAAAGGTCTATTGTAACACCCTAAACAATGCCAAGTGAACAGTTAGCAAGAATAGCAGAAGCATCAAATAAAACTAGAGAAATTAGGAATATTATTAACACCAATAAATACATACATAAAACTCAACTGCCTAACCTACTAGATTCATATGGTAATCCTACCTCTAACTTATTCTCATCTAGCTGACTATTTGTTTAACAATTCCCTCCCCCCCACCCATTCCATTGATATCTTTTGATGCTCTCCTGACCATTCAACCCAACCCTAGCTCATTTTTTCCCACACCATGTACAGCCACTGAATTTAGAGCTATAATACTGGGTTTGAGCAAAAACTAAGAGCTGGGGTAGATGATATTCCTGGAAGAATCATATCAGTCCAGCATCTTGTCCTCATATTCTTGACCCCATGTTGTACCAAATAAATGAATCCCTTTGATAATGGATATTTTCAAGGCACCAAAAGAGTCAAAAGTTATCCCAATCTACTAAAGTAAGGGTATTTCCAATGATTTGCATAATTATCGCCCAATTTCTCTCCATCACAGTTTGACAAAATATTTGAGAAAGTTTTCAAAATGCGACTAGCCTCATTCCTGGAATCCCAAAAACTGTTCTCCACATGCCAGCATGGTTTTATGAAAAAATAGATCCACAGCTATGAGCTAGATAAAGAGCTAGGCTTGAGCAGCCACTTCCTTATTTCCAACATGAATAGTTTCACAGCATGCTTAGGACAATAGTTTGAGGAATTTCCACAATCTAGGGCTTCTTTATGACAAGGGTCATTTACGCAAAACTACATTTCAAGTTTTCATTAATACATAAAAAATGAAAATTTTCAAAATAAGTGAGTCACACTCAACCAATGATGATACATGACATATGATTCACTCTATATGCCTGGGAAGAAAGATTTCATGATAACTGGGACCATGCCATTATCACATTACTTTGCAAAACAAATTCACTCGCAGCTACAATGATTCTGAATGCATACCCAAAGCCATTATTATCTGCCAAGAAAAATCTTCAGAGCAAACATCATATCACTACAATCAGTGAGCATGATACATCTGAAAAACTGCCCGATGGTTCAAAAATATTGAATTTCCTTTGATGAGGTAGAGAATTCACAATTTTTCAGTATACAAGGGTCGCTACGAAAGTTTTGAGACGGACTGTGTTGCGGGTTGCTGGTGAAGAAAGCGTGTCCACAGCGGTGTCCTTTCCGCGTAACCCGTGCAAGTTGCAATTTGCTCGGCTTATCACTGTCGCTAATAGGTCTTCTTTTGTTTCTGCTTACGCAGCATTCATGTGTTGTGAGAATGGAGCCGGTAAGAGAGCACTTTCGCACAATGATTCTTTATGACTTTAGAAGTGGTTTAAACGAATCTGAAAGCTTTGATCGTCTGCAACGGGCCTTCAGGGACCTTGCTGCTTCCCGTGTGACAATTTTTCGGTGTTTCCAAGAACTTAGGAGAGGTCAAACTTCGTTAAAAGACGAGGAGAGGAGCAGGTGTCCGGCGACTGCACTGAGGAAAACATCGCCGCTGTGGAAAAACTTGTGCGTGAAAACAGTCGTGTGTCATTTAAGGACATTGAAGCGTCACCACAGATTGCATCGCCGGCAGTTTCCAAAATATTGCACGAAAATCTTCGAGTCAGGAAATTTTCATCTCGATGGGTGCCTTACAATTTGACAGAGGCACAAAAGCGCATTCGCGTTGAATGGTGCGAAGAAATGTTGAAAAGATTTGACAGAGGCAACTCCAGGCACGTTTCTGACATTTTTACTCTTGACCAAACATGGATTTATCAGTTTGATCCTGAAAATAAGTGCCAGTTGACAGTATGGAATTTTCCTGACGAACACCCACCAACAAAAGTGAAGTGGCCTCGAAGCATCGGAAATGCGACGGAAAATTTTCTTCGGAAAGTGGTTGCAACTTTTTTCTCCAAAAGCAGTCATGTCGCAACAGTTCCCTTGGAAGAACAAAGAACTGTTACTGCTCTGTTGTAAGCCACAGAATGTCTACCAAAAGTTTTCGGAAAGCTTCAAGAATGGAGGACGAAGACAGGACTGCGGGGAATCATCCTGCACCATGACAATGTGTTAGCACACATGGCCAACCTTACAATTCAGTTCCTGGAGTCCACAGAGGTTAAACTAATGACTCACCCACTTTACCGTCCTGACCTGGCCCTATGTGATTACTTCCCCCTACACTCAAAAATTGCATGAGAGGAAGGTGGCTCTCCAGCCCTGAAGAAGCTGTTGAAGCCCACAAATATGTAATATCAGCACTCAAGGAAAATGAGTGGAAAACTGTTTTGAGAAATGGTTTACGATAATGCAAAAATGTATAGAATGTCGTGGTAAGTATTTTGAGAAAATACAGTTATCAAAATTATTTCAAGTTTCTTAGTTTTTGTGTATCTCAAAACTTTCATGGTGACCCTTGTAGTCGAGCATTCCTAATCAGAAAATCTGAAATCCAGAAATAATGGGCCGGCAAAGTTGCCTAAAGGACAACAGATGTACATTCTTTGGGATGTTTATATGAATTCTTGCATTTATACATTGGTTTCTAAACTGGTATCATTGAAGGCAAAGGCCTGAAATCCATTGCTATCCACTCAATTTAAAATACAGTTGAGTCGAAAGAAACTTATGCCACCTTGCAACACCTAAAACCTGGAAAAATCCATAATCATACTTCACTAAGGCCGTGACCACAGTCTGAAGAGGAAATGATGGAACTTTATGGCGCATGATCACAGGGGAATACTGCAGTCATTAACATCTGCAACTGGTCATATATGATGCATCTGTTGGGTATAGGTAGTAGAATTGTCACAGTACAATAAAATTATATCTAGAAAAATGGAAAGTGGATGTATTGGATGCATTATTCACTTCATTTCCAAAGAAGCACTGCCTCATCTATGATCTAATTGTACCTAATATCCATGACCAATGGATCATATTTCAAGAAAAATCAGGCTTCCCTCAGGGGTGTTATGACCATATCTACTCTCTTCTTTCATTTCTGTTCCTGAGGACACTGCATCGAAGACCCTCAACTATAAGTCAATCTATTTGATTAAGGAGAAGTCAAATCACCTGCATAGGCAGCTCCTCATCTCAGGAGTCCATGCTGTGGGAGGCTCCCATGCCACCTGCGGAAACGCAGCGACCTCCATTGTTCCTGTTCCCTCCCCTGTTATTACTGCCATTGCCCGTCCTCCGGCTGCCCGTGAGGGAGCCCACGAGCAGCTTGAGCGTGGCCGTGATGCCTTTCGTCCCACTGCCCCCTCCTCCGGCCCCCCCCGTCTGCCCACCCATCCCTCCAGCGGTGGCGGCACCACTCCCATTGCTCACTGCGCACCCATTGCCATTGCCACCTCCATTCCAGCCACTCACGCCATTCTGCGGATGCGCATCAAGGCACTTCTGGTACCTCAACTGCAAAGTGGACCGAGAAAAGTGTTTCATTCAATAAAAAGTCTTCATTGAAATCATTTTCAACCCTTTTTAATAGCTTTTATTTAACTTCACTTGTATGTCAGGGTCAAATTTTGTTATCAATTTTTAACTACCTTCCTGACTAGCTAGAGATCTGAAATTTTTGCAAATAGGTTCATTTCCGGTGACAATACAATATTCAGTCATGAAAAAGTCAAAAATAAAATGAATATTAAGGAAATTGTTTTTTTTTTTAATCTGCTTTTTATATCCTGTAGTGTATGCAACATTGAAAACTTGTGTCAACCCGACAGAGTAAAAATGTTGCTGTGTGTCCCATCAAAGACAATTTTTTCAATGCACTTTTTGTTAAATAAAAGCCTTTTTTTGAATATTTTTTTTATTTTTTCTTGTCTCTACATCTCTCTTTCTTTGAAATCTGTTGAACTGAATGCTACTGCAATTAAGTCCAATCAACAGCAAACTGAACTTCGTGCGCACACCGTCCAATACCAGTACTTTTTACATTACACCCCTAGTAAAAAAATATTAAAATGTATTAAAAAAATTTAACTTTACGATTTAATAACCCAGAGTTAAATGAGGAAAATTAGTTTATCAGTAGGTCTTTTTGTTAATTTTTTATTTGTGTCCAAACTCGAGTGCACATAATTTCTGCGCCGACAGTAGGCAGGCCTCGATTTGATAGCACTAATCTTAGAAACTGTTGGGTTAAACTTTGATGAATCCTGAGAATAACCGGAGGGAGTTTTCCACTTCATTTTACTTAGATATTTATAAGAGGGAGCTGGATTACAACTGGAAAAAAATAAGATCAGAAAAGAAGATTTTACTATCAATCACAACTTCAGCACTGGCTATTAATGGACATTTGTGAAAATAGTCAGTAGTGAGTCCTACCCAAGAGAACTGACCCAATCAGGACTGTATACTTTTGTTTTATTTGTGTTTCCTCCTTCAGCACCAAGCGGAGTGCAGTGCCACCTTCATGTCTATTCTTTTTTTGTCCCTTTTTGGTGTGCCTGTCAGTGACTCATGTCAGTTGTACTTGTAGTAACCGTTCAATGCAGTCATTATATTACACAAGTTGTATCAGAAATAAAGACATGCACTTAGTTTATCGTTCTTTTCCTTTAATATTTCAGCATTTCAGTACAATACAGTGAGGTAAAATTTCAGCATTCTTTACTCATTCAAATTTCAGAACAGTAAAATTTCAGCGTTCTTACTCAACATGGCATACTACTGACTGCCTGATATGAGTTATTTCACCATGCCACATTCTATACCTAAAGCTTTGGTTTAACCACCATTTAAGGATCAATAGAGGGGATTTTAATAACTTCTTTAATAATATTTTCTGCCCGATCTAATCATCTCAGGGGGAGAAAAATATGACACCTATAATGCTTGATGGTTATGGACTTGTTTTTATGATTTTTAAAATACTTATTATTTTTAGAGCTCTTTTCTGTTTATTTGTAGAAACTAGGGATAAGTTGATTCCACTTTTTTTTCGATTCCAATTCAGTTTCAGATTCTTTCAAACGATTCTCGAATTCCGATTCCATCAATTCTTATTCATAATTGCAGGTGGGATATTGATACACCAGTAGTGTATGACTATTACTTAAATTCAAGTATTCGCTGAAATAAAATAACAAAGACAATTAATTCGCTCAAAAAGTATATTTATTAATGAATACCAAACATATCCTCAGCTTATTCAGGTACATAAAAAGTACAAATTGATAGCCTACACTCAAATTACTGAGACAAATATGATGTGATAAATGAAATTTGATTTGAATATTTATCTATCTGGAATCGATAGAATCGGAATCGACATTAGGTGATCGATTCTCGATACCGATTCTAATCCTGAGAATCGGTGGAATTGAGAATCGACATTTGGATTAGACTCATCCTTAGTTTATTTGTAGAAACATTTTTGATATTCTGGCACGGAAGGATTTAGTCAACTGATCATGAAGTGCGAGGGATTAGTTATTAAAGGGTCTGCAGCAGACTCCTGTCAGAGTGTGATACTTTATTAAAATTAAATTAAGTAGTTAATCAAAAGTGATCAGAAATTACATTTACATCTTTATACTACACTGCGAGCAGCTGCATGAGTGTGTGGCAGCTGTGAAAAGGGGTTAAAAAGAGGTTTTCAGAGGTTAAGTGTATTCAGGGATCGTTTTAAGTGGAGCTCAGCTTTTATTATAGTCATTATTGTGCATGGAAAGAATGAATTTTTGTACCTATCTGTTTGGCAATGTATCTCTTATTTTGTCACAGCTGTTGGACCTATGTAGTGTGGTGCCAAAATGATATTCTTTGTGTTGCCCTGAAAAACACATGTTCAGAATTTCTCAGGCAAATTAAGTCTTGTGCACATCCTCCGAGACTCTAACAGCTCCCAACCTAACCCCTATCAAATCAGAGAAACACTATAAGTTTGGTCGTAGCAGTTTTCAATGAAACGCACAGCTTTCCTTTGTGTTGTATTTATTTCTTTGGTTAAATCTTTATGTCCAGGGTCCCAAATTCTCGCAGCGTATTCAAGGTGTGGCCTAACCAGAGCAAAGTAGCACCTCTCTTTTACTTTCTCATCTGAGAACCTTCCTATTTTATGCTTGATAAATATTACTTTCTTTAGTGCTTTGCCACATATGTTTTGTATGTGTGTTCTCCACCATGTATTTGAAGTTAAGGTAATGCCAAGGCATTTGACTTTTTCTGAGGACTTTATGTTCACTCCACCTACAGTGCATACATGTCGTTGGTGTGGTGACTTCCTCAAGTGTACTGTCGTGCATTTACTAAGATTTATCTCTAGCCCCCATTCCTGGCACCAAGAATGAACGTTGCCTAGGTCCGATGATAGGCCTTCTGAGTCCACATCTTCACTAATTTCACCATAGATGACTATATTGTCTGCATATAATCTTAGTTTATTGACAATTTGAGAACTTAGGTCATTTACATAAATAGTGAGTTAGAGAGGGCCGATCACACTTACTAGTGGAACACAGGATGTAACTGTAAATTTTTCAGAGCTAATACCATCAATAACCTCTCTGTTTGAGATAGAGTCCCATATCCAATGCACAATTTTTTCATTTGCTCCACATGATTGCAATTAGTATAGGAGAATTACATGCACAATGAGAAGGACTATAAAAGTGACATGAGGATGGAAACTGAATGAAGAGTTAATTGATTCACTAGGGCTTGTTACTACCATTGAGGAGCATTTGTGAGATGATTTGGGGATATTGCCAGTATTGTGATCAAGAAGGGACATCATAGGCAATACTATATATATTGACTTAAAATTATGAAGACTTGGACAAAAATTGACCACAAAAGTATGAACATAACATTATCAATATTGATTTAAATGTCATGAAATAGTTACGGCTTTTCCTCTATTCAGGTTTGTCACTCCACAGTTTCACAGTGTAAGCTTAGGGTAATCACAGGTTTATGCATTATATTTAGAATTCAAGTACAATGGATGAACTAACAAGCAAAAAGTTTGCAGAGCTTCAGTACTCCAATATCTACACCATTATAGCCAATTACAGATTATTACCATTCTAATGTGAAAATACTTTTTAAACCCTTAAAGATACTATGCAATAATTTAATGTTACAATAGAAACATATAATATTCCCACGGAATTGTGGAAAAAATACAAGAGGTTTGTGTATAATGCAATATTAATTATGCATTTGTAAAACCCATAGAACAAAAGAATCCAACTCACTTTGCAGGCAGCTTCAACAGTTTTGCACAGAGCACCTGAGGAGGGCTCACAGTGAAAAATGTGAGCAATAAAGAGGTCCTGTGCCGTGTGCATTATGAAACCACACTGCTTCACATTCCGGCCAATGCCCAAGAATGAAAGGTACCGCACTCGGCATTCTGCTATGAGCTTATTATCATCCTGCAATATAAAATATTTGTATGCTTGAATTTTAATTCTTACTTATTGGCAAAAATATCAATATGATAGAAATCAATGGAGAAATACTGTATAAATGGAAATGTCGACGGGCAATTTTGGTTGACCTTATAATAAAAACGATTTATAGTTGTTTTTAATACTGTCTATCAGTTTTGGTATCTATAGCATCATTTTCAAGACAAACTGAATGAAAATTACAAATGTGATCCTTTTATTTACTAACTCAAGTAAGAGGGGTTGGGGGAAGGGGAGATGTGGGAGAGGAAGAGGGAGATGAGTAATGGAAGTTTGCAGTTGTTTTAGAGAAGGACAATGAGGGAAGCGGAAGGAAGGTCAGATGATTATGTGACTACAGCAAGAGGCGGTGGGAGGTTTAGTAAGAAAGATGTCAGATTTTAAAATTGTGATCATAATTGGAGAGCACTTACATTCCATCATATCATTTAAAACAGTAAAATCATGAGAAAGAGAAAATTTATTGATTTCTAGAATTTCTGAAACAGCCAGTTTAAAACCTAAGTCTAAATACTCATGCACTCTACTGGCAAGTACTTCTCTGACACGCGGTTGACATCTTGTTCAAGAGAAACACTATTCAGACACTCACAAGTAAGCGGTTTACGGAGATTACTCTCACCCCAGGGACCGACTTACCACAGGCATACAAGACAACACTTAGTTGCTTGCGGGACAGTAATCTCTATAAACAAGTGTGATCTCTATAAACCACTTACTTGAGCGTGTCTGAATGAATTTTCTCTTGAACAAGGTGTCAAACCCATGTCAGAGAAGTACTAGCCAGTAGAGTGCATGAGAATTGACTAGGTTTTGCCTGTTGAATGATTCCTTGATGAGGGTAACAACCCCGAATACTTGCCAAAACCACTACATAGCTGGTACTTGTGGCATAAGCCAGTAATTCCATTTTAATTTGAGTGATTGTGTGTGAATGCGTGTGTCCTTCACAGTGTGAGCAAACAGGTTTGACAGTCCTGTGAGCCACTAAGTTTTGTCTTGTGTGCCTGTGGTAAGTCGGTCCCTGGCGTGAGAAAAATCTCCGTAAACCACTTACTAGTATGTGTCCGACTAGTGTTTCCCTTGAACTAGGTTAGCTCCACATCAGAAAAACACTAGCTGGTAGAGTGTGAGAGAGCACTGTTTAAGTATATTGAGTGTGATTTTCATACTTGAGTGGTGAATCCCAGGCATGGGTATTTTTTTAAACTGTAAATATTTCAATCCCTTTCCCCCTAATTACTACCCCTACAAGGTTTTCGCTAACGGCTATAAGAGTTTCACCTTTATTATTCCAGATTTGACCACAATTTTAAAATCTGACATCTTTATTACTAACCCTCCCTCCCCCTCCTGATGTAGTCACCATAATCACCCGACCTTCCTTCCGCTTCCCTCATTGTCCTTCTCTAAACACACGTTAACTTCCATTACTCATCCCCTCTTCCTCTCCCACGTCTCCCCTTCCCCACCTCTTATTCTTACTAGAGTTAGTATATAAAAGGTTCACATTTGTAATTTTCATTCAGTTGGTCTTGAAAATGATGCTATAGACGCCAAAACTGGTAGAAGATATTAAAAACATAGTGGAGCTGCACATCGATTTCTTATTCATTGTTCCTTCTCATCATTCCAAAACATAATGCCAAAATCGATTTATTTCAGTAGATATCATCATATCATGTGACAGTTCATACGATTTTCAAAACAAATGGAATTAGCAATGAAATTGTAAGCTCACATTATGATTACACTAAATGAGTAAGAAGAATTCAAATGACACAGTATTTTAGGGTGAGATGCTGAAAATAAATTATTCTATACGCACCGATGGGTCTAAAATTGAGATCATCGAAGGAGCAACGGCTACGTTGACGTGGCGCCAAAGATCAGGTGAAGGAAGAGTTTCTTTCATGAGGTCAATGGCATCGTTCAGAACGTCCATCCCTGTAGCAGAGGACACTTGAGTCTGGCCCAAGTACTGAGCCCTGAGAACCTTCTTAGGCTCCTCCATTGGAGTCGGGAAAGACTGAGCGGCTGCAAAATGAGCCAAGGTAACAATCATTAATTACACAATTATAAAATAAACAGACTGATTCAAACAGACACATGAACTGAGAAGAAAAGGTTATGTCAAATTAAAGTGATATAGCCTGTCGTAGTTGTCAACTTAAATCATTCCACAATATCATGTTCCATTGTAAGTACACCATGCTCAAGTACAGACTACGTATCTCAGTATGTAACCAATGACAATGAAGAAACCTTCGGGAATATAAAGCCATAATTTAACCTTCTACTGCCAGGCCATTTTGGGTGGTATGTGCGAAGACTACCAAGGCTGTTTTCAGGAAGTTTGCCAGATTTCAGATTTTTAATTATTTGTAGAACTTAATTATATTTAATACATCTAGATTTTTCCCAATGCTGAAGATATATTTGGGGCTTAGAACCATGGAAGAATTATGGGGGTTGAATATTACTTTTATAAAAGAAAAAAATAACAATTAAATTACTATTATTGTAAAAAACTCAAAATTTTAAGTTTATTTTACATTATGATTAGAAAAATATTATTTACATGCCATGATATACTTAGTATTTATTATTGAAAAAAAAATTTTTCTCTCCAGTGGTACATTTTCATGATGATCAATTAATATTTGCCAGAGATAAAAAATATTTTATATGACTGTATACTCTCACTCTCATTAGCTGATGCACACATGCTTATGGAAGCATTCACCGTGAAGGCCTTTATTGCATTTAGCGCACACAGTTCTGGATCTTTTTCTTCGTCCTTTTCCCTTTTTCCCTCTTATACTGCAAACATTACAGTCCTTCTATTTTTTATTTGGCAATTATATAAGTCTTTTGACATCACATGTCACTGATGATGCAGGTTGCCTAACTCTGTTTTGCTTAACTTGAAGCCATTCCCTGCCAAGTACCTCAATTATGATGATAGTATAATGTTGCCTGGACAAAGGTCTTTTTTCAGATGTCGTATTTTCCTCACACATTATATACAAATTCAGTACCATACACAAAAAAGTATTGAAACATCTTTTTCCAATATTTTACTGTACATCTCTTGTCACGATAGGTAGAGAGCATTATGTCTGATGTATCAATTCCTCCCATATAATCGTTATAAGATTGAATAATGGAAGGCTTCTCCATGTCTTTTACCTGATCTTACTTTGAAGATGAACGTTTACTCTTTTCTGCTTTGCATTCCTTCGAAAGAAGAATGACAGAAAATCGCTTGGATTTTATTTCCTGAACAGCAGCAGTAAGAATATGGGCACTATGGTAGTACCGCTCTTCTCCTACATACAATTTTTCTTTTAATTCTATTTGAATAAATTTCCCATTCCTGCGAATAGTCCCAGTTACATAAGTTCCTACTCTCTGTAGGTATTCAGCTAGAGGTATTGATGTGAAAAAATTGTCCATAAAAATATGATACCCTTTGTTCAGATAGTTAATAGGGGAAGCAGCGCTTACTGAGAGGGGAGCCATGCGCGAACAGTTTTCATACGGTGGAAAGGGAGGGGGAAGGTAGGGGGAGGGGGAAATTAGGGGAGGACAGTTTCCCTTCAAATCTGAATTCGAGTGGGCTGACTTGTTTACGCCCGCATGTTGTCCAGAAAATGCAACTATGTTGGTGTAATTTCGATTGAGACAAGGCAAGAACACTATCAGAGAAGAGGTAAATCATGTGCGGCTTGAAAACCATACCCCTTGATGGGCCAAAATGTAAGAACTTGGACTAGTCCGAACCAAAATCGCTTACTGCGCATGAGGTATGGCGGGCAGATACCCCTCCAATTTTCCCTCTCTCTTCTCTACATATTTCCCCTCTCGCGAGTTGACATCGGCCTGGTTAATGCGAATGAACTGTAACTAAAATGCTCAGGAGATGTTAAGAGGAAAGTATAATGCAAACAATCAGTATATATAGGTCAAAGTGATGGTTTCAGAGGATCAAGAGAATTTTAGTACTTAGACCGATTTTGGATAGAAGAATATAAGTAAACAGAAAAAACCTTTGTAACCTTCATAGACCTGGAAAAAGGATTTGACAATGTAGATTGGGAAATACTTTTTCAAACTATGAGCAGATTTTGGGTTGACTGGAAGGATAAAAGTCTGATTTTAAATCTATACAAACACCAAACAACTGAAATAAATATAAATTGAAGCAAGCAGGAAGCAAGTATAAGAAGAGGTGTAATACAAGGCTGCCCCTCATCACCACACTTATTTAACATGTTCATTGAGGAAGCAATCAGAAAAATAAAAGCAAAAACGAAGGGAATTTAAAATAAATGGAGTCAGTATTCACAGTATTCGTTTTGCAGACGACATAGTAATTCTAGCCGATTCTGAAAAGGAAAATAATAAAATGCTCTCAAGTTTTTTCAAATGCCCTTGAACACTGTAAAATGAAGATAAGTTAAAAGGAAACAAACACAATAGTAACCGGAAAATCAAAAGAAATTTATAAAGCTCATATATGTCTTGAAAATACAATGCTAGACCGAGTTGATACTTTCTGTTACTTAGGAAGCATTATAAATAAGTATAATAAATTTGAAACAGAAATTAGGAAAAGAATAAGCCTCGCGAAACAAGCATTTCAGAATAAAAGGAATTTATTTAAAAAAGGCCACTTAAGAAGAGAAGAACAAAATTTGCTAAAATATTTGTAAGGAGTGTATTAACTTGCGGGTGTGAGACATGGACAATCAGATATGCCTAGTATAAGAAAAACCAAGAGGGCGCCACAGAACTTCTTACTTTAAGATGATATTCATGGAATTGGACCTGCAGTCATATGGAAATATGAAGAAAACAGCAATGAGACATGGCTACAGCGACAAGGCATCACCTTTAGAGAATGATGATGATGGTTTCAGGCGTAACTTAGTGGAATGACTCCATGGTATTGAATAAAACACTTTGTAATTTCCACATTAGAATTTTATTTTTAACAACCTTGGTTTCATCACTGACCGACAGCATCAGAGCACCTGATGATGTCGCACAGCGATGATACCTAAGTCATTAAAAATTAAATTCTCATGTGGATATTACTAAGTGTTTCACTCAAACCAACCCAGTATATATAGGGTGAAAACATCTTAGTAAGCACCTGAAATAAAGCACATGCCGATAAATGAGACGGTAGCCCTTGAATAGGCCGCATACATAGTCCAGAGAGAGCTCTAACCAGCACAAAAGGTGATACTGTGCAATATGATACTGGGCCGAGCGTGACGAAAAAACACGGGATAAATTATGAGGCAAAAAAATGTAAACTAACAACATATATCGTAAGGATAGAATGAAGTCATCTTAGAAAGCAGCAGAGATAAAGCACAAGCCAACAAATGAGGCAGGAGCTGTTAAATAGGCCTCATATCACGAAGTAAGAAAATGCCAAAAAAGTTGGGCAGATAAATCGGCCCATGGCAGTTTTCGCACATCCAACGAGGGCCGATATACTGGCCCACAGGCAGTAAAAGGGTCAAGAGGGAAATAAGTCAACAACTCCCATTCAGAAAACATTAACAAATTTCATTTCAAGACTAAAGAATCGAAATTTCAATTTGTTTCTAAATGATGTCAACTAAGTGATACATTCAACAAACATTTATGCCATCAAGTTTCAGAGGCCAAGCTATTCATAAATTAGTTCCACATACAAGCACTACTACGCTTGGCCTGAACAACAATTACCATCTGAAACATATGTCACAAATATGACCAAAATCTAATTGAATTACACATTCCCTGAAATGCCACAATAATCGCAAAGAATAAAATAATTACTCACTGACAAGAGTTTGGCCATTTCTATGGTGGAACCGACGATGTTCGGTTGGTAAATTAGTGGGACGAGTAGCAAGACCAGATCTGCCGCCCACACCAGCACCCCCTACTGGCAATCATAGAAGACAAAGAAATCAATGCTATAGGTAATTCACACACACACCACACAGTAGAGCAAATGCCGCATTATTCAGTACATAAGAGACACCCTTTCACCTCCACAAACACAAGCAAAATCAAACGGAAGGCCATATGTATGCACGTTTAATCAGGGTGGCTACTCGTCTAATGACAATTATTCATTTTTTTACATCTGAAAGTTGCTCCTTTTATAGTTTAGCCCCTCTTAAGCGCTCTACGAGTCAATAAATATCCTTTTTTGTTACATACAGTAACCTATGAGATTCTTAAGAGAAGAAGTATTCGGAGTCTTGAAAACAGAAGAACATGCATGAAACAATTCTGGAGTGTGAGGGAAGTGAAAAGTTTTTGTAAGAAAAGGGCATCATGGAGGAAATTACTAGTAGGGAGCCAGTTTTACATGGATAATAGCAACCACTAAATTCTTTCACTTTGCCTGCCCTAATAGGGAATGGCATGATGAGAATGCATGTAAAAGAATTTATAACTGAATGGAAATAGTATGCATTTGATACATTTACATTCATTGGTACTAGGGATGAGTGGATTCCACTTTTTTTCGATTCAGATTCTTTCAAATCGATTCCCGATTCTCGATTCTGATTCCATCGATTCTTATTCCTAATAACAGGCGGGATATTGATATACCAGTAGCGTATGACTGTTACTTAAATTCAAGTATTGGCTGAAATTAAATAACAAAGACAATTAAGTCGCTCAAAAAGTATATTTATTAACAAATAGCAAATATATCCTCAGCTTATTGAGGTGGATAAAAAGTACAAATTGATAGCCTACACTCAAAACTACTGAGACAAATATGATGTGATAAATGAAATTTGATTTGAATATTCATCTACATATCTGGAATTGATGGAATCGGAATCGACTTTAGGCGATCGATTTTCGATACTGATTCTGATCCTTAGAATCGGTGGCATTAAGAATCAAAATTTGGATTTGACTCATCCTTAATTGGTACATATACATTTGGTATTCATTTACATAGCAAGCACATTTTTTTGATAATATACTAGATATAATGCAATTTAAAGTAGATAGGTTCATCTAGTCAATCTAATCACAGCCTTTAGTGATTGAGGGGACTCAACACCTCAGAGACTCACTGATAATTAGACAATGTAGGGGTATCTTTATCTTTTTGACTTTCTCAACACGCCCTAGAAATATGAAGAAACATCATTAAGAACAGAATAAAAGGGTTAAAGAATAGACAAATTCCCACTCAGTTTCATTGTCAGCAGTATTAATTACTTAAGAACATGTCTTTTCCCCTTAAAAACTATGAAGTCAAAACTAGAGTATGGTTTTTACGGTAGCGAATCCTATAAGCTGGAAAATATGGTATGAGATGAATTAATTCCATCAATGGAAGAACTTGATATTTCTTGAAGATTTTTAAGCAATTAATGAAAAATAATTAGGATTTAATTACTGCATACAAAACCCCAGAAATAATTATGCAATAAAATACTAACTGTCAATAGGCTTGGCCAAACTTTGCTGGAGGCTGCGCTCTATCATAATCTTCTTACAAATGTCCCTCAAAGTGTTTGCAATTGTCCTTGCTGGAATGTCACACCTAAAAACATGGCACATGTGCTTACGTGTCGTCCGATCTCTGGCCACATATGCAAAATCCCTGCAAAGATCGAGAAATTTTTTATAAATACCTCATAAAAATACTGCCTTATTCCATCTTATAATACAATAAATGAATAGGTGGGGACATTTTTCACAATTTTGAAGTTCATAAAAGTCACAATCCTAAGTTTTTTACCTTGGAGGCAGATCAACAACTTATACTTAGAACACCAAATTTTAAAAAAATGACATGCAGTAATACTGGTCCAGTCATGATGGACTACACTAAATAGGTATTAAAATAACTGGGTAGAGAAATATATTTAAGTGAATTTTTAAAGCACTATACCGACCAACTCTTACGGGGTGTGTATGCAAAAGAGGACATTATGTCCACTCATTTATTTTGTAGTCTCAGGCTTTGTTAACCATTAAAAAATGCTAAGAAAAATTAAAACAATTTATGGCACACATATAACTAGTGATGTGGTCAGGATTCGAATCTTATTGAATACATGGATTCAAGATTCAATCCAATCCTTAAGAAAAAAAAATAGAGAATTCGAATCCGGAAAGAGGGTGGCATAAGCGCTATGTCACTGCAAACTCTTCACTGCCCTTTGTAAAATTGTTCAAAATCTATCCTCAGAATTTATCATATCGACACTATTGTACTTCTATAATGTGGCTATTTGTCTGAACTTTCATTACACCATGAAATATGTATAGCAGCAGAGGTTTTAAAGTCATTGGTCACGTCAAGTTTCAAGTACAAATCGTCACATGGCGCAATACCACCTCATAACCTCCTGGAGCATTTTGTATGCTGACACGCATGTTGCACATCATTATGCTTATCATTATTATGATGTGCTCAACCAATGCCTCCTAAAGTTTTGAAAATTTTTGGAGGCACTGGCTCAAACAATAGACAGAAAATATTCTTTTTTGTTTTTGAAAATCAAAGTCTTAGGCTGCAGAAAAATATACACCAAGCATAGAACACATTGTAAAACATGACTTTTATTACTCCGCAAAACTTTCATAAAACTTTTTGTTGCTCCATAGTGCTTCAAATACATAAAAGGAAGATTTGGTCTTGTCCTAACTAAGGATTGGTAAAGGAATTACTATAATGTTTTTACGTATACTTTCTAAACACCGATTAAATAAAAAATGGGTACATTAAATTGCACTAAAATATGAGAACATAAGTATGATATAAGGCCAAACAGCAGAAAGAGAAGAAGAAAGGTAGTTTCCTTCTCTTCACAAAAATGGGAAATGCAGTCGAAATACGATATATAGATAGACATTAACGGGAATCACAATTAGAAACTTTGTCGCATCATTTTTGTCAAACTCTAACACTCTATCATGCAGTTTGGTCTTCAGAGCCACTATAATGCACCTTGGAAATGCATGTAGAAATTTCAATTCCAGCCAGAGAAACAGACGAAGTCTACAACTTAGCCATGGTAAGATTTTGAAACGTCTCATTAGAAAATAAATACGAATGCACAAGAATATGTAAAAAAATCAATCAGTTATAATTTTGTTCCTGTAACTTTCTTTCTTTCTTCTAAAATGAGGAAGTAAGAGATTTCATGGTAAAACAAATTACAGTTTATATTTATTTCTTTATGAAGCTAAATAATTAAAGTTTAAATGAAGGAAAAACCTAGAACTACCTTCTGGTTATAAATTTAAAAGTATATGAAAAAATGGATTTGAATTTGTTTTTTAACATATTATTATTTATTTATTAAGTTACTTAATTATAAGATACTGGTATTCATATTTAGTGAAAGCAGGATATGAGTTTCAGTTTATAAAATCCGAAGATCCGCATAAATGAAAAACTTTGCAATTTTCCACAATATAAATTTTACTACGACCCAGGTTTCGATGTTTTTACATCATCATCACCTGATTTGCAGAAATTTTGTGGAAATATTGTGGAAAATTGCTAAGTTTTTCATTTATGCATTATGAGTTTCAGTATTAGAGAGTCAATAAAAAAAGGACACATGGATTAGGTGAATTTTGATTTGACCCATAACTATACACATATATATATATATATATTCCCCAAAAAACCTTAGAAATTAATTAATTATATCATGAAATTTGCTCAGCCTATACTAATAAGCAAACTAAAATATTTCTAGTCCAAGCAGAAGTAATAAAATTTCTCAGACAGGAATAATAATGGCAACTATGCTGTATCTCTATACACACATTTCCCAAAATCATGGATAGATACACTATTTAATGAAAATGTTCAAATCCAAATACATGCAAAGCAAGCTGCAGAGAAAGAGTTAAATCAAAAATAATTTAAATAGCCATGGCACATACATACCACTGCCACACCAAGCATGATGAATGAGTAAATTGCTATAACATTGAGCTAAAATTATCAGTGATTGAATGACACATATTTTAAGCAGGGTACCTATTCAATAAAAAAAGGATTTTTCTGTTTTTACCCCTAGTCTTTACATCAAGGGCATGCATCTATCTGTCTAAAACACTAGATGTCATCCATGCCTATGTGTTGGCTGTTTAGGTTTTACGCAAGGCCCTAATGTTTTTTTTCATGGATTTCAGCATTAATGGGTTACTTAGATGTTAGCAGAAGGGGGTAACTCACCCCATCAAAGCTGCAAACCCTTTCCCTAATTGATCCAATTTTCCAACTGCAGAATCATAACAACGCATCTCAATGGTCTTGGGACACCAGCTAGTTCTAAAGGCATAAAATATGTTTGACAACAAACTGTGGCCAAAAAAGATAAGAGGTTTGGGTCAATATTTTAAAATTTATCTTTTTACTTCAAATATCACGTAGGTAGGTAGGACAACTGATCTCAGGCGATTTTCAACCGAAGCAGATACCCAATAAAAAGTTAACATCTGTGAGGTATATCTGCCCTCCCAAGACTTAGTTGAGCAGGCTCATACATAGAGTGCATAAGGTTTGCCACTTCAAGAAATTTCCTTTTTTTAATAAACATTAGAATCAAATAAACAGTTTGCCATAAATGCTTCTGTAGTTAGTATTCTAAATTTCCCTACTTAATACGTAATCATGGGTAGCTTTCATAGCTTGAGGCATTTCCTATTTGCAGGAAGTACATGGGGTCAATTACTTCAGAACTTAATTTCCATTCATGGATTTTCAATATTAGAATATAGTTTAATAATATTGTATATATAATAGAATAATAATATTTTTAAGAGGAACTTTGAGATGGAAGACAATTTTGTATTTTGAAAATTCTATAGCCCAAAAGACAGAAGTCACTTTCCAAGCATACACTTGATGAGGTTAAAATATTTTTGCCATCCTCTATAATGTTCTGCCTTATTTCCACATTGGAAACTTGTTGTTAGACATAAGTCTGTCTTAGGCCAGCATCATTTCTGTCAATATCATAAACAAGATATACCATTCATCTGAAAGTGAATATACCTACTGGGCACCATGTAGTTTCAGCAAATGATCTCAGAAAATATCATGCAAACACCCAATTATTTCAGCAATATCCTACATTATATTCACGTAAATATGTGGCAAATATATTAGTGATGATTGTTTTATAGGGGAGAGGAAAAGATTTGAGCATTTTGAGAGATAATCCCAGATATTTGTGCATATATATTTTTTTACACATGTAAGACAAAATCAAATAAATAAGATAAAAATACAATCTTGGAGAGCAGTTAATCATTTACCAATTTGTATAAAAATATCCTAATCTCCATTTAAAAAAAACAGTTTTGAGCACTTAAATGAAAAATTTAATTACAAGCTCATGTATAACCACATAACATCATGTAATGAAGGTGTACTGTGGTGCTCTTAGTTAAACTTCTTTCTTGAGGTTCCAGATGAAATGGCAAAATGTAGTTACCATGTTATCCACACTAAGTAAATAGTACGATAGATAAATGAAAAGACTATTTTTATTCACTGACACCAATTTTTCTCCACACTTGCAACCAATATAGATTAGCATCAGGCAAGGCTACAAGCAGGTGAAGGACAATCAATATTCAAAAATGGTTAGGTGCATAACTGTCTTGTAAACAACTGAAGTTTAAATTTTAATGATGAGTTCCAAAAACACTCATCCATACATACATACTATAAAATTGACATAAATGTCAAGGATGAGATAACGCATTTATGTAGAGCGCAAGTCGCAGGTGCTGACAGGGGCAAACTTTCCTAAACTTTAATTTTAATCAACACTAAATATCTCAATAACATCATTCAAAATAACAAGATTTCCTCACAATATGACTCTTTAAAGGCACAAATGTCTTCTAACGCAGAGAAAAAACTCATAGACAGTCATTCTAATGAAAGAACATTTTAAAACACAAGGGTTTCATAAGCGTAACAGAAAAACACAGGTGACACAAACTTTGACCCTCAGCCTGCAATCGCTGTGAGCATTTCTCCCACCAAGAGTTCCCTTGATGCACGCAGCTGACAATGCTTGCTCCCAGAGGAGCTACAGCAGCACAACAAACAAAGCAAGCAGATTGTATTGATTGCTGGAGCTTCTGTCTTATCTACCCAGAAACACAAGGAGGATTAAAAAACTGATAAGAGACTCTCTTTATGACAGGAAGAGTCATCCACTGGAGGAATTTTATATGATTTCAAAACTCAGTCAAGAGTAATGGATACTTAAATGGAATGAATGGGCATTTTCAGACCCCTCTGGGAGATGTCCCTCAGAGGTTAGTCCTACTGCTGCAATAAATTAAGTTGATACTAATCACATTAGAAAGAATAAAACTTGCCAACTTTGCTAAGAACAGACCATTTTCCTGTCCATAGAGAATATAGGTAGAATTCAAGAGCCATGTTGTACTCTTGGGATTTTTTTTCTCTCTCAAAGGCAAATCCTCGGAGGATTGACAGCCCTGGGTGACTCGATTGACAATGGTTGGTATGGCAAAACATAGGAGTGAGTGAACTCCTAAGACTCTAAGAGCTATTCTCCAAAAATGAAAATTTGTGGCCAGCTACCAGAGATAGGAGTTGTTTGATTCATTCATTGGATTCATCAAACATCTACTGCATGCTACTGACAATATCCCCACGACTGAAATACAGGCAGCTCATGTTTGAAGGTTGGCCAAAGGGAATGATGTGCTTTCCAGAATATGTATCCTATTATCCTCATTCTCATTCACAATGCTTTTCCCCATCAAGTATTGATATTGATCAATAGATATTAATGATATACCTGGATCACAAGTACAACAGAAATGAAGACTTACTAAATCCCGAATAAAATATTTATAGTGGGTACAAAATGGATGATATCCATATGTATCAGAGAAAATATGAAATGTTCACTTTAGCCCAGTTAATATATATGCACATCAAATATACAGTTTTATAAATTAAATATGAACACATCAATTACTCTGCACATGCTATACCATGCTCATTCCAGTAATGCATTTCAGTCAGAAAATCTATAAATGCATAACTATAAATTTATAAAGCAGAACTGTGTTTACCTCTCCCTGGAGTTATCAGGTCCACCACCACATAGATTAATGATGAAAGAAGAGATTAAAATTAGCCATGAGAAAACAGAGCATACATTTTGTAGGTTCAAATTTTTAAAGAAGGACAAAGAATACAAGTCCAAAATACAGACTAAACAGCAACTATAAACTTTTACACATAATCTAACTGAAAGTATACGCACTGCATAGAGAGTTCTCACACCACAGTTTACAGATAGCAAACAACTACACCAACAAACAGTGCCATCCCTAAGGTAGTGCGACGGGTGCCGCTGAAGTACAGGCCCCATGCATTCAGGGGCCCTACCTTCACTCCCCTCCCTCAGATGGTGCCTGTGAACACTGATCTAAGGTTTGGTCATACCCGTTTCTGCCAACTTCATACATTAGTTACTTTTGGATCTATCCTGCACCATCTGAAAGAAGCCGACGGGCATGGCCCTATATTTCCAGGCCCAGGTCATGGAACGGTACTTGGTAGGGATGAGTCGAATCCACTTTTTTTCGATTCTCATTCTGATTCTTTCAAATCAATTCCCGATTCTCGATTCCATCGATTCTGATTGCTAATAACAGGTAGGATATTGATATACCTGAAGCGTATGACTATAATTAAAATTCAAGTATTGGCTGAAATAAAATAACAAAGACAATTAAGTCACTAAAAAGTTTATTTATTAACAAATAGCAAATATATCCTCAGCTTATTGAGGTAGAAAGTACAAATTGATAGCCTACATCCAAAATTACCCAGACAAATATGATGTGATAAATGAAATTTGATTTGAATATTTATCTATCTGGAATCGATGGAATTGGAATCGACTTTAGGAAATCGATTCTCGATACTCATTCTAATCCTGAGAATCGGTGGAATCAAGAATCGACATTTGGATTTGACTCATCCTTAGTACTTGGCACTTCCACTGAGAAATGTAAGGTAGAAACATACTATGAACGATGCCAAAAAATGTCTTCATAACATTCCTTCTCAGACTCCATCTGATTCTCCTTTAAGGTTGCCTTTTTTGCCTGGAATATCTCATTTCCCAGCTACTTTACTGCTATCATTTATTAACTCTTTACGCTCCCCACAACTCCTTAAAAGTCACCTTTAAAGGGTGAATCTATCAGCCAGTAAAGCAT